>CAMTDV010000005.1:71356225-72766850 GCA_947069175.1 Scalesia atractyloides | reverse complement strand
ATCATCGATTTTTGATATAGACGTATATGTTCTTCTTTTTATATTTCTAATTTTCATGTTTGAGTATGTTGATGAACAACTTTAATCTTAGGTAGTGATTAAAAAATTACAAATAAACTTTAAATATTGTATACTAAATAGTATTTTATAAATTTTAAATTAATTTAAGTATGTATTTTATTTTGCAACGTATTATTTATTTAAAACCGCGAAGTTCGCGGGAATTAGTACTATTCTTATAATATATATAGAGTAAATCATCTTTCAAAATAATCATATAGGTTATTAATCTCCTTCCATTTTTGAACATATACAAATTTCAATAATTTAACAAATTAAACATCTCCTAAGTTTTTTTTTTCAGAAAAATAATATAAATTTGAATTGTAATTAGTACTTATTTAAGGAAAGAAAGAGTTTAATCATTACTTTTCCAGATACTTCAAACTAAAATGTTTCAGTAGCAATAATTATTATAGATAAGGGTGCTTAAATAAAGAGAATTTTCTTTAATGTTCATATTTTTATGTTAATTTTAAAAGTAATCATTATTGTGTTAAGCTAGAATCGAAACATTAGTTTTTTTATATATTTTAAATCGGGTGTGTGTGGGTGGGTGGATTAAAAAATAGGGATGAGTTTAATCAATTGATAATTGATATAGATGATAAATTAAACATCTCCTAAGTTATTTTTTTCAGAAAAGTTAATATAATTTTGAATTGTAATTAGTACTTATTTAAGGAAAGAAAGAATTTAATCATTACTTTTCCAGATACTTCAAACTAAAATATTTCCGTAGCAATAATTATTATAGACGAGGGTGGTTAAATAAAGAGAATTTTCTTTAATGTTCATATTTATATTAATTTTAAAAGTAATCATTATGTTTTAAGCTAGAATCGAAACATTAATTTTTTTATATATATTTTAAATCGGGTGTGTGTGGGTGGGTGCATTAAAAAATTGGGATGAGTTTAATCGATAGTTGATGTAGATGATAAATTACAAACTAAAACAACAAATATCATATGCAAAAAAAAGTATTTGAAAATGTGTGAATTGTAATTGGACTTTCGTTATTCTTGTGATACGTAACAAAAATACTTCATTCATGTAATTTTTTGTACACATTATTATAATTTCATTTTCTATTATACAATCCCACGTAATATTCGAGTCTATAACCTAGTATATAATAAATAACTATTTATGTTTCTGGTCAATGGACACAAAGAAATTGCAAGTTGATTTAGACACAACCGACTCAACAACTTAAAGAGCCTAAAGCAAAATTAAATATGTAGGTCCATTTGTGAATCGCATACACGCACTTTTCCTCCTTTAGGGGGACGGGGCACTCAATAGATGGGAGGTTTTACAGGTTCATGAACCTGTTTAGGTGAAACCCCCTACTCAATATAACATATGGGTCTATAACCTAGTATATAATATGAGACTATTTTTGTTGATGGTCCATTGGTCCGTATATTATTACAAACTACAAGTTTGTAAATGCTTAAAAATGATGCACAAAGGCATTGTAAATTGATCTGGACACGATTGGCTCAAAAACATAGGGGCCTCAAGCAAAATTAATTTTGGGGGTCTTTTTCTGAATCACATTTAAACACTTTTCCTCCTTTAGGGGGGGGGGGGGGGGCGGGGCACTTGCTAGATAGAGTACAACGGGTTTGGCAGGTTCAATTAGAGCACTGTCGCAATCACTTTGATCTAGCTAGATGGGAGGTTCCATGGGTTCACGAATCCGTTATGGGATGGAGTGGGATGTGACCGTTGGAGAGGAAAGACAAAGTGGATATGCATTGGCACGCAGGTCCATTAGAACATCACCGCAACTAATTTAATGTCGTGGGGATTTAAAAGGAAATGAGGTGTCACAGTAAAATTAGTCGATGGTGAGGATTCAAGTGATCCCCCTCATTTAATACATGGTCTATAACCTAGTATATAATTAAAACACTATTTATCTTGATGGTCCATGGAATTATTATTATAAACTACCAAGTAGGTACAAGGTAAGAATGCTCAATAGTGATACACAAAGGCATCGTAAATTGATCTAGACATGACTGGCTCAACAACTTTGGGGCCTCAAGCAAAATTAAATTTGGGGAGGTTCTTTTCTAAATCGTATATAAACACTTTTCCTCCTTAGGGGGACAAGGCACTCGCTAGATGTAGTACAACGGGTTTGGTGGGTTCAACTAGAACGTTGTTGCAACCACTTTGATCTAGCTAGATGGGATGTTCCACGGGTTCATGAACCCGTTATTAGATGGAGTGAGATGTGACCATTAGATGGAGCATAACAAGTTCGGTGGGTTCAACCAGAACACCGTTGCAACCACTTTGATGTAGTTAGATGGGAGGTTCCACGAATTTATGAACCCGTTAGTAGATAGAGTGAGACGTGGCCGTTGGAGGGGAAAGTCAAAATGCATATGCATGGACAAGCGTGGGGGGGGGGGGTATTAGAACATCACCATAACTAATTTTATCTCATGAGGGTTGGTGTTCTCGAAATGATATACACACGTATAACCTTACCTACATGCATACTTTTCCAGATTCTTTGCTAATACGGAGTATGATCAAATACAAACCGTATTTCATATACAAACTATAAGAATCATTTAAAAAGTGTCATGTGGCATCCAATCAATTATAGAGAAATGATAAAATAATAACCTAAATAATATCAATTATATTGAATTCCCTAAATTATGCTAACAAGCAATTAATTCTTTATTTGGATCTTCCTTTTGTTTTCAATGTGCTGATATAATTCTTTATAAAGAAAAGTGTTGATATCATTCACATATGTGTTTAAATCAATTATCTTGATTAATTTTCATGTCCTATTATAATTCAAAAGTGCTACTTTTATGTATGTATTGTTTTAGTATGTGCTAATTTAACTTAATACTTTATCTAATCTTTAGTTGTAATATTATTGTTTAATAAAAAACATGACTATCTTAATCTTAATGTTTATATTTTGGAGTTGATAAAACAACAACCTAAAATCTTATTTTGAAACTCTCTATACGGGTCGTATAGGGTTATATGGCTCGTATAGAATATTCAGGCATTACAAATATTAGTCGTATAATGTTATATGGCTTGTATAGATGGAGAAAAAAATGGGTTATATAACACTCTACACGGGTCGTATAACATTATACGAGTCGTATAACATTATATGGGGTTTGAATAGTATGACATTATATGGGTCGTATAACATTCTATACGGGTTGTGTAATGATATATGGCCCGTATATGGAAATAAGATTTTTAGAGTGTCTGAATAGTAGGAGCCTTATAAATTATATTTATAGAATTAAGTTCACGTACAAGGAGCCTATAGAACAAAATGTACAAAAGGCATGAAAAAGGTTAAAAAAAACCTAGTGACATTTTAGTAATTATTTATTGGTAGGTAATTATCAAAATTACTCTACAAATGATCTTGTAGGGTAATTTTGTGAAATGATCTTGTAAGGTAATTATCAAAATTACTCTAAAAGTGTATCAAAATTACTCTACAAATTTATAAAACAAAATACAATTTCAAAATTACCCTACAAGATTAAAATTACGCTACAAGATCATTTGTAGAGTAACTATGATACTCTACAAAATTTACCCTACAAGATCATTTTACAAAATTACCCTACAAGGCCAAAATTCTACAAGATCATTTGTAGGGAATTTTGATAATTCCTACGAGTAAATAATTATGAAAATGTCATCGCGTTTTTTACCTTTTCACCGTATTCATACGTTTCATATGATAAAGGTATTTGTATTTAACATGTTGTCTATATTTATAACCAATATATATTAAACTACTTTCAAGGGAGGAAATGAAGTTCTGTAGGTTATATATATATATATATATTATATATATGATCTTATATTTATGTAATTCAAAAATCTTAAGCAAATTTGGTAAAATCCACTAAGAGTGAGAATAATCAAACAAGCAAAACCAAGCTATACACCTCTAGACATGTCACCTTTGTGGAGCATGAGTTTCCATATGAGTCTTTAACCAACCAGAAGGTTTCCTATCAGCTCCAAATCTAGCCACATGGATTCCTATCACCCTACCTCTCCCACCCGAAACCACCAAAACAAGCCATACATTTCCCTTATCCAATACAACCCCACACAACTCCCCCACATCTCAAATTGACACCGTAATCAACACCTACCCTACGCACTCGGACAACAACATACCCTCCTCACCTGAAATCCCTACGTCGTTAACCAACACTAACACCAACTCCATCTCCTCTCCCACTCACACCATAGCCTCCATCTCCACCTCAACCGGGTCCACATCCACATCATCCACAAAACACAAAATTGTTACCACCAATAGACACCCATCCTGAACGAACCCGAAAACCCAATCCTCAGTATCATAATTTTGATTACCAACTCTATACTGCCATCAATACTAAACACAATGACCCATCCACCATAATTCAAGCTCTCAAAAATCCACCTTGGCGCAAAGCCATGGCAGAAAAGTTCGAAGCTCTACAAACTAACAACACTTGGACCCTTGCCCCCCCCCCCCCATCTCTCTCAAACATTGTGGGGTGCAAATGGGTGTTTCAAACCAAATACAAACCTAATGGCTCAACCGGCCCTCTTAAAGCACAGTTAATTGCAAAAGGCTTTCACCAATGATCGGGAATTGATTTTGCAACCACTTTTAGTCCCGTCGTAAAACTTGCTACCCCCAGCCTGATTCTCTCTCTAATCGTATCACATAGTTGGAAACTTCACCAACTCGATGTTAATAATGCCTTCTTTCAAGGCATCTTAATCGAGGGTGTGTACATGGCTCAACCTCCTGGTTTTGTTAATCCTTCGTTCCCATCTCATATTTGCAAATTATGCAAGGCAATCTATGGCCTTCGCCAAGTATCTCATCCATCGTACGAGGAGCTTAAACAATATTTACTATCAAAACATTTTAAACCCACAATTTCCGATCCTTCTCCTTTTATCCATAACACAACTTCTTGGCCCATATTTCTCCTTGTCTATGTCGATGATATTAGCATCACCAGACCATTCCCTAGTACCGTTAATACCTTCTGACGTGGTGCAAGTGTGAGTATATTTTAGATATATTTTAATCACTTTTCACTCGTTTATTCAAGCTTTATATTTATAAAAACATGATATAACACTATCACTCTCTACAACATGTTGGGGCAAGTGCACCCATCGTCGGCGTAGCATAGTGATGGTAAGATACTGAGGTCGTCCAAGGACACAAGAGCTTTTAATACCAGAATATCGTCAACGTCTAATCGAAACAAATTTTTTGAAAAGATTTTTAATAAACTAAATAAGTAAAAAAAATAGAAATAATGAAAGAAACAAATAGAAAAGATACAATCACTTGGTTCCGACTCATCATTTATGTATCATTTGATGATTTCCATGATTTGGGTTTTTTAAGAGAGTATCTTAGTTAAAGTGGCATGTCCCTCTTTCGGAGGCAACGCTACCCTCATCCATATTTGTCACACCCCGATTTCCACGTGTAACCCGGTGGGCCCGGTGGGGAATATCGTGACGTAAGTTAATATCATCATGACCAAACACCAAACAACACAGCGGAAGTCTAGGAGATAAAATATCATTACAAACCGAAATATTCAAAGTTTAAAATATAACAACAATGGTTTGTAACGAAGATCCACAGGCGGATCGAAAATATACATAAAATGATAACAGACTCTACAGGCAAATCCTAAGGGCACAACTCCTCGGTATATGCCCCGCAGCTTCCGGCCTATTCCGTACTTGTACCTGTAACTTGATCTTTGAAAATACGTCAGTTTACACTGGTAAATACACTCAACCGACTCATTTTGAAAACCCTTTCGAAAATGGTTTTTAGGTGCACTTGGCACATTTTCATAAATAACTTGGACACTACAAAAGACCTTGTATACAGATTTACATGCTGGCTTTTACATATAAGGCCCGATACAAAAACCGAGACATGATCGACTGACACACCACTCTGAACTTTCACAAAGAAAGCAGGATAGCAATTTCTCAGTGTATGCCTACACGCCATGCTGTATTGTCGTGGCCACTACCAATTTAGTGAGCCAAGGATATCCCAGACACGGTCAGCCCACCCCCAATATTTTAGTTTCAGTCAAACAATCAAAACCGGATTATGTAAGATTTCAGTTAAATATCACAACTGGACAAAACATTATCCCATACCCGACCAAGCGGTAGTAGTCTACCGTATCCCAAGCCCGTATAGGGAAAATAAGTTAAGAGTATTTACCTGAAGTTAAGTCTTGTAAAGTCAGAACTCAGCCGCATATCAGAAATAAGCACAGGTACAATTTACCTGAAGGGGTTTAGTCTGGGAGTGATGGTAATTATTAACCAATACTAGAATGCTAACGGTTCTTAATGAAGTCATAGACTTGAACCGATTAGACTTACGTTAAAACAATACGGTACGATACGTAGATTAAGCGATGATCGGAATAGAATGTAGTTTAAACCCGACAAGTACTAAGACTTGTATAATATGGGAAAACTATTTACATTCTTGAATTTAAGAATAAAATGATAAGGTTAAACCCGTTTTTGGTTAAATTACGTAAACTAGTTACATAAGCTTAACCGTGCGCATATAAGCGATACCGGGTAACCGGATGAGTCATGAACGAGTTCCATATTCCAATATACTTTAAACAAGTTACAATATTAGTAGGATATCAACTTGTATGTCCGTTATGGTTTTAAAATCAATTAATGCCTCAAAAGGGCTTTTTGGTCATTTAGTACGTATAAAGGAACTTGTGTATAATCTGATGTTACGACCATAATGATTCTGTGAAAGTACTTTATTTATGATATAATATCGATATGATATCAAACATATGTGTGTTTTATAGTTTAAGATCAAAATGATGCACCGTAGGGGAATTTTGGTAATTTCACACATAGTTTCGAAAGCTTATTTGGGATTCTGAGTTTATATTATGTACCTACTGTGAAAGTACTTTAAATCGAGTTATAAAATCAGTAGGTAACAAGTCTTGGTTGGTAAGTACGGTTTAAAACCATACTATGCGCCGAAAAGGCGTAAAAGTTGTTAAATGACGATATTTGCGATATTTTTGTGAAAACTGAAGTTATGACCAGGTTTAAATAATTAAAATATGTTATTTAGTATAACATATTAGTAGGAAAAGGTTTCATATGGAAATCAGAATTAAAAACCATTTCAAGTGCCGTAAGGGCGTTGTCGTCATTTAAGAGCGTAACACAAAAACTTGTGCATAAACTCAGCTTATAAACTAAAATGATATCCCAACAATATCCTAATCATGAAATTAAATCAATAGGCAATAAGTTTGGTATGAAAAATTATGTTTAAAATCGTTCTATGCGCCAAAAGGGCTTTTTGGTCGCTTTAAAGCATATTTTACGACATGAAATGAAAACTTAGTTTATGGTCAATCTTGTAAATCAAGATATGTTAAACATCTTAACATATCAGTAGCTAAATCATTTAAAAGTTAATTTATGTTAAAACCTCATTTTTGAATAAAATGGCGAAATGGTCAAAGTATGGCATTTTTACGGAAACTCACATAAGACTCGGATAACTATCATCATCATGTAATATAACCTCAGTGGGTTATGCTACATCATAATACGATCATAACGAGGCCTTAAATCAGTAACATACTAATCTAATTCGATTCATAATCAAAGGTCAACGCAAAATCAAACCGATCCTAAAACTGAAATTGACGAGCCGAACATGTTTACATATGTTCTAATAATTTTTACCAAGTTGTTTATGTGTTAAAACATAATTTTGAAGGTCTTTAAACTTAGTTTTTGAATATTTCTAAAATCTGGCATGTTGACTTTTAAAAATATATATATTGACTCGTCAATTGATCTAGAAAATGTGGTAATTAAGGAGATGCCCTTTTAAGGGATTAACACCTACATCATTACAATCACGTAGCCACTTTCGTTATGCTTAATGGCTGGATAGCAAGGCCTTAGCTCAAAGTCAATGCGTATTTACGAAAAGACTTTGACTATGGCTTAAAACTAGATGAAATGACTTAGCAAGAATTTGAAACACTTACACAATGTCCAGAGGTTGCTAAGAACTCAGAGGAATACTTTAAAATGGTCAGGAGCTTCACTTGGTGAACTTGTTGAGATAGGATGATGACGAACAAGTTACAACACCCAAGGAAGCAAGTATAATAGTCATTTGAGGAGCTTGGAGGTAATTCCAGGTGTTGGGAATGATTTCAGATGTTTACAAGTGGTAGAAGCAGATTTAGTGTGGCAAAATTTGAGCCAGGTGTTAAAATATGCGAATTGGTGGCAAGGAAAATGAGCTGGGAAGCTGCCAGCAACATTCTGTCAAAACAGGGGCATCGCCGTACGCAACGGTACCCCCCCCCCCGGGCGTCGCCGTACGCCACCCCCCTTACTGAAGTTTTGTAAAATTGCAAATAGGTCCATGCACTTGTTTTTTATAGTTTTTTGACGTTTTTAACACCCGTTAACCCAATACCTAGGATTTATAAGGATGTTAAAGCATAGGGGACTTGGATTATGTCTGAAAATATCCCGGATGTCAGTTCGTTCGGTTTTACGGTCGCGCGTTTCGCTAAAATGCGTAAAACGCTTAAACGACACAAAAACGATCGAAATTGCGCAATGATGGACATTCTTGCATCCTTATCAATAAACACAATATTTTATTAAATATACATATTTATATACATAGGGTCCGTATTCAAAATACGAGAATTAGCAAGTTTTTGCAGTTTGACAGGAATAGTCCCTGGACTTCCAAACTTGCGTGAAACGTTATAATTAGCGCGTAAAGCCTTCATTGGAATATAATAGGCACTCATAAGAATATGAATATTATTATACGACTCTCGGTTCTTTAAAAGGTCACTCAGAGGCTTTGTTTAAGCATGTTGACACTTTTAGTCTCTTAACTATTAATGTGTCGTTCAGAGGTTATAAAATAACATAACGATGCATTTGGTCCCTCTTGTTTTAGCACATGGCATACGAAGTATCATTAGGACACGTGTCAGAATTTTACAGGATGGGTTTTTACAAGGTGTTACAATATTGGTCTGAGTCAGCAAGGATACAGTCCCGCAGGCCGAATATTGAAAGATAATAAGTAAGTTATTAATGCAAAATGTCGCTTGTCCACCTTTGAGCAATGCTACCTCGCATATTGGTCTGAGTCAGCAGAGATACAGTCCCGCGATTCCAATTTAAAGTTTTAATAGTAGTTTATTTATGAAGGACTCAAGCCGTTCTTGCTTCCCCCGATTTGATGCTATCTGCCTCAAAGGAAGTCCTAATAAGCTTGAATCAAGTCCTCCCAAGATCTATACACTGAACGAGGCAAAAACTTTACCCATACCACCCTTCTAATCCCCTTCCAGGTAGTTAACGTGCTTTATATAGACTGTAAAGACACGAATGAGTGAATCAATGAAATATGAGGAGATGATAGAATAAAGTTCACTTTCAATATAAAAAAAACTAATTACTAAAGTCATTAATACATACCCAATTAAAAAAGTTAAACAAAGCTAGAGAATCAAAAGCAATACATAAATAACTTGTCTTCACCAAGTGATGTAAGAGATTAGCCAATCATGGCCTTTGTTTGACAAAAACTCTTACGATCAATCTTGGATCCCGAGACTACTACACACACTCTAAGGATGAATGATGGATGTGTGGTGGAAGATGGTGGTATTGTGGTGGAGTGGTGGTAGGTGTGAGAGAAGTGATTTGCCAAGGGATGAGTTGGAATGAAATCAAGCACCCCTATTTATAGCTGAACACAATGGCTTCCCACGGCCTTGTTCCCTATAGGCACGACCCCGTGTCTTCCTTTATCTTTGTATTCATTTAATGCTCTTGTCAGTTTAGATGCCCCACGGTCCCAGTGTTTCAATGGCACGACCCCGTGGGCTTATTACTTGTTGTACTATCCAAGATTTGAAAATCTGGAAGTTGACCACGGCCCGTATCCAAGGGACACGACCCCGTGTCTCTTGTCTGCTTCTGTTTGTCATCTTCTCATCTGGAATCTTTAAGGGGCACAGCCCCATGCCGAGAAGGCACGACCCCGTGCTGGACTTCTGATTTATAGTTTGGGGTCTTGGGGTGAAGCTTGGAGGGTTGGTATTGTGTGTCATCTTCCCGTCTTCTATACTTATGCTGGTTTTTGTCGTTAATTTGTTCCTTTTGTATATTTAAGCTCTTTTAATTTGAAAATCAAAAGTATACAAAGAAACACACTTTTTCAAACATTAGTACTAAAAAGGGTTGATTTTATACCGTATTTGATATAATTTATATGTTGCATTTGGCGCATATTAAATACCCCCACACTTGAATCTTTGCTTGTCCTCAAGCAAAACTCTTTAATATTTGCTTACACACCCAAATGAAATTGGTTGAAAAGAATTTTTTAGGGTCTTGTTTTGTAGAGTGTCGGGAATCCAAGTTCTTTTTATTCATATTTTTATTTTATTTACAATCTTATTCGATATGATTTATTTAGAACACTTTTAAAGAAAAATAAACATTTTTGTGGGTATAACATGCCTTTATAAAATTTCATTTAGCTATATACAATTTCACACACCTCATAAGTGATCACTCAACACTTGGCCGAAAATGCATAAGTTAATCTCGATACAGGGTGTGGAACGTATTCCTACCATATGCTTGACAGGTAATCAAAGCTTCTCCTTTTTAACATAATCTTTGTAAATATCAAGAGGACTTTAAAAAGAGTTGGTTTTGGCTAGGTGTAGGGTAGTTTTATCGGAAAGTGGCTAAAAACGTAAAATATCGGTTTTCTTTTGAAAATTCATTTATTTGTGACTTAGTTAAAAACTAAGGGTTTCTAAGCAATAATTTTGCTTATTTATTTTGAGCAACTGAACACATTTTTTATAGAATAAGTCACTTCTTCTTATAAATTTTAAAAGAACCGCATTTTACTAAAAAAAGGGTGTAACAAAACGAAGATTGGATTTTGGGCGATGGTTGATTTGTGCAAAATGGCATTTTGCGGGTTTTGAAATGAAAGGTTAGACTCAAAGGGGGTTATCTAGGGAGCTTTTGTTTTGTTTTTAGTGGGGAGATAAATATAAAATATTGTTGAAAAAGAAAAAGGGTTTAAAATCCCAATGCATCTATCATATACTTACTTGGATTAGTTGGTTAGGACTGGAATGTTTTATCTTGTCAAGTTCTAGATTCGTAAGAACCATACGACTATTCACACAAGAAATGAAAATAAAAATATATTATTGAATGCTCGATAAAGGCTCAAAACTCAAAATTTTGTGGGAAAAGAGTAAAAAGTGTGAAATTATATATCAAATCAAATTTTAAAACGAATTGTCATGTCTTTTTCAGAAAATTTTCTTTATGAGGTTCTTTTTATCACGACGCTATCGGTTGTAAATTTGTAAAAACTTGAATTTTTCTAGATTCTTGGTTTCTAACTTAAATTATAAACAAGACAAAACAAACTAAAAAAATATTTTTTTAAAAAGATTTGGGGTGTTTTAGCAATTCAAGTAAAGTGTTATATAAGGCTTGAATTTTAGGACAAACATATTCAAGTTGTGCCCCCGCCCCCCACACTTAAACTACACATTATCCTCAATGTGTCCAAAATTGGTTAAAATTGATTAAATGTGTAAAAGTGGGTTAAAAACAACAAAATTTTCAAAAACCAGGCACGGGGGACGTGTTTGGGGACACGACCCCATGTCAGAAGTGCCAATAACAGTTTTCTTGTGAAAATTTCCAGAAGATAGACACGAGGGCGTGTTTGGGGGACACGACCCTGTGTCAAAAGTGCCAGTACCGAAAATTTTCCAGAAGCCAGGCATGGGGGCGTGTCTATGGGACACGACCCCATGTCAATGTTCAAGGATCATATTTGTTTTCTGCAGACATAAGGCACGGGGCGTGCTTACCTTACACGGCCCCATGCTGCACTTACTGTTTTGAAGATTTTGCTTCGGGAAATGTCTGTTTACATGCATGGGGTGTTGTTTCAACGTCCCTTTGGCCATTTTCCATATTTTTGTACACATTTTTTTCAAAACACCATATTTCATTCCATCCATTCATCTTTACAACTTGAAAAAAGGAAAATAAAAATTACAAGAAGATTAAAGTCCTAAATAGATAGATAGTTGGTGGATACCCTACGAGATTATTAAAACCGAATAGCTCTCCCCTAGATAAATCTATGAAAGATTAGCAAAAACCGAAAATAATTTTTGGAAAATAAGGGCTTTAAGCTATTCCCTGGGAATGCTCCTTTAGAAGTCGTTGAGCATCTTCCCAATCTCCCTCGGAAGGAAGATGAAGGGTTCGTCATCAACTCCTCTTGTGGAAGAGGAACAGGGTTTATCGGAACCTCAAAGTAGGTATTGATGGGAAGTTTCGGGGTATTTCGTCCCACCCGGTGTTAATCACTTCGTTCGCGATGTTCCAACCATCTCGAGGTAATATTGGCTCCATCGGGGGCATCACCAAGATGTTCAACCTTTGGGGAAGAAGGTTGATCTCCCTAAAGCTATCCTCCAAGGAAAGAGTGAGGTAGTTCACTCTATCCACGAGAACCTCCTCCACCATCGTCATTTCTTCGATGGATTCTCGAAAAGCGCAAACGTAGCACACTAAAGTGGATTCAAGTGAGAGCCTCCTACCTCTTTGGTTGTTTCGTGAACTGTTTGAAGAGGTACCACTCTACTGACTTGACATCTAGTTAAACATGACAAATCGTTTAAAGTTCAAAGTTACAGACGAGTTACACGACCCGTGCTCGTGGAGCATGGCCCCGTCGGCTTCAACAACTCTTGTATTTTAGCCCTTGAACCTTTGTTTTAAGTTAAAACTGTTTGATTTTTAACTTTTCTGAACTTAAGAAACTTAAAACATTGTTGTATAGTAGTAGTTTTGTAAAAATTTTGGGCTAAAAACCATGCTCTTGACCTAACAATTGAAGCTATTGAAGATTAAAGCTTCAAGCTTCAATGGAAGTTTAAAGGTAGAAGAAGGAAAAATGACTAAAAGTGGTAAAGACAAGAAGGTTTAAGGAAATCATTTTAAGAAACTACATTTTCAGGTATGTGTGAGAGATCAAGCAGGACCTTGGTCTTTTAGGAATGGGTCCAAACATTTTTCTCATGGCCGACTTTATAGAAAGTGACAGTACGTTTGAACACCGTGTCTGGAGCCGCCCTCCCTCTGAGTCGAGATGTGTCTATTGTGGAACATGGGCCATCGAGAAGACACAACCCATGTAAGTACGGTGCATACCCGTGTTCTTAAGTCCCCTGTTGGAGGACAGATGGGGCACGACCTTGTAGGCAAGTAGCACGGCTCCGGGTCTTTAGGGTTTTATGAAGTTTTGTTAGAGTTTATATGGAACCGTGTTTTATCGGTGGTTCCTTACTGGTTGGAACAACACCGAAGTGCCTGATATACCTTTGGTTCCGGCGAGAGATACGAAAACGCAAGAGGTTGTCAGAAAGGTAGAATTTTAAGCTAAATGTAGGAGGGCGAAACCATCCTTTATTTACCTTTTCCGGGCTCTTGTTAAAGAAGGTATAAGTCGACTCGCTCTGGCCTAAACCGTTTGTGTGAGATTCACAAGCCGTTAAGGAGTTATTCATTGCAAGGTCGATACAGGGACGACTATCCTCTTTGTCTTCACACGGGGCTAGGGTAGATTGTGGTGGCCTCGGTATTGTTTATTCCTGAATGTGGTTCCATCAAATCTCTGTTGCTTTTGTTCCTTGATGAACATCACACCTTCGTCATGGATTCTATTTCTTTGAGTTTTTGGAGAATCCTCTTTTCTATTTGACATAGCTCTTCCGAGCTTCTGTCTCCTATGGGAGAGGTTTGATAGAAATCAGGGGGATGGCAAGTTATTGTTTTTACTCCCGCCTATCATAAGGTGATTGTTATAGGAAAACGATGGGTCTAAATAGTGAGGATTAGTTTTTAGAAAGGGACATTTTAATTTTTTTATGAATTCCACCACATATTTGACATCATTCACCGTAAGAGTAGCGGGGTAAAAAAATTATTATCATCCATAATTGCAAGATTAGGTTTCAACTGTTGGGATCAGACAGTACTTTTTTTCTAGAAACTGTTGTTGAGACACGGCCCTGTGTGGTGGTTACACGGCCCCGTGCTGCAGTTCCTATCTGGCAGAAAACAATTTTGGGGTTACTGGAGAACAGACACTGGCCCCGTGCCGATAAACACGGCCTCGTGTTGTTTCTGCATAAAGAAGAAAAATTTGAGAAAAACGAAGAAAAACCTAAAAAAGAAAAATTATAAAAGCATAAAAATGATTAGGCCGCCGATTTTAAACTTTCTTAAAATCCTTGTGTCCCGGTAGCGGTGCCAAAAACTTGACGTGGTGTGAGTGTGAGTATATTTTAGATATATTTTAAGCATTTTTCACTCGTTTATTCAAGCTTTATATTTATAAAAACATGATATAACGCTATCAATGTCTACAACATGCTAGGGCAAATGCACCCATCGTTGGCGTAGCATGGTGATGGTAAGATACCAAGGTCGTCCAAGGACACAAGAGCTTTTAATACATGAATATCGTTGACGTCTAATCTAATCAAAATTTTTATATGAGGAGATGATAGAATAAAGTTCACTTTCAATATAAAAAACTAGTTACTAAAGTCATTAATACATACCCAATTAAAAAGTTAACCAAAGCTAGAGAATCAAAATTAATACATAAATAACTTGTCTTCACCAAGTGATGTAAGAGTTTAGCCAATCATGGCCATTGTTTGACAAAAACTATTACAATCAATTTTGGATTCGAGACTACTACACACACTCTAAGGATGAATGGTGGATGAATGTGGTGGATGATGGTGGTATTGTGGTGGAGTGGTGGCTGGTGTGAGAGAAGTGGTTTGGCAAGGGATGAGTTGGAATGAAACCAAGCATCCCTATTTATAGCTGTAAACAGTGGGCTTCCCACGCCGCTTGCCATGTAGGCACGACCCCGTGTCTTCCTTCATACCTGTCTTCATTTAACACTCTTCTCAGTTTAGATGCCCCACGGTCCCGTGTGTCAATGGCACGACCCCGTGGCCTTTTTGCTCTACTATCCATGATGCAAATCTGGAAGTTGAACACGGGTCGTGTCCAAGGGACACTACCCCGTTTCTCTTGTCTGCTTATGTTTGTCTTCTTCTCATCTGTAATCTTTAAGGGGCACGACCCATGCCGAGAAGGCACGAACCTGTGCTGGACTTCTGACTTTTTTGTTTTTTGTCTTGGGGTGAAGCTTTGAGGGTTGGTATAGTGTGTCATCTTCCTGTCTTCTATACTTATGCTGGTATTTGTCGTTAATTTGTTCCTTTTGTACATTTAAGCTCTTTTAATCCTGAAAGTCAAAAGTATACGAAGAAACACACTTTTTCCAACATTAGTACTAAAAAGGGATGATTTTATTCCGTATTTGATATATTTTATGTTAAATTTGGCGCATATCACCTTCATCTCTTCATTTGGCACCAAATTCTCCTTAAAGGACCTGTAGGTCCATATCGGATCTTCCAATAGCTCAGGAACTAATTTGATAACCTAGTTATAAACTTGCGGAATCCATTTACACTTAGGCGACAAAATGATTACAATATTGATTCACTTTATAATTGTTGTTTATTAATCGTTTAAACGTTACAGATCTGTAAACAACTGGACAGGGCTTCGCCGTCCGGAACACGAAAACTACTACTAAACCAAGACCCCAATACGTCTATTTATAGACAACAGACACTTCTGTAACACCCCAAAACGGGTTTGGTAATCGAACCACGTTAATATTAAATAACGGGCAAAGTACCGTTAGCGGTAAAAGTGGACCGTAAACAAAATAACTAGGAACAAATTAACCTAGTTAGTAACTTGTATTTTAGTTAATAAAACAATGGGTAATAGCCCTATCTGATCAAAAAACTAAACTTAGGGGACCAAAGTTGTCAATATGGAAACTAGTGATTTAAAAACAAAAATTTAAACACAACATACACATAAAGGTGTGTGTGTAGAACGATCATCAAGAGAAGAAAAGGGGAAACTCTAGTTAAAGCTTTATCCACCAAACTGAAGATCAATTCGAGACCCAAATCAGTGCATGAACGCATTTTAATGATCACCTTGACAAGGGGATCATAAGGTATGTCTTAAAACCTAGATTGGTGAAACTTGCAATTTGAGACAAGTGAATTACTTGCAATTAGGGTATTGGGTGATGATCCAAATATGAAATTAAGGGTTTGTGTATGCTTTATTTTGTTAGACATAAAGAAACTATGCAAAAATTGATCTAAGATTACTTGTAAGTGATTAACAAGTAGATTATGAAATGGGTTTTGATTATATGATGATGTTGTTAATAAACTTGAGCTTAGAAGCATCATACATGGTAGTAGTAGGAAGGTACTTGACTAATTTATGCGTTTGAATACATGATCATACTTACCATGAAATGGGTTTTTGTATGATGTGATGAAAATGATGTTATAGTGATGTTAAAGCATGCATATAAACTTCATATTTACAAGAAAATATGAGATACTTGGCTAAATTGATGTTTGGTGAAATGAGTTTTTAGAATAGTAATAAAATCCCCAAATTCTAGTATGATAATTTGAGGGATTAGCTATGATGATTGAAAGCCTTGCTAACTTGATGTTAATAACTGTGTAAACTTGACGAATTGAAAGAAAGATGGTAAATTTGGTTAATGAAGTTAGCCAAATTGGTGGCTTAAAATTGATGCCCACCAAGTGTTAGATAAATTGCCTAATGAGTTTTATTTAAACTTATTAGTGCAAATATATGTAAAACGGCAGTTTGACTTTTAAAAATTCAAACCGGTCTATAACTGAATCAAATACGAAATATGGTAGAAAAGTCCATAAGGGTGATGGTCATGGTATTGATGACTAATCTAACTATCTTATGGATATTATATTATAGTTTGACTCTTGACGAGCTAGGTAGAAGCTTGGAGAAGAATGGGTCAAACGGGTTAAAGGCGTGCGAAAGCATAATCAGATTCTAATGTTTACATCTTTCTAGTAGAATACCTACTTGTTGTAATTTTTATGAACAAGGTAAATCGGTAATTTAAACATGACGTTTTGACGCAAAATGATACGGGTTGGAATAAGTGAAAATGGTAAAAAGGGGTTAAAACGGTCGATCATCACATCGCGTGATAATCGAATAGACAAAGAGTTTGGAAAAGTTATCTTATAGTGTAAACTGAAATGGGTAACAAGAGTGAAATGGTAATTTTGGTCATGAGTTGACGGAAAAATAATAGTTTTGAAAAAAGACACTCTATGGCGTAAGCCATGATGGGTCGAAATAAATAAAGTAACGAACTTAAGTAATATGATT
This sequence comes from Scalesia atractyloides, assembly GCA_947069175.1. Lineage (NCBI taxonomy): Eukaryota > Viridiplantae > Streptophyta > Magnoliopsida > Asterales > Asteraceae > Scalesia > Scalesia atractyloides. The sequence continues at coordinate 72,749,246 of CAMTDV010000005.1, read as the reverse complement.
ATACGGTGTAAACCAAAACGGTTCAAATGGTGAGATGGTAAATAAATACTATCTCATAAAGAATAAAAGGTCATTTAGGCCAAACGGGTCAAATGGTGATGTCTTTACCATTTGACAACAATGACGAATGATCGATTGTCGAGTTTGTACTCACAGGGATATAGCGTATGTTTTGCGTTGCTACTAATTAGTAATTATCAGTGCAATGTATTTAAAGTGTCTATGCTATGACCGAGCCAGGAATGTGTAATGGGTCAAACTCTCATCGAGGACTTAAGGTTCGATAAGAGTTAAACGAAGTCATGAATGAACATTGGGTTACCTTAGGTAAATATTATAATATAAATTGTGGATATTATGTTCTTAGAAGCATAATGATTTTTAAATAAGAATATGGTTAAAATGTTCAAATTTGGTCAAAACATGCTATGAAAGTCCTTCGTTGTAAAAGAAGGGGCTAAAGTTGACTAAAACTTTCTTGAATGATAAACTGGGCAAACAACCTTAAGAGTAGATTAATATGAGACCAATAGTTGGGTCGGTACTTTAGGTAAGGTAAAATTAGTAGGCATAAACCTTTTTGGCTTAAAGCCTCCTAACGGGTTATTGTCGTAAATAACCAAACCGAGTGGTAAATTCGGAATATGATGGTTATCCTATGAGAACCCATCATAAACAAACTCGGGATAATAAATAAATGATGGTTTTTAATGTGAAATGAAAGGTGTGAAAATATAATGGACGATTTAAGCTTAATTGCTTAAAATCCCAAACGGGTCGAATAATTATGCGCACGAACCGAGTAACGGTGGCGTATCCAGAGAAATTAGGAATCTGGGTTAAGGATTTCGGGTTAAATATGTAGGAAAACATTTTACGGACACGTAGGAAAAAGTTTCATGCAAAACAGATGAGAAATGAGAAAGTTATGGATGTTTTCGTAACAAAAACGGCAACTTGGAAAATCCTGCAGCACCCCACCGTAAGCTACGGTGGCCTACCGTAGCTTACGTTAGGCCTTGGCTGCCAAAAACAGAAATTGTAGACCGTAGCTTACGGCGGGTAGTATTTCAAAACATTATTTTTGATGTCTTGGGCTTTCGAGCTTATACGGTTACGTATAATCTTTTTATAACTAACATATTTCATGTTTTATGAAATATAGGTCCAGTTTGATGAATCTGGATGACGATCAAGCTCAACAAAGGACCGAACACAATCAAAGTTCAAGCTTCCGCATATACGTTTAATTGATACGAAATTAAACAAGCCATTATTTTCTAAAGTGTTTGAAACTTTAAGAAGTTTTATGAAACTAGTAATATCGTTCGGACGTGTAATCGTTTATAAATCCTTTTGTATGCGAAATTTTCTTAAAAATTGCGATTTATTAAATAAGGGTCTTACAAGTTGGTAATTAAAGCTCAAGGTTAATGATCAAATATGTTCGGTTTGAGACTTGATCGCACAGTCCAGTAAGTTATTATAAATATTAGCGGTCTAGCATGGTTAAAGTGTTGTAAATGACACATAGGGCTATCGTGCGAACACACGTTACCCGAATAAATTGATAAAAGACCGGTATAGTTAGCGAATTACTTGCATTAACAAGTATCGTAGAAAGCCTTGTACTAGAGTACGGGCGCTTATTAATTTTAATATTACTAATATTTAGTTAACGTTCAAATTGAAGGGATGCTCGTATCCAAGGATGGCGAGAGTTTAATGACTTACTGATATGATGACGAAATGGTCCGGAGTATGACAAGTAGGGCATGCTCACCAAGGGCTTAAATTAACAAATGACACGAAATAAAGGTGGAAAAGCAATTAAAACCCATGACGACAAATATCACCTAGGTGCACACTTTAAATTATCAGATAACTAGTACTATGCAACAGGTATGTAATGAACGACGGTTGCATACGGGATTAAAGCATGGGAAAACCGGATGGGATACCCATCCACGACGAAGTTCCCAAGGTAAATTGGGTGGGAAATAAGCGTTATTACAATCGTGAATAACAAAACAATAAAAGAATTCAAATTTAGAAACTTGAATGGGATCGACCATCCAAGTAGACATTATTGATAAGATTCTATAAAGGAAAAGTGACGATCACATTAATGAATGTGATTGCACAAAAGTTTTATAAAAGGAAAATATTCTATATGTTTTGAGATAAAAAGGGTACAAACCAATAATTGTTAATAACAATTAAACAAGGTTTTACCAAATAAAATCAGAAAATTGGACATGAACCGAGGATTTACTTACATGGGGAGTAATGTGATAGTTATAATAAGGTCACGCGTACCATGTGTTGATCGCTTACTCTGGCCAAGTAAGTAGTAACACATGATACCATGAACTTCTTATAATAAAGCACATATACATCCGATGTGGTAAAGATGAGGTGAATGGGAAGAGTTAAAAAGATACTTGGGATCAAGATATCTTACAGGCGTATTCATATAAAGGGTTTTTGTGGAATCATAAAAATGATATATGACGCACATAGAAATAAATGACCTAAGGAAAAAAATTGTCGAATAAGTCATTATGGACGAAAGAGCCATGGTTGACATAAAGGGCACGTAAAACAAAGTATAGATGACTCGAGGGGTCATAGAAACGGAGGTATTGCCCACATGGAAAACGATCGAAGTCGTTGACTATGATCGTAGAAAAGAGAAAAAGGAAAAGAAAGAAATGATGACGATAATCATCATTCATGGTCTATAAGGCCATCAAGGATGGCCAAATAAAGAATAATGTTTGATTGTTCAAAGGTGATGGAATTCACACGAACATGTCAAATGGGTCAAATAAAGAATAAAGTTTGATTGTTCATAAGTGGTGGACTTAACACGAATAAGTCAAACGGGTTAGATAAAGAATAATGTTTTATTGTTCACAGGTAAGGATTTCGCACGAACAAGTCAAACGGGTTAAATAATAAATAAGGAGCCGGGTAATGAGACATTATTAAATATAAATGTAAACGCAAACCGGGTAACGGGAGCGTTAAAAGCAAAAGAATAATGAACCCGGTAATGGGTCGTGGAGGTATATATATATAAACACACGCAAACCGAATAACAAGAGCATTAAAATATTAAGATAAAGAACCCAGGTAATGGGTTGTAATGAAATATAGGCGCAAACCGGGTAACGGGACGCGTAAGACAAACCGACGTATGAAGTCATAAAAGCGGAAGAGTTTTCCGAACGGAATTGACTAATAGATCCGGTAAAATGTGGTGGTTACTACTAAAGATGGTAGCTGTGACTCTGTGGTGACGAGTGGTCAATGTCAATTGACCCTTACGCCAGTTTTAGGCGCAAGTGATAAGCACAATTGGGATGAAACGGGTAATGGATCTGACAAATGAATGTGACACATAAATGACTTGCGGACATAGACACGCAAACATTGTCAATACAGATTAAACACGATCTAAGGGCCATGACCGGCGAACAAAAGAAAAGACAAAGAAAAAGATAGTTTAACTTCTTTTAACCATAAATGAGTGTGTTAACACCAAGTACAATTAAATAATGACACGGGTAAATGGATGATCTATAGGATCACCCCGACTTTTGGGTTATAAATAGCGTAAAGGTCTATGGAACCAAAATGACCTTCGAGTTAAGAATCAAGAGGAATGGGCCTTAATGGTCCCGCCTTAAAAAGAGTGAAAGCTATAATAAATAGCCTACGAGGCTAAGTGAAAGGGGCTTACGGGTCACTTGGGCAAAGCAAGGAAACCGGTTACGATTTCCCGCGTAAAATAAAAACACTAAAAGAATAAATGCTAGGTTTTTTATTTCTTAATGCGAGTAATCAACACAAGTAAAGGAGAAAACATTGAACTAAAACTCGGTTTTAGTTGGAAACAACGTTTAAAAAAAGTACGAGATAGAATGGGAAATGATTAATATTAAAGAAAGCAAGTCTTGACACCAATAGGTGCAAAACAATAAATTCGAAAAGAAAAATTTTGAAAACGAAAGGTTGATATAAAACTTAAACATGCCGTGATGCAAATCACGAACAAGAAAGTAACATGATACATGATTGCTTTGTAACACAAACTATAGGAATGAGGTTATGAATAATCGTAAAAGCCTTGTGGACGAAAAGTTGGCATCCCTGAATGATGGGATATAAATTAACCGGTGACTGATAAGTCTGCCCGATAAGACCGGTCAAGGTCTAAATTTAATTGAAAACTTGTTTAATGCGCTTATCATTATAGGATTAGCGCGAAATAAGCATGTTGACAGATTCATAGGTCCGACTGACCAAATGACGACTCGATCAAGTAAACGATGAATATTAGGAATACAAGATGAAAGTAATGGCTCATGAGGCCTTACACCTAAAAAGCGCATGGACCTTGGAGCCGAAAGACACTATATACTTTCCTAGTATGTTATTGAACTATTAGAAACTGAGCAATGCTAAGTGATTACCGAAACTTAGTTCATTACATCTAATCCAATGAACTAAGTAAGAAAGGTTTCGTGGACGAAACACTTTAAGGGGGTAGACTTGTAACACCCCAAAAACGGGGTTGGTAATCAAAGCACGTTAATATTAAATAACGGGCAAAGTACCGTTAGCGCTAAAAGTGGACCCGTAAACAAAATAACTAGGAACAAATAACCTAGTTAGAACTTGTATATAGTTAATAAAACAATGGGTAATAGCCTATCTAATCAAAAAACTAAACTTGGGAGACCAAAGTTGTCAAAATGGAAACTGGTGATTTATAAACAAAAAATTTAAACACAACACACACATAAAGTGTGTGTGTAGAACGATCATCAGGAGAAGAAAAGGAGGAAACCCTAGTTCAAGCTTAATCCACCAAATTGAAGATCAATTCGAGACCCAAAACAGTGCATGAATGCATTTTAATGATCACCTAGACAATGGGATCATAAGGTATGTCTTAAAACCTAGATTGGTGAAAGTTGCAATCTGAGACAAGTAAATTACTTGCAATTAGAGTATTGGGTGATGATCCAAAGATGAAATTAAGTGTATGTGTATGCTTTATTTCGTTAGACATAAAAAAAACTATGCAAAATTGATGTAAGATTACTTGTAAGTGATTAACAAGTAGATTATGAAGTAGGTTTTGATTATATGATGATGTTGTTAATAAACTTTAGCTTAGAAGCATCATACATGGTAGTAGTAGGAAGGTACTTGACTAATTTATGCGCTTGAATACATGATCATACTTACCATGAAATGGGTTTTTTATGATGTGATGAAAATGATGTTATAGTGATGTCAAAGCATGCATATAGACTTCATATTTACAAGAAATATGAGATACTTGGCTAAATTGATGTTTGGTGAAATGAGTTTTTAGAATAGTAATAAAATCCCCAAATTCTAGTATGATAATTTGAGGGATTAGCTATGATGATTGAAAGCCTTGCTAACTTGATGTTAATAATTGTGTAAACTTGATGAATTGAAAGAAAGATGGTAAATTTGGTTAATGAAGTTAGCCAAATTGGTGGCTTAAAATTGATGCCCACCAAGTGTTAGATAAAATGCCTAATGAGTTTTATTTAAACTTATTAGTGAAAATAATGTAAAATGGCAGTTTGACTTTTAAAAAGTCAAACCGATCTATAACTGAATCAAATACGAAATATGGTAGAAAAGTCCATAAGGGTGATGGTCATGGTATTGATGACTAAACTAACTATCTTATGGATATTATATTATAGTTTGACTCTTGACGAGCTAGGTGGAAGCTTGGAGAAGAATGGGTCAAACGGGTTAAAGACGCGAGAAAGCATAATCAGATTCTAATGTAAGTAAAGCTTACATCTTTCTAGTAGAATACCTACTTGTTGTAATTGTTATGAACAAGGTAAATCGAATTTAAACATGACGTTCTGACACAAAATGATACGGGTTGGAATAAGTGAAAATGGTAATAAGGGGTAAAATGGTAATTCGATCATCACATCACGTGATGATCGAATAAACAAAGAGTTGGAAAAAGTTACCTTATGGTGTAAACTAAAATGGGTAACAAGAGTGAAATGGTAATTTTGGTCATGAGTTGACGGAATAATAATAGTTTTGAAAAAAGACACTCTATGGCGTAAGCCATGATGGGTCGAAAGAATTTAAGTAATATGATTATATGGTGTAAACTGAAACGGTTCAAATGGTGAGATGGTAAATAAATACTATCTTATAAAGAATAAAAGGTCATTTAGGCCAAACGGGTCCAACAATGACGAATGATCAATTGTCGAGTTTGTGCTCACAGGGATATAACGTATGGTTCGCGTTGCTACTAATTAGTAGTTATCAGTGCAAGGTATTTAACGGGTCTATGCTATGACCCGAGCCATGTATGTGTAATGGGTCAAACTCTCATCGAGGACTTAAGGTTCGATAAGAGTTAAACGAAGTCATGAAAGAACATTGGGTTACCTAAAGAAAGGTAAATATTATAACATAAATTGTGGACATTATGTTCTTAGAAACATAATGATTTTTAAATAAGAATATGGTTAAAATGTGCAAATTTGGTCAAAACATGTTATGAAAGTCATTCGTCGTAAAAGAAGGGGCTAAAGTTGACTAAAACGTCCTTGAATGATAAACAGGGCAAACGACCTTAAGAGTTGATTAATATGAGACCAATAGTTGGTTCAGTACTTTAAGTTAGGTAAAAGTAGTAGGCATAAACCTTTTTGGCTTAAAGCCTCCTAACGGGTTATTGTCGTAAATAGCAAAACTGAGTGGTAAATTCGGAATATGATGGTTATCCTATGAGAACCCATCATAAACAAACCTTAGGATAATATATAAATGATGGTTTTTAATGTGAAATGAAAGGTGTGAAAATATAATGGACGATTTAAGCTTAAGTGCTTAAAATCCCAAACGGGTCGAATAATTATGCGCACGAACCGAGTAACGGTGGCGTATACAGAGAAATTAGGAATCTGGGTTAAGGATTTCGGGTTAAATATGTAGGAAAACATTTTACGGACACGTAGGAAAAAGTTTCGTGCGAAACGGATGAGAAATGAGAAAGTTATGGAAGTTTTCGTAACAAAAACGGCAACTTGGAAAATGCTGCAGCACCCCATCGTAAACTACGGTGGCCTACCGTTGCTTACGATAGGCCTTGGATGCCAAAAACAGAAATTTTAAACGTAAGCTACGGTCTGTAACTGTATCTTACGGCATGTAGTATTTCAAAACATTATTTTTGATGTCTTTGGCTTTCGAGCTTATACGGTTACGTATAATCTTTTTATAACTAACATATTTCATGTTTTATGAAATATAGGTCCAATTTGTTGAATCCGGATGAAGATCAAGCTCAACAAAGGACCGAACACGATCAAAGTTCAAGCTTCCACATATACGTTTAACCGATACGAAATTAAACAAGCCATTATATGCTTAAGTGTTTGAAATTTTAAGAAGTTTTATGAAACTAGTAATATCGTTCGGACGTGTAATCATTTATAAATCCTTTTATTTGCGGAATTTTCTTAAAAGTTGCGATTTATTAAATAAGGTTCTTAAAACTTCGTACGACTTGGGATCTGGCCACTTCGTGCGAGTTGGCCACTTCGTACGAAGTGTACATTACATACAAATAAAACGTTCTGAATCTAACAGTAAAAGCCCTATTACATCGACACGACCCTAGAAGTAGGCTATATACATTATGCATCAAGAAACTCCCCCTTGGATACTGCCGCAGTCTTGGTAAATCTTCAAAATCTTCATAACATTAACTTTCAGCGACCAAAGAAGTACTTTAGTGGCTTCATGCGCTCTTCTTTAGGATCTGGCGTTTGATTTATAGGAGGAACCTTTGTCATATACTGATATCTTCTCAACGATGCCTTCTTCATTACTTCAGGAATCATGGCTTCGTTTCTTTCCTTCTTTCTTTGTTCCTTTCCTTTCAGCTTCCTCTAATCTGTATCCCATATCTTTCCTGAATTAATTCCACGAGCATAACAAACATTCACAATACTCTGGAACTGCAACGCTTGCAACTTGTCGTTCTCCTCAAAGCTGATCTTGCTATAGAATAAACATTCAATATCCTTCTTCGAGCAGTTTACTAGCCACATCGGGTCTAGTATTCGAATTCCCCTCCATAGGCCATATATTCTTTTATGAGCAATCACTGCTTCAGACAATTCTTCAGTGATTTTCTAGGAATCTTCAGCTTGTACAACAATCACTTCTTCTCCTGCTTCAGAATCATAATCCACCATTTGAATATATTGTAAAAATCTTGTTCTATCTTTATTAGTGGCATATTCTTCATAGCATGTGGCCGCTTCACGATTAGTGTGACATCTTTCTGTTTTGTAACTGGATCAAACTTGATAATTCTTCTTGGCTTATGTGGCTTCTAGCATTTAAAACCATGTGCAGCTTCATATTTTATCAACTTCCACAAATGTTGATCAACAAACTTCATTTTGAAATAAATACATTTCGTCTGAACCAACTCTTCAATATCCGAGTATGGCAACGTCTTGATATCGTTCAAGTACCTAAAATATTGAACTCCAAACTCTCTCTTTATGGCATACACATTCAATTTTGCCATCATCCCAAACTTATAATATCTCACAAGGATTTATCTGCATCTCGAGTAAAGAATGCCAATGGTCGTTTGAACTTTCTTTCTACGGGCATCTCTTTGAACCACGATTTCTTTGCTTCTGCAATCTCTTCTTTAGATAATCGTTTAGGCACACTACCAGCTTTCATTGTCTCTTCAACTTTTCTCTTAAGAAGATCATCAGTAGCTTCAGAAAACAATTCTTCAAAGGTTGGGAAGTCGTTTGTTCCTTCACTAGAATATTTAGCAGTTTCTTCATTGTTAGAATTATCCTCCAAGACAACCCTATCATAATCATCTGCTTCAGACACATACTTATAAAAGTAATCATTAGGTTGTGTAGCAATAATGTTGTTTAATTCTTCTTCAAAATCAAATACAAACGTTTCTTCGTCTATACCTAACATTTTTAGCAATCTCTTCCTTGGGGTAATTGTGAACGAACTCCCCTCTTCAACTCCATGCTCAATAAAGAAGACCTTTGGTTTATGCACATTAGGAACAACCGATATTGGTGTAGCTGTGAAGATTCCTGATTGCTCTTCATCGAACACAGGGTCCTTCGTCTCCGCCTGTCTTTGTGCATCGTCTTCTTGATTAATTGCATCATTCAAATAAGCATCATAGTCAAATGACTCGTTTATCTTTGCATCTAACACAGTAACACCAGCGCCGCCCTGCGCGTTATCGTCATAGTCACCCTTATCATCGTCATCCTTCTTGTCATCACCCTTATCTTCATCATTATCCAAATCATAATCTTCGTTCTCATCGAATGCATCTATCTCAGCGTCAATTTCAGCATCCAATTTTCGTTTCGCCAAGATTTGTTGTCTTGTACACCTTTGAGAAACGTCAACAATTTCTCCAATCAAAACATAGTTCACAGCAGGAACAAATTCAACCAATGCTGTAGATGGCTTTGGAATAGGAACTACATCAATCGGTTGTTTGCCCTTTTCTACAGTAACAACATCTTCCTCTGCTTTCTTTTTCCTCTCAGCAGCTTTTACTCTTACCTCTTCGTTCTCTATCTCATCATGTTTAGCAGCAAAATTGATATCATACCTTTTACGAAGAACTTTAAACAACATATCAAACTTCTTTGCATTTTCTGCCTTTTCAGTCTCCAGATCTTTGACAACCATATGCAACCTCTCATTTTCTACAGTAACGCTTGTGAATGAGGAAGTCAACTGCATGTGCTCTTCTTCCAACTGCTTGATTTTCTCTTCATTCTCTTTCACTTTGATATGTAACTCTTGATCTTTTTCATTATCTTTAACCAACATAGATAAAAAGCTTCCAATCTCTTCTTATCGTTTTCTAGAAACTTGATTCGGCTTTCATGTTCCTTAATTTGATTCTCCAATTCCTCAATTTTACCATCATTAAACATGTTTGTATCAAACCCTTCAAATTGTGGTTGAAAGATTTACCATCATCAGGAAATCCATCGTTGAAAGAATGTCTTTGTCCAGATTGTGATATACGTTGTTGCACAGGGGTGTAGGCTGTTTAGGCATTGATTATTTTGGTGGAGATGGTTGTGGAGGTGTTATATGTTGTGGTGATGGTGGAATAATATGTGGCGGTGATGTAGGTGGTGGTTGTATTGGTGAAGTTGGTGGTTGTTTTGCGGTGTTGGCATGTGTGAAGTTGGTGGTTGTTGTTGTGGTGATGTTGGTGGTGGTTGTACAGATTCTACAACTCCCGTAGTAATTTCCACTTCTGGTGTCTTCCAGGCTTTCTTATATTTTCGGCGAGCTTTCTTTGTTGCTGGCGAACCAGTAGTCTTGATCGCATCAGATTCTTTGCTTTTTACTCGTCTTGCTGGTTTTCGTGAGGCTTTGTCACCACAACTTCCCCAGAATCAGAAGGTTGGTAAGATACATCATCATCATCTAGAGCTTTTTTCTTTCTCTGCTCTTCCTTCCGAGCTGCGCCTTCAGCTTCTGGATCAAATACTTTCTGAAGAAGAACTTTCTTCATCGTCACCATCAAACGCTTGTTTTTCAATTCCGGCGGCTATATCAGCAACAATTTAATCAACTTGCTCATGCTCAGACGTAGCTGAGTATACATCTTCACAAACATTTTCTGTCTCAACATTTAGATTTTCATCACCCTGAACTTCAACATTTTCTGGTTCATTCACGGGTTCATTCACCGGTACCTCTTCAATTCTTGTTCATCTACAAGTAACGTTCGTACAGTAGCACGTCTATGCCTCTGATTTGGTGCAGAAGATGTAGCAGCTTGTTTCTTTAGAGTTGCACGTTTTTTTTGTATCTTCTTTCACAAACCAACTACTCCTTCTTGGAACAAAACTTCTAAGCGCTCTTCTTCATCTTTCTCAGATCCACTCGTAGCTTTTCTCCGTTTTCCTATTGGTGGAGCAACATAATTTTTACTCACGATTAAACCAAAAATGGTTTGGTGCCAGCTCTGATTCTTGTTTCGTATAAAGATTCAGTCTAATCAACGTTTCTTTATCCATATGAATTAGTTTCAGCTCATCATTATCATCTTTCGCCAAATTTGGATGTAAATGATCCAACATCATCTACAGAAATCTTGGGTATTGTAGAAAATTTTCTTGTGTAATATTTAACACCATCTAATCAAAGATTAACTTCGTAAAGTTATAAGGCAGATTCAACACTAGAGCCGTAATCATGCACAACTGATAATCCAGAATATCATGGTAACCCCTTTCATATGACTGAAAGCTTGTATAATGGAGTGTGCAAAAACCTTGTATGGATGACCAAGATTTGATTTCATGAAGTTTGGAGAATTAACGTGACCTTTATACCCCATACGATAGAAGCAATCTTTAACCATCCTCTCTAGATATCCCGTAGGGTCACCTTCCTTATCTTTGAAGTCTAAAACTTTCCTTATCAAGTCCCAGTAATCTTGACTTCAATATCAGCATCATTTATACGAACAATAGAAAAAATCGCCTTCGGATTCTCCTCGTATCTTGCAGCATTCGAAAAACGCTCTATGTGGGACCGGTACACTTTGTGTTGATGTGTAATAGCTTTAGTCACCGTCAGACGTCCCATAAACTCCAAAATTTCCTTAAACGGAGCAATCTTTGGTATTTTGTCATTCGATACACAACAAGTGTTGTGATTTTTGTCAAACGTTGGTTTCTGACCCTGCAAAACACAAAAATTCAACACTTAGAAAGATTTTGGCAAAAAATAACCTAACATTCATACGAAGTGCCTTGGGGCGAAGTGGATATAACCAATTCGTACGAAGTGTGCATAAAAACATTAAGACTTTTCATAATACACTTCGTGCGGAGTGGTTCTGAAAAAATTTTCACCATTGCACTTTGTGCGAAGTGACATTGACACTTCGTACGAAGTGTCGTCTCGTTTTTATGTTCAATTTTTATGTCATCTCGTTATGAACAACATTATTCAAACTTGTGATTTTTCTGAAATTGATGATACAATAACAATCTACAAGTGCCGACAAGCCTAAATTTATGTTCAATTTTAATTTTGGCCACTTCATCATTCTAGATCAAGTCTGAAAGTCTCAAGTGCCGAACACGTCAAATTGACGGTCAAAACTTAGTCCAATACCTTCGCCATTGCAAGAGGTGTGTAAATCAACCTCCCCAATGTGTATACAAGCAACAGTCCGTCACAAATCGCACTTCCAAATCGCACAAAGGTTCTCTCAACTCGCACTAACAGTAAATGGCCGCTTCGTGGGATTTGGGTTCTATATATAGAACCAGGTCCACTTCGTACGAAGTGGCTTATGGTTTAGTGTGATTTGGCCAACTCGTACAAAGTAGACTCCATTTCGTATGAAGTGGCCCTAAACACTTCAAATTTTCAATTTTTGAGCATTTTATCAGTTTTAACAACCTACTCAGTTGTCCAAGTCCAAGTTAATGACCCTAGTTAACCGATTTGTCTACCGAGTCCTAGTTAATGACCTTGGTTGAACACTTTGTGAACAAACTAATGTTTTCAGGCAATGAACTTTCAAACTTTTCAACATTTTATCTCATTTTTAGATTAGCTCTCAACACGTTGTCTTCAGATTTTCTCAGCAACCAGCATCATTGGATTTTGAAGATCCGCTTTCCATCATGGCAGTCGAAACTAAGATAGAAATAAAATCTTTTTTTATTTTTCCAAACTTATGCGAAAACACACTGAAAATATTTTTGGGTTTTTTCTGAAATGAAATGTAATCTATGTACGTGTAAGTCCCAAAAACTCACAATCAGATATCAAACACCAACAAGTAGCGAAATTACAAGCAAGATTTAGAAGATTGAAAAGCAAACTGTATTGATTCAAGCCAAATCAAGCACACGATGAAAATCGTCTGGTACTCGTATACGTTACAAAGCAAACTGAATCAACAACCTCAAAAGTCTAAGGAACCTCCTATTTATACTAACATAGGATGCCCTAATACACTGGATCAAGCCCATACCCGATTGATTACTAAACAACCTATTAAACCCATGAATGACATCAAACCCAACCCATTACAAAATCCCAAGACAGACGCAAACCTATATTAGTTTATGCCCTTACAATATCCCCTAGGTTTGTGTCGTCTTGTGAGAACTATTTTCATTTTCGCTTTTTCTTCTTGCTTAGATCTGCTTCAGATATATATTTGCCAACATATGGACCAAAGAGCTGTGTCTCAACTCTGCTCCTATTCCCAGACCATGACTGCAATGCTATCACTTGAGCAACACCACCTGTAAATGCTTTAGCACAAACTTCATACTCAGGATCACATTGAATCTAAGACTTAGCCAGCAAGTGGATATCTCTCTCCCCAAACCTCATCAAATCACGAACATCAGAAACTCTATATTTTCATTCTCACAAACAATTACAGCCATGACGTGTTGTCGCATCATACATCCAAAACTTGAAAGCTTCAAACTATCATCAGGCAAATCTTTCAGCAAAGGAATAGTCTTGGCCTGCTTAGTAGGAAGCCATACCACAGTCGTGACCTGCTTCTGAGTATCCTTTTCAAAGACATCGTTATGAACCTTAAAGTAAGATTGTTGAAATTTCATGTCTTTAAAATTGACCTTTGCTTGCTGCTGCAACTTGTTGTAAAAATTCCAACCAATCTTGCAGTTCGGATTTTGACATTGAATCATGATATGGTGCATTGCTTAGCTCACGTAAACCCACCAATGTCCATGACTCAAAAGCACTCGACGAATTGTAGTACTCAACCTTTCCATTCTTCCTCAACACCAAAAACATCCCCTTCTCATCATTGTAAGCCCAGCTTCGAATTCCAGATCGATTACCAACACAATCAAACCTATCTCGTCCAACATTCACAACAAATTCGTCAGGCATCTTCGGATAACCATAATCCTTCTCAGCAGCCACGTTCCTCATAACCACTTCCTTCTGCTTTCTCTTCTGACTCACGGTTCGTGGAGGATTCTGAAATATCTATCAATAGCTTCCTCATGCTCTTTTGCTTGTTGTACTCTCTCTTCTACCGTATATATCTTTGGAGGTTCACCAAACTCCTTTGGAAATTTACTTTCGAACTTCTGCTTCATATCCATGAACATAGTAGTAAGGATCCAAGATTCGTTTCAAGCTCCTGAATCTTTTGATTCTTATGAGTAATCTCTTCCATCAAACTAGCAATCTGAACATCCTTAAAGATCTTATCTTCTTCTAGAGCAGTAATCCTTCGCATTACAGCACCAATATCAATATCACAAACAATTCTTCACTAGTTGGACTATCGACAGTTTTCTTCCCTGAAGCCTTTTCTGATTCTGCATGTTCTCTAACTGCTTGTTGCAACAATGCTGCAGCTTTAAGTATTTGATCATTAGATGGACTACTATCAGATACAACACTACTTGGTCCGTCACCTGGTTTCAGAACAGGCATATACTCAATAGATCTTGGATTAGTTTAAAATTCAATAAAAGCATCACTAAAGGTGTTCCAGAAACAGTAGTAACAGGTTGTTCTGGAATCATTGGCATGGTAGTGCTTGAAACTTGTGGTTGTCACTTAAGTCTCCACACAGATCAGGGTCTCTTCTACTGCGTTTCATAGGATGAAGATCAGCCGTGGGATCTTCTGGAATTCTTTCAGCATCAGCATAACTAAAGTCAACCAATTCAGTGTGAGGAGGGTTCACCCTGATGGTCTTCAACTTGTGGAATTTCTGCTATGATATTTTCAGTATTAATCTCCGTTTTAACTTCATCATCACCTTCATCCTCATTCAAAGTCTCTTTAACCACTTTTTCAACCTCTGCATCTTCACTCTTAATTCCAGTCAAATCCACGTTCTCAATCGGTTCATTCGTTCCAGGAGGAGCTTCAATAATCTCGACATCATGTTCTTCAGCTACTGCATTAATCTGAATAGGCACCTCTTTCTGAATCTCAGCAAACACCCCAAACTTCTCTAAGGCCTTTTGTTCTGATAAGTCATCTGAACATCGACTTTAGACTTCTGATTTAGCATTGAAAACACCTTATGATTCATCACCTTCACGTCATAAGTCTTCATAGTCACTGCAAACTTCGGATACTTAGTTTCCAAAATCATTTGAAGGATCTTGGAAACTTATACCAGTATTTCTCGTTTATGGTCTTCACGTTCACCAACATGTCATCAAACACACTCTTTGAATAATTATACTTCCACCCCTCGACTATGATACCATTCCTGACGCTTGTCTCAATGTGAGCTTGTCTAAACCGCTTTTGTTTCCGCTGATACATACTAAATAAACGTGAGCCAGAAACCTCCAATAAGAGTGTAACAACTTCTTGATTACAGGAGGACACGTTCCTTCACAGCTCATTTTAATCAAAACCTCCATTACCTTCTCCTTCGTGTACTCAACTGGATCTTAGCTTCATCTCCAAATAATTATACTTCCCCAATGTCCTGCTCCGAAATCAATACGTATGTGCCTCGAACTTTTGACTTTATGACAGCGTCTCCTTTCTTCGTAGAAGCATTATCCCAAAACTCTTTGATCCAATCTTCACGTATGATAGGATTTTCCCGTAGTGCATGAGCTAATCTACAAGTATTTAAACCGACAATCATAGACTTGTAATTTTCATGACCAGATGGAGGATCTGATAAATAACAAGCCACGTTCATTGTTCTCTCCCAAGTTGGAGCATGAGTAGTAACAGCTTTCTTTCCGGTATCTGCACCAAACGAGATGAATTAGTCACAATAAACATGAACTTGAATCCAAATACTCGAGTTTGACCGTAAACTTGGTAAAAATAAATCAATTATTTGAAAAAAAAAATTCATTATTTTAAAACAGACTCATAAAAAAAACATTATGTTAATAAATTATGAAATTATGACCAAATATAATCATGGATCGAATCAGATGTCAAAATTGGGCTAAAACTAACTGGATCAGCCCAAATATTATTGACTGTGCGATTCACAAACTAGTGTGCGATTGACCATTGAGTGTGTGAGGGACTAATGTTGATTTAATATAAAAATATAAGGGCCATTGAGTAACATCCCCTGATCGCACACTCTGTGCGGTCAACGAAACTCAATCGTACAGTCCCATTATCAACCAAATTAATCGCACACATCAAGTTTGGTCAACATGTACCCTTGACTGGCACACTTGTAATATCCAAGTATGCGAGGCGCAATATGGTACTTTCATCCACTGTGCGAAAGGAAGAAACGTCCAGAGCCAACAAATCAAACACCTCGCACACTCTGCAAGGGTAACTTGGTAACTTTACTGTAGTGTGCGAGGGTTATATACTCCAAATCTAGTGTACCATTACACCAGATGGTGCGTGAAGCTCACGCGCTTCTCCGATCATCTTCTCCGGCTACCCTGCAACTTCCGGTGACACCCCAGAATTTCAAATCAATGTTTTCTGTCCAGAAATTAGCGTTTCGATCAAAAATTTAAACTTTTTACATTTGAGTTCAATCAATCCCTAACCATCAATTCAAATCTTTAAACATGATCCACAATACCTGCACACACTAGAAATCGATTAAAAGTAATAACACACTAACCTTTTGATTTTGGATTAGACATGTTAATCAGAGGATCTTGAACAGTATAAGCAACGAAGAAGATGAGGAACGAGACAATTGTGGAGTGTGCGACTGAAATTTTTTTCTAAAAAACCCTTTTGAATGATTATATCCACCGTCGCACACTACCCTATACACCAAGCACTTACCTTTTCAAACTAAGGGGCCCACCAAGTGTGTGGTGGCCCAACAGCTTTCTTTCTAAACACTGTTGAGATTTTATGGGGCCCGGCGCGAATCCCAAAATTAAAACTCGTTAAAAAAACGATTCGTGCAAAGACTTTTATGAGATATGGTCTTTCTCGATTCTTAAACAGGTCATAGTTTTTCAAATAGTAACAAAATATTTACAATATATACACTAAAATAATATTTACAAAATTAATCAAAACAATCATACCACTTCTGCACACATTATTTTACGGGATCAAATCACAGAGTTTCGGGCTCGACTACATTTATCAACACTAATTTACTCTGGAAGATCAGAGCGATTGCCAGTATGTTTGTTCACTTAAACTTATCTCCTTAGGCCTTTTTCATATAACAGTCTACAACTAATTTATCTTGTTTGCATTATAATTTACATGAGCACTCAATTCAATTACAATCAAATCCCGAAATTTTAATTCGAACATGCTATCATGCGTGCAGTTTCCCTACCACATATCTCACAAGCTCGTTCTAGGATTCTGAAACCTTGACTGGGACTGGATTAAGAAAAGAACAGAATATATCATATGCAGAGATGGATATAATATACAGATCAAATGAGTTTTCTCAATTTGATATAGGTTTTTCGGGTTTCTTTTGGGCACTTGAGGGCCTCTTTGGGTGTAATTAATCTAAAGCGCGACAACGTATAGCTAGGTCTTTGCTCATGCAAAACTGAAACTGATGTTGCCTAGTACCTCCAGGTCTTTGCTCACGCAAAACAAAGGAGATACACGAGTTGGTCAGAAAAGATTTCAGAACTAGAACAAAATTGTTTGTATCGGGACGTCACACACGCATTCAAATAGCATGTCCTAATTCCAAGTGATGTTCTTTCCTGAGGTCATAGAATAATATTAGCATTCTACGCAGAACCAGTCAAAGAATCTAGCCATCAGGATAAAGCCTACCAACATATCGCTCTAGAGTCAGACCATTTCAATATTGGTCTTACATGAGTCAGCCTTAATCCACATAGTGAAATTATTTCATTTCCCAGTTGCAGCAAAAATAATAAACTGAAAACAATTTTAAGAAAGAAATTTACGAAAACGAAGAGAAATATTTTTTTGTGTGACCACGTTCAATCCTCGAAATCGACCATTTTTAGAAGTTAAAGAAGAGCAAGAAAACGTGCTTTATCAACCGATTTTGTAAATATATCTACGACATTGTCGTCGTATGAATTTGATTCATGGTAATGAGTCCCTGGTTGAAAGAGTCACGTTTAAAATGGATTTTTATGGCAATGTGCTGGGTTTTTGAAAAATATACCGATTTTTCACTATTTGGATAGCTGCATCATTGTCACAATAATGGGATTTGGGAGAAATTCAAACCATAATACAAGCTAATGTTAAATCCATATGACCTGAGAGCAGCAGGCTGAAGCGGCTACATACTCAGCTTTTGCAGTCGACAAAAAGACAGTCTGCTGCTTCTTACATTGCCAGGAGATGAGACGATCCCCCAGCAACTGGCATGCTGATGTGGACTTCATGTTCATACTCGTACCTCCAAAGTTGTTTGTAAGAGAAAGCACACAAATCAAATGGAGATTCCCTTCGATACAAAAGACCAAGCCGAGGCTTGCCCTTGAGATATCGAAAAATTCTCTTAACAACATTTAAATGAGAAAGTTTAGGAGAAGCCTGATGTCGTGCACACTGACACACAACAAACATGATGTCTGGTCTACTGGCCGTCAAATACATCAACGAGCCAATCATCGACCGATACAGTGTCTCATCAACTTCTTCCTTTCCAGATCTTCAGTCATCACTGGTCATTCTGCCATAGGAGTATTTGCAGGTTTCGCATCCTGAAGTTTGAATTTTGCAATAATCTCATCAACGTATTTCCCTTGATGAATCAGAATTCCATTGGAATCTTGACGAACTTCCAATCCCAAGAAGAAATTCAGCTCTCCCAATGCACTCGTTTCAAATTCCTTCTTATCACTTCTTCGAATTCCTTGCACAGTGCTTCACTAGTGGATCCAAAGATGATTTCGTCCACATAGATCTGCACTAAAATTTGATCCTCGTCTACCCTTCGAATAAACAATGTCTGATCAATGACACCACGAGTGTATCCATTCGCTAGCAAATGCTCCGTCAGTGTAGCATACCATGCATGAGGAGCCTGATGCAACCCGTACAAGGCCTTGTCAAGCTTATAAACATGACATGGACACTGTTTGTCAACGAAACTGGGCGGCTGTGACACATATATCTCTTCCTTCACTTTTCCTTAGAGAAAAGCTATCTTGACATCCATTTAATAAACCTTGAACCCCATGAAAGATGCATATGCCAGAAAAATCCGTATTGCTTCCAATCTGGCTACCGGAGCATACACTTCATCATAATAAAGGCTCTCAATTTGTCTGAACCCTTGAACAACCAGTCTTGCTTTGTCTCGAACAATCACTCCACTATCGTCTCGTTTGTTTCGATAGACCCATCGTGTTCCAAGTGATTTCTTTCCGCAGGCAAACAACCAGCTTCCACACCTTTAATTTTCGAACTGATTCAACTCATCCTGCATTGCGTCTACCCAGCTAGGTTCTTGAAGAGCCATATCTATTGTCTTCGGCTTTATTTGTGAAATGAAACATGAGGACGTGCAATTATTTATCACTACTGTTTGACTTCTGATAAAAAATCAAGCTCCTACGGTCCAATCACATTATCGATGGGATAATCACGTTGGACACTAGTAGGAATAGCAATTTCTAGAGCAGTTCCAGTCGGTGGCAGATTAGTCATGTTTTCAACTGTTTGATCAACAGTCTGTTCCTCCTCCATGCCATTAGCAACAAACTCATCAGGAATAGGACTATCAAACATATCATGTTGATCATTAGATGCGTCCTCATCATCAGACGAGTCCAGCGTTTCTCCTCCTTCATTGAGAATGTTGGTGTAATCAGGAACTACTTGTATCTCAGGTACAGATGTTGAAGATGATGCTGCAGATGTGCCATCCCCCACAGCTTCAACATCCCCCTCTTCTTCAGAAGTGCATGGGACAGTTGAAGGTTGAGGACCGGCGTTCGAAGGACCTAAGGTACCTGCATGAACACAGAAGAATCATCAAGTATACCAAAAGATTTAAAGAGATAAGCATAGTTATAAAGAGTAAATGGCCCGTCTCCAGCATCAGTTTGGTTTTCCTCGAGCCACTGTATATCAAAAGACTCAACAATCTGTCTAGCCCTTTTGTTGTATACTCTGTAAGCAGTCTTGTTTTCATATGCAGCTTTTCCGGCATAACCAATGAAGTAGCATTCATTTCCCCTAGCGTCAAACTTTGGTATAGATTCCAAGTGCAGTAGGGTACATGGGCAACCGAAAGCTCTAAAGTGCCCAACATAGGGTTTCTCACCAAACATCACTTTGTGAGGTGTCTTCATGCGTGCCTTGTTTATAATGACCTTGTTTTGAATATAGCACGCAGTATTAACAGCCTCATCCCATAAAATTTCTAGAAGTTTTGAATCACACAACACCATACGCGCTGCTTCAATCAGGGTTCGATTCCTTCATTCAGCAACACCATTTTGCTGAGGAGTCCTAGCAGCACTGTATTGTCTGGAAATCCCCCTTTCAGCACAGAAGAAATTCAATCCAGCATTCTTGAATTCGGTTCCATTTTCGCTTCGAATAGCTCTCACTTCCTTGCTAGTCTGAGTTTCCTTGAATATTATGAACCTTTTGATTAATTATGCAGTCTCACTTTTGTTAACTAAGAAGAAAACCCAAGTAAAACATGAGTAATCATCAATAATCACCAAACAATAAGACTTTCCTGACAGACTGAGCACATTCACTGGACCAAAAAGATCCATATGAAGAAGCTGCATCACACTGCTAATCGTATTGACAGTTTTAGGAAAATGAGGTTTTCGATGCTGTTTACCGTTAGCACATGAAACACATTTTTCAAACGTATCTTTCACTGGTAGACCCCTTACCAACCCCAGTTTTGCAAGACGGTTTTGATTTTTTACATTTGAATGTCCCAACCGACGATGCCACAGCATAGCATTGTGTTCAGAGATTTTAGTAAACAAACAGGCAACGCTTTGAGTGGGTGGTCTATTCATGTCTAAGACATAAGCGTTCCCCTTTCGGTCGGACTTCAGTAATATCCACTCATCAGGAATAACCATTCCTGGTTTTAGAATAAGGCAATGTTTATTAGTGAAGTGAGTAGAATAACCGTTATCACAGATCTGAGAGACACTCAGCAGACTTTGCTTCAACTCAGGAACATAGTTAACTTCCTTGAAACAAAGATCACCATTTTTAACTGTGCCTTGCTGTGTAATTTTTCCTTTCTCTCCTCCCGCAAAAGCAACATACCCACCATCAAAATTTTCAAGATCAATTAATTGGGATAAGTCGCCAGTCATATGTCTAGAATAACCACTGTCAATGACCCAACATCGAATGACACCCTCCATAGCCGTTCCTGCATAGCATGCGGGATAAGTTAGATTTTGGTACCCAACCCATAGTGACCGTGGGTACACCCTGTTCATTGACATATGTCACTTGTGTCCAAATCAGATTTCCTTTAGAACAGATAGGTTTGTCATTGATGCACGATGATTTAGAAGAGTCAACTGGAACATGACACTTTTGTTTCCAAACTTGTTCAGGCACTACCAGAGTCTTGGATGCCTTGGTAAAGAAAGTTTTACAGTTTGGAGCAAGACGTTGTTCTTAAGTTTTGTTTCTTTAACTTTGTTCCAGTCATCATCAGAAGGCTTCACCTTGGAATTCATCTTCTTAACAGGTTTAGATTTTTGATTCTTCCTCTGTTTTGAAGTTTTGAGATTCCCTTTTGGAGCCTTCTGATGCTCTCCTTCTTTGAATTTTTCGGGACGATGTTGACAATTTCTTGCAATGTGTCCAGCAATGCCACACGTGTAACATATCTGTCGTTTCACATGTGACTTTTCTTGGGATCCATCAGTCTTTGCAAAACGTGAGGACTTGTGTGGATCCTGAGATACAAGCGAAACAGGTCTATTTTGCCTTTTAGAAACAGAATTTTGTTCAACTGGACTTTTCGATTTTGATTTTGGTGGAATGTATTTTGTCTCACCAATTTCTTTAGTTCGTTTTACCAATAATTTTTTTGATTTATCAACTTATTAGGCAAAACAACATAATTCAAATCCATGCAAATAGAACCAAAATAAATGTCAGAACATTCAATGCTCTTAAACACAGAGCCCACAAAATCCAAAACATGAGAAGAAATAAAAATATTGTTTGATTGTTCATAAATAAAAGCATTTTTTTTCGGAAATTTGTTTTCAAAACAAAAGAATCAACATCATCCTTATCATCTTCATCCACCCAATCTTCAATAATTACTTGGTCTGCATTTGAAACAACAGGGTTAGTAACATTCACTTTCTCACAAACGGTGTCACCTGGTATAGTAATATCATTTCAATTTTTTGTGACTCTGTTGAATAGGGGCTTCTGTGGTCTTTTCACCATTTGACCAAACAGAAACTCCTGACACTGATTCTGACTCTTCATCAGACAATTTTGTTTCATCAGTGGACTCCACTGATTCAACTATTTCTGATTTCTCCCAATTAGTTGCTTCAGTGGAGTTGCAAGTTGAACCACATGAAGTAGCTGATTCACTTTGTTTGTTACTTTCAATTTTTTTTAAGAATTCAGCCAAACCCTTCATCATGGCAAACTCCACATTGTTCAAATCTACATCAGACTCTAACTTTTGAGTTTTCAAATCAGGTGAACTTTGAGAAAAACATGATTCTGTATTTTCCAATACTTGAAAATGTTTATCAATATTTGCGTTATTCTCAAAATTTAGAGTTTCTGTGTGATTTGAATCATTTTCAGATTTATTAAACCTCTTTTGATAGCTCTGTTTCCTCAAAATGATTTCACTTTTATTAGTCCTTGTGATTTTTATTTTTCTGGATTTTGCAGGTTCTACCTTCTTATCTTCTGGTTTCCCATATTCCATTGTAGGTAGATTTTCTATCTCCTCTTCAGTGACGGGAATCGAGGAATAATTGTGATTGTATGGTGGAGGTATGCATACAAATCCCAATCCTTTATTCCTCACTTCCTTTTTGCTATATTTTAACTGTTGACTAATCATTTTTTCAACTTTAGCACTAGACACCTCAAATTTCTTAAAATTAAATTCTTTATTTTCAAATGTCGATTTTAGGTTATCAAGTTCAACAGTTAATTTTTGTGACAAACCTTTGAAGTGGAGATACCTACATCTCTCTTGACTCAAATCGTTTTGCAACTGACGGATATCACGCTTTTGCGCCTCCACTATATCCTTGTATCCATTAAATTTCTTTTTAATCTGATATAAAATCAGATTTGGACACTTGCAGTTGCATTAAATGTGAGTCAGCCTGAGCTTTGTAACCGTCTAACTTATCTCTACAAGCTTTGGTACAACATATATTATCTACACGTACCTCAGTAGCAGACGGAGAAACATCACCCATTAATGCCATGAATGCATGATAAACATTGTCTTCATTGAGATTCAGATCAGCCATCTGGTTCGCCCAGTTGAAGCCTCCCCTTCCAGGGCTACCAATGCGTTGCTTGGATTAGTAGCAGAATCTGATCCAGAACTGGTGTGTTGATTTCTGGCAGGTGAGCTAGGAGGAACAGTGGGAGCTGGACGAGGCACACTCAAATTTGAGGTAGAAAATGTGTTTTGTGATGGTCTTGATGCGGAGCTGACGGTGACGGTCACATTTGAATATGATCTTTCCCTCTTTGGTTGACGATATTCACGAGCAAAGTGACCAGGCTCATGGCAATTAAAACATCTAAGCTTTGACTTGTTCCATCCAAGTTAATTGTTGGCCGTTTCCCGTTTGTTTCTCCCAGTTCGTTTAACAAAGTTCTTAGCACGAAAGACAGCCATTGCCATTTGCCAAATATATCCATTTCTTCAACATCATCGGGATGAACTTCATGTAATTCCTTTACCCCAATGTAGTCAGTAGTGAGTTTCCTGGCAACAAAAGCATTGTAGCAGTTCATCATTCCAGCCATAAGTGCCATGAATGTTTGTGTGGAGTTTGAAGCAAAAACAGACGTGACAGGAGTTGAACGGATTGATTAGGATTCACTGATTGAGTAGGAGTAGCAGTGTGTGGTTCAGATGACTCAAGTAGGTTGACATATCTGAAGGATAAAATACTGGACCTTGAGGGTTAGAGGGAACCATTTTAAAAGATCATGTCTCTTGCTGTGAAACAAATCAGTGTTTGATGATAATCCTACACTGTTATAGCTTAAGGTATGATTGTACAACCTTTGTTTGTCATCCATGTCATAAGACTTGAGTAGTGAAATCACCTCTGCCAAACCCATGCAACCTAGATCCTTGGTCCTTTTGATTGAAGTGCATTTGTATCCTAGTTCCGTGGAAGAGCATTTAACAGCTTTTTGTTCACAAAAGAATTTTAGTCCTCATGTCATGAGTCTTCATTTCATTGATCAGGGCAATGAATCGCTGAAATGATTCTCTTGAGTTTCCCCAGGAAAATGATTAAACATGTTGAATTTTTGAGTCAGCATTTCCCTCTTGCTCTCTTTCATTTCTTTATTCCCTTCATAAATAGCTAACAGTTGTTCCCACAATTCCTTGGCAGATTTAGCTTCACGGAACCCTATATCTATTTCTGGGACCAAACCGGCATGTAGCATAGCTAACGCCTTTTCATCATTTTTCATTTGTCAAAATCTTCCTCAGAATACTGGGACACGGGTTTAACATCGGTCGTTTCACTTTCTTCATCAAGAAAGTAAGTAATCACTGTTGGTCCTCTAAAATTGATCTCCATGCCTTTGGTTCCTTCATCTTCAAATATTGAGAGAATCGAAATTTCCATTCTGAGAAGGAATCCCCTAAATGCAATCTGGGAATCTTGTTGTTTGTTCCGATGGTATTGTCCAAGTCTTGGTTTTTGATGACCTTGTCGCTCAATGACATCTGGTTAGTTTGTTCCATTTCTATTCTCACCAACGAACAACAAGTCAGCTTCAATCTTCGAGATATCTGATCCAACCGAGCCTTCGCAAGACTACTTAGGCTCTGATATCAATTGTAAAACCCAAAAACTACACAATCAGATATCAAACACCAAAGCAAACTGTATTGATTCAAGCCAATCGAGCACACGATGAAAATCGTCTGGTACTCTATACGATTACAAAGCAAACTGAATCAACAACCTCAAAAGTCTAAGGAACCTCCTATTTATACTAACATAGGAAGCCCTAATACACTGGGTCAAGCCGATACCCGATTGACTACTAAACAACCTATTAAACCCATTAATGACATCAAACCCAACCCATTACAAAAGCCCAAGACAGACACAAACCTATATTATTTTATGCCCTTACAGTACAAACATATTTATAGACATATTTTTGTGAGTTTGTGTTAGGGATCATATCAGTTTTGAGACCACTAGTACCATTGACCTTGATTTTGACTTTAAGTTTTAAACAAATCACTTAGATTGTCAGTCTACTGGTCCACTTAAACTTTTGCACATTCCTCAATTTTTTCAAGATACGTTAGTTAACATTTAGAACTTAACTCAGACGTCGTTCCCACCTCAGAATATACTCCCGTATCAAGATTTCCTTGATTTCATCTTACAGTGAATATAACCAAATGATATATGTATCTGGGTTGTGCGAGACCTTGAAAGCTCAGGTTAGTACTCACCGTACAACAAAGAGATGAAGGCTCGTTTTAAAAGCAGTGTTCCATTTTTGAATCTTTTTACTGCAATTGTTGGATCTTTTGATACTTACAATTATGCTGCAGTTTTTGGGTTTAGTTGCAAAAGTATTCTACAAGTTCTAGTCCATTGCTGACGCAAAATCATAAAAACCTCGTATAATACCCCAGATATCAATTACTTATAAAGATCTAGTATCTCAAAATCAGGCAATCTCAGAAACAAAATTTCGGTGT
Source organism: Scalesia atractyloides (assembly GCA_947069175.1). Classification (NCBI taxonomy): domain Eukaryota; kingdom Viridiplantae; phylum Streptophyta; class Magnoliopsida; order Asterales; family Asteraceae; genus Scalesia; species Scalesia atractyloides. The sequence continues at coordinate 72,723,241 of CAMTDV010000005.1, read as the reverse complement.
ACTAAAACCATATCCGAGAGATGTTAAGCCACAGATTAAGAAATTTTTCTTTATGTTTATATCTCGAAAACATTTACTTAACATGTGAAGTCTACTGGCACATCATTAGTGAGACTTGCTTAAAAAACATTTTGACTCTACATTTCTTTAGCATACCGCGATAGTCCACTGATATACTATAATTTCCTCTTTTCACACGAAAACTCTTTTTGTCTTTTTCATGTTTTTGTACATTTTTTTAATTTTTATATGTTTTTGTATTTTCCACTACATTTCTCCCCCTAAAATCAAAAACATATTTTTGGATTTTTTTAAAGAAAGAAATTCTAAAAACTATAAACTTGACTAAACTAATGAGGATCATGAAAACTCATCAACCGATCTGTATTCAACCTCAATCTCCCCATCTGATGTCAGATTTTTCAGACCATTAAGTTTCATAATAAAATCTAGTTCGATCAAATGGTTTAGTATAAAAATCTACCTTTTGCTCATCAGTGTGGATTTTTTCTATTCGAACCAACTTTTTCTCGTAGCAATCACGGATAAAGTGGTGTCGAATTTTATATGTTTAGTTTTTGAGTATTGAAACGGGTTTTTAGTTATATCAATTGCTGCTTTGTTATCTACATAAATGGGCGTGTCAAGAAACTGCAATCCAAAGTCTCTCATCTGTTGTTGTATCCACAGAATCCGGGAATAACAACTGGTTGTTGAAACGTATTCAGCCTCACCGGTAGAGAGAGCGACTGTGGTTTGCTTCTTGCATTGCCACGTGACTAATCGTGTTCTGAAGAACTGGCAACGGCCGTTGTAGACTTGTCATTTAGTTTGCAGCAACCAAATCCGAATCAGAATGTCTAGCAAGGTTAAAATTTCGTTTCGCGGATACCGCGAGTCGGTTCATGGGAACCCTTTAGGTATCTGAAAATCCGCTTGACGATCAGCATGTGTGACACTCGAGGATTTGACTAATAATGGGTGCAAGGCACGTTGGGTACATAATATCTGACCTTGATGCTGTGAGGTACATTAATGACCCAATCATCAATTTGTACAAGGTCTCGTCAATCTTCACTCCGTGCTCATCTAGTCCGATGCAATGATTGAGTGCCAATGGGTAGATAATGGTGACGTTCCCGACATGTTGAATTTCTCCAAGTCATCGTGGACGTACTTCGTCTGATGGATGAAGATACCATCAGGCAACTGATCGACCTGAAGTCCTAAGAAGAACTTCATTTCTCCCATTGAACTCATTTTAAAATTCTTTTTCATGACCTCTTCGAATTCTTTAAAGCGCATCATTGGTAGAACCAAAGATATGTCTCCACATAGATTTGTACGATCAGTAGGTGTCCTTCACTTCTCGTGTGAAGAGAGTGCTATGAACAGTGCCTCTGTAAAAGCCGTTGCTCAACAGTGCTGAGAGAGTGTCTCATACTAGGCACTCGGGGCCTGATGCAACTCGTATAGCGCTTTATCAAGTAACTAAACCTTTTCCTTATGCACGAGATCAACAAACCCTGGTGGTTGGCTGAGATACACGTCTTCTTTCACCTTTATGTAGAGAAAAGCTGATTGACATCAAGCTGGTACACTTTAAACCCTCTCCATGATGCAAAGGCGGGATGGCTTCTAGTCGGGCCACAGGAGCGTAGACCTCGGTATAATCAGTGCCCTCTTGCTGATAAAAACCTTTGGCAACCGGTCGAGCTTTGTTGCGTACAACTACTCCTCTATCATCTCGCTTACACTTGAAGACCCACTTGGTACTGATAGCCTTTTGATTATTCGGTAGGTCAACAAGCTTCCAGACTCCAAGCTTCTCAAACTGTTGTAGCTCCTCCTGCATTGCGTTTACCCAAATCTTTTCGGTAAGCGCTTCTTTGTACGATTTTGGCTCAACCTTAAAATAAAATAAATGTATAAGCAAGTTTCTTGAATAGGTGCAATTTTAGTGAAAAACAACTTAGATCCTTGATCTGCTTGCGCGTTTTAACTCCAACTTGCAACTCTCCAATTATGTTCTCCGAAGGGTGGTGTGACAAGTTCCTTGGCATAACTTCGGTAGAGACACTCATTTCATTCTCCAGATTTGTAATGTTCTGTTCAACAACCTGATTACTAGTAGATGCTTCATTCTGATTTCCAGGACCCGCATATTGATTAAGTAAACTTGTGATATGCTCTGAACCTTCATCGGAATTGGATCCACCATTTTCATAAGTAGGCTCTCCATTAGAATCTGAATCATCTGACTGATCGAAAGTGGGTGCAGTGTTGTTCACGTCTGGTTCGATTACGGGTTCATGTTGCGTATTGCTCGGACCAACTTCAGAATCATTTGTGCCAACTTGTGGTTGAGTAACCACAATTGATCTCGAAACTTGCTCTTGATTAGATGCTTGATGTATTTGATATAACAACACAAGTTCCTCTTCATTAGGTTCATCTGGCAGTTCAAAGGAATTCCACAGACTCTCATAGTTAAACAACCAAGAATCACCAGGCTTTTATGTAGGAGACGTGTATCTCTAGCAGTAAATATGTTGAGCTAGAATAACCCGGTTTAAGCTAGGCAGATAAACTCTTCTCAGTGGACTAGCATATCCCACGAAAACCCCCTCTAGAGACTTGGCTCCGAATTTACCATCCGGGTCGATAACTGTACAAGGTAATCCAAACGGCTCCAAAAACTCTAAATTTGGCTTTCGCTGGTTAAGCAACTCAAAGCATGTTGATGCGAGCCCAAGTGTGGAGGAGCGGGCCATGTTATATTTGAAGGCCCAAGATTGCGTGACAAATGGGGCTTCACTAAAATGGCTCTAACTTGGGCTACGGGGGTCCGTTTTGGGCGTGCGACCAGTCAAAACGATCGTGAGGAAAAATCCCATTTTACTGCAAATGCCTTTGGTAGTTTGGGTGGACATTCGGGCCCAAAAAGGCTTATTTATATAAGTATTTTTCATTTTTATGTTTTTTTGGGCTTTTTGCCAACTTTTGTTTTGTTTTAGTTTTTGGCCCGAGTGTATTTTGGGGCCCGTTTCAAATTTATAACTCTATTAATATGTTGGTTATGAGGTGATAATGATCAGATTTCAGTTTTAGAAAAAATAGTTTTTCACTTCAAATTCGGTGCCATTTGGGTTGAATTTTGGGGTTGGGACAAGTTCATCACGTGTATTCATAGAATCAACATGATTGATCTTACTTATCGTTTCTACTCTATATCAGTTGGTATCAGAGCCGAATTCCTGGCTCAAAATGCCTCCGAGAAGAAATAGACTAGATGAAGTTTATGAACGGGAGTTGGAGCAGCGGCTCATGGCCCGAATGGATCAACGATTGGACCAGGTGGTCGATCAGTTGACTAACCGGATGGAAGGCTTGATGAATCGTAGGAGGTAGCAACCCAATGATGGGTATGGTTCGGATTTCAGTAATCCGTTTGGCGATGGTTTGGATTTCGGTGGCGATCAGGAGGATCGGCCGAGGGGAGGCCGAGGAGAGGGCAATCGACGTTGGGATTCTGGGATAAGGGTTGATATTCTGGAATTCAATGGGGCTAGTTTGAACCCAGAGGGGTTCATCGATTGGTTGTCCACTGTCAAGGAAGTGTTTGAGTACAAGGAGGTTCCTGAGAATAAGCGGGTGGCTTTGATTGCTACCAGATTGCGTGGTAGGGGTTCTGCCTGGTGGCAGAATTTGAAGCTTACATGAGAAAGGCTCGGGAAGTCGAGAATCGTGACATGGACCAAGATGAGAAAGTGCTTGCGGTCCAACTTCCTGCCATATAACTTTCACCGGTTGATGTACCAGCGTCTGCAGAACTTAAAGCAGGGGGCTAAGTCGGTTGATGATTATACAATCGAGTTTTACCAGTTAATCGCCAGGAACGATATTCAAGAGGCGGATGAGCAACTTGTTTCTCGGTATATTGGGGGTTTGAGGGTGCAAATCATGGAGTCAATGAATCTTTTTGATCCATTGACCATTACAGAGGCACACCAACGGGCGTTGGCCTTTGAGAAGCAAAACCGACGGTCGAGTGGTTCGTATTCTAACGCCCCTAGTGGGGGAAATGTACAGTCGGGTGGTGGGGTACCTCGCGGGGGGCCTAGCCAACAGAGACCAGGGAGTAACAATACCGGGCCAGCCTCTAAAGGGGCTAGTAGTAGTGGTCCGAGATGTTTCAGTTGTGGTGAAACGGGCCATCGACAAGCTGAGTGTAAAAAGGCTGGTAAATGACACCTGTTTACCGAGTCTGAGGATGAACAACATGAAGAATACGAGAATACCCTGGTGTATGATGAAGAAACTGAATACGAGGAAGAGTTTATGTCCGGTGATGTTGGGGTAAACCTAGTGGTCAGACGTTCTTGTTATACACCAAAGGCAGATGGGGATGATTGGCTCAAGCATAATATCTTCCATTCAAAATGTACCATTTTGGGGAAGGTATGCACGTTCGTTATTGATTATGGAAGTTGTGATAATTTGATATCTGAAGAGGCGGTACAGAAGTTGTCTCTGAAGACAGAGAGTCACCCAAAGTCGTACAAGCTTCAGTGGCTCAAGAAGGGTGGAGAGGTCTCGGTGTCTAAGCGAGCCCTTGTTTCCATTTCTATTGGGTCCACATACAAAGATGATGTTGTGTGTGATGTGGTCCCTATGGATGCGTATCACTTATTGTTGGGTAGGCCTTGAGAATACGAGCGGAACATAGAGCATAATGGGCGATCTAATACGTATAGTTTTCTGTTTGGCGGTGTGAAGATCACTCTTGTTCCTACCAAGCCTAAACAGTTAACCACAAAACATTCAGGCACTCTGTTGACTGTTAGCCAGTTTCAAGATGAACGGGAGGAGGGGGATAGTGTTTTTGTGTTGATGGGGAAGCCAGTGCCTGAGGAATTTGAAATTCCTGATGCTATGTTTCCTTTGCTTGAGGAGTTTTCTGATGTTTTCCCTGATGAGTTACCTGATGGATTGCCACTGTTGCGTGACATCCAACATCACATTGACTTGGAGCCTGGGACACAGTTGCCCAACAGACCACATTACAGAATGAGCCCTAGTGAGCATGAGGAGTTGCGGAGGCAGGTTGAAGAGTTTATTTCTAAGGGTCATGTTTGCGAAAGTATGAGCCCTTGTGTTGTTCCTGCTTTGTTGACTCCAAAGAAATATGGCACCTGGCGTATGTATGTTGACAGCCGAGCAATCAACAAGATTACTGTGAGGTACAGGTTTCCTATTCTTCGACTTGATGATTTGCTTGATCAGATTAGTGGTGCTACTAAAGTTAGATTTGAAGAGTGGGTATTACCAGATTCGTCTTAGGCCGGGTGACGAGTGGAAGACTGCCTTCAAGACTCGTGAAGGGTTGTATGAGTGGTTGGTGATGCCATTTGGTTTGTCAAACGCATCTAGTACTTTTATGCGTGTGATGAATCCGTTGCTTAGGCCCTTCATTGGGAAATTTGACGGTTGTGTATTTTGATGACATTCTTATCTATAGTGCTTCTTTCAGTGACCACGTTGTGCATGTGAGGCAGGTTTTGACTTTGCTTCGTAGAGACAGTTTCTATGCAGCCATCAAGAAGTGTGTGTTCATGACCCCTAGGGTTTTGTTCTTGGGGTATGTTGTTTCTGGTGATGGGATACAGGTTGATGAATCCAAGGTATAGGCTGTTAGAAATTGGCCAACTCCTACTACCATTACTGAAGTTCATAGTTTCCATGGGCATGCTTCATTCTGTAGGCGGTTCATTCCTCATTTTAGCTCTATTATGGCCCCGGTGACAGATTGTATAAAGGGGAAGACGTTTGTATGGACAGAAGAGGCAGAGTTGGCTTTTAAACTTGTGAAAGACAAGCTCACTTCAGCACCGATTCTGGTATTGCCTGATTATTCTCAAGTTTTTGAACTTCATACTGATGCTTCAAATATTGGAATTGGCGGGGTTCTCAGTCAGGGTGGGAGGCCTGTTGCTTATTTTAGTGAGAAGTTATCTGGGCCAAAGTTGAGGTACAGCACTTATGATCTGGAGTTTTATGCAGTGGTCCAAGCTATAAAGCACTGGCATCATTATTTGTTTTATAAAGAGTTTGTTTTATTCACTGATCATGATTCCCTAAGGCATATTCGTACTCAAGACAAGGTATCTCATAAGCATGGGCGATGGTTGGCCTTTCTTGAGAAGTTTACTTTTGTGGTCAAGCACAAGACTGGTGTTTCAAATTGGGTTGCTGATGCCCTAAGCAGGAGGAGTAATCTGCTTGTATCCATGAAGGTTGTTGTGCCGGGTCTAGAGGTCATTCGTGAGCAGTTGGCCACTGACCCATTTTTCTCAGTTATTTTGCAGGATGTGGGTGCTGGGGAAAAGTCAGACTTTCTATTACATGAAGGTTTTCTGTTCAAGGGGAATCAACTATGTATCCCTAATTCTAGTCTTCGCTTGCAGATTATTAGGGAGTTACATGGTGAAGGGCATGTTGGTCGTGATCGTACTTTACAACTGGTTGTAGGTTCTTATTTTTGGCCAACTATGAGGAAAGAGGTGGACCGCTATATGAAAAGGTGTCATGTTTGTCAGTTTTCGAAGGGCACAGCTACTAATGCAGGTCTTTATATGCCCTTTCCTGTCCCCTCACAACCATGGGTTGATATTAGTATGGCTTTCGTGTTGGGTTTACCCCATACTCAGAGGAGTAATGATTCTATCTTTGTGGTGGTGGATCGGTTTGCTAAGATGGTCCATTTTATTCCTTGCAAGAAGACGACTGATGCTGTTAATGTGGCCCAACTCTTCTTTCAAGATGTGTACCGTTTGCATGGGCTACCCTCTTCTATCGTGTCTGATCGGGATACTCGATTTCTGAGCCATTTCTGGCATAGTTTGTGGAAAATGTTGGGCACTCAACTCAACTTCAGAAGTGCTTATCACCCCAAAACTGATGGCCAAACTGAAGTTGTTAATCGGTCACTTGGTAATTTGCTGAGGTGTTTGGTTGGTGATCATGTGAAGGCATGGGATCAAAAGTTATGCCAAGCTGAGTTTGCCCATAATCATGCTGTCAATCGGAGCACCGGATTTAGCCCGTTTCAGGTGGTTTATTCATGTCAGCCCCAGGGACCACTTGATTTGATGTCACTTTATATTTCTGGGCTTGTCCCAAAGAGGGTTCAAGATTTTGTGGAAGGATTACATGAGGTTCATAAGGTTGTTTATGATAATTTGACCCAAGCTAATTCGAAGTATAAACAAGCTGCTGATCAGAGACGTAGGCATGTTGACTTCGAGGAAGGTGATTTTGTTTGGGCTGTTTTGACTAAAGATCGTTTTTTCGTTGGAGAATACAACAAGTTATCGGCTAAGAAGATTGGACCAGTTGAAATTGTGGAGAAGATCAACCCGAATGCGTATCGTCTAAAGTTGCCTAGTCACATTCGTTGTTCTGATGTGTTCAATGTGAGGCACTTGTTGCCTTATTATGGGGATTCTTCTGATGATGAACCTGTTGGTAATTCAAGATCGAATTTTATCTATCCTAAGGGGAATGATGCGGGCCCAAGTGTGGAGGAGCGGGCCATGTTATATTTGCAGACGTAAGATCGCGTGACAAATGGGGCTTCACTAAAATGGCTCTAACTTGGGCTACGGGGGTCCGTTTTGGGCGTGCGATCAGTCAAAACGATCGTGAGGAAAGATCCCATTTTGCTGCAAACGCCTTTGGCAGATTGGGTGGATGTTCGGGCCCAAAAAAGCTTATTTCTTTGAGTATTTTTCATTTTTATGTTTTTTTGGGCTTTTTGCCAACTTCTGTTAACTCGGTCAAACCTGGTCACAGCTAGTCAACTCGGTTAACACCGGGTCAACTCTGTCAACACCGGGTTAACTCGGTCAACCTGGTCAACTCAGTGAACATAGTCAACCTGTTCTACTTGGTCAACACAGTCAACGAAAGTCAACTTAGTCAACACGGTCATCCGGTCAACTGTCGGGTCAACCAACCGACACGAGGATTTGGTAAAGATTAGCGACGTGTTAAATACTTACGTTTTTTTATATGGTTTTAATTATTCCCATGAAAACGAGCTTGAACCGAAACGACTAGTAAAATTATTAAACTTGTGCATTTCGTGTTATTAAAGTTTGCATGTGTTAAGCTAAAAGTTGAACCGGCACCACTATCTATGTTTTGTATATAATGCGTTAATTGTACATATTTTTTTGAACTAAAATGTTGTATTTTGAAAATTTCATCGACAACTTGTATTGTCGGGATCGTCCAAAAACAGAGGAAACTCTGCCGGTTTTTCAAGAAAATCCGTAAAACGAAACACGTTTTAATATAAGAACATAACCGATCCACAACAAACGACTTTTATAGAATTAAAAACATGTGTATAATATTTCCGATAACACTTTACAACATACAAAAAGGACGATTCAGATATCAATTACAACAATAAATATAGTTATTGTATTTATTCTAAACTTTGAAATCTCGACGTTTCCGCTATAAAAATAAATATAGTTTATATATTTATTTCGAATAACAAACAACAAGACTTCTTTTTATAAAAATAGATATAGCTTATGTATTTATTTCGAATAACAAACAACAAGATTTCGTTTTATAAAATAAATATAATTTATATATTTATTTCAATTATCGTACAACACGAATTCTTTTGTAAAAACAGATATAGTTTATCTATTTATTTCAAACATACACAACTCGATGATTCTTCGATAAAATAAATATAATATTTTATATTTATTTCAAACGCCTAAACGGCAAAAGCCCATATTTTGACCATTATCATACGAGACGCGATATATAATACGGTTGACATATATTTTCATTACATACACGTAAGACTTCTCGGGATGATTAACACGATTATATCAATATGTTTATATATTTTCTATATAAATATTCACATGTTCTAAACCTCTCGAGGACTAAGTCTTTCCTAGACTTATTAATTACCGACAATAAATGAACTAATAAGTATAACTTAATAGTTTTCATTAAGTTAACAACTTACTGTCGAATCTTCGATTAACGATTCGGTAGAGCTCGGTGACACGTAGTTTAGTTACCGCCCTTACTTAGAAACTTATAAATATTTTGTGTTAGGGATATAATAGGATGCACACTAGCGAGTTCACGTTCTTGGAACGACACTATGGAATCACATTAAGCTAGCTTTGCACAAGGATAACAAGGTGAGTTCATAACCCCACTTTTTACAGTTTTACATTTTTATAAATGTTTCGGGGTGGAAAGACATGCAGGTTTTGCGAAAGCACACAATATTTCGATAAACGCAAATCATATATTTCTAAACCATATTACAAACGTATTCCAGATAACACAAATGGTTCATGAAAAGCTTATGCCAAATATATCTTCTTACAAGGCTATACGCGTTTTCGAAACATACTTGAATTTTATAACATGGGCTCGGCCCAACAACATGGATAACAAGACAATAACACGGATAACAAGATAACATGGGCTAAGCCCACGACACAGATTATGACATTCGATATGTAGCTATGGAATTAGATAACAATGATCAATGTGCGTAAGTAGGATTGGATAACAATATAACATTAGTAACCATTAGTCACTTAGTGACCAAGGTGCAAAAGGTGTAGATCTATTGAGCTTGAGGCACGCTCCACTCCTAGTTGTTAACCATGGAGTGCTTTTGTGATCCCAATTGAGAACAAAGTCGTCTCGGTTTGGTTATTTACTTATGGTACATAATATTAGGGGGTTCGCTACCCACTGATTGATCCTTAGATTCCATAGGCACTTTACATACTATGATTTTATCACCGGTTTACAAACACAACAGTTACATGCATCGGTTAACAAACATAATGGAGAACATTTTAATACCGATATACAGTTATGACATTTCAAACACTTTGAGATACTATGATATCACAAACCGGTTTTCAAAAGCAAGATTCTCAAATGTTTTAAGATTCATTTGAAACAAAACAAACAAACTATGAACTCGCTCAACTTTATGTTGATTTTTCGCATGTTTCTTTCTCAGGTTATATTGTCAAACTGTGGCACGGTTGGAATAGGAGAACCCATTTGGACTTGAGTACTTAGCAGGCGTTCAACTCCTAAGAGTCTTAGCTAATAATTATTTCCGATGTGCAATGAAGATATCAGTCCAGTCACGCCAGCTCTGATATTTCGGGGTGTGACAGATTGGTATCACAGCTATAGGTTTCAGCGAATTAGGTTTCTATAGAGATACCTAGTCTTTAACCTCACTTTTCTTTGGAGACTTAGCTTATTAAGACTTGAACACATACAGAACGCCTAGAACACATATATGGGTTCCAACCGTGGCCGAAAACAACGAGTCAACATATTTATTTTGAAACATGCATTAGTGTTGTGTTTTATACACGTTACACGAAACGATTGCATATGATAAGAAAAAACTTGAAAGTTTTGTGAGCATACACTTAGGACCTTTGGTTAACTTACGACAAAATTCATTAAAGGTCATTTCGTAGGAACTGCGACTATTAACTCGGGCAAACAATTTTATCTCTGTCATCTATGCTATATTATTAACCCGAGCAGGTAAATTACGAAGAACATAATGCCGATGTGGATACATACATTAAAATTAGTTACATCACGAATGTTGAAATGCAAAATGCACGAATTTCGAGGCAACGCCTTGGGGAAAACACGAATGAACGATTACAGCAGCAATGCAAATCACGTCAGTGGAATGACTGTCTATCTGTTAGAATACAACTATTGGCATGTAGCTTCAAGCAGTGTGAAACACACCAATGCACGTCCAACGAGGACTTCACGAGCTATGGAAATCATGACTATGGGCATCGCAACAGAAAACAAAAGTCATTACCTCTCCCTACTCCCTAATGGTGATTACGCCAAGATTGACATCTCGTGGTGATGTCACGTAACGCTAGGTCATTGCACGAAATTTGAGGTAAATCTTAAATTCTTTTGTTGAATCTTCGAAGTTTGCATACAATGAGTAGATTCTTGCACCTCTACTCTTTCTAAGGTTCATCTCATTACGAGAATTTCATTCATGATTAATGAACACCCAATTACAACTTCTTGACAAATTCATACGTCACGCATGCATTGTTTGTTCAGCATGTGGTTAGCTTGATTCGTGGAAACCCTCCAGGATTCACATCGAACGGGTTGTTCTATAAATATTTAAGTTATTGTTTTCGCTATACCGACTATTGCATTGAAAACCTTGATGACTTATATTATTGAAAGAGTTGACGCATTGATATCGTGTCAACTAAATTCTTTGAATCACTTTTCTTGACCAGCTACATACATGGTTTTTCGTATGGCCATGTTAGAACTTCCTTGGTAATACATATATCGTTGTTGATCGATATCTAAATCAACTTTAGTTGGCTAAACTTGTCACTATACACATTCAATTCAAGAATTCCATATGATGGATTGAGGTCATCATATTCAAAGTAATATCAACAATCATTTCATTCATCTCGAACCATAGAAACTTGTTTGATCTTAACTCATCTAAATCATCTGTTGTTTACGACACTTTGTAGTGGCGTTTTCATTTGAAGCTTGTACTGATTTCGTTACACATTTCACGTATGGATTTATTTACTTGTTTATTTATTATTAAATACAATTTGTTGATTTGTTATCTTGAAACATTCTTAATACAATCATGAATTAAGAAAATGGCACACAAATTCATGGCTTGTTTCGGTGTACCTCTAGCGGTTATTTCAACGCCACTTGCAAACTCGATGACCTTCAATTGTTACTAATTTTTTTCATCGACCCGAATTTCTATGAAATTCATTTGGAATAAATTTTGAATTTACTCGTCGAACCATCTATCTTATTGCAAACGCGGTGAATTTGTTCGACCACCGCTATTGTTAAATTATTTCAATTACTACATCGCCTTATGGCGTTGTATGAATTGTAGCTTGTGTGACATCCTGGTTTTTTCAGGTATTTTAAACGCGCAACTTTATCATTATTTATTCCTACGCTAATTTAATTCGGAGAATAGTTACGCGCACGCTATAATTACGCTAATTTTAGTATTCGAGAATACACGATGTTTGAGAATTTTAGCGAGTCGTATCTGAATTACGTGCTACGTGTTATTAGACGTTCGTGTAATTATCGTGTCACGCTCCGATTACATGATTTAACACTTATAAACTTCGTGTCGCGAATAGATTGTCGAGTTGTAATATATGTAGTTATTTAACGATTTAAAATAGCCGAACGAACGAGCTTGTGAACGATTCGATTTCGTGACCAAAACAAACCCAACCCGCCACCCACACCCTTGCGGACCAAACCCAACCTGTCACCCTCTCCCTCTCGGCCCAAAAACTAGCCCAAACCGCCCCTCCCTTGGCCTTTAGTTATGTATACGTATGTATGCATGGAGGTTTAAAAAAAAGACTTTGCAAACCCTAGCTCCCTCTCCCCTCTCTTGTGTGCAACGTCAGCGACAACCCCCCCCCCTGCCCTCTCTCGTTCGCGCAAGGCAGCCCCCCCACCTCGATTTTGTGCAGCCCTGAGTCTCCTTGATCATCCCGTACACGTTTGCTTCTCGGTATGCCTTAACTTTACGTTTAGATGATGTTATATGCACTAGGGTTTACATGTTTCGCATGATTTTTGCATTGTGATGATTAGGAGTGGTGTAAAAGTTGTCATATGCTCGAATCCTTGTGATATGAATGATATGCAATCTGAGTTTGGTCCAAAATCCTTATGTTCGTGTATTAGGGTTACGGGTTTTATGCATGTATGATGATTATTGATGAGTTTTGATGTTAGGATTGATGCATAGTGCGTTGTTGTTGAATCATTCACTGTTTACACGACTTGGTTCATGTGTTTTGGACATACAATCTGCTCATACATGTACGGACATATTCTACTTGCTTGCGATGCGTTTATAGTGCCTATAATCGTTCTTAATTAAGTATTCTTCTCTAAAATAATGGCTGAATTATTTCAGCACTGGGCTGCTGAAATCAGCCGAATTGTACTAGGTGTTTGGGACACCATAAACGATTCTTAGTCACTTTTTAAAAGATAAAACACATATTTTACATGTTATCTTTCAATTAAAATTGGTTTCATATTTTTCGGATAAGTAAAACTATTTTTAAGGACGTTTATCGTACAAGCGCGCAGAGCTGCATTTTTCTGCTGAAAATGAAGCCAATGTTTTCTGTCATAACCTATAAACTGAAAAGACTTAAGTCACGAAATTTATACAGTAGATACTCCTAGGTGTTCAGAGGAATCTTCAACTGGAATTTCATCAATCGGACAAAAGAGTATTTTTAAATGATTTTTCTCGTTGACTGCAGTCAGAAAGCGACGAATCTGACTGCAGCCTAGTAAATAAATTCATATAAATAATTGGTAAGGAACCAATACTTGAAAAAATTTCTACAAAATTGTACAGTCTAATTGATACCTTCTATAAAAAGATTGGAACTTTTGGAACGTGGGAAATATTTTATAAAAATTCCCGAAAACAGCCCAGTTATGAATGTACAAGCTGAAACATGATAACATACATTTATGTGTATTTAAGTGTTGTATGTGCTATCCTGTGTTTGTGACAAGTTGTTGGTCGCTATTTCATATAGCGACAGTTTGCATGCATGATTCTGGTTTTGAACTTGTCATTACGTGTTTCGTATTGTGTGCTAGTTACGCGTAGGATTTTGTGTCAGTGTGCGTTCACACACTAACTTTGAACCGGTTGACATGTTATGACGTGATTAGCGGTTCCATCCTTTACTTCCTTTGCACTTATCTAACCGAGCAACTTAAGGTGAGTTCACGGTCTCTATTTCTTTAAACGTTTAAAAAAACACAGGGGGAGAAAACATGTACACGTTACAGTGATATATGGGTTGATTATATTACGGTACAGTAGCGTCTTTCTATTTAAAGCATGTACACGTTACAGTGATGTATGGGTGGCATACATCACGGTACAGTAACGCCTTTCTATTTAGAGTTATGTTATATGGTTATGTTCACAATGGAGCATATATCACATGTCAGTCCCCTTAACACTTACGATGCCGTTAGTATTGGATTATAGCGAGGGAATTTTTAGTAGTACTACTGGGCCCGACAAGCCCCACTCAAACTGGTCGTGCCAGTTAGACCAAACGTGTCACACCCCGACCCGCAGCGGAATAAAAGTCGGGGCATAATTGGGTTATCACCAAAGCTCATGATATTTACTAAGATGTTTCATATTTATTAAATTCAAATTACAAACTTAAATATCCAAAAACAAAATCCATACGATTACAAAGGAAAATGAAACTATATATTTATTCCAAAGCATTAACTTGTTTATTCTTCTAGGCCATCCTAAGTGTTTCCTGTCTCAGCTGGATCACCTGTATCATGTGTAAAACAGGGGAGATTTTGGGTCAACAAAAGTTGGCGAGTGAACCTTGATAAAACATTTTAACTAATTTCTTGTTTTATTTATTAAAGAAAATTCGTGCATTAATCACATGTGAGCAAACATATATATGTAAAAATCACAAACCACTTTGGATGAGTATATGACATGAATGATGATGTATTTGAGATCAAGGCTCAATCAAACGGAGCCGATCTAATGAGGCTCCTGATGCTCAACCCGTATCCCACGGGGAACTGATGGGCCTAATGAAATGCGTGCACTGAAATGATAAATTCAATCTACATATAATTCACACAACAATCAATACACATTTGATCACGGATATGATGTATGCACAAGTGTTTAAATAAAATAAAAGAATAGTACGACACATGATAGACCCCAAAACATGATTAAAACGGGGAATTGGTAGAGGTTCACTCACAGTGGGTGCGTTCCTTGATAAAGATGAATGCGCACGAATTTTAGATTCAACCGACGAGGGAAATACTAACCTAAATAATAACGAAATAATTCGATAAATAAATAATTTTATTTGAAATTAATATTTTTTAATTAGTGCTCTTAATGAGTTTGCAAATTTTTAATCCTAGGAATCTTATTTTTAAGTATTTTTAAATAATATCTAAACTTTAATAAGTAAAAATGAGAAAACAAAATTTTAAAAAAATTTGTTGACCTTGTCAGGTCTGACCGGTCGGATAGCATGAATTTCAGGCGGCTAGTGAGGTTCGAACCCGTGACCTCCCGTATACATGCACGCAGCTCTACCAACTGAGCTACGTGTCTAACCCGAAATATTCTCTTGTTTAGTTATATATATATACTAACTAGCTTTAACCTTATTTAGGTTTTATTAAAAAGGTTTTAATATGGCCGAAACTGATTACAGAACCCGGACTCGAACTCGGGATCTGTGGTTCGAGTGCACACAGCCCAACCAGTTGGGGTGTGTGTCTAATCTGCATAAACACTGGATTAATTTATTTTATATATATACTGTGAATTGATCTGAATAGGTTTAAAAAGTGTTGGCTTTATTTCAGAAAATCGGAAACATGTACGATTCGAACTCGGGACGTGTGCTTTGTAATTGCACACAGTCCACCGCTGGACTGTGTGTCTAACCCGGTTAAATACCCGTTTTTATTTATATTTAAACACTAACTTAACTTCATCGTTTTCACCATTCAAAATCCCGACAATGATTCTGACTGAATAAACTGATTAATCAGTTTTGATTACTGTTTTGAGCTAATAAATTACAAATCAAGAGATAGCAAGGAGGTTTAGATAATTATACCGGTTTGGAGATCAACTACGGTTTTCTGATCAGTGATTCCGGCGATATTCCGGCGAGTGCGAAAGTTTCCGGCAACGTGCTTTGAAAGAATAAACTTTCAGGAAGATAGCGCGGTTCTGAGCGAAATGTTTACAAGGAATTTGGGTGGGTATTTATAAGGTAGACAGGCTTGCTCGATTTCGATTTAGAGGCCAAATTTTCCGGTCAATGATTCCAATTTTCAAAAGAAACGGTTTTGACTCAATTGAGTGTTAAGCAACGGTTATAACTGATATCGAAATCAGTTTACGCGTTTCAGTCAAGGGAAAGTAGCAACATTTGCGGAGTCTTCGTTCTTGCCGGCGATTCCGGGTTCTGGGTTTTGCTGAGTTACAGGTTTGATTTTCGGCTTTACCATAAGTATTATTTGTTTAAGTATTAAACACAAATATGTGGGTGGCGGAGTGGTGTGATGTGTGTGTGTCTACGCGGTAGACCCGGGTTCGAGACCCGGCTACCCTGTTTTGTTCTTTTATTTAATTTTATTATTATTATTTATTAATTATGTTTTTTAAACTCTAAAATATTTATTAATTATGTATTATTTAAAATAACCGGCACAATAAATACGCAACGAACTTATAACCGAATATTTGATTATTAAACGAAGCGGGTTTTGAAACCCGTTTTACGACGAATGTTACAAAACGTTGATGGTCACGAGTGTAGAATTTGCCTAACTTTTTAGCCATGGTTGGTGATAGGCCTGGCACAAAAGGGGCAGCAACGTCAACTTCGGATCGAACACTTTGTTGACATGACCTAGGCTAGCTACCTAAACATTTAACATGAACTGCTAAACTACATAATATTAATCTGATTCGGGTTGGATATGGGTAACTTATGAGACACTGGTTCAGGGTTGAACAAGTGGGAAACACTTACGTTTAAACTTGTGAACTAAAACCTGTGAGCTCACTCATCATAATTGTTGACACTTGATTTTACATGTTTTCTCAGGTTGCTAAGGTAGCACATATCAGGACTAGGACGCATTTCGGAGTCGCATGATTTCATCAAACTTTTAGAATCACTTTTAATTACATTAGCTATTATGGTTTTGTAATTGTTACGCTTCCGCAACTAAATTGTATAAACAGTATTTTCTCATGAATGAGCAAACATGAAAATTTTAAAACTCATATAGTGGTCGTTCAGTATGACTAATGACTGTGATCCTGGTTTGTCACGCGCCTCGCAGTAGAACTCCGCATGTGAATTCTGAGGGTGTGACAGCTTGGGCTAATCATGATCAGTCGTTTCATGCGAAACTACGTGAGCCTTTCGTTTAACTTATCATTTTTCATGATCCTATTCTATTTGAGATTGTTGATTCCGGTTTTCACTTATTTAATGACCAACGTCAGTTTCCGCTAGTACAAAATTTTTTATTAATTCTAGATTCATTTGCAAGTTGTGAACGTTCAATTGGACATATGTTGGTTGAATTCCTCTTTTGTTGGACTCCAGTAAACTTAGTCACATTAGTGACTGAATCATAACATCTCGTTCACTTGGCATCAATTCAGAAGAAAAATACAGTTAACTTCTTGGATTCTTATTATTGTAGTAAGTTATTATATTCATATAACTCGGGCAAGTCTTGATTCATTCTCGCAATCAACTACCTCGGTATTATTCACTTATATGTGCATGACAAAACTCTAAGTAGATAACAAAGTCTAAATTTCGAGGACGAAATTTCTATAACAGGGGGAGAATGTGACAACCGGTACTTTTCGGCTTTTAAATTACGCGATTAACAGGCGTTTAAAGCAATATTAAATAGTGGTCAGGACACGTATTAACTTAATTAGGCCTTTGGAGTGCCTAGGAACGCCTATTCGACCTTACAATACGCATATGGTGATCTGCGGAAGAAATGCGTAACGATAAACGGTAATGAACTGATACTGTTCAAAATACTGGCAACGCATAAAAACACAAGTTTTGTGCTTATATTTATCAGACGTTTATAAGTATGCGAATTATCCGGATTATAGGGCATCACAGAGCACAAACGCGGAAACTAGAACACACCAACAATTATCAACGAAACGGAAGCACCGGATTCGAGTCACGCCTATACTAATAGGCTATAAGATATTTAGCTTCCTTTTCGAATTTTAATGTTCGTAGTTGAAACCGGGTCAAAAACGGATACGAACCGACAAACAAAGCATTTATGTGATTTTTAACGTAAACGACGAAATACGCGCCAAACACCGACCTTCGATATAATCTAATGAACTTTCGACCCTAATTAAGCGTTATACGACACATGATGAAACTCGGGAACGTAAACGGGCCAAGGAAACGTCATTGGGCCGCACTATAGACTATACACGCACTAACGGGCCTTGGGCCCAACCCACCTAAAACCCTACCCTATAAATTCATCTCTTTTCCCTCTCATCCCTCATTTGAAACCCTAGCACACACACTTACCTCACACTCTCTCCCTCGTAGAACTCTAGCCGAGCTCCGGTCGGCGACGACCAAGGTGGTCCGACGAGACACACGACGGCGGAAGGCAGCGGCAACCCGACAGTGACCGGCGACAGTTCTGCGGCGGCGGCGCCGCACAAGGTGACGGCGTTGGAGGTTTTCACGGTGGAACCACAGTATACCCCCCCTAAAACACCCTTTCTGAGCACGAATTTGATGTCGGTTTTTCAATTCGAGAAACGAAAATGGCAGTTTCAACCTCGGCAGCCAAGAATTTCGAGGTTTTCTTCTCCGGTAAGCCACCCAACTCCTCTTCTTTTCTTAGATCTGTATAGATTCACGTTTTTCTCCGGTCGATGTTGTTATTTCAGGTAGTGGTGGTGGTTATGGTGTAACGGCAGCAGTGGTTGTATCTCGCCGGGACGTCGGCAGTCGGTGCCGGTGGCTCCGGCTAGAGCGGCAGTCGAACGATGGTGGTGGGTTCTGGTTAACTCAGATTCGGTTCACTCGGTTCGGCAAAGTTCAGTTTTGATAAGGGTCATGGTCAGTTTTGGTTCTGTGCTCAGTTTGGTCAAACCCGGTCAAAGGAGGTCAAAGATAGTCAACAGCAGTACGGTTTAGGTTTCGGTGCAGGATTTGATTTCGGGCACGGGTCTCGGCAGAATTTTAGGCTTCGGGTTCGAGTCGACTCGGTCAGACCGAGTCAACTAGGTCAAACCTGGTCACAGCTAGTTAACTCGGTTAACACCGGGTCAACTTAGTCAACACCAGGTTAACTCGGTCAACCTGGTCAACTCAGTGAACATAGTCAACCTGGTCTACTTGGTCAACACAGTCAACGAAAGTCAACTTAGTCAACACGGTCAACTGTCGGGCCAACCAACCGACACGAGGATTTGGTAAAGATTAGCGACGTGTTAAATACTTACGTTTTTTTATATGGTTTTAACTATTCCCATGAAAACGAGCTTGAACCGAAACGACTAGTAAAATTATTAAACTTGTGCATTTCGTATTATTAAAGTTTGCATGTGTTAAGCTAAAAGTTGAACCGGCACCACTATCTACGTTTTGTATATAATTCGTCAATTGTACATATTTTTTTGAACTAAAATGTTGTATTTTGAAAATTTCATCGACAACTTGTATTGTCGGGATCATCCAAAAACAGAGGAAACTCTGCCGGTTTTTCAAGAAAATCCGTAAAACAAAACACGTTTTAATATAAGAACATAACCGATCCACAACAAACGACTTTTATAGAATTAAAAACATGTGTATAATATTTCCGATAACACTTTACAACATACAAAAAGGACGTTCAGATATCAATTACAACAATAAATATAGTTATTATATTTATTCTAAACTTTGAAATCTCGACATTTTCGTTATAAAAATAAATATAGTTTATATATTTATTTCGAATAACAAACAACAAGACTTCTTTTTATAAAAATAGATATAGCTTATGCATTTATTTCGAATAACAAACAACAAGATTTCGTTTTATAAAATAAATATAATTTATATATTTATTTCAATTATCGTACAACACGAATTCTTTTCTAAAAACAGATATAGTTTATCTATTTATTTCAAACATCCAACAACTCGATGATTCTTCGATAAAATAAATATAATATTTTATATTTATTTCAAACGCCTAAACGGCAAAAGCCCATATTTTGACCATTATCATACGAGACGCGATATATAATATGGTGTTATATATTTTCATTACATACACGTACGACTTCTCTGGATGATTAACACGATTATATCAATATGTTTATATATTTTCTATATAAATATTCACATGTTTCTAAACCTCTCGAGGACTAAGTCTTTCCAAGACTTATTAATTACCGACAATAAACGAACTAATCAAGTATAACTTAATCGTTTTCATTAAGTTAACAACTTACTGTCGAATCTTCGATTAACGATTCGGTAGAGCTCGGTGACACGTAGTTTAGTTACCGCCCTTACTTAGAAACTTATAAATATTTGTGTTAGGGATATAATAGGATGCACGCTAGCGAGTTCACGTTCTTGGAATAACACTATGGAATCACATTAAGCTAGCTTTGCACAAGGATAACAAGGTGAGTTCATAACCCCACTTTTTACAGTTTTACATTTTTATAAATGTTTTCAGGTGGAAAGACATGCAGGTTTTGAGAAAGCACACAAAATTTCGATAAACGCAAATCATATATTTCTAAACCATATTACAAATGTATTCCAGATAACACAAATGGTTCATGAAAAGCTTATGCCTAATATATCAGTTTTTACAAGACTATACGCGTTTTCGAAACATACTTGAATTTTATAACATGGGCTCGGCCCAACAACATGGATAACAAGACAATAACACGGATAACAAGATAACATGGGCTAGGCCCAACGACACAGATTATGACATTCGGTATGTAGCTATGGAATTATATAACAATGATCAATGTGCATAAGTAGGATTGGATAACAATATAACATTAGTAACCATTAGTCACTTAGTGACCAAGGTGCAAAAGGTGTAGATCTATTGAGCTTGAGGCACGCTCCACTCCTAGTTGTTAACCATGAGTGCTTTTGTGATCCCAATTGAGAACAAAGTTGTCTCAGTTTGGTTATTTACTTATGGTACATAAATTAGGGGGTTCGCTACCCACTGATTGATCCTTAGATTCGATAGCACTTTACATACTATGATTTTATCACCGGTTTACAAACACAACAGTTACATGCATCGGTTTACAAACATAATGGAGAACATTTAATACCGATATACAGGTATGACATTTTAACCGCTTTGAGATACTATGATCTCAAAACCGGTTTTCAAAAGCAAGATTCTCAAATGTTTTAAGATTCATTTGAAACAAAACAAACAAACTATGAACTCGCTCAACTTTATGTTGATTTTTCGCATGTTTCTTTCTCAAGTTATATTGTCAAACTATGGCACGTTGGAATAGGAGAACCCATTTGGACTCGAGTACTTAGTAGGCGTTCAACTCCTAAAGTCTTAGCTAATAATTACTTCCGCTGTGCAATGAAGATACCAGTCCAGTCACGCCAGCTCTGATATTTTGGGGTGTGACATCATGTGACGAGAAGCCCAACTGTCCATTATTCACTTAGAAATGATCGGCCTTGGAGCCCCTGCACATATAATTAAGCAGTTATTTAAACAAGATACCCAAGCTTTCTCGGTCTTGGATGGTTTGGATATCAAACTTGGAACCTTAACACTTTCATCTCTGACTTCAACTTCCTGTCCAACCTTTGATTCAGGTTTAATTTCCGATTTTGTTGGAACAGGTGTTGTTTTCTCATCTGCAAAAGATGGTTTGGATTTAACCACCCAAGTTTATGTTTTCAAAAATGCCTTTTTAGGATAAAACTTGAATCCTTTTCTTGTTTTTAGTTGACGATTCACCAACTTCAAAGTTTGAATCATTTGGTACAAACTCAGGGGTTTTTGGTTCACATCTTCTGTAGACTTTTCACGCTATAAGCAGGTTTTGGGTTATAATACGGACAACATTGTGCAATGTGCCCGACTTTGTGGCATTTATGCATGTCCTGCTATCATTTTCATCAGAGGAACCAAGGCATTTTCATGACGTTCCTTTTCTGCTTGAATTCATCATTTGATTGTTTTCCAAGACTTTCTTTTTCATTTACAGTACTTGTTTGAAAACAAAATTAATTTTCTTTTTATCGTTTGGTTTTCGAGACCCAAACCTTTCTTCTTTTTCATTTACAGTACTTGATTGTTTTCCAAGACTTCCTTTTTCATTTACAGTACCTTAAACCTTTTCACAACCCAAACCTTTTCACTTGTTCTCAGGATAATCCCTTCCCTTTTGATAGTAATTATTGAAAAAAAAATCGGTTTGGAATAATATGCAGCATTTTGTTTTTCAAGATCAGAAAGACTGACTTCAACCATTTAAACAATTTGACAACTCTATCCAGATTCACATTCTGAATCGAAAATTCCTCATCAGAATATAGTTTATCTGATCCATTCATTTTGTAAACCACCACATTAGAATCTTCACTTAGACTGGTTTCTGATGTTGAAAGATAATTCTGTTGAAAACTTTCTTCATTTCCAGAATGTGGACTCAAATCTGGACTTTCCAGTTTCGGCTCAACACTTTCAAACTCTATGCTATCAGATTCATTTCCCAATACATTTTCTACCACATTTTTTATAACATCTGACTAACATTTTTCATATGTCACATCAATGTTTTCTAGCAACTCGTCTTTTTTTTGTTTAGTTTTTAGTTGTAAATTGAGCGCTTTTCCACCCCATCTGGATATTTTTTACCATAATTGTTCCACATTGGGGGTGGACACTTATTGTAACCCAGACCTGGTTATCAGATTCATTTTCTTCATGTTAGGTTTTCTCAAATTGTTGTTGAAGAATATGATTGTCACACCCCAATCGATGGCGGAAACATCGGGATGAGACGAACAAATCGTTCAAAAGCATCATAATGCTAATAGGTCACAATATTTAATCAAACAAAATTTCATTTCATAATAAAATTGTCAAGTACAACATAATTCAAGGAAATACGACAATACAACAAGTTTGACAAATATCAACATAACAAAATAGATATAACAATAATAAACCTAACGTCTATGTGTGTATCTAGCGTCAATCGCTACTTCTTTTCATAGTATCATTTTCTCATCTGTAACATGTTTAAAATACGAGTTCAATGCAAAAGCAAAGGCGAGTATACAAGTTTGAGTATAGCATAAGTATAAGCATAGGTTTAAACAAATCCACATTGCAACTAAGAATACATACGAGCATATACTAGGCATGTGATATTTCTAGTCAACCCTCTGTTTACGCAACTAGTATAAATAATTCAACATGACCAAACGTTCACAGGCGGTGCGTTACTCCTATAGCGCTATACATGTCAAATGGAGGCTCAAAATAAGCCAATGTCTATAGTATCACATACGTTCAATCCCTAGTACAAGCATCACATAAGTATCAAGCGTTCATGTATATTGGATTGTTTTGTGCAAGTAATAAAGCATAAGTTTTGTGTTGTTTTGATACGTAAACAAGTTACACCCCAAATTGTATAAACGAAAAGGGGGATTCGAGTATATTCACGGTTTGTTTTTGGGTCTTTTCTACACTTGAACAATTCCGTGAAGTGGTTGATTCGTGGGAGGAAACGCCGAGTTATCCTACAAGAGGAAAGGAGGCATACGAGTAATGAGTTAACGGTGGATTTGGAGTATTCGGGAAATTGTAAAAATAACTATGAAAAAGTATTACAACATGGAAAGTAGTCACTAAACATAACACTTGTCAACGACACTATAGTAAATCCCTAAGGATTGAATATGTTTTCATAGGTTCAAGACCTATTAGAATCATGACAAGGAACTACATACTATAGTGATGAAACTTATTAGCTTGGTAATGATTCACTTAGTCATTTGTCAAGGGTTCGGTTTCTAAGTTTATTATATAGTTTATACATATAATTAGTCATATAGTCATGTAAGAGGTGGGAGGGTAAATCGTCCACTTTGGTACCTCTTAGTATCAAGTAAGTCAAGTAGGAGGTGGGAGGATTAACCATCCACTTAGGAACCTCTAGGTTTATTCACCACTACACAAGTCACCATGGGTGATAAGGAGGGTTCAAGAACATAATGTACAAAATGTAAATATGGTGTCATCTAGATACCAAGTAGCCAAGTGTAAATCAACCCGAAGAGCACACGAGGACAATGGTCAACGGCTATGTGGGGTTGTGACACTTTAGGTCTACCAAACTAGCTTGGGATCTTGATGAAAAACATCAAGTGATGTGTGGTCTCAAAAGGTTTAGGATAGCCCAAGCTAACCAAGGTGGACACACATGAACAAGTCCTAAACTTGCATCACTTGTGAGCTAAAAGCTCCTTGAAAACAGAAAGTTTGGAGTGTTTAAACACTCATATTTACATGTTTAACAACCTAGGTTAGTCTCCTTAATCACAAGATTGATTAGGAGCTCAAGAACACTAGGATGGTTTAAAGAAAACATCAGTTTTTGAAAGTATTTTGTTTAAAACAGAAAATTCCTTGCACTTCAACCTCAATATAAAGGTGTTCCATCTAGGTTTTCCATGGAATAACCTAAGGAAACAATCCTAGAGATGTCCCAAGTGCTAAGGAAGAAGAAACAGTGAGAAAAGTGGAGTAGAAGTAGCTAGAACTCACTTTGAGAGCCTTGAACTTTCTGCTCAATTTCTGAGTTTACCAACTGATTTCAAGTGTTTAGAGAGTGAGATTAGAGTGTTTGTAAAGTGGAGGAAGTGTGGGAATGGGTTGGGTTTTATAGGAGGTGATTAGGGTTAGTTGGGTGGGTGATTAATGCAAGAAGCACAATCCTTGTGCACCAAAATTGACCGATAATGAGCCAAAATCAACTTTCTGCCGAAATGGATGGCTGGCGGGCCGCGAGTAGGGAAGGAGGACACATTGGCGGCCCGCGAGAGGCTGGGATAAGTTTCATTTTTGGCAAAACAGCCCCCTGGGGTCTATATTTAGGGGTTTGGGGTGTTTTTAAGCATAAAAAGTGCATTTTCAAGGGGTTTTAAGTCAATTTATGGCAAGAACAATTATAAACAAGTATAATTGTATATATGTATCATGTATAAGTACCGTATAATGTATGTATGTCACGTATTTGCAAGTTCAACACACGTTTTACGAATATCACAAGTATGCGTTACATGTTTGAATGTATAAGTATGAAATGATTATGACTAAGTATAACATGAATAAAATATGATTTTCCATTATGATTCAAGTCTCAGATTACAATGGTTTACAACGAAGAATAACTACGAGATACAAGGTTTCAAAAAATAGAAATACAACACGCGCTTGCTAAAAATAGAAAGCATGGAAACGCGAGGCGTTACAGTCTCCACTCCTTTAGGAAATTTCGTCCCGAAATTTAGGAAGATGCAACGAAAAGATGCGGATACTTAGTCTTCATATCACTCTCGAGTTCCCAAGTAAATTCACCGCCGCGCTTTCCTTCCCATCGAACCTTGACGATAGGAATTCGACTGCGCCTTAATTGCTTGATTCCTCGGTCCATGATTTCAACTGGTTTCTCCACAAAATGCAAGGTCTCATTGATTTGAAGATCTTCGAGTGGAACTTGAAGTCCTTCTTCAGCTAGACGCTTCTTTAGGTTTGAAACATGAAAGACAGGATGAACGTTGTTGAGCGCTTGAGGCAGATCCAGACTATACGCTACCTTGCCAATCCTCTCGATAATCTTGAAAGGACCTACATAGCGAGGAGCGAGCTTGCCTTTCTTACCAAATCGAACAACACCTTTCCAAGGGGATACCTTGAGAAGTAAGTTATCACCCACGTTGAATTCCAATGGTTTGCGTCTTCTGTCAGCATAACTCTTTTGTCCGCTTCGAGCTTTGAGGAGGTTATCAGGATTTGTAAGATCTTGTCCGTAGTCTCTTGTATCAGTTCGGGACCGGTGATTTGAGAGTCTCCGATCTCGTGCCAACAAATAGGCGAACGACACTTGCGACCATACAATGCTTCAAATTGAGCCATTTGAATACTTGCGTGATAACTATTATTGTACGAGAATTCTACCAATGGTAAGTGCGAATCCTAGTTGCCGCCAAAATCGATTACACATGACCGAAGCATATCCTCTAAAGTTTGGATAGTACGCTCAGTCTGACCGTCAGATTGAGGATGGAAAGCAGTGCTAAGGTTAAGATGAGTGCCAAGGCGGATTGAAATGTTTGCCAAAGGCAGGAGGTGAAACGAACATCGCGATCGGAAATGATGTCAACGGGAGTACCATGACGACTAATGATTTCATCCGTGTAGATACGAGCTAATTTCTCGACCTTGTAATCTTCACGAATGGCCAGACGGATTTGGTCAATCGGTCAATGATAACCTATATACTGTCATGACCAGACGAAGTACGAGGAAGCTTAGTAATGAAATCCATAGCAATACTCTCCCGTTTCCCGACGGGAATTTCTGGTTGTTCGAGTAAGCCAGAGGGGCGTTGATGTTCAGCTTTCACCTTAGAACAAGTAAGGCACTTCGAGACGTAGAGAGCGATATCTTTCTTCATTCCAGGCCACCAATAAGATGCACGAAAGGTCATGGTACATTTTGTCAGCGCTAGGATGAATGGGGGTATCGGGATTTGTGGGCTTCATCCATCAAGGTGTTTCGAAGGTTAAGACGAATGGGAATCCAAATGTGATCATGGTAATAAAGGATACCATCGGGTTTAGCTGCGAGTGGGTTTTCGACTCCAAAATTTAACTCGTTATCGAGGTTACCGTCATTAATGACGAAAAATTGTGCTTGGCGAATTAGCTCGTGAAGTTTTCCCATGATTTGGTGGCAACGAATACTCTTGACATGAGTTTTATGACTAAGTGCATCGGCTACAACATTTGCCTTACCAGGGTGGTAGCGAATGTCACAGTCGTAGTCGTTTAACAATTCTACCCAACGACGTTGACGCATGTTGAGTTCCTTTTGATCAAAGATATGCTGAAGGCTCTTGTGGTCGGTGAAGACCGTACACTTTGTACCATAAAGGTAGTGTCGCCAAATCTTTAACGCAAAAACAACTGCACCAAGTTCAAGGTCGTGCGTAGTATAGTTTTTCTCATGAATCTTGAGTTGTCTCGATGCGTAAGCGATAACCTTGTCCCATTGCATAAGAATGCAACCAAGACCTTGGTTTGAGGCATCACAATACACGATGAAATCGTTGTTTCCATCGGGAAGTACAAGGATAGGAGCATTACAAAGCATGCTCTTGAGGGTCTGAAAAGACTCCTCTTGTTCGGGACCCCAAACAAAAGGTTTATCTTTTTGAGTCAACGACGTTAAAAGAACGGCAATCTTGGAGAAGTTCGAGATGAAACAGCGATAATACCCAGCTAGGCAAGAAACGAATGAATTTCAGAAGGCGATTTAGGTTCAATCCAATTCTTCACAGCTTCTATCTTTGCGGGGTCAACATGAATACCGAGTTCATTGACGGTGTGACCAAGGAATTGAACCTCTTTTAGCCAAAATTCACACTTGGAGAATTTGGCGTAAAGACGTTCGGTTCGCAAAAGCTGAAGGATAAGTTGCAAATGTCGCCCATGTTCTTCCTTCGTCTTGGAGTAGATGAAGACCAAAAGGCCATGAACTCGTAGTGTCCATAACGTGTGCGGAAAGCAGTCTTAGGTACATCTCCTTCAAAAACTCGAACTTGATGGTAGCCGGAAAGGAGATCGATTTTCGAGAAACAAGTTGCACCTAGAAGTTGATCAAAGAGATCGTCAATGCGAGGAAGTGGGTATCGGTTCTTGACTGTAAGTTTATTGAGTTCACGATAGTCAATGTACATCCGAAAGGACCCATCTTTCTTCTTGACGAACAAAACAGGAGCGCCCCAAGGGGAAGTACTACGGCGTATAAAGCCTTTATCAAGAAGCCCTTGAAGTTGGCTAGATAGCTCTTGCATCCCCGAGGGTGCTAAACGATAAGGAGCTTTCGCAACCGGAGTTGCGCCAGGTATGAGGTCAATACGAAAGTCAACAGATCGAGAAGGCGGAGGACCAGGAAGATCCCTGGAAAGACATCCGGGAAATCGCAAACAACAGGAACGTCACTCATGTTCGGGCCTTTGTCTTTCTTTTCCACAACATGGGCCAGAAGGGAAAAGTACTCCTTGCGCAAATATTTGTTGCCTGGATACACGACATAAGCTTAAGACCCTTAGAAGGTTTCTCGCCATAGACGTGCAAGGAATCGTTGTTAGGAAGGGGAAGGCGAATGAACTTTTCCGAACAAACAACTTCAGCACGAACTCGCTTAAGCTAATCCATGCCTACTATGACATCAAAACTACCCATTTGCATAGGTATGAGGTCGATCGAAAACGTATGATCATTTAGAATCAAGGAGCAATTAGAAAGGATAGAATCAACAAAGACGGTTTTACCATTTGCGACTTCGACAGCGAAAGGATTAGGCAGTTTGGAACGCACGCACTTGAGTAAAGGTTCAAATTCAGTCGAAACAAAACTTTATCAGCGCCAGTATCAAATAGACATGAAGCATAAACATGGTTAACAAGGAGCGTACCAGTTATACGTCGTTTGAACTTTGAGCTTAAGCGTTGGTGAGGGCAAAAGCTCTTCCGCGTGCCGGTTGAGGCTGTTGCTGCTGCTGAGGCTGCTGGTTGACGTTGCGCTGAGGGCAAACGTTGGCAAGATGGCTCGGGTCACCGCACTTGAAACATGCTCGCACAGGAGCATTTTGAGGTTGGGCAGGGCTCGGGTTAGGCATGAGGGCTTGAGTTTGGGTTTGGTTGGTTTCGGGTTGAGGATTGTTGCGACATTGTTTAGCAAAATGCCTGAATTTGTGACATTGAGCACATTTGCGACACGGGTACCAGTGGGATGATGGTGTAAACAGGTTGTACACAGAGGGTGAGACCTAATGTACCTGTCTTAGCTGATCAGGGTTGGCAGGAACGATGGCTGCAACGGCTTGAGTGGGTTGAGGGTTCGGCGGAGTAACAACCGCGCAATTTTGACCAGAAGCCTTCCGCTTCTTGTTCTTGGGGTTGTTGTTATTTCTGGGGTTTTTAGGTGAGGGTTCAACGGCGGCAGGTTCGGCGGTGGCTTGGTGCGCGCTTTTCAGCAAGGCCTTCGTGGCATTCCTGCGCTCGACCTGGTTGTTGTTAAGGCGAGCAGCCAAGCGGTAGGTTTCCTCGATGGTTGCTTGGGAAGGCAACTTCCACAAGGTTCATGAAGGAGTCGGGTAGGCAATGGATGTACTTGTTGATGGCCTTCTCGGTGGTATCAACTTGGGTAGGACAAAGGATACTAAGCTGCTTGAAGTGAGTGGTTAGGCCATCATTATCATCCCCATTTTGCTTGAGGTAGCTTCCTAAGCTCATGTGGAGGGCAAAATTCGTCCTTCAGATCTTCTTCAATTCGGACCATGGAAGGCGTGGGTTGCATCGTCCCCTCTTATGCTGCGTTTGGAGGTCCCCAATCGAGAGCTCATCGGAACACTCCTATGGCATTTTGGGTAGGCAGATCGCCGGGACAGCCACTGTGACGAAACGCGAGTTCCATGGCTTCGAACCAAGTCAGCAACGCTGTGGTGCCATCCTTACCTGTAAACTCTAAGGGTTTACAAGCAATGAAGTGCTTGAAGAGGAATTCCGTCTTAGGTTTTTCCACCTTGGAGTCGACCGAACCATGAAGCGATTCAGTGTTCGATTGAATCTTACTAACGATATCAGGCATGATTCGGGCCATATGGTCGGCCATTTATTCAGTGACAAGGTTCGCGAGTTCTTTCTTGGAGTTGGAACGAGAGTTCTTCTTGCTCTTCTTGTGTTCATCGGATGAGCTTGGAAAATTCGAAAGGAAGAGAAAGAATGAGACTTGATCATAATGTAAAAATAAGTTTGGCATGTATAAGTATGTAAGCATGGTGTAACACATATATTTCACATAATTAGCATGAGTTCAACAAGTATGGCAAGTATAAAAACATATGAATGTGTATAAAGAGTATAAATTTAGTTTGTTCATGAGGATTATTATTGTTTTTTATTGCGATAAACGTGTGAATTGTGTAACGGTTTCAAATGAATAAGGTAACAAGTATAAAACCACATATAAATTGAGATAACATAAAAGATTGGCTCAATAAAACATGGGATTGTTTCGGGTAGAGAATCATCGACAATTCCAAAGTGAATCGAAGTCCTTTCGAATTAGAGGAACGTGCTTTGGCCTATAGGTAAAATACTTTCATCGAGAAGCGACTAACAGTATTTTACCCTTCCAGTTACTACACGTATCTAATCGATTGGCAAATCGAGACTTGGCGAGAACGAAAATCAAGGAATGGGACTTAATCGACAAGGTGCGGGTTTCACCCCTAACTTGAAGATTTCGTACCCTAAGTGTGGTTGGTACTTACCAAACAAAGAGCAAGTTTCGATTCGTTGGTAAGGGTCACTAGAGTTTTGAATTGGAAATTTTCCATTAAATTGGGGATTTCACTCCTAGCTTAATGGCGTAATTTCGTGCAAAATAACAAGAATAACGGATTGAGAGTCGTTCACCAAATTGCGGTTTTCATACCTATTTTAGTAAAGTCGTCTCGTTTGTATTACGAGGTCTTCAAGCGTCCAAACGTGTATTGTGTAAAAAATGTCTTAGGAAAGACATTGTAAATATGTATTAAGACCAAAAGAAGGAGAAAGAAGCAAAGTAGGAAGCATAATATTTTAAGCATAAACAAGAATGGTCAAAACAGGTACTTAGAACTATAGACTAGGTCGAACATGGCAATTCTACCTAATTCCCTATAGTTATGGCTCTGATACCAATATGTCACACCCCAATCGATGGCGGAAACATCGGGATGAGACGAACAAATCGTTCAAAAGCATCATAACACTAATAGGTCACAATATTTAATCAAACAAAATTTCATTTCATAATAAAATTGTCAAGTACAACATAATTCAAGGAAATACGACAATACAACAAGTTTGACAAATAACAACATAACAAAATTGATATAACAATAATAAACCTAACGTCTATGTGTGTATCTAGCGTCAATCGCTACTTCTTTTCATAGCATCATCTTCTCATCCTGTAACATGTTTAAATACGAGTTCAATGCAAAAGCAAAGGCGAGTATACAAGTTGAGTATAGCATAAGTATAAGCATAAGTTTAAACAAATCCACATGGCAACTAAGAATACATACGAGCATATACTAGGCATGTGATATTTCTAGTCAACCCTCTGTTTACGCAACTAGTATAAATAATTCAACATGACCAAACGTTCACAGGCGGTGCGTTACTCCTATAGCGCTATACATGTCAAATGGAGGCTCAAAATAAGCTAATGTCTATAGTATCACATACGTTCAATCCCTAGTACAAGCATCACATAAGTGTCAAGCATTCATGTATTTTGGATTGTTTTGTGCAAGTAATAAAGCATAAGTTTTGTGTTGTTTTGATACGTAAACATGTTACACCCCAAAGTGTTTAAACGGAAAGGGGGATTCGAGTATACTCACGGTTTGTTTTTGGGTCTTTTCTACACTTGAACAATTCCGTGAAGTGGTTGATTCGTGGGAGGAAACGCCGAGTTATCCTACAAGAGGAAAGGAGGCATACGAGTAATGAGTTAACGGTGGATTTGGAGTATTCGGGAAATTGTAAAAGTAAAGTATGGAAAAGTATTACAACATGGAAAGTAGTCACTAGACATAGCACTTGTCAACGACACTATAGTAAATCCCTAAGGATTGAATATGTTTTCATAGGTTCAAGACCAATTAGAATCGTGACAAGGAACTACATACTATAGTGATGAAACTTATTAGCTTGACAATGATTCACCTAGTCATCTGTCAAGGGTTCGGTTTCTAAGTTTATTATATAGTTTATACATATAATTAGTCATATAGTCATGTAAGAGGTGGGAGGGTAAATCGTCCACTTTGGTACCTCTTGGTATCAAGTAAGTCAAGTAGGAGGTGGGAGGATTAACCATCCACTTAGGAACCTCTAGGTTTGTTCACCACTACACAAGTCACCATGGGTGATAAGGAGGGTTCAAGAACATAATGTACAAAATGTAATATGGTGTCATCTAGATACCAAGTAGCCAAGTGTAAATCAACCCGAAGAGCACACGAGGACAATGGTCAACGACTATGTGGGGTTGTGACACTTTAGGTCTAGCAAACTAGCTTGAGATCTTGATGAAAAACATCAAGTGATGTGTGGTCTCAAAAGGTTTAGGATAGCCCAAGCTAACCAAGTTGGACACACATGAACAAGTCCTAAACTTGCATCACTTATGAGCTAAAAGCTCCTTGAAAACAGAAAGTTTGGAGTTTTTAAACACTCCTATTTACATGTTTAACACCCTAGGTTAGTCTCCTTAATCACAAGATTGATTAGGAGCTCAAGAACACTAGGATGGTTTGAAGAAAACATAAGTTTTTGAAAGTATTTTGTTTAAAGTAGAAAATTCCTTGCACTTCAACCTCAATATATAAGGTGTTCCATCTAGGTTTTCCATGGAATAACCTAAGGAAACAATCCTAGAGTTGTCCCAAGTGCTAAGGAAGAAGAAACAATGAGAAAGGTGGAGTAGAAGTGAGCTAGAACTCACTTTGAGAGCCTTAAACTTTCTGCTCAATTTCTGAGTTTACCAACTGATTTCAAGTGTTTAGAAAGTGAGATTAGAGTGTTTGTAAAGTGGAAGAAGTGTGGGAATGGGTTGGGTTTTATAGGAGGTGATTAGGGTTAGTTAGGTGGGTGATTAATGCAAGAAGCACAATCCTTGTGCACCAAAATTGACTAATAATGAGCCAAAATCAACTTTCTACCGAAATGGATAGCTGGCGGGCCACAAGAAGAGAAGAGGACACGCTGGCGGCCCACGAGAGGCTGGGATAAGTTTCATTTTTGGCAAAACATCCCCCTGGGTCTATATTTAGGGGTTTGGGGTGTTTTTAAGCATAAAAAGTGCATTTTCAAGGGGTTTTAAGTCAGTTTATCGCAAGAACAATTATAAACAAGTATAATTGGATATATGTATCATGTATAAGTACCATATAATGTATGTATGTCACGTATTTGCAAGTTCAACACACGTTTTACGAATATCACAAGTATGCGTTACATGTTTGAATGTATAAGTATGAAATGATTATGACTAAGTATAACATGAATAAAATATGATTTTCCATTATGATTCAAGTCTCGGATTACAATGGTTTACAACGAAGAATAATTACGAGATACAAGGTTTCCAAAAATAGAAATACAACACGCGCTTGCTAAAAATAGAAATCATGGAAGCGCGAGGCGTTACAATGATCAATCACATATGAGGACGTTGAGTAACTAATCAACAATTTGTTGAGTCAGTCAGTCTCAATCTTTATGGCTTCAAGTTCAGTTTCAGCTTAACAATGGTGTCTATGTGATTATTAATAGCATATTGTTTATCCATTATTGTGGCTTTGAGCATTGATTTTATAGCCATGTCCTCTTTACTAACTTGTTGAAACTGTTTGATAGATTTACTTAATTTATCGCAAGCAATCTTTGTTTCTCCTAAATCGATTTTCAAGTTGTCAGTGTATTTTTTAAGTTCTTTAAGTTTTAAATCTTTTTCTGAGCATTCCTTGCATGGCTCAAGACATTTCGTGGATGGTTTCTCAACTTCTTTTATAACAACCTTAACTTCTTCTTTTATCGACTCATTTACCGACTCTTTCACTTCATGACTCTCCTCAGGAACTGACGTGATGTCGTAGTCTCACGTAAATTTAATCCAACTACAACTAATTAGCTAGCAGTAATTGGGTATCAAACACGAGGAGTTTGTGGAAAATGTGTTTATTATGTAACTTTGAATTTAACTAATTAAACTAAATTGCAGATAAGTAATTTCACGATTTTGATTGTTTGGTTTCAAAAACTAAGATTAACTAAATAAATTGCAAAAGAAAGATTTGGTTTGTAAACAATTTAGGAACAAATGACCATCCTAGATTTCCGATTTTCATTGACATTCATGTTAAGATTCAACTAGAAAGAACCACATAGACATGGCTCATGCGTTGCTACTTATTGTGATGAAAGGGAGCTAAGTACTCGGATTATACTAATGCGAGGTTGTTACCCGATGACCAATTTATCAATATCCAACCCTAATCCTGCCCCTGATATCTTGATTGCCAACGACACCAAGAACTTATGGTTTAGACTATGATTAACATAAAATTAACAATTTACAAATAAGCAATCAGCACACCATAATAAACAAACAAATCAAGTTCATCATTCTAGAAATACGAATCAAAACACAAATGTCTTGGAGAAACCTTCAACCTAGGATGATCACCAACGAGTTTAGCCGCTCATGGTTCGGTGAATCATCATAACATTGAAGTAAATGTTCATAGGAATCAAAACACAAACCGAATTGTTTAGACAATGTTTAGAACACAAGAACACTCCAATTTTCGCCACAGCAACTGCCCCAAAACGTCCCCAATGACTGAGATATGAAAAGACACAAGAAAAACCAAATTTATTGGGCAGTTACACTTTTCACGCTGGGCACCACCGTAAGCTACGGTGCCACCTTAGCCTACGGTGGTCATCACAAACTCCTACGGTGGCAATAAACTAGACTACAGTGACAAAATGGACCCAGCAGGCATCGTAACCTATGGTGGACACTGTAGGCTACGGTGCTCCCTGGGTTTCTCTCCCTTGTTCTTTTCTTAAATCCTCAATCTCGTGTATTTCACTTTGCAAGCTCCATTCCAAGCATTTTAAAACCACTTCCTTATGCTCATCGTACCTGCAAAGCCAAACACACCATAGTCATCTAATTCCAAGCAATTAATTGAATTAAGCGTGAGATATTATGCCGTTTATAATACTTAAGGGTAATCCTATGGACCACCCGTCACATCCCCACACTTAACCGTTGCTTGCCCCCAAGCAACTCATCACAAACAAACTTCAATTATCGCAAATATTTTTTTCCTCAACAAACGATTCATTTCAAACCAAGCACTTACCCGTTACCTTTTACTAACTCCCGTCATCCCACATGACAAACCCCTCACAATGACTCTCCTCTCGGTGACAAAAGGCTACTAGCAAGATTGTGCTAGAACACTCAATGCAGATGTGTGATTGTGCGACAATAAGCTTGTATACTAATCAAATTTCAGCCTACAAAACGCTGATAGCATGCTTGTGAATCAAAAGGACTTATGGGTTTTAACGAGGCTATGTGCAAAGGTAGGGAATGATGGGATATATATGCAAGTAGCTCATTGATCCGACCCGGTCTTACTATTACAACTAAAAGAAAAACAACTACTAACTATGTACACCACTTCACATCTCTTTTTCCGTTTTTTCTTTCATTTTCTTTCACATCCATTTCCTTCTTTTTGTATTTTTCTCAACTTTTTTATTGCAATAATAAACCAACATTGAAAACACTACAAACTAAGACTACTAGACCGGGTCTACTCAAATAGATAAAATTTTTGGAAAGTAGGCACGAGTTAACAAATGATAGGCCATAGGCTCAAACATGGCTACTAAAGACCAAACCCCCGCCCCTCACGCTACCAAGCTCATAATATACCGTATGAGGTCCAACCCCCAAATCCCACACTCTCACACAACCTGACGAGGCTACCTAAATGCCCTTATCATCTTCACAGGCACTCTAAACTAAGGCCTCAAAACGTATTTGCTATACGAGTTCTATTAACACAAATCACACACCGCCAATCAAACCAAAGAAAGAACATTTCTCAATCAAGTGTATGGCCCAAGAACTCACCATTAAAATATAAAAGGGGTTGCCGATGTGTCATGCGGAATAATACCAAGTTTTCAATTTAAACAGTATTCACTTGATTTTGAAAAATTTTCTAAAATTTGGAAGAAAATCCCCCATCCCCACACTTGGGCGACATTGTCCCCAATTACGGTTTTGGAAGGAAGTGGATGCTAAATATCACACCCCCAAAAATCCCTTCCAAACTCAAATCCCAAATTTTTTTTTTAATTTCTAATTATTAAAAACACCACCATCCATTCACAACCCAACCATAAACATAAACAAGAACATATACAAAAATATACAAGATGAGATAGAACACGACCTGATCAATAGTGTCTCGGTTGCGGAGGCCCAAAGATAGATGTCATAACATCCGTGAATTCTCCGAAACCAAATGAACCACTGCTACTCCCACCTTGATCTCCTCCTTGACCGTTTGTTGGCTTCCCATGCCCGTGTGTGGATCCACCCATTGCGAATGATGTAATGGTGGGGTGGGGTATGTCACACTACCGTCGTAAGGTGGTAGAGTAGAATAATCCACAATAGGCTGGTCGGCAACAACTGGTTGGCCCGCGTGCCAAGCATCATGCATTCTTCTGTTGCGGTCATCAAGGTAACGGTGGTTTATCTCTTCTTCGTGAGCATACATGTGAGCCCGATTCCATTGCTCATGTCGATCATAATTATGCTTTAACGACCGCTCTATGCTCGCTCCCATAAATGTTTGGTGATCAAAAGATACTTGTCGTGAATCAATCCAATCCGAAAAAGTGGGTGGACGCATTCGTTCACAAACTTGCTCCATCGTCCCTCCAAAAGCCAGAGGTCTGTTTTTTTTTCATTTTGTTGCTGATTAATTCCGGTTGTCTTGCAGATGGTTCACCCGTTCGTGCGGTTTAGCAACAATGCCAAGGAAGGGCACCGTATTCAAAAAGCGGAGCGATTATGGGCTCGGAGGGACCAAATCGAGCCCATGAGGAGGCTTCAAAAAGTAGACTTGGATTTGCTCGGTCAATCTGAGCGGTTCGAGGACTTGATGACACCTCCATGGAACCGCCTGTTTGACATTGCTGAGCCACAGTACGTTGAGCTTGTGATCGAGTTCTTTGCATCCTTCAGATGTACGTTTCCATGCCCGGACGTATACGATAAAAAGGTTGGTGTGAGTTCCGGTTGGGGCGGAAATGGCACCACCATTCCATCCGTCGCTTCGGACAAGTATTGGGGTTGTATGAGGACGATGAAATCGACACCGAGCTATTTGATGGCAGTTTGCAAGATTGGGAGCCGGGGGTTGATAGAGCAGCATTCTTGGATCAAATCACGGTACCGGATCGGGTTTGGGACCCGCGCAAAGCTAAAGCTACTTGGATACTCGACCCACTTCACCGGGTCATCGAGCGAGCCATCTTTCACATGATCGGGAGTCGTGGTGATAGTACAGGAAACATCACCAACCGCGACCTCTTCCACCTTTACTGCATCATTTCGGGTTCAAACTGCAATGTAGCTGCAAGCGTTGTGGAGTCCATCTTCCGAGGTATTGGTTCGACGCCCACATCAAAGATTTGCGGGGGTGCTTTCGCAACCAAACTCGTGAAGTATTATCGAGTCTCATTAGATGGTCTTATCGAAGCTTGTGATTACGGTCTGCTCGACTTGGCCCAGCTGAACTCCATGCATATGATACGTAAGGTTAACGGTATCTCGAAGCTTGTCGACAGGTTAGGTAGGATTTGGGATCCGCTTCCCGAGGGGATGATGATAGTGATGATGGTGGTGATGGCGGTGATGGTGGTGATGACGTTCACATTGAGGATGCTCCGGTTCACGAGCCTGAGGGATTTGCTGGGGGAGCGGTTCCTCACATGCAGTTGGGTCATGGTTTCGGAAACCCAAAATAGGATCATGAGCATGGTGATTTTGGTGGTGGTGGCTTTGAGCAGGGGGGTACGGGCCTTACAACCCGACCACACTTGATCTTTGGCAGAGGATGGACAGGCTCGATTTGAGCCAGCAGGAGACGAGACGGGATGTCGGTCTGATTCTCACAGAGGTACATAGGCAGGGTAATTTTCTGGAGGATATGTATGAGCAAAGGCGGCGGAGCTTTGACTGGCTTTTCAGTTCGCAGCAGCACATAGCGAACTCAATGAATGCTCCATACACGCAGCCGCCTCCACATTTTACACGCAGATCACAATTCGACCGCATAGACGACACTGGTCCTTCTGGACCGAGTGACAGGTCTTAGCCCCGTCTCCATTTTGTACTTTACTATTTCGTGTTTGAGGGGTGTGCCATTTTGCACCGTCCGTACACCCCTCCGTTATGATCATTTATTTCTTTTTTTTTGTTATGATTAGTGGTTTGAATAAACAAAAAAAGGGTAAATGGGTTGGGTAATCTTTAGTGTATTTGATCTTGTTTGCTAGTGTGTAGTATTGCTTGGTTGAGAGGTTGGTTTGTTGGTTGCTGGGCGGTTCGTTGCGGTTGCTCCTTTGTCACTTCGCTCGTTCATGCCGTTTCATTTCAAGGGAGTTTTCATGTTCCCATTTTCCTCCTCTTTCATTATATATGTTTTCATATATTTGTTTTTGTGTACATCGAGGGCGATGTACATTTCAAGTCTGGGGAGGTGGTTTAGCGCTTGAGCTTTGTTGTCATGTTAAAAAAAATAAAGAAATAAATAAAATAAAAATAAATAAATAAAATAAAGCTCTCTTGAATGAATTTTTGTGGCTTAATAATCAACCCAACATAAGTTTTTATAAAAGCACTAAATTTTTGACAAATATACAAAGGGTGAACGCAAAAAGGGCTCGCTCGCGTGAGGATTACCACTAAGAAATTTTTTGTATACACTTGAGGATGAGAAATCAAGCGATTGACCTACTTGTTTGCCTTGCATATTTACCCAATATGCCCGTTTCCGTGAGTTATTTTTGAGCCTTTGTAGCTTTAGTTATTTTTGCTCATGTTCTTGCGGGCAAAGATTGAGTGAGCCGGATGACTTTTGTGATTTAGAACTTGTGTTAGGTATACATTTCGTGGCCGCAAAGCGAATATATAGCATGAAAATGATTGAGGCACTAGGAAACCTTTTGTTTTTAACCAATTTTTATATATAATCCCTCACCCAAATAATTCCCCTAGTTAAACCAATTTGAGCATTTCCCTTTCATTTCTTTTAAACCACTAAATATTAGCCACTTAACCAAATTAGCCTTTTTATATTTTAACCCATTTTTGGTTGGAAGTCCGGTTTGGTTAGTGATTAACTTGTTACTTTTGTATAGTATCTTAGTTTATAGTGCAATATCATGGGGTAGAGTTTTTATCTAAGTAGACGTACTTAGTTTCCCTCTCAAGCATGGTGAAAAAAACGAGAAAAATGACTATAGTTGAAAAAGCCTTACCAAGTGGCTTCATTAGAGCAATTTTGGAGTGGAAAAGCTAAATCCGTTGATTAGCTCTCGGTTAGAAAATATTAAATTGTATAGTTCTTATTTTCTTTTGTTTCAAGTTAGTCAAACCGTCCGGTTACAACCGTTTTAGCCACTTTAAAAATCCACTTCCATACCCTTGACCCTAGCCAAGTTACTACCCAAATAAGACCTCATGATTCATGTTATGTTTTTGTCGAGTGATTAAATTTGATCCTTTCACAAGCTTATGATATCATATAGTCATCGTCGTGGTATCGAGTGTTTAACACATACTCCATAAATCGTATGTGCACCCATATATTAGCCGAGTGTGTGTGAACATTGTTAGGATGTGAGGTAGACTTGTAGGGATTTCCAAGATGGACCATTGCTCTTAAACTTATTTTATATACCTTTTTGGTTTTTTCCATCATGTCAAGTAGTCCTTGATTGTTATAACCCGAGTAATTTGTTTGTGTGTATAAAATGCTAGTTGAGGTTATTTCCATTTAGAGAGTTTTAGTTTGTTTAGTTTGCTTGAGGACAAGAAAAGTTCAAGTGTGGGGATGTATGATGTATAAGAATTTATACATCTTTAAAACGTCAAATAGACCCCGTTTACGTGAGAACTTGTCGTATTTTCATTGATTTTGGTACTCATTTGAGTTGTTTGTGAAAATACAGGTTCGGGCTTCGGCCCGGTGTTGAAATGGAGGCTTTTGGAGCAAAAAGGAGCAACAACGGAGTTTTCCAGCAAACTGCCAGATATGGCACGACCGTGCCAACCACTGGCACGACCATGCCAGGCAACCCTGATAGGAACTCTCATCAGCACGCTCAGATTCTTCGCAAACCAGGAAGATTTGAAGACTGGCACGACCGTGCCAAAGCTTGGCACGATCGTGCCAAGCCAAACCAGTCTTAGATCAGCTTTTCCCGAGATTATTTCAGCCATTTTCGAATATGTCACCAGAAGCACGACCGTGCAAAGGGTAGCACGACCGTGCCACCTCAGAAACGTTTGAGCCGAATTTTTCCCAAAATGGCTAGCAAACAAGTCAACACTCGAAAAAGGCACTCTGACACTTACCAAGCACGACCGTGCCAAAAGGTGGCATGGTCGTACCAAACTCCCAGTAGCATAAATACGTGGTTTAAGCTCATTTAGAGGGGAGTTGGAGCATTTTGGTGAAGTTTTCTCTCAAGAATCTGACCTTGGCAGCTTGTAGGAGCCAAGAGGAAGACTTGTAGAGGATTACTACACTTGAAGATCTACCCAAACACCATTTAATCTTGTCTTTAAGTTGGTTAGCTTACTAGTTTCATTATGAACAATTTGTGCTTTCTTGTCTTTGATTTGGTCACTGTGAGCCTTATGGGCTAAACATTTGTGTTGCTTAAACTTTGTTGAAGCTTATTAACATGTGGTGATTATGGAAGTAGATGTGGTGATTGTTTTTGTTAATCTTAATAGTAGTGCTTGAATCTTGTTCTTGGAGTTCTTATGTATGTTTAAAGTCTTTATTCTTGAAGGTTTGGTCATAAGTATTTACATGTTGTGTTGGAAAGCTCATGTAGAGATTATGATTGTTGAATCTTGTTAACTTGTTAGTATGATTCATGGCATGATACTAGGAATGGTGATTGCTAACATGATTAGAATGGAGATTTGAGCATGTGAGGAATTCTTGCATTTAGATTTGGAAAAATCATAGTAATGTTTACATGGATTCTTTAGTTGTGTTTGTGTTAGATTAATGATTTTTGGCCAAGATTGTTATCTAGCATGACCATGCTTGTGGTTTTTGTCAAGAAATGATGATAGTGCTACTTACTTGAAAGCAAGATAGGGTGATTGTTATGTTGTTCATGGTAATTTTCCCAAACTTGTGAGTTAGAGTTTGACAACAATTAACTCTTGTTAAGATTAACATTAACTTACAA
Organism: Scalesia atractyloides; assembly: GCA_947069175.1. NCBI lineage: Eukaryota > Viridiplantae > Streptophyta > Magnoliopsida > Asterales > Asteraceae > Scalesia > Scalesia atractyloides. The sequence goes on along the minus strand of CAMTDV010000005.1, from coordinate 72,682,041 downwards.
GTGAGCTCAAAATATAATTTTAGGTGATTAGAATGTTATTATTAGTTTTCCTAAGGATTATAAACTAGGAAGCTTGATGGGGACTTAGTTAAATTTGGATCTTGCATCACCATTAGTCTCTACCTTTAGTTGTCACACGTTTGTTAGTGGATACTTACCCTCTTTTAGATATTGTTATTCCTTAGTTTAGTTGGTAGTTTGTTATTTTGCATGATAATTTAGAAATAAAATCAACTCATCAATTGAAAAGGCTTTAAAGTAATCAAAGTTAGTATCGAGACACCGCGTCCACGGATTGATATCCGGTTCTTACCAACAAATTATATTACCTCCCGATGGGTACACTTGCCTTGTGTGTGTAGTTAGTTTTTATGTGAAAATCCTTTTTAAAACTAAATTTGTGTGAAGGAAAATCCAATTAAAATATATATATATAATTCATGCACATCACTCCCCCAGATGTATGACCGAAATTTATCCAAGGCATACACCACCGCTAACAACTCCTTTTCGGTTGTGGTGTAATTCAATTGCGCCTCAGACAACGTCATGCTTGCGTAGTAAATCGCCACCGGCTTTTTATCAATGCGTTGGCCCAAAATCGCTCCAATTGTTGTGTTACTCGCATCACACATGATTTCAAACGGCTTTGACCAATCCTTCAGTTGCAAAATGGGACTTTTACTAACTGTTCCTTCAAAACATTAAAAGTTTGCAAACATTCATTAGTAAACTCAAAAGGGACATCTTTTAATAAAAAATTACATAAATGTTTAGTAATCACACTAAAACCTTTAATAAATCGTCGATAAAACCCGCGTGTCCCAAAAATGATCTCACCCCCTTAACATTCTTTGGTGGAGGCAAAGATGATATTACCCGAATTTTTGCCTTGTCCACCTCCATACCCCTTTCTGAAATAACATGGCCCAACACAATACCCTCTTGTACCATGAAATGAATTTTCTCCCAACTTAGCACCAAATTTTTCTCGACAAATCTTTTCAAAACTTTTTGTAACTCATCGAGACAAGACTCAAAATTGGTGCCGAAAATGGAAAAATCATCCATGAACACCTCAAGCGACTCTCCAACCATGTCCGAGAAAATACTCATCATACATCGTTGGAAGGTTGTCGGGGCGTTACACAAACCAAAGGGCATTCGTCGAAAAGCAAAAGTTTCGTAAGGACAAGTGAAAGTGGTTTTGTGTTGGTCATCCGGGTGAATGGCAATTTGGTTGTACCCCGAATACCCATCTAAGAAGTAATAATATTTTTGACCCGATAATTTTTCAATAATTTGGTCAATAAAAGGTAATGGAAAATGGTCCTTGGAAGTGGCGGCATTTAACTTTCGGTAATCAATACAAACACGCCACCCGGTGACCGGTTGGGTGGCTATTTGTTCACACTTCATCTTTAACAACTTAAATGTCGGCTTTTTTAGGTACCACCTGGGTAGGACTTACCCAATCACTATCCGAAATCGGATAGATTATTCCGGCATCCAACCATTTAATTACCTCCTTTTTTACCACTTCCCTTAGATTCGGGTTCAACCTCCTTTGAGCCTCTCTAGTTGGTTTCGCATCCTCGGTCGTTATGATTTTATGCATGACGATGGACGGACTAATTTCTTTCAAGTCGGCAATCGTCCACCCAATAGCCGCTTTATTTGCTTTCAACACCTTCAACAACGCTTGCTCTTGAGCAATCTCTAAATTAGAGGCAATAATCACCGGTAAAGTGTCAGTATCCCCTAAAAAGCATACTTCAAATGGCTTGGTAATTCTTTCAATTCCAACTTCGGTGGCTCTTCCAATGACGGCTTCATACCCGAACTAATCTCCACCTGTAAACTCTCGAATTGATGGGTCCATGGAGGTCGACCCTCTTTAACTGCCAACGCATCTATTTTTTTTCTCCTCAATCTTTAGCGCGCAAGCATGTACCTGTTCAGAAAAATCACAAACACAAGTATCCACACTATCTTCCTCATACTCGTGCGGATTACACCCATCAACCAAATCTGCCATAAAACACTCATCAACACCAATAAAGTTAGAAGTGTTAGTAAAAACATTCAATCTCATTTTTCTATTGCCGAATGTCATGTCAACAGTACCAAATCGACAACCAATCACGGCATGCGCGGTGCTCAAAAATGGTCGACCCAAAATGACATTTTGTTGTTGTGTTGGGTCTGCGGATGAGTAATATAAGACTAAAAAGTTACCGGATAGTAAAACTCATCAACTTTAACTATGACATCTTGCGCCATCCCTCGGGGTAGCTTATGAGACAAATAGGCTAGGACCACCGTTGTCTCAACCCGTGCTAATGGACCAAAATCATATTGGTCATATAAACCCCCCGGTAAAATACTTACTCCGGCTCCAAGATCTAATAACGCCTTTGACATTTGAAAATTTCCAACTTGAATGTTTATTAATGGTGTTCCCAGATCTGGAGCTTAGGAGGAAGTTCCCCATTAAGAACCACACTTAGTGTATATTCACTTTAAAATTTTCAATCAGTTTGGCAATGGGATATCAGCAAGATCTTCTCTGTAAGGAGCATCCAGGCTTCTATCAGCACCATATTGTCCATTTTCCAAGCTAATTTGGCATTCAGATCAACCTTTTCTGGTTCAATGAATGTGACAACAACGTCTTTGCAAAACATAAGATAGATCACTGAGACAATGTAAATAGCCATGGCGGGGAACACTATTATCCCTATGAACACATTTGCAACTTTTGGCAAACTGCTATGGATTAGCCAACCCACAAATGCTGTTATCAAGTAGTAAATGTTGATACCGATTATGCAAACTCCTAGTACCCATGAGAAGACAATGATCTGTAGATGGAAAAAACTAATGTTACATCCACTTCAGTTATTTGAACATGATGGTAATATATATAACTCACAAATTTTGAGTTTTTGTGAGGTCCCATTTTGGTGGCTGAGCTAACTGAACTTGAGGAGTGGAATGAGTGCAAATGGAAGCTCGAGTGACAATATCATCTGCGAATTATCCATATGAAAAACCAGTATGTAAGATATATTGATAAGTGCAAAAAAGGCAAAGATCAAAGCACAAACCGATGCTATGACAATAAGTCTTCCAGCTCCAGCTGACCCACCAATTATCGACACAATTAGACTTGGAGTGATGGCAATGCACCTTGTCATTAAGTTCCGGAGCCACTTTTTCATTTTTAAGTCCAAGAAACCCTGTGATACCAACAATTACACTGTTAACTTTGATCCTTAAAATGAAATGGGTGTTTGTCTTATGAATATTGCTTCTAGAGAACTGTCATCTAACCTACCTGCATAATAAATTGACCCGCATAAGTGCCTGTGATTGTGGAACTCTGGCCGGAAGCTAGAAGCGCTATTCCATAAAGAGTGGAGCTAGACTTCCCCAAAACATTCTGCACATGTGGTACAGGAATGGTTAGAAGTCTTTTTCTGGAAGTTCTAACCATAAAAATTATACTCGTTAACATATTAGACCGTACTTTAAGAAGAAAGGAAGCTGAGTTAAGGTTAAGATCACTGCAACGATCCATCTCCTCACTTGGTAGGTTTTTGGCTGATCAGACAGTGCCAAAACAGATATCATTGAGACATTGATCAAAAAGGCTACAAAGAGTGCAATACCACTCTCTATCAGAAAGTATCTACATGCATCCTGTAATCCGAAAAACCATCATTGAAGTGATAAGAACGTCATTTGACATTTTACGTCATAAGTTTCACACACGTCTATAATGGAAGAACTTACATTGATGCCACGAACTGAATTTGGTATCTTCCGAGAAAGAACTAGAGCCGAATGAAGAAAGAGATTATGCCTATGAAAAGGGTGAAATTGATGTTAAGATAAAACAGACCAGAATATATAGAATTCACAAATAAGTAAAGTTATTTGAGTTTTTTGGCAGCAGGATCATACGGCATAACAAGGGCACCAAGTAGTGCGATGGCATCGCCAGTTGCCCCCTAGCCACTAAGTTTTGGAACAAACATTCCCTTTAGCACTTCACCTGCCGGTGGCCTCACATAGCTCATTTCACCAAAGAAACAAGCAGCCATCACAAAAACTAGAATGGCTATCAATATTTCAAGCTTCCTCACCTGCATATGTTCAATAACTAGAGCTCAATTTTCGCATGAAATGCAAATTGCATGTTCTTGGTAACCTATTCGACTACGCTTTTATTCGGTGGCAATTGCGCTTTTATTGAATATTTTTTTCTGTGAAAAAACTTACACCGTATTTTTGAAGGCCAAGGAGGAGGAGGGTGCTTAAACCAGTGAGAAGAACTCCAACCCAAACTGGAATCTTGAATAAGATATTTAATCCGAAAGTATTGATGTTTAAACTAAATATAGGGGTCGTTCTGTAATTAGTAGATAGTTAGTTTATGTCATAATTAGATTAGTTAGCAAGTACGAGGACTAGATGCGACACATTGGAAGATTGTAACCATCACAATTAAAGGATACGACTCCTCCTGGAGTCGCATCCGTAGATCGACGGCAGCAAGAGGAGAACAAGGAGACATGCCTCTTCAACATTCAATCACATCCACAAGTTCCAGAGTTGCAACCGTTCGTGAAGGGACACGTCTCTGCAATCGCATCTATTCGTCTAGTATATATAGGGTTCATGTATGTCAATTGTAATCATCACTTTTCATTCAATACAAGCAAGTTTATTGTTCTTTTGATTCTCTCGTATACATACATGTGAATCGCATGTTCGATTACCAACATTGGTATCAGAGCACCACGTTAATCGATCCAAGTGGAAACAAGTAGAAAAATCGCAGCGCAAGACTACGAGCAAGAAACCCCAATTTGTGATTGCCGATTGAAAGCAAGAAATCAATCAGGCGACGTTTTTTCTTGGAACCGAAGCAAGATTGTGAACGAAAGAATTGATGGAAAGAATTACCAACCGAACCATCTGAAAGAAAACTTTGGCAGAAGGGTACGATTCTCTTGAGTCCAAAACATCATAAGGTAATTCTTTTTCTTGTGGCTTTAAACGAACAGAAGAAAAGAAAGGAGTAATCGGGTGATCTTGGTTTTTGTGTAAAAAAAAAATCAAAGTTGATTTTTTTTTAGTTTAATTCCAATTGTTTGCATCAAAATTTGTTCTACTGATTAATTAAAGAATCATAAACAAGGACCACTAGTCTTTATTTTAATTGCAAGTTTGATTATTTTGTAAAACCATATTGGAATCGCAAACATAGAAAAGAGGGTTGTCTCGTTTTTTTAGTAAAATTTAAACAACTTTCAAAAGGCGAGAAACAACGCGAGTCGGTTCATATCAAGTCAAACCGATTCTTGGTTCAAATAGCAAGTTCCGGACCGTTTGGCTCTAAATAGCAATTAGCACGTTGAATCATCACGATTCAGTCTAGCAAGAAACAACCATTCTCGGTCAAAGCAAGAAAAGACAAGCAAAGTGGGTCGATCAAATTTAAGTCCAATTAGCAAGTTGGTTGGATATTTTTATCACTCACAATGGAAAGATTAGCAAGAATCTGATTAGCAAGTTGGTCAGAACCTGATTAGCAAGTGGGACAGGGTATATAAAAAAATCTGATTAGCAAGTCGGTCAGAAACACAAGAATCTGGTTAGCAAGTTGGCCAGACACAAGTACTAAGTAAGAAATTCGATCTACTCAATCGAGAAAGGCAAGAAAAGCAAGGGGAGAAAGAAAGGAAGCATGACAGATAAAGAAAGAAATGCATCAACATCACTTCACGAGCAAGGGAATGTGTTACTTCAATGCCCAAAATTGAAAGAGTCGAATTACACTCAATGGGCAGTTATGATGGAAACAATCTTGAAGGCATATAGTCTTTGGGAAACAGTAGTTTCAAAGGAAGTGATAAATGAAAAGAATGCGCATACAACGAAAGCAATTATCTTCCAAACGCTACCGGAAGATGTTTTGATGCAAGTTGCGCAATACGAAAAAGCAAAGGAAGTATGGGATGCAATCAAAGTTCGTTATCTTGGAGCAGATATGGTTCAGAAAGCACGTCTACAAACTTTGAGGAGCGAACTAGAAGCTTTAAAGATGGATGAGAACGAAACAGTAAGTAGTTTCGCAAGCAAGTTGGGTGGTATAAAAGCAAAATTTAAAACTCTCGGTACCACCATCAAAGACAAGAAACTTGTAAGGAAATTACTTATCTCTGTTCCGAAGAAGTTTCTACCCATCGTGGCAAATATCGAACAATATTCAGAAATAGACAAAATGCCATTTGAAGAAGCAGTGGGAAGAATAATAGCTTTTGAAGAACGTCTCAACAGTCAAGATAAGCAAGAAGATAATGATCAAGGAAGACTCATGATGGCAAGTAATCAGTCTGAAAGTTGGCAACATGGAAAGGGTCGTGGTGTTCAAAACCATGGTAGAAGTCAAGGACAAGGATCTTTCAAAGGAGGAAGAGGACGTGGAAGAGATATGGGTCCAAGAAACCAAGACAAGAGCAAGTTCAGATGTTATGATTGTGGAGAACTTGGTCATTTTGCAAAAGATTGCACCAAATGGAAGGAAAAAGAGAAAGATATGCAGCAAGAAGCCAATCTCGCGTTGGAAGAAGAACCAATGCTACTGTAAGTCGAGCAAGTTGAAGACCTTCGTTAAACTATATTTAGTTTAAGGGGTGTAACATCCGTCAAAAACCGGATTTACCAAACCCTTTCGTTTATTAACCGAACAACCAGTTAAAAATTTCGTTGCGTATTCAATGCTCAAATTAATTTTAAACGATACATAATTAATAAGTATATTAGAATATAAAAGTTACATTTGAAAAAGTATTAAAAATAATGAAATAAAAATAAAAGGCTGAAGCCGGGTTTCGAACCCGGGTCAACCAGATATAAACAAAGAATTAACTCACACGCGCTCAACCACTCCGCCACTTGTGTTTCTTGTTCATTATTGGAAACAATTAATTCAAATATCACAATCTCGAATTCAAACTGACGCGCCCAATTGCAGTCGTCGGAAATCCCGACGATTTCGCCGATAATTGACGGTTTATTCTGATTTAAACCGAAGCATTAACCTCAACATCGGTTGTAACCGATGTCCAGTTCGCGACATCAGTCATAACCGCCGGAAAAATTATTGACCGACGAATCAAGACGGTAATCGGACTAAATTCATCGATGTTCTTCCCTATAAATACACCCACAAGCTTCTGATAACTTTTTCGCTCACAATCACACAAATTCTCGACGTAATTTCACTCGCCGGAAACTTTCTGCAACTCGCCGGAAAAACGAACCCCTTCACCTCTGTGCCTTACTCTAAAAACAGAACATCTAGAGCTCATACCGAAGTCACCCACACTCACCTCAAACTTCTTGAAGAACCTCTACCGCAAGATACACGTCGCCGGAATAACCTGCTGTCATCGGAAACTCGCCGGTGAAACAGGGGATCTCTGTTCGGTATATCTTACACCTAATCTCTCTCGTTTTTATTAATCTCATATGTAACTAATTACAACTTACTAAAAGAAACTGATTAATTTGTCGAAACAGTCGGACATTGGTTCTGGGTTAAGTTTAACGAAGAAGATGAAGTTTTCGGTTATATATATATTTAATTTAAATCAAGTTATATCTCGGGTTAGACACACAGTCCAGCGGTGGACTGTGTGCAAATAAACACGCATACGTCCCAAGTTCGATCCTTGACACGCACACTCGCTTTAATAAAAATGTTCCTTTTTTTTTTACTGAACCGGATCCACTTGCAAATAAATGTTAAGTTTAATGAAAACCGGAATAATAACCAAGATATACACACAGTCCAGTGGTGAACTGTGTGCGAGTTTAAATCATACGTCGCGGGTTCGAGTCCAGGCTACCGCACCGGTTCTGGCAATTATCAAACTTTTTATATAAGGACATAAATGAATTTATCTAGTTTGCATATAAGTATAATAAAAACCAGATTATTTACCAAGTTAGACACACAGTCCAGCGGTGGACTGTGTGCCAAACTAAACCACAGGTCTCGGGTTCGAGACCTGTGGCAAGCGCCGAGTCGATACATTAAATCTTTATTTTAAAATAAGTGATTTTCGGATTAACTTAATTAGTATATAAATATAATTAAAACAGAAATATTTCGGGTTAGACACGTAGCTCAGTTGGTAGAGCTGCGTGCACGCGTACGGGAGGTCTCGGGTTCGAGTCCTGCCCGGCGCATACATATACACAATAAAACCGGTCAACAAGTCAACGGTCAACAAGTCAATGGTCAACAGTCAAAAATCAACATTTTTTTATACTTTTATTTATTTATTTAAATTAAAAATACTTAAAAATAACATTTTTAAAGTTAGAAAATAGCCTTAAACTCACAAAAAAATATCCAATAATCCTACTAAAAATTGATCAATAAAATCCGCTTATTTACCGAACCATTATGTTATTATCTAGGTTAGTTTCACTCGTGGTTAAATCCAACTTCGTTGCGCATTCAACATCATCAACCGAACGCACCCACTGTGAGTGAATCTTACAACCCCCCTTTTTAATTACACGTTTTGGGGTGTATTATGTGTCACTTAAACTAATTCATTTATTCAAACTCGTGCCATACCATATTATGATTTAAACTTAGAATGTAAATATTGTTTGTAGTTATGTATTACTTATTGTCAAATTGTATGCAAATTATTTGTTAGGCCCATCAGTTCCTCGTGGGAGACGAGTTGAACAACGCGCGCCTTAAAACTCATTCATTAGGCCCATCAGTTCCTCGTGGGAGACGAGTTGAACAACGCGTACCTCAAAACGATCAATTGTTGTATGTGTGTGCAATATCTATTAAGTGTTTTGTGAATATATTTACATTTACATTTACTCATATGTGGTTATGCACTTTATTTAATAATCACTTCAATAAACTTGTTTAAATGTTTTTCATAGGATTCACTCGCCAACTTTTTGTTGACCCAAAAACCATTTTTACACATGATACAGGTGAACAGATGAAGCAAGGAAAACATAGGAAATGCCTTAGAAGAATATAATGAAATCTAGAATGATGCGTAGGACATGATGTAATTATGATTGTATATTTCCCTTTAAATTGTAATAATAAATATGAAACGTTATAATAAATGTCATGAGCTTTGATGATAACTCAATCATGCCCCGATCACCTTTTCCGCTGCGGGTCGGGGGTGTGACAGATTGGTATCAGAGCTTTTGACTATAGGGATTATAGGATAGGTTATTAGACCCATAGAGCCTATACTATAGTTGACTAGATTTTAATTGTTTATGTGGTTACATGCAAACTTATGATATTTATTTGTTTCATATTTATTACATACACAAATGCATGCAAATATTTCCAATATTACATTTTGTGATACATAGTGAATTATACTTACAGTCAAACATACATACTTACATACACATTCATCATACATATTTCAATGTTCACATATTCAAATCATCTTCATACTTTCGTTATTCAAAGATTTTGTCGTATTTTTTATTTTTCAAATCTCATCAAAGTGAGTTCTGTGACGGGCATGTAGTAACTGTAAGGGTACAAGTACCGGTAGTCGAAACGTCCTATCTAGGTTGGCATTCGTATAAATCCAATATAACGGACCAGTTTGCCTACCTGGGGACTAACGATGAGAGTACGAAGGACCTATTAGGCCAAAGCATGCCACACCAAACGTCATTCGAACTAACCCCCCTTTGAGGTGTCACCGTGTCCACACCTGGACACATTCCGAATATCATACGTTACATATTTCTCGATTTTCTCCGGGTTTTAGTGTACGTAACCAGGCTAACACATGCGAACCATATGAAAAACCCGGTAATCATGGGGGCGCACATGATTACGAAGGTGAAGTATGGCGGCATGCAAGGCCCAATTACGAGCAAAGCCCAAGACATCCTATGGATGTAGTAGATTTATTATGTTATATTTATTTTATGAATGTTCATTCCTAAATACGACACCTGATCCCTAAAACATCCAACTCATACTCTTGATATTTATTCCTTGTAGATGTCTTCTAGCCTCGCTCGTAGAAAGATGAGATCAGGAAAAGCCCGCGAGCGCATGGCTGCCCAAATCGCTCAACAAATGGCTGCCGTAATACCCAACATTATAATTCAAGTCCAACAAGCCCTTACCGCTAATCCTGTCAACCAAGAAGATCAAAATGTTATCAACCCTCCCCCCAATACCACTAAATGCACCTACAAGCATTTCAAATCCTGCGACCCTCCAAAATACGAAGGGACTGAAGGTGTCACCGCTCTCCTCCATTGGTTTGAAGAAATGGAGAACACTTTTCTAAATTGCGATTGCCCCGATGATCGCAAAGTGCGATATGCTACTGGTCGTTTACTTGGAATAGCACTTACTTGGTGGAATACAGAGAAGACCAAACGATGTGTTGAAGATGCTATGACTTTGACTTGGGAAGAGTTGAAGGAAATCATGACAAGACGGTTTTACCCAAGGAGCGAAATCAAGAAATTAGAGGATGAGTTCTATTCGTTGAAGCAAAAGGAAGGCGACCACACCACATAGAACAAGAGATTCCTCGAGTTAAATCAAATGGTTCCCAACTTGTTCACTCCTCTTTACCGTTTGATCGAGCACTACATTCGAGGTCTTCCTTCAAAAATCCAAGACTCTGTAATAAGTACCACGCCTGCAACTTTGGAAGCAGCAATGGAGTTAGCTACAGAGCTCACCGAGAACCGCATCCGGAATAAAGACTTCAAGGAGGAGAAGAAGAAGGATAAAGCATCAACTGAAACTTCAAACTCCACCCAAACCGAATCCCCTTCTCAACCCATTTTTAAGAGAAAACGAGATGGGCAACTTTTCGCTGTCACCAAACGTAATCAACCAATTTCACAAGCCATACCCATCCAAGCTATCCCAATCACTCAAGTAGCACCCAGCTTAACTTACCCAAATAAGAAACCATACCTTGGACCTCACCCTCAATGTAACACCTGTTTTTATCACCATCCGTCTACCTTACCTTGTCGACTATGAGCGAATTGTGGACGCTATGGTCATTTGAGCAAGGTTTGCCGCACCCCTCAAAACCAAATCTCACCCCCTACTCAAAACATGATCCAAACATATCAACAACCCCAATACCCCATGTTCCCATATGTTCGAGCTTGTTTCAATTGTGGCGACCCTACCCATTATAGAAACACGTGCCCTCGATTGGTTAACATCATAAACGCCCAAGCTCAAGCAAACCCAGTTAACCAATCAAATCAAGAAAACCCAACCATTAGGCCACCAGCAAGAGGAAGAGTTTTCAACATCAACGCCAATCCTGTTGAAGATAATGACGGCCCAAGCGAAACCACCCAACTAGTCCCCTTCACCAAAAATCAAGATTCAACTCCAACCGCTTAGTTTTATGTTTTTCTCTATGTTATCTCAATTTTCACGTGTCTCAATTTTAAATTGGAAATTTATCCAAGGATCTTAATGCGAATTACTATTTCAGTTTTATTTTTATACTCATTGATTTAACATTCATATCATCATACCTCACGACATATCACAGTGTCATCATTTAAAGAAGTTGAGCTGTGTCTCACTTCTACATGGACTAACCTCTCCATCATAATAAACGAGAGAGGTACTGTCATCATTCAAACATGTATACTATCAGAATTAAGACTCAAGCTTTGGTTGATTGTGTTTGTTTATGTTTTAGAGTCACATAGAACTAATCATAACTTACGGATAAAGCCAATGAAAATTTGACGAGAATATGGTGGATACGCCGCTGGTACTTCCTATATATAAGTATTCTTGTCAAAGGATCAGAGGCATTATCAAGCGGTTATGAGAAGTTCCATGTAGGATTTAGTAATGTTTTGGTTGAAATTTGTTTTACACTCACTGATTTAACATTCATATCATCTCATCATTTAAATAAATTGGATTGTGTTCCATTCATCATAACATACGAGAGAGGTACTGTCATCATTCAAACATGTATACTATCAGAATTAAGACTCAAGTTTTGGTTGGTGTGTTTGTTTATGTTTTAGAGTCACATAGGACTAATCATAACTTACTGATAAAACCAATGAAAATTTGACGAGAATATGGTGGATACGCCGCTGGTACTTCCTATATATATTCTTGTCAAAGGATCAGAGCCATTATCAGGCGGTTATGAGAAGTTCCATGTAGGATTTAGTATTGTCTTGATTGAAGTTTGTGTTGTACTCACTGATTTAGCATCCATATCATCACATCATTTAAAGAAATTGGATTGTGTCACCATTCAAACATGTATACTATCAGAATTATGACTCAGACATTGGTTGTTGTGTTTATTTATGTTTTAGAGTCACATAGAACCAATCATAACTTACTGATAAAACCAATGAAAATTTGACAAGAATATAGTGGATACGCCGCTGGTACTTCCTATATATAAGTATTCTTGTCAAAGGATCAGAGGCATTATCAGGCGGTTATGAGAAGTTCCATGTAGGATTTAGTATTGTCTTGATTGAAGTTTGTGTTATACTCACTGATTTAGCATTCATATCATCTCATCATTTAAAGGAATTGGATTGTGTCACCATTCAAACATGTATACTATCAGAATTAGGACTCAGACATTGGTTGTTGTGTTTATTTATGTTCTAGAATCACATCATAGAACCAATCATAACTTACTGATAAAACCAATGAAAATTTGACAAGAATATGGTGGATACGCCGCTGGTACTTCCTATATATAAGTATTCTTGCCAAAGGATCAGAGGCATTGTCAGGCGGTTATGAGAAGTTCCATGTAGGTTGTAGTATTAGAAGTTTTGTTTTAGGATATAACCTTATCTTTCCAACCCTATCAAAACTCTTGCGCATGAAATCATATTTAGTCAATCAACTCTGTTTAACAATAGTCATTATCGTAGGCATCAAAAAGCGATTCCTGTAGCAGGGTACTCAACCCTTACAAGGAACGTTACCGCCTCAAACAAAAGTTTAAACTCTTACTCCTTTCTAAGTATGTAACTGTCAAATTAAACACCATCCTTTTTTAGACAAACATGCCATTACTTAAATTTCGGGACGAAATTTCTAAAAGTGGGGGATACTGTAACATCCGTCAAAAACCGGATTTACCAAACCCGTTTCGTTTATTAATCGAACAACCAGTTAAAAATTTCGTTGCGTATTCAATGCTCAAATTAATTTTAAAACGATACATAATTAATAAGTATATTAGAATATAAAAGTTACATTTGAAAAAGTATTAAAAATAATGAAATAAAAATAAAAGGCTGAAGCCGGGTTTCGAACCCGGGTCAACCAGATATAAACAAAGAATTAACTCACACGCGCTCAACCACTCCGCCACTTGTGTTTCTTGTTCATTATTGGAAACAATTAATTCAAATATCACAATCTCGAATTCAAACTGACGCGCCCAATTGCAGTCGTCGGAAATCCCGACGATTTCGCCGATAATTGACGGTTTATTCTGATTTAACCGAAGCATTAACCTCAACATCGGTTGTAACCGATGTCCAGTTCGCGACATCAGTCATAACCGCCGGAAAAATTATTGACCGACGAATCAAGACGGTAATCGGACTAAATTCATCGATGTTCTTCCCTATAAATACACCCACAAGCTTCTGATAACTTTTTCGCTCACAATCACACAAATTCTCGACGTAATTTCACTCGCCGGAAACTTTCTGCAACTCGCCGGAAAAACGAACCCCTTCACCTCTGTGCCTTACTCTAAAAACAGAACATCTAGAGCTCATACCGAAGTCACCCACACTCACCTCAAACTTCTTGAAGAGCCTCTGCCGCAAGATACACGTCGCCGGAATAACCTGCTGTCATCGGAAACTCGCCGGCGAAACAGGGGATCTCTGTTCGGTATATCTTACACCTAATCTCTCTCGTTTTTATTAATCTCATATGTAGCTAATTACAACTTACTAAAAGAAACTGATTAATTTGTCGAAACAGTCGGACATTGGTTCTGGGTTAAGTTTAACGAAGAAGATGAAGTTTTCGGTTATATATATATTTAATTTAAATCAAGTTATATCTCGGGTTAGACACACAGTCCAGCGGTGGACTGTGTGCAAATAAACACGCATACGTCCCGAGTTCGATCCTTGACACGCACACTCGCTTTAATAAAAATGTTCCTTTTTTTTTACTGAACCGGATCCACTTGCAAATAAATGTTAAGTTTAATGAAAACCGGAATAATAACCAAGATATACACACAGTCCAGTGGTGAACTGTGTGCAAGTTTAAATCATACGTCGCGGGTTCGAGTCCAGGCTACCGCACCGGTTCTGGCAATTATCAAACTTTTTATATAAGGACATAAATGAATTTATCTAGTTTGCATATAAGTATAATAAAAACCAGATTATTTACCAAGTTAGACACACAGTCCAGCGGTGGACTGTGTGCCAAACTAAACCACAGGTCCCGGGTTCGAGACCTGTGGCGAGCGCCGAGTCGATACATTAAATCTTTATTTTAAAATAAGTGATTTTCGGATTAACTTAATTAGTATATAAATATAATTAAAACAGAAATATTTCGGGTTAGACACGTAGCTCAGTTGGTAGAGCTGCGTGCACGCGTACAGGAGGTCTCGGGTTCGAGTCCTGCCCGGCGCATACATATACACAATAAAACCGGTCAACAAGTCAATGGTCAACTGTCTAAAATTAACATTTTTTTATAACTTTTATTTATTTATTTAAATTAAAAATACTTAAAAATAACATTTTTAAAGTTAGAAAATAGCCTTAAACTCACAAAAATATATCCAATAATCCTACTAAAAATTGATCAATAAAATACGCTTATTTACCGAACCATTATGTTATTATCTAGGTTAGTTTCACTCGTGGTTAAATCCAACTTCGTTGCGCAGAACGCACCCACTGTGAGTGAATCTTACAACCCCCTTTTTAATTACACGTTTTGGGGTGTATTATGTGTCACTTAAACTAATTCATTTATTCAAACTCGTGTCATACCATATTATGATTTAAACTTAGAATGTAAATATTGTTTGTAGTTATGTATTACTTATTGTCAAATTGTATGCAAATTATTTGTTAGGCCCATCAGTTCCTCGTGGGAGACGAGTTGAACAACGCGCGCCTTAAAACTCATTCATTAGGCCCATCAGTTCCTCGTGGGAGACTAGTTGAACAACGCGTGCCTCAAAACGATCAATTGTTGTATGTGTGTGCAAAATATTAAGTGTTTTGTGAATATATTTACATTTACATTTACTCATATGTGGTTATGCACTTTATTTAATAATCAATTCAATAAACTTGTTTAAATGTTTTTCATAGGATTCACTCGCCAACTTTTTGTTGACCCAAAAACCATTTTTACACATGATACAGGTGAACAGGATGAAGTAAGGAAAACATAGGAAATGCCTTAGAAGAAAATAATGAAGTCTAGAATGATGCGTAGGACATGATGTAATTATGATTGTATATTTCCCTTTAAATTGTAATAATAAATATGAAACGTTATAATAAATGTCATGAGCTTTGATGATAATCCAATCATGCCCCGATCACCTTTTCCGCTGCGGGTCGGGGTGTGACAAGGGGGAGTATTGATGTTTAAACTAATTATAGGGGTCGTTCTGTAATTAGTAGATAGTTAGTTTATGTCATAATTAGATTAGTTAGCAAGTACGAGGACTAGATGCGACACACTGGAAGATTGTAACCATCACAATTAAAGGATACGACTCCTCCTGGAGTCGCATCTGTAGATCGACGGCAGCAAGGGGAGAACAAGGAGACATTGCCTCTTCAACATTCAATCACATCCACAAGTTCAAGAGTTGCAACCGTTCGTGAAGAGACACGTCTCTGCAATCGCATCTATTCGTCTAGTATATATAGGGTTCATGTATGTCAATTGTAATCATCACTTTTCATTCAATACAAGCAAGTTTATTGTTCTTTTGATTCTCTCGTATACATACCTGTGAATCGCATGTTCGATTACCAACAGAAAGTTGTCCCGATCACTGTCAACATCAAGGGGAGTGATCATTATTTTATGTAGGCCAAACAAATAAAATTATTTGACACAATAGTTTCATAGATAGGTTTTTTATAATCATGCCTTCTGGAATATCTGATGCAATGACTGCAAGCTCAGCTAGGAGCCACAGGCAATATTTAACAAATATTGGATATTCAGCGTTGCATAACTCTGATAGATGTTTCCCTTAACAAAAAGTTACCATCAACTCAGATATTTTCTATTATTCGAAAATATTTAAATAAATCACATGATAAAAATTAGAGTCTTGCCAGTGCTTACACTAAGATTGGCGGCTAGTGATTGAATCACAAGTGCGAAGATTAGCCCAATTAAAATGATCCAAAGAAGCTGAAATTATAATATTCCTTGATGATTAAAATGGCGTATGCAATTACTTAACTGTACAATGGTTCGTCCTTGCATGAACATTTACCTCGTATTGATGGTTCGCTCCAGCTTGTAAATCAGTTTCCACTGCATACATAACATGGATAAATTTAGGAGGATCAAGAAAGCCACAAGAATATTTTAAGGTCAGGACTTACTGTTGCCAGGATCAAGATAAGCCAATGAAACTAGGAAACCAGGGCCAACAAATGAGATAAACTTTTTCCAACCAGGTTTCTGAAGATCCTCAATCAAAATAAATCAAACTATGGTTAGTTTGAAACTAAAAAAATAGTTCACATGTGACCTTGGGCACACATCCAAAAGTCAGTATCCTATTTAAGATAAACATGAATAATAGAGGTGCGGAAACCTGATCATCATTCATGTGTTTCTGATCATTACTCTTAGGAATAGAAGGATTTTCAGCCAGATCAACAGCTGAAATACGGTTGCTCCCTCCGATAACTCGTGGCTCAGGTTGCCGGCCTGCCATCTGTCTATCTGTGTGTGTATAGATGGAGGATGAAATATGATATCAAGCGTGATCATGCCTTTACTTGAATGTTGTCTCTTATACATGAGTTCCAAAGATAACAACTACCCTTGTTTTCGATTCCAAAAATTGCTTCTAAATCTTAGACATGCATGATTTAAAGCAAAGGCAATGCCGTTTAGACACAATATTATAAAAAGAAACCAGCAGGTTATATAGTGACAACCACCAAATTCTCTTTAATATATACTATTCATATAAGGAATTAAACAATGGATATTGACATATATATATATAATATATATAGTGTGAGGTTCATTGGGGAACAGTAAAAAAGTGGGGAACAGTGGGGAACCGACTCAAACGAACTCCGATTGGACTTATTTCAGCGGCATTGGAACCGGCTCATCGAACCCAACTAGGATCTCTTAACCCTAAATCCTAACCCCTAAACCCTAAATATATTAGGGTTTGGATTTAGGATCTTATATTAGGGTTTAGCCTTAGGGTTTAGCTTTATGGTTTAGTTTTAGGGTTAATCATTAGTATTTAGGGGTTTAGCTTTAGGATTTAGGGTTTTAGGGTTTAGCCTTTAGGGTTTAGCTTTTAGGCTTTATAGCTTAGATTTTACGATTTAGTTTAGGTTTTAGCCTTATTTTTTAGCTTTAGGGTTTAGAGGTTAGGATTTAGGGTTTAGGGTTAAGAGATCCTAGTTAGGGTTTGACGAGCCGGTTCCAACGCCGCTGGAATGAGTCCAATCGGAGTTATTTTGAGTCGGTTCCCTACTGTTCCCCACTTTTTTAGTGTTCCCCAATGAACTTTTCCATATATATATATATATTAATCTGATGCTATCTAAGTTTAAATTTATTTAGGATTTGTGTAAAAGCATTTTGTTTGCCACTATTTTCTTACGTGATTAATAAGTGATAGATATTTTAATTTTAATTCTGAGAAGTCTTTTTTAGAGTAAAATGCATAAATATTCGCTGAGTTTAGGTTACTTTTTTCATTTCAGTCCCAAAATAAACTTTTTGTATTTGGATGCTTTCGTCATTTCCATTCAAAAGCCAAACTCAGTTAAAATGTATCGTTTACTCACATGAACGATTTTGGCAATTCTTAAACCTCAGGATGATATTTTGGCACTTTTCCCTTTATTCTTTTGTTTTTTTAATTTTATAGATTTTATCTTTAATAAAAAAATAATTATAAATAAAACCTATATACATATACACACAATTATATAGGGCAACTATAGGAAGAAAACTCATATTAGTTAAGAAAACTAAGAAATCCAAATGAATGGACTTTCTTTTGCCATGTCTTACACCACGTGTTATGTGTAACAACCAGATGTTGCCACATGTTATATAACTACTTTTGCTTTTTCATAAAAAGTTGGAAGTCTGCAAAAGCTGTTATGTGACACCCGGCTATTTAGGCTGTCCCGTACAAATGTAACACGTGTCATGAATGAATAAAAGGCCGTATTTGATTATTTATGATGTTTATATATGGTATTTGATGTGTTGGTAAATCCAACGTTTGATAAAAATTACGTTGGCAATATTAAGATAACGCTTATCGCGTAACTGTTAAAATGCGAAAGAACGTCGGTGACCGCCGGATAATGTTAAAATCCCAAAAATAGTCCGTTATGAGTTAAATAATATATTTAATCATAATCGTGAGGAAAAATAATTTAAAACGCTAAGAAACTCTATTTTTCGAGTTTAAACGCGTACTGCGCGCATCTGACAAAATACTGTCAACACAGCCAGTTCAGGGCAACAAATAATTATTATAGTAATAATTTGACAAGTTTATTTTTATAGAATGATAAAAATAAATTAAAACGCTTAAAATCTCTATTTTGCGAATTTAAGCGCGTACTGCGCAACAAAGCGCGCATACTGCCAATTACGACAACGTAACTGGTCCTGGCAAATAAAATATTGATTAGTAATATTTTTGTGTTTTATTTTTATAGAGCACTGAAAATAATTTAAAATGCAGTTAAAACGCTAGATAAAATACCCGGTATCCAGTAAATTACCAGTTTTAAGCATATATATGTATTATATCCGTATATGTATGTGTGTGTGGTGAAGTGTGGCAGCCATATAGAGCCTCCTTGCACCTCTCTCGTCCATGTGTTGACATGGGGAATATACACAATGATTATATCTTACACAATCTTCCAAAATCTCTACAAATCCAAGGAAAATCAAAACAAAAATCACTCATCTCTCTCTCATCAAAAGCTCGGCCAAACACCCTCTTTAACATCACCATTTTCATTTTCAAACTTGTTCTTGAGGATTCAAGGCCATTCCAAGGTGTTTCCAAGAAGGTTTGAAGGTCCAAAGGTGATTCTAGGGAGTTTCCAAGCTAGAGCCAGGTCTTACACCATCATATTCTTGTCAAAATCCATCTAAAACTTGAAGGTATAAAATCATTTCTTACAAACAACTTCATGAATCTTAATGAGGTTGATGATGATAGAAGTTTCTCTTGTTCTTGAATTTAAACACTAACTTGAAAACTATATCAAATGGGTTTTCAAAGAAAATGAAAATGGATAAGTGTGTGTATGTATGTAGGGCCGTGAGTATATATATATATATATGTATATATGAGATTGAGTTTTGGTTCTTTAATGATTCTTGATAAACATGATGTTTGTAAAGTTTAAAGTTCATGCATGCATCAAAAGTTGTCATAAGAGAATGTTCTAAAAGGTTTTTAGTGATTTGAAAAGGATATGATGAAAAGTTGAACTTTGGAATCTTGTGTATATATGTATGTGAGCCATGTATATATATGTATATGGATACATACAAAATTTTGTTGTTAGTTCTTAAATATGCAAGAACATGATACATGCATTTATGTCTAATGATTTGATGATGATGATGTTTTATATGAAGATGGTGTTCTTGAATGTATGAACATGAAATAAATACATGTTGGATGCATGTTAGTTTCATACAATATGATGAAGATATGATGTTAGTGCATTAAGTGCTTGTACCTAGTCATGCATGTGCATGTAT
The DNA here is from genome assembly GCA_947069175.1 of Scalesia atractyloides. Lineage (NCBI taxonomy): Eukaryota > Viridiplantae > Streptophyta > Magnoliopsida > Asterales > Asteraceae > Scalesia > Scalesia atractyloides. Next base: position 72,661,928 of record CAMTDV010000005.1, on the reverse strand, counting down.
GTACATAAAATGAGGATTTAATCATGTTATAATAAATGGTTTTAGATCAGTAAATAAACCTTAAAAATAAGGTTATCTCATGTATAAAAGTGGTATGGAACTTTGATATAAAGTGTAGTAGCTTTGCATGTAGTACTATGTGCTTAAAAAGTTGTAAAATGTGTGAAATCGCATGAGTTATGTGCCTTACACAATAACTGTATTGTAACCATCATATTATTCAGTATATAACATGTATTGTGTTAAAATATGAAGTCGTTTCGAGTTCGGATGGTTATGGTAACGTTTGACACAAAACTATGCGGTAAAACCGGTAAAAATCGCATTTTCAAGAGATTTTTATGAAACTGATTTAAATCAGTAAATAAACTGATATTTTTAGTATAAATATAAGTATATTAACTTATATTTAGTTTATTTGGTGTTTGGTTAGTCATACGTGACTTTCGGCACCCGAAAACGTTACCGAATCACTAAAATACGCATTTTTCAACATACATTAGAATGGGTTGTTCAGGGGTGAACCTTATGTGTTTAAATGTGTTATGTGATTTAAATATGTGAATATGATAATATTTTAAGTGTTGACATGATAGCGGGAATTAAGACTATGCATGTACGCTTGTATGTTTAAAACGGTAGAATCGGTGAAATCGCGTTAAAATGTGTAACTTATTTGTCGAGCCTGAAAATTGATACATAGGTTAACTTAGTGAGTTATTTCATGTATACATGCTTTAAAAATGATAAAGTGAATAAGTTAATGAGTTTTCGCGTGTTATGATATTGTGAATATGTGCACGCTTATGTAAATATATTACGACGCGCAAACGTAGATATATAGTATTTATAAACAGGGGTGTAACGGATAAAACATTAAGGTCACCAATAAAATCGTTCAAGTCGCAAAATCTTAAATTAATAATATATATATATATATATATATATATATATATATATATATATATATATATATATATATATATATATAATATATATAATATTAAATTATTATACTCATATATATTATATGCCAACAAAACCAAAAAATAATAACTCTTCGAGAAAATCTCAAAGTTATGTGAAAATTCTAAGTATTGGAGAAACTTAGGAATTTTGTAATATATTGATTATTAAATCGTGTCTACGTATGTTAGGACGTGTAGAATCAAATTGTGGGATTGCGCTAATTTAATTACGCACCCAAAGGTGAGTGTCACTAAACCCCCTCTTTTTACTGTTTTGTATATGTTTTGGGGAAGAACACGCCTTAAAAGGATAAGTATACGTTTTCGTATAAAATACGCCTTTGATAAAACTACAAATATATTTTCGTGGAAAATATGATTTGGAAATTATGTGATATGTTTTTGGAGAAAAACATGGTTGGATATAAATATGTTTCAGGATGAAACGGATTTTGAAATAATGATATATGCGTTTCGGGGATGAAACGGTGATTTTACGGCGTTATGGGATAGAACGACCGTGTGGATTTAAAATTTTTAAATCAAAAGTTGTAACGAATTTGCCCGGTCTCAAGAGAGTAAGTATCGGGATTAGGCTTACGTTTCGGTGGGGACGTCGGAGATTCATATAACGTGTTATATTAAATTTTATCATTTTAGTATGATATATATATTGTTCATAAGTTTGGCACCTTGGGTGACCCATTGCGGGCACTTTGCCCGAACTTAGCCATTTAATCATTAATATGGATTGCGTGGAATTGTTGATAGATCTATCGGGTTGACAACCCCGTCGCGACCGGTAGCTCCGTGTCATGTCAAGCGACGAATTTATATTATGTTACTGTCTAGCGTTGATTATACCCTTAATGTTAATATATAGTTCTATTGTCTTGCAAACATACGAGTCTGAACATTTGATGCAATAAATTTAATATGTGAAACTTGGGAAGATGCTTAGTTCGGAGGTTTCGGGGAAACGCTTGCGACGGCTGACTCATGGATTTTTATTAAGGAAATAAAAATTGACTTTCGAAAATATTATTTGGATGTTTTGATAATGAAACACCTAACTAGAAAGTTTTTTTTCCTTGGATCAAAGTATTCTAAATTTGAATATGTGAGCTCACCCTCCTTTGTGTTGACACTTGATTTTAACGTGTTCTTCAGGTACTTGAGCATGGCTTCGGGAATCTTTGGCGTATCTTGTGGTTGTGATGCATGTTTGTTTAACAATAAACTTTGGACACTTTTAAAACTTATTTGGGACCTACTGTATTAAGATCCATAAGGATCAAGAAACTTAACTATGTTATGGTTGTGGTTTAAGTTTAAATTTGTAAACAATGTTTTAGTTAAGTAATACGTCCAAAATTAACGATCCACTAAGATATTTACGGGCACCAACTTCCGTCACCATTACGTTTGTATTTCCGCTGCGATGTTTTTGGGGTATTACAGAAGTTGGTATCAGAGCCAACGGTTGTTAGCGAACTAGATGTTTTAGGGGAAAACACTATACTTCAACCAAAGAATTTTGAGATAAAAGTCCAAAATTCGCGAAGCCAAAATTTTTAAATAAACATGGATTTTGATCTTGTATAAGAACCATTGCGTGTTATTGTGCATACGTGTTAATCTGTTTATTTGGGCCTTATGTGTTATTTTTCATTTGAACACACACTTACTTTGTACGGTTATATATAGGTCACAGATGTCGCACGAGCACGAGGTCATCGAGATTACGGACTCTGAGAGCAAGCCAGAATTCGAGACTTCACCCAGATCCGTTTTGCCAGAGATACCCGTCACTACACCTCAGATCGTTAGTATGGCCGAGTTTGCCTCGTCATTCTATGATGGCCCGCTGCATTCGCCAGCCAGGTCAACCCACGTTACGCGCATACGAGTAACGGTTGGATTGACGATAACGATATTGTTCCGCCCTAGATTTATGAGATCGGACAGTCATCCGGCACCGTGACTACTACTGATGAGCTGAGTAGAGATGCACCTTTCATTGGAGGATCGTTCGGGGTTGCACCAGTGGTGGATGCCACAACTGTTACGGTTCTACCTTTAGAGCCCATAGTAGCTCCACCCACTGTTATTGTTGAGCCCGTACCTGAGATCCCTCCACCTATTTCGTCTGAGTCGTCTGTTCAGCTGACCCCAAGTCGCGAGTTCCCACTGCACCTACACTAGTTTATTTCCAACGTAGGAAGAGGATGCGACATGTCGGAGACATCGCTTCCCGATCTGAGACTGCATCTGCTTCGAAGAAGCAGAAAGGAGTATGGGTTGACCGATGCTCTCACTGCTAGCATCAATTGGGGGCCATTCGCGAAGATCGGAAGGCGACCAAGGAAAAAGTGAAGGATCTGGAGGGGCAAATGGAGGTTTGACGAGCTAAGGACTTGGATGACAGTGCAATGGATCAAATGCACTGGAGGATAGCTGACTTGGAGGAGCTTGTGAGGAGGCTTCTTGAGTTTGCGGGAATGAAGAAGTGATTGTTGGTTGTTTGTTTTGTTTGTTTTGTATGTCTCTTGATAAACCCTTATATTGGCTTGCATGCCAAATTTTTGGATATTTAGGAGGAAATTCATCTGGACTTGTTATTGGTGGTTGATTATGTCACACCACATTTTGGTTAGTCGTTGTACTATGAACAAGCTATGTAATTTCCATGATAAATATCAATGTTATGGGTTTCTTTTGGTTAAATTATTCTCATTATTATATGAATGCATGTGTGTTGTTTAGTCCACTAGTATTTAATGATTGAAATATTTAAACATTGTCTTATGTTGATATTATTATTGCAATAATAGAAACGACAAGATGCCGCCAAAAGCGAGACAGGGTACTGGACTACCTACCACCGTAGAAGAGTTGGCACAACTCATAGCCCAACACGTTAATACTGCCTTGGATCAGCGTGAAGCTAACCAGAATATCGGGCAAGACGTGGCGTGGTGCTCCTGGGCATGGTGAAGGTGGTGTGCAGATTGGAATCCCTCAAGGTAATATAATGATCAGAAAAGTTTTAGTAGTTCCTGTGTTATGATATAATCAGTGAGTAATCTTGATTTTTCATTAACCTTGTGAACAGTGCATGGATGTACGTATAAAACATTTCAGGGTGTAACCCACGATCATTTACCTGTGCAGAATGGCCTCTTGAAATCACTAGATGGATCGAGAAGATGGAATCTGTGATGGCCATCAGCGGTTGTGCTGCTGATCAGAGGGTTAGGTATGCTTCGTGTTCGTTTTCCATGAAGCTTTATCCTGGTGGAACACTCAAGTTCAGATTTTGGGCGAAGATGCGGCTTACGGTCTTACCTGGAATGAACTAAAAGAGATGCTTCTTAAGGAATACTGCCTGCATAGTGAGATGCAGAAAATTGAGACTGACTTCTGGAATTTGACCATGGAAGGCCTAAAACGTCAGAGCTTACACGTCTCGGTTCAATGATTTGGCTAGATTGGTTCCACGTATGGTCACTCCTGAGTACGTTAAGGTGGAAAGGTATATCTGGGGATTGTCGCCGCAAATTCGTAGTATGGTTACGTCAGCTAAGCCCACTACCTATCTGGAAGCTACTACGCTAGCGAAGTCATTAGCGGATGATGTTGCTCGCAAAAGTAACCTTAACAGGAAAGAGGAGACTGGGAAGTCGTTGGGAAAAGTCAAGGCAGATGGGAAATCTGACAGATCAGAGCGTTCCGAGCGTAGATCTGGGGATTCGCATAAACGAAAGTCTGAGAGCTCGAGAAAGGATTCTGATGTGAAGCGTGAGAAGAAACGCGATTCGGGGAAAGCATATGTGGCTAATTCGAGTGGTTCGAGGAAGGATGATGCCAGGGTTGGCGGAAGTGGTTCAGCGAAAAAGACTCACGGTGATGAGCAAGGAAAGTGTGCCAGATGTGGTCGAACTGGTCATATTACTCGCGAGTGCTATGCTAAGAGTACGTCGGAGGGAGTTAAGCTCGAGGGATGCTATGAATGCGGAGAGCAGGGACACTACAAGAGGAACTGTCCGAATGTGAAGGGTAGAATCCCAGGGGCAGAGCTTTTGAGCTGAATGCTGGGAAAGCACGTGATGATCCTGTAGTTATTACCGGTATGTTCCTAATCAATGACCATTATGCGTTCGTACTATTTGATACTGGTGCTGACTTGAGTTTTGTTTCGAAAAACTTTGAACCGTTTCTGTGTTCTCAAACAAGTAAGCTAAGTAAAAAGTACTCGATAGAATTAGCAAATGGTAAATTGATAGAGACTAGCGAAGTTATTCGTGGTTGTAGAATTCGTTATGCGATCTATTTAGTATCGATTTTCAGTGGAGCTGGGTAGTTTTGATGTAGTCGTTGGGATGGATTGGCTATCCAAGAACGAAGCTGAGATCATTTGTTCAGAGAAACCAGTGCGGATACCTCGTCCTGGTGGTGGTAAAGCTTTAGTTATTCACGGAGACCGATCGAGTCGAGTATCAAAAGTGGTTAGTGTTATGAAGATGCACAAGATGTTGCGTAAGGGCTATCATGCGTTCTTGGTTAACGTAGTGGATACGAATGCCGAAAGTGGGAAGATTGAAGAAATTCCTATAGTTCGCGATTATCCGGAAGTTTTCCCTGAAGACTTGCCTGGATTACCCCCTGCAGACAGATCGAGTTTAAGATTGATCTTGTACCTGGTGCTGCACCGATTGCAAAATCTCCTTATAGATTAGCACCGTCAGAAATGAAAGAATTGTCAAATCAGCTTCAAGAGCTATTAGACAAAGGTTTCATACGACCAAGCTTTTCGCCTTGGGGAGCACCTGTGTTGTTCGTGAAGAAGAAAGATGGTTCCTTCAGAATGTGTATTGATTACAGAGAGTTGAACAAGCTGACTATCAAGAATCGGTACCCGTTGCCAAGAATCGATGATTTGTTCGACCAGCTTCAAGGATCAAGTTACTACTCAAAGATAGACCTAGGTTCAGGTTATCCCAATTGAATATTGCTGAGGAAGATGTTTCGAAGACTGCTTTTAGAACACGTTATGGCCATTATGAGTTCTTAGTCATGCCTTTTGGCTTAACTAATGCGCCTGCAGTGTTCATGGATCTCATGAATAGGGTATGCAAACCCTATTTTGGATAAATTCGTGATAGTATTCATTGACGATATACTAATCTATTCGCGAACCAAAGAAGATCATGAGCAACACTTGAAGATGATTCTGGAGCTATTGAAGAAAGAGAAGTTGTATGCCAAGTTCTCTAAATGTGAATTTTGGATCCGAGATGTGCATTTCCTCGGTCATGTCATAAATGAGAAAGGTATACATGTGGACCCGTCGAAGATTGAGGCGATTAAGAATTGGGAAGCGCCAAAGACTCCGTCAGAGGTGCGACAATTCTTAGGACTTACTGGGTATTATAGAAGATTCGTTGAGAATTTTTCTAGAATAGTGCAACCAATAACGCTATTGACCCAGAAGGATAAGAAGTTTGATTGGACAGAAAAGCAGGAAGAAGCTTTTCGGATGTTGAAGGAGAAGTTGTGTAGTGCACCTATCCTATCCCTGCCAGAGGGAAATGATGGTTTTTTTGTATATTGTGATGCGTCCGTTTGGGCCTTGGATGCGTGCTTATGCAGAAGGACAAAGTGATAGCCTTGCATCCAGACAACTGAAAGTGCATGAGAAGAACTACACAACTCATGATTTAGAGTTGGGAGCTGTTGTGTTTCGCTTTGAAGATTTGGAGACATTATTTGTATGGCACGAAGTGTACGATTTACACAGACCATAAGAGCCTCCAGCAGATCTTTGATCAGAAGAACTCAACATGCGACAGCGGCGTTGGGTAGAGTTACTCAATGATTACGAGTGTGATATTCGTTATCACCCGGGAAAGGCAAATGTTGTTCTGACGCGCTCAGTAGGAAGGAGCGGGAAAAGCCTCTCGTGTGCGTGCTTTGGGTTTGACATACAAACGAATTTGACGATCGAATTCGTAATGCACAGCGAGAAGCTTTGAAAGATGAGAACCTGAGTAGAGAAGGTTTGAGGGGTTTGGAATGTGAACTGATACCAAAAGCGGATGAAGTAATGTACTTCATGAACCGAGTTTGGGTTCGCTTAGAAGTAACCTATCGTGAACTGGTTATGAACGAGGCTCATAAGTCCAGATATTCGATTCACCCAGGCTCTACCAAGATGTATCAGGATATTAAGGAATTAATTGGTGGCCGAATATGAAGAGAGATATTACGGTGTATGTAAGTAAATGTCTGACATGCTCGAAGGTTAAGGCTGAACATAAGAGGCCGTCTGGGCTTCTGCAGCAACCAGAGATTCCTAAATGGAAGTGGGAGCATCTTACTATGGACTTTATCACCAAATTACCTCGTACTCATGTGGACATGACACCATATGGGTAATTGTGGATCGATTGACGAAGTCTGCTCATTTCTTGCCCATTAAGGAAACAGACAAGACGGAAAAGATATCGCAGTTGTACCTCAACGAGATTGTAGCCCGACATGGAGTGCCTGTGTCAATTATCTCTGATAGATATGGACGATTTGACTCCAGATTTTGGCGATCTCTTCAGGAGTCGCTAGGCTCTCGTTGGGACATGAGTACTGCGTATCATCCTCAAACGGATGGTCAGAGTGAGAGAACCATTCAGACGATAGAGGACATGTTGAGAGCGTGCGTGATTGATTTTGGTGGGAGTTGGGATACACATTTGCCGTTGGCAGAGTTTTCTTACAACAATAGTTACCACGCTAGTATCAAAGCCGCTCCGTTTGAAGCCTTGTATGGAAGGAAGTGTCGATCGCCCTTGTGCTGGGCTGAAGTTGGCGAAAGGCAACTAACCGGACCTGAGCTTATCAGGAAACCACCGACAAGTTGTCCAGATCAAGAAAAGGTTGAAAGCTGCCGCCGATCGGCAGAAAAGTTATGCAGACAACTGAAGGAAACCGTTGCAGTTTCAAGTCGGGGATCGCGTTCTGCTGAAAGTGTAACCTTGGAAAGGTGTTGTTAGATTTGGGAAAGGGGGAAAGCTAAGCCCACGGTATATAGGTCCTTTCGAAATCGCATCTCGAGTTGGATCAGTCACGTACAGGTTTAAGCTGCCGCAGGATTTGAATGGAGTTCATGACGTGTTTCATGTTTCCAACCTGAGAAAGTGTATGTCGGATGAGACACTAATTATACTCCCTGATGAGGTTCAAGTAGACGATAAATTGAGATTATCGAGGAACGGTTGAAGTTCTGGACGAGAAGATTCAGAAGCTTAGAAGGAGTCGGATTAAGTTGGTTAAGGTTCGCTGGAATTCTAAACGTGGACCCGAGTTCACATGGGAAAGAAAGGACCAGATGCAATGAAAATATCCGTATCTCTTTAAGTCTAGTGCGAAAACGAAAACCTGTAGTGTAAGAATTTCGGGGACGAAATTCCTTAAACAGGGGAGACTGTGACACCCGGCTATTTAGGCTGTCCCGTACAAATGTAACACGTGTCATGAATGGATAAAAGGCCTTATTTGATTATTTATGATGTTTATATATGGTATTTGATGTGTTGGTAAATCCAAAGTTTGATAAAAATTACGTTGGCAATATTAAGATAACGCTTATCGCGTAACAGTTAAAATGCGAAACGAACGTCGGTGACCGCCGGATAATGTTAAAATCCCAAAAATAGTCCGTTATGAGTTAAATAATATATTAATCATAATCGTGAGGAAAAATATTTAAAACGCTAAGAAACTTTATTTTTCGAGTTTAAACGCGTACTGCGCGCATCTGACAAAATACTGTCAACACAGCCAGTTCAGGGCAACAAATAATTATTATAGTATAATTTGACAAGTTTATTTTTATAGAATGATAAAAATAAATTAAAACGCTTAAAATCCTATTTTGCGAATTTAAGCGCGTACTGCGCAACAAAGCGCGCATACTGCCAATTACCGACAACGTAACTGGTCCTGGCAAATAAAATATTGATTAGTAATATTTTTGTGTGTTTATTTTTATAGAGCACTGAAAATAATTTAAAAGCAGTTAAAACGCTAGATAAAATACCCGGTATCCAGTAAATTACCAGTTTTAAGCATATATATGTATATATCCGTATATGTATGTGTGTGTGGTGAAGTGTGGCAGCCATATAGAGCCTCCTTGCACCACTCTCGTCCATGTGTTGACATGGGGAACATACACAATGATTATATCTTACACAATCTTCCAAAATCTCTACAAATCCAAGGAAAATCAAAACAAAAATCACTCATCTCTCTCTCATCAAAAGCTCGGCCAAACACCCTCTTTAACATCACCATTTTATTTTCAAACTTGTTCTTGAGGATTCAAGGCCATTCCAAGGTGTTTCCAAGAAGGTTTGAAGGTCCAAAGGTGATTCTAGGGAGTTTCCAAGCTAGAGCCAGGTCTTACACCATCATATTCTTGTCAAAACCCATCTAAAACTTGAAGGTATAAAACCATTTCTTACAAACAACTTCATGAATCTTAATGAGGTTGATGATGATAGAAGTTTCTCTTGTTCTTGAATTTAAACACTAAATTGAAAACTATATCAAATGGGTTTTCAAAGAAAATGAAAATGGATAAGTGTGTGTATGTATGTAGGGCCGTGAGTATATAATATATATATATATTATATATGAGATTGAGTTTTGGTTCTTTAATGATTCTTGATAAACATGATGTTTGTAAATGTTTAAAGTTCATCATGCATCAAAAGTTGTCATAAGAGAATGTTCTAAAATGGTTTTTTAGTGATTTGAAAGGATATGATGAAAAGTTGAACTTGGAATCTTTGTATATATGTATGTGAGCCATGTATATATATATGTATATGGATACATACAAAATTTTGTTGTTAGTTCTTAAATATGCAAGAGCATGATACATGCATTTATGTCCAATGATTTGATGATGATGATGATGTTTATATGAAGATGGTGTTCTTGAATGTATGAACATGAAATAAATACATGTTGGATGCATGTTAGTTCATACAATATGATGAAGATATGATGTTAGTGCATTAAGTGCTTGTACCTAGTCATGCATGTGCATGTATGTACATAAAATGAGATTTAATCATGTTATAATAAAATGGTTTTAGATCAGTAAATAAACCTTAAAAATAAGGTTATCTCATGTATAAAAGTGGTATGGAACTTTGATATAAAGTGTATAGCTTTGCATGTAGTACTATGTGCTTAAAAAGTTGTAAAATGTGTGAAATCGCATGAGTTATGTGCCTTACACAATAACTGTATTGTAACCATCATATTATTCAGTATATAACATGTATTGTGTTAAAATATGAAGTCGTTTCGAGTTCGGATGGTTATGGTAACGTTTGACGCAAAAACTATGCGGTAAAAACGGTAAAAATCGCATTTTCAAGAGATTTTTATGAAACTGATTTAAATCAGTAAATAAACTGATATTTTTAGTATAAATATAAGTATATTAACTTATATTTAGTTTATTTGGTGTTTGGTTAGTCATACGTGACTTTCGGCACCCGAAAACGTTACCGAATCACTAAAATACGCATTTTTCAACATACATTAGAATGGGTTGTTCAGGGTGAACCTTATGTGTTTAAATGTGTTATTGATTTAAATATGTGAATATGATAATATTGTTAACTGTTGACTTGATAGCGGGAATTAAGACTATGCATGTACGCTTGTAGGTTTAAAACGGTAGAATCGGTGAAATCGCGTTAAAATGTGTAACTTATTTGTCGAGCCTGAAAATTGATACATAGGTTAACTTAGTGAGTTATTTCATGTATACATGCTTTAAAAATGATAAAGTGAATAAGTTAATGAGTTTTCGCGTGTTATGATATTGTGAATATGTGCACGCTTATGTATATATACTACAACGCGCAAATCGTAGATATATAGTATTTATAAACGGGAGTGTAACGGATAAAACATTAAGGTCACCAATAAAATCGTTCAACTCGCAACTAAAATAATATTATATATATATATATAATATATATAATATATATATATTGAACTCATATATATATTAATATGCCAACAAAACCAAAAAATAATAACTTTTCGAGAAAATCTCAAAGTTATGTGAAAATTCTAAGTATTGGAGAAACTTAGGAATTTTGTAATATATTGATTATTAAATCGTGTCTACGTATGTTAGGACGTGTAGAATCAAATTGTGGGATTGCGCTAATTTAATTACGCACCCAAAGGTGAGTGTCACTAAACCCCCTCTTTTTACTGTTTTGTATATGTTTTGAGGGAAGAACACGCCTTAAAAGGATAAGTATACATTTTCGTATAAAATATGCCTTTGATAAAACTACAAATATATTTTCGTGGAAATATAATTTGGAAATTATGTGATATGTTTTTGGAGAAAAACATGGTTGGATATAAATATGTTTCGGGATGAAACAGATTTTGGAATAATGATATATGCCTTTCGGGGATGAAACGGGGATTTTACGGCGTTATGGGATAGAACGACCGTGTGGATTTAAAATGTTTAAATCTAAAGTTGTAACGAATTGGTCCGGTCTCAAGAGAGTAAGTATCGGGATTAGGCTACGTTTCGGTGGGGACGTCGGGGATTCGTACAACGTATTATATTAAATTTTATCATTTTAGTAGGATATTATATTGTTCATATGGTTGGCACCTTGGGTGACCCATTGCGGGCACTTTGCGCGAACTTAGCCATTTAATCATTAATATGGATTGCGTGGAATTGTGATAGATCTATCGGGTTGACAACCCCGTCGCGACCGGTAGCTCCGTGTCATGTCAAGCGACGAATTTATATTCTGTTACTGTCTAGTGTTGATTATACCCTTAATGTTAATATATAGTTCGTATTGTCTTGCAAACATACGAGTCTGAACATTTGATGCAATAAATTTAATATGTGAAACTTGGGAAGATGCTTAGTTCGGAGGTTTCGGGGAAACGCTTGCGACGGCTGACTCATGGATTTTTATTAAGGAAATAAAAATTGACTTTCGAAAATATTATTTGGTGTTTTGATAATGAACACATAATTAGAAAGTTTTTTTCCTTGGATCAAAGTATTCTAAATTTGAATATGTGAGCTCACCCTCCTTTGTGTTGACACTTGATTTTAACGTGTTCTTCAGGTACTTGAGCATGACTTCGGGAATCTTTGGCGTATCTTGTGGTTGTGATGCATGTTTATTTAATAATAAACTTTGGACACTTTTAAAACTTATTTGGGACCTACTGTATTAAGATACATAAGGATCAAGACAACTTAACTATGTTATGGTTGTGGTTTATGTTTAAATTTGTAAACAATGTTTTAATTAAGTAATATGTCCAAATTAACGATGCATCGTCCACTAAGATATTTATGGGCACCAACTTTCGTCACCATTACGTTTGTATTTCCGTTGCGACGTTTTTGGGGTGTTACATGTTACATGTAACACGTGGCAGCCCTAGTTGTTACATGTAATATAGTCTGCAAAAATGTGTAACACGTGGCAAAATAAGGTCCATTCATTTGGGTTTCTTAGTTTTCTTAACTAATATGATTTTTCTTTCTATCCCTCCCCCAATTATATATATATAACACATTTATATATTTACACATTTATTTTATAATATTCTTATTTACCTTTAAATAAAAGATAATAATAAATTAATGATGTTTGATTCAACTGGAGAGACGTGTGGCACTGATGTATGGTACGAGGGGTCGACGAGGGGAGTGAGGTATAAGTGCCAGATAGAGTGGGTGGTTGTGGCGGCCGCAGTGGTGATGGTATATGTATATGTGTTTTGGTTAATTTATTTATTTTAAAAGTAAAAAAGAACATTAAAGAAAATAAGTTAGTATTATACTTATAATATTTTTTTTTGTTTTTTAGAGTAAATTGCCAAAATCGTCCCTGAGGTTTGGGCATGTTTGTCATTTTCATTTAAAACAACTTTTTTGTATCATACAGTCTTTCAGTTTTGGGATTTTTTTGCCATTTTCATCCAAATGTCTGGGGACTTTATTGCCAAAATCGTCCCTGAGGTTTTGTGTTTTTGCATTTTCATCCAAATCTTTGATAGAAAAAATAAAACAAATTAGATGTTTGGATGAAAATGGCAAAATAACCAAAAAGTAGAGGACTATATTGTACAAAAAAGTTATTTTGAATAAAAATGGCAAACATGTTCAAACCTTTGGGACAATTTTGACAATTTACTCTTTTTTATTAAAAGATAAATGAAAATTAAAAAATAAAAGAATGAATGGGTAAATTGTCAAAATCGTCCTCGAGGTTTGGGAATTGCCAAAATCGTCAATGACTTAACAATACAATTTAACTGGGTTAGTGATTTTGATGAAAATACCATCAAAAATTAAATCATATGGACCTAGATACAAAAATTTTCATTGTTTAACAGGAGTGGCAAAAGTGACCTAAACTCAGGAACCATTTTGATATTATACCATTTTTATCACACCCGTCCTGCAGCGGAATAGGTGACGGGGGAATGATTGGTTGATACAAAGCTTATGACTTGCTATTACTTGCCTAAATATTCATTAATCTATATATTGAATGTTTCACATAGCAACTAATCCAAATAAAACAATTACATAAGATACTTTTTTCATAGCACTTAATCTTTCATTAAATCGTTTCTAGTTAAGTAAGGTCTATTCTATGGATATTGACTTATGTATATATATATACTAATTTGATGCTATCTAAATTTGAATTTATATGTATATATACTAATTTGAATTTATATGTATATATACTAATTTTATACTAATTTGAATTTATATGTTAGAGTAAAATGCAAAAATGGTCACTGAGTTTATGTCACTTTTACCATTTTAGTTCAAAAATAAACTTTTGTATTTGGATTCCTCAGGCATTTCCATTCAATTGACAAACTCAGTTAAAATGTATCGTTAACTCCCATTGACGACTTTGACAATTCTCAAACCTCAGGGATGATTTTGCACTTTTCCCTTTTTTATTTTGTGTTCTTTTATTTCATAGATTTTATCTTAAATAAAAAAAATATATAATATACACACACATTTATATATTTACATACTTATTTTTTTAATATTCTTTTTTACCTTTAAATAAAAATAATAAATTAATGATGTTTAATACAACGGGAGAGACAGGTGGTACTAATGCATGGTACAACGGGTCAACGAGGGGAGTCAGGTATGAGTATCTAGATAGAGGGAGTGGTTGTGGCAGCCGCAGTGGTAGTGGTATATGTATATGTATTATGGTTAATTTATTATTTTTTATTTTAAAAGTAAAAAAGAACATTAAAGAAATAAGTGTGTACATACAAATGTGTGTGTATGTATATGTATTATAGGTATAACATATTTTTTTTATTTAAAGATAAAATGAAAATTTAAAAAAATAAAAGAATGAATAGGTAAATTGCCAAAATCGTCTTTGAGGTTTGGGAAGTGCCAAAATCGTCCATGACTTAACAAACATCGATAATAAAATATAAGAAAACTAAAAAAACTCGTATTTGTTCCTAATCTCTTGTTTCAGTTCTTGTGCCAATTGGCGGTCCAAGCCCGTGAGATGATCGATATTTTGTGTGAGAATTCTGAAGTGCTTATGTTTTTCTTCTTTTTCTTTATCTCTACCTTCTATTTTTGCAAGTCCATCTTCGATTTTTTAGATCGATTTTTTCTTGTTGGTTGGGGTTGAACTGCTTCATTTCTTCCGCCAATAATGACACATTTTCGGGTTTGATGGATGGTGCGGTATTAGAATCTGAACTTTGGCCTGGTTTTGCTTTATTCCGTCCAATTGTCGTACGAGTTCTTCTTCAACCGGTGAATCATACGCGTTTAGATCATAAATGCACCGAGCCTCAGATGTCGGCAGACTATCGTCAACACTCGTTTATTGAGTCGTTTTCGATCTTTGATAGAGGCAAAGTAGGCACGGGAAACCATTTGGAACAATCCCTTACAATTTGCCAATTGGCTATTGGTGACCTTGTTCTTCTTGGTAATTAAGTGTAGCGTTGGATATAAGTTCTGCATCACTTGTACCGCTTGGGCGGAGGCGTTTTAATTCCGTGTATAACCCGTTGAGCTTGTTCGTTTTATGTATAAGTGTCAGGATCTAAGTTTGAATTGATTGCTGTTTTGTTTCAAGTAATGGAAAATGATTGAAAACTGAAATTAAATGCAGCGGATTAATGGAAAACTTTTACAACAATCAATCGGTCGTTTGTTTTCATCACCACCATGCTTTCAAGTAATTAAACTGTTGCATGTGATTCACAAACTCCCCCTTAGCCCAATAACGATCGTTTGATAGTAAGAAATGAAGAAGATATGCGAAATTGATCTTTTTAAGAAGACAAGTGTTAACTGGTACATTGAGCGCCTATTTATACTAATTGTCTAACCACTGATCGTCTTTCAATGACGTCAGGGTTGATAGTGAGCTAACAAACGTAACTAACTACAAACTAAGCATTGCTGGCTATCATCTGTTCTTGTGATCTTCTATCAGCGGTTGGGAGTTTCTTCTGTCAGAGGATAGGAAGCAATGAGTTTAATGAAAGCAGTAGATACTCGTCAGCGGTTTAGAACCTCTGATGGTTAGATCAAAGCTCGGATGGTGTGTTTTGACTTTGTATCATCTGTTCCTTTCCAAAGGTTCAATCCTAACAATCTCCCCCTGGAACAGATGATGCCAAAAACACCTTATTCTTGATCTTTATTCCTCAGAAAGAATTCTCTTATTTGACCCTTGAATTGCAGTTCAGAGTTAAGAGATTCTAAGTTATCAGCATCCTTCTCAAGGTCTAAACTTAGTAGTTCATGGAAGTCTTCTACTGTAAGCCCATAAGCAGCTTCCATGGATAGTTTAGTGGCTTTACCATCAGACTTGAGCAGAGTCAATTCATAGGTTTCTTTGTTGACCTTCCACTTTAGAATTTTTGGGTCTGAAGGCTTTCTTGAAGGAGCCTTTATTGCTGAGGTTAGAAAAGGAGCTATTCTTGTCAGATCTTCTTCCAACTTGGTACTTCTATCATCTGTTGGATATTCCATTATATTTTTGATGCCTTCTTTGATGAATACGTCTTCAAACTCTCTGTCAACTTTCTCTGACATCTCCTCTTGCCTTTTTCACTCTAGCAAGGCAAGTGTGGAGTGGGCAGATGTTGAGCTGGGATTTTTAGAAAGTTGGGCTTTGAGAGCAGCATCTTCTTTGGTATAATCAGGTTTAGGAGGCATTGATGGATCCTTTTTCCTTCTGGCTTCCAGCATCTTGTAGGTATCCAACACTCTTAACTCCCCCCATCTCATTACCTGGTTCTTTGACCCATAATGATTTTGAATTAGCTCTTCTTTCATTCTTCTGAGCTTCAGGGTCTTTTCAGGTACATTCTTTTTGTATTTGTTCCAATCTGGGCATGTAGGTTTGTTGTGAGGATCTTTTATTTCTTCTATTCTTGCATTTTCTTCTTGAAGTTCACTCACAGACCAATCTTTGAACTGTGCTCTAGTTGCAACATATTTCTTGATTTCCATGATGTGAGAGATGTACCTTTCTTTCAAAAATTTATCATCTACTTCAGAAATCTTATTTGATAGATTCTTTGAAAATCTTTCCAGTGATTGGACTTTGCTCAACTGAAACTGCAGTTGTTTCTGCACTTCTCTATCACTTTTGCCTTTAGATAACTTCTTAGCAATATCCTCTGCCTGTCTTTCTTTGAGTTCCAGATACTTATCAATGTTTGCAGGCTTTGGATAACCTTGAAGAGATGGGAAATGTCTTTTGTCTGGATCTTCTCAACGTAGAAATATATGATTTCTTTCTTAACTGCAGGCAAATCAAGAGGAAACTTTATAGCTGCAGGAACCACTTCTTTTGAAGGAGCAGATATTGTAGTTGGGGAAGCAGAGGTTAGGTTTAACATTGGTGCAGATGCAAGAGGCATAGGAGCAGGGATCTTTTCTTCATTTATGACCTTTGTAACCTTCCTCCTCTTAAAACTGATTGATGGTGACGATGGCTTGGAATTCTAGGTGGTGTTGGTAGTTGTTGTGTTGAAGTGGGAAAGGTGAGGATGGAAGTGGTTGTAATACATTTGATAAAACCTCTGTTGTGTCAATAGATGTTGGCACAACAGTTGTTGTAACATCTGTTGGGGTGGATATGGGAGTTGTGTGAGAAGATGTGGTTGATTTTGTGATGACAAAGATTTTTGTGGTTGGATTGGTAGCAACTTTAGTTTTGAGAGGTGTGGATTCTGGTTGTCTTGCTTTTGTAGAAGATCTCCTCTTTGTTGAGGTAACAGTCTCTCCCTTTTCTAACTGCTGATCAATCTTTTTCTCAACCAGCACCTTGCCTTCATCAAACACAGTCTTCTTATGAGACATCTTTGCCCTTGCCAGAATATCTTCAGTTGTGTCAGGTTTCTTTGAGCCATCTGGCTTAGGGATATTCACTGTAGGCCTTGCCTTTGTATCATCCATCTTCAACTTTTCTTTTTCCAGAGGTTTCTCCCTCTTTTTGGCTTCATCTGGACTCACAAAAATGACAGTCAGAGGAGATTTACCGGTGGTGGTGAGTAAGTGGGCTTTGATTGCCTTGATATCTGCAGCAGTATCGTTGAATCTTGCATCAACCATATTCCTGAGTTCCATCATCTGATGTTTATGTTTTTGCTCCAGGAAATGTTTTTCTTGTTGAAAGATTGGATTTATTGCAGATTTGAACTCAGCAGTGGTTGGAACAGGAGGTCGACTCTAAATAGTGATCAACTATTTCAAAATATCTTTAATTTCATCAACAGTGGTTTCAACATTGGTAACCCTCTCCGTCAATTTCTGGTATTTTAGCTCATCACCTAACCTAATAGGATCATCTAAACTCCTACCAGATGTGGGAGTTTTATCTAAGATATCATGAGCATGTGTTTTGCCACTTGCTTCAATCTTAGATGCCCCTTTGTCCTGGTTCTGGGGACTTCCCACTGGAACAGAGGTTACCTTAGTAGCATCAGTAGTGGTTGCCTTCAACAAGGACTTAGCTATGTAACCACTGTCCAATTGAGAACTTGGGAGTTCAGCAATTGTAGTAGCTGCCATTGTTGAACTATCACCAAGGGTTACATGTAACCCAAGGGATGTAGCCTATTCATTTGCTGATGGGCTAGCAATTAGAAATAAGTCAGACCCAACTACTGGTTGAAGTATATTCTCATTGATGAGTTGGTGAGAAGTGCTGAATAATGTCCGCTCAATATCTATTGCATTCAGCAAGGGTAACATTGTTGGTGGAAGGGATGTCATTGGTGAGAGTTGTTGTGTAGAAAGCGACATTGCCCTGGGAGAGGGGCTGTGGAAGATAGAACCAAGTGATCCTAGAGCTTGATAATTTGGTGTCCCTGTGCCTACAACTTGATCCTTTTGTGAGGATGCAGGAGGAGTTTCAAAGCCGGGTTGAGATCTTTCTACCATCTGTTGTGAAGAAGTAGCAGCAGTGGTTTGTGACTTTGGTGCTGTCACAGGGTTAACCTCTGGGATCTCATCTTCCAGAGGACCCTTTATGGGTTTGGTGGGTTTTCGGGATGCTCTGGATGGTTTCTTTTTGGAGATTTTAGGTGTGGGTTTCAGGGCAGCGGTTGTGATGCTCCTGATCACCTAGAACAGTAGGCTCAGCAGCCGAAGGTTGAGCTTGAACATTTTGTTCTTGTAAAATAGGCCCAGCCTCCTCTGCTTCTGTTTTGGAAACTTTGTCTTGGTTTGTTATTCGTGTAAAGGTTTCATGATTTAGGTGGCCAGGATTGGTTACGGCGCCTTGTTTACTCGCATTTGATTTAATCTGGTCTTGCAAGTAAACACTCAAGAATCGAGGATGTATCAAGAAAGCTTTTCTTTTTTCAATATTTATAAAATTATTAATGAGATCATTGAATAATACCTGGGAAAGATTAAAATCAGAGTCAGTTAAGATTGCAAATCCCAGATATTGCATGTTTAAAGGGATCTCATTAAAAGTAGTAGTTTTTGCAGAGTCATAGGTAAGCAATGTGTGAAAAAAGAATTTCATCTCTGCAGGAAAATTTGGTTTGAAGATTGTCATACCTTTCAATTGTTCGGTGTAACCTCTTTCAACAAACTCATGCTGCATCTCCCTCAAAGAAATGATACCGGATGTTGCATATCATTTAACATGAAAACTTGGGAGATAGATTGTGGGCTTATTTGCATTCGTGTGCCACCAACTTTTGGAAGTAATGGAATAGGGCACACCATCAGCGAATGAGTTTACTTTAGCATTTGCCCAAAAATCTCTTAAAGAGTCGATGTAAACTGGGGCTTTGACTTCCAACATATGCTTAAATTTGGATTCTTTCAGAATCCGGATCATTGAATATAGCAAGTGTTTGCGTCGGTTTCTTCGAGAATAGCAGTGTAGTTATGTGGTGTTTTGATGATTAGGACAAATGGGGGTTGTTCTTGTGTCGATTTCTTCTTCGATTTGGTTTTGGGAGCCATGATTTTGAAAGATTTTTTAGAGAAGGGCTTTGAAAAATCTGAAATCGCACAAGAAAAAGTGAAACCTCTGTTTGGGGATAGAACAGGGTTTTATAAGGTTTTCAAAAAGTGCACTTGACGTGGCGTCTGATGCAACATCTGTCGAATAACATTTGTCCACGTGTAACCTCTGTTTGACAATGGAAAGCAGTTGTTTGGCTAACCACTGTTAAAGCAAAACTACCAGTGGTTGTGACCAAATTAAACACTATCAGAGGTTTGCATCAGTGGATAGATTTTTCTAAACAACAGTGTTTTTGTGCTATCAGAGCTTTGAACAGACTTTAATGATTTATTGAAAAATTCAATTTTAACTATTTTTAAGGATGAATTTCTAATTTTCAAAAAACATTTTTATTGCTATTTACACAAGGATCACAAGAAAATTTGTTTTTAATCCATGTTTAGCATCCCAAGCCTAGAAATCAAACTGTCAAATGTGGAAGCATCAAGTGCTTTTGTCAACACATCAGCTAGTTGATTCTTGGTATGGACATGTTGTAAAGAAATCAGACCTTTTTCATAGCAATCCCTCACAAAGTGATGTCTGATGTCAATGTGCTTGGTGGTGGAATGTGAAACTGGATTTTTGATGATGTTTTCTGCTGCTTGACTATCAATTTTGAGAGGAGTCCTCAAGGCAGTCACACCAAAATCCAGGAGTTGATTTTGAAGCCATAAAATTTGAGCAGTGCAACTTGCAGCATCTATATATTCTGCTTCAGCAGTGGATGTTGAAACTGCAACTTACTTTTTGCTTTGCCAAGACACAAAGCAATCGCCTAGGAATTGAGCTCTCCCAGATGTGGACTTCCTTGTTGTTTTACATCCAGCAAAGTCACTATCAGAATATCCTGCAAGCTCAATGTTACCATTAGCTGGATACCAGATACCAAGTGTGGGAGCACCTTTTATGTATCTGAATATCCTTTTTACAGCAATAAGATCTGATTTTCTTGGCATTGACTGTGATCTGGCACAAACACATGTGGCAAACATAATGTCTGGCCTTGATGCACTTAGGTACAATAAAGACCCAATCATGCTTCTATACAATGTTTGATCAACAAGGTCATCTCTGCCATCTACAGTGACTAGCTTGGATGTTGCCATGGGTGTGCTGCAAGGTTTACAATCATCCATATCAAATTTCTTAAGTAGTTCTTTCACATACTTATTTTGATGAATGAAGGTTCCTTTTTGCATTTTTTTGACTTGTAAACCAAGAAAACATTGCAACTCACCCATTGCACTCATTTTAAACTCAGCTGTCATGAGTTTTCTAAACTCTTCTCACATGGCAGTACATGTGGATCCAAAATGATGTCATCCACATAAATTTGGACAAGCATCAAATATTTTCCTTTCCATTTTAAAAATAGGGTTTTGTCAATCCTACCTCTGGTGAAACCAATGGACAAGAGAAAAGTGGATAGAGTTTCATACCAGGCTCTTGCTACTTGTTTTGGACCATACAATGCTTTGTTTAACCTGTAAACATGATCAGGATGAAAGTGGTCCTCAAATCCAGGAGGTTGACAAACATATACTTCTTTCTTGATCTTACCATACGGAATGCACTTTTGATGTTCATTTGATACACCTTGATGTTGTGGTTAGCAGCAAAAGCTAAGAACAGGCGAATGGCTTCTAACCTTGCTACTGGAGCAAAAGTTCCATCGTAGTCAATCCCTTCTTCCTATCTGTAGCCTTGAACCACGAGCCTTGCTTTGTTTTTGACAAAAAATACCCCTTTCATCAGTTTTGTTCTTGAAGACCCACTTTGTGCCGATGGGACTCACATCTTTTGGCAGTGGTACAAGTTCCCAGACTTGTTGTCTCTTGAATTGTAGGAGCTCTTCTTGCATGGCCTCAACCCAGCTGTTGTCTTTCAGTGCCTCTTGGTACTTGACAGGCTGTGTGAGTGAGAAAACCAGCAAAAAGACAAATGTTTTGGGCTTGGCTTCTTGTGAGCACACCCTCATTGATGTTCCCAGTAACTTGATCCAATGGATGGCTTTTGAGGAAAATCAAATCACCTTGATATGGAACAATGGCATTCTGAGGAGAAGCTTGCAAATGTGTATCATCTGAGCTAACCTTGCTGGTGAATTTGATGGTCCAGCCTCTGATTGGAATGGTGGTGGAGGAATTGGTAGTATGGATGTGAAAGTGGGTTGATTTTTGTCCATTTGTTGTGGACTTTTATCAACAGATGTTTGGTTTTGAGAGCTAGCAGAGGTTTGAGTATTAACCAATGTTGACCTGGCAGAGCTTTCACCATTGCTACTAACCTCTGCACCTCTGCTGTAGGAATGATTTTGAAACTTGGAAGAATGCAATCATATCCTTGCTATTGAACTGATGATTGTGGGGTACCTGCAGGGTTAGTCTTGACAGACACATCTTCAAATATAAATAAAGATAGATCAAACAATTCAGCAGGTCCATTTGCTAGATTTTCAAGGATGAGAGTTCATTGAACTTCACACTTAGAGTTTCCTCAACACACTTGGTCCTAGAGTTGAAAACTCTATAGGCTTTGGCAATGGTTGAGTATCCCAGAAAATAACCACAATCAACTTTGGCTACAAACTTGGATATTGAATCCTTGATGTTTAAAATGA
The DNA here is from genome assembly GCA_947069175.1 of Scalesia atractyloides. Lineage (NCBI taxonomy): Eukaryota > Viridiplantae > Streptophyta > Magnoliopsida > Asterales > Asteraceae > Scalesia > Scalesia atractyloides. The sequence goes on along the minus strand of CAMTDV010000005.1, from coordinate 72,639,693 downwards.
AGCATGGGCAACCAAAGACTTTGAAATAAGAGATCAGAGGTTTGATTTTATAAAGCAATTCATAGGCAGTCTTTTGATGCCTAGGGTTTATCAAAACTTTGTTCTAGACATAGCAAGCAGTGTTTACAGCCTCTGCTCAAAAAGACAAACGTAAACCTGAGTCTGCAAGCATGGTCCTTGCTGATTCAATTAAAGTTCTGTTTTTCCTTTCAACAACCCCATTTTGTTCTGGAGTTCTAGGGATGTTGTGCTGTCTAACAATCCCTTTTGACTCACAGAAGGCATCCAACTCCTTGTTCTTAAACTCTGTCCCATTATCACTCCTAAAGATTTTTACAGGAAGATCAAATTGCTTTTCAACTTGTTTGACAAAGTTTTGCAAAATGTTTGTTGTTTCATCCTTAGAGTGAAAAAAGAAAGTCCATGTGAACATGGAAAAATCATCAACTACCACCAGACAATATCTTTTGTGTTTTAAGCTCATGATTTTTACAGGTCCAAACAAGTCCATATGAAGCAACTGTAGACACTGACTTGTTTTTTACTCCTCAATTGACTTGTAAGAGCTTTTATGTTGTTTACCTTTTAAACAGGAAACAAAAGGCTCTTCACAAGTAAATTGTTTTTGGGGAAAACCTCTAACCAGACTTTGTTTTGAGAGAGTGGAGATGGTTTTTAGATTTGTGTGTCCTAGCCTTTTATGCCATAGCTCTGTCTCTTTGCTTGAGGCAACTGAGAACAAGCATGCATTTGACATTGGATTATCCTTTACCATATCAACCACATACACATTTCCTACTCTATGAGCAGTCAACTGTGCTTTGCTCTCTGCAATGATTTGATCAATCTTTTTGACAACCTCTGGCCCTACTATTTGGCAAGTTTTCTTAGTGAAAAAGGAACCATAACCCTTATCACTCATCTGTGAAACACTTAAGAGGTTGAATTTTAGATTGTCAATGAGATTCACATTTTCAAACTTGAGTTTTCCTGCTGATACACATCCTGACCCTAACACCTTCCCTTTTGAATTATTCCCAAAAGATATATCACCCCCTCTATGAGCTTTAAAATCTCTGAGCAGGGCTTTACATCCCGTCATATGCCTGGAGCCTCCACTATCTACATACCAAAGACTGTCAAGACAAGTAGAAGCTCCCTGCACATGTTTTGAAATAATTAGTTCAGGTGGGTCTCCAAAGCCAAAATGGCTTTGGATAGGGTATCAGATGATCTAGACTCAAGTTCAGACTGATGAGCAGTGGTTAGATCAGGCTTTTGTAACCACTGCTGTGAGCTACCTCCTATCAACTGATGGTAACCATAAGGATGCCTATTTACCCTTGGCTTAGAAGACTTTTTGTAACTCTCATAAGTCATAGGCACCTTTTGGTAATTAGGCTGGCTTTTCCCTCTTGGAAACTGGTTTGATGGAGGTGCATCTGTTACTTGAATTTCTCTGCGAACAGAGGTTTGATTTAAAGCTTTGGTGACAGATGTTTCAATTGATTCAAACCTCTGCTTGGATTTATTTCTAGCAGAGCTTGAATATTCTCTTTCAAGTGCTTTTGCCCTAATCTCTTTGACCTTTTGATCATAGGTTCTGAGATAGGAACATTCCTGAGTTAAATGATTTGTTTTGTTGCAGATTGTGCATCTATGAGTTTTAGGTATAACACATGTTTTGTTTATGTCATGGGCTTTTAACAAAAAGCAATTTGCATCCTCATGATTTCTCTTTTCACAAAACTCACAAAACAAGTGATTGACCTTTTCTCTCCTTTTTCTATCAGACTTTTTGACAGCAGTGGTTGTAATCTCTGCTAGCACATCTTTGATAGGAATCACCAATGCTTTTGGTACTTTTTATACCATCAAGAGTTGAAAAGTCCATTGGCTTGAAGTTTTCCAAAATATCACATTCACCTGACCAGGTTGGTTTAAACTGATATTTTTCAATTTCTTTTTCTTTTTCTTTTTGGTAAGACCTCTGGTTTTTCAAGAACAATTTTGTTTCCTTCTTTGTCAGTGATTTTAATTTCTTCACCATCCAAGTTTGTTGGAACTATTTCAACCAGCTTAGAGTCAAGTTTTGCAGCATTTTCATAAGTATGGTCATATTCCCTAAAGCCAAGCATAAGCTCATAACCTTTGCAAGACTCTACCCATTTTTCACAAGTAATATGGGTAGATTCTAGATCCTGTTTGCAAACTTGGTATTTTTCTACCATAGTTTGGAGCTGATCTTTGGTTATGCTTGATTCATGCCTTAGGCTACTCATTTCAGAATCTTTTTCACTTAACTTTGTTTTCAACTCTTTAACAAGTTTTTCAAACTTAAGTTCATCTTCTAAAATTTTGTTTCTCAGGTTTTCATTCACCTATTTTATGTTTGAAAAAACAATAATGCATTTTTCAGAACATAGATCTTTGAGGATCTGAGGTGATACCTTCGAAGCAGCCATAAGAGCACAATCACATTCTTCTTCACACACATCTGTGTCCCATGGGTCAGATAGATTGTCTTTTTCAACATCAACAGCATTCATTCAACCACAGGTGTAACTTCTGGTGTAACCACTGCTTCACAACATTCAACCACATCAAATTTTGACTCCTGTTCCACAGACTCATCACCTTCAACTATGGTCTCAAGAGCCATAAAACACAAGTTTTCATTTTCAAAATCATTTTTGGCTATGAGAGCAAAGTTTTCATCAGTTAAATCCTCAGGTAAACTACTCCAGTCAACAAAACCTTGGGTAAAGAAGCTTTGTTGTGTAACCGCTGCTAGTGTAGCAGTGGTTTGAGTAGTTTGTGTGACATGTGGAGCTTGTTGCACATGCACTTGAGGTGGTGCTTGAACATATTGAATCTTTGGAGCAGAGGTTTGGAAATAATGAATAGGGACAGTTGTTACAGGAGTTGCAAAATGTGCAGTGTTTTGCATTTGTTTGTGCAGGGGCAAACTGGGAATATTGGATAGTGCTTTGAGGATTGGGGCCAGGATGTGTAATAATTGGTCCTGCAGTTTGAGTTCTGCATTCCCTGGCAAAATGTCCCATCCTGTTGCACTTGAAACATTTTATCTTTGATTTATCTAACCCAACTTTTAACCCCATGCAAACCTGGAAACCTCCTACCAGTTCTTTTGTAAAACTTACTAGCCCTGACACTCAAAAGTGCCAACTGGTGTAGGATGTCCATTTCTTCCAAATCCGTGGGTTCAAAGTGTTGTAAGTCATTCATCTCAAAACTCAGATTGTCAGAGGTTTAGCTTTCACAATTTGCAGCAAAAACAAAATTGGGTGTACAAGGATCAGAGTTGAAATTGTTTCCAGAAGTTATGTCAATGTAATGATCAAAACTCTGATCCTTTCCACTGCAAGACCCCTCCTCATGACTATATAGAGCAGTTATTCCCAGAGTATAGTCATCGGTCATTTTCCCTGACTCTTGTAATTTCTTTTTCTGGTTCAACTCTTTCTATATGTGAGAAGTCGACCATGAAGTTGAGTCAAGGTCATTTCCTTGTAACCAACAGTTGTTCGAGTGACATAAGCTACAGTCTCCCATTTCTCAGATAAAGATCTCAAGAAATGACTATTGACAGTCGAATTTGGAAATTCCACATTTACCAATTTGAGCTCACTGAGAGACAACTATATCGTTCGAACTGTTGGGTTAATGACTCACCCTTAACGTGGCAAAATGTTTCATACTGTTGATTTAAAACTTCTCTATTATTCTCGATCACCTCTTCAGTACCACCGGAATTACTCTTTAAGAGCATCCTATAACTCTTTAGCACTATTACAATGAAGTAATCCCGCATAAATCTCATTGGGCAAAGCTGAAGCAACGATGCTAAAAGCCTTAGCATCCAATTCGATTTTGAGGAAATCCTGTTCAGAGTAATTTTCGAGTTTTTTAGGGACTTGAGTGTGGGGATCCTCTATACTTGGAACCATGGGAACATGGAGTCCAAACACAACGGATCTCCAGCATCCGGTGTTCTGTTGGGCAAGAATATGACCCATCCTACGTTGCCAAATAAAATACTCATTTCGTTTCAACATAGGTGGTTTGAACATGGATCCAATATTGGATTCCGGTGTGTTTTGAGCCATTTCTCTTGTTTACAACAGATTTGTGTTTTAAAAACTTTTGTAGTAATAAAACTTTGTATTCAAGCAAAACTTATCAAACGAAATTAGCAACAAAGAGCTGATCTGTTCAAATCAATTTGACTTTTAAATCAAAATCGATTGACCAAGCTCTAATACCAATTGTCAGGATCTAAGTTTGAATTGATTGTTGTTTTGTTTCAAGTAATGGAAAATGATTGAAAACTGAAAATAAATGCAGCGGATTAATGGAAAATTTTACAACAATCAATCGGTCGTTTGTTTTCATCACCATCATGCTTTCAAGTAATTAAACTATGTGATTCACAAACTCCCCCTTAGCCCAATAACGATCGTTTGATAGTAAGAAATGAAGAAGATATGCGAAATTGATCTTTTTAAGAAGACAAGTGTTAACTGTTACATTGAGCGCCTATTTATACTAATTGTCTAACCACTAATCGTCTTTCAATGACGTCAGGGTTGATAGTGACAGCTAACAAACGTAACTAACTACAAACACTGCTTAGACTAAACTATCAGTGCATAGCACTGTTACATTGATTAAACTAATTCTAAACTAAGCACTGCTGGCTATCCCCTGTTCTTGTGATCTTCTATCAACGGTTGGGAGTTTCTTCTGTCAGAGGATAGGAAGCAATGAGTTTAATGAAAGCAGTAGATACTCATCAGCGGTTTAGAACCTCTGATGGTTGGATCAAAGCTCGGATGGTGTGTTTTGACTTTGTATCATCTGTTCCTTTCCAAAGGTTCAATCCCAACACTAAGGTGTCTCCATTGCCCGCTAAGGCTATCTTGTTACATTGATAGTCAAGTTTGAATTGGTCATGGAATAACTCGTTGACACAGTCTCAAAAACAGGTGCTATTTTGAGAGTTTCCTATAAATACATAAACAAAGTTAATATTATAGAAAAATAAATAAATAAAATAAAAACAGTTAGTTTATTTACCAATAATTGGTTTATCTGATACCGAGATCAACGCTTTTGCCAAAGCAACTTGTTCTTCATGATTCCATTGCCTTGTTTCTTTTTTACCAATAGCCGAAGAACCTTCAACCATAGCATTCTTATTATGTTTACTTTTGCTAGTCCCAGTCAGTGTCGATTCCCGGGCTGTTTGTGATTCCAGTGGTGTTTGTGGAACTTGAGTCTCGCTTGGTGTTTGTGGAAATTGAGTCTCGGTTTGTGCTCGAATAGCAAATAATTTGGGATCAAGAAATGATCGGTATACATCGTTACCTATATAGCAAAAACCAAGTTAGACATAATGTATAAATGCAAAGGATAACAAAAGAGTATATAAATATTGCCGATAGAGTTATTTGGAGCGTTTGTAGAGTCCCGAAAACATTTAGAAGTTGATCGATGGGGTTATTTGGAGCATTTGAAAATGACCCAAAACCATTTGGAACTTGACGGAATGGTTGGTTCCACCCAAAGAAATTGTGTTGCCTGTTTGGGTTCATGATTCTGTTGCATATATAATTAATTTGATTGGTTCTATGAAATGAATATATATTGGAATGACTTGCAACGTCCTTTTTTCTATACAAATGAAACGATACTTTTGACTTTTTTTAATTACAACGTTCATCTTTTTCCAAAAGAAGGAAACGATTTCAAAGGATTTTTTTTTTAAATTGAAACACTGTTTTTTCCATCCCAATATTCAGAAGATTTTGTTTTTTAAAATTGTATTCGTAATTTAAATTCAAAAATAAATATCAGTAACAATAATTGATTAATAAAATTAAAAAAAAAACATACAAACTGTGAATGTTATTAATAAAATTAAAATACATTTCATAATTAATAAAAACCAAACTACTCTTGTGAATGTTCGAAAATATGGTCGACCAAGTCTGACTTAAGTTGGTGATGCACTTTTGGGTTACATATCACGTCGGTTTGCTCGTTTTTGTACTTCATTAACTTCCTTAATCGCTACGTCCGTTTCATGTTCATTGTATTGACAAATGATTTGTTCCCCGTCTTCTAAAATCATGTTATGCAAATTTATACACGCGTACATTACCCTCCTAATTTTGGCTGGTGACAAAGCTCGTGTCGGATGTTTTATGATATGCCATCGTTGCTTCAAAATACCAAACGGTCGCTCAATATCTCTTCGGGCTGACATCTGAGCGGATGTGTCGATGACATGTTTCTCACCTATTGGAGTGTTATACGCTTTCACAATTGTGGCATATTGAGGATACATACCATCGGCAAGATAATAGCCATGCTTATATGTTGTTCCTCTAAGATGAAACGAAGAGTCCGACGCGGTTCCATTTACTATACCGTCGAAGATAAGCGAAAAATCTAATACGTTAATATCATTGTTGGATCCAACAATGCTAAACAATGCATGCCAAATCCCCAAGTCAACAACAGATGCCACAGCCTCAAACATCATGGTAGGATGCACATGATCACCAAGCATATATTGACCTCGCCAAGCATTAGGGCAGTTTTGCCACTCCCATTGCGTGCAATCGATGATGCTACCAAGCATCCCTTGGAAGCCGTGTCTAACTTCATGTGTCGCGTATGAAGCTTGAATGTCGGCCGGTGTCGGTCTTCATAAATATCTCCTGCCAAATAAAGTAATTACCGTTTTACTAAATTTGTAAATGCATAACCTTATAGTACGCTAGGACATCTTCAAATATTCGTCGAACGCATCAGGAGCAGTTCTGTATGCCATTTTCCGAATAGTCGCGGTACACTTTTGTAATGCACTAAAAACAACTCGACCTCTCGCATCATACCGTTGTTGGAACCACAGGTTCTCTTTCTTCGCATCTTTAAATATATGGTTGGATACGTCGGATCAACATCTTTCACGTAGTCGTTGATTAGCATCGTATGAGCGCGTAGTTGGTAGTGGTTGAGCGCAGGTTTTCAGGTTCGCAGTGGTGCTTGTGGTTGTTTTAGAAAAGCTTGGGTTGCTGCTACAACCGTTTGGGAAAAAACCTCATCCGCGGCATTGGACTCGGATGTTGATGAGGAAGAAGACATTGTTTAAAAATAGTGATTGTTTTGGTGTGAAAAAAAAACTAAGATGATGAGTTATATATAGTAGTGTTTTTTTATTTAAAATAAAAATAATAAATAATAAATTAACCAAAAGAGCCTTTGGGTATGCTATTCGCTTTTCCCTCTTGTTAACATGTTAACACAAGAAGGTATTAACACTCTTAAAGTCAAATGGGGTACGGCTCGTACTTAGTAACACAGTTTGGCCTTTACCGTTAGCCGAAAAAACAGGAGTCAGAAGCCCTTATAGCGGCCCATTGTTGATAGGTACGACCCATACTCACTTAAACGTTACGACCTATTTAACTATATATTCGTTTTAACTATACTTATCTACCCTATTTAATTTACTCTAAATATAAATATTTGCTTTAGTCACTTGCGTATATTTTATTTATTCAATCATAAGTATGCCTCATTTAGTCATGTTTATTTGTTTAGAGTATAAAACTTTGTATACGTAATAATAATAATTTGACACTACTTTGATTTTCATTAACTTAGTTCATAATATAGAGAAAAATAAGCTCGTCTTAATGGTGTAACACCCTGGCCACATGGAACTTGTGGCATAAACGTCAGGAAGTCAAGTTACTGGTACTAAAATTTCATTACATTAACTTATCGAATTACATTGTTTTAAAACATAAGACATAACAATACAAGTAGTTCTTTTTAGTTTAAAGTAACTAAGGGCCGAGTTCGTTTCCTATGTGTAGCAAACTTGGATAAGATCATCAAAACACTGAAACATGTTTTCGTATATATAAGGATAAAACAGTTGAAGAAACAAAAAGAGAAAGGGTATTCTTGTCCCTTCTCCCTTGAAACCCCCCCCCCCTGATTTTTAAACAGCTATAACTTTTTCATACATTAAGAATTTGTTTTAGATACACCATCATAACGACTATTTCATTCTCTTTAATTCAAGCAGCATATTGCCATAGTTTTCTTAAAAAAATTGGGTGATTTTGAATACTCATTACGTAATACATGATTTTGAATACCCAGCACCTGACTACGTCATTTCGAAAACTGATTACGTGATTTCATTATAGAATGTGAAATCTACACTAAGTGATTACGTAATTACGTAACAATAATCGACTATGTATTATTAAGTGACTACGTGATTTTGAATACTCATTTCGTGATTACGTGATGGCATTATAGTATTTTATGTGAAATACACGGAGTGATTGCGTTATAAGCATAATTGTAATAACATTAGTTATAACAAATCATATCCAATGTGTAATCAAGTAACGGATTTATATTGAAAGTACAATCACGTAATAGTTTATGTTGAATATGTAATAACAAAAGGGTATTCAAAATCACGTAATCATGTGCTGGGTATTCAAAATCACGTAATCACGTAATGGACTAAAGAGTATTCAAAATTCTATAGTTTTTTTAAGAAAACTATTGCAATAGACTGCTGGAACTAAAGAGAATGAAATGCTCGTTAATACGATGTAATTTTTTTTAAATATTAAAGTATTAAAAAGTTATAGCGGTTTGAAAATCAAGGGGGAAGTTGTTCTCTGGATACATGACTAAACTATCATTGTCCCCAATTACACTTGTCATTCTCTAGTTGTCACGTATGCTTGGTGCGAAATTTATGTCTTGTACATGATCCAACCTCAACATATCAAATGCTATAAGTATTATATAGAATATTAAAAATGTTATGGATTATCTATAATATATATTTTGGTGAATATACATAAATAATTGTAGTAATGATCCTAATGCTAGCTATTGAGTACAGAATACGAAAGATCATATATTGGTAGCTATTATAATAATAATAATAATAATATAATAATAATAATAATAATAATAATAATAATAATAATAATAATAAATAAATTTCATTATATGTATAGGTTATTAAAAGAACAATATTACAATTTGTAACTTAATGAAAGATGAAAAGCGAAAATTACCAAAGTATAAAAAATGATTCTATGATTTTCAATTTACTCAAATTAATAAGTAATAGATGAGAAATAACCCAGGCAATTATATATGCTATTAAGCCCATTATTAACTTTTAAATCAATCTTCACATTAGATTTGACTGAGATTCAGCCACTCACAAAAATGACTGATGTCATGGCAGTTCAGAGCAGTTCTTTACGGTTTCCAAAAGCTCCACTTTTTTCTCTGCTCACGTCGCTAGTAACCTTCAAATACCCTTCATGTCTCCTTCTTTCTCCTCCCCACGTCGCAGGTAACATTCATATACGCTTCCAGTTAGCAAGTTTGCCCCACGTTCTCCACCTTCCTTGATTTTAGGCCGCCATATTTTGTCTCACTCCTCTTCGCCCATAAAATTGTCATCCATCTCCACAACCTGCATCAACAACGAAGGAGAGATCGGACACCTTTTCAGACGCCGTATTCACCTCCTCAGCGATGGGAATACAATCAACACCGCATCTGCCTAGCCATTCGATCGATACCCACCCTTGATGCCCATATTACACCATTACTACAACGCTCCTATCCTCACCACCACCGGAGATCTGGATTGATTGGCAACAGGTAATATTCATCTCTTCGTCACGTAATGTTCATTGTTGGCATGATTTCTTTATTCGGTAGCTTTAGGGTTTTTTTATTCATCTAATACGCTGATATAATTGCTTATGTGGCTTAGATGCAGGTTAGTTCTTTGGGGCGTAATGCAGTTTACTTGAAACATTCACACATCAACGAATTGCCTAAGTAACTGTCGTGAGTGAAGGTTAGTTCATATCTTGCACTGTGTGAAGGTTAGTTCATATCTTGCACTGGTACTCATTGTTTATATATATATATATATGTGTGTGTGTGTATATATATATTGAAATTTTTTTCGTATGATGTGGATTTTGTAGGTTATAATACAATATGATCTTCCATATGATATGTTGTGGTGTTCTACATTGGTATTTGTCAATGTTTAATTTGTAAACTAAATTGCTTCTCTAATAAAGATTTAAAATTGTTTTTAGGCGATGTTCTCATTGGACTCATCCATCAAAACGATGCCACTGACAAAAGACGTGATTAAGGGATGGTGACCAAAATTCTTGGGTTAAAGTCGGCTGATGTTGTCGTGCCTCACATAATGTATGTATGATGACGTTGCTTGAATTTGTTTACTTATAGTTTTTGGTTCCTCATATGAACTTTTATGTTCTCTTTACGTTTCTTAGATACGCCTATTGCGTGTTTCTTAATTAATTGTTGAAAAGCACCATAGATGTTCCTAATACTAATAAAATGATTGTTCTTTACTCCTCCAATTGACATTAAATGTTAAGACAACCAAAATTGAATGGTTCAGTAAGCACTTTTGCTGTTTGGTGTCATTGAGTTTGAGAACAATGTATTAAATCAAATTGGAATGTTATTAAGTGTCATTTTATTCGATGTTACATGATTTCTGCATTTGGTTCATTTCGGTTAGCCGTAGTTTTAGCTTCTTGGTCAGAAACATATGACTTTCGGTTGTAGAGAAACTATTGATTAATGAGTTATGCTACTAGGCTCTATGGACATCTTATATTAGTATTTAAATCATCAATGTATCTTTACTGGAAATAACAGACTAGCCTCTCAGTATGTTGCATGCAGAAGTACATTATGTGCGGCCCACCGGTATCACTACTTATGAACATTCGAGCTGTAAGTCCAGACCATTATGAACCTTCATATTTTTTACAAATATAGTCGAATAATTTGTGAGCAAGATGTGAATGAGTGTGTCTGTGTAAGCAATTGTGTTCATATGAGGTTCTAAAATGAATGTGCAAGTAGGGCAATATGCAAATGAAGTTGGCAATCTTATAACACTCTAAGGTCACTTGTCATTATTTATATTTTACTAACTTTTTTAAATTTCATCAGGTGCAGGTAAACTGATCTTTAATCTTTTTCCTGTATGAATTTGTTTTTCATTACCTTGGTTAAAAATGTTTAGACTAGTTGGTTGTTGTCAAAATTATTGTTTTTTGAATTGGTATTGGTGACTAGCACTTGAAATAGAAAACAAGAATCATAGTATTGATCCATGGTAAGCTTGTGTAGTTGGCTTTTATTATAAGACCCTAAAGCAGATTCAACCCTCTTTTGATGGTTCTGGTTTTATTAATCTCAAATCGGGATCTACGAGTGATATTGGAGTGATAAATTATTATTAATAGATGGACGACTAAAAAAGGGAGAAAACACATTCGGACACACCATGAAAGGAGTTGTAGTAAGGAGCATCTCGTCGATACTATATGTGCTATATAAAATTCATAAACAAATAAAGAAGTTTTAAAAATAAAATGCACTAGCTTAAAAAATGTTAAGTGAACAAGAAAATATTTAGAGTTAAATCATTTTACAAATACTATAAAGGATTTTGAAATTTAAAAACATGCAAATAGCAAGAAGGTTGTATTATTTGTATGTATAGTAAACATTATTTAGGATAATACTCAAACAATTTCGATGGATTATATTGGACGGTTTGGAAGGTGTGTCACGAAATGGTTCAAACAGTTTTTTGGCCCCAACCGAACTTTAACCATCTTCTTAACTGTCAAACATGATATGTATCAATGTACGTATGACTTGGTCGCATTACAATTCCGGCACCAAGAGATCAAACATTACTCATAATCATTGTTATCCTTTCGCTTTATTCATATTCCTGTTCGAGATTATTCCTTGATATCCAACAGAGAACATCATCATGGACCGCGTGCTGAATAACAACGAGAGCTTTATGTCACGGAGTTAGTCCTTCAACCCACGTGCGGCTCTTAGTCACCGTGCTAAGATCAGCCTTGACACCAAACTTGCAACTCGATTCAAATGACTGAACAAAGGATCAAAGAGTGTGAACAAAGAGAACACTTGTATTGCTTTTGAGAACTCTTACAAAGGGAACTTTGATACAATGTTGGAAGGTGATCACCAAATGATCATGGATCACCTATTTATACTAGTTGCTAAGTATCTAGATTATTCCTAATCTAGAGATTTCTATGTATAAAATATACAAGATATCTAAGATATTTACAAGGATTAGTCTAGAATGATTAAGAAAAATATCCAAGATATTTTCCTAGAAATCTCTAGTCCTTCATGATATTTTTAAGGCATGGATCCAGAATTTTCTAAGGAAAAAATCTGTCATAGAAGGACCTTGAAGTTGGTAGAACATTCCGGAATCCTGATATGTTGCAATCTGAATTTGGCGGGCTGTGACATTCTCCCCCACCTAATCCGTCGACGTCCTCGTCGAGCCTTCATGGTACTTCTTGATCTCGTCCCGGAACTGCCATAGTGAATCTTCTGTCTCCCAACTTGCTTCACTATCTGGTAAGTTCTTCCATTTGATCAAGTATTCTTTGTAGCTAGGCACTCCCCGTCGTCGGATGGTGCGGTCGGATATAATCTCGGCAACCTCACGATCGAATGATGTTACAACGGCCTTTGGTGCCCGCCGCTTAGATACTCCACGATCTAAGTCTTCCTCGTCCGCATGATAAGGCTTGAGATTACTTACATGGAAGACCGGATGAATCTTCAACTTGGGCGGTAATTGTAGTCGGTAAGACACTTTTCCAACTCGAGCAATTACTGGAAACGACCCTTCATATTTTCTCACGAGTCCCTTGTGTACGCCCCTCAGTGACTTGAATTGATGTGGCAAGAGTTTGACCATGACTTGGTCCCCGACTTCAAATTCCATGTATCGCCTCTTGTTGTCCACCCATTTCTTCATTTTCTTAGCCGCTTTGTCAAGGGAAGTACGAGCCAATTCTGCTTGTTCGTGCCACTCCTTCAGACTCTTGAAAGCGGCTGGGCTACTACCGTCGTAAGATGCGGCTAAGGCATTGGGAGTCAATGGTTGACGTCCCGTTAGGATTTCAAATGGGCTCCTCCCGGTTGCCTCACTTCATTGCATATTATAAGAAAATTGTGCAACATCTAAGAGTTTAGCCCAATCTCTTTGGTTAGCACTTACATAGTGTCGAAGGTATAGTTTGAGCAATGCATTGACCCGCTCTGTTTGTCCATCAGTCTGGGGATGAAAGCTGGTTGAAAAGTTAAGTTCTGTCCCCATAATTTTGAATAACTCAGACCAGAACCGCCCTGTCAAGCGAGGATCTCGATCGCTAACAATGGTTTGTGGTATGCCCCAATACTTTGCCACGTGCTTGAAGAAAAGTCTTGCCATCTCCGCAGCGGTAACATCGGCTGGTGCGGGAATAAAAGTTCCATACTTGGAGAACCTATCAACCACCACAATCATGCTCCCCGATCCTTCCGACTTTGGTAGGCAAGTGATGAAATCCATTGAAATGTTTTCCCAAGGGCCATTCGGGATTGGTAAGGGCTCTAACAAACCTCCTAGTTGGCGTTGTTCGATCTTATCTTATTGACAAACTAAGCAAGTGCGCACGTATGCTTCAACATTATCTGCCATACGTGGCCAATAAAATGTACCTCCGATTAGTGCCAACGTTCTTTTGATGCCCGGATGACCAGCCCATTTGGAATCATGGCATTCCTTCATCACGGAACGCCTAAGGTTGCCGCACCTTGGTACTTAGAGCCGGTCTCCTTTGGTGAATAAAAGATCCCCTTTTAACCAAAATCGAGTCGTCTTTCCTTCACGAGCTAAGGCGACAAGATGTTTGGCAAATGGATCTTGTTTAAGACCTTCCTTGATTTGGTCTTGGATGTCGAATGTTGGGCGGGTAATAGCAGCAAGCTTGGCTTTGCGACTCAGTGCATCAGCCACCACGTTTGCTTTCCCGGGCTTGTACTCCAAGACATAATCAAATTCAGCAAGGAAGTCTTGCCACCTAGCTTGTTTGGGACTTAGTTTCTTTTGAGTTTGAAAGTAGCTAGTGGCAACGTTATCAGTTTTGATAACAAACCTTGACCCAAGAAGATAGTGTCTCCAAGTGCGTAAGCAATGCACGATTGCCGTCATCTCCTTTTCTTGCACCGTGTATTTCTTCTCGTTGTCATTAAGTTTCCGACTTTCAAACGTGATCGAGTGACCCTCCTGCATAAGTACTCCACCAATTGCGAAGTCCGATGCGTCCGTGTGTAATGTGACATCCCGGTTTTTCAGATATCTTAAACGCACTACTTCACGGTTATTCGTTCCTACGTTAAATTGATTCGGAGACTTAAATTGCACGCTCGAAATAATTACGATAATTTCGTGAACTTGTCAAATGAATTACGTGCTATGTGTATTAAACGTTTATAAGTTGGTGAATCATTATGTGATGTTCGATTTCGTGATTTGTTTTAGTTATGAAATATATATAGTAAATATATAGACGAATCGAACCGAACCGCGACACGAGCCGCCCTCAATACCTTACGACTCAAGGAGTTAACCAAACTTGAGGACCAAGTGTTAGACCCAAACCAACCCACCCGAACCCCTTTACGGCCGCGAGTATCCCAAACCGTAAACCCTTCCCTTCCCTTCATCCCTTGCGCTATATATACATACACATGCATGAGCTTGCTTCACAAAAACAAAACACAAAACCCTAGTGGAGAAAACAGCCGACGGCAGCCCTCATTCATCCTTTCGATCGCAAGACAGCCTTGTTACACTCCTCCTGAATCGCGGCAGCCCTCCCTCACCATTCTTCTTCTCGGTCGCAAGCCTCGCCAACATCCGAATCAGTCCCATCTAGTTCTCGGCTCTTGTCCAAGTCTCGGCTCATTGATCTTGTTATTAAAGGTTAGGATTATCATTGTTTGCAAGATCATATTCGGATTTATATGTTTGAATGTAGTGTTATGTTAGCCGATTTATTTATGATGTTTGTGGTTAAGATGATTAGCGAATCTAGAAACGTTAGGCTGCGTTTTGTTTGATAAAAACTATAGGTTATAATTAGGGTTTGCATGGGTATGATATGTATGATAGTATATGATTGGAAATTCTGTTTTTTTGTCGCATATGTTCAATGTATCGATGGTTTAAGCGGGTTAGATCGTGATAAAGTGCTGAATCAGAATGCTGAATGGTGGTTACAGCCAACTTCAACTGGCTGTAACTTGGTTATTATCTATCAAAAAACGGATTTTCTGAAGTCTAAAACGTAGAATTTTGAAAAACGATTCTAATGGCACTGGATTCATATTTTTCTGAAGTCGTTTGATATTTTTAAGTGGCCAATTAAATTCAGTAACTAAAGCTGTGAAAATCCTGAATATTTGTTAGTTGTTTATCAAGTCGGATCTAATAATCTGTAGGGAGTCGAGTCATGAAATTTGTACAGCAACTAGATATGGAAATTTCCGGAAACTCCCACTAGAATTTTGTTAATTGGACGAACGGTGATTTTTAAATAAATACTTCCGTGGACTGCAGTCAGAAAGCGACGAATCTGACTGCAGCCTAGTATATTAATATTTACGAATAATTGGTAAAGTGTTAGGACTTGAAAAATTTATATAAAATTCTACAGTATAGTTGTCACCTTCTGTAAAATAATTGGAATTTTTGGAACGTTGGAACTATTTTATAAAAATCCTTGAAAACAGCCTAATTATGAGTATATGAGCTGAAACTTGATAACTTGCGAATGTATGTACCAAAGTGTTGTATGAATTGATTTTGTGTACATGATAAATTGTTTTGATCACTATGTTCATATGAGGATACTTGCATGCATGTTTGAGTGTTAGGATTTGTGATTGTGTGTACCGCTTTGTACGTTAATTATGTGTAGGATTTGTATTGGTGTGTTCACACACTAACTTGAAATCAATTGACTTGTTAGGACGCAATTAGCGGTCCCATCATTTGCAACTTCTGTCTTACACTAACCGAGCAACTAAAGGTGAGTTCACGGCCCCTAATTTTATCCGGTTTTAAACAACAGGGGGAGAAACATGTATACACTCTACAACTCTATCTCTTTACGTTATACGAAATTAACGTCACTTAACTATTTGGTAACTAAGTTAATGTTAATGTACGTTATGGTCACTAAGCAGCTGTATCACACAAGTCCTCGACAATCTCTCGGATCGTTAGTATTGGTTTAAATAGCGGGGAAATTATAAGTAGTACTACTGGGCCCGACAAGCCCCATCCGAGCTAGTCGCGCTAGCCGACCGGGTATGGTCAACGGGTGAATAATTTGGCCAAACTTCGCCATGGTCAGTGATAGGGCTGGCAACACGGAGGCACAATAGTCAGCTTCGATCGCGAACACTTACGTGACATAACTTTAGGCTAGCTACCTATATATATTAACATTGAACTTAATTACGAATCAACAATATTATCCCGGGTTAGGGATAATGGAACCAACAACGTTATTATTCCAGGTTAGGAATAATGGGACAGCATTATTATTCCGGGTAAGGAATAATGGAACTATCAGTATTATTCGGGTTGGGAATAATGGAACTATCAGTATTATTCCGGGTTGGGAATAATGGAACTAAATCGTTATCCCGGGTTAGGGATAACGGGGGAAACAAACTTATAACCGAACAAACGAATTTATGAAAACCTGTGAACTCACTCTTCTTTAATGTTGACACTTGTTTCTTTACATGTTTCTCAGGACGCTAGGAGCTCTAGGTGCACTCACTTGCATTGATCAAGACACCTTTTATCGAGTCTCATTTACAAACATTGTTTTGGGTTTTCTTTAGTTTTGGCGTTTGTGTTGGCGCCCGTTTCTCTACTTATTTTTATGCTTCCGCTCAACCGTAAAAACTAATGCTTCCGCTAAACATTGAAAACTAACTAAGACAATATAAAATCTACAATGAATGGTTAAACAAATGATTTTGGAAAACGTATTATCAAATCATATAGAGTCGTTCGACGTACTAGTGTCTCAGATTCTGGTTTGTTCACACGCCTCGCGGAAAAACTCCGCAAGTGGAAATTGAGGGTGTGACAGATTGGTATCAGAGCCACTAGCTATAGAGAACCATGTTTGCATTAAAAGTAGACCTAAACTATAGCTGAATACACGACACTAGACGTAGTTTGGCACCGAACTGTTATACCTTGTTATGTGATGTACCACAACTGTGTTATGAAGAATATGAATGCATAAGAAATGAATGCAACTCGTAACTAACTACACAACCTAACAGGCAATGTCATCATCATCCTCATCATCATCCGACAAACTTACGCAACCAAGGGCGCAGGAAAGGCACCTATGGTGGAACCTTTACCATCTTATGGCGTGGAGACACGCTCAGCTGCGAGGAAAAGGCTCGCTCTAGGGGAGGAGTCGTCATCACGCCCAACCATCGCTGTGCCGGTCAAACCGGTTAACTCTGTAGAAGTAGGAAACGACCTACTTAGAGATATGATACGGAAATAACAAGAACAAATACAAAGAATGCATGAAACCATCCTAGCTCAGGGATGGATGATACGACAACTGACAGGTAAAACTGGATCGCTCGAGGAAGAGCAACATACGAGTAAGATAGCTCGTAACACCTTAGCCAGAGATCTTCGTGCTGAGCAGCTAAGGGCTGACTGGCTAGAAGACAGAGTTCTTGAGTCTAGCTGGAGAATTCAAGAACTGGAACAAAATCAGGCACCTGCACCAGTACCTGCCCCAGCACCGGCCCCTCCAGTGCCGGTAGAGGAGGATCCGAAGAGGATCCAGAAGAGGATCCGGAAGAGGATCCAGAAGAGGACCCAGAGGAGGATCCAGAGGAGGATCCGGAGGAGGACCCAGCTGTAGAAGCTGGAAATGCCGCGCAGGATGACGGCAACGATAGTGATTTGGGGGATGGAGACGTAGAAGACTGACACGTCTCGCTTATTTTATTTACTTTCCTTCAGTCTATTTATTTTCCCACTTGTGTTTAAACTTGAGACTTTATAGTGAACTCATATGTTTAGTTGGCACTTTGTAAGACGTTGAAACTTTATTTAATCAAGTATTTCTTTTGACTATTTAATTTATTTGAGTTGACATAACTTGAAGAATTATTTAAGTACGGAATAGGATAACTATATTGGATATATAGACTTATCGGTGTGTGTTTATGTTGTCTTACGAAGATCCAAATGGCAACTGGACGTCGCGGAAACCTTAACATGATGCCCGAAGAATTAGCTGCAATGATCCAAGGGCACGTGAATGCAGCTCTAGCGGGTGTTCAGAACCAACCGGCAGGTAACCATTATTAAATTTTCATGGGAAAATCTAATAGTTGGGCTAGTAGAATTCCTCGCTGACTACCTGTCCTCTGCCAGCAGGAGGGGTCTTAACCCCTACAAGATGTTCCTCGACGCGAAGCCAAGCAAATTCATGGGGGCAGAAGGACCCATAGGATTGGTGCGCTGGATCGAAAAATCTGAATCAGTATTTGAAATGTGCAACTGTCTGGAGGCCAACAAGGTCAAGTATGCAGCCTCAACACTGGAAGATGGGGCACTAACTTGATGGAATGCGCAAGTCCAAACGCGTGGACTTATTGCTGCAAAAGCAATGGCCTGGGCCGAGTTTAAGGCCCTAATCAAAGAAGAGTAATGTCCGTGAGACAGAGTTCAACAATTGGAGCAGACATTATGGAACCACAAGATGGTGGGATCTGAAATCGAAGCATACACAGCGAAACATCACGACTTGGTATTTCTGTGTCCCGATCTGGCCAACACTGTGGAGAAACGACTCGAGTTCTACCTTGGGGGTCTGGTCCCGGAGATTCAGGGTATGGTAATGGCTAGCAACCCTGCAACTGAGCATCAAGCAATCAGGTTGGCGCACAAACTCACCGATAAGGCGGTGGAACAAAAGAAGTTGCCAGCTCGGGGTACAACTGAAGTTGCCTCTGATAATAAAAGAAAGTTTGAAGACTCGTCTGTTCGACAGTCTTCGTCATCCCAGCCACAACAGGGGAACCAGAAACGGTTCAATAATTACAACAGCCACCGGGGTCACCAAAACCAGCCCGCCAACAACAACCAGAACGCAAGCGGCTATGTAGGTCGAAAGCCGCAGTGCAATCGCTGTAATCTTCATCATCACGGCCCTTGTGCCGGAATCGCTGCCAACGATGTGGCAAGGTGGGACATGCGGCAAAGGATTGTCGCGGGGAAATCATGTCCCGACAAAACCAAAATCAACCCCAGGGCCAGCAACATGGTGTTAACCGGGGATGCTATCAGTGTGGTAGCACTGCCCACTTCAAAAGAGACTGCCCACAGCTGCGTAACAACAACAACAATGGTGGGAACAACCACAACCGCAATAACCACAACAATAATGGAAATGGTGGCACCGGAGGTGCCAAAGGTCGCGCATTTACGTTGGGCCGCGGAGAGGCCAGTGTCACACCCCGACCCGCAGCAGAATAAGAGTCGGGGCATAATTGGGTTATCACCAAAGCTCATGACATTTACTAATATGTTTCATATTTAATAAAGTCAAAGTTACATTTCCAAATATTCAAACATGTTCATACATTACAAGGAAAATAACCAAACATAACAATCCCAACTCTAAATCATTTTATTCTTCTAGTCCAATCCTATGTGTTCCTAGCTGCTGCTGGTTCACCTGTATCATGTGTAAAAATGGAGGGTTTTGGGTCAACATAAGTTGGCGAGTGAACCTTATTAGATAAACATTTATTAATGAATTACTTATTAGTTTATCAATGAAAAATTGTGCATAATCATAGATGAGCAAATGTAAATAATCAAGCAGTGGCAAATAGCAATCACAACTATAACATACAATAACATAGGATAGCATACATGAACATACCAACATCAACAATAAATAACATAATTAAAACTGTGCGATCAAGGCTCAATCAAACGGAGCCGATCGTATTGCATGTACTGAAAATGAAAATGTCTGTGCGATCAAGGCTCAATCAAACGGAGCCGATCGTATTGCATGTACTGAAAATGTAAAATGTTTGTGCGATCAAGGCTCAATCAAACGAAGCCGATCGTATGTGGGCACGCCAGGTTCAACCTCATAATGAAATGGGGAACATGTTCAACGCTCATAATGTAATGGGGAGCGGCGGCCTATGAAATTGCATGTACTGAAAATAATAAATTGCATCCAACAATAACTACACAACAGTTGAAACAAACTGAATACACATGTTCATGATATGATGTATGTACAATGGTTTAATTATAATATATATATAACAAGACACATGATACACCCCAAAACGTGATTAAAACAGGGAATTTGTAAAGATTCACTCACATTGGGTGCGTTGGATTGGAGATGGTGAGATGCGCACGAATTAGATGAGCGGAACAACGAGAAATACTAACCTAAATAATAACGGAAAAATATATTAAATGAGTGGATTTTATTAAGGATTTTAATGAAATTTTTAAATATATTTTTGTGAGTTCAAGGCTATTTTCTATCTTTAAAAATGTTATTTTTAAGTATTTTTAATTGATTTTTAAATTAAATTAAATAAATAAAAATATAAAAAAAATTGTTTATTTAGCGTTGACCGTTGACCGTTGACCTGTTGACCTGTTGACCGGTTCGGTCAGCGAATTAGTTTGCGCCGGGTGAGGCTCGAACCCGAGACCTCCCGTACTCGTGCACGCAGCTCTACCAACTGAGCTACGTGTCTAACCCGAAATAAACTTGTTTTTAATTATATTTATACACTTATTCAGTTTAACCGAATTCCTTTTAATTGCAAAAACATTTTAATTCAACAGACCGGTACCTGTGATGGGTTTCGAACTCGTGACGTGCGATTCAGTGTTGCACACAGTCCACCGCTGGACTGTGTGTCTAACCTGGTTATTATCTCGGTTTTTTATTATACTTAACAACTAACTGAGTTAACCCGGTTTAGTTTTTAAACAAAAAGGCATTTTATTACATAAGGAGTGCGTGTAGCAGGGATCGAACTCGGGACGTGTATGATTTTTGTTTGCACACAGTCCACCGCTGGACTGCGTGTCTAACCCGTTTATAATTCCGATTTTAATTAATCTTATGTCATCTCTGAACTCGTCTTCTTCATTTCAAACACAGACATCAATCAAAGGAACTGATACGTGGTTAATTTAGTTAATGAACAAGATGATCAATTTGAAAACATTGAACCGAAACGTTTGGGGAAAGAAAATACCGATCAGATCGTCTTCTTCAGAGACTCCGGCGAAGCTCGTCGGCTCTGTTTTGGAACCTTCGGCTGTGAGAATCAATTAACAGGTTTAAGGGTTTAGATGTGAAATTGAACTAATGAGTATTGATTATCAGCATGTTTGAATGATCATACCGGTATTCAGCGAGTTTCCGACAAATCCAGGAGTTTTTCCGGTGAGAACAGAAAGTCCAGCAATGTCGTCTGTGGTTGAGTATGAGCGATGGGTTAATGTTAGTAAAGTTCTAACAATTGATTGAAACAGTAAAGTCGGGGTATTTTACCGGTTTAAGTTGAATACGGTTTTCCGGCGACTTTTGCAGAAAATTCCGGCGAGCTGATTTAGGCGTTCTGATGGTCTGAAAATGTGATGAAAAAGAAATGGAGTATTGGTATGATATTTCTGAGTCGCGAGAGTGGTCTGAAGTTGAAGAAATCTGGACTTGATGATTTTTCGGTTATAAAAACCGATAATGATGAGGCTTTATGTTTAATCAATTCAGACTTGATTAAAAATCGTCGGTGCATCGGTTATAAACTGAATGTGCGAGTAAACAAGCGAATTGACGATTGATTTGCCGATTACCGTTTTTCAGTTGGCGCAACCGGTTTAACCGGGTTTGTGTATAAATCTCATTTGTGTTCTGTGATATCCCGGGTTTTTCGGATAACTTAAACGTAATACTTGTCAAACTAATTACGTGCTATGTGTACGAACGTGTACGAATTAAATGAATACGTGATGTGTGTTGTGTGATTGTTTTAGCAATTGAATAATTAGAGTAGATATGTACACGAACTGAACCGAACCGCGACACGAACCAACTTGATTCATTGTGACTCTAGGAGTTAACAAAGTTTAAACTTTGAACCCAAGTTTACGGCCAAAGGAAAACAAGGATCAAACCCGAAATCGCAAACACAAACCGAGATCAAACCTAGACCTAAAGTTCTAACTATTCGGCCAAGATCAAAAATCAAACCAACTCACCTTTAGTCCTTGGCAGCGAAATCAAGCCCAAACCCAAACCGAACCAACCCAAGATCCTCGGCCACAATGCTTAACTAAAACCGTAACCCTTATCATCTTGCTTGCGCCTATATATATACAAACTCACATGCTCCTTCACAATTCACAAACCCTAGTTGAAGAAAACAGCCGTCGGCTGCCTTACTCTCACCTTCCTCTCGGTCGCAGCAAGCAGCAGCCAAGTCTTTCATCTTCTTCGACCGCAAACTGCCTCACTCTTGTCCCATTGATCGCGAGCAGCCTTCATCTCAATCTGGTCAGCCCTCGCTCACTCCATTCAACCGCAAACAGTCCTTGTTCACCACTATTCGATCAACATAGCAGCCTACGCTATCACCATCCTCTCGGTCGCGATTATTACTGAAACAACCGGATACATCTTGTCCAAACCTCGGCTTGTTTACCTAGTTAACCAAGGTTAGGGTTATCTCTGATTACAAGATCATGTTCGGATATATATATATATGTATGCTTGAATGATTAATTGATTAGTTGTTTCGGGTCTTATATGTTGAATGAATAATCGGCTGTTTTGATTATGTTCTTGTGTATAATTGTTTGCGGATATCATAAGTGCAAGTATGTTTTGTTTGTAAGAACGAGAAGTTAGGCTAGCCGATTTGTTAATGATGTTTACATTGGATGATTTCATTGTTTCGGATTATAATACTAGATTGAAAGCTGGAAGGAGTTTGAAAGCTGAATATAGATATGGGCTGTGTTTTGCTTGTAATAACTAGAAGTATGAACTAGGGTTTGCATGGATGAGATATTGGTATTGATCTAGGATTAGAAATCGGTTTTTGATCCCCTAGGTTAATCATATGAACGAGTTGTGCGAGTTAACGGTAACAATAATGCTGAAACAGGATGCTGTGTAATAGTTACAGCCGACTTTATCTGGCTGTAACTTGGTCGTTAGTTGTCGAAAAACGGATTTTCTGACGTCTAGAACGTAGAGATTTGAATAAGGAATCTAATGGCGCTGGATTCATAATTTTCTGAATTCGTTTGATATTTTTAAAGGGCTAAATAAGTTCAGTAACTAAAACTGTGAAAATTCTGGAATTTTGTTGGTTGTTTATCAAGTTGGATTTTAAAATCAGTAGGGATTTGAGTCATGATTTTTGTACAGCAACTGGGTATGGAAATTTCCGGGCAACTCCAACTGGAATTTTGTTAATCGGACGATCAGTGATTTTTAAATAAATTCTTCCGTGGACTGCAGTCAGAAAGCGGTAAATCTGACTGCAGCTTAGTGAATTAATATTTATGGCTAATTGGTAAAGATTTAGGATTTGGAAAAATTATATAAATTTCTATGGTATAAATGTCACCTACTGTCAAAAATATGGGAATTTTTGGTTTGTTAGAACTATTTTATAAAAATCCTAGAAGACAGCTGAATAATTGAGTGTTAAGCAGAAAGTTGATAACTTGTGATTGTATGCATTAAAGTGTTGCATGGATTTGAAATATGCTCATGATAAGTTGTTTGATTACTATGATCACATGAGAATACTTGCATGCATGTTTGAGTGTTAGATATGTTGTTGGTATGTATCACCTTGTGAATAGATTGCGTGTGGAATTTGTATTGGTGTGATTACACACTGACGTGGAATTAATTGGTTTGTTAGGACGCAACTAGCGGTCCCATCTCTTATAACATCTTTGCTACACTAACCGAGCAAATAAAGGTGAGTTCACGGCCCCTAACTTTATCCGGTTTTTAAACAACAGGGGGAGAAACATGTATACACTCTCAAACTCAATCTCTTTACGTT
Organism: Scalesia atractyloides; assembly: GCA_947069175.1. Classification (NCBI taxonomy): domain Eukaryota; kingdom Viridiplantae; phylum Streptophyta; class Magnoliopsida; order Asterales; family Asteraceae; genus Scalesia; species Scalesia atractyloides. The sequence goes on along the minus strand of CAMTDV010000005.1, from coordinate 72,615,507 downwards.
ATACGAATTTAACGTCACATAACTATACGGTAACTAAGTTAATGTTAATGTAATGTTATGGTCACTAAGCAGCTTTATCACTTAAGTCCTCGACAATCTCCTCGGATCGTTAGTATTTGGGTTAAATAGCGGGGGAATTATAAGTAGTACTACTGGGCCCGACAAGCCCCATCCGAGCTAGTCGCGCTAGCCGACCTGGTATGGTCAACGGGTGAATAATTGGCCTAACACCGCCATGGTCATGTGATAGGCCTGGCAAAACGGAGGCACAACAGTCAGCTTCGATCGCGAACTCTTACGTGACATGACTTTAGGCTAGCTACCTATATACATTAATATTGAACTTAATTACGGAACAACTTAATATTCCTGGTTTGGAATATTGGAAACAACAACATAATATTCCTGGTATGGAATATTGGAAACAACAACTTAATATTCCGGGATGGGAATATTGGAAGCAACAACTTATTATTCCGGGATAGGAATAATGGAACTGATACGTTATCCCGGGTTGGGGATAACGGGAGAAAACAAACTATAACCGAACAAACGAATTTATGAAAACCTGTGAACTCACTCATCTTTAATGTTGACACTTGTTTCTTTACATGTTTCTCAGGACGCTAGGAGCTCTAGGTGCACGCACGTGCATTGAACAAGACATCATTATCGAGTCTTATTTATTAATATTGTTTTGGGATTTTTCATTGTTTTGGCGTTTGTGTTGGCGCCCGCATCACTACTTATTTATGCTTCCGCTCAAACTTTAAAAACTGATACTCATGCTAAATATTGGTAATATAAAATCGACAACAAATGATTTTGGAAAACGTATTATCAAATCATATAGAGTCGTTCGACGTACTAGTGTTTTAGATTCTGGTTTGTTCACACGTCTCGCGGTAAAACTCCGCAAGTGGAAATTGAGGGTGTGACATGTTCCTAGAGATAACAGAAAACACAATGTGGCGGAGTGGTCTTGTGGTTGTGTGTTAAGTCGCTGAAGTTGATTTCTGGCTGACCCGGGTTCGAGTCCCGGCAGCATCATATTTTTTTTATTTATTTTGTTTTAGCTTTTTATCAAATATTCTTTTTATAGTTTAGTTTATCTATTAATTATGTATCATTTTAAGTCAAAATAATCATAAATATTCAACGTGATTTTTATAACTTGATATTCGATTACAAAACGGAGCGGGTTTTGGAAACCCGTTTTTGACAAATGTTATAGTATCCCCTACTTTTAGAAATTTCGTCCCGAAATTTAAGTAATAGTAGTAGGAAAAAGGTGCGGGTATTGTTCGCGCATTGAGTCTTCACGTCCCCAAGTAAACTCAGGTCTCCGTTTCAACTCCCAGCGTACCCTAACAATTGGAATGCGACTTTATCACAGACGTTTTTCCCTGAAGTACATGATTCTCTACAGGTCTTTCAATAATATGCATAGATTCATCAATCTGAATATCTTCCAGAGGGATGTGGAGGTTTTCGTGACACTTCTTCGAGTTTGATACGTGGAATGTGGGATGAATCCTGTTGAGTTCTTCTGGTAGATCAAGCTTGTAAGCTATAGGTCCTACTCTTTCGAGTATCTTGAAAGGCCCTACGTAGCGTGGTGCTAGCTTGCTCTTTTTGACCAAAACGAACTACTTCCTTCCACGGTGATACTTTTAGAAGTACATGATCACCAATGTTAAACTCTAAAGGTTTCCGTCGTTTGTCTGCATAACTCTTTTGACAACTTTAGGTCGCTAAAAGATTGTCTCGGATTTGATGGATCTTGTCTGCGGTTTCTTGGATCAATTCTGGACTAGTGATTTGAGCTTCCCCAATTTCGTGCCAACATACAGGAGATCGGCACTTACAACCATATAAGGCTTCAAAAGGTGCCATGCCGATGCTTGAATGATAGCTGTTGTTGTACGAAAAATTCAACTAGCGGTAGATGAGCGTCCCAATTTTCCTTGAAGTCTATAACGCCTACTCGAAGCATATCTTCAAGAGTTTGAATGGTGCGCTCAGACTGTCCATCAGTTTGAGGATGATAGGCGATACTGAGATCTAATCGCGTGCCCATAGCGGATTGTACTGCTTGCCATGTTCGTGAAGTGAAACGACCATCACGATCAGAAATAATGCTTAACGGTACTCCATGTCGGCTTACGATTTCGCGGATACAAATACGAGCTAGCTTTTCGTTCTTAAAATCTTCGCGGATAGGAATAGAGTGAGCTGATTTTGTAAGTCGATCAGTTACTATCCATATAGTGTCATACCCACCAGAAGTGAGAGGTAACCTGGTAATGAAATCCATGGTTATATTTTCCCACCTCCATATAAGTATTTCAGGTTGGACCAGAAGTCCCGAGGGTCTTTGGTGTTCAGCTTTTATTTTGGAACATGAAAAACACTTGGAAACAAAATCAGCAATATGCTTTTTCATTCCAGGCCACCAGTGGGTGTATCAAAGGTCCTGATACATCTTGTCGGCTCCTGGGTGTATAGAATATCGTGTTTTGTGCGTCTCATTCATAAGAAAAAAATATCACGAAGATTATTGTTGTCAGGAATCTATATGCGATCTAGACAGTATAGAATACCGTCGGATTTAGTTTAAATTTTAAGTTCGACGGCTCCTTGCGTACGTCTCCTTTCTGTTACTGAAACATGCTGAGCTTCTCGGATGTTGATCTTTGATGTCGCTTACGATTTTATTTATAACAGTTTTGAGGGAACCGATGCATTTGTAATGATCATAAACAAAAACTTCAATCATGACGATATTTAAACCTACACGGAACTTTTCATAACCTCCTGATAATGCTTTTGATTCTTTGCCAAGAATACTTATATATAGGAAGTACCAGCGGCGTATCCACCATATCCTTGTCAAATTTTCATTGGCTTTATCAGTAAATCATGATCAGTTCTATGTGACTCTAAAATATAAACAATACAACAACAAAACTCGAGTCTCAATTCTGAAATGATACATGACTAAATGTTGACAGTACCTCTCTCGTTGGTTTTGATGAAGGGGTCAGTCTATGTAAAAGTGTGACACAACCCAACTTCTTTAAATGATGAGATTGAGATACGTCGAGATGTATGATGATATAAATGTTAAATCAATGAGTATAGAACAAAACTGTAATATCAAATCGCATTAAAATTCTTGGATACATAATTTCCAAATTTTACAACTGGAATACGGAAAGATGGAGATAACATAAAGAAAAACATTAAAACTAGACGATTAGAGTTGAGTCTTGATTCTTGGCGAGGAGAAATTAGTTGGGTGGTTCGTTTGGGCCGTTATTATTTTCAACAGTATTAGTGTTGATGTTATAAGCTCTTCCTCTTGCAGGTGGTGGAGCTTGGTTAGCTTGATTCACCGGATTTGCTTGAGCTTGGGCATGAATGATGTTCACCAAACGTGGACAAGTGTTTCTAAAATGGCTTGGGTCTCCACAATTGTAGCAAGCCTGCATAGGTTGTACCATGGGATAGTTGGGTTGATAGTAGGTTTGGGCTAAATGTTGGGTAGGTGGTAGTAGTAGGGGTTGTTGGGCTTGACCCATTATTTGTTGGTGGGTTTGGGTTGAAGGCTGGTGACGGTTCGTACGCTGAGGCATGCGACAGGTTTGAACAGTATGACCTGCGCGACCACAGTCGGGCAATATTGGCAAGGATGATCAGGAGAATGGTGGTATTGGCAACGGTTGCATTTTGGTAATGGGCCAGAGTATGGTCTTTTGTATGGTGCAGGTGAAGGGGCGACTTGGGTAATGGGTGCAGCAGGGATAGGGTAATTGGTTTGTGTGATGGCGAAGTTTCTTGTGCTTCGATTCCTTTTACCAGTAAACTTCGAGGAGGAACCAGAATGGTTTGAGGTTTGAGCCTCAATAGGGGCTTTCTTCTTCTCCTCTTTGAATTTACCGTTTCGAATGCGATTTTCAGTCAGTTCAGTGGCTAGTTCCATAGCAGCTTCAAGTGTTGCTGGTGAAGTGCTGAGAACTGAATCTTGAATTTTCGAGGGAAGACCTCGAATATAATGCTCGACAAAGCGATAAGTTGGGGTGAACAAGTTAGGGACCATTTGGTTCAACTCTAAGAACCTCTTGTTGTAGATGGTATGATCTCCCTCCTTTTGCTTTAAAGAATGGAATTCGTCCTCCAACTTTTTAATCTCACTCCTAGGACAGAAACGCCTAGTCATGATTTCCCTTAACTCCTCCCAAGTTAAGGCCATTGCACCTTCAGTTCCCCTCTTCCCTTTCTCAGTATTCCACCAAGTGAGAGCTACCCCAAATAGTCTCCCGGTGGTGTATCGAACCTTGCGATCCTCAGGACAATCGCAGTTGAGAAAAGTGTTTTCCATCTCCTCGAACCAATGTAGGAGAGCAGTGACACCCTCGGTCCCTTCAAATTTAGGAGGATCACAAGACTTAAAATGTTTGTAAGAGAACTTGCTAGTAGGAGGGTTGCCGATGTTCTGGTCATGTTGTTGGGGAAGGTGAGTAGGATTTGTAGCGAGGGCTTGTTGCACTTGGACCACAATGTCAGGCAGTATCGTGGCCATTTGTTTCGCGATTTGTGTGGCCAAGCGTTCCTGAGACCTTCCTGATCTTTTACCCCTTCGTTGTTGTCTAGACGACATCTACATGAACGTACATAAGAAGATTGTGAGTTTATGGAGTCTTTTTAGGTGTCATGTGTCTTTAAGAAAATGAAAATAACATAAATATCAATAATGCAACTACATCCATAGGATGTCTTGGGTTCGCTCATGTTGGGCCTCAAATGTCCCCCATACCTTCACCTACATAGTCATGTGGGCCCCCATGGCTATTGGCTTGGTAGGATTCACATTAGTATTGGCAATTTAACACTCGCATCACCCGAATGCAAACCACAAAATATGTTCATGAGATGTTTGGTCGGAACGTGTCCAGGTGTAGACACAATGACAACTCAAAGTGGGGTTAGCTCCCACGACGTTTGGTATAACATGCTTTGGCCTAATAGGTACTTCGTACTCTCATCGTTAGTCCCCAGGTAGGCAAACTGGTCCTTTATTTTGGATTTATACGAATGCCAGCCTAGACAGGACGTTCCGACTACCGGTACTGGTACCCTTCCAGTTACTACATGCCCGTCATGAGAACTCACTTTGATGAGATTTGAAAACACGAAAATCATTGTAAAAGCAATCATGATGTGGTGTGTGCTTTCATGGATGTGATATGTTATGAGTATACAATTCATGATAGGCATTATATGATAATACATACTTATGAACATGCTTGCAAAATATTAAATGTAACATTTAACATAAAACATATAAACATCATGAAATTTGGCATGTAACACACAAAAATCTTATAAGTTTCTAATCGACTATAGTATAGGCTCTAAAGGTCTAATAACCTATCCTATATCCCTATAGTCATGGCTCTGATACCAATCTGTCACACCCCGACCCGCAGCGGAATAAGAGTCGGGGCATAATTGGGTTATCACCAAAGCTCATGACATTTACTAATATGTTTCATATTTAATAAAGTCAAAGTTACATTTCCAAACATTCAAACATGTTCATACATTACAAGGAAAATAACCAAACATAACAATCCCAACTCTAAATCATTTTATTCTTCTAGTCCAATCCTATGTGTTCCTAGCTGCTGCTGGTTCACCTGTATCATGTGTAAAAATGGGGGTTTTTGGGTCAACATAAGTTGGCGAGTGAACCTTATTAGATAAACATTTATTAATGAATTACTTATTAGTTTATCAATGAAAAATTGTGCATAATCATAGATGAGCAAATGTAAATAATCAAGCAGTGGCAAATAGCAATCACAACTATAACATACAATAACATATGATAGCATACATGAACATACCAACATCATACAATAAATAACATAATTGAAACTGTGCGATCAAGGCTTAATCAAACGGAGCCGATCGTATTGCATGTACTGAAAATGAAAATGTCTGTGCGATCAAGGCTCAATCAAACGGAGCCGATCGTATGTGGGCACGCCAGGTTCAACCTCATAATGAAATGGGGAACATGCTCAACGCTCATAATGTAATGGGGAGCGGCGGCCTATGAAATTGCATGTACTGAAAATAATAAATTGCATCCAACAATAACTACACAACTGTTGAAACAAACTGAATACACATGTTCATGATATGATGTATGCACAATGGTTTAATTATAATATATATATAACAAGACACATGATACACCCCAAAACGTGATTAAAACCGGGAATTTGTAAAGATTCACTCACATTGGGTGCGTTGGATTGGAGATGGTGAGATGCGCACGAATTAGATGAGCGGAACAACGAGAAATACTAACCTAAATAATAACGGAAAAATATATTAAATGAGTGGATTTTATTAAGGATTTTAAGGAAATTTTTAGATATATTTTTGTGAGTTCAAGGCTATTTGCTATCTTTAAAAATGTTATTTTTAAGTATTTTTAATTGATTTTTAAATTAAATTAAATAAATAAAAATAAAAAAAAAAATTGTTTATTTAGCGTTGACCGTTGACCGGTTCGGTCAGCGAATTAGTTTGCGCCGGGTGAGGCTCGAACCCGAGACCTCCCGTACGCGTGCACGCAGCTCTACCAACTGAGCTACGTGTCTAACCCGAAATAATCTTGCTTTTAATTATATTTATACACTTATTCAGTTTAACCGAATTCCTTTTAATTGCAAAAACATTTTAATTCAACGGACCGGTGCCTGTGATGGGTTTCGAACTCGTGACGTGCGATTCAGTGTTGCACACAGTCCACCGCTGGACTGTGTGTCTAACCTGTTATTATCTCGGTTTTTATTATACTTAACAACTAACTGAGTTAACCCGGTTTAGTTTTTAAACAAAAAGGCATTTTATTACATAAGGAGTACGTGTAGCAGGGATCAAAACTCGGGACGTGTATGATTTTTGTTTGCACACAGTCCACCGCTGGACGTGTGCCTAACCCGTTTATAATTCCGATTTAATTAATCTTATGTCATCTCTGAACTCGTCTTCTTCATTTCAAACACAGACATCAATCAAAGGAACTGATACGTGGTTAATTTAGTTAATGAACAAGATGATCAATTTGAAAACATTGAACCGAAACGTTTGGGGAAAGAAAATACCAATCAGATCGTCTTCTTCAGAGACTCCGGCGAAGCTCGTCGACTCTGTTTTGGAACCTTCGGCTGTGAGAATCAATTAACAGGTTTAAGGGTTTAGATGTGAAATTGAACTAATGAGTATTGATTATCAGCATGTTTGAATGATCATACCGGTAATCAGCGAGTTTCCGACAAATCCAGGAGTTTTTCCGGTGAGAACAGAAAGTCCAGCAATGTCGTCTGTGGTTGAGTATGAGCGATGGGTTAATGTTAGTAAAGTTTTAACAATTGATTGAAACAGTAAAGTCGGGGTATTTTACCGGTTTAAGTTGAATACGGTTTTCCGGCGACTTTTGCAGAAAATTCCGGCGAGCTGATTTAGGCGTTCTGATGGTCTGAAAATGTGACGAAAATGAAATGGAGTATTGGTATGATATTTCTGAGTCGCGAGAGTGGTCTGAAGTTGAAGAAATCTGGACTTGATGATTTTTCGGTTATAAAAACCAATAATGATGAGGCTTTATGTTTAATCAATTCCGACTTGATTAAAAATCGTCGGTGCATCGGTTATAAACTGAATGTGCGAGTAAACAAGCGAATTGACGATTGATTTGCCGATTACCGTTTTTCAGTTGGCGCAACCGGTTTAACCGGGTTTGTGTATAAATCTCATTTGTGTTTCTAGAGATAACAGAAAACACAATGTGGCGGAGTGGTCTTGTGAGTGTGTGTTAAGTCGCTGAAGTTGATTTCTGGCTGACCCGGGTTCGAGTCCCGGCAGCATCATATTTTTTTTATTTATTTCGTTTTAGCTTTTTATCAAATATTCTTTTTATAGTTTAGTTTATCTATTAATTATGTATCATTTTAAGTCAAAATAATCATAAATATTTAACGTGATTTTTATAACTTGATATTCGATTACAAAACGGAGCGGGTTTTGGAAACCCGTTTTTGACAAATGTTACAGCCATAAACGACTCGAACGTGGTCACCGGTAAGTTTCCCCTTAATGAACATTTTGCTACTGTGCTTTTTAATACGGGTGCGGATAGGAGTTTTATATCTGAGTCTTTTAGGAAGAACCTAAATCTCACGCCTAAACCCTTAGAGACCCCTTATATCATAGAACTAGCCGATGGTAAATCTGTAGACGTGACCCATATAGTATCCGGCTGTCAACTCAAACTTGCGGGTCACACCTTTACCATTGATATGATGACAACTACCCTGGGAAGTTTTGACGTGGTAGTCGGAATGGACTGGCTATCCGACGTCCGAGCTGAAGTTCTCTGTTTTGAAAAATCTATCGTATTCCGCTCTCTACCGACGAAATCTTGATGGTGCAAGGCGAGAAGGCAGGCGCCGTCACAAACATCATCTCTTACATGCAAGCGCAGAAGTATCTTCGGAGGAAGAACTCTTTCGCTTTACTCGCACTGGTTACCGAACAGCCTAAGGACGAGAAACGTATAGAAGACATCCCCGTCGTCCGTGATTTTTCCGATTTATTCCCAGAGGAGTTACCTGGTCTCCCACCCCATCGACAATCGGAGTTTGAAATTGAATTGGCGAACCATGCAACTCCTATCGCCAAGGCCCCATACCGCCTAGCTCCAGCCGAGCTGCAGGAGCTGTCCACCTAACTTCAGGAGCTGTTAGAAAAAGGATTTATCCGACCAAGCGCTTCGCCATGGGGAGCTCCAGTCCTTTTTGTCAAGAAGAAGGACGGGACCTTCCGCATGTGCATCGACTACAGGGAACTCAACAAGGGTACTGTCAAGAACCGATACCCGTTACCTCGCATCGACGATCTCTTCGACCAACTGCAAGGGTCAAGCTACTACTCCAAGATTGATCTACGGTCCGGTTACCACCAGCTACGCGTCAGGGAGGAGGATATCGCTAAGACGGCATTTCGTACTCGGTATGGCCATTATGAGTTCTTGGTCATGCCCTTCGGTCTCACCAACGCACCCGCGGTGTTCATGGACCTCATGAACCGTGTGTGTAAACCATACCTCAACAAGTTTGTCATTGTGTTCATCGATGACATACTCATCTACTCTAAAGGTGAAGAAGAACATGCTGAACATCTACGATTACTGCTGGGATTACTTCGCCAGGAGAAACTATATGCCAAGCTTTCAAAGTGTGACTTCTGGATTCGGGAAGTTCAGTTCCTCGGGCATATCGTAAATGAAAAGGGTATCCACGTCGACCCTGCCAAGATTGAAGCTATCAAAAACTGGGAAGCACCCAGGACACCGACGGAGATCCGCCAATTTTTGGGTTTGGCTGGATACTACAGACGTTTCATCGAGGGATTTTCAAAGATCGCGCAACCGCTTACTACCCTCACCCAGAAAGGCATCAAGTATGCTTGGGGTGACAAGCAGGAAGCGGCATTTCAATTGCTCAAACAGAAACTTTGCAGTGCACCCATTCTGTCCTTGCCGGAAGGGACAGATGATTTTGTAGTATATTGTGATGCTTCCATTCAGGGGTTGGGATGCGTACTCATGCAACGCGATAAGGTCATCGCGTATGCGTCCCGACAATTGAAGGTTCATGAGAAAAACTACACAACACATGACCTGGAATTGGGAGCAGTAGTGTTTGCACTTAAGATTTGGAGACACTACCTCTATGGAACGAAGTGCACAATCTTTACAGACCACAAGAGCCTCCAACACATCTTTGACCAGAAGGAGTTGAACATGCGACAGCGTCGCTGGGTCGAACTCTTGAACGATTATGAATGTGCCATTCGGTATCACCCGGGTAAAGCTAACGTGGTAGCTGATGCCCTCAGTAGGAAGGAACACTTGAAACCACGTCGGGTATGAGCATTACAGCTCACCATTCATTCGGGGTTACCCGAACAGATACGCGACGCGCAGTTAGAAGCGGTTAAGGAAGAAAACATCAAGGCCGAATCGGTGGGAAAAATGGAACGCGATTGGGAAGTAAAACCCAATGGAGCCCGGTATTTCATGAATCGCATATGGGTACCTCTCTACGGAAACCTCAGAGAGCTAGTCATGGACGAAGCTCACAAATCCGGATACTCTGTCCATCCAGGTTCGGATAAGATGTATCAAGACCTTAAAGCTGCGTATTGGTTGCCCAACATGAAAGCTGATATAGCCACCTACTGAGTAAGTGTTTGACTTGTGCAAAAGTCAAGGTAGAGTATCAAAAGCCATTGGGGCTACTCCAACAACCTGAGATCCCAGTATGGAAATGGGATCAGATCTCGATGGATTTCATCACTAAACTCCTGCGAACTTTGGGTGGTTGCGATACCATCTGGGTAATCGTGGATCGTTTAACTAAGTCCGCACACTTCCTAGCTATTAAAGAAACAGATAAGATGGAGAAGTTGACTCGCATCTACATTAAGGAAGTAGTTTCTCGGCACGGAGTGCCAACGTCCATAATCTCAGACAGAGATGCTCGCTTCACGTCCAACTTTTGGCAGTCACTTCAGAAAGCGTTGGGCACACGCTTAGATATGAGCACTGCTTATCACCCTCAGACTGATGGTCAAAGCGAAAGGACCAAACAGACCTTGGAAGACATGCTTAGGGCATGCGTAGTAGACTTCGGAAATAGTTGGGAAATCCACCTGCCTTTAGTGGAATTCTCGTATAACAACAGTTACCATACGAGTATATCGGCAGCACCGTTTGAGGCATTATACGGTCATAAATGTAGATCACCGGTCTGTTGGGCAGAAGTCGGTGACAGTCAACTCACAGGCCCTGAGTTGATACTTGAGGCTACTGAAAAGGTTGTACAAATCAGAAACCGCATGGCGGCGGCACGAGACCGACAGAAAAGCTACGCTGATCAACGACGCAAACCGCTCGAATTTCAAGTAGGCGACCGCGTCCTACTGAAGGTGTCACCCTGGAAGGGTGTAATCCGCTTTGGAAAACGAGGCAAACTAAACCCACGGTACGTAGGTCTGTTTGTGATCTTGAAACATATTGGACCCGTAGCTTATCAATTAGACCTTCCTGCCGAACTCAGTGGAGTTCACAACGTTTTTCACGTGTCAAATCTGAAGAAGTGTCTATCAGATGAAACCCTGGTCATTCCATTGGATGAGATCCAAGTGGATGAACAACTTCACTTTGTGGAACAACCTATCGAGATCATGGATCGTGAGATCAAGACTCGAAGGCATAGCAAAATTACGATCGTTAAGGTTCGTTAGGACTCTAAGCGTGGACCGGAGTTCACGTGGGAAAGAGAGGACCAAATGAAAAGCAAATACCCACACCTCTTTGCAGCTGAGCAGCAAACTAACGATACCAGCAACTAAATTTTCGGGACGAAAATTCTTTCAACATGGGGATGATGTGACAACCTGGGAATTTCTCATAATTTCGCGTACCATTGTTAACTAAATCCTTGTGCATGGCACTTGGGAATCCTTGTGCATGGCACTTGGGAATCTCTTGTAATTTCGCGTACCATTGTTAACGAACGAAATCTTTGTGCGTGGCACTCTAAACATTTACGCTGCATTCTAAACCGCGTTTACTCAATTTTCGGGACGAAAATTCTTTCAACATGTGGATAATGTGACATCCCGGTTTTTCAGATATCTTAAACGCACTACTTCACGGTTATTCGTTCCTACGTTAAATTGATTCGGAGACTTAAATTGCACGCTCGAAATAATTACGATAATTTCGTGAACTTGTCAAATGAATTACGTGCTATGTGTATTAAACGTTTATAAGTTGGTGAATCATTATGTGATGTTCGATTTCGTGATTTGTTTTAGTTATGAAATATATATAGTAAATATATAGACGAATCGAACCGAACCGCGACACGAGCCGCCCTCAATACCTTACGACTCAAGGAGTTAACCAAACTTGAGGACCAAGTGTTAGACCCAAACCAACCCACCCGAACCCCTTTACGGCCGCGAGTATCCCAAACCGTAAACCCTTCCCTTCCCTTCATCCCTTGCGCTATATATACATACACATGCATGAGCTTGCTTCACAAAAACAAAACACAAAACCCTAGTGGAGAAAACAGCCGACGGCAGCCCTCATTCATCCTTTCGATCGCAAGACAGCCTTGTTACACTCCTCCTGAATCGCGGCAGCCCTCCCCTCACCATTCTTCTTCTCGGTCGCAAGCCTCGCCAACATCCGAATCAGTCCCATCTAGTTCTCGGCTCTTGTCCAAGTCTCGGCTCATTGATCTTGTTATTAAAGGTTAGGATTATCATTGTTTGCAAGATCATATTCGGATTTATATGTTTGAATGTAGTGTTATGTTAGCCGATTTATTTATGATGTTTGTGGTTAAGATGATTAGCGAATCTAGAAACGTTAGGCTGCGTTTTGTTTGATAAAAACTATAGGTTATAATTAGGGTTTGCACGGGTATGATATATATGATAGTATATGATTGGAAATTCTGTTTTTTTGTCGCATATGTTCAATGTATTGATGGTTTAAGCGGGTTAGATCGTGATAAAGTGCTGAATCAGAATGCTGAATGGTGGTTACAGCCAACTTCAACTGGCTGTAACTTGGTTATTATTTATCGAAAAACGGATTTTCTGAAGTCTAAAACGTAGAATTTTGAAAAACGATTCTAATGGCATTGGATTCATATTTTTCTGAAGTCGTTTGATATTTTTAAGTGGCCAATTAGGTTCAGTAACTAAAGCTGTGAAAATCCTGAATATTTGTTAGTTGTTTATCAAGTCGGATCTAATAATCTGTAGGGAGTCGAGTCATGAAATTTGTACAGCAACTAGATATGGAAATTTCCGGGAAACTCCCACTGGAATTTTGTTAATTGGACGAACGGTAATTTTTAAATAAATTCTTCCGTGGACTGCAGTCAGAAAGCGACGAATCTGACTGCAGCCTAGTATATTAATATTTACGAATAATTGGTAAAGTGTTAGGACTTGAAAAATTTATATAAAATTCTAGAGTATAGTTGTCACCTTCTGTAAAATAATTGGAATTTTTGGAACGTTGGAACTATTTTATAAAAATCCTTGAAAACAGCCTAATTATGAGTATATGAGCTGAAACTTGATAACTTGCGAATGTATGTACCAAAGTGTTGTATGAATGATTTTGTGTACATGATAAATTGTTTTGATCACTATGTTCATATGAGGATACTTGCATGCATGTTTGAGTGTTAGGATTTGTGATTGTGTGTACCGCTTTGTACGTTAATTATGTGTAGGATTTGTATTGGTGTGTTCACACACTAACTTGAAATCAATTGACTTGTTAGGACGCAATTAGCGGTCCCATCATTTGCAACTTCTGTCTTACACTAACCGAGCAACTAAAGGTGAGTTCACGGCCCCTAATTTTATCCGGTTTTAAACAACAGGGGGAGAAACATGTATACACTCTACAACTCTATCTCTTTACGTTATACGAAATTAACGTCACTTAACTATTCGGTAACTAAGTTAATGTTAATGTACGTTATGGTCACTAAGCAGCTATATCACACAAGTCATCGACAATCTCTCGGATCATTAGTATTGGGTTTAAATAGCGGGGAAATTATAAGTAGTATTACTGGGCCCGACAAGCCCCATCCGAGCTAGTCGCGCTAGCCGACCGGGTATGGTCAACGGGTGAATAATTTGGCCTAACTTCGCCATGGTCAGTGATAGGCCTGGCAACACGGAGGCACAACAGTCAGCTTCGATCGCGAACACTTACGTGACATAACTTTAGGCTAGCTACCTATATATATTAACATTGAACTTAATTACGAATCAACAATATTATCCCGGGTTAGGGATAATGGAACCAACAACGTTATTATTCCAGGTTAGGAATAATGGGACAGCATTATTATTCCGGGTAAGGAATAATGGAACTATCAGTATTATTCCGGGTTGGGAATAATGGAACTATCAGTATTATTCCGGGTTGGGAATAATGGAACTAAATCGTTATCCCGGGTTAGGGATAACGGGGGAATCAAACTTATAACCGAACAAACGAATTTATGAAAACTTGTGAACTCACTCTTCTTTAATGTTGACACTTGTTTCTTTACATGTTTCTCAGGACGCTAGGAGCTCTAGGTGCACTCACTTGCATTGATCAAGACACCTTTTATCGAGTCTCATTTACAAACATTGTTTTGGGTTTTCTTTAGTTTTGGCGTTTGTGTTGGCGCCCGTTTCTCTACTTATTTTTATGCTTCCGCTCAACCGTAAAAACTAATGCTTCCGCTAAACATTGAAAACTAACTAAGACAATATAAAATCTACAATGAATGGTTAAACAAATGATTTTGGAAAACGTATTATCAAATCATATAGAGTCGTTCGACGTACTAGTGTCTCAGATTCTGGTTTGTTCACACGCCTCGCGGAAAAACTCCGCAAGTGGAAATTGAGGGTGTGACATGTAACTCGAAAGGCTTTGAGACATCAGGGAGGGCTAGTACTGGTTCTGACATAACTGCCTCCTTTAGCTTCTTGAAAGCTGCTTGGCAACGTTCGTCCCAGTCCCACGTTTTGTTTTTCTTGAGTAAGTCTGTTAGCGTAGCAGCTTTTGCAGAGTAGCCCATAATGAAACAACGATAGTAATTTACCAAGCCAAGGAATGAACGTAATTCCGGTACCTTGGTTGGTGGCTTCCATGCCTGAATAGCTTTGACTTTGGTGTCGTCCATCATGAGCCGTCCCTCTTTGATTTTATGACCCAAGAATTCAACCTCTTCTTAGGCGAACGAGAATTTCTCCAGCTTGACATAGAGCTCGTTTTCATGTAGTACTTGGAATACTTGCCGCAAATGGTCCACATGTTCTTTTAATGTGCGGCTATAGATGACGATGTCGTCAAAGTATACCACCACGAACTTATCAAGGAAGGGGTGGAAGAGTTTGTTCATGAGAGTACAAAATGTTGCTGGCGCGTTAGTAAGACCGAAAGGCATCACCAAGAATTCGTACGAAGCCATACCTTGTGATGCATGTAGTCTTTGCCTCGTCCCCTTCGGCAATTCTGACTTGATAGTAGCCCGATCGCAGATCTAGCTTTAAAAAGTACCTGGCATTACCAAGTTGATCAAACAAATCAGCAATAAGAAGGATCGGGTACTTGTTTGTGATCTTATTAAGTGCCCGGTAATCAATACACATTCGTAGGGACCCGTCTTTCTTCTTTTCGAATAGTACCGGTGCACAGTATGGGGCCTTCGAGGGGCGAATATAGCCAGCATCCAACAACTCCTTAAGTTGTTTGCGTAACTATTTTAGTTCCGGTGGTGGCATGCTATACGGGGCCTTTGCTCGAACCTGGTTCCAGCTCAATCTCGTGATCAACCTCTCTTCGGGATGGAAGCTTCTTGGGTAGTTCGGCTGGCATAACGTCCTTGAATTCTTCTAGCACCTTCTTGATCTCCATTGGTACATCTCCCTTGGGCTTTTCCTCGTCAATCTTTGCTACCGCCAAGTAGCACGGTTCCTTCTTGTTGTATCCTTTCTTGAATTGTATGGCTGAAAGGGTCCTTGATCCGTTCTTCGACCCGCGCTCGTGCGTACCATATATGTCTTCCCCTCGTCCAGGATACATAATGAGTTAACAAACGGCATAGGGAAAGCCCGTACCTTATCGAAGAATTCCAAGCCAAGCACGGCCTTGAAATCGTCCATTTCTACGACGGAGAAGATGATAAGTCCGGCCCATTCACCGATACGAACCTGAACATCCTTGGCATCCCCATGAATTGGTTTGGCACTAGTATTGACGGTCTTCATTGCTCCCGTTCCTTTAGCAAATTTTACACCAAGTCGCCTTGCTTCCTCAATGGACATGAAATTATGAGAAGCTCCCGTGTCAACAAGGGCCCGAACTTGGTTACCCGAAATGTTAGCTTGGAAAAGTTGCAGCCCTTTGTTAGGTGACGACGTGTTTCAACCATGGTCTTGATTGCGGTTAGTATTTGCATCGATCCCATGCAAACATCTTCTTCCTCGTGACAACCTTCGGCTTGAGCAATCATGGCGTGTAACCTAGCTCTTTTGGGGCAATCTCGAGCAAAATGTGATCCGTCACATATGAAGCACTTATTATCTTTGCTCATGGGCTCCTTGTCCCGGGCCTTCCATTGTGGTGGAGACTTACGTGTATTACTTTCTTTAGTTTGGGCTAATTTTTCTCCCCCACCTTTCTCGTGGCCACTCTTGCGGTCTTTGCCCCTCGATTCCCTTCGAATATAGTCGGTTAAGCTCTCGGCTATAGCTATTGCCGAAGAGAGATCTTGGACACCGCGTCTCTAATTCAGTTTTGGCCCAGGTTTGTAAGCCATCGAGAAAGTAGAAGAGAGAGTCTTTATCAGACATATCCGGAATCTCAAGGACAAGTGTAGTAAATTCTTTAATATAGTCCTTGATAGTGCCGGTTTGTTTCAACTTTCGCAACCGGCTCTTAGCTTCATTTTCTGCATTTTCCGGATAGAATTGCTTCCTGATTTCTCTAATGAAATCAGCCCATGTGTTAAGGATACACGTACCTTTTTCAATCTCCGCGTGTTTCCGTCACCACCATAGGCCTGCGGTTTCTTTCAAGTACAAGGAGACCGTCTTGATCTTTGTAGCGTCGTCCACTACGTTTACACCTTCAAGTAGCGCTCCATCTCCCACAAGAAACCGTCAACAGCCTTCGCTTCCCGCTTGCCAATGAAGGGTGTTGGTTTTGGTGCTTCGATCCTTGGTGTAAAGATAACAACGCTTCCACCGGTTGTAATCATGGCTCTGCCATACTCGTTTACTTTGGTCTCCAAGCCAAGAAGGCTACGATGCATATCCATGGATAAGTCATCCATGTCTTTACAGAGCTTTAAAACCGCTTTCTCCGTAGCCTCCTTGATGCTTTCGTTTACTTTCAACTGAAACTCAGCTTTAAACAACTCCATCGCAGCCTTCAAGTCGTCTCAAAGGTCAGCGAAGCTCGTCTCCAACTCGTCCAAGCGTTGTAGTGCACCATCGACTTGAGCTCCGAGCCCAGTCATCGCAGCTTCCATTTCAGCTAACCGCTTCTCCAAGGTCTTGTCCTTTGATGCAACACGATGCTTCCTTCCTCCTTGGGGTATCTCTTCACGTCCACGAGTCTCATCAACAGCAATGTTGATGCCTACTCCTTTGTTGCCCGAATCAGCCATTATCCCAGCGAATCGACGTGCTCTGATACCACTATGTCACGGAGTTAGTCCTTCAACCCACGTGCGGCTCTTAGTCACCGTGCTAAGATCAGCCTTGACACCAAACTTGCAACTCGATTCAAATGACTTGAACAAAGGATCAAAGAGTGTGAACAAAAGAGAACACTTGTATTGCTTTTGAGAACTCTTACAAAGGGAACTTTGATACAATGTTGGAAGGTGATCACCAAATGATCATGGATCACCTATTTATACTAGTTGCTAAGTATCTAGATTATTCCTAATCTAGAGATTTCTATGTATAAAATATACAAGATATCTGGTAGAACATTCCGGAATCCAGATATGTTGCGATCTGAATTTGGCGGGCTGTGACATTTATCATCCTTCTGTCTATTCTCCTTCAATCATCATTGGTCTTCATCTTCTCTAATCAAGTCTCCACAAAGTCCTACAAGAGTCTCTAGATCGTAACAATGCCTTCATCCAAATACCCCAAAAATGCGTTCCATCACCTTTGAAAATGGGAGTTACCGCTTGGAACGGGCGTAATGTTTGCCTTGTTATTGAGATTGGAAGCCCCAAAAGAGATTACTTGCTTGTTAAACCATGGGCTCTGATACCACAATGTTGGAGTATCAATCACACACTAACCAAAGGGCTTATAGCAGTATCAAGGTGTGTAGTAAAGATGTTGAGGGTTCTAGTCCTATGGTGGACATCGGCGTAGATTTAGGAGTAGGCTTTTAAAGGGTGTGTTAGTTGGCCATTCTAAAAAAAAAAAATACAATCACACGCTTAGTTTTGCCAATGTAAAAGTTACTCATTTATCCATCAACGTCCAACAACTATATATCAACTGTATATATTCATTTATAAATATTTTGTATTGATGATAATGCCCTTTGGCTTACCTAGTCGGTTAGGGATTTCTGTATATATTCCTCATTCTTTGTAATAGAAGGCATCCACTTATTTGAACATTCACATGGTATCCGAGTGTTGTGCTCTATACCCTAGCCGACCCCCCCTTGTAATCTTCGATCCTGCAGACTACGGCCTCCCTCCTCCACCGGCTTTCATCATTCCATCTTCTCCTCTTCTTTCGGCTATGGGCGATAAAGCAGAGAAGATCGGCTCTGATTCCAGTAATCACACCCCCTCACTTCACCTCGTTTACACTGTTACAAACATTAACACAAGGTTCGGGTTTTGGATGGCAGTAAAGTAACCTATTCTTCGTGGGTCAAGCTGTTCCAGTTGAACGCCCGTGGATACAAGGTTCTAGACCACATTGACGGAACCCTACCGCTGGCAGAAGACGACCCAAACCGAGCCTTATGGCTTGAGATTGATGCAATCGTACTTCAGTGGATTTATTCCACTGTCTCCGACAAACTATTGGTTCTTATTCTCGAAACAGAATCCACAGCCCTTGAAGCTTAAAATCGATTAAAGAAAATTTTTCTTAATAACAAAGGTCCCCGTGCTGCCGCATTGGAAAAAGTCACCAAACCCTCAATTCAATGCCCTCTCTCCAAGACTACTATCACAAACTTAGGGAGATTGCTGGTCAACTCGCCGGCGTCGTTCAGCCCATGTCTCAAAGTCGCCTTATCATTCAGCTTGTGAGTGGCCTTCCGCCCGAATATGACGTCATTGCTGCTCAACTCAACAAAGATCTTCCCCCGTGGGAGGATGCCGTCAATCTTCTTGATGCTGAAGAACGTCATCAACAGGCCCGACAAACACCTGTAGTTGCTGCTGTTATCCCCGAGCCACATCAACACCCTGCTGACCCTTCGGCTCCTCGTCGTGATCCAGAGTGTCGTGGTGCCAATAGGACATATCAGCGCCGCCAACACTCTGGGTCATGGCAACGCGATGGGCCGTCCAGACAAAATAATAACCACGGTAAAAACCATCAGCAGCGTCCATCGAGTAGCAACAATCGAAATGGACCCTGGAACTCCCCTTCACAGTGGCAACAACCTCCTTGGTGGGCCGGTGCTTCAAGGCCGATATTTGGCTGGGCTCCACCCCATGCCCTTACCCAACACAGGCTGGTTAGGCGACCACATGGCAGCAGAGCAACTGGCAGCAGCATTGGGTCGGGTAACTCTTATCAGAATGGGAACAGGAAACAGTCTAGCAACTCAAGCAAGTCCGGTCCTCAGGCTCACGTAACAGATTTTGATCCGCTCGAACCCACGGATATTGGCCAGGCTTTTCAAGCTCTTGTTATTGACTCGAAGGAACCAAATTGGAACATGGATACAGGCACATCTGATCACCTAACTGATGACGAAGGTATTTGTTCTAACTCTCAAAGTTTTAATTCCATTAAATCTATTTTAGTCGGAAATGGTCACAAAATGCCAATTCTTGGATCAGGCACGCTTATTTTCCCAACCACCAAAATAATCTTCACTTAAACAATGTTCTTTATGCCCCCCATGTCATTAAAAACCTTATATCCGTTAGAAAATTTACCACTGACAATTTTGTATCCGTGGAATTTGATCCTTCTGGTTTCTCTGTGAAGGATCTCAGGACTGGGAAGCTCCTCAGTCGGCACAACAGTGACAGCAACCTATATCCCATCACCGCGCCTGCTCAAGCTACACCTTCTGTTTTTGTTGCCTTTACTCCCGAATCATGGCATAATCGTCTTGGCCACCCGGGAGTTTCCGTTATTGAATTTTTAGCTTCTAATAAATTTATTTCGTGTAATAAGAGAAGTCTTCTGTTTTGCAATTCTTGTCAGTTTGCCAAACATAAACGATTACATTTTTCCACGTCGACATCTAATACTATTTACCCTTTGATATTGTGCATTGTGATTTGTGGACTTCCCCTGTTATATCCAACACTGGATACAAGTATTATATGATATTAATTGATGATTATACACATTACACGTGGGTTTTTCCTCTCTGGTACAAATCTGAAACCGTAACCAAATTTATCAAATTCTACACATATGTCAAAACTCAATTTCATTTACCAATTAAATATTTTCAATGTGACAACGGTGGTGAATTTGACAACAACCAATTTAAAGCCTTTGCTTCCGCCAAAGGCTTACAGTTTCGGTTTTCATGCCTGCACACCTCTCAGCAAAATGGAAAAGACGAACGCATGATTCGTCGTATAAATGAAATCATGCTTCCCATTTTGACCCACGCATCCATTAATACCTCCCATTGGGTGGAAGCGGCACACACCGCCGTCTACCTTCACAACATTCTCCCAACCAAACTCCTCAACAACCACACACCCACCGCTGCTTTATATCTTCGACATCCCGAATACGATCATCTTAAAGTCTTCGGTTGTGCCTGTTTCCCAAACCAATCTTCGACCCGTCCTCACAGACTTGCCTCTCGGTCTTCTCTATGTGTCTTCCTCGGCTACCCGGCCTGTAACATCCGTCAAAAACCGGATTTACCAAACCCGCTCCGTTTATTAACCGAACAATCAGTTAAAAATTTCGTTGTGTATTTAATCCCCAAATTATTTTTAAACGATACATAATTAATAAGTATATTGGAATATATAATTTATATTTGAAAAATTATTAAAAATAGTGGTTTAAAAATCAAACAAGGCTGCCAGGTTTCGAACCCGGGTCAGCCGGGTCAAACTGGTCAAACAATGACTTAACACTCATCCATCAAACCACTCCGCCACTTGTATTCTTTAGTAATATATCCAGACAATTAATTCAAATAATGAAACAGAAATCAAACCCAGTCAACTGACGCGCCGAAATCCGTTGACGCCGGAAAATCCGACGATTTCGTCAAACGTCGTCGGTTATCTATGACTTAACGTAAACATTAACCTCAACATCGGTTATAACTGATGTCCAGTCCGCGACACAAGTTATAACCGCCGGAAAATCATTAACCGACGAATCAAGACGGAAAACGGACCAAATTCGTCGATGTTCTGCCCTATAAATACCCCCTCTAACCTCTGTTAGCTTTTTCCCTCACAATCACACTCTTTCCCGACGTAATTTCACTCGCCGGAGAACTTCTGCAACTCGCCGGAAAACCGAGCCTTTCACCTCTGTGCATTACTCTAACAACTGAACACCCAGAGCTCATACCGAAGCCACCCACACTCATCTCAAGCTCCCTGAAGACCCTCTGCCGCAGGACACACGTCGCCGGAATAATCTGCTGTCATCGGAGTTTCGTCGGCGAAACAGAGGAGCCCTGTTGGGTATACCATACACTTAATCTCTCATTCTTTTTATTAATCTTACATGTAATTAATCACAACACCCTAAAGAAACTTGATTAAATTGTCGAACCAGCCGGACACCGATTCTGATTAAGTCCAACGAAGAAGATGAAGTTTTCAGTTGTCTATATGTTTAATTTAAATCAAGATATATCTCGGGTTAGACACACAGTCCAGCGGTGGACTGTGTGCACATAAACACGCATACGTCCCGAGTTCGATTCTTGTCCCACGCACACTCGCCTTAATAAAAATGTTCCTTTTTGTAACCAAACCGGATTCACTACAAATAGATGTTAAGTTTAATAAAAACCGGAATAATAACCAAGATAGAAACACAGTCCAGTGGTGGACTGTGTGAACGTTTAAATCACACGTCACGAGTTCGAGTCCGGACTACCGCACCGGTTCGGGCAATTATCAAACTTTTTATATAAAGTAGAAATGCAATGATCTAGTTTGTATATAAGTATAATAAAAATCAGTTTATTTACCAAGTTAGACACACAGTCCAGCGGTGGACTGTGTGTTAACCTAAACCACAGGTCCCGGGTTCGAGACCTGTGGAGAGCACCGAGCGAGTCATTAAAATCGTTTTTGAAATAAATGATTTTCAGATTAATTCAATTAGTATATAAATATAATTAAAAACAGAAATATTTCGGGTTAGACACGTAGCTCAGTTAGTAGAGCTGCGTGCACGCGAACGGGAGGTCTCGGGTTCGAGCCTCACCCGGCGCACACAATTATACAATAAAATCGGTCAACAAGTCAACGGTCAACAGTCAAAAATCAATATTTTTTTTATTACTTTTATTTATTTATTTACATTAAAAATACTTAAAAATAACATTTTTAAGGTTAGAAAATAGCCTTAAACTCACAAAAATACATCCAACAATCCTACTAAAATTGATTAATAAAATCCGCTTACTTACCGAACCATTATGCCATTATCTAGGTTAGTTTCACTCGTGGTTAAAACCAACTTCGTGCGCATTCAACATCATCAACCGAACGCACCCAATGTGAGTGAATCTTACAACTCCCCTTTTTAATTACACGTTTTGGGGTGTGTCATGTGTCACTAAAATTAACTCGTTTATTTAAACTTGTGCCATACCATATTGTGATCTAAACTTAGAATGTAAACATTGTTTGTAGTTATGTATTTCATATTGTCAAGTTGTATGCAAAACTCATTCATTAGGCCCATCAGTTCCTCGTGGGAGACGAGTTGAGCAACGCGTGCCTCAAAACAATATATTATTGTATGTTGTGCATTATTTAATATTAAGTGTTTTTGTGTGATTAAGTTTACATCCATATTTGCTCATATGTGGTTACGCACTTATCAATTCAATAAACTTGTACAAATGTTTTTCATAGGATTCACTCGCCAACTTTTTGTTGATCCAAAAACCATTTTTACACATGATACAGGTGAACAGGATGAAGCAAGGAAAACATAGGAAATGCCTTAGAAGAAAACAATGAAGTCTAGAATGATGTTTAGGACATGATGTAATTATAATTGTATATTTCCCATTAAATTGTAATAATGAATATGAAACGTTATAATAAATGTCATGAGCTTTGATGATAACCCAATCATGCCCCGATCACCTTTTCCGCTGCGGGTCGGGGTGTGACACGGCCAACTACCGCGGATACAGGTGTCTTAACCTTCAAACGGTTAAAACCTTTTTCTCTCGCCACGTCACCTTTGACGAGGGCACGTTCCCGTTTTCCACCCAACACCCACCGACCGATTACTCATCCCTCAAGCATGACCTCTCCAACCCCATGTTTAACCATCCTGGCCTCTTCTCACTCTCTACCACACCGACAACCATCCACCACCTACACCTCCCACGTCACCTCCTCACAGCCCACCTTCAGCCTGCCCATTTCATTTCCCCTCAACCCAACAACGCTCGCCCACTCCGGATGCCGCTTCTACACCTCCCAATATCTGACCCAACACACCTCAACCTCCTCGGCTCAAACCCACCAAACTGACGCTCAACCTGCTACGGCCCAACACCAACATGCGAACCCACATCACCTCAGCACTCATCCTATGATTACACGTTTAAAAGCAGGTATCACCAAACCAAAAGCCCCAATGAACCTACACACATCCACTATACCCGCAATTTTCCCCATACCCAAATCCCACTTATCCGCGCTAACTGATCCGAATTGGAAACAGGCAATGTACGATGAATATAGAGCATTGATGGAAAATAAAACTTGGGAGTTGGTTCCGAGACCTTCTGATTCTCATGTTATTCGGTGCATGTGGCTATATCGCCATAAATTTCACGCCAACGGCACTCTACAACGATATAAGGCCCGCTTAGTTGTTAATGGAAAATCACAACAGCTTGGTATTGACTGTTTTGATACATTTTGTCCGGTCGTCAAACCAGCCTCGATACGCACTGTCCTTAGTATTGCGGTCTCTCGCCAATGGCCTATCCACCAACTTGATGTCAAAAATGTGTTCCTTCATGGTGACCTAAACGAAACAGTATACATGCATCAACCGCCTGGCTTTGTTGACAATAACAATCCATCGTTCGTGTGCCGGTTAAAAAAATCCTTATATGGTCTCAAGCAAGCTCCACGAGCTTGGTACCATCGATTTGCCACTTTCATCACACGGTGTGGTTTTCAAAGTACAACTTGTAACACGTCCCTCTTCGTGTATCGAAAGGGCCAGCATACCGCATATCTTCTCCTTTATGTAGACGACATCATCCTCACTGCATCAGACACCGAGCTTCTATCCAATGAATTTGCTATGACAGACTTGGGTCACCTTCATCATTTTCTGGGCATACATGTCACTCGTACCTCGGATGGACTTCGTCTTTCTCAGGAATCTTATGTGCGCGACCTTCTCGCCCGTGCCAATATGACCAATTGTAAGCCATGTAGCACCCATGCGACACTGACTCCAAACTAAGTGCTCAAACAGGTGCTCTGTTTTCCGATGGCACCTTGTACCGAAGTCTAGCTGGCGCCCTTCAGTACCTCACTTTACTAGACTGGACATCTGTTATGCCATGCAACAGGCCTGTCTTTTCATGCACGCTCCCAGGGAGCCACATTTTCAATACCTGAAGCGCATATTACGTTACCTCAAAGGAACCTCAGATAATGTGCTTCATATCCGTCCCTCCAGGTCCTTGAAATTAACGGCTTATTCTGACGCTGACTGGGGCGGATGCCCAGACTCTCGTCGCTCCACATCGAGTTATTGTGTCTTCTTAGGTGACAATCTGGTCTCCTGGTCTTCCAAACGACAAAAACACCGTTTCGAGATCAAGTGCTGAGGCTGAATACAGAGGAGTTTCAAATGCCGCAGCCGAAACTTGCTGGCTCCTTAACCTCCTGCTCAAGCTCCACCTTCCTACTCGTGAGGCCACCCTCATCTTTTGTGACAATGTTTCCGCGGTGTACCTCTCCGGGAAACCTGTTCAACATCAGCGCACTAAACATGTGGAGATCAACATTCACTTTGTTCACGAAAAAGTTCGTATCGGGGACATTCGAGTTCTACATATTCCAGCTGACTATCAATGCGCGGACGTTTTTACTGAAGGACTTCCTAAGCAGCTCTTCAACCGATTCAAGTCCAGCCTCTGCGTTCGCCCCACTGCCGCTTTGTCTGCAGGGTAGTATTAACTGTATATATTTATTTATAAATATTTTGTATTGATGATAATGCCCTTTGGCTTGCCTAGTCGGTTAGGGATTTCTGTATATATTCCTCATTCTTTGTAATAGAAGGCATCCACTTATTTTGAACATTCACGCTATATAGCTGGAAAATACAGTGGAAAGAAGAAACAAAGGAAAATAAAAGACTTAACTAAACTATCCACTAAGGTCTTGTTTATCTAAAGACCAGTAAACTCATTTTTCTTGACTTAGACTTCTTCAAACATCCCACTGGCACATAGAATGGAATTACTTATAACAATGTGTGTTTGCCATAGTTGTCTTACTTTCTAGATTCACTCCATATAATATATTAAAATATCGACGATTTGGAAGAAACGCTTACATGATACCCAAACTTAACACTTCTTCAGAATACAATTGCAAATTAAAAGTCTTCGCCTTAAACATTCGGTTGGTTTCACTATTCTGGCAATGGGATATCAGCAAGATCTTCTCTGTATGGAGCATTTGTCACCTCCCTTCTTTTATCAACACCATGTCCATTTTCCAAGCTAATTTGAGAATTCAGATCAACCTTTTCCGGTTCAATGAATGTGACCACGACGTCTTTGCGAAACATAAGATAGATCACAGAGAGAATGTAGATAGCCATGGCCGGGAACACTATTATCCCAATGAAGACATTTGCAACTTTTGGCAAACTGCTATGGATTAGCCAACCCACAAATGCTGTTATCAAGTAGTAAATGTTGATACCGATTATGCAAAGTCCTAGTACCCATGAGAAGACAATGATCTGTAGAAGGAAAAACAGAATGTTACATCCACTTCAGTTATTTGAACATGGTGGTAATATATATAACTCACAATTTTTGAGTTTTTGTGAGGTCCCATTTTGGTGGCTGAGCTACTGAACTTGAGGAGTGGAATGAGTGCAAATGGAAGCTCGAATGACAGTATCATCTGCGAATTATCCATATTGAAAACCAGTTTCTAACAAACAGTATGATGTGTATATGTAGCCTAAGATGGAAATACAAACCGATGCTATGACAATAAGTCTCCCGGCTCCAGCTGACCCACCGATTATTGATACAATTAGACTTGGTGTGATGGCAATGCACCTTGTCATTAAGTTTCGGAGCCACTTTTTCATTTTTAAGTCCAAGAAACCCTGTGATACCAACAAGTACGCTATTAACTTTGACTATTAATATTAAATAAAAGTGCTTTAAAATGAATTAGTGGACTGCCATATGAATATTACTACTATTGAACTCTCTTCTAACGTACCTGCATAATAAATTGACCAGCATAAGTGCCGGTGATTGTTGAACTCTGCCCAGAAGCTAGCAGCGCAATTCCATAAAGAGTGGAGCTAGACTTCCCCAAAACATTCTGCACATTTATTAAAAGTAGGGTTATGTGTCTATTCCCAAAGTTTTTGACATAAAACTTATGTAACTAATATCATATAGGACTCGTACTTTTAGAAGAAAGGATGCTGAGTTAAGGTTAAGATCACTGCAACGATCCCTTTCGTCATTTGATAGGTTTTTGGCTGAGCAGACAGTGCCAGAAACAGAAATCATTGAGACATTGATCAAAAATGCTACAAAGAGAGCGATACCGCTCTCAATCAGAAAGTTTCTGCATGCATCCTGCAATCCAAAAACATCATTGAAGAGATAAGAACTTCAGTTTGACATTTTAGATCATATATATATGATAGTTTTCACGATGAGTATTCCAAACAGTTATAGCATAAGGACTTACATTGATGCCACGAACTGAATTTGGTATCTTCCGAGAAAGAACTAGTGCCGAATGAAGAAAGAGATTATGCCTATTAAAAGGGTGAATTAATGATAAGATAAACTAGAGCAGAGTTTAATTAAAGAATTCACAAATTCGTAAAATTATCTGAGTATTGGGCAGCAGGATCATACGGCATAACAAGGGCACCAAGTAGTGCGATGGCATCACCAGTTGCCCCCTGGCCACTAAGTTTAGGAACAAACATTCCCTTCAGCACTTCACCTGCTGGTGGTCTCACATAGCTCATTTCACCAAAGAAACAGCCAGCCATCACAAAAACCAGAATGGCTATCAATATTTCAAGCTTCCTCACCTACGTATGTTCTATAATTAGTCGACTTGGATATCAATATGGCAAGCAAATTCCAAGTACTTGTTGGCATGTTCAAGTACTCAAATTCTGCTGTTTCTCTTAAAATACTGTGATTAAAACTTTAGGATGCGCCGATTTTGCTAATGAATAATTAACTATGCTGGTAACAAATGAACTTCTTGAGCGCCCATAACAATAAAAAGTTACCTGGTAGCCGTTGAAGGAAATTATACGCATATTAAATTTTGGAGAAATACACACATGTTATTAAACATCTCCGCAAATCCGAAAGTCTGGAAATGTACTTGCGTTTTTTTCTCAGAAGATTGAAAAAAGGTCCAACGATGAGAAAAAAATAAGAACAGCTTTGGAGTTTTGGTGGCAATTAACTTACACCATATCTTTGGAGGGCAAGGAGCAGGAGGGTGCTTAAACCAGTGAGAAGAACTCCAACCCAAACAGGAATCTTGAATAAGATATTCAAGCCAAAAGCTGTCCCAATCACTGTAAGCAATGACAAGGGGGTTGATCAATATGATATAGAGGGAAAATAAACTAATGAAATTAATTGAACACATAAGATTCATAGATAAGTTTAGTGAAATCATGCCTTCTGGAATATCTGCTGCAATAACTGAAAGCTCTGCTAGCAGCCACAGGCAGTATTTAACAACAATGGGATATTCAGCCTTGCATAACTCTGATAAATGTTTCCCTGAATAAATAAAAAGTGACTAATTTTAGATATTTGTTATTATTCATCCTATACATAAACAAAACCATATGGTAAATCCGGACACTTACTGGTGCTTACACCAAGATTAGCCGCTAGAGACTGAATGACAAGTGCGAAGATTAACCCGATCAAAATGATCCAAAGTAGCTGAAATGAAACAATTACTTTATGTTTACAATTACATTTATAGCTATTTAACTACACAACTATTGCTCTTGGCATGAACATTTACCTCGTATCCGTGGTCTGCTCCTGCTTGTAAATCAGTTTCCACTGCATAGATAACATTATTAAATGATAAGCTTACCATGATCAAGAAAGCCACAATGAAAACTAGAAAGACTATCACTTACTGTTGCCAGGATCAAGATAGGCCAGTGAAACTAGGAAACCGGGACCGACAAAGGAGATAAATTTTTTCCATCCAGGTTTCTGAAGATTCTAAATCAAACAAATCAAATTGTGATTAGTTGCAAATTGAAGAAAATAGTCCGCATGCACCTGGATTCAATTCTTCGTAAGATAAACAAAGGGGCGGAACCTAGGGGGTCAAGAGGGTCCACTAACCGAGTCACCAGAATTTACATGAAGTCTCAGTTTTTTTAAAGAAAAAGATGAGTTAGACTCTCTAATTGTATTGTTGGTTGTAAACGGTAGATAAAAGAACCTTATCAACTTCCGTCACTTAGAAAAATGAATAACGGTGGTGGGAAAAACCTGATCATTGTTCGTGTGTTTGTGATCATTGTCTTTAGTACTGTTATGAACAGGAGTATTGTCACCCAGATCAACAGCTGAAATACGGTTGCTCCCTCCAATTACTCGCGGTTCATGTTGCAGCCCTGCCATCTTTCTATCTTTGTGTGTATGAAGTATGATATATGATACCGAGCTGAATGTGCCTATGCAGTCCCACGAATGTGTCTTTTATACTACAGATAACGTCTACCCTAGTTTGAATTCCAAAAATTGCTTCTAAACTTGGAGATGCATGATTTAAAATAATGGCAATGCCGTTTAGAAACATTAATATATAAATAAAAGGAACAACCAACATAACCAAATTCTCTTTTTTTATATATAGACCGCAAATATGTATATACACATGGATATTGACTTATGTCATTATGTATGTATACTAATCTGTTGCTATCTGAATCTAAACCTTATTATATTACTTTAGGTAAGTGTTGAAGTCTACATTCCATTTTGAGCCGTTAAGCATTCACAACAGGTTTTGTATATATTTGTGAGCGAGTTCTGCATATTTTAGGAAGTGATTGTGAGTAAAGAAGAAAGAAAAAGTTACTGTTCATCTATATATTTGGGAAGACATTGTCCCCCCCCCCCCCCCCCCCCATGAAAAATATTATCTAATTGAAAAAAGACAGAAAATGTAGTATTTTTAATTTAATTATGCGGATGAGAATAGAGAAGCTTATGTGAATGCTCTTGCACTCCTTGAGTCATTTCCTCGTATGCATATTGTATAACATATAAGGTGTTATAATTTTATAGATTTGTTTGTGATCAGATCAGTTATTTTTTTATCAGTCAAAATAGAATACAATTCATGTATATATCACCATTTTTCACCATATCACATTGGCCATTTTCTTCATGTTATATGGTTTATATGGACATAAGGCCAGGTCAATGGTGTCTGAATAATGTGTGAGTTGTTTTTGTTTGTCCTTTTGTCTTATTTCATCAATATAGGATATAGAAATTTTCTTTTATAACTCATTAGTTTATATGTTCTTTTCATATTAACCAAAGTTACAATTAATAACGACAATGATGATAATGTAATGATAAAGATAATGATAATAATCATAGTAAATCTAGTTTGCCGAGGGATTTTTGTTCATAATTTTACATCAATTCATCTCTCTTTCTAGCATTGTCTTTCTCTCACCGCACCATCACTCTCACATTGTCTTTCTCACACCGCACCATCTCTCTCGCCA
This sequence comes from Scalesia atractyloides, assembly GCA_947069175.1. NCBI lineage: Eukaryota > Viridiplantae > Streptophyta > Magnoliopsida > Asterales > Asteraceae > Scalesia > Scalesia atractyloides. The sequence continues at coordinate 72,585,363 of CAMTDV010000005.1, read as the reverse complement.
CTGCATCGCCTTTCTCGCAATGTCTTACCTCTCGATATTGTCAGCCACAATATTAATCCGCCCTTGCACCGCCTTTCATCCGCATAAGGGATTGAACCATAATTTGTTTATCTATTGTGTGTGTATATGTAGGGTACCTGAAGATTTATTCTTTTACGTGTATGTATATAATTTCATTTGTTGAATTAGGCATCTTTGTGACTAAAGCAATAGATGCTAATTTCTTAAGTAAATGTAGGAATTTTTATTTGGTTCCAAGTTTTCAGTGTATTGAACTAAATGTGTATGTTAGTGTTTAGGTTGAATAACTAGATCCAGCATGAATAACCTAAGCACAACAAATAGCATGTTTAATGGATTGAGTGATTTCATAAGTTTGATTGTGTGCAAAAGGAGTTTGATTATTTTATACATGTTACTCCCCACAAAAGTGACTAAAGCGTAAAAGGGGTTTCGAGTATACTCATGGTTTGCAAAGCTTTCACAAATGTGAGTTGTAGAGTCTTGAAGATTTGTACACCGAAGTTACCCTACAATGGGGAAACGAAGGTGTGAATTCGTCAGATTTGGATTCGGAAAATTACATCTTGTCTAGGCACTCAATTGGACACTATGTTTTAGTGTGTTTTCAGGGGTACCAAATCATCCATTAAATCCATTTTGAGGAACCAAGAACAAAGATGACATCTACCATAACTCATAACATTCAACCATGATTACGGTTGATATTATGGTTTGTATAGTACAGTGTGTATATATATATATTTATATATATAGTTAGTAATGCAATGTTACTTAGTTATGTATGTTCATGTAAAGGTAGGATTAAAATCCCTTAACCTTGTGAATTCACCAATGCACAAAATCATCACAAGGATGATTTCGGATGGTCATGAATCTAAGAACAAGAATTCTTCTAATTAACCAATGCAACCAAGTGAGTTAAACTAGACGAGTTTATTTCAAACATGGATAGTGTTTGAAGACTTGGTGTAGTTTGTTGACTTTGTTTACATGAAAGTTGTTTGGTGACTTAGGAAGTGAACTAACTAATTAGCTAAGTAATCAAATAAGGTGGGTGGAATCATAGTTGTAGAACCTAAACCCCATCGTTCACACCTTTAACCATTACACAAATTCTTCAACATTGAATGTTGAAGTCTTGGTTTGGTTTTTACTCACATAGAGACCACTTAGGGTCTTTGAAACATAATGTGAGGAGGCATATGCACCTCATACTTACTTAAGTAAACCTCAACTCAAGTCCCTTATCGTGAAAATTAGTTGGGAACTTGGTTTGGTACAAGACACTTCAAGAAAACATTTGCACAAGATGAATGTATAAAAGCTTTTTTTTAAACAGAACTTAAACCAACTTTGGAATAAAAAATGATGATGCACCACCTTTATTTACCTTGGTAAACATTGATAACATCCCTAGAGGTTATCTAAGTGGTTTGGAGAAGAAAAACAAGAATAAGTGAAGAAGGAAGTGGCTTGAAAGCTTACTTGAACACTTAAAACTTTCTTCTCAAACTTGGAGAATTTCTTGGAGATTTGAGATGTTTGAGAGTGAATGAGGTTGTGGAAAGTGAAAACATGTTAGAGGTGGCTTGGATTTATATTGGAGATTAGGGTTTGAGTTTAAAGAAGGTTGGAAGGTGGTTGAGGGTAAAAAGAGGTAGGAAATGGGAGTCCAATCCACAAGCTAAACGACTTTCTGCCCACTAGACTAGGCTTATGGACCGTAAGCCTCTGGCCTTGCGGTCTGTAAGGCCTTCTAGAATATTTTTTGCGGTCCGTAAGGCCTTCAAGCTAAATGTCTTTATAGTTTTATGCAATTTTATGGCATTTTCGGGTAAGCATAAGTATGTATATGGTATAGATGTGTATGAATAATATTTCGAACATAAAATAACATAAAGTGTAGTTCGGTTTTGCATATAAAACACGTATTCGTGATTGATTAAGTATCTTGTAAGTATGATTAAACAAGCTTGAATAAGGCGTATTTTCCATATGATCAAAGGCTCGAGATAACAAGAAGTGAAATGAAATACAAATACAAGCTTTCTAAAAATAGAAAGTATGAAAATACAAAATGTTACAATCTTCTCTACTTTAGGAAATTTCGTCCCAAAATTTATACAAGAGAAAGACTTGGGAAAAAGATGCAGGTACTTAGCCTCCACGATCCATGATTTCGACCGACTTTTGATGAAATGCATGGACTCATCGATATGTATGTCATCGAGTGGAATGTGAAGTCCTTCATTGGCTAAGCGTTTCTTGAGATTGGAGAAACGGAACGTTGGATGAACGTTGTTGAGCTCTTGAGGCAAGTCAAGTCGATAAGCTACTTTGCCAATCATCTCGAAATCTTGAAAGGACCTACAAAACGGGGAGCAAGTTTTCCTTTCTTACCGAAATGGGTGACTCCACCTTGAGGAGCACGTGATCACCTACGTTAAATTCCAAGGGTTTGTGTCACCTGTCGGCGTAACTATTTTGTTGGCTTCTTGCTTTGAGGAGGTTGTTGCGAATTCGTAGGATCTTGTCAGTGGTTTCTTGTATGGGCTCGGGACCAGTAATTGTGCCTCGCCGATCTCGTGCCAACAAATAGGCGAACGACATTTACGACCATACAATGCTTCAAATGGAGCTATTTGGATACTAGAGTGGTAACTATTATTGTACGAGAATTCAACCAACGGTAAATGTACGTCCCAATTGCCACCAAAGTCGATTACGCAAGATCGAAGCATATCTTAGAGAGTTTGGATAGTATGTTCGTTTGACCATGTGATTGAGGATGGAAAGCCATAATAAGATTGAGTTAAGTACCCACCGCAGTTTGAAACGTTTGCCAAAGGCGGGAAGTGAAACGACCATCGCGGTCCAAATGATTTCTTTGGTGTAGATAAGAGCTAATTTCTTCGGTGTAGATAAGACTAATTTCTCAACTCAATAATCTTCCCGAATGGGGAGGAAGTGTGCGGATTTTGTCAATCAATAAATGATCACCCAAATGTTATCGTGACCGGATGATGTCCAAGGAAATTTGCTTATGAAGTCCATTGCAATACTTTCCCATTTCCACACCGGAATTTCAGGTTGTTCGAGTACACTCGAAGGGCATTGGTGTTAGGCTTTCACCTTCAAACCGTGAGGCATTTAGATACGAATTGAGCAATGTCCTATTCATTCAAGGCCACCAGTAAGAACGTCGAAGGTCTTGATACATCTGGTCCGCACCAGGGTGAATGGATTACTGATATTTGTGCACTTCATTCATTAAAAGATCACTAAGGCTATCACAGCGGGGAACCCAAATGCAATCAAGATAGTAAAGGATACCGTCAGATTTAGGCTTGAGTTGCCTTTCGGTACCACATTGTCTGTCGTGAGACTCATGATTTTCAAGCGATGGTTAAATGTTGCGCTTTACGGATACGGGATTGGATATCGATTTGGATTTATAAACAACGGATGCTTTGGAGCATGATATGACCTTTCTACTAAGAGAATCGGCACGACATTCACTTTACTAGGATGGTAACGAATCTCGCAATCGTAGTCGTTAACAACTCGACCTATCGTCGTTAGCACATGTTAAGCTCCTTTTGGTTAAAGATATGTTGGAGGCTTTTGTGAATGGTGAAGATCACGTATTTGGTACTACAAAGGCATTGTCTCCATATCTTAAAGCAAAAACAACCGCACAAAGCTCGAGATTGTGACTAGTGTAGTTCTTTTCGTGGAACTTGGGTTGTCTTGATGCGTATGCAATAACCTTGTCTCGATGCATAAGAACACAACCGAGGCCTAGGTTAGAAGCATCACAACAGACAATGAAATCATCGTTTCCGCCGAGGAGGGTAAGGATAGGAGCATTGCAAAGCAAGTCATTGAGAGTTTGGAAAGACTCTTCTTGTTCGGAACCCCAAAGAAAAGATTTATCTTTTTGGGTTAACTAGGAGAGAGGTACAATGATTTTGGAGAAGTTGGAGATGAATCGATGGTAGTAACCCAGCCAATCCGAGGAAGGAACGAATTTCGGACGAAGATTTTGGTGCAGTCAAGTTTTTAACAACTTCGATTTTTGAAGGATCGACATAAATGCCTTTTTTGTTCACAACTTTACCGAGAAACTGAACTTCTTTTAGCCAAAATTCATACTTAGAGAATTTAGCGTATAGTTGGTCTTGGTCACGAAGGAGTTCCAAGATTAAACGCAAATGTCGCACATGTTCAGCCTTGTTCTTGGAATAGATGAGGATATCATCTATGAATACAATCACAAAATGATCCAAGTATCGTTTTCACACGCGGTTCATCAAATTCATGAAGACCGCGCGTGCATTGGTCAAACCGAAGGGCATGACCACGAACTCGTAGTGACCATATATAGTATGAATGCGGTTTTGGAAATGTCCTCTTTGAGGACCTATAGTTGATGATAACCGGAACGAAGATCGATCTTTGAGAAACCTGTCGCGCCTTGGAGTTGATCGAAGCGGTCGTCGATGAGAGGGAAAGGATAACGATTCTTGATGGTGAGTTTGTTGAGTTCGCGATAATCGATGCACATTCGAAAAGAACCATCCTTCTTTTAAAAAAAAGGACCAGAGTACCCCAAGGAGAAGTGCTAGGGCATATTAAGCCTTTATCAAGTAATTCTTGAAATTGGCTTGATAGCTCTTGCATCTCCGAAGGTGCTAGATGATACGGGGATTTAGCTGGGAGTAGCGTCCGGTATGACATCAATACAAAAGACAGTGGAATGAGGAAAAGGAGGACCGGGTAGGTCTTCGGGAAAGTCACAAACGATTGGAACGTCACTCACGCTTATTCCTTTGTCATGAGTTTCCATAATATGGGCTAAAAAGGCAAAGTACTCTTTTCGCTAGTAATTGTTCACTTGAATACACGACATAAGCTTGAGACCCTTTGAGGGTTTCTCACCATAGATGTGCAAGGTGTCACCGGACGGAAGAAGGAGGCGAATAAACTTTTCGAAGCAAACAACTTTGGCACGAAATTTACTAGGCCAATCCATGCCTACTATGATATCAAATTTGCCCAATTGCATGGGTATGAGGTCGATTGGGAATTCATGCTCATTAATATTAAGGGTACAATTGCGAAGAACGGAATCAATGGTTATTGATTTTTCGTTGGTGATTTCAACGTTAAAAGATTTTGGTAGCTTAGATCGTGTACATTTAAGTAATGATTCGAATTCAATGGTTACAAAACTTTTATCCGCACCAGTATCAAATACCATAGAGGCACATAATCATTAACGAGAAACGAACCGTTGACGACGCCATTGTCGTTTTGCGCTTGATTTGCGTTGATGTAGAAAGCACGTCCACGAGAAGCTTGGGCTTGAATGTTGCATTGCGGGCATTGTGAGCTTAGGTTATTCGGGTCACCACACTTGTAACACACCCGACCCTTGTTCGCCGTGCTCGGTTCTGGTTTTGGGCTTGGGCATGGTTACCTTGTGGTCTAGGACCACTTCGACATTGTGCGTTAAAATGCCCAAACCGTTTGCATGTACTGCAATGGCGGCACGCAGTGGTGGTTGGGTGGTGATAATGCAAGTATTACACTGGGGAAAAGTCCTAGTGTAAGCTCGCTTGGCCGGCTCGGTGTTTGGGTTGGTGAGTTGTTGTTGGGGTTGGTTTTTGGGGTTACCACGGCGAAGTTACAGTTTTAATTCTTGCGCTTCTTACCACTAGAGTTGGTCTTGGTTAGCGGTTTGGATGAAGAGGGTTCAGTGACAGGTTCGGTGGCGGCTTAGATAATGGTCTTGGTGGAACCCTTGCGCTAGCAGGATGTTTTATTGAGAGTTTCGGGCTCGGCAGTGTCCACGGCATCGTGTACGGACGGTGGAAGGCCTCGAATGTACTTCTCAATGGCTCTTTTGGTGGTGTTGACTTGGTGGGGGCATAACACACTATGTTGATTGAACCTGATGGTGTAGGTTGAATTGTCACCCTCAATTTGCTTAAGGTTCCAAAATCTTCTTCGAGTTGTTGGAGCTCGTGAGGGGGGGCAAAATTCTGCTATCATGAGTTGTTTTACCTTGGTCCAAGGTAAGGCATAAGCGGCGTCATCTCCGCGAGTGTTCCTATCGACGGTCCACCAATCAAGTGCTCTAGATTGAAAGACACCGGTAGTGTTGGTGGTCCTAAGATGCTCAGGGCACCCACTTTGTTGGAATGTGACCTCAATGGAGTTAAATCATTAGAGCATCCAAGTAGCTCCATCGTCACCCGTGAAGGTTTTAGGACTACAAGAGTTAAATTTCTTAAAGGTAAACGAGGTGTTGGGTGTGTCGATCGTGGATTAGACCGAGACGTTTGGGCTAGAAGTGGCTTGGATTTTGTTCATTATTTCGGGTATGACCTTGGCCAATTTCTTGGCATGAAGGTCATCATTTCCTTGTTTCGGCTAACTTACGAGCTTCTCATGGAGTTGGAGAGTTTCTTGGAATACATCTACAAGATCGAGTAGTGATAGAGGATGAGACTTGATCATAAGGTGTTTTGATATTTTGCATGATTTAGCATGATAGTATGTCATGTAGCATGTAAGTTTCACATAGTTCACATAAGCCTAGCATGAGCCTACTTGAATATAACCAAACAATAGGGAAAGAGTCATAAATTTCATTTATTCTCAAATATTATTATTGTTTTATATTGCGAGTATAGCACGATTCAGGATTTCGAACTTTTAAATGAAGAAGGTGCCAAATGTAAAACACATCAAAATTGATATAACATAAAAGATGTTCAATGAAAACTCTTGGAGTGTCTCGGAACGAAACTAAGACTATCCAAAGTGACCAAAAATTCTTTAAGTTCTAGAAGCATGCTTTGGCCTAGTAGGTAGAATACTCTCGCCAAAATTTCGGGTAATGGTATTCACCCTTCCGGTTACTACATGTCCCTAGTCAATCGAAAATTCGAGACTTTGGCATTGAAAATTGAGAAGTGGGACTAGTTATCAAAATGTGGATATCACTCCTAGCTTATAATGTCATTCCCTAATTGTGGTTGGTGCTTACCGAACGAGAGAAGGAACTAAATCCGACTCGTTGGTAAGGGTCCACTAGAATGAGGATAGTGAAATTTCCATCAAGGTGAGCAATTCACTCCTATCTTGATCGTATATTTTCGTAAAATCAATAAACGTGGATTGAGAGTTATCACCAAAGTAAGGGTTTCATGCCTATTTTGGTGAGAATGTCTCGTTTGTGAAATGAGAGTGTCTTCGTATCTTCGTATTTGTAGCATAATTTTTCTTAGGAAAGACATGTATATTTTGATATCAAAAGAAATATACAAGAAGAAAATAGGGAGAATTTCATGTAATTTTAAGCAAGATAACAAGAATGGTCAAGTAGGGATTCCTAACTATAGACTAGGTCAAATCATTGAAGATTCTTCCAAATTTCCTATAGTTGTGGCTCTAATACCAATCTATCACACCCCAACCGATGGCAGAGACATCAGAGTGAGATGAAACGAGATTGTTCGAGACTTCATAACATACGAATTGTGATAATAATTGAAGTAAACAATATTTCATTTCACACTAAACCGAAATATATTGTCTTGAAATGGAAACTACAACATTTTGCAACTTGAACATAAACAATCGAAAGAAAATACATACTATAAAATTGAGTGTGTTTCTAATCCACCCTAAGTAGATTCACGTGCATCAAGGTAATTTCCTACAACATATATTAAACTATCCGTCAACATAAATAGGTCGGTGAGCATACAAGTTTGGTTTTACATAGCATATAATAAAAAGTTTCTCAAATCCAACATGGTAATTCGTATACTAAGTTAAATCACATACTAGCATGCACAACCTAAATGTCAAACCAAAGATTCCACGAGCGTAATATTATCAACAAGTGAACAACACTGTTATAATTGAATGCTAAACATAGACCACGAAAACGAGCGGTGTGCTACTCCTATAGCACTATACATGTTAAGGTAGGCTAGCAAAGTTAATGACAAGTAGTTGCATGTATGAATATCTAGCATGAATAACCTAAGCATAACAAAGAGCATGTTTGATGGATTGAGTGATTTCATAAGTTTGATTGTGTACATAAGTGATTTTAATTACTTTATACATGTTACACCCCGAAAAGTGATTAAAACATAAAAGGGGTTTCGAGTACACTCATGTTTAGCAAAGCTTCCACAAACGTGAGTTGAAGAGTCTTGAAGATTTGGACACCGAAGTTACCCTACAATGGGGAAACGAATATGTGTGAGTTCATGAGATTGTTGATGGATTCGGATTCGGAATCAATTACAATAAAGTATGTATGCAAGTAAATTACATCTTGTCTAGACACTCAATTTGGACACTACGTTTTAGTGTGTTTTCATGGGTACCAAATCACCCATTAGAATCTGTTTGGGGAATAATAACTCATAACATTCAACCATGATTCGGTTGATATTGTGGTTTAGTTTGTATAGTATATGTATATATATTTAGGGTAGTCCAATGTTAGGTTAGTCATGTATGGTCATGTAAAGGTAGGATTAAAATCTCTTAACCTTGTGAATTCACCAATGCACAAAATCATCACAAGGATGATTTTGGATGGTCATGGATCTAAGAACAATAACAAAATCTTCTAAATCACCAAGGCAACCAAGTAAGTTAAACTAGACGAGTGCATTTCAAACATGGATAGTGTTTGAAGACTTGGTGTAGTTTGTTGACTTTGTTTACTTGAAAATTGTTTGGTGACTTAGAAGTGAACTAAATTACTAGCTAAGTAATCAAGTAAGGTAGGTGGAACCGTAGTTGTAGACCCTAAGTCCCATTGTTCACACCTTTAACCATAACACAAATTCTTCAACATTGAAGGTTGAAGTCTTGGTTTGGTTTTTACTCACATAGAGACCACTTGGAGTCTTTGAAACATAATGCGACGAGGCATATGAACCTTATACTTACTTAAGTAAACCTCAACTCAAGTCCCTCATCATGAAAATTAGTTGGGAACTTGGTTTGGTACAAGACACTTCAAGAAAACATTTGCACAAGATGAATGTATAAAAACTTTTTTTTAAACAGAATTAAACCAACTTTGGAATAAATAAATGATGATGCACCACCTTTGTTTACCTTGGTAAACATTGATAACATCCCCAGAGGTTATCTAAGTGGTTTGGAGAAAGAAAAACAAGAATAAGTGAAGAAGGAAGTGGCTTGAAAGCTCACTTGAACACTTAAAACTTTCTTCTCAAACTTGGAGAATTTCTTGGAGATTTTGATGTTTGAGAGTGAAATGAGGTTGTGGAAAGTGAAATCATGTTAGAGTGGCTTGGATTTATAGTGGGGGATTAGGGTTTGAGTTTAAAGAAGGTTGGAAGGTGGTTGAGGGTGAAAAGAGGTAGGAAAGGAAGTCCAATCTGCAAGCTAAACAACTTTCTGCCCGCCATACTAGGCTTATGGACCGTAAGCCTCTGGCCTTGCGGTCTGTAAGGCCTTCCAGAATATTTTTTTGCGGTTTGTAAGGCCTTCAAGCTAAATGTATTTATAGTTTTATGCAATTTTATGGCATTTTAAGGTAAGCATAAGTATGTATATGGTATGGATGTGTATGAATAATATTCTGAACATAAAATAACATAAAGTGTAGTTGGTTTTGCATAAAACACGTATTCATGATTGATTAAGTATCTTGTAAATATGAATAAACAAGTTTGCATAAGGCGTGTTTTCCATATGATCAAAGGCTCAAGATTACAAGAAGTGAAATGAAATACAAATACAAGCTTTCTAAAAATAGAAAGTATGAAAATACTAAATGTTACACTCTTCCCTACTTGTAAACAATGATGATGCACCACCTTTATTTACCTTGGTAAACATTGGTAACATCCCAAGATGTTATCTAAGTGGTTTGGAGAAGAAAAAACAAGAATAAATGAAGAAGGGAGTGGATTGAAAGCTCACTTGAACACTTAAAACTTTCTTCTCAAACTTGGAGAATTTCTTGGAGATTTGGGACGTTTGAGAGTGAAATGAGGTTGTGGAAAGTCAAAACATGTTAGAGGTGGCTTGGATTTATAGTGGGATCAGGGTTTGAGTTTGAAGAAGATTAGATGGTGATTGAGAGCGAAAAGAGGTAGGAAAATGGGTCCAATCCGCAAGCTAAACGACTTTCTGCCCGCTAGACTAGGCTTGTGGACCGTAAGCCTCTGGCCTTTCGGTCCGTAAGGCCTTCTAGAATATATTTTTTTTTTTGGCCCTTGTTGCTTTATTATTTGTCCATCTATGCAATGTCTTTATAGTTTTATGCATTTTTAAGGGCATTTTCGTGTAAGCATAAGTATGTATATGGTAGGGATGTGTATGAATAACATTCCGAACATAAAATAACATAAAGCGTAGTTCAGTTTTGCATATAAAACACGTATTTATGATTGATTAAGTATCTTGTAAGTATGAATAAACAAGTTTGAATAAGACGTATTTTCCATTATAAATCAAAGTCTCGAGATTACAAGAACTTAAACTGAAATACGAATACAAGTTTTCTAAAAATAAAAGTATGAGTAGTAAACTTACTTATTATACATTACTTACTTTTATATTGCTTGTTTATCTATTTCTTACACTTTTGTTTGTCTTATATTTTGTAGATCTCACCCAATATTGGTGTCTTGCGGGTGTACAACTATAGTGAAGGATTATTTCATAGGTTCTAGGTGTTACTAGAATGATGTACTGGCAGAAAACCTACGGATTATCTTTGAGCGGTCTTCGGTAAGTACACTTAAGTTTTTAAATTTTATATAATTAGTTTTGACTAAATAAATGTGTATGTGCAGACACATTTACCAATGGGATCCTGCACTAGATGATGCTATTTACAAACTTTGGTATAAGTTAAGCGTCAGACGATTCTCTTCCAACATGTTGAGGGACACCCACGAGTTAGCAGGGGGAAGCTTTGTAGATCAAGGGAAAGACATTTGAGCATCAAGAACTGGACTTCGCAACCATCCATAAACACCATCTGGCATGGATTAGGGAGGAAGATTGGAATCGGATGATTGACCGGGTACGTATTAGTTTAAAATGACTTTTTTATATTTAGATCATTATACTAATTATATGTATGTGAAAAATATGGGAAAGAGCTATTAATTAGAAGTTTGTTTGTCAAAGAAGAATTTTTAATTACTCAATATCCAACTTAAATGAACTTCAATTGAACTCATTCCAGCAGTGTTAGAACCGGCTCGTGATTTTTGATTTACGGTTTGCAGGATAATATAAAATAAATATTATTTTTTCTATGAAACAATATTATCGACAGAATACCGATGTGATTCTTGTTGGTACACTAAACCTGACCAAAGAACTGTTTGTCGATAATCTATTGGTAAGAAGTCAAAACATTGGCGGGAGAACTTAAGTTCTACTTGAAGAAGCCGCATCGAAAAACGTGTATGTCAGTGGTCCGTCGGAAACATATGTCGGTAATCCATCGGTATTAGAGACGGTCATTATACCGACAGAGCTTCACCAACGGATATTCATCAGTAATCACTTTTTCGAATGAAAGTGTACGTCAGTGAAAGTCCATTTTCTCGTAATACACTGATATGTATAATATATATTATGTTGTATCAAAACGTTTGTTCTTTTTTTATGTGTATAAACTTAGGTATTGTTCGTTTTGTGGAATGTAATAAAATTAGAATTTAGAATAGAATTTGAAGGATTTCAAATCTCACTACTCGAAGGATTTTCAAGGGATTGAGATTAGGGTTGTTCATGAGCCGAGCCGAGCCAGGCCAAGCTCGGGCTCGGCTCGATTATAAACCGAGCTAGCTCGGCTCAGCTCGGATTTGAAATCGAGTTGAAAATCTAAGCTCGGGCTCGGCTTTGTTTTAAACCGGGCTAGCTCGGGCTCGGCTCAATTATAAACCGAGCTAGCTCGGCTCAGCTCGGATTTGAAATCGAGTTGAAAATCTAAGCTCGGGCTCAGCTTGGTTTTAAACCGGGCTAGCTCGGCTCGGCTCGGCTTGTTTGGCTCGATTTTATAAAAAAAATTAAACATACCTCTTAAAATTCAGTAACCTAAAATATTATTCAATACTTTAAAGAATATATTCAAAATAAGTTCAACCTAATATATTACAAACCAAAATCAAGTTCAACAATGCAAAATAGGTGTTAATTTCAATGAAATATAATATTAGTTCATTAGTATGGTAATCAAACTTCAAATATGCTATAGATATCAAATTACAAACCTATGTACATGTAAATATTAATCAGTTTTTTTGTAATATATTATAATGTATATAAAATTAAAATTTATTATAAGTATAATAATCCGAGCTAAACTGAGCCGAGCTACAAAGCGAGCCAAACCGAGCCAACTCGGCTCGTTACGAGCCGAGCCGGCTCGGCTCACTTTTAAACCGAGCCATATCGAGCGAGCTTTTTCCCGAGCTAAATCACAACGAGCTTGGAGCGAGCTCCGAGCCGCGAGCTTTTTAAACAGTCCTAATTGAGATTTAATTTCAAACCTTTCTTTTATTAAAATGAATAACATAAGAAATGAAATGTAACATTTAAAATTGATCCAAATTTATTGAAATGAATAACATATGAATTGAAATCTACATTTAAAATTCATCCAAATTTAATTTGAAACGAAATACATCAGTAAGAGAATGGATTGTAATAATGATTTTGGAATTTAATAATATTTTAAACAAAAAAATATCTTATCATCATTTAGTACAAGGTTAGTATTCTATATTTACTACATATACATAAAGAAGCTAGGGGACTGCCTGACACTTCCTCACTGAACCAAACCATTTATATTTTTTTTATATTTTTAAATTACGGTTTTGCCCTCAGTTTAAAATTATGTTCTTGTCCCTTGCTCAAAATAAAATTACGCTTTAGTCACCAGCGCAAAACTACGAATTTGCCCTCGATTAAAAATTACGTTTTCGCCCTCAACTAAAATTACGTTCTCACCCCAGTTCAAAAGAAAAATATGTTTTCTCCCCCAGCCTAAAATTACGATTTCGCCCTCTCTTTAAAATAGATTTTTCTCCGTTAAAAAATTATGATTTCTTTCTCGGTTCAAAATTATGTTTTCGCCCCTGTTCAAAATAAAATTATGCTTTTGGCTCCAACTCAAAATTACGATTTTGCCCTCGGTTCAAAATAAAATAATGGTTTTGCCTCCGGTCTAAAATTACGATTGTGCATTTAGTTCAAATTTATATTACTATGTTATCCCAAGTTCAAAATTACGAATTTGCCCCTGCGCAAATTTACAATTTTGCCCATGGTTCCAATATACAGTACTGTCATCACTATAGGTTTTGGCAAATTACGATTTTACCCAGTCAAAAAATAAAACTTTCCCTTAGTTAAAAGTAATATTATTTCCATTTTTATAGTTCTTTTAGCAAAACTATAAAAGTGTTTTGTTTTAATTAATTTACTCGATTTAATTGTTTTTGTCTCAAGAAGCTGCCTAACACTCGCTCATTATTCGGTTATCACCCCGCAACGCGCGCGGGAGATCAACTAGTATACTTACAAATACAAGAACCATCTACAGTATTTATTTACATTTGATTGGGTTAGAGTGACCGTGAGCCAATCAGACAATGCCATGTGTAGCCCTCAAACTTTATTTTTTTACTTTATTCACATTTCTTTATTTTTATATTTATATTCTTTGAAATTTATAACATTTTTTCCAGATTAGTTGATTGGCATTTAACTGTTAAGGCTTGCTTATGCTTATACTACTTGCCACACCCTCACAGCCACTTTTTTTTGTTTTTTATTTGTTCATGAAAATAACTATATTTTATTTGTTTTTTTATAACAGTATTTTATTTTTGTTTTAATTATAACAGTTTGCAACTCACGTTGTTGCTTTTTACTTATTTTGTTAATGGCTTATTTTTTTTATTTCTCTTTTATTATTTTATTATAATAACTTACTTTGATATATTTTATTTTTCTCTCACTTTTCAAACACGATGTATTATGAAATTATGTGTATGTCGTTGTGACGTGTATTTTTTATTTATAATTTTTTTATAAAACCGAATTGTTAGTAGTAATGTATAAATAATTGTACCACAAGCGTAAGTGCTATCAAACTTACCCCACTCTTTAGGTTTTCTTTTGTATAATTCTGCGTCGTTTACGCCTTTCGTTTCTCTAATGAAATTATATAATAATTAAAGAATTCCCAATATACATTTGCGCCACCCTTATTTTTGCCTATGTTTCTATTAAAGCTTTCCAAAATCGACGGGTCCAATATAATTTAAATTTTTTAATGATGAACCAAACAATTATCGCTCGAACAACATTAGTACCGGTATTGGGTGTATGTAATTATAAACGTTGTATGGTGACAAATAGAACCGACTCTGACAACATCAATTCCTATAATTGATATTATCTGAGCCGTGTTCCTTTTATGGTTTTGACCAGTATAAACATATATCGATATCATCTTGGACATATTTCTTTCAGCTGATATATCGAAGTTGATATATCGAATGTTGGTATTGTATCGCTACTATAACAAACAACACCAATACCAATAGTGTCCCCGCCGCAACGCACGAGAACTCTATTAGTTATTAAGATTTTGGAGTTTTAAGACCTTATTAACATAAATATATATCAAGTCTTAAATAAATAAAAAGAAATAATATTTTAAAATATTGAGAAACAAGTGGTATGATTCATGCCATTGTTTGGCACCCCGCTTCGTTTTTGGTCTCTACATTGATTCATGCCGCTTATTCCTCTTATTTAATACCTGTGTTGTTTTTTCCCAATGTTTTGGATCGGCAAGGAAGAAAAATATATGAATAATAAAGTATTAAATCTATTGGATATTAGTATTAGTATCTTGTAGAATGCGAATTTTAAAATGTTAAGCACAAATACGCCAGTGAGGCTTTGGCCCATTAATAGAAATGGAAAACCTTCTAACTGTTTATGAGAATGTTATAAATTTAACACGTAGATAGTGTAATATTTAACCCTTATTAAAAAGCACGTAAGCATGACAACACTATATTCACATTCATACTTTAATATGAACATGATCTGTGAACTCATTTTTTACATATTAATACTCTAAATAATAAAAGGTTAGAGAAAAAAAAATGTGTGTTTATATCAACCAAAATATACCAATTATTAATACTATATTATAATGTATGAGAAATGGGTATTTTAATGTATCTAAAAAAAACTTTTTTTCACTTAATTTATAAATACAGATCTAAAATGAGGGTTAATTAGTCTTTTAAACAATAATTATATTTTAGCATTACACTTAAATCTCTAAGTTTTAACATAATTATGGGTAATTAGTTACACGTTTCTCTCTCCACAACAAACTTATAATTCTTTTATGTATTTTTGTCAGATCTTATAAAGTATAATGTTTTAAAAAAAATCCAAAAGTACATTGACAACCTACTCAGTTTTGTCAACGTTTCGATAGTTGTCTTGGTCAGTATTGACGTATGGATTAAAAGGTTCAAATAGATAATGTCTTTGTGTACAAGTGATTAAAGCCTAACGTGCTTAGTCATTATCCCAGAATGTCTAATAGCTACAAAATATCAAGTGATATAATATCGTCGATTTAATCCTCTCATCTAGATTACAATTTAATCTCTCATCTTTAACAAAATTATAGATAATTAGTTATTAGTTACACTTTATCCCCTTATAAAAAAAAACTAACTTCCCCCTACGATTTTTAAACGGTCATAACTTTTTGTTACGTAAATATATTTTTTTTAATTACACCATATGAACGAGTATTTTATTCTCTTTAATTTAAATATAGTACTACTATAGTTTTTCAAATTAAAAAAAAATAATATTTACGTGATGAACAGTGTTTAAGGGTAAGTAATAACTGAATCGTTAACTGAAACCGAACCGAAATCAATTAAAAACTAAATTAACTGAAAACTGATTAACCGAAACCCAAATTAACCAAAAGAAATTATCGATTTTTCTGTACCTTCATCTAACCAACATTAACTGAACTGAACCATTTGTATTTTCATATATTTCTGGGTTTCATACCTTCAGTTCATTTATTTCATATTATACCCTCATTTTATGTATTTATACCTCCATTTCATGTATTCATACCTAAATTTTATGTACTTCTAATCAAAAGTTCTAGCCCAAGTTTGGTTTTGGCTATACCGAAAATTAAATGAATCAAACAAAAAATCGTCAATCTAATTGAATAAATCAAAACGATTAACTAAAAATGGATTGTTAATAAAATAGACTAATCGATAACCTTGATTTCGGTTGAGGATAATAATCTAACCAACCTAACAATGCTCACTGTGGCAATGTTTGCGTTTTCGGTCGCATCACGCACGCACCTAGCGGTTATTAACCAAAACTGTTTATCTGTGAGCAATAACTAAATCGTGAACCTAAACCAAACTGAAAACAGACGGAACTGGACCAAAATCAACCAAAACCCGAATTAACTAAAAATTGAAAACCAAATTAACCAAAAACCGATTATCAATTTTTTAAACTCTTGTTTAACCAAAATAAGCTGAACGGAGCCGAATTATTCATATTTTCATATATTTCAAGCTTTTATACCTCCGGTTCATATATTTCATATTTTATATCTCCATTTCATATATTTATACTTTTGTTTCACGTATGTATGTGTGTGTGTATATAATATATATATATATATAATATATATATATGGAGATGATCATTAGAAAACTACATATAAATGAGAAAACTAAGAAAGCCTAAAAACATACAAATTTTTTTTACAATTTTTTATAAAAGATTGCTAGTTTTTATGTATAAAAACCTTAAAAATGTACTGCACATGTGCATTATACGTGTACTGCACATATGCATTATATGTATATGCTACACATGTGCATTATATGCTTAAACTTATCTTTTGAGTTTAGTTTAGCTTTTATGGTTATGTTTTTTGGAGATTTAGGATTAGGATTAGGTTTTTGGGTGTGGGAGGAGTTTTTTTAGTAGTGCGAGTGGAGGGTTTAAGTTTTTTGGGGTTTATAGTTTACGGTTTAGTTTTAGGTTTTCTTTTTTTCGGGGGGGGGGGGGTGGGGGGGGTTTGGGGGGTTTAGGTTTTGGGGGAGTGATTGGGGGGGGGTTTAGGTTTTTGGGGGGTGTCGGTGGGGGTGGGTTAGGTGGTTTAGGCTTTTCTGTACTAGTGCACATGTGCAGTACAACTTTTTTTTGAATTTTTTTATATATTATTTCTAGTGAATTTTAATAAAAAATACAAAAAATGATATGTTTTTAGGCTTTTTTAGTTAGTTTTTTTGGTTTTCTCATTTAAATTAGTTTTCTCATGATGCATCCCCTATATATATATATATATATATATATATATATAATATATATATATATATAGGGATGAGTAAAATGAGAACCACCTTGAGTTGTTAAAACCGTAGTAACCAATACAAATCATTGATCAAAAGTGTTTTAATGAATAAGATTAAAAGACAATAAAGTAGTTGTAATAATTGTGCTTTAATTAATGTGTTTTTGTTTTTAGTGGGATGTGGGTAAATTGGTATTTTTATTAAGCTCTTTAATGATTGGTAATTAAAGTTGTAATCATTGTGGTTTAATTAATGTTTGTGATGTAATTAATGTTATTTTTGAATCATGCAGTAAGAAAATTATTTTACGTAGGGGTTCAAATTTTTTTTGCGCGTTGTTTTAAACAGTTTTACGCGCGGGTTTAGACTTTTTTTATGGGTGGGTTCAAACTTTTTTTATGCCCGATTTTAAACTTTTTTTACGCGCCGGTTTTAAACTTTTTTTATGCACCGGTTTTAAACTTTTTTTACGCGCGGTTTTAAACTTTTTTACGCGCCGGCTTTAAACTTTTTTTACGCACGGTTCTAAACTTTTTTTACGCGCGGTTCTAAACTTTTTTTACGCTCCGGTTTAGAACTTTTTTTATGCGCCGGTTTAGAACTTTTTTACGCGCGGTTTTAAACTTTTTTAACGTGTCGGTTTAAAATTCTCTTTGCGCGCCGGTTTTAAACTTTTTTTACGCTCGGTTTCAAAAAAAAATTTACGCGCGGTTTTAAACTTTTTTTACGCACGAGTTCAAACTTTTTTAGCACCGTTTTAGAAACTTTTTTTACGCGCGATTTTAAACTTTTTTTACGCATCGGTTTTAAACTTTATTTACGCGCCGATTTTAAACTTTTTTCCCACGCGGTTATAAACTTTTTCTACGCGATGGTTTTAAACTTTTTTTACGCGCCGGTTTTAAACTTTTTTTACGCTTGGTTTTAACATTTAAAACTAATTTTTTTCTAAAAAAACAATTTTTTACGGGTTTTAAACTTTTTTACAAAAAAATATTTTACGTCAAACAAAAATATTTTATTTTTACAAAAACTTTTTTACACTTTTTTTTTCAAAAACAGTTTTACAAAATTTTTGTTACGCCAAACATCTTTTTACGCCCCTGATACCCCGATTTCGGGTTTACGAAATTTGAGGATCTTACCAAACGAACTCACCCAAAAATCACGACTCAATAGATGTCTAATGTTGAATTTTAGAAGAGAGAGAAAAGATGTGACATGTTGGGTTTCAAATAAAAGATAGAGAAAAGATATGAGATGTTGACTTTTAAATAGAAGAGAGAGAAAAGATGTGACATGTGAAGTAAAAGACTAAAATACCCTTTTGATTTAATTTGGTTTATAGGTGATGTGTAAATATGTTATTGGATGATAGGAGTTCTCATGGTTCTCGCAACTGGGATTGGTTTTTTCTTGAACTGAATCCTATATATATATATATATATATATATATATATATATATATATATATATATATATATATATATATAATAGGGGACCGCTAAAATAAAAACCACCACGAGTTGCGAGAACTATACCATACGGGGCGAGTTTGGCAAAAAAAAAACATCTGTAAAATTTTTTTTTTAAAATGTCGTGTATGTAGTTTTGACCACCACAAGTTTTTTTACGGTGACAATTTTTTTACAGATGTGTTTATAATATATTCATTTATGTTTATGAAAAAAAATTTGGCGCAACTCGCCCCGGATCAAAAAGTTCTCACGGTTTTTCGCAACTCGTGGTGGTTTTTATTTTAGCGGTACCCTATATATATATATATATATATATATATATATCATTTTCATATATTTTTAAGCAAAAGTTTTAGCTCAAGTTTTGTTTTTGCTATCAACTGAAATTAAATGAACTAAACCAAAAACCGTCAATCCAACCGAATAAACTAAAGTGATTAAACGAAAATCGATTGGTTAATAAAATAGATTAACCGATGACTTTGGTTTCAGCTTCTATTGAGGATAATAACCGAATCTACCGAACCATGCACAACACAATGAAATGGATTATCCGGTTACTTTGTTTTTAATGTATATCTATCACAATGATGCTACAATAAATATTATATAAATAAGAAAACGACCAAAAATAAATATCGCAATACGATGTATCAGTCCGTCGGGCATCCTGCTAGTGTCCTAATACTCGTTTTCTTTGACTTTTAAGTTCGACACAAAATATCTAACAATTTTAAAAAAAAATTAGCATGAAATACCTTTCAAAATAATATATAAAATAAACAAGGGAACTCGGGAATCTTTCATGTTAAGCAGTTTGAATAAAGTCATAAACGTATTCACGAATTTGATTTGAAACTAAGCTGATGCTATTGAAAGAGAAAACTCAAACCTACAATATCTATGTTAGTATCATAATTTCATGTAATATCATGAAATTCACATCGCAACTTATCTGCGTGGAAGAAATATTACCAATTATAATAAGGCATTATATTTTTTTATCCATCGAAGCAATTTATATGAAACCAGATCATCAATATATATAATAAAATTAATTGTTAAGGGGTTAACCCCTAAAACTAATAAAAATATAAAAAAAAAACATACGGAGGAGTTTTAACTTTTAATGTAAAAACATTCTTACAAACTACCATATATAAAATGAATAGTTATTATTCTCAAATGAGTAAATTACTGTTTTGGCCCCAATGGTTTAGCCGGTTTAACCCTTTTAGCCTAAAAAGTTGTCTTTTGACATATCAAACCTTAAGATTGCATTTTATAACGATTTTGGCCCTTGACGCTAACTTTGTTACTTTTTGCAATTAGGTGTAACAGTAATTAGTACCTTAGCGGTTGTTTTTGATCATTGTAAAGTTCTTTTATATTGATAGATTATTAATGCAATTACTCAAGTTTATTTTATTATTTTGTTATTTTCATGATTATTATTTAACAAAATACATTTTTAATATACAAATAAATAGGTATTTTCCTTAACCATTTTTTTACAAACATCGTTTTTAAAATCTTCTTTTTTAAACCCTTTTTATACCGTCTGTCGTTTTTAAAATTGTTTCTTTTTAAACCATTTGTTTTTTAAATCATTCTTTTCAAATTCGTTTGTCTTTTAAAGTTTTTTAACCAATTCATTTTATACCATTCTTTTTAAGATTGTTTGTTTTTTTAACTTTTTAAACAATTCGCGTTTTTCTAAGTCGCACGTTTTTGAAATTTTTTAAAAGACGTGTGTAGAAAACAAAAGAAATGGAAGATTTGAAAAAAAAAAATGAACCATTCAAAAAAAAAGTTTGCACAAGATCACTCATTTTTCAATTTTTTTTAGAATGGTTTATCTTTTCTCAAATCTTCCATTTCTTTGGACTGTTTGTTTGTTCAAAATTCGTTATTTTTTAAACCTTTGTTTATTAAATTCGTGTGTTTTTTTAAATAACACTTCTTAACTTACTTTTTGTAAGGTTAGTTTTTTTTATAAACGTTATTTTTTAAAATCTTCGTTTTTTAAATGACTCATTCGTTAAAATCGATCCTTTTTAAATTCCTTCGATTTTTAAAATCGTTCAATTTTTAAAGTTCTTTTTATCTAATGGCTATAAGTAGATTAAATACAAAGTTTCAAACGATTCTAAAAGGAACTTTTAAAAAAGAAATGCTTTTCAAAATGAACGACCTAAAAACGAATTGTTTAAAAATGTTTTTAAAAAATGACTTAAAAAACGATATTAAAAAAACAAGAGGTTTAAAAAAGGAATAATTCTAAAAACGATGGACGCTTATAAAAGTTTAAACAACAAATGATTTTTAAACGACATTTATAAAAAATAAACACTTAATGAAAATACATATTTATTTGTGTATTTTAATGTATTTTGTTAAATAATAATCGTGAAAATAACTAAATAACAAAAAAACTCGAGTAATTGCATTAATAAACTCATAAATATTAAAAAGACTTTGTAATTACAAAAACAATCCCTAAGGTATATAATGACCTAATTACCCTTACACTTAACTGTAAAAAAGTAACAAAGTTAGTGTAAGAGGTCAAAACCGTTATAAAACGCAACCTTAGGGTTTGATACGTCAAAAGATTCTATTTTTGGTTGAAAGAGTTAAACTGAGTAAACCAAATGGATTAAAACACTAATTTACTCTTTTCAACTTGATGGGATTTAATTAGTGGTGATCTACCTCTAAAAGAAGGGAATATTAAATGTCTTGGCTGATTAGTCGTTCATCTATTTTATATAACCTACACTTTTTTATTTTAATTTTTACCTCTATTTCATGGTTTAGTCGTTCATCTGTTGGCTGATTAGGTATTTGGTTATCTTATTCTCAATGTGATTCCAATCAAGAGGTTAGTACATGTATTTTGTTTATATATTTGATTATTGAGTTCCGTTTTTGTTCATATATAGTATAGAGTTAAGCTTCGATTTTAGTGTTTGTTCATATAACTGTTTAATTAATCGTTTTCTTCAACAATCTTCCATTTGATAGGTTATGGATGTTCCTGGTTGTCTCCATATGTGTAACAGATGATGATGTCTCGGGCGATTCCTAAGGTTGAAGACGACAATGGTAGAAGGCACTCCGGCGGCACGATTAGGGTTTCGCTGCGAACCCTAACAGCAGTGGCGGCGGTTCCCAAAGCTTTTTCTGAGAAAGAGGGGTAGTGTTAATAGAGGTTAGAGAGAGGGATGAATGTCCACTAATATTGCGTA
The DNA here is from genome assembly GCA_947069175.1 of Scalesia atractyloides. NCBI lineage: Eukaryota > Viridiplantae > Streptophyta > Magnoliopsida > Asterales > Asteraceae > Scalesia > Scalesia atractyloides. The sequence goes on along the minus strand of CAMTDV010000005.1, from coordinate 72,563,124 downwards.
TACTCGTGTCAAGGTGAAATTAGAAGTATGTCATGGGGTGTGGAGGTGGGTTTTGTAAGTTTTGTTAATTTGTGGTTTAAGGTGGAATTTATTGGTGCAACCAACTGTTTGTTACAACGTATGTTTAAAATTTGAGGGCTTATATTTCGACTTCAGCAAATTGGTAACCCAAATGGTGATAGTTTTCTTATGTGTAACAATATGATTAAAAGTGAAGAATTGGTTTGTAAAGATATATAATTAAGTGTTACTGTCTAATGTATTGAGATCTTGAACTTACTTTAAAACATATAATTCTTTATTTAATGTTTGATTTTACTAAACATGTGTGTTTATACTTTATACAGGGACTTGGTAAGTTGTCTTTGGTTGCTGCATTAGCTGTATAGTCAGCTGCTAACGTGGTTCAAGCTAGCCCAAAGGAACTCTTTAAAAAAGGTTTTTTTTTTCTTTGTATCCCTGCCCATACATATTTTGATATCAGAATGGTACACGATTTTTTTGATACAAATAACTATTTATTTCTTTATTTGCAATAGTATCATAATTATAATGTTTAGATCTCCTCATAAATAGGTGAGAGACGGGAGCTATGCCTACAACGTCAGTGAAACGGTCAATGTTGTGACTGCAAAAACCACTGAAATCAAATAAAGGACATGGGGAACGGTGAGAGGCATCATGGCGTTGGTTTCACAAAAGGTTGAAGACTTGAACAGTATGCCAAAGAAGGCAGTACTCCCCATAAGAGTGATGACTGGCCAAGAAAATAAAATCTAAGGTGACGGGTTTTGTCAGGAATCAAAAGTTTTGAATTCAAATGGTGGGAATGTTGTCTATGTCAACAGATCATCGGGTAGGAATGTTGATTTCAGTATTTGGGATGAGTGGGATAATGATGGGTACACAAAAAGCATGCGTCTAATAACGGAGATAGATGAGGAGGTTGGGCTGATGATAAGGATGATGAAGATAGTTTTGGCCAAACACCATCTAATGGTAAAACCTCTAATAAAACTGCGAAGTCAAATGATTAAGAAGTCTTAAATGCACTTTAATCAAATTTTGGATCTTACAAATTAGCAGTTAATACCAATCTTTTCATTAATTTAACAGGGCGTTTGGATACGATCTCTCACCTTCGGCGGGTTCTTTCTTCTCATTTTTTTCTCATTTGCGTTTTTTTACCGGTGCTAACTTTCTTCATTGCTTTATATTGATTTTGAAGACTTAGAGGGCATTTTGAAGAACTTCAAGCTGACTTCTTTACGGTTAGAAATGCTTTGATATAAACAATGTGTCTTTAATAGAAGTTGCTCATCAAAATTGTGAGTTGTGCAAGCAGAGCTCTTAAAAAAGAAAGCAGGCCCACAACTTTTGACGAAATTTAATGTTGTTAGCTATGTTTTTAAATATTTTCATACATTTTTGAAGTTAAAGACCACATGTAATAAGATAAAATGTTTTTGAGTTTTTCCTCATTTCAATATCTATGCAATACGGCATGCAGATCATATAAGATAGACTTCAAGAGAATACGTGTACAATGATTTTATCTCTACTTTTGGTTCAAAAGTGTTGGCAGCAATTGGTTAGGCCCAAAGGACCGGGCCCATCCCAAGTTCTCTAAGGGGGTTTTGGCCCTAAGTGAGAATTAGGGTTAATTACTTGTTCACCAAGTTGGGTGATTAGTATAAATACATTAGCCAAGTTTAGGGTTTATGTATTAATAGTGTTTATTGTATTAAGGTTTTGAGCATATTTTCCTTAGTATAATAAAAAATGAGTTCTCTTAAATTGTGTGTTTTGTTCTTTCGATTAATCTATTGGGACTTGAATTGGTATCAGAGCCGGTTCAAGAACCCTAATCGATTAGAACAAAAGAAGAAGACGATCACGAAGGAGAAGTTGGTAGCCGTCGCCGCAAAACTTCTCAAGCCGCAAGAAGATGGGGGATGCCAACAATGTGCAACCACCAAACGGGAAGGAAACCGGACCTTCTGTTGTCCAATGTCCAATGTTAACTTCTACGAACTATTCGGTTTGGGCGATGAGAATGAAAATTGTCATGCGTCTAAACAAAGCCTGAGAAGCCATTAACCCAGGTAGTACGGACTCGGATAAGAATGACCTAGCCATGGGTCTCATGTTCCAGTCTATTCCTGAATCCGTAAGTTTACAAGTAGGAAATCAGGAGAATGCAAAAGGCACATGGGAGTCTATCAAAACTCGTTACCTGGGTGTTGATCGGGTTAGAGAAGCAAAGCTTCAAACCTTGTCAACCGATTTTGACAAGTTGAAGATGAAAGAAACAGAAACGGTGGATGACTTCACCGGCAAGTTAGCTTCCATAGCCGCGAAGTCGGCTTCTCTAGGAAAAGTTATTGAAGACTCGACTTTGGTAAGGAAATTTTTAAAGGCACTTCCGAGATCCAAGTACATCCAAATCGTTGCTTCACTCGAGCAAGTCTTGGATCTAGATAAATCGACTTTTGAAGATGTAGTAAATCGAATCAAGACGTCCGAGGAACGTCTAATGGAGGAGGAAGAAGAATCATATGAAAATCAAAGTAAGTTGCTATTTTCTAATGCTGAATCATCAAGAAATCATGCCTATGAGTCAAAGGGGCGTGGTAGGGGTGGTGGGCAACGTGGTCGCGGCCAAGGCAAGGGTCGTGGTCAAGGCCAGGATCGAGGTACAAGTGGACCGAGTCAGAATCGGAACGAAGGTCAAAAATCCAGTAAGAAAGATCGGTCAAAAATCTTATGTTTCAGATGTGATAAATATGGTCACTTTGCTTCTGGATGTCCCGAACGAAAACAGAAAAAGGAACAAGCTCATCTGAATGAGACGGAGGAGGATGATCCGGCTTTATTCATGCACGAGACGGTATTTCTGAATGAAGAAAATCTTATCCCAAAGAGGTATGAAAACGAGTCTAATAGTAATGTTTGGTACCTTGACAATGGGGCAAGTAATCATATGACCAGGAACAAAAGTTTTTTCTCGGAATTAAATGAACGGATTACTAGTAGAGTAAGGTTTGGTGACGGTTCATGTGTGGAAATTGGTGGTAAAGGTTCTATTCTGCTCGAAGGAAAAACCGGTGAGCAACGTCTTATGACGGACATTTATTTTATACCGGATCTTCGTAGCAATATTATTAGTTTGGGTCAAGCAACCGAGCACGGATGTGATATCCATATGAAGGGTGAATACTTGACTATGCGTGATAGAGCCGGGAAACTACTTATGAAAGTTCCAAGAATGAAGAATCGTCTATACAAAATTATATTGAAAATAGGAAATCCCGCTTGTTTACATGCTAAGCTGGAGGATGATGCTTGGTTGTGGCATGCACGACTTTGGCATGTCAACTTCGAGTCAATGAAGATGATGGCATATAAAGAGTATGTGAAGGGATTACCTATTCTTAATCGACAGAACCAGTTATGTGAATCTTGCTTGGTCGGTAAGCAATCACGGTTACCTTTCCCGGTGACAAGCAACTTCAGGGCTACCGAACCATTAGCAATGATTCATGGTGATTTATGCGGGCCGATTACACCATCTACCATAGCCGGAAATAGGTACGTGTTTGTTTTGATTGATGACTATTCACGATACATGTGGACTTTCATGTTGAAACAGAAAGGTGGAGCTTTTGGGTGTTTCAAGAATTTTAAAACTATGGTGGAAAAACAATCTGGGCGAAAGATTAAAGTTTTACGAATTGACCGCGGAGGAGAATTCACCTCCGGTGCTTTTAATTCTTTGTGTGAAACGGAAGGCATAGTCAAACACTTAACCGCTCCATACACACCGCAACAAAATGGTGTGGTGGAAAGGCGAAACCGAACCCTAATGGAGATGACGCGGATCTTGATGAAAGCGAAGGGGGTACCGAATTATTTATGGGGTGAAGGGGTGAGGCATGCTACTTATCTCATCAACCGAACTCCGACACGAGCATTGAAGAACCAAACTCCGTATAAAGCTTACAAGGGCCAAAAGCCAAGCATAAGTCACCTCAGAGTATTTGGTTGCCTAGTCTATGCTAAAGTCACCGGGCCCCAAGTAAAGCTAGATGATCGCTCAAGAAAGTTAGTTCATCTCGGAGTGGAACCAGCTTCTAAAGCATACCGGTTATATGACCCGATTATCCGGAGAATTGTTGTAAGTCAGGATGTCATTTTTGACGAAAAGGGGGCATGGAGTTGGAGTAACTTTTCTCACAAAAATGCGCAAGTAAAATCATTTGAAACCGGTACTTTTGATGTATTTTATAATATTTCTGGTGCAGCGACTAGTTCAGCAATTTCAGCGACCAACTCAGTTGTTCCGGACAGCAGCAACTCTGTCGCTTCAGGTTCAGCGACAGTTTCAGCAAGTGATACTGATTCAGCGACACCTACAGCATTAGCGACACCTGCAGCATCAGCGACATATTCAGCGACTGAAAATTCAGCTTCAACGACAGAATCAGCATCGAATTTGAATTCCGAGCATGAAGATGAAAATCCACCCTTATGGAGGTCCACAAGACCTCCAGTGTTGCCACAATTCCTCAAAGATTATTATGTTGAAGGAACTTCAAACCAAGAAGTTGGATACTTGGAGTTACTTTTGATCCAAGATGACGAACCAAGAACTTTTCAAGAAGCTAAGGAGAATAAAGATTGGGTCAAAGCTATGCAGGCAAAAATTGATTCAATTGAAAAGAATGGTACGTGGCATTTGATCGATCCTCCAAAGAATGTGAAGACTATTGGGCTCAAGTGGGTTTTTAAGATAAAAAGGAACTCGGATGGTACTGTTAACAAGTACAAGGCACGCTTGGTTGCAAAGGGATATGTGAAAGAGCAAGGAGTTGACTTTGACGAAGTATTTGCTCCGGTTGCCCGACTTGAAACGGTACGTTTAATTGTCACTTTAGCATCTTCTAATGGGTGGGAATTGCATCATCCCCATGTAAAAGCCGCTTTTCTGAACGGAGAGTTACAAGAAGATGTTTATGTTGAGCAACCGGAAGGTTACAAGAAGCCGGGGCATGAACACAAGATTTACAAGTTGGTAAAAGCTCTCTATGGTCTACGCTAAGCCCAAGGGCGTGGAATACAAAGTTGGATAAGATCTTGAAGAATATGAAATTCACCCGATGTTCACGAGAACAAGCCGTTTACAAAAGGAGTACATCGAAATCTTTGTTGATAATATGTGTCTACGTAGATGCTATGATAGTGACGGGAAACAAGATTGATGAGATTCTCGAGTTCAAGCAACAAATGTCAAAGGCGTTCGAAATGAGTGACCTCGGTTTATTAACTTACTATTTGGGTATAGAAATATACCAAGGGCCGAAGGGGATTAGTCTCAAACAAGAGGGTTATGCAATAAAATTACTCAAGGAGGCAAGCATGCAAGACTGTAATTTAACGCATTATCCTCTTGATCCAAGCTTGAAAATTACAAAGGATGATAAGGGTCAATCTGTGGATGCTAAAGATTATAGAATACGAGTTGGTTGCTTAGGTATTTACTTCACACTCGACCGGATCTTGCTTTTTCAGTCGGACTTGCGAGTCGTTATATGCAGTCTCCTAAGGAGTCTCACTATCTTGCCATTAAACACATATTGAGGTACATTCGAGGCACAATTGCTTATGGTATACGCTATGATCGAGTGGAGATTTGGCACTAAAGGGTTTTAGCGATAGTAGCCACAATATCGATCGTGATGATGGTCGAAGTACGGCGAGTCATGTATTTTATCTTGGAGGTGCACCGATTACTTGGTGTTCACAAAAGCAGTCAATCGTTTCACTTTCATCGTGCTAGGCCGAGTTTTGGCAGCCACCTCAGCGGCATGTCAAGCGTTATGGTTACGAGGGCTTGTGAGCGAGATCACCGGGAGAAATGAAGAAACCGTTGCTTTATTGGTTGATAACAAGTCCGCTATTGCCTTGATGAAAAATCCAGCTTTCCACGGCCGAAGCAAGCACATACACACTCGATATCACTTTATACGAGAGTGTGTTGAGAAGGGACAAGTGAAGGTTGAGTTTGTTAGCGGAGTGGAGCAACGGGCCAACATCCTTACCGAAGCTCTATCGAAGTTAAAGTTCAAGGAAATGCGAGAGCTCATTGGAGTGAAGGACCTTCCCAAATTGAGGTCATCAATTGGGGGGTGAATGTTGGCAGCAATGATTAGGCCCAAAGGACCGGGCTCATCCCAAGTTCTCTAAGAGGGTTTTGGCCCTAAGTGAGAATTAGGGTTAATTATTTGTTCACCAAGTTGGGTGATTAGTATAAATACATTAGCCTAATTTAGGGTTTATGTATTAAGAGTGTTTATTGTATTAAGATTTTGAGCCTATTTTCCTTAGTATAATAAAAAGTAAGTTCTCTTAAAATTGTGTGTTTTGTTCTTTCTATTAATTTATTGGGACTTGAAAAAGAAACACAATCATAAAAAATAAGCTTTATTGATTAAGTTTCTAATATAAGTGATCTGATGCTATATTGATTAAGTTTCAAATATAAGTTTCTTTTTAGTAATTTTTTTATGTCAACTGCTTTAAATGAATCACAAAGTGGTAGAACAAAATGGTAACCAGATAAAAGAGGGTGGTAAAAACAATAAAATTTGAAAAAGGTCCCCAAATTTTTGTTTTTGCGTTGTGGGACCCAAAATGGTTAAGCTAATGTTGAACCTCACTTAGATTGCCTCGGTCATAGATTAAAATTGGTAATTTTGCAAACAGTATTTTGACATATAGAGTTGAGTTGTGCCAACCCGTAAATAGCCTTTTCATTAATGTTTATGTATGCTTTCATGATTAATGTCGATAGCATTTTTTTATGTTACAGGAACAAGTAACTACAATTGTTTGCAGACTCATCTTCATCAACTATCAAATTTATAGTGGAAGGCAATCTCAAGTATCATTACATAAGACTTTACTTTTATTTTTTATTCATGTGCGGTAAGTAGTATTTTTGTTCATTTCTTTTTATTGAATCTCCTATGGATTTTTCGTTAAATTGGCAGCTTTAGTAATTCATTATATAGGCCTAAAAGATCATTTGTTTATTTACAGGGTATTGGATTTAAATAACCCTAACTGTCACCAATTAGCCGATAACATTCCCAACTTCCGATTTGTACACCAGCACTCCCAACTTTCAACTTATTGGCCAATAACACACCCTAACTGACTGAACCCTAACCCAGTTAGCTGATGTCAGTTGCCACGTCAAAAAACGCCATGTCAGCTGCCACATCAGCTGACATGCCATAAAAATGCCACATCAGCTGCCACGTCATCAAAAAATACCACATCATGTAACACCCCGATCCGCAGCAGAATAAAAGTCAGGGCATAATTGGGTTATCACCAAAGCTCATGATGTTTACTAGATGTTTCATATTTATTAAATTCAAATTATAAACTTAAATATCCAAAACAAAATTCATACAATTACAAGAAAATGAAACTACATAATTATTCCAAAGCATAAACTTGTTTATTCTTCTATGCCTTCCTAAGTGTTTCCTGTCTCAGCTGGATCACCTGTATCATGTGTAAAACGGGGGAGATTTTGGGTCAACAAAAGTTGGCGAGTGAACCTTGATAAAACATTTTTACTAATTTCTTGTTTTATTTAATAAAGAAAATTCGTGCAATAATCACATGTGAGCAAACATATATAGATAAACAATCACAAACCACTTTGGATGAGTATATAACATGAACGATGATGTATGTGAGATCAAGGCTCAATCAAACGGAGCCGATCTAATGAGGCTCCTGATGCTCAACCCGTATCCCACGGGGAACTGATGGGCCTAATGAAATGCGTGCACTGAAAATGATAAATCCAATCTACATATAATTCACACAACAATTGATACACATTTGATCACGGATATGATGTATGCACAAGTGTTTAAATAAAATAAAAGAATTGTACGACACATGATACACGCCAAAACATGATTAAAACGGGGAATTGGTAGAGATTCACTCACCGTGGGAGCGTTCTTTGATGATGATGAATGCGCACGAGTTTACGATTCAACCGACGAGGGAAAAACTAACCTAAATAATAACGAAATGATTCGATAAATAAATAAATTTCATTTGAGATTAATGTTTTTAATTAGTGCTCTTAATGAGATTTTTAGATTTATTTTTGTGAGTTTAAATGAAATTTTGTAACTTTAAAAACCTTATTTTTTAAGTATTTTAAATAAAATTTTCAATTAAATAAATAAATAAAAATAAAACAGAAAATTAAAAATTTGGGTTGACTTTTCAGGGTTGACCGGGTCGGACCGGTCAGACTGTGTTTATTATATGCGGTGAGTGAGGTTCGAACTCGGGACCTCTCGTATACGTGCACGCAGCTCTACCAACTGAGCTACGTGTCTAACCCGAAATATTCTCTGTTTTAATTATATATATACACTAATTAATCTTTAACCTTATTTAGTTTTTATTAAAAATGATTTAATATGGCCGAACCGGTTGCCGAGACCCGGAGTCGAACTCGGAACCTTCGGTTCGAGTGCGCACAGCCCAACCAGTTTGGCTGTGTGTCTAATCTGCTTAACTACTGGATTATATTCCTCTTATGTATTTACTGTGACTTAATCTGACTAGGTTTCAAAAATGTTGGTTTTATTTCTGAAAGTCGATAACATGTGCGATTCGAACTCGGGACGTGTGTATTGTATTTGCACACAGTCCACCGCTGGACTGTGTGTCTAACCCGGTTAAATATCCGATTTTAATTATATTAATACACATAATCAACTTCATCTTCTTCACTTACAGAAATTTCCGACAGTGATTCCGGCTGAACGAACTGAATTAACAGTTTCGATTATTGTGTTGAGCAATTAGATTACTAAGCAAGAGATAGCAAGAAGGTTTAGATGATTATACCGATCGGCAGTGAGGCTTCGGTTCTCCAGTGATATTCCGGCGAGTGCGAGAATTTCCGGCGACGTTGTTTGAGACAGACTCTGGTTGACCGATTAAGGTTAATACATGCCGAATAATGGATTACCAAAAAAAGAGTCGAGAATTATACCGATTAGGAGTAAAGCCTCGGTTTTCCGGTGAAATTCCGGCGAATGCGAAAATCTCCGGCGACGTATTTTGGAAGGAATAAAGCTTCGGAAGTGAGTGTGGTTCTGAGCGAAAGGTTTACATGAAGTTTGAGTGGGTATTTATAAGGGGGCAGGTCGATTGGGTCTGAATTAGGGGTCAACAATCGCGATCAATGATTTCATCGGTTTTTGACTGAAATTGAGTGCCGACAACGGTTATAACTGATGTCGCGATCCGTTTATGCGTTTCAGTCAAGGAGAATAGCCAAAATCGCGGAGTTTCGGTTTTTCCGGTGATTGCGAGTTCTGGGCGCGCTGATTTACAGATTTGACTTTCGGTTTTTATTATAAGCGTTATTTGTTTCGGTATTAAACAGAAAAGAGGTGTGTGGCGGAGTGGTGTGTTGTGTGTGTGTTTCTCCGGGAGACCCGGGTTCGAAACCCGGCTGCCCCAGTATTTATTTTTTTGATACTTATTATTGTTAGTTATAATTTTTGGTTTTTAAATTCTAAATATTTGTTAATTATGTATTATTTTAAAAATAAACTGAACAATAAATACGCAACGAACATATAACTGAATATTTGATTAATAAACGAAGCGGGTTTTGAAACTCGTTTTTCGACGAATGTTACACATCAGCTGTCACGTCATCAAAAAATGCCGCATCAGCAAAAACGGCCACATCAGATGTCATGTCAGCAAAACTAACTGGGTTAGGGTTCGGTCAGTTAGGGAGTGTTATCGGCCAATAAGTTGAAAGTTGGGAGTGCTAGTGTACAAATCGAAAGTTGGGAGTATTATCGGCCAATTGGTAAAATTTTGGGTTATTTAAATCCAATATCCCTTTATTTAATATATAAATAACTTTTTCATAAAATTATAGTACGAAGTAAGTTATACATAAATAAATCAATTATGTAATACGTCAATTTGTTTGTATTATTTGATTTATATTCATTAATAATTAATATAAATTACTTGATCTAGCCTGTTTTGCGAATGGGTGATAATCTAGGTAAATTATAAACACGAATCATAAGCAATCAAAAAATTTATAAGTCTTGCCTACAAGTTCACAACATGTTATTAAGTTTATGAAAAGTTTATAATTCTTCTATAGCCATGAGATGTAATAAGTCATGCTTTTTGTATGATTTTAATCATGTATTAATCATAACTAGTTTTTTATTACATTTCAGCATAAATGGTCAAAGGTTTATTTATATCATTGAATTTTTCTATATATTTTGAATTTGTAGAAGTTGAGGGTGTTATTAGGTGGGCTAAAAATCATTACTTAGCAACCTGTGAAATTCTTTATGTCAAGAAAGATTGAATTTTCCTCGTGAAAGAAAATTGGGCAAAAAAGTATTTTATAATTAACTTCGTTTTACAATCATGTATTGAAAGAAGGGGATGTTGATGTTAGTGACGTTATGACTGTGGATGTGAGAACAACCGTTAAGCCATCGGTGTTCTTAAGCCTTTTTTTATTCATTGAAACTACAATCAAATATTATTGTGAGAGGTAAAATGCCATTTCGGTAACACACTTGAGATCATACATTTGGATTATGTAATAAAAATTCATTGCGTGATCTAGTTTATACACTTTTAAATTGATTATATTTACTATTGTTTTTTTGTTATAGATATAATGTTGTTGGTTGGGTTGATTTGATCAAATCTGGGGAACTTCCATAGAGTAAGATGAGTGTTTTTAGATGGTCAACTAGCGAAGGGAAGCTTCTTATTGCAATAGATGAAGAAGAATTATGATAGTTCAAAACAATTATTTTACCAATTTTCTGTTTTCATAACATTCTTATCTTATTTTAAGTATTGTCGTATTTGATTATTTTAGAAATTGAACATTATGATTTGTGAGCTATTATTGTTTAGATTATATTATTCGAAATCGTTTAAAATTTTTACACATTATTTTCATGTTGTTTGTTGAGTATATTTGACGAAATCGTTTTAATACTTTATCTTCATTTTTATTTTGAAATTATATGACATATGAATATATTTCGCTACCCGTGTTGCACACGGGTGATAACCTAGTTCTAATCTATACATTAAAAAGGGATATTGGATTTAAATAACCCCAACTTTTACCAATTGGCTGATAACACTCCCAACTTTCGTTTTGTACACAAGCACTCCCAACTTTTAACTTATTGGCCGATAACACTCCTTAACTAACTGAACCCTAACCCAGTTAGTTTTTGTTGATGCGGCATTTCTTGATGATGTATCATATGCATGGCAGCTGATGTGGGATTTTTGATGGCGTGACAGATGATGTGGCAACTGATGTGGCATTTTTCAATGACGTGGCAGCTGATGTGGCATTTTTCAATGATGTGGCAGCTGATGTGGCATTTTTTGATGATGTGGCAGCTGACATCAGCTAACTAACTGGGTTAGGGTTCAGTCAGTTAGAAAGTGTTATCGGCCAATAAGTTGAAAGTTGGGTGTGTTGGTGTACAAATCGAAAGTTAAGAGTGTTATCGGCCAATTGATGAACGCTGTGATTATTTAAATCCAATATCCCACTAAAAAATAGATATCAATAGAGAGAATGTTTAGCATTCTAATCTGTACATTAAAAAATAATAATTACAATTTTGTTCATCTGGGAAGCTTTTTACGCCACTAGCTTTGCTCAATCTCTCTCAAATTTTTTAACATATGTTAATTAATTAAAAATTTATCTATTAATAGTTACCAAAAATAAGTATAATTAATTGATTTCCATATTCAAACCTATTTCAATTTACTTATCAAATAATAGATTTTTTATCTCAATATTACTCCTATTTTAATTTACACTACTAATCCTTAAATACTCTTTATGCTCATGTTTTACACCACTAATCCTTAAATACTCCTTATGCTCATGTTTAGATCTAATAGCTCCCTTTTATGATGCAGATGCTTTTACCAAGTGGACTATCTCACATTGACTCGTTTGTATTACTAATCCATCAATTTGTAATATTGTAATTAAATGTTGTTAATATATCCTTAGGACATGTCTGATCACAGCACCATTGATACATTTTTATATCTTAAAGAAGACGGAATATGATATAATATTATTTTTGTTATGATTGACTTCATTTGGCATGACATAGACAAAGATATTAGTGGGTGTTTTTCTTGATCTAAAAGTACGTGCATTCTATGAATTTCTTAACTTTTTTTTATAATTAACATATTTAATTTTGTGTATATAAAATTTATATGTCATCTTTCAGAGAAAAAAATCACAGCAATTGTTCTATGATGTGTGGGGGTATATATATAAAATACGTATTTCACACAATTTGGGTTTTAAAATGGAATTACCAAAATAAACCATACAACTCGACAAGTGTACCAGTCGTAATGTAAAAAAAGTCAATAAGGCCGAGTATCAATACGTGGACGCTGATATGCAGCCCCTGATACTAACCCTCCGCCAAGTCCTAGTCTAGATAAAGTAGCATGGTGTCAACTAAACAACTAATCAAAGCAATAAATAAAAGAGAATGTAAAGAAATAGAAAGAAATAAGTTAGGAACGAGCTGAAAATGCAACACATGAAAGGGAAATCAGGAATAGGAGGAATGACTGTCTAGTCGGAAATCCTAATGATAAATGTAAATGCTATAGGAAATGAAAACTCGGACAAAAAGCGAGATCTAAGGATACGGTCCGAACAAGGTTCACTGAGGTGTCCTAAATAGGAACAACAAAGCTAGGCCAAACGGTCGTGTAAAGCTCACCGGGTATTGAAAGGATCTCCTATTGGTCTCTCCTAACACCAGATGTTTACGCGCCCTAAGGTTTGATATATTGTCGGTCTCACAAATCTCAAGACCCAAATGATGTCAAGGGGTGAATCAAAACTAATGAAAAAGTGTTCGGATAAGTGATCAAAACGGATAATGGGTAAGAATCTACTCTCGTGCAAATTTTAACCTAAGTCCGGGAAAACCTAACCGACCCACAACCTATCTCCTCTCGATCTCAAGGTAGGTGTTGACCGGGTATGAAGTCTAAACATGCAAGATCTAGATCTAAAATCGGCAAGTCAACCAAATCAATGATCAACACATAGCCAACTATAAATTCATGCAATTTCTTAGTCGTGGACACTAAGTCAAGAAACAAATATAGCAATTAGATCTAAAACAACATCCTACACATCATCCAAGTGATATAACACAACATTCATTAATAAAGTTACAATCTTTATACAAAAACATCAACTTCCAAGTTCCAAATCCCATAAACATTCATCAAGTATCATTAATCATCCCTAATGACTAGACCATCATAAATAAACTAACCTATCATCATCAAAACATAAGTATCAAAATCAAATCTCAAAGAAATTATCATTATCACACAGTTACATATACGAAATCTAGCTATAAATGCGAAAAAAAGACACCAACCGAACAACACCGATATTCACCCGCACTCCCCAAGCAACTCCCGAGCCTTCCCCGGCGTGTTGGTAGTGTTTTGTGAGGGTGGATCCAAGAAAAATCGGCCTAAGGGTATATAAAGGCAAGCCCAAGTGACAGTTGTTTTGGCAGGTTCCAAATGGACCATCTGCAATTCCAATGGACCATTTGGAATTGAGTTTGTGAAGAACTTTGGTGCAATTGGCCCATCTGCGCTCCACATGGTCCATCTAGAGCTGAGGAAGCCTGAATGATAAATGTTTTTGACAATGGTCCATCTAGAATTCTAAATTGACCATCAGGAACAAATTTTTGTTGAAAATTGTGCCTTTTCGCTCCAACTTGAATCCCAACTTCAAACATCATCTGGTTCCATCCAAAATCTCTCGTTTAAGCATCAAACCTTATAAATTCACAAAAGATTAACTAAGTCACGGAATTTAGCGAATTTTGCAAGTAAAACTGGGTAAAATGCGGTATAAAATCAAGGGAAATATATGTGTAAAACCGATTATATCATTCTACTTAAGCAATTATGTTAAAATGGGTGTTTTGTTTTTTGTTAACCCTGTTGAAATTGAAAAAATTCAATTACAATGACTATCTAAAAGCACGAAAACTACATGTCATTTGTACAGATAAAAAAGATCATAAATAACGAACAATTTAATCTGTCTCCATTTATGATTGAGCCTCTGAAAGGTTTACATTGTATCTAGTAATACCTTGCATTAAAACATTGACGCGTGGGAGAAGGCATAAAAAATTTATTGTTGGAACGTTTTAATTATTTAACACTATATAATTAGAACAATAAGCTCCATTTGCTTAATGAATTATGTAGATCTGTAGATGTTGGCGAAAGAATAATAGGGGTGAACGAGCAACTAATAAATATTATTTTAGATTGTTTTTTAAAAGTGTAAGAAGTCTTTTATTTGATCCAAATAAAGTGTATGTTTTCCTACAAAATGTAGGAAGTGTTTTGGGTCATTGGATAAGTGGTTTTAATGGTTGAGATTAAATAAGTGACGTTTTTGTAATGTATGTATTTTAATTAATGATTGATTTAATTGATGGAGAGCATTTTGGTATTTGAGCATGTTTTAAAATAAATAAATAAAAAAGGAAACAACCATCATTCCTTCTTTCCGACACAACTTCCCCTACATTATCTCCCTGCATTAAACAAAATTTCTAAAATCATGGATGAATATGAATATAAAAGATTTGATTGTGTTTAAAAGCTATAATCTACTAAATCGGAATTTGATTTTGTTTTTATCTAGGGACGAGAATCACAGTTTAGTTTTGTTTTTTTTTATCAAGTAGTGTGTTTTATATCTGTGATAAAATAAAAACCGACATATGATATACTTATAAAACACACGGTGAAGAAACTATGAATAAAAAGTTAATGGAACCAGAAATTGATAAAACACACTATGAAGAAAAACACACTGTGAAGAATTATGAAGAAAAACACATAGATAAAACACACCGTAAAGAATTGTGAAGAAAAAGTTAATGAAACCAGAAACTGATAAAACACACTATGAAGAAAACACACTGTGAAGAATTATGAAGAAAAACACATAGATAAAACACACCGTAAGAATTGTGAAGAAAAAGTTAATGAAACTAGAAACTGATAAAACACACTGTGAAAAATAGTTAATGAAAACGAAATTAATAAAACGCTATTTAGAAACGAGATACAGATAAAACACATTGTTTAGAATCGAACGAGACCATTACCACCATCAATAATTGCATTTGATATCGAAATCTTGATCCGTAATATGCACAAAAAAAATACAATCGGATGAAGGCTGAGATGAGTGATGTGATGGAGAGGGTGAAACCCGAGCTTTAAAGTAATTATCTTGTCAGTTTTGTTAAGTTTTAAGTAATTATATGTGCTAAATAGGATAACTACGAGAAGTTGTGGTTTTGCAAGTTAATTGCTTAATTCGGTGAAGTTAAAGAGACTAGAGGCGAAGTGGAATGCTAGAGGTTGATAATTGCGGCCAACGGTATTAACTGGGACTTGTTCGGATGAGAAAACGACTTGGAGTTGCAAGAAAAATGCAAGGATGAAGTCCAAGGGTTGTTTGGTACTTAATTAGAAGTGAATCATAGCTCAAGTGTGTGAGAGACAAGAAACAAAAAAGTAGGGACCTAAATGTCATTCTTGAAAGTTAATAAGTAGAGAAACTGAAGGAGTTCAAGACGCGACGTAGGCTACGGTCATAGGACCGTAGCTTACGGTTGATATGTGGTTTCAAGAAATAGCCAGAAAGTCTCTACCATAACCTACGGTGGATGAATGTAGGTTACGCTCATGTATAACAAATGAAACAGAGTCTATGGACCATAGCTTACGGTCCCGAATCTGGAAAAACGTGCGTGTTGCTTATTGGAGGAATATTAGGTTTTGCCAACTAACCTAATGAGGATCGAGGTTTTTTAGAGGCAAAAGGAGGGCACTAGAGAGCATCAAGCTTGGATCATTTCACCTTGAATCATCATCTTTCTCACCAATCCCTCATCTCGATCATGAATTCATCAACCTTTCAAGTTTTTGAAGATCACTTGTACGAGATGAGCGGCTAGTTCTTTTGTGGCTTCCTTCGGATGGAGGATTCGTGTAAGTTAGATGATTTATGTGTTTTTGATATTGTATGAACTTGGTGATCTAAATATTCGATGCTTTTCACCTTTTGATTTGATTAACTGGTTGTAAACAATTGCATTTTATTGAACTTTAATCTTTAATCATTCAATTCCCGAGAGTTCATAGTACTTGGGATATATCTGAGGTGGGATTAGGGTGGTAATTGTAATTGATGTTCATTTGATAACGTCCCGTTATTATTGATCGGAGTAATTAGGTTAACACTTATGTCTATGTAAGTGTTTTGACAAAACACATAATTGAAATCTAGTGCGAATCTGAAATTCGGAGGAACCATTGTTTCTCCAACGGATAAATACTCAATTTAGTTTGTTTAATTTAGAAAATCAACAAATTCATAATCAAGTTTTCATTTTCCGTGATAGATAATCAATACTTGGCATTGCAACACTTTCCACAGTACTCCCTTGGTTCGATACCGACTTATTCTATTTACGAGTTTTGTTCGGTTTTTTGATTGACATTAACGACAAGTTATCAAAATAGCATTGTTGTCGGGGAGTCGTGCGCAAAGTGTTTTGTGTTAAGATTTTAGAAAAATAGATAAAAATTCAAAATAGTGATTATTTTGTTTTGTTCAAAATTACCGAAGCTTCTCTTGTTTGTGTTGCGCAGGTGATTTCGTACGTGCATACATCATATCGGAAGTCCGGGAAGTCTTCACCACTAGTCTTTAATCTGGAAATTGAGAGGACAGTTCGGCAAACCCGAGTTTTGCACTGAGAAAACAAAATTTTTAATCACCAATACTGTCACTCAAGCCAATGGAGAAGTCAAGTAATCTCGTAAATCAACCTGTCACCCCATCTCAACAAACCCAATTCTCACTGACACCTACTCAACCCGCACCAAATACTTCGACACCCGACTTATTCTATCTATGTAGTTTAGTTCGCTTTTGATTGACACTATTGATAGTCATCATGATGTGTAGAATGTGGTTACTTAAATGATATAGTCGTGTGTTTAAGAACTAGTGTTTCCTTAAAAATCTTCATTAATTGTTTAGAATGATTATTCTTTGAATAACTATTTAGTCAATTACAATTGTGTCATTTTATTAAAAATCAATAGATGACACATGTCATCACCGTAGCACTTCATACACTTTCTAGGGAAAACTTACTTTGTAGCCAACTCCTTCCTTCTTTTATGATACGATTTTTTTATTACTTTTCACAACTTACTTCAACAGTTATTTATCACAATAAATCTATATCTGTATCTATATAATATAATAAATGATATGCATTTGGGACACGTGGCGTGTTATGGTGGAGCCTCAAACCTATTTTGAGAGAGAATGAATTCTAGACCATGTGGATATATTATAAATTAAAACATATCAATTATTGATATCATAATTTCATTCCTTATCTACACAACATCTCCTCTCTCTCTCTCTCTCACCTAACTTCTTCTTTTGCTTCTTGAACAAGATTAACAATATTTCAAGATTGAAGGCAGTTGTTGATCCGTTAATTTCTTTGCGTATATCATTGTTATGATCAAGTAGATTATTAGTTTTTAGAAACTTGATTCGAATCATGTTAACAATATTTTTCTTTTACCATCTTTCAGATCCGATTGAAAATATTAAGGTGATGTGATATATTTGTGTTGTTTATGTTTATTTTGTTGTTGATGTTTGATTGTATATTTTTTTGTTATTTAAATCAACACCGACGTATTCGGCATCATCTTCTTCATTGTGCGGACAAAATCATAGGTATGTTGTTTTTGTGTGTTATGTTGGTTGTTCAACATTAATCGAAATTACTAATGTTTTTGTTTTGATCTTTTATGCTGAAACTCTAAATCTGAACTATCAATCGAACGGAGAATCTTCAAACCACTTAACATCTTAGTTGAATGTTGTTACTGTTTTTATGATTTTAATAATATTTTAAAGTGTTTTTAAGGTTTTAGCTCTATTATGTTTCTGAAATAAAAAAACTATGGATTTTATGCAGTTTAATTTGTTAGTACATGTTTAATGATCTTCTCATCTTAGCATATAAAAGACTTTTTTAATGGATTTTTCGAAATTTTACATGAAAATATTTGTAGTTTGTTATAAGTTATCAAGATTTTTTTTTGTTCAGATTTATTGTTTTCAGTTTTTATAGATTATTCATGTTATTCATTCATGGTTATTTGTATTCAAGAATTTTTTGAATAATTATAATATTTATGTTTTAGATCTTTCAAAATTTCATCCATTGTTATTAAAGATGATAAATATTGACACTTTAATTATAGCCTTTTTAAAGTAATGAAATCATTTCAATTACTGATTCTACACTAAATGCAATATAATGACACTTCAATTACATTTTTGATATTTGTATGTAGTATTGCTAATATTATTTATTATTATTATTATTATTATTATTATTATTATTATTATTATTATTATTATTATTATATAATGCGTTTTTTAATTGTGGTGACAGATTTTCCTGCAAATATGAATCCAAAAAAGATGAATATTAGTTGCTTTAAATTTATCGATGATCCAGAATCATTCTACTTGGTATGTTATATTATTCTTTTTTATATTTACTTTAATTAAGCTTGATTATTCTTATAATATGTATAATCTGACTTTTTAGTATGTTCATTCACAGACAATACCATGTGATTTTGCAGCCAACCTGTGGGCAGACAATGTGCCTTATGGTGAGTCGATCCAAATTCCCTAAATAGTTATATGTAAATAAATAGATTTTCTAACTAATGAGATGTTTTAGGTCTTAGATTTTCAGTTAATTTTGATTTTCATGTTCTTATGTTATGCTTAGATAAATTCGAAAATTTTGAAATTTTATAAAATGGATTTTGTTATTTTTACATGTTTAAGGATTTAAATTGAGTAATGTTAATAATTTTTTTGGTCTCTTTTTTTTACTATATTTATTGCATTGTCTAAATAATTACCATATTCAATTATGTATATTTTTAAAATTTGAAATATGTTTATTTATGACCGATTTCTAAATCAAATTCCATCACTCTTTAATTTGTAATTATCATTTATTAACTTCCTAATTTAACAACCTTAAAACTTAAATTTATTTTATTTGTTTATTATCGAATATAAAAGATTCTATTATGGTGGTAATATAAATGTAGAGCAAATTAAGACCAATCAAGTTATTATTTTACTAACTTTTAATTTTAAAGCATGGATGTTATATTATATGAAACTCATTTTTATTAAATATTCAGTTATTTTTTTTTTTAATTTTGAAATATGTTTATTTATGACAGGCATCTAAATCAAGTTCAATCATTCTTTAACTTTTAACTATTAATTATTAAGTTCTTAAAAGATTTTATTATGTTGCTAATATAATTATAGAGCAAATTAAGATCAATCAAGTTATTATTTTACTAACTGTTATTTTTAAAGCATAGATGTTGTATTATATGAAACTCATTTTTATTTAATATTCAGTCAATTTTTGAAATTTTGAATTTTGAAATATGTATATTTATAGCAGATATCTAAATCATGTTCGGTTATTATGTAATTTGTAGTTATCATTTATTTACTTTCTAAAATATTTAATTATTGTGATGATATAATTATAGAGTAAACTAAGAACAATCAAAATTTATTTTACTATTATAGTAACGCCTCGCTTTTTCGCATCCTTATTTTAGAAAATAAATATTTGTATCATAATTCGAGGCGTTAGAACATAATAAAAATATATGTATATATATATATATATTGTTAATCGTTATTGTGTAATGCCTTGTATTTTCGTATTTCTATTTTAAAAATGTCCTATTCGTATTCTAATTTTAGAAACCTTACCTTCGTATTTTAATTTCAATCTCACAATTCGAGGGTTACTCATAATAAAATTCATATTTTTACATATTTTTTTATTCACACAACCGATCATTTAAATACGTATTTATACGCAAGCCGACATAATTATACGTATAAATACTTATACGCACATCCTCAATACTTGAATTATACTTTTATACTTATTATATACTCAATTACATAATATATACTCAAAAATACCAAGAAATATACCAATCATCTTTTCCACCTCATCAATACTCTTCCACCTTCTTTAACCAATTAATTTTTCATCTTTTCCACCAATCATCTTTTCAATCATCTTCCACCTTTTAACCAATCATATTCACTTTTCCACCTCTCTTTCTCCACCAATCATTTTTCAATCATCTTCCACCTTTTTTAACCAATCATATTTCACCATTTTCCACTTTCTCTACCTATAAATACCAACATCATTCTACCATTTTTTTCACACCATTCTTCTCTCCATCTCTCTAATTCTCTCAATCTCTCAAATCAAGAATTCTAAAAGGACAGTAAGTGTTCCAACCATTCTTCTCTCAACCTCTCTACTTCTCTCAAATCTTCCAAGCAAGGAAGAGAACTCTAAGAGTTCTAAAAGAAAACACTAAGTGTTTTAAAGGAAGCTTTGAAGCTCCAACCTCCAACTCTTCACGGAATCACCAAAGGAAACTTTGCAAAAATGTGAGCATACTCGACCCTTTTAACGCTTTAATGCATTTTGGGTGCAACATGTATACAAAATCCACTTTACGCAATCGATTATAATTAAATACTCAAACCACCGAATACGTTCATTGTTATACTTAGGTTGTTTATGCTTGTTAGTTTCAACTTGTAATCTCATGATATTGTTATGCTTAGTTGTTACGCATGCTAGTTAAGATTTTAATTATATACTATTTGCTATGCGTA
The DNA here is from genome assembly GCA_947069175.1 of Scalesia atractyloides. Taxonomy (NCBI): domain Eukaryota; kingdom Viridiplantae; phylum Streptophyta; class Magnoliopsida; order Asterales; family Asteraceae; genus Scalesia; species Scalesia atractyloides. Next base: position 72,542,078 of record CAMTDV010000005.1, on the reverse strand, counting down.
AGTTGTTTATGTATGCTCATTCGTCTTGAATATAAAATGCCATGTGGATTTGAGACAAACTTTTATACGTATACTTATATTCAAACTTGTATGCTCGCCAGTGTTTTTGTACTGATCCATGCTTTTATTACATGTTGTAGGATTGTGACATATGAAACTAGTAGGATTGCCTAGAAACACATTTAAATTTTAATGTTCGTTGTATTGTAATTTATTTTCAATCCTGTTGTATCTCGATTCCAGTTCTTGTACAAAAATCATTTTAATGAAATGAAATTATTTATTTGAATACTTATTATACATTCTTCATTTTAAACTTGTGGTGTTCCTAGTTCAAGCAACATAAAAAGCAATTATTAAATACTTGTCACAATTAGTGTTATGAAGTCTCTTGCAATCTTGTTTTCGTCTCATTCCGATGTTTCCGCCATCGGTTGGGGTGTGACAGATTGGTATCAGAGCCATAACTATAGGGAATTAGGTAGAATTGCCATGTTCGACCTAGTCTATAGTTTAAGTACCAAACTTTGACCGTTCTTGATTCTTGCAAAAATATTAATTCTTCCTACTTTGCTTCTATCTCTTCTTTTGTCTCAATTATACAAAGTGTTTTCCTAAAACGTTATACGCAATACTTATTGAAGATCCTCTTATTCCACAATCGAAATAACTCATCAAAATAGGGTGATTCTCGCCTTAGGTGACGAATTTCAATCCACCTTACATGATATTTTGCGCGAAAGTCACAATCAAGTCAGGAGTGATATCCATATCTTGATGAGAGTTTCCATTTCGTAATCCAGTGGATCCATATTGACGATTCGAAATTATATCTTGTTTCGTTCAATAAATCACAATTTAGGGGACAAAATTGTCAGCTAGGATTGATATCCATACGTTGATGACTGGTCCCGCTCTACGATTTTCAATCTCGCCAAAGTTTTGTATCTTTGATCAGATTAGGGACATGTACTAACTAGAAGGGTAAAATACTATTAATCGCTTGGCGACTAGAGTATTATACCTATTAGGCCAAAACATGTCTCCCTAATTCGAAAGGACTTGTGATTCACTTTGGAATAGTCGAAGTTTCTAAACCCGAAGCACTCCAATACTTATCAAGCCTCTCTTTTATATTAATTAAACTTTTACGCGATTTAATACTCGTTACCTCGTTATTTCAAAATCATCGTTGTACACAATAAATTAATACACGCATACTCATACGTTCACTTGATTCGGGATTACTGGATAGGCTTATGTCATAAACTGGTCATTAACTTCGGATGAAGCCACACCTTGACATATGTGGTGCTTGTGAAGCACTATAGGAGTAGCGCACCGCCACATGGATTTGTGGTAATGTCAAGACATTCATACATACTAGCGGACACGTTGGGTTGACAATTTGTCATTAACTCCGTAAGAAGCCACACCTTAACATGTGTAGTGCTTATGTAGCACTATAGGAGTAGTGCACCACCACATGGATTTGTGGCCATGTTAAGTCATACACATATACATACACGATCTCGTATTAGCGGAAGCGATGGGTTGACAAGTTGTCATTAACTTCGTAAGGAGCCACACCTTAACATGTATAGTGCTTGTGTAGCACTATAGAAGTAGCGCACCGCCACATTGATTTGTGGTCATGTTATGCCATACATACATTGTCACACCCCGACCCGCAGCGGAATAAGAGTCGGGGCATAATTGGGTTATCACCAAAGCTCATGATGTTTACTAAAATGTTTCATATTTATTAAATTTAAATTACAACTTAAATATCCAAATCAAAATTCATACAATTACAAGGAAATGAAACTATGTAAATAATCCAAAGCTTAAACTGATTTATTCTTCTAGGCCTTCCTATGTGTTTCTTGCCTCAACTGGATCACCTGTATCATGTGTAAAACGGGGGATATTTTGGGTCAACAAAAGTTGGCGAGTGAACCTTGATAAAACATTGTTATTAATTTCTTGTTTTATTTAATATTGAAAATTTGTGCAATAATCACATGTGAGCAAACATATATAAATAACAAACACAAACCACTTTGAATGAGTATATGATATGAATGATGATGAATGTGAGATCAAGGCTCAATCAAACGGAGCCGATCATATGAGGCACCTGATGCTCAACCCGTCTCCCACGGGGAACGATGGCCTAATGAAATGCGTGCACTGAAAATGATAAATCCAAACTACATATAATCCACACCACAATTGATACACATTTGATCACGGATATGATGGATGCACAAGTGTTTAAATATAGTAAAGAATTAAACGACACATGATACACCCCAAAACATGATTAAAACGGGGAATTGATAGAGATTCACTCACGTTGGGTGCGTTCTTTGATGACGTTGGATGCGCACGAATTTTAGGATTTGATCGACGAGGAAAAACTAACCTAAAATAATAACGAAATGATTCGGTAAATAAATGGATTATATTTGAGATTAATACTTTTAATTCATGCTCTTAATGGGATTTTTTTAGATTTATTTTTGTGAGTTTAAGGAGGTTTTCTAACTTTAAAAATCTTATTTTTAAGTATTTTTTAAATGATTTTCTGATTAAATAAATTAATAAAAAGAAATAAAAATATTGACTTTTTGACCCCGTTGACCGTTGACCGGTCGGACTGTGTGTTTGTATGCGCTGAGTGAGGTTCGAACTCGAGACCTCTCGTATACGTGCACGCAGCTCTACCAACTGAGCTACGTGTCTAACCCGAAATATTCTCTATTTTAATTATATATATACTAATTATCTTTTATCTTATTTAGTTTATCTCAAAAAGGATTTAATATGGCCGAACCGACTTCAGTGACCCGGAGTCGAACTCGGGACGTTCGGTTCGAGTGCGCACAGCCCAACCAGTTGGGCTGTGTGTCTAACCTTGTTTAACTACAGAATTATATTATATTTGTATACATGTTGAAGGATGATCTCAATAGGTTTTAAAAAGGATTGGTTTTATTCATGAAAATCGGTAACATATGCGATTCGAACTCGGGACGTGCGTGTTATGTTGCACACAGTCCACCGCTGGACTGTGTGTCTAACCCGGTTAAATATTCAGTTTTAATTAAACTTATACACATTGTTCAACTTCGTCTTCTTCGCTTAACATTTCAGAACAGTGAATTCCGACTGTTCTGTTTAATCGATCTTAACTTATATTTGATTGAATTGAAAAGAGAAATGAGATGACATGGTATACCAGAACGGCGAGTTTGTTTCAGGTTTTCCAGCAAAGACTCGTCGTCTCCGATCTGCGGATTCCGGCTGAGGGAAACTGTTTAACAGTTTTGATTACTGAATTGAGTAATTAGATTACAAATCGAAAGATAGCAAGAGAAATTTAGATGATTGTACCGTCTGAAGAAAATCACGGTTTTCCGTTCAGTGATTCCGGCGAAATTGAAATTTCCGGCGACGTGCTAAAGCTTCGAGAGATTGTGCGATTTTGAGCGAAAAGGTTACCAGAGGTTTGGGTGGGTATTTATAGGGAAGAACAGGATGTATTGGGTCCGAATTTTGGTCTTGATTCGCGGTCAAAGTTTTTCCGGCGGTTACGACTGAAATTGAGGGTTTAGACATCGGTTATAACCGATGTCGAGGTCGGTTAACATGTTTAGTCAAAAGGAAAATGGCAAGAATTGCGGATTGCCCATTTTTTCCGGTGACGACTAGTCTGGGCGCGCTAATTACTGAATTTGACTTTCAGTTTCATTATAAGGGTTATTCGTTTTAATGTTTATCACAAAGACAGTGTGTGGCGGAGCGGTGTGTTGTGTGTTTTGGCTTGTGGGTGACCCGGGTTCGAAACCCGGCGTCCACATTTATTTTTTTATTCCTTATTTATTAGTAATTTTAAATTATGGTTTTTAAATTCTAATATTTATTAATTATGTATCGTTAAAAATTAATTTGAACAATAAATACGCAACGAAAAATTTTAACTGGATATTTGATTAATACACGAAGCGGGTTTTGGAAACCCGTTTTTCGACGGATGTTACATACATACTTGCGGATACGATGGTTTGACCAGTGATATCACATGCCAATAATGCGTTAATCTAATTAACTAAATACCTCATTTTAATCATACTCATACTTATAACCTCTCTCGTACTTAAATACAATCATACTTACATACTTAAATTCCTATACGTTATCATCCTCCCTTGTAATACGTTAATAAACCCTGTTGGTGACACGGAACGTAAACTGGCATCGATTAGCGAAACGAACGTAATATGATATGAACATGGTGGATACGCCACTGGTACTTCCTATATATAAGTGTTCCTATCATATTACCAAACTTCGTGAAAACATGCCATGAGAAATCCGGTGATTCCCTACTATCGAATACAAACTTCGATCACTCGCGAGCTATTCTCGGTTATACCCAAACATATTTCGAAATGCTAACACTTTTTAAAGTCTTCCTCTTGAATAAATTCGGGACAAAATTTCCTAAAGTATGGGAGACTGTAACGCCTCGCTTTTTCGCATCCTTATTTTAGAAAATAAATATTTTTATCAAAATTCGTGACGTTAAAACATAATAAAAATATATGTGTATATATATATATATATATATATTATTAATAGTTATTCGTGTAACGCCTCGTATCTTCGTATTTATATTTTAAAAATGTCCGTATTCATATTCCAATTTTAGAAACCTTACATTCGTATTTTAATTTCAATCTCACAATTCGAGGCGTTAATCATAATAAAATTCATATTATACATATTTTTTTATTCACACAACCGATCATTTAAATACGTATTTATACGCAAGCCGACATAATTATACGTATAAATACTTATACACACATCCTCAATACTTGAATTATACTTTTATACTTATTATATACTCAATTACATAATATATACTCAAGAAATACCAAGAAATATACCATTCATCTTTTTCACCTCATCAATACTCTTCCATCTTCTTTAACCAATCATATTTCACCATTTTTCACCTCCCTTCTCCACCAATCATCTTTTCAATCATCTTCCACTTTTTTAACCAATCATATTACACCCTTTTCCACCTCCTTTCTCCACCAATCATTTTTTCAATCATCTTCCACCTTTTTTAACCAATCATATTTCACCATTTTCCACTTTCTCTACCTATAAATACCAACATCCTTCTACCATTTTTTCACACCATTCTTCTCTCCTTCTCTCCATCTCTCTAATTCTCTCAATCTCTCTAAATCAAGAATTCTAAGAATTCTAAAAGGACACTAAGTGTTCCAACCATTCTTCTCTCAACCTCTCTACTTCTCTCAAATCTTCCAAGCAAGGAAGAGAACTCTAAGAGTTCTAAAAGAAAACACTAAGTGTTTTAAAGGAAGCTTTGAAGCTCCAACCTCCAACTCTTCACGGAATCATCAAAGGAAACTTTGCAAAAATGTGAGCATACTCGACCCTTTTTACCCTTTAATGCATTTTGGGTGCAACATGTATACAAAATCCACTTTACGCAATCGATTATAATTAAATACTCAAACCACCGAATACGTTCATTGTTATACTTAGGTTGTTTATGCTTGTTAGTTTCAACTTGTAATCTCATTATATTGTTATGCTTAGATTGTTACGCATGCTAGTTAAAGATTTTAATTATATACTATTTGCTATGCGTAAGTTATTTATGTATGCTCATTCGTCTTGAATATAAAATGCCATGTGGATTTGAGACAAACTTTTATACGTATACTTATATTCAAACTTGTATGCTCGCCAGTGCTTTTGTACTGATCCATGCTTTTATTACATGTTGCAGGATTGTGACAGATGAAACTAGTAGGATTGCCTAGAAACACATTTAAATTTTAATGTTCGTTGTATTGTAATTTATTTTCAATCTTGTTGTATCTCGATTCCAGTTCTTGTACAAAAATCATTTTAATGAAATGAAAATTATTTATTTGAATACTTATTATACATTCTTCATTTTAAACTTGTGGTGTTCCTAGTTCAAGCATCTTAAAAGGCAATTATTAAATACTTGTCACAATTAGTGTTTTGAAGTCTCTTGCAATCTCGTTTTCGTCTCATCCTGATGTTTCCGACATCGGTTGGGGTGTGACATATTTTTAAAGCATAGATTTAGATTTGTATTATATAAAAGTCATTTTTATTAATATTTAGTTATATTTTTGAATTTGAAATTTGAAACTATTTTTATTTATGACATATTTCTAAAATCAATTTCAATCATTCTTGGGAAATTGGATGTAAAATTCCAATTAGACGTCATTGGCCGTTGACAGTCTCACCTTTGAATATTCCTCATGCCAGTCCCACCTTTCACTTATTTTTTCTCCACTGGTCCTCAGTTAAAAACTTAACGGAGTTAAGTTTTTTTTGAATTACAAGCTGATATTTCAGGGCTTTTGATCACAACGAGGATACTAGTCAAATGATGTAAAACTTACCTTAAATTGTGCTCCAAACGATGAAAAAGGTGCTTCAATTCGGGTGTTTAAACTTTCAATTAACAAAAATCAAATCGTTTGGAGCACCGTTTTAAGGTAAGTTTTACATCAATAGACTCGTATCCTCGTTGTGATCAAAAGCCCTAAAACGTCAAAAGTCCTAAAATGTCAGCTTGTAATTTAGAAAAAAAAACTTTACTCCATTAAGTTTTTTTAACTAAGGTGAGGACCAGTGGAGGAAAAATAAGTGAAAGGTGGGACTGGCGTGGGGAATATTCAAAGGTGGGACTGACAATGGCCTAATGACGTCTAGATGGGATTATTACAGGCCAATTTCCCATCATTCTTTAATTTGCAATTATCATTTATTAAATTTCTAAATTAGCAAATTTAAGACCAATCGAGTGATTATTTTACTAACTTTTAATTTTAAAACATAGATGCTATATTAATGAAATCATTTTTATTGAATATTCAGTTATCTATACTTTTGAAATTTAAAATATGTTTATTTATGGATGATTTCTAAATAAATTTTAATCATTCTTTTATTTGTAACTATTATTTATTAACTTCCTACTTTAACAACCTTATAACCAAAACTTACTTTATTTGTTTATTGACGAATATAAAAGATTTGATTATTATGGTAGTATAATTATGGAGAAATTAAAGTCAATCAAGTTAGTATTTACGAACTTTTAGTTTAAACCATATATGTATATTACATGAAACTCAATTTTATTGAATAATTTTTTTTAATTTTCAATTTGGTAAGCATTTTTTGTTTTGTATATTTGGAAAACATTTTAATTAAAATACATAATTACTAGGTGTATTATGATTTCAAATTCGAATTTTAACTTATCTTTCCTCAGTTAAATATTTGAATATGTTATCTTTTAATCAAATCAGATCAAATGTAAAATATACAATGAAAATGTAACATGCGGATTTATGGTTATAACATGCGGATTTGGTTCATGTGTGAGGGATTTATAACATGCGGTTATTCGATTTATGGGAGTAAAATCCACATGTTATATAGAGAAAGTGTACATGCGGGTTTGATGTATTCAAACATGCGAGATTTTATAGGTTCAACATGCGGGATTTTGTTTTGAGGTTTATAACGTGCGGAAATCTCATCGTATAAGCATTGTACGTTAAGGTCAATTGTATAGTACACTTTTCACATATTTTATTAAGTAATTTAAATCAAAAAAATATTCTATTATAACATATTCTAAATTCTAAATACCATTTGTATTTCATTTATATTTAAATTGATTACATTTTTAATGTAGGTATACGTGGTGTTTCTAAAATATTTCATGTTAGTTGATTGGTTCATCAATTATGATCTTAAATAAATTATTTATTTAAGATGATGTATACTAAAATTGTTTCAGATTAACAAGTGGCATTATCTATCATTATCAACATGTTACAAGTTTATATTTCACTCATATATTGTAGGTGTTTAATTCCGAAGGGATTCTCAAACCATATCAGAATCATTTAGTGTTCTATGTCGGAACTTCAATCTAATCCTCCTGAATTTTCTAAGGTTATACCAAATGTTATTTCAGTTTTTATATGGTTTTGAATACAATTTTTTTAAACTATGTTTATGTATTTGTTTGTAGGATGAAGTGTCTTATACTGGAGACAATTCAATACCTATATTTAATGCTATTCAAAGTAATCAGAAAGCATCATGCTCTGGTTTAGTGAATTCTATGAGGTAGACGACACTCTAAATTGTTCTTCAACAAAACATCAGATTGGAGATGAAAAAGATGAAGTCGAGGCTGATGGACTTGATAAACCTTTTATTCCAAGGATAGAGAAGTGGCGTGTTTCATTACATTTCATCTTTTATGGTGTTTTTTAAGACATGCTGGTGTTATTTGTTTCACACTATGGTGCATTTGAACGTTTTCATTGATTTATTATGTTTTCGAACACACTAAAATGTTTGTTATAACCTGGGTTATGTGTTCATTGGTGATATTTGCTTTTAACATTATTTATAAAAATATGTAAATAGGTTTCTGTTAATAGTCAAACTTAACATTTATAATGTGTCGTATTTATAATAAATATTTATGACTTAATTTTAAGTATTTTTAGGAAGTCATTTATTATGTCAATAAACATTGTTTAATGCATGTTTTCTACAAATTTTATCAATTAAGTTAAATTTATCTCAACTACAATTGTTAATACAAAATAATTATAAAACAATATAACGTCTGAAAACTTTTCTTTTTATTTTATTTAACTGCATAACTAGATTAATATAAATTAATTTTTGTTGCCCATAAAGTTCAGGTAGTTTTTTTATTTTACATTTATTGTATACATAATTTAAATGGTCCAACCTCGTAAAGTTCACACGAAATAAGCTATTAATATATAAACCAAAATGTGAGATTAGTTGTGTGTTCATTTAAGTTTAGAGCTAATAGTTTACTTTAAAAATAGAATCTACACAACAAAAATATTATACTTGATTTATTTAATAGTAATATTAAGATATAAACTATAAAAAATCTAATTACTTTTGAAAAGTAAGAATGTATTCTATATTACAGCCTAAAATAAACATTGATAAGCCGATGACCCACAAAACAATTGGTTTGTAGAGAGGTGGGAAGGTTTTTCCTTCGGGTTTCCTGCTTGGGTGACACCGGTTTAAATTACGGGGTATGCAAATTTATGCAAAGCCTCTAGACGAAGAGTCGAAACAGCCCGCATACGCGTGGATTTGAACTCGGGGGGGCTAGGTCGCTGGCCGTGGTTCTAGCCAGGTGAACTGTTTGCCTTCCAAAAAAAAACTAAACATTGATACTATATATATTTTACAAAGTAAAATTTAAAGAAATATGGCAGATGCGGATCAATTGAATAATGTTACGAAAAATGATTTGATTGTAAAGTAACATTTCCTACTCAAAACAAGGAACTGTTAGGCTGGGTGGTGTGAGATAAAGCCTTTTGATCACGTCATATCAGCGCCACGTATATGTCACATAAGCGAGTGGCTTTATCGTTAATTTGTATGATATCAAATAATGCTCTCCCTTTAAAGCCCCATTAACTATATTAAAAAAACCACCGAATGGTCTTACTCCCCTTTAACCCCCTTTGGCGCTCGCCAGGAGCTTGGTTAGGGCATCCATAGCGTCCTCCATTGGCGGAGGGTGGTTGGTGTTGGAGGTGCCACCCAGCTCAGGTGGCTAGGAGTCTTGCCCATAACGTATGGTCTTAATGTATAACTTTATAATTTTAAAATTTTAATCAACACCATTCATAATTTAGTATATAGCTATCAAAGTTGTTTTGGAAACTTTTTAAATCAATCAAACACTATTATACATAAAAAAGGCTTGATTGATTACTTGTCATTACACTATGGATGAGCAAATAGTATCCGGTACCGAATTTACTGAACCGGGTACATTTTTGGTACCGATTCGATACCGACTTTTGACATTTTCGGTACCGGTTTTTACCCTCAAGTACCGGTACCAAACCCTACCAGGTATATTCGGTACCGGTACCCATTTTTAAGGATTTTCGATACCGATTTTTTGCGACCGATACCGGTCAATACCGATCAGCTCATCCCTACATTATACAAAGGAAAAAATTTTAAAATCATTATTTAATCATTTCATGACTCATCCACAAATTATCACCATCATTACGAGAAAAATTTAATGTATTTAAACTCTTATAGTTCGACTTTCAACGTCCATATACTCAGGTTTGTTTATTCTTTAATTATTTTTAACTGATACAATAACCTGCTTGATGTTTATGAACAAATGTAGTTTAATTGTGAAAAAAAACATAATTAGTGGAATACAAATTCTTTTGTTTTATTATATGATAAAAAAACAGAAATTATGATTGTTTTCTTGACATTCACCGGCAAGGGTTGATTTGTATCTTATTAACAAAAGGCGAGGACAAGCACTAGCGACGGTTTGTACCCGAAAGAACTGATTTTCACTTATGGACAGTTGTATGTCTCACTATCAAGAGTAAGAAGCAAATACGGAGTCAAATTACTAGTATTAAACAAAGATGAAAAACTTACAAATAACACAATAAATGTGGTGTACAAGGAAACCTTAGAGAGATTGACGATTTTGCTTACTTGTTTGTAAATTAATTGTAATTTATTTTTATTTTTTTTGCAGATTTAATATAACATTTCTTTCATTTCAAAAACTTATTTACAGACTTATAATTTATATATTTCACATTGAGTAACCCGTATAACATACATATATTTAAACTAGTTATTATTATATTTAACTTATATAAAATCAAATTAGTGCCATACGAAAATGATATAATTGCTATAGATATAAATGTATAGTTATGTGTTTCGTAATTTTTTCCCGAATAAATGTAGAAGCTAGTGTTGCTGATTTTATGGATAGGTTCATTTTTTAACACGACAGGCTTGTGGAAAAACTATACTTGAATAAATTTAGTACTTTTAAGTTCTTATCTCAAATAAATACTTGAATAAATTTAGTACTTTTAAGTTCTTATCTCAAATAAATTTAGGGGTTGTTTTGTTTACCTCTTAATGAGGTTCTTAATAGTTCAGAAGTCTTACTGGTTCAACACTTAATGGTTTAGACTGTGTGTTTCGCGAGCAAATGTCTGAATGGTTCAGACATTTGCCTCTGAATGGTTAAGTATTATGCTAAGTCTGAATGGTTAAGAACTCTAATAAGAACTGGTCAGACATTTGCCTCTTAACGGTTAAACATTATACCGGCTCTTAATGATTCAGAACTCTTACTGATTCAAAACTTAATGATTGAGACCTCATACTAGTCCAGCACTTAACCATTTAAAAGTTGTCAAATAGCCCCTTAGGCCTAATGCTCATTAAGTATCAGTCATTAGGCGATACTCGGGTCATTGTCCATTTCTTCTTAAATATATAGTTAGGGCGGTGCCTTTTAGTCTTTTGGATTTTTTGCTACAAGATGAGCATCTACAGATCAATGCAATCGGCTATGTATGTTGTGTGTTGTCTTGGAAATTTGAATGCTATCTTTTGGTATATACCGAAAAGGACAAAGAAATATATTAAAGAATGGAGATGTAAATATATGAAAATGGGGAAAGAAGTAGAAGGTTTATTTCCTTCTTCTTCTTCTCTTTGCTCTTATTGTGTTTGTTCTTAATAGGTTGGCGTCTTTCTTTATCGTTATCTAATTTTGGTTTACTAGTTGGGCAAACATTAATAGAATGGGAAGTTGGAATATTGTATTATTGAAATATTCTATAGAAAATATTCTAGTCTAGTCTAGTCTACATATGAGTTGGGTTAGGGGAATTTGATGGAATCCAATAAACAATAAGAATCTGAATTATATCATTTAACGTGTTTGGTTCATAGAGTCAATAGATATGGAATGAGATTAATCCTTGGATTGGTAACATTCCGTTAAAAAGACAGCTTTCCTGAGTTATTCAAGATGGAAGAGCAGAAGTGTGTGATAGGGTGCCGCTGTTAAACGGTAATCAGCCGGAAAGAAACCAAAGAATGAATTTATTTTATTGAATGAAGGTGGTTCTTATTTTCGTATATTTTACAAATTGGTGGTCAACCTAAATATATAGACTAAAAGAGCAACGGCTCCTTTTAGAATACAAGGAAACCAAATAAGTTTAAAAAGAAACACAATATTCTAAATGTGGAGATGATGATAAGCTGATCCAGTAAATCTCGGTTAATTTTTCTAACACTCCCCCTCAAGTTGAGTTATGGAATTTCTGAAACCCAACTTGCTGAGGCAAGGAGTTAGATGGCTCCATGGGACGGCTTTGGTTAATACATCAGCTAGTTGCAACTTTGATTGGATAAAGGGAAGTTTGATGATGCATGTGTCTATCGTTTCTTTGATGAAATTACGGTCGATTTCGATGTGTTTTGTGCGGTCATGTTGAATAGGGTTTTTCTGAGATTTGAATGGCGGCTTTGTTATCACACATGATCTCAGTGGTAGTGGTAGGAGGGAAACCGATTTCTTGAGAAGTTTCCGGAGCCATAGCACTTCTGTAATGCCCCGAACGATGCCTCTGAATTCTGCCTCGGCACTAGATAACGCCATGACTTTTTGTTTCTTGCTTCTCCAAGTGACTAAATTGCATCCGACCATAGTGAAGTATCCTGCCGTTGATCTACGGTTATCTTTAGCTCCTCCCAAATCTGCATCAGCGAACCCTTTGATTTCCAAGTGCTCGTTTGCTTTGAATGTGATGCCTTGATCTGTTGTTCCTTTGAGATTTGAATGTGATGCTCGATTTCGATGTGTTTTGTGCGGTCATGTTGAATAGGGTTTTTCTGAGATTTGAATGGCGGCTTTGTTATCACACATGATCTCAGTGGTAGTGGTAGGAGGGAAACCGATTTCTGTGAGAAGTTTCCGGAGCCATAGCACTTCCGTAATGCCCCGAACGATGCCTCTGAATTCTGCCTCGGCACTAGATAACGCCATGACTTTTTGTTTCTTGCTTCTCCAAGTAACTAAATTGCATCCGGCCATAGTGAAGTATCCTGCCGTTGATCTACGGTTATCTTTAGCTCCTCCCCAATCTGCATCAGCGAACCCTTTGATTTCCAAGTGCTCGTTTGCTTTGAATGTGATGCCTTGATCTGTTGTTCCTTTGAGATTTGAATGTGATGCTCGATTTCGATGTGTTTTGTGCGGTCATGTTGAATAGGGTTTTTCTGAGATTTGAATGGCGGCTTTGTTATCACACATGATCTCAGTGGTAGTGGTAGGAGGGAAACTGATTTCTGTGAGAAGTTTCCGGAGCCATAGCACTTCCGTAATGCCCCGAACGATGCCTCTGAATTCTGCCTCGGCACTAGATAACGCCATGACTTTTTGTTTCTTGCTTCTCCAAGTAACTAAATTGCATCCGGCCATAGTGAAGTATCCTGCCGTTGATCTACGGTTATCTTTAGCTCCTCCCCAATCTGCATCAGCGAACCCTTTGATTTCCAAGTGCTCGTTTGCTTTGAATGTGATGCCTTGATCTGTTGTTCCTTTGAGATTTGAATGTGATGCTCGATTTCGATGTGTTTTGTGCGGTCATGTTGAATAGGGTTTTTCTGAGATTTGAATGGCGGCTTTGTAATCACACATGATCTCAGTGGTAGTGGTAGGAGGGAAACCGATTTCTGTGAGAAGTTTCCGGAGCCATAGCACTTCCGTAATGCCCGAACGATACCTCTGAATTCTGCCTCGGCACTAGATAACGCCATGACTTTTTGTTTCTTGCTTCTCCAATAACTAAATTGCATCCGACCATAGTGAATATCCTGCAGTTGATCTACTGTTATCTTTAGCTCATCCCCAATCTGCATCAGCGAACCCTTTGATTTCCAAGTGCTCGTTTGCTTTGAATGTGATGCCTTGATCTGTTGTTCCTTGAGGTTATCTTTAGTTCCTAGGAAGTATTTAAGTCTTCCTAGGTCTTTCATTTCAAATTCTTCAGATAGGTGTCTCTTTAGCCTTGCTGTTTCTTCATGATCATTCCCTGTAACAATCATATCATCGACATAGATTATTAAGCATGTAATGTTTTTACCTTGTCGCTTTGTGAACTACATGTGATCAGAGTTGCTTTGGGCATAGACATATTTCTTCATCACCATGGTAAACCTTCCAAACCATGCCTGGGGAGATTGTTTAGGGTCGAATAAGGATCTTTGTAATCGGCACACTTCACCGGTCCTAAAGCCATTCCTGAATCCCGGAAGGAGGTCCGTGTACACTTCTTCTTTTAATTCACCATGGAGGATAACATTTTTTTTACATCTAGTTGATGTAGTGGCCAGTTTTCATTTGCGGCAACACTCGAATGGTGTCAAGTTTTGCTACTGGCGAGAACGTTTTCGAGTAGTCTATCCCATACGTTTGGGTGTACCCTTTTACAACAAGATGGGCCTTGTATCGATCTATAGTGCCATCAGGTTTTCGTTTCATTGAGAACACCCATCTGCACCCAACAGTTCTCTTCTGAGGGGGAGGGTGTGTTTTTCCCATGTCTTTTTTTTATTAAGGCATCCATTTCTGTCTCCATGGCTTCTTTCCACGGGTTTGATTTGAGGGCTTGTTCCACGGTATTTGGGATTCTTCAGAGTATATAGCGGAATAGTTGGCTTTCGCTTCTTTAAATAGATTCCCACTTGTTAGATTTGCAATCCCGTATCTTGTTTTTTTTGTTCCTTTTCTGGGGAGTATCTTTTTGCCGAAACACCCCTGTTGGCCCTCGGAGGTAAGTTGTATCGTCCTTGAGGTTCCTATATACCTGTATCACTGTCTACACAAGTATTGTTAGTGGGTGAGGGGTTTTGGTGGTTTCCCCTCAATTATATCTAGATTTTCTTGTTGGATAGTGCGAGTAGTCTCGGAGTGATTGTTGGGCGGGGCACTGTTGTTGGCGTGGATTTCTTCACTTTGTGAGGCAATGTGGATTTCTTCATTATGGATTTCTTCACTTTGGCTTGGCGGGGGTGTGGTAGCGGGAGTGTCACAGTCAGAAGTCATGGGAGTAGGAGCAGTGGGATCGGGAGTAGGGGTAGGCCAGTCTAACCAACTTAATGTGTCGTTTGTAGAGCGAGTCTCCCCCGGACCGTGAAGTTGGGATTCATAGAAGAGGTTGGTCTCGACAAAATCACAATGTATAGTAGTGTGCATGTGACGGCAGAGAGGGTTGTAGCACCGGTATCCTTTCTGGTTGTGACCGTAGCCAAGGAAGACACACTTCTCTGCACAAGGACCAGGCTTGTTCATGCTTGGGAATGTGAACGAAGACCGTGCTCCCAAAGATCCGAGGTTCTAAGGTGAGAGGTGGTTTGGTGTTAGTAAGAGCAGCGAGTGTGTCGATTGGAGTTTTGAGTTTGAGGGCTTTGGTTGGGAGACGATTAATGAGATATGTGGCAGTAGCCAAAGCCTCAGGCCAAAAAGAGGTAGGTATGTTAGACTCGATTAGGAGGGCTCGAGTGACCTCGAGGAGGATACGGTTTTTCGTTCAGCCACCCCATTTTGTTCTGGGGTGTGGGGACATGTGGACTGGTGGATTATCCCTTTAGAATTGCAAAATATTCTCATGCGGTCATTCACAAATTCCCCACCATTGTCGGATCGTAAAGTTTGAATTTGGGTTTTGAACTGGGTTTCGATCATGGTGTGGAATATTGTGAACCGATCCACAACTTCCGATTTGGTTTTTAGAAAATAGGTCCAGGTCATTCGAGTGCAATCATCAATAGAGGTGACATAATAGCGGATGTTTTGGCCCCCACAAATTTTGGCAGGCCCCCAAACGTCAGAATGAATTAATGAAAACGAAATTTTAACCCTAGTATTATTTGGTTTAAAAGATTGTCTATAACTCTTAGCTAAAATGCAAGTTTCACAATTTAAAGTTCGATGTAAAGGGAAAATTTTTGGAAATAATAATTTAAATAGCCGTTTGAGGGGTGTCCTAGACGTCGATGCCATAGCCACACTTTGCGATCCACACTTCCATGAGCCAACGTTGCCACCGCATCATGGGACACCTCATCCAAATAATACAGGCCTTGACGCTCAGTGCCACGCCCAATAATCCTCCCCGTCTTGATCTCCTGTAATATACAGAACGTGGGATGCATTAAACAATGCAATTCAGTTCCTTTGTGACATGGCTTATTGACAAAAGTTTATGTGATAGCGAGCGAATATAGAGACAGTTGGTAAGTTTTAAGTCGGGTCCAATCTCTATAGTCCCTCCCCCTTCAACTTTGACAATTTCGCCAGTTGGTAAGTTTTAAGTCGGGTCCAATCTCTATAGTCCCTCCCCTTCAACTTTGACAATTTCGCTACTGGCCAATTTAATGCAGGTTTTTGTTGGGGTTTTTTTGGTTTTAATGTCATTCAGGTCGTATGTCATGGTGTTAGTGGCCCCACAGTCAAAAATCCAGGGGCCAGTGTTAATAGTGTTCCGATTAGCCATATTTGCAAACCTTATGTGTTTAGCGATTTGAAGGGGACTGGTTTTATTAAGAAAACGTCTAAAAGGATGATGTTTTATTTTACCCTGTTTTTTAGTTTAAAAAACTTATGGTTTCTAGGTTTTATTTCTCTTACTATTATTGAGGTTCCCAATGGAAAAACCATTATGGACACCTATCAGACTTGGGTCCCCTACTGATATCCATCTTTACATACATACAGGTTGAGTCCCTATATCTTGTTCAGTATATTTAATTAATAGAAAGTGATGGATACTTTCAGGGGAAAATTTATTTATTTATTTATTTATTTATAATTAAACAAAGAAGAAAGGGGTTTTGAGAAGCCTCTCTCAACCCCAATACCTATGACTATCATCTTCACGAGAGAGAGGCTTCTTCTGACTGCCATGATCGCCACTGGTACTCTTCTTGTTGTCGCCGGACGCAACTCCCCAAATCCTCCACGGCCGCCGGCGTCGCTACCCAATGCTCCATGGTCTGAGTTCGGAGGGCCGCTCCAAGATTCTGTGCCATTTCGTCCGTGATGGTTTTCAGGAGATCCACGTTCACGGTTCAATCTATCAGGGGCATTTAGAACTGGAAAGTTTGTTCGGATCACAGCTGACGTGTTATATCGGTAGGGCAGCATCGGTTTGGCATCTTTGAACTCCAGATCCCTTAGTTTGAGTTCGAACGCCTTTTTTGCTTGTGTTGCTTTGACGTGGAGGTCAAGTTGTACTTGTCTTACCACGCGTATGTGGTTTGCAGAGCTTCCAAGGTTTTATTGTTCTGTAGTTGTCGCTTGCTGGTTCATGATTTTGAATCAGCCACGAGAATACAATCAAATCATCTTGTTCCCAACTGTCGTATCGAGCATCCGTGCTTTCAGGTGGGTTCGAAACGAGATGGTTAAGAAGGTTTTTGACTTCCTGCCAATAGCCACCCGTATCATACGAGACCATAGCCGAAGTTCTGGCTATTGAGTTGGATATTGATACGGAGTCTGTCGGAAACGCTATGTTTTGTGGATATGTTGGTTTGATTCAAACCTTCCTTCAACACATTGGCGATCTGTAAAGAAAGATTATTACCGTCGGAATCGGAATCCGACATGGCAGTATTCCGTCCTTTTTTCCGGTAAATGATGAGAACGAGGATTTATTCCCGCTCTGATACCATGTTAAACGGTAATCAGCCGGAAAGAAACCAAAGAATGAATTTATTTTATTGAATGAAGGTGGTTCTTATTTTCGTATATTTTACAAATTGGTGGTCAACCTAAATATATAGACTAAAAGAGCAACGGCTCCTTTTAGAATACAAGGAAACCAAATAAGTTTAAAAAGAAACACAATATTCTAAATGTGGAGATGATGATAAGCTGATCCAGTAAATCTCGGTTAATTTTTCTAACAGCTGCATCAGCCTAGTAACCGTAGGTTCTGTTGACAGTGGAAGAGGAATATCGCTACTGGCTCAGAAGTAAATGATTTGCTGAATCTCTGCAGCTTGCTGATGCAGTTTCAGCCAACAAACGGATCGAGATTCTTGGACGTGGATTGGAGCAGCAGAAGAAAAATTCAGTGTAGGCACCGTGAGACGTTTACTCGACAATAACAGGGTCCACTCAGATGCATTTGTTCCTGAAGGGTGCAAGTGATTCCAAGTAAAGTAAATGTTTTTATTTGGAGGGCGGGAATGGAAAAGATTGTGACTTTAACAGCGTTGAAAAAAAGGAATACATAGGTGGAAGATGTGGCTTGCGGGTTGTGCGGTGAAGGGGAAGAGACGGTGGATCACCTATTCACTTCTTGTTATTATGCTTCTATGCTCTGGTTGTATATTAGTAAGTGGTACAAGATTCAAAATATGGTTTTTTCCTTCCAAGATCTGTTGGAAATCCATGAACACACTAGTTTGAAGGATTAGAATAAAGAGGTGCTAAAGGGACTTGTCCGGATTGGGAGCTGGTGCATCTGGAGGGCCAGGAATAATGCTAAATTCAACAATGATCAGGTAAACTTGGAGAAGATTATTAGCGAATTAAAGGCTGTAGGTTTCTTGTGGTATACTTCTAGGTCCAAAAAAATCGTTTTTTATCATGGGGAGACTGGTGTAAATATGTAAATTTGTAAATTTGTAGTTTGTTGAGACGGTTGTTGTTTCTTAATGAACTTCTCATTTAAAGAAAAATGGAATGAGATTAATTCCTTTATGTCAAAATTCAACATTTCTTTCAAACTTGCACTTTCACCATTTATTTCTGAAGTCTTATGTATTTAAATGCATCACAAACTCCAATTCCTTTGGTATATTTCAGTTCCTTCAATTTAAAAATCCTTTAAAGAGTAAATTACGATTTTGGCCCCTATGGTTATATCACTTTTACCTTATTCGCCCAAAATAGAATTTTTTAACATCTGTACCCCCAACGTCTCTGTAACTAACTACTTTGGCCCCTGCGTCTAACTCAACCCATAACCATGGTTAATTAAATGTCACATGCTCCTCACATGATGGATAAATAAGTAATTTCACCTTCCCACTTTACTTCCTTTATAAACAAAACCCCCTGCCTTTTTCTCTTATCACTTCATCTTCTTCACCTATTCCCCCTAATTCGACAATGGTGATCTGCAGATGTGGGTTTCACGCCGTTGATGACTATACATACAACAACCCTCTCTCTATTTACACGTGGATAGATCGATTTTTAGATACTCAAATCCTACACATTCCTCTGCTTTCAGGTGCCAATTCGTCACACACACTGACACACAGAGACCTTAACCTCTTGATAATGGCTGGGATTGATCCAACGGCTTTCTCAAGGATGTTAAACGTATCGTAATCAAGGTGACTCTTAATTTCGCATTGATAATCGGGAAAATGGAATGATGTTCTATGATTACCATGATTTATGTCATATGGTTCTACTAGTTATCATCAGGAGCATCTTTCCGAAGGAAGCTTGGCATAAATATAACATCATATAATTCACTAATAAGAGTCAAAATACCAAGTGTCTATGGAGGATTAGGTCCTCATAGCATGGAAAGAATATAATTCACTAATAAGAGTCAAAATACCTTAGTGTTGTGGGTTGAATAAATCAAATTCTTTTAGTCATGGTTTCTGGTATATGATAAATATGGAAAATCTACTATTATATGCCTGCATGAATTTATGAACTGATCAGTTTGTTTTTGAAGTATATGATAAATATGGAAAATCTACTATGAGGATACGTCTGCACGAATTTATGAACTAATCAGTTTGTTTTTAAAGGTTGGGACGACTGTTGTCACCCGAGAAGGCAAAAGACTTGCCCTTGGAAGACTAGGAGCTCTCTGTGATCAGGTGTTTTAATCAAAACTAATTCTTCTACTATTTGAGTGTTTCTATACAGACACATGTCTGTTGTATGTATAGTCATCAATAGACACAGAGGAATGTGTAATGTGTAGGTTTCAGTATCTGCAAGTCCAATTAGGGGTTAAGAGGGTGGGTGAAGAGGATGAAGTGATAGAGAAAAAGGCAGGGGTTTTGTTTATAAAGGAAGTTAAATGGGGAGGTGAAATTACTTATTTGCCCATCATGTGAGGAGCATGTGACATTTAATTAACTATGGTTATGGTCGAGTTAGACGCAGTGGCCAAAATAGTTAGTTACAGAGACGTTGAGGGTACATATGTTATTTTGAGCTAATAGGGTAAAAGTGATAACCACAATGGCCAAAATCGTAAATTACTCTTTTACAAATCTGATATCCAATTTAAATTTACTTGACAAATTTCAGTTCCCTAAATATATACATGAATCAAACACACCCGAACGAAGACTAGGGGGTTAAACGGGCTGTGTTTGTTGGTTGAACCCGAACACGACATGAACCCAAAAAACATGTCAGGCATATAAACCTGAACACGACATGAATATTCACGGATTGAGCCGAACATGACCCGTTTAACCTGAAAAAATATTTTTAAGTTTTTGGTGCACATTAATATATTGAAAATAAAACTTTACGAAAAAAATGCAAATGTATATAATAAAATAATAATTAAAAATGCTATAACAATTTCTCTTTTAATATAACTATAGTATAAAATAAATAACTTAAGGCATATACACATTATGAAAATTAAAATATAATTAAATGGGTTAAACGAGTCAACCCGTTAATGAAACGCCCAAATCCATCAAAGGTTAAAACGCCGTAAAAGTTTGAACTTTTATACCGCAACATAAATTTTACCAAAATACCCTCACGATTAATTATAACAATCGCAGCCGTCAAAGCGTTTTATACAACATTAATCCAAACCACCAAACCACAACTTACCAATTTAACTTACTTACAAAAAAAAAAACTTTAAGTATAAAATTGACATTTACAACCCAAAAAGAGTTTTGACCCATTTGACATTAAACATAACCGGAAGCGCATAGAGGGCAATGAGGTGTGTTCGTCCCAAGCTCGTCATTCCTAAGCATGAAATTTACCTATCATTCAGATCACAAAAATACATTCATAAGTATGTGTCATTAAACACTAAAATTACATTTTTCATTCTTCGTCTTATTTGACCCGTTAGCAAAGTCATACTTCCATATCATACTTTATGTAATTATTTCATTCGCACCACAATTCGTCTACAACGAATTTGTTCTTCATCTTTCCATCATCATCATCATCAAAATTACACATTCCGTCCGACCCATTCATTTCGGGTCAAAATCTAACCATTTTCATATTCCATCATCTTTGGGTTATTTGACCCATTCATAACAAGTCAACATAGTGACCATTTCATTCTTACTACTAATTCATTCATCTTGACCCATTTGACAACGAGTCATATCATACACAATCAAAATCTAACCAATTTCATATTCCATCATCTTTGGGTTATTTAACCCATTCATAACAAGTCAACATAGTGACCATTTCATTCTTATTACTAATTCATTCATCTTGACCCGTTCGACAACGAGTCATATCATACACAATATCATCATCATAAACCTTTACTCATTCTGACCCGTTAATAACGGGTCAATACGCATCCTTTACTTTCTCATTTCTAACCATTACTTCAAAGCTCAACTCATCAATTTACTATGTTCTATACTACAACTTTCAACTAGAATTAATATAATGAGACTATCTTCTTAATTTACATTAAGAATAGACGAAGTTCAAATGGACTTACCGTGTTCTTGCATTGCTTGTGCCTTAGAATGGCTCGTGCCTTCTTCCTTCTTCGCTTCTATACGTTACAACTTAACATTCTTAGCTTTTATTCAAATTCATTATTTGTACATTCTTCATTGTACATTATCATGCTAATTAAGCATATACATTGCCATCATCATCATAATACATCAATTTAGCAAGTATTCGTATCAAATCAAAATTAAATCGATTAAGGCATTTCATTGAACACGTGGTGTGCGTATCATCAACAAAGAATAATGTACAAGCAAGTTAAGCACATTTTTCCCATTTCATCCATAGATTTACATAACAATTCCAACTTCAAAAATCATCACCATAGCCATATATCTTTCGTTCTATATCAATTCCTCAACAATGTACTTACTACAAAATACTTCAAACATTAACATTACACTAGTTTGCACATAATCTTCACTAAACTTGATCATTCTACAACACACAAGTGGGTTTAACCCCAAATCATCAATATAGCCAAAATTAAGCACATTACAACTTTCACATACTGATATTAACTAACGTTCATGTTAATTTTTACAATACATTCACGGATTACACATAACTCACTTCATCAAAAATCATTAATCGTGAAATTCAACTTACTTGATGGTAAGAACACTTAGGTGATCAAAATTCTTAGCACATGCATCAATTCAAGCTTCAATTTCTGTTTGATTTTGCAGATTTTGTGAAAACAAGGGTTTCTCCTTGTTCTTCTCTAATTTGGTCGACACACACATATCTGATGTGTGTGTTTATGTTTTATTTATTTATTATTTTTATTTCAACTTCTTACTTATACATGTTTGGCCCCTCAAGAATGATGTTTTTATTTTCATGACTAAAAGTTCTATCTTTGCTTATTCATAATCTCACTTTTATAAATTAACACATAAAATTTGGGGTGTTACAAGTCTCTCCCTCTTAAATACGGTTTCATCCTCGAAACCTGTTTCATACATTCTGACAAGTCTACCCGAATCCTTTCGTAAGTACTTATCTCGAACTACGACAACAAGTTTTCATCTGATCACCCATTATGATGAATTTGTCACTACCACTTTACAACTTATCCAATACACTTGGTAATTCAATCTTGTATGATTCAATACGATTTTATTACATTATTCCATGATCAACGTTCATTCGTTCGAGCTGATTTTTTTTAAACTCGTGTGTCAAACTATGCATACTCACATACCCTCTAACATCCACTTAGGGAAATAATTATCATAATATTCATGCTTGTTCATTCCTATTCATTTATATAAAATCATAAGTCAAACACCATTCAATAGTTGCTAACTATTTAGCTTCTACATACACCTCACCCTTTTCTGGGCCAATATCAAGCAAAATTTCTTTCATGTCACTAGCTTGGAAATTCTTTTCACACTTTCCTTGTAATACCTACGTATGATCTCTACCCGATACCAGTATTTCTTTCATTGATAATCTATTATCAGCATGGTTAACTGCATTTCCATGCATACATTTATAAACTTGCATATATACTATCTTGCTCCACCCCCTCTTACCATCTATCCCTTGTTTATAAGGGCCTACATAAGGCTTTATCACACAACCATTATAACCGTGTATCAATACTCATATTTCCATAGCTATCATACATACACCAGTCCTTCTAGCATTGCAGTACAAAGGCACATATCTAACATCGTACCACAATGGATAACTCTACCTATATACCTACTAAAGTTCCGTTACATACGAGGTTATAAGCTTATTACACAAGCCATTCCATTCGACGTATGACTTACATTAAACTAGGTACAACCATTCATTCAATAATTTTTAACACTTTACTTCATATGGTTGTCCTATAAAACGAACCAAGAATCCTTAAGAATACAAACTCTAAATCGTGACATTTTTTATTCGAGAGGTTTACCTTCTAAGAAATCCTCACATGTGTTAGGAAAACCATCTAGGGGTAGAATTCATTCAAATATCCATTTATTTACTCACTTAGTCAAATTTCTTGCCAGAGCGTAATCCCGTCTTACATTCTTTGCAAGGCTTACTTGTGGCAAAATATCGTTTATGCCACATTCCACTCAACTATTCTTTATTTAACATTTCACCTTTCTAATAGTTATGCATTCTAATGTTTTCATTCTAACTTCCTTCAACGTTAATCTTTCAAATCTTCCACACAATTCTTTCTAATTATTTTTATTTGGCATACTAAGCATTTACTCTGCTTTGTTACCAGTTCCTTACTTTCCTTTCTACTACCCATTTTTTTTCTATATGGGTTCGACTCTTACAATCTTTCCACAACGACACTTTAAGACATTTAATAACTATCCTTTGCAATAAACAAGAATTTAGAGCGCTTAATTTCCTGTAATGATATGAAGTTTATAATTCAATTGCCAGCATAATAAGTCATTTACTTTTGCTTCTAAGTTACTAACCATACTTGTTCCTTCTCTATACCGTTAGTAACATAAGGCTCATCATGAGCCTACTACTTAGTCCCTCCATTGTTATTACCATTCTTTCGCCTTCTTTGTGACGTAAAATTCTGACTACCAACATACGTGTGTGTGTATATATATACACGCCACAGACATTTAGTAACTCCATTCCTATTAATTGCTTGTGTTTTCAAACATTCACAAATTTCTTTCGTACGCAATATCTAGTTATCTACCTTACTATGACAAATTTAATGTTTTACTTTCAAACCATATTACATGTTCAACTTCGTTAATTAAAACTCATGGCTTTTGGTCATTCCCTTTTTATCCCCACAAGATGGACTAATTCGCACATTTGTACTTCCTTGTAAATTTTCGACATACTTATGTAAATGTTGTTCTTGCCATGCCTTACAAATTTTTTTTATCTTTCCTTTGTTAAAATTAAGCCACTTGTTAGGGTCTCAACCTGTTAGCCATCCTGTTTCTTTTGAATCGTTTACTAATAAGTCGAACAGGTAATTATGCTTACATGTTGGGCCAACATCCTTCATTCTTGTAAATCATGCATATCTTTCAAACATTAGATTCTATATATTTCTCGAATTATTTTTTTTACACAATTGTATTATACCTTTCTTTCTAGTTGTTCATTCATACTCTCCCTTTTATTATAGAATGTTCTCGATTACTCGAGTGTCTTACATCCTCTTTTCCTTTCTTACAAATTCTTACTAGCTTCCCACGTTTTTTAGGCATATTTGTGATGAGTTTCTGCTGTGAGCATCCTTTCCTAAGTTTATTTGTTTTCTTCACATCGAGGTCTTTACCTCCTCATCTCGTTTCAATTCGGACATACTTACTATCATTTTACCATTTCTTTCAAAAATCTCTACCCTTCGGTAGTAAATCATTCTTCAAGATCTTAGCTCATTATCCATTCTGATCCTCATGAGTCGATCACTACATGTCTATTTTGTAACATATTTAGTGCATCATTCTTTCATTAGCGTCTTTTATTACCACAACACCTTTTTATATATTATATAACTTGCTTACACCATCACATGCTACCACATTTGTCATATGTTTTACACTTACTCGTATATCCCGTTTCGAGACGGTTAACTATCAACATATCCTTACTATATTCATACAACCAGCTACAACTAAATTCACGCGTGTTCAGATTTACATCATATATATAATATATATATATATACTATTATATATACATATATATATATTATTTTAGTCTAACATCATGCTTGACCGATCCGACTATCAGCGCCACTTACTTATTATGTTTATACTTATCTTAAATTAGGTGGGGGAACTTATCCCCTTACTTGCTTTCATAGATTCCTTCCCACCCAAAGGCTCTAACCTTCATTCGTTTATAACCTATTCTTAAGGTTTTATCCATGCTTACTACTCGTATACAATCCTTCCGTCCTGACTGTCTATTCGGGTATTCCATTTGAGTATGATTGGCCCGTATTCGCTTAGGGTTTTGAACATTTTATTTCGTACTTTTCATCCTTATTTATTGATTCGCACTCATCTACGGATTCAAACCGTTCATCCTTACATTTCTTTCTTTTATCACATCATTCTCCATCTCATCTCATATAAGACGTCTTGCAGCCACCTTCTATATTCACTTCAAGTGTTGTATTCCAACACTACATTCTACTTTTTGTTTCATGTGTTGCATCTCAACGCAACTCTCTACATTCTGTTTCAAGAGTTGAGTTTCCATGTAATTATCTTTCTTTAAAATTTTCGTTCTACTAAGATTTACTTTTTTTTATTTAGCCAGTTTTTTTATTATTATTCATCATTACCATCATTGGTCACGATGAACCATATCATACATGCCTTCAAATCCTAGGGAATAAGGATTCCTAATATTTCTTACTCATATTCCCGTACCATACATTTCTAGTAACGTAAAATGTCATAATTAAGTTCTTATGACCTTTTCATAGCTTATGCTACATTCTGGAAGTTTATCGAGGCTTTACGTAAGTCTTAGGGGGGTTCGGGACATAGAAACTGCGAAAAACCAAAATTGGGAACAATACGGATGAAATAAAGCCTCAGGTGCCGTAAATTACGGCCCAGACCGTAATTTACGGCCTCCCTTCATCAACATCATGTTTGAGGCCCGTAAACAGTAGGTAGACCGTATTTTTGGGCCATATTTTATTGGGTAGGCCGTAATTTACGGCCCCTAGGGGTTTTGTATAGTTTTTTGTAAGATTTTGACCTAATAAACATGTTTTTCTTTGGGGTTTTTACTAAAACATAATTTGCATCTCCCGAAAATTTCCAACTCTTCTCCTTCGTATTACCCATATTCTAAAACCCCTCTCGTAACGTGACCCGTCAAATTGAAATACCGAAAACATAAGATTTTACCTCTATCAAGCCGTGGAGCGAACACACCCTTCGTACCACTTTCGGTTTGAGTTCAAGCATTCCCATTCATGCTTGAATCCCTCAAACCTAGGCTCTGATACCAACTTGAAACGCCAAATCCATCAAAGGTTAAAACACCGTAAAAATTTGAACTTTTATACCATAACATAAATTTTACCAAAATACCCTCACGATTAATTATAACAATCTCAGCCGTCAAAGCGTTTTATACAACATTAATCCAAACCACCAAACCA
Source organism: Scalesia atractyloides (assembly GCA_947069175.1). NCBI lineage: Eukaryota > Viridiplantae > Streptophyta > Magnoliopsida > Asterales > Asteraceae > Scalesia > Scalesia atractyloides. The sequence goes on along the minus strand of CAMTDV010000005.1, from coordinate 72,515,166 downwards.
CAACTTACCAATTTAACTTACTTACAAAAAAAAACTTTTATAAAATTGACATTCACAACCCAAAAAGAGTTTTGACCCGTTTGACATTAAACATAACCGGAAGCGCATAGAGGGCAATGACAGGGGCGGAACTACAGGGGGTCAGGAGGGTTCAGTTGACCCTCCGGCACCGGCCGGCCATTCTAGCTTTAATCTGTCATCTAGTGGGTTTTCGTATTATGAACCCCCAGATTTATAGTTGAGTGTAAAGAAGCGAAAAATAAGAAAGATGAACGAAGAAAGGTGAAAAAAATAGTCACCAGAATAATTTGATATGGCCGATGTAGTTAACGAGGGGGTGAAGTGAGTAATAAAGAAGATGATATGTTATAGCCATCCAATCAAAAGCCAAAAAAAAAGCCTGATCACTTGTCAAATAGATGTACGGTGTTCTCTTTATTTTCAAATTAAAATATTAAACAATAATTTTCATTTATTCATTTCTTTCACATATTTAGTTTAGAAAATGTCAAGATATATAAATTTATCATTCTTTTATATTTCTATTTTTTATATCGATAAAATCATTATTATTATTATACATTATCGGATGAGTGTGTGTCTATGTATATATTGACCCTCCAGTTAAAAGTTTCTGGTTCCGCCACGGGCAATGAGGTGTGTTCTCCCAAGCTCGCCATTCTAAGCATGAAATTTACCTATCATTCAGATCACAAAAATACATTCATAAGTATGTGTCATTAAACACTAAAATTACATTTTCATTCTTCATCTTATTTGACCCGTTAGCAAAGTCATACTTCCATATCATACTTTACTGTAAAATTATTTCATTCGCACCACAATTCGTCTACAACGAATTTGTTCTTCATCATTCCATCATCATCATCATCATCAAAATTACACATTCCGTCCGACCCATTCATTTGGGTCAAAATCTAACCATTTTCATATTCCATCATCTTTGGGTTATTTGACCCATTCATAACAAGTCAACATAGTGACCATTTCATTCTTACTACTAATTCATTCATCTTGACCCATTTGACAACAAGTCATATCATACACAATCAAAATCTAACTAATTTCATATTCCATCATTTTTGGGTTATTTAACCCATTCATAACAAGTCAACATAGTGACCATTTCATTCTTATTACTAATCATTCATCTTGACCCGTTCGACAACGAGTCATATCATACACAATATCATCATCATAAACCTTTACTCATTTTGACCCGTTAATAACGGGTCAATACGCATCCTTTACTTTCTCATTTCTAACCATTACTTCAAAGTCAACTCATCAATTTACTATGTTCTTTACTACAACTTTCAACTAGAATTAATATACCGAGACTATCTTCTTAATTTACATTAAGAATAGACGAAGTTCAAATGAACTTACTGTGGTCTTGCGTTGCTTGTGCCTTGGAATGGCGGTGCCTTCTTCCTTCTTCGCTCCTATACGTTACAACTTAACTTTCTTAGCTTTCATTCAAATTCATTATTTGTACATTATTCATTGTACATTATGATGCTAATAAAGCATATACATTGCCATCATCATCATAATACATCAATTTAGCAAGCATTCGTATCAAATCAAAATTAAATCGATTAAGGCATTTCATCGAACACGTGGTGTGCGTATCATCAACAAAGCATAATGTACAAGCAAGTTAAGCACATTTTCCCATTTCATCCATAGATTTACATAACAATTCCACTCAAAAATCATCACCATAGCCATGTATCTTTCGTTCTATATCAATTCCTCAACAATGTACTTACTACAAAATACTTCAAACATTAACATTACACTAGTTTGCACATAATCTTCACTAAACTTGATCATTCTACAACACACAAGTGGGTTTAACCTCAAATCATCAATATAGCCAAAATTAAGCACATTACAACTTCCACATATTGATATTAACTAACATTCATGTTAATTTTCATAATACATTCACGGATTACACATAACTCACTTCATCAAAAACCATTAAATCATGAAATTCAACTTAGTTAATGGTAAGAACACTTATGTGATCAAAATTCTTAGCACATGCATCAATTCAAGCTTCAATTTCGTTTGATTTTGCAGATTTTGTGAAAACAAGGTTTCTCCTTGTTCTTCTCTAATTTGGTCTATTTTAATTTTTTTATTTCAACTTCCTACTTATCCATGTCTAGCCCCTCAAGAATGATATTTTATTTTCATGGCTAAAAGTTCTATCTTTACTTATTTATAATCTCACTTTTATAAATTAACACATAAAATTTGGGGTGTTACAGTTAAACCGTCGGGTTCGTATAAGTTAATTAAATGGTTTGAAAATCACTCTCTCTGTTTGGAGACTATCAGTACTATATGTGACATTCTAAAATCAAAAGGCAAGATTATTTATATTGTTTTTAGCGTGTGGTTTAATTTCAATAAAGAAATTTTAGAATAAGTACATGCTTATTAGAATTAGAATATGTTTAATAGTTAAAAGTACGAAATTTCAAAGTCTAAATGTGTGTAAATGTCCTACACCTAAAAATATATTCATACAAGCCCTTATATATCCGTCATATAAGAGTTTATGTTTCCGTACGATATAAGGTTTAAATTACAATAAAGAATGTAAAACCATATTGATCTTAATGGAAATTTTTTTTTCCTTATAATTAAGTTTTAAGTAAGATCCATCTTATACAAATGGATGCCTTTAGAATTTAGATACCAACAGGAGCTACTAGACTTCCCATGCTCCATAGAACCTTATGAGAAAAAAAAATTAACCCAATGTGTGACCCAATTATTTAGTTTTGAAGCTTGTGTATCTTAATGTAGTCCATTGGATGATTCTCGGCCCAATAAAAATTATATTACTTTTGGATTGGCTCTTCCTCTTCATTCTAAAAAAAAGAAGTAAAATTCCCTCATGCGACATGCGGGATTCGGTCGGTATCGGTTTAGTTTGTTACGACACCTACACTTACTATAGCAACCGAAAGAGAAAACCCAAAAAAATAAAATCGTGATACTCCCAAAAGGATATCGACGCATGTTTAACATCGATGGAAAAACATAAAAATGAATACAGGTATTGGTTCCAATAATACGGATACCAGTACCGGTTTTCTGTTGCACTCGGTTAGGCTGGTACCGGCACTCAATAGAGCTTACGATACCAAAATTTAATTTATCATGAATACAACTTTGTTTTCAACAGAATTTATAACGGAATGTCGAGAAATTTTTTTAACACAACTACAATTCTTCATGTTGCTTCAAGCTCGCAATACGTTGACATCTTAGCTAATGGATTGTCATCATCCCTATAAAAGATTTTTCTCCAGATTGAATGTTTTGTCTTTACCCTACAATTCAAACTACAGTTCAACCTGGCAAGCCAACTTTTCATGTTAAACCCGACGAACATCATTCGGGAAATGTTTATAAGCATAAGCTAGCTAGATGATTAAAACTAATTCAACTTCTATGTTATACACTCGATGGATGTTGGCATTTGATTACTAACTGAATCTTCAATTGATGATAAGTGGGTCTGAGCTATGAACTCAAGATTCCATAACACGTCGTCGATAGAGGGTCGATCCTTAGACAAGCATCTAACACAAAGCTCCATTAGAGCCTTCAAAGATTCATCACAACATTCTTTGTAAACCGAAGGATCCACTATACTCCTCCTAGCTATCTCGTCCGCAACCAAACTTACTTGTAACTGAAACAAAAAATAACCGTTCAAATCGCATTAGTTTGAAAAAACCAAGATCTACTCATTTGTAGATATGGCAATGGGACAAATAATAGTAATATCAGTACAATTCTCAGTTGTAAAACGTCCCATACCCAACTCAATATCTGCGGTTATGTATTGGGTATACTCGTTAGTTTGTTAAAAGATTACCTGTTGGGATTCCCAAATACTTGTTTTAATATTTTTATTCTTATTTTATTTTATTACTGTAAATATATAACCATACATATACTAATAACTATGACTAACCATGTCTTTAGCAATAGTTGTATCATTTATGCAATTGATCGGTCTTCCGAGGATGAGTTCTAACATGATAACTCCCAAGTCATATACATGGTCATGATCATTCTCCTCAAACTCAAACCTATAAAAGTGTATATCAACATTAGGGAGACATACGATGAACGTTGACCTCAGAAAAGTCAAACTATTCTATTTACCTTTTGCTAAGAGTTTCACTTGATTTGGTGACAGAATGTCCAGCCACCTGCAGTCAAAAAACTTAGTATTGCAACTTGCATTTACAGAAGCGTTACTTGAGTTACAAGAAACTACATACCTTAGATTCTGCTTGCAAAGGAAGATTGTAGCGACTGATCTTCACCTTAAAACTTTGATCCAACAAAACATCAGTTATTTTAAGGTTATTTGGGAATATTCTTTGTGTGATATGTGTGCTTAGAAACTGAATCCCTTTCGAAATCCCGATAGCAGCTGCAAGCCTCTGTGCCCAGGAGAGTTTCTGTCCAGCTGTCAATTTAAATTTCAGGTATGTGAAAGCCTTGGAGATTATTGGTTTGACTTATGGAGTCAAACCGACCGATATTTGACTTCCAAATTGTCAGTAATCTTTCAAGTTTTCAGAATTTTTTTGATAATCAGACCACTATATGACAAACCACTATAAGGTTTGTATTTATGGTGATACATTTAAGCAATATGCATACTAATTATGATTCAAGGAAAAAAGGGTTTGACCCCAAAAGTCAAAGCTTTGTTGTTTTGTTTCTTGTACTTTTTATACTGACCTGTTAGGAACTCTCTGAGTGTTCCATTTGGGACAAACTCGAATACGAGAAAGATGCCACGGATGATGGCTGACTCGTCTGCTTGACGGTCAAAGCAGTGACCAACTGGGTTGACCAGGTTCGGGTGCCTGAGTTTAGAAATTAGCTCAAGCTGGCGAGTACAGCCTTGAATGGCGCACCTCTTTTTCATTTTAAAGTTTCTAATAGCGATCATAGTACCATCACTAAGCAGCCCTTTGTAAAGCTGGCACACATACAATTATATATCATAATGTGTTTAATTCTACTAGCAAAAACAATACCATTTATCTTAATTGGTAAATTAAACAAGCCACACAGTATCAAGTATCTAACCTGACCGTGCGAACCACTGCCCATGCGGTTGGATTCGTGGAAATTATTTGTGGCTTCAATTAGTTCCCCCAAAACATAAGTTCGATATGCCAAAATTCCGACTGCTCCCAGCTTCATTGTTTCGGAAATATATCCTGCATTAAGATGTTTATGATTCGGTTTAATTAAGTTCAATTGTCCAAACCAGTAATCAATTTGGTTTCGCTCTCAATTTTACAAAAAGAAGAAAAAAAATAGACATATCAGCTTATAAGTGATCAAACCATATAATCAAAATAAGAAAGTTATAGATTAAATAAAATATTTCTTCAAGAAAGACCACCATATATATAAATCATCGTTACCTACAATTTGATTTAAACTGTGCGTAGTGTAATAACTAAAAATTATAAAACTTATTGTCGCGTTACATATATAAGTCACAGTTAATGAGAATTCATTGCACCTTTACATGGGTGTAGTGATTTAACAAAAAAATAAATTAAAAAAATATGATTGGTTGACTGCTAGAGAACCCATCTCTCATCTCTCTCATGGGCCCACCGCCAGTTATTCCCCTGGCGCCTAACCCCTTTGGCGGCCCCAATAGGCCAGCCGACGCGGTATGCAGGGCATTAAACGTCCTACCTGTCACAAGGTGTTAGCCTTAGCCCACTACAAGTGGTTCTACTGTTAAACTAAAACCATCCAAACCACACCATGAAGTTTTTTTTATTATATATCCAAATAAAAAGAGGACCATTCATGGAACAGTCACAATCAATCTCTAGGCGAATTCAATTATATCCTTGGGCCCAGATTCCAATTGTTTGTAGGTTGGTCAGTTTTCATATTTTTGGGTTTTTGCCTTGTTTTTAGCAAATTGTGAATCTTTAGTTACATAATAATATATATATATATCATCACAAGGGGAGGCCCCAACAGTCCAACACAGCCCACCGTCGATTAATGATTTTCATGGATTTGTATGCTCACGTGAACGACACTACGCCATGGATATATGAACCAACCGATGCTCCAAAAGTATACAATCAATAAACGTTAAAATTTAATATGACCTGAAAAGTGAATACACCTAAAATATATACACAAATAATTTTATGGACAAATGAATCGAAAAGGCTTGTTCACAAAAAATAATAATATTTAAAATTTATGACGTTAGGGTTTAAACGTCGCACATTCTATATCCTATTTTGGTGTGAAATTAATATTGTGATTTTAGTTTTTTTATTTTTATTTAAGGTAGGTTTTCATTATCTATTTTTATAGTCCACTCTTTTGCATGTATATTAGTCAACGTTGAATTAGCCTTGTTATGTAATTAGCCTGTTAATTTTTAACAAGTCGATCCACTTAAACTTCACATACCGGATTAAGGAGCCAATACAAACATATTATTTATATAGCCATGATAGCATTTATTTTGTATAATTATATAAGAATTATTATATCAAAAGTTATGAGAAAACAACAAAATATGAAATCTTATATAGAATAAGTTATTGTTGTAAATATGTATCAAAATACTTATATGAAAAACTTAATATTCAATAAATAATATACTAGTCGGGACCGAGTCAAACTCAAACTTGAAAATTATTAAGGTGTCGGGCCCAAGTTTTTAGACATAGAGCTCAAAACAAGCAAAACTCGATATCTCTCATAAACCAAATGAGAAAAGCTCGAGCTTAGAGATGCAACAAGAAGTCCGCTCCCCAAACCACCACACAAACAAACCTCCTTGTTGGAGGAGGTGGTTCGGTGGGAGGATGCTCAACCAAATGAGAAAAGCTCGAGCTTAGAGATGCAACAACAAGTCCGCTCCCCAAACCACCACACAAACAAACCTCTTGTTGGAGGAGGTGGTTTGGTGGGAGGATGCTCAACATGACGTTTGGAATGATTGGGGATTACCCACTCACAATAGTTTTTTTGTATAAAAAATCGGGGTGTGATGTAGAGATTTGAAATTGTTTATTTTTGGAAGAAAAAGTGGTGTTTGAAACAGTTGTGGTTTGTAATAATGTGACATGCTAAGTAGACAGTTTGTGTTATAGACTTGATTGATTGTTCTGGGTGCTCTTATGCTAATTTTCATTTACACTTATAGCTACAGCTTCTCTGAGCTTGAACTACCCATTTTTTGTTTATGATTAAGTTTATAGACTAAAGATCAAATACAAAAAAATTTAACATACAAAACGTACAAACTGAAGGAAAAGACAAAAAAGCGCGGTGGCATTTTTGTAATTATCATTAAGTATCAAAATTACCCTACAAATGATTCTGTATAGTAATTTTGATCTTTTGTAGAGTAATTTTGTAAAATGATCATGTAGAGTAATTTTGTTATGGGGTTTAGCTTTATGGTTTAGTTTTTAGCTTTTATGTTTTGGGAGAGAGAGGGGGTTAGGTTTTTTTTAGGTTTTTGGGAGGTGGGGGAGGGGTTAGGTTTTTTGGAATTTTTTTGTTAGGTATAGTTTTTTTTGATTAAAATTACTCTACATGGAAATTTTACAAAATTACTCACAAGATTAAAATTACTTTACAAGAACATTTTACAAAATTACTCTACAAGATCAAATTACTCTACAAGAACATTTGTAGAGTAATTTTGATAATTACCCTATGACCAAATATTTATGAAAATGTCACCGTGTGCTTTTTGCTTTTTTCCTTCAGTTTGTACGTTTTGTATCTTAACTTTATTTTTACAATAACTTTCCCCTAAGTTTATAACATACAAGTAAAAAAAACCAAATAAGGAATTGAGTTTCTTACTTGCATCTGTGAGCATTTTAACCGTATAAGCAGGTGAAACCTTCTCAAGCAAAACCCTAATCTGAGGTGTAGCATCACACTCACCACCAAAAAACTCACTTCTAACAACCAACACCACACCAAACAATGCAAACCCTCCAACCACCACACCACCCACAACACTAGAAGCCACAACTATCTTAGCCTTAGACGACTTCTCCGAACCATTCCCACTCGCACAAGGCTCGATCATAACCGCCAACGCCTCGTTATGACAAAACGAAGCATTACGCTGCCCCTTCGAACCCACATTCGACAAACAATTCCCTTGGAACATCACAACATCCCTCTGCAGCATGCAACCAGGCAATTCTCCAGTAAACCGGTTGAACGACAAATCAACCGTCACAAGCTCACCCCCACATGACACATCTTGCGTTAACTTTCCGGTAAACTTGTTGCTAGAAATGTTAACATATGATATCGAAGGAAGCGAAAACAAGAAATCCGGAAAAGGCCCGTTGAACTCGTTTGACGAAAGATCGAGCCTTTGCAGCTGGTAAAACGATCGTAGATTGTACCCTTGAATACCGTTACCAAACCGGTTATTCTTAAGTGATAAAACTAACAACCGGTTATGCAAAACCGGAAAACTCGGCCCAAACCGGTTGTTTTCAAGGTTTAAAACTTGAAGATTAGTCAATTTCGAAAATCAACCGGGACATCACCGGTTAACCGATTGTTTGAAACATCCAGAACACGAAGAGCGGTTAATCGTGCTAACGAAAACGGTAAAATCCCGTTGAAAGAATTGTTTCTAATGCTTAAAACGGTTAAAGACGAGAGGGAGCCAAGCCAGTCAGGGACATTGCCTGTGAAGTCGTTATGATCAAACACTAGTGTTTGAAGATTTTTTAAGTAAGATAACTCGAATGGTACGTTTTCGTTAAATCGGTTAGAGCTAATGTTGAGTATTTCTAAGGTGTTAGCAAGAAGTGTAGCGGGTATAAGGCCCGTTGAGGGATAAGGACACTAATGAAATCACTTTCAAGCTCGGGAACAAAGCGGATATCGTGTAGAAGAATGAGGTTGTTGATATGTTTTCATAGTTGTTGTTGTTGTTGTTGCCGGTTATGTGAAGTTGGGTGATGGTGTTGTTGTAGCATACTAGTGTTAGAGATGAGTTTGGGGGGATGGGGAGGTTGATGGCGACACTGGTGGTGAGACTGTTGGTGCAGTAGTTGGTTGTACCTCGTGCATTGAAGGTGGTAAGGAGGGATTGGAGTGTGTGTAAGGATTGAGATTGGGTTTGGTGGAGATGAAGAGATGAGAGGATGAAGAAGAGATGTAGGATGAAGGAGTTTGCCATTGGAGGTGGTGAAAGTTGCACATTTGACAGAGTTGTGAATACACTTGTTTGTATGTTATATTCATGAGCTTTTGGTTAGTAACCGTTGTTTATTGGTTTTTGACATGTGTTACATATACATACACATATGCAAATGATAAATAAATAAATTAATAGCAAATCTTACAAGGGAAAATCACTAAAATAGAGATTTTACCTCTAAAACTTAAAATTGAATTTATATTTTCATTTATAAACATATATTGGTGTTTGTTTTCCAAAAATGTTTCACTAAAAAGCGTCTACGCGAGTCTCTCATGGTAGAGACTTGGCCCAATACTTTTAAGATTTTCTAAGTTCAGCAGAGGGTTAACACACCACCACCACCACCACCACCATCCACCGTCCACGTCACCATCCCCACATCGCCAACCCCACCACAGTTTATTTTAGAAGTCTACATACGTTAAAAAAACAAACAACCTTCTTCTTGCAGACTGTAAATGTTTAGTCCAACTTTTCTTCTATTGATGTCTACAGATATGATCCGCAGACTGCAAACATTTTACCTCTTAAAAAACAAATTGCACCTAAACAAACCACTAAGATCTTGATATCTGGCACACATAGACAAGAGTGCACAAATATCCCAAAACGACCACTAAAAAACGTGTCACATAGGCAATTACGCAAGAAAACTAATACGTTGAATGGGCGTGTCTCGTGTTTGTTGGTTAAGTTTGACGGGTAAAATGTTATGTTATGAATTATGGAACATAAAAACCTAAAATATATGATGTATTATTGGAATATGTACTTTAGTCTTTTTATATAATGAAATGCTATTAATAGACATTTTCTGTGGCCTATTTATTTAGATTTAATAAGATAAAGACTAAAGAGTGTCATGTTTATTCACGGGGATCGACATAAACATCCAAAATATGGTTCACGTGTTTTGTTTGCTATGGATGCAACACCCGATGCAGATTCAATAAAGTTTTTTTTATGAAAGATATGTTTCCACACTTTTTGAAAGAAAAGGTTTTGATTTATATATAAAGAAAAGTTACAAAAACATGATGAGTGTTATTATATTGTAATTTTGTGTCAAGTGGTTTTATCCAAAAGTTAGCTCAAACATTAAAAAAGCCTAATTTGTGCTAAGCAAATACGCGATGAAGGGATGTGTCCCGATGTGCCAAATCATGTTGCGGTTTGGCCTAACTGTCCGACATATTCCATCATTTAGGACCTTATTTCAGCAATGAAGGCTTTCTTCGATTCTAGTGATTTCTAAATTTTACATTTTTAGTGTAGAAAATGTAAATCTCTCAGTGCCGTAATTTATATGTTTTTATTTATATTGTGAATTCACTATTCAGTTGTCAATGGTATGGTGTTTATCCTTCATAAAAATTGTTGTGGGTTTAACTCCTTACAAATGCATGATTAGTTTCGGTGTAAAAATTGCTAAAAATAAATGTCACTTGTTGATTTTGAGGTTTGCCAATGTGTGACAAATTTAAAATTCCTAAGGATCTCATGTAATGTTTTCGAAATTTAATAATATACAATTTTTTAAAGATATCTCATTATTTACTTTTTGTGCAACTGTTATGATATTTTGAAATCGATATGATTATAACATCTTGTATCCGTATAACACACTTTGTTGTGTAGGGAAGTCCACAAGTTGGCCATAGTGTAGTTCAGTAAGATGTTGATGTACACCCCTTTATTTTAATTTGTCATGATATACATTGCTATTTCCTTGTATAAGTGATGTTGTTGCTAATATTTCTCATATCTTTCTTCTTGTTCATTTTTACTACTTTTCTCGCTTCCCCAAAAAAGAAGGCATTTTTTTATAAATTTTTGGTTATTTATTATGTAAAAATATGTTCTTTCACGTATTTTTCTTCATTTATTTTGTGTTTCACCTTTTAAGTATTTCTTTCCTAGTTTCATTTATTTTGTGTTCACATTTAAGTATTTCTTTCCTAGTAAAATTATAGTTTAATTTTAGAGTAAATTACAAGTTTTGTCATTTATGTTTACACCATTTTAGAGGCGGTGTCCTTTTGGCGCAAAAGTTGACAGATTTTGTCCTTAATGTTTTAAAATTTTGCACGATATACCCTTTGAGCCAAACCCAGTTAATTTTTTTGGTTAAGTATGGTCATATGTCATTTAAGGTCACTGGGGATTATTATGTAAAATAACTTATATTAAGGGACTATTGTATAAAAAATAAAAAAAATAATTAAATAAAACAAAACTCCATCCTAATTCTCGCCGGAATCTATTTCAGCTTCTCTCTCTCTCTCTAGTTACCCCTGTCTATGCATCTCTTCTGCCCTTACCCACCGTCACAAAAATATCATCAGATTTGCCACTTACATGGTAGATCAAAAATCAAAGTTGAAGGTTGCTTATTATCCAAAGCCCATGTAAAGCAATGAACTTGAATTCCTACAAGTAGATGGTGTGCAACACAGTAAGACACCCATTTGGGCAATTTTTTTTTGTATAGTTCACCTTCAAACTATATACACACAAATGCGACATACAAATCCTTTAAATTTATGAGAAACCTCTGGTGGCAGCGTTGCCAAAAGGTGCAACGAGAATGAAGGGGTGACGACGGTGGTCTGTATTACCGGAGCAAAACCCATATATTTGGTCGTCGGAAGTGGTTGTGACGAAGATTAAGTGGGGGAGATGATGTGGTTTTTCCGACAAGTCTAGTTAAAGTGAAGGATTAGATGAAGATGAAGTGTTGTGATGATGGTGGTCCAGGTGTGGTTGTGGTCTATGAAGTTTGGGGAAGATGAAGCTTGGTGGGGTTAGGGCTAAAAGGGTTGTGTATAAATTACATAAATAGTCTTTTATTATTAAAATGATGAAAAGACTAAATTGCCCTTATGTGCATTATACAAAGGTCTGATTTAACTGTAATTTTTAACTGTGGGTTTGGCTCAAAGGGCATATCGTGCAAGATTTTGAAACATTAAGGACAAAATTTGTCAACTTTTGAGCTAAAGGACACCGCCTGTAAAATGGTGTAAACATAAAGGACAAAACTTGTAATTTACTCTTATTTTATATAAACGTTTTTACTTTTCTATTATTGCAATGTGTTATGTTATGGATATGATAATATTTATTTATGCAGTTGTTTCTATGGTTTTATCTGTGTATAATAAGTATAATGATTTTCAGTCTTCTATTAAGCCCAGATAATAAACACGAATAATACAATATGGATATTGATAAGCTGTCGTGGGCTAATGAAAAAAATTATTTTTAAGTTAAATACCTTGAATAGTATAGGTAAGTAAGGTCATATCAACATAGAATTTGTGGTTAGTGTGTAGCAATTTAACTAATTTATTAACTACTGAACTAAGTTGGGGGGTTGTTTGATTGATTGAAAGAACTCAAAAATTGATTAAAAGAGTGTATCAGATTAAGAAAAAGTAATCCCCCACCCCGATTGCAAGTTTAACACAATGTCATGGCCTCATAACTAATGGACTTGATTAATGATTAAGGATAATTTTAATACTAACCTTACAACCTAATGATCCATTAAGATATACCAACTTCTAGCCGAATTACCAACCATTAACGATGCAAGAAACCGCCAATACGTTTGATAAAAGACAAACAATTCAAATAAAGATATTGTTTACCAAATCCAACACAAGTGGTTAAGATGTACCAGTTACAATAATCAACAAAAGGGGTATGTGCAAAATCTAGCAATCGTACAACCGGGGAAAGTCACAAGGGTTTTAGCCGTGCATGCTCGTGATCAAACCAAAAGACATGTTCTTAGATTGTTCTTGCATCAAAACTAAGATTGAAGGTGATTCGGGAGCTCTAGAATGCCTCTAGGATCAGCCAAAATAGTGGAGAATGAATAATTTCGTAGCCCTAAAGCCTCCATTTAAAAAGGGGTTGAAATCCATATTTTTCGCAATTAAACCGAATAGAGCGCCAGTGGCGCCCTATATTGTGATGTTGGCGTCCTCGGACTGAGGTAGTGGCGCCCTCTGTGCAGTTGTTACACTATCGTTGGTTCTGATGTGCGCCCTCAAGTAAGACTACGGCGCCCTCAATGAGGTTTTCTCTATCTTCTTCATTAGTCAATTTCCTTTCTAACTATGCAACTTCTAGCTTCCACCAAGCTTTCTAAATCCTTGAGTTACATCCGAATTACATCAACCAAGCTCCAAACACTTGTAAATCATATAATACTCAAAGTAATTCGATTACACCATAAAAACACATAACAACTTATAATTAAACATATTATAACATGGTTAATCGTCCTCTCATCGGATATGATAAATGAGGATATGTGTGTCTAATAAGGCTTGAGTAACGTTAACACGACTACCTTTGGACCAGGGATACCTATTTATTTCTTTGTCCGTGTCTTAAAGGGTGCATAAACTTATTCCACTAAACCTAATGATTTGGTGAAACATGAACATATGATCCCAACGGATCTTAATGGTGAGCAAATCCTCCATCTAACATTTTTTGGTTTCCTACTTGTATGAATCTAGAAATCAGGGAGAATTTCATATAACTATTGGAGATAGTCAGATAGATATACACCAAGGATTTTGGATATACTTACGGTTTTGCATACAAATAGAGATTTTAAGCACTTAGTATGTATTGAAAAGGTTTTATTTTTCTTTGTATTGATGAATTGGTAGACTAGCAAATCACTTTAATACCTTTTTAACATCATTATAATGCTTGGATTATAAATTTGTTACGAAAGAATTGCATCCACACATAGCTTAAAGTATTGTTGAATTGTTAAACAAACATGATTGAAAGTTATCTACACTCAAAACGTGCATCTGATATGTCACACCCTCAAATTCCACATGCGGAGTTTTACACGAGGCATGTTCCTAACTAGGATCTAGCCACTAATTATGTTGAACCAAATATTTAAATACATCAATAACAACATGATTAGCAATCAAGTTTTAGTTATCAAAACACTGTTTAAGTTGCAGCGGAAATAAAGTTAAGACCCAACAAGAATTTAAAACCACAAGTTTAAAAGAATTTAAAATATAACGTTTATCGCACCACACCACTCCAGCAGTTGCAACGTCCGTCCCAATTGTACCTACTGACTTGCAAAGTATGCAACTACTTGTCAGCAATAAAGTTGGCGAATTCACAAATTTAGTTAAACAAAAGTAAAGTACACAACTGTTTTTGGTTTATGTATGACTTGGGTAGCTAACTTCATCAAATGACTAAACTGTGTACCGAATGCTGATGTTTCGTTTGTGACCTCTTTAACGTCTATCAACATTAATGTAAAAGTGAAGGTTAGAAGTTCACGCCCGGCTCCCAGCACGGTGTGAGGCTTGTCAAACCTAATAGCGCTATCAACTAATACCCCGCATATGCCTCCTCGGCAATCTAATCGTTAAAAATGTAGGGACTTTCATGATAGAATGTTTGTTTAGTCGAGTGTACTGCTCCACCTCCAATGGATAGTATGTTTCAGTGGTTCCAACTAGGAACGCGCGTGTAGCCCCAACCAGGGCTACCGTAAAAAGTGTTGTTCCAAACTAGGAATGCATGCTTTTGGAAAAGGTTGTGAACTCACCTTAGTTTTCCTGACTGGAAACGCGAAAGGTGTTCAGGAATGGTGAATCTCTTCCTATATGTTTACCGTTTCAATTAGTTTAATTTATTTAAGTCTACACGTAGTCTAACACATAGCCATAGAATTACGTTGACATACAATTACTTCCTCTGTAAATTAGTGCATGTGATCATGATATTCCAATAAACACATTCGTTTGACACCCGTTAATGTTTCTACTAACATTTAACACCTTGTTGTAACTTGTATGCATATTTAAAACTTTACAAACACTTTCAACCCATTGCAGTTTCACGTCAGATTTTTTGCAGTTCCGGAATTTATTTAAAATACTAAACCAACTTAGAAAATTATGATATTTTAACAAAATGTCATTTAGTTCCCAGATACTTGTTTATTTTTCTAATGACCTAAATAATTACAGAAAATTCACAAAAAAAATCATTCTTTACACCTAGGTCTGATTTGAAGCATTCTAATGACAGTTTACGACAAGAATCATTTACAAATCCTCGTTAATTATTTTTACGAAATTCCAGTGGGAGATTTTCAAGATCACCTAGCTAGTAAAAATTTTAGGTGTTAACTCGATTCCACATTGAGTTATGACATTCTTAATGGGCGACAAATTCTGATAGGAAGCACAGCTGGACCTTTGTTAGGAAATAATTCATTTAAAATATCAAACGACGTTGAAAAAATGCAATTCAAGTGGGCTTTGGAAGGTACTTCCTGGAACTACGTTATAGTCTCAAGAAACATCACTTTTTGATAAAATGTTACCTGTTTACAACCGATTAGAGTCCGTTTTGACTTTCTGGACAGAATCTGTTTCAATTCTCGAACACCAAAAATGATTACCTAAAGGGCCAGCCGACATACAATCATCAACCACAGCAGATTTTCAACACAAAATTGATCATATAACAACTTATTTATTATTAACCACCAGATTTAACCCATCAACAAAACCCAAGAGACTTACCCGAACCCATGATCAATTATAACACCAATAACAAGATTTCTAGTAACCCTATACTACATGTAATCATCATAACATCAAGAATCGTTATCACAACAGAAAACGCAGCCAAAAAAGTATATTATCATCACCTCAATCGTATAAACTCCAGAACACCCGGCTCTAAAAATCTAGTAATCAAGACTTGTGCACTCATGCCATCATAAAACAAAGTACAATCATGATCAATGAAACAAATAAAAGGCCAAACTTACCAAGGTTTTGAAGGTTGTTGCTGCAAGTATGCGAGGGAAAGAGAGATAGAGAGAGAGAGAATCGAGCCAAGGGTAACCGCGACAAGAGAAAGCGAAGGGGGAGAGACTGCTACTCACGTTGCCGAGAGTGAGGGAGAGTGACGTTCAAGAGTGAGGAGAGCAGGTAGATTTCGTAGTTCACAGGTTAGGGTTTTGTGAGACTTCTAGTGAGTTTGCATGTGTACGTAACTTAATAAAGGGTTAGACATTGGGGGCGGTTTAGGATTGAGGGATTGGGCCTCAAACAAAGGAGTGTGGCCTGTAACATGGATAAGGGTGTTTGGGCTGGGCTTGTTTGGATCGAAAGAAAGAAAAGAAACAAGTGGGTATGGGCCGCAGGTTAGTGGGTTTTAGGTTGGGTAAACATGCGTTTCAGGTTTCGGTTATACGTGTATGTATATTCGTTAGATAATGAGTTCGGATTTTTATAAATATAAGATAAATTATATCAAATTACGGGAAGTGGAAGAGTAAGGCGTACAAAACAAAATTTATAATTGCGAAAATGAAAGGTGCTAACCTCGTAAGTACGGGTTGTCACATCATCCCCAAGTTGAAGGAAATTTTAGTCCCGAAATATAGCATGCAGTTGCTGATGAAGCTAGCTCACTTGAGAGTTTTTGTGGGATGTCACATCATCCCCTAGTTGGTTTGGAATTGTCCTGAAATTCAGTAGTAGCTTCAATGTTAGATGCAACCTGCTTGAACAATTTAGGATTTTGCGTGTCATTGATTCCTTCCCATGTGAACTCTGGTCCACGCTTTGAATTCCAACGAACCTGAACGATAGGAATTTTACTGCGTTTAAGTGTTTTGACCTCCTGATCTATGATTTCAACTGGTTCTTCAATGAAACGGAGTTGGTCATCAATCTTGAGCTCTTTGAATGGGACCACAAGTGTCTCATCGATAGACATTTTTTAGATTTGATACGTGAAAGACATTGTGCATGCACTGAGTTCTTCAGGTAGATTCAGTCTATAAGCCACTGTGCCAATTCTATCTGTGATCTCAAATGGTCCAACGTAACACAGATTTAATTTGCCCCATTTACTGAAATGAACAACACCTTTTCAAAGTGAGACTTTTAATAAAACCATGTCACCAACTTGGAATTCCAATGGTTTCCTACATTTATCGGCGTAACATTTCTGACGGTCACGAGTTGCCGCCATTCGGTTTCTGATCTGAACGATCTTCTCTGATGTTTCAAGCACAAGTTTAGGGCCAGTGATTTGGTTGTCTCCGACTTCAGTCCAACAGATAGGTGACCTGCACTTTCGTCCGTATAAAGCTTCGAACGGTGCGGCCTGGATACTTGAGTGGTAACTATTATTATAAGAGAATTCCACCAGGGGTACGTGTCTTTCCCAACCATTAATGAAATCAATAATGCATGCTCGCAACATGTCTTCGAGAGTTTGGATGATGCGTTTGGTCTGACCATCACTTTGAGGGTGAAAGGTCGTGCTCATGTCTAAACGTGATCCAAATGATTTATGCATAGATTGCCACAAATAGGACGCGAAATGAGGGTCACGATCTGAGATGATAGAGGTGGGCACTCCATGCCGAGAAACTACTTCCTTCAAGTATATACTGGTAAGTTTGTCATATTTTTCGGTTTCCTTGACTGCAAGGAAGTGCCCAGATTTAGTTAGGCGGTCCATGGTCACCCAGATGGTGTCGTTCCCGCTTTGAGTTCTGGGTAGTCCGGTAACGAAATCCATGGAAATTTGCTCCCATTTCAAAGTTGGTAGTTCTGGTTGCTGAAGCAACCCAGACGGTTTTTAGTACTCAGTCTTGACCCTGGCGCAGGTCAAGCATTTGCTTACATACTTTGCTATATTCGCCTTCATGTTAGGCCACCAATACAGTGCCTTCAGGTTGTGATACATCTCGTCAAAACCAGCGTGTATCGAGTATCGAGCCTTGTGTGCTTCGTCCATCACAAGCTCTCGAAGGTTTCCGTAGAATGGGACCCATTTTCGCTCCATGACATAGCGAATACCATCAGATTTGATTTGATTTCTCCTCCTTTAGTGCTTTGACTTGAGTGTTGCGAATTTCTTCCAGGAGATTCGAATGGATTGTAAGTTGTAGTGCACGAACTCACTTGGGCTTAGTTTATGTTCGGGTGAGGGCATCGGCTACAACGTTAGCCTTGCCCGGATGGTATTTGATGGCGTACTCATAATCATTTAGGAGTTCAACCCATTGGCGTTGTCGCATGTTTAACTCCTTTTTCTCAGGTATGTGTAGGAGACTCTTGTGATCGGTGTAAATCGTGCACTTGGTACTGTACAAGTAATGTCTCCATATCTTAAGTGCAAAGACTACAGCTCCCAACTCCAGATCATGAGTAGTGTTGTTCTTTTCATGAACCTTGAGTTGTCGAGACGCGTAAGAAATCACTTTCTCGCGTTGCATCAAAGCGCAACCGAGCCCCTGAATGGATGTGTCGCAGTAGACAACGAAATCATCGGTGCCTTCTGGTAGAGATAAAATAAGTGCACTACAGAGCTTCTCCTTGAGATGTTGAAACGCGGATTGCTAAGCATCACTCCACTTGTAGGTGGTACCCTTTTGAGTTAACGCAGTAAGAGGTTGAGCGCTCTTTGAGAATCCCTCAATGAATCTACGGTAATAACCTGCCAGACCAAGGAATTAACGGATTTCAGTTGGAATTTTTGGCGTAGGCCAATTATTGATAGAGTCAATTTTGGCTGGATCAACATGTATTCCAGCTTCATTGACTAAATGACCGAGGAAATGGACTTCACGAAGCCAAAAGTTACATTTCGAGAATTTGGCGTAAAGTTGTTCGTTCCGTAAGAGTTCCAAAATGAGACGCAAATGTCGTTCGTGTTCCTCTTGGCTCTTAGAGTAGATTAGTATATCGTCGATGAAAACAATGACGAACTTGTCAAGATCGGGTTTACACACTCGGTTCATTAGATCCACAAAACCGCGGGTGCATTTGTTAAACCACATGGCATAACAGGGAACTCATAATGGCCGTACCGAGTTTTGAAAGTTGTTTTAGAAATGTCTTCGTCTCGGACTGTCGACTGATGATAATCCTTTCTTAGATCTATCTTTGAGTAATAGTGTCACACCCCAACCGATGGCGGAAACATCGGGATGTGGCACTAAACGACGAGACCGTTCAGAAGATCCATAACAGCTATTTGGTGACGAATATTTAATCAGTTCAAATTCCCATACATTTAAACAAATATTCAACGAAACAACTGTCACGAATTACAAATGTCTTAACACTAATACTATCAAAATTTAAATTAGGCGTGTATCTAGCAGCCTAATCCGATTGCAACATGGGGTACTCATCAACCTGTCACATACGTTAAAATAATGTCAATACAAAATGTAAAGGTGAGCATACAGGTTTGCATAGTAAAGGTAAATAAGCATTTCACATTAACCGAATGAACATACGTAAGAGATGTAAACTATGTTAACAACATTGATACCAGTAACCAACAAACCGCGAGTGCGAGTCACGCGAACACTGTCCACATACTAAAGAGAAAATAAAGCGAAATGTAAGAGTGTGAGCCTTAACAACCCCGGGCCTCCGGGTGGAGGGCCAACCTCTAGCTAGCTATCATGTTAAGGGTGGCATACAAGTCATAAAGCAAATAACATACAATTCAGTGATTCACGTATAGTCATGTATGAGCGGGTTGTGTTTTAAAGCATTTGAGCGTCATGTGTAGTGTTTTGATATAGAGAACGTATGTAACATTCAAAAGTGCATTAAAGCAAAAAGGGTCAAGTATACTCACTGTGAGTGCGTAATCGATGATGTAAGAGTATAGGAGAGTGGGGAGAGTGCCGGGTCAGCCTGTAAGTAGGAACAGAAGTGCATCAGTCTTCCAGAGTGCTGAAACGGTCATAACTGTAACATCCGTCAAAAACGGATTTACCAAACCCGCTCCGTTTAGCAACCGAACAGTCAGTCAAAATTTTCGTTGCGAATTAAATGCCCAAAATATTTTTAAACGATCCGTAATCAATTATTATACGGGAATATATATTTAGTTTTTGAAAAACCGTCAAAAATCGCAAAATAAAAATAAAATACATCTGCCGGGTTTCGAACCCGGGTCTGTACCGAGTCACCTAGTGACTTAACATCTCACACACAAACCACTGCGCCAACTGATTTGTTTGATAAATAATGAAATAATTTAATTCATAAAGTGACTTTACAAATTCAAAAATCGGCGCCCAACGATTCAGTCGTCGGAATCCCGGATTATTCGCGAGTCTTAACACCAATTTACGTTATAACGTAAACCTTTAATCACATATCGGTTATAACCGATGTTTGAAGTCCGCGACCAAAATCAAAACCGCCGGAAAAATTTAAATAACGAACACAGTCAAAAATCAGACCAAATACATTTCGATTATTCCCTATAAATTCAACCACAATCGTCTGCAAACCTTTTCGCTAAAAATCACATCTTTTCACGGCGAAATTTCACTCGCCGGAATAAACCTGTTCGTCGCCGGAAAACCGGTTTCCCCATTGCCGAGCTTTTCTGAACCTCTGAAGCTTATACCGGAGATACCCTTACCTTTTCCAAACTTTTCGGAGACTTGCTGCTGCAAGACACCTGACGCCGGAGTAGTTTTCTGTCGCCGGAGTTCTGCCGGAAAACAGATGAAAACGAGTCGGTATACCTCACGCTTATTTTCCTTTCTTTTTACTTCTATCTTACCAGTAATTAACCTAAAACACTAATGAAACTGGAACAAAAGCTCGAACCAGTCAGACCCGATTTCTGGTTCAACATTGACGAAGAAGACGACGCACTTTCGTTAACATATAAGTATAATATAAATCAAGAAATTAATCGGGTTAGACACACAGTCCAGCGGTGGACTGTGTGCACATAAAACGCTAACGTCTCAAGTTCGAATCCCGGTTCACACACGTTGCCTTAATAAAAATCAAGTTTTTGTTTAACTGAACCGGAGTCGATACCGTTATATGTTAAGTATATTAATAACCGGAATAATAACCAAGTTAGACACACAGTCCAGCGGTGGACTGTGTGTTTGTTTATATCACAGGTCACGAGTTCGAGTCCGGTCCTCAGCACCGACTCGGACAATTAACTTTTTTTTTTAAATAAGGCAGAAAAGGAAATATTTAAATTGTCTTTAAGTATAATAAAAATCAAGTTATATAACATGTTGAACACACAGTCCAGCCACAGGTCCCGAGTTCGAGACCTGTGGTGTGCATGACCGTTTCGCCTTAAACTGTTTTTTAAAATAAATGATTTTCTATTAATTCTAATTAATGTATATATGAAATTAAAATCGGATATATAACGGGTTAGACACGTAGCTCAGTTGGTAGAGCTGCGTGCACGCGTACGGGAGGTCTCGGGTTCGAGCCTCACCGAGCGCACAACAATATTCCGCAAACCGGTCAACGACCAGTCAAAGTCAACTGGTCAAGGTCAACTGTAGCAGAAAAAAAATAAATATTTTTATTATTTTTATTTAATTATTTTAATTAAAAATCAATTATAAATACTTAAAAATAACATTTTTAAGATTAGAAAATAGCTTCAAACTCACAAAAATACACCCAACAATCCTACTAAAATAGTTTAATAAAATCCGTTTACTCACCAAACCATAATGCGATTTATCTAGGTTAAATCTCACTCGTGGTTAAAACCACTTCGCGTGCATTCATCATCATCAACCGAACGCACCCACTGTGAGTGAATCTTACAATTCCCCCTTTTAAATTACACGTTTTGGGGTGTGTCATGTGTTATGAATTAATTAATTTATTTATTTAAACTTGTGCCATACCACATCATGACTTAATCTTAGATTGATTTATTGTTGTGATTTATTTATATTCCGTTTGTCAAATTACATGAAACTCATACATTAAGCCCATCAGTTCCTCGTGGGAAACGAGTAGAACATCGCGTGCTTCAATTCAAATTCATTATTGTTCATGTGTGTTTTCATTGAGTTTATATTGTTTGTAGTTGTGTTATTCATATTATCATGTTTATGCAATTCATTCATCAGGCCCCTC
Source organism: Scalesia atractyloides (assembly GCA_947069175.1). Classification (NCBI taxonomy): domain Eukaryota; kingdom Viridiplantae; phylum Streptophyta; class Magnoliopsida; order Asterales; family Asteraceae; genus Scalesia; species Scalesia atractyloides. The sequence continues at coordinate 72,492,861 of CAMTDV010000005.1, read as the reverse complement.
AGTTCCTCGTGAGAGACGAGTTGAGCATCGCGTGCCTTTAATTGTTTCCATTATTATTCATGAGTGTTTCATTTAACATCTTATGATTGTTGATCGAGTTACATCTAATTTTACTCATGTTTGGTTGTGCACATATTTCATAATCAATTTAAATAAATTGCTCAAATGTTTTCCATAGGATTCACTCGCCAACATTATGTTGATCCAAAAACCTTTTTACACATGATACAGGTGAACAGGTTGAAGCAAGGATAGCATAGGATATGCCTCAGAAGAGAACAAAGGAGTTAGATTGTTAGTTAGATCATGTTGTAGTAATCATTGTAAACTTTCATTTAATTTGTATTAATGAATATGAAACATTTAATAAATGCCATGAGCTTTGAAGATAACCCAATCATGCCCCGATCACCTTATCCGCTGCGGGTCGGGGTGTGACAGATTGGTATCAGAGCCATGACTATAGGGATATAGGATAGGTTATTAGACCCTTAGAGCCTATACTATAGTCTGCCTAAATTTTAAATTGATTAGGTGGTTACATACAAACTTGTGATATTTATTTGTTTCATATTTGTTTACATTTCAGTCAAACATACATGCTCATATACATGTTCATTATACATATATACATATTCATTATACATATATCGATGTTCATGTATTCAATTTATTTTCATATTCTCATTATCCAAAGATTTTATGCAATTTTCAATTCTCATCAAAGTAAGTTCTGCGACGGGCATGTAGTAACTGGAAGGGTACAAGTACCGGTAGTCGGAACGTCCTGTCTAGGCTGGCATTCGTATAAATCCAATATAACGGACCAGTTTGCCTACCTGGGGACCAACGATGAGAGTACGAAGGACCTATTAGGCCAAAGCATGCCACACCAAACGTCGTTCGAACTAACCCACTTTGAGGTGTCATCGTGTCTACACCTGGACACATTCCGAACATCACACGTTGTATACATATTTCTCGATTTTCACCGGGTTTTGTGTACGCAACCAGGCAGAAACCGTGCGAACCATATGAAAAACCGGTAATTCATGGGGGCCCACATGATTACATAAGGTAAAGTATGGCGGCATGACGGGCCTAACAGCGAGCAAAGCCAAAGACATCCTATGGATGTAGTATTTTTGTATAATTATTTTATGAATGTTCATTCTTGAATGCGACCCACGATCTCAAAAGCATCCAACTCATACCCTTGTCATGTATTCATTGTAGATGTCTTCTAACCTCGCCCGTAGGAAGACGAGAGCAAGAAAAGCCCGCGAACGCATGGCTACCTTAATCGCTCAACAAATGGCTGCTGTAATACCCAATATTGTAATCCAAGTTCAACAAGCACTTACCAATAATCCTGTCAACCAAGCAAACCAAAACATTTTCAACTCTTCCCCAAACACCACTAAATGCACCTACAAGCATTTCAAATCATGCGACCCTCCGAAATATAAAGGGACTGAAGGTGTCACCGCACTCCTCCATTGGTTTGAAGAAATGGAGAATACTTTTCTAAATTGCGATTGCCCTGATGATCGCAAAGTGCGTTATGCTACCGGTCGACTATATGGGATAGCACTTACTTGGTGGAACACAGAGAAGGCCAAGCGAGGTGTTGAAGATGCTATGTCCTTAACTTGGAACGAATTGAAGGAAATCATGACCAGATGATTTTGCCCAAGGAGCGAAATCAAGAAGCTAGAAGATGAATTTTACTCATTGAAGCAAGTGGAAGGAGACCACATCACCTACAACAAAAGGTTCCTCGAATTACATCAAATGGTTCCCAACATGTTTACTCCCCTCTACCGTTTGATCGAGCACTACATTCGTGGTCTTCCGTCAAAGATTCAAGACCCTGTGATAAGTACCAAGCCTGCAACTTTGGAAGCAGCAATGGAGCTAGCAATAGAGCTCACCGAGAACCGAATCCGAAACAAGATTTCGAGGAGGAGAAGAAGAAGGATAAAGAATCAACTGAAACCTCCGACTCCACTCAACCCGAATCCCCTTCTCAACCCAACCCTAAGAGAAAAAGAGTCGGACGACTTTTCGCTGCTACTCAACGAAATCAACCAGTTTTTCACGCTATACCCATCCGAGCTGTCCCAATCACCCAAGTGGCACCCAACTCAGCTTACCCAAATAAGAAACCATATCTTGGACCTCACCCTCAATGCAACCACTGTTTTTATCACCATCCCCTTACTTTACCTTGCCGGCTATGTACAACTTGTGGACGTTATGGTCATTTGAGCAATGTTTGTCGCACCTTTCAAGACCAAACCTTTTCCCCTACTCAAAACATGGCCCAAACTTATCACCAACCTCAATACCCCATGTTCCCATATGCTCGAGCTTGCTTCAATTGTGGCGACCCTACCCACCTTAGAAACACATGCCCTCAATTGGTTAACATTATCAACACTCAAGCCCAATCAAACCCAGTTAACCAAGTAAACCAAGAAAACCCAACCACTATGCCGCCAGCAAGAGGAAGAGTCTTCAATATCAACGCCAACCCTGTCGAAGATAATGACGGCCCAAACGAAGATTCTCAGCTAGTCCTGTTCGCCGAAGATCCAGATTCAACTCCTATTGTTTAGTCTTTCTTTATCACATGTGTAGACTGTTAGAGAAATTATTGGATATTATATATTATATATTGTTTTCGGTATATGCTTTTGCCGAGGCCGTGGCTCCCCATCCATCGAGGTTGAGTTGGATCCCCATTTTATTATGTGGTTGATCTTGGCGTGCCCGCACGATCGGCTCCGTTTGTTGAGCCTTGATCGGTTACGTAATATTACATTTCAATACATGCAATATGCTCGGCTCCGTTTGATTGAGCCTTGAGTACACAGATTTATTTACATTTCCAGTTCATGCAATATGCTCGGCTCCGTTTGATTGAGCCTTGAGTACACAGATTTATTTACATTTCAAGTTCATGCAATACGTTCGGCTCCGTTTGATTGAGCCTTGAGCGCACATACAATTTCATTATCAGTATCTTGTGGTTGTGGTGTTTGTAGTAGAGTCGCATCGAACTAACCATAACTTGCGGATAAAGTCAATGAAAATTTGACAAGGGTATGGTGGATACGCCGATGGTACTTCCTATATATAAGTATTCTTATCAAATAATCGGAGGCATTATCAGGCGGTTATGAGAGGTTCCATGCATAGGCTGTTTGTGTGGTTAAGTTATTCATATTCAGTACATGCAATATGTTCGGCTCCGTTTGATTGAGCCTTGAGCACACAATTTCAATTTCAGTACATTCAATATGTTCGGCTCCGTTTGATTGAGCCTTGAGCACACAATTTCAATTTCAGTACATTCAATACGTTCGGCTCCGTTTGATTGAGCCTTGAGCGCACATCCATTTTATTTTCAGTACATGCAATACGATCGGCTCCGTTCGATTGAGCCTTGATCGCACAGATATATTTCATTTCAGTAATTTATGTTTGTTGTATTGATTGTAGAGTTATAGGACTAATCATAATTCACTGTTAAAACCAATGAAAATTTGACAAGAATATGGTGGATACGCCGCTGGTACTTCCTATATATAAGTATTCTTGTCAAAGGATCAGAGGCCTTATCGGACGGTTATGAGAAGTTCTATGTAGGATTTATTAGTTTCTTGGTAACCAATCATAACTTGTGGATAAAACTAATGAAAATTTGGCAAGAATATGGTGGATACGCCGCTGGTACTTCCTATATATAAGTATTCTTGCCAAAGGATCAGAGGCATTATCAGACGGTTATGAGAAGTTCCATGTAGGATTTATTATTGCCTTGGTTGGAATTTGTGATACATTTATATCATCATGTTATTTAAAGAGATTGGATTGTGTTCCATTTCTACATAAATTAACCTCTCCATCATAACAAACGAGAGAGGAACTTCCATCATTCAAACATATATGTTATCAGAATGTGGATTCAAATATTTGCTGTTGTGTTTATTCATGTTCAAATATTCGCTGATGTGTCTATTCATGTTCGAATCTTTGCTGTTGTGTTTATTCATGTTCAAATATTTGCTGATGTGTTCATTCATGTTTGGATATCAGCTGTTGTGTTTTTATTTATGTTCCATGTAGATTGTAGTGTTAGAAGTTTTGCCTTAGGATATAACCATATTTTTCCCAAACGTATCTAAACTCTTATGCATGATATCATTTTTAGAGAATCATTCCTGTTTATCAATATTCATACAGTAGGCAACAAAAAGCGATTCCTGAATAGGGTACTTAACCTTTACAAGGAACGTTACCGCCTCGAACAAAAACTTAAACCCTCATTTTTGCTAAGCATACAACTGTCAAACAAAACATCATCATTCTTATAGTCAAAATATATCATTATTTAAATTTCGGGATGAAATTTCTAAAAAGCAGGGGATACTGTAACATCCGTCAAAAACGGATTTACCAAACCCGCTCCGTTTAGCAACCGAACAGTCAGTCAAAATTTTCGTTGCGAATTAAATGCCCAAAATATTTTTAAACGATCCGTAATCAATTATTATACGGGAATATATATTTAGTTTTTGAAAAACCGTCAAAAATCGCAAAATAAAAATAAAATACATCTGCCGGGTTTCGAACCCGGGTCTGTACCGAGTCACCTAGTGACTTAACATCTCACACACAAACCACTGCGCCAACTGATTTGTTTGATAAATAATGAAATAATTTAATTCATAAAGTGACTTTACAAATTCAAAAATCGGCGCCCAACGATTCAGTCGTCGGAATCCCGGATTATTCGCGAGTCTTAACACCAATTTACGTTATAACGTAAACCTTTAATCACATATCGGTTATAACCGATGTTTGAAGTCCGCGACCAAAATCAAAACCGCCGGAAAAATTTAAATAACGAACACAGTCAAAAATCAGACCAAATACATTTCGATTATTCCCTATAAATTCAACCACAATCGTCTGCAAACCTTTTCGCTAAAAATCACATCTTTTCACGGCGAAATTTCACTCGCCGGAATAAACCTGTTCGTCGCCGGAAAACCGGTTTCCCCATTGCCGAGCTTTTCTGAACCTCTGAAGCTTATACCGGAGATACCCTTACCTTTTCCAAACTTTTCGGAGACTTGCTGCTGCAAGACACCTGACGCCGGAGTAGTTTTCTGTCGCCGGAGTTCTGCCGGAAAACAGATGAAAACGAGTCGGTATACCTCACGCTTATTTTCCTTTCTTTTTACTTCTATCTTACCAGTAATTAACCTAAAACACTAATGAAACTGGAACAAAAGCTCGAACCAGTCAGACCCGATTTCTGGTTCAACATTGACGAAGAAGACGACGCACTTTCGTTAACATATAAGTATAATATAAATCAAGAAATTAATCGGGTTAGACACACAGTCCAGCGGTGGACTGTGTGCACATAAAACGCTAACGTCTCAAGTTCGAATCCCGGTTCACACACGTTGCCTTAATAAAAATCAAGTTTTTGTTTAACTGAACCGGAGTCGATACCGTTATATGTTAAGTATATTAATAACCGGAATAATAACCAAGTTAGACACACAGTCCAGCGGTGGACTGTGTGTTTGTTTATATCACAGGTCACGAGTTCGAGTCCGGTCCTCAGCACCGACTCGGACAATTAACTTTTTTTTTTAAATAAGGCAGAAAAGGAAATATTTAAATTGTCTTTAAGTATAATAAAAATCAAGTTATATAACATGTTGAACACACAGTCCAGCGGTGGACTGTGTGTTAGATTAAACCACAGGTCCCGAGTTCGAGACCTGTGGTGTGCATGACCGTTTCGCCTTAAACTGTTTTTTAAAATAAATGATTTTCTATTAATTCTAATTAATGTATATATGAAATTAAAATCGGATATATAACGGGTTAGACACGTAGCTCAGTTGGTAGAGCTGCGTGCACGCGTACGGGAGGTCTCGGGTTCGAGCCTCACCGAGCGCACAACAATATTCCGCAAACCGGTCAACGACCAGTCAAAGTCAACTGGTCAAGGTCAACTGTAGCAGAAAAAAAATAAATATTTTTATTATTTTTATTTAATTATTTTAATTAAAAATCAATTATAAATACTTAAAAATAACATTTTTAAGATTAGAAAATAGCTTCAAACTCACAAAAATACACCCAACAATCCTACTAAAATAGTTTAATAAAATCCGTTTACTCACCAAACCATAATGCGATTTATCTAGGTTAAATCTCACTCGTGGTTAAAACCACTTCGCGTGCATTCATCATCATCAACCGAACGCACCCACTGTGAGTGAATCTTACAATTCCCCCTTTTAAATTACACGTTTTGGGGTGTGTCATGTGTTATGAATTAATTAATTTATTTATTTAAACTTGTGCCATACCACATCATGACTTAATCTTAGATTGATTTATTGTTGTGATTTATTTATATTCCGTTTGTCAAATTACATGAAACTCATACATTAAGCCCATCAGTTCCTCGTGGGAAACGAGTAGAACATCGCGTGCTTCAATTCAAATTCATTATTGTTCATGTGTGTTTTCATTGAGTTTATATTGTTTGTAGTTGTGTTATTCATATTATCATGTTTATGCAATTCATTCATCAGGCCCCTCAGTTCCTCGTGAGAGACGAGTTGAGCATCGCGTGCCTTTAATTGTTTCCATTATTATTCATGAGTGTTTCATTTAACATCTTATGATTGTTGATCGAGTTACATCTAATTTTACTCATGTTTGGTTGTGCACATATTTCATAATCAATTTAAATAAATTGCTCAAATGTTTTCCATAGGATTCACTCGCCAACATTATGTTGATCCAAAAACCTTTTTACACATGATACAGGTGAACAGGTTGAAGCAAGGATAGCATAGGATATGCCTTAGAAGAGAACAAAGGAGTTAGATTGTTAGTTAGATCATGTTGTAGTAATCATTGTAAACTTCCATTTAATTTGTATTAATGAATATGAAACATTTAATAAATGCCATGAGCTTTGAAGATAACCCAATCATGCCCCGATCACCTTATCCGCTGCGGGTCGGGGTGTGACAATAACGGAGTGAAGGTGTGGACAACAAGTCAATTCGTACGAATTGGTTCTAGTTCGTACGAATTGGCTAATTCGTACGAATTGGGTCAATTCGAACGAATTGAGCTTTTTTTGTGCGATTTGAGTTTTTTTGTGTCTAAAATCGAGTATTTTCGCGTTGTTTCTTTGGGAAATCGAGTGTCCATCCTTCCAACCTTAAGTTACTGAGCAAACCAAAAGCTGGGGAGGTCTTTAGAGCAATTTAGTCACTTATAGGAACTAGGGTTGGTTCGTACGAACTGTGTTAATTCGTACGAGCCAGTCCAGTTCGCACAAGTCGAATGTTTGCATCTTCGTGCGCCAGAAACTGAGTTTTCGTATGAATCAGATGTAATTTCGAGTCCTTTTCATGACGTTTAGACACCGCTTCGTTCCACTGTTTAGTGAACGAAACATATGTCAGTTTTGGTCCGTTTTCGTGCAAAATCAAGTTTAAAGCAGTTTTATTCGGATAAAACACTTGATGAGCGTGAAACAACAAGGTTTCTATCTTGCGAAGCCAAAGCTAACTCAAATATACTCGTTTAAGTGTGATTCCAAGGTAAAGTCAGAAGGTTTTACGAAAAAGATGAACGTTTTCAAAAACAGAGAAGTTTAGATGAATCGGACATATACTCGTGTGAAATCATAGTGGAAATCGTTGTGTTTGCGTGGAAAATAGTTGTTTCTTACTTGGAAAATCAGAGAAAACGAGTAGAGAGAGTTTCGGTGCGAAGTGGCAGCAAGAGGGGGAGCATGAGTGTGCTGAGTATTTATAGGAGATCAGGGGATGAGGGTTCAATTCGTATGAATTGTGTCAATTCATACGAACTGGCCTGTTTCGTGCGAATCGTTGCCGATTCACGCATTGGCCGTTCGTTTGGTGTTTTCGTTCGTATTACTTAGCTAGGTTTGGCGTTTTAGCAAGGCGTTAAGCGTTTGTAAACGTAATAATGCAATATAGCGGGTGCGTGATCGAGAGCTTTGCGAGAGCAAGTACATTCCATAAATATAAAAAACACATAACACATAAGCAATGTAAAGTAACATACATATATGCGATTGTGATTAGTGTGAGAAACGAGGTCGTAGGCGCGAGTGGTTACCGAACAAATAAACACACTTGTCATATAAAGTAGCATAAGCTGTTATGATTCGTGTGGCGTTGGCGTTGCGTGTATTAAGCGTTTTGAGTGTGATGTTATGCTGTGTGATGAAATGTATTTAATATAATATGAATCCATTATTATATCGAATCCCGGATTACAAAAGCGGTTACAAGAGAAATGACGGTAGTAACAGAACAACCAGAAAAGTCGGGTTGTTACAGTCACCCCTACTTTAGGAAATTTTGTCCCGAAATTGAAGTAGTAGAAGTAATGAAAAATTGTGGATATTTAGCTTTCATATTACTTTCTAGTTCCCAAGTGAACTCGGCACTACGTTTGCCTTCCCATCGGACTTTTACAATAGGAATGCGACTGCGTCGAAGTTTCTCGGTCTCTCGATCTATGATTTCTACTGGCTTTCCGCGAAATTAAGAATCTCGTTTATTTGCAAGTCTTCGATAGGTACATGAAGATTTTCTTCAGCTAGGCACTTCTTGAGGTTTGAGACCTGGAAAGTCAGATGTACGTTGCTGAGTTCCGTTGGTAACTCGAGTCGATAGGCCACTTTGCCAATTCTTTGCAGAATCTTAAAGGGGCCAATGTATCGTGGCGCTAGTTTCCCTTTCTTTCCTAATCGGATCACTCCTTTCCAAGGTGAAACCTTTAAGATAATGTGATCTCCAACTTCGAATTATAGGGGCTTGCGGCGTTTATCGGCGTAACTCTTTTGACGACTGCGAGCTTTCAGGAGATTGTCTCTAATCTGCAGAATCTTGTCCGTCGTTTCTTGTATCAACTCAGGACCAGTGATTTGTGCTTCTCCGATCTCGTGCCATAAAATAGGCGATCGATATTTCCTCAAAGGGTGCCATTTGAATACTAGTATGATAACTCTTATTGTACGAAAATTCTATTAAAGGTAAATGTGTATCCCAATTACCAACAAAATCTATGACAGATGATCGAAGCATGTCTTCGAGGGTGCGTATCGTGCGTTCAGTCTGACCATCGGTCTGAGGATGGAATGCGGTACTAAGATTAAGAGTAGTACCGAGTGCGGATTGAAATGTCTCCCAGAGACGTGAGGTAAACCGACCATCGCGGTCAGAGATGAAGTCACGAGGCTTCCCGTGTCGAAAAATAACTTCGTCGGTATAGATTTGTGCTAATCGTTCAACCTTATAGTCTTCTCATATCAGAATAAAGTGAGCAGATTTTGTAAAACGATCGACGATAACCCAAATACTATCGTGACCAGAAGTTGTGCGGGGAGTTTTGTAACAAAATCCATAGTTATACTCTCCCATTTCCACATCGGAATATCGGGTTGCTCGAGCAAGCCAGATGGTCGTTGATGTTCGGTTTTAACTTTCGCACAAGTTAAGCATTTCGAAACGTACAGAGCGATATCCTTTTTCATGTTCGGCCACCAATACCTAGAACGAAGGTCCTGGTACATTTTGTCAGCACTGGGGTGAATGGAATATCGGGATTTATGGGCTTCGGTCATCATAACTCTCGAAGGTCATTGCGTCAAGGGATCCAAATGCGATTGAGAAAGTAATAGATATCGTTATATTTACTCTCCAGCTGGGTTTCGGCACCACATTTCATTTCCTCATACAAGGTATTCTCAATGAAACATGCATGTTGGGTTTCGCGAATAACGGTTTCGAGTTCGTTCTTGGCTTGAACGTCACAATTGCTATACACGTAGCTTCGTCGACTGAGAGCATCGGCTATGACGTTTGCTTTGCCGAGATGGTAGCATATCTCACAATCATATTCGTTGAGTAGTTCAACCCATCTGCGTTGGCGCATGTTCAGTTCTTTCTGATTAAAGATATGTTGTAGGCTCTTATGATCGGGGAAGACCGTACACTTTACCATAAAGGTAGTGTCGCCATATCTTTAACGCAAAAACAACTTCACCGAGCTCGAGATCGTGGGTTGTGTAGTTCTTCTCGTGGATTTTGAATTGTCGATATGCATACGCGATAACCTTGTCTCGTTGCATAAGAACACAACCGAGACCTAGGTTAGAGGCATCGCAATATACAACGAAATCGTCGTTTCCGTCGAGAGTCCCAAAGCATACGCTGGAGGGTTTGAAAGGCTTCTTCCTGTTTGGAACCCCAAACAAAAGGTTTATCCTTATGAGTCAGAGAAGTAAGAGGTACAACAATCTTTGAAAAGTCGGTGATGAATCGACGGTAGTAGCCCGCCAATCCGAGAAAAGAAAGGATTTCGGACGGATTCTTTGGAGTACTCCAGCTCTTTCCAGCTTCAATCTTCGCAGGATCGACGTGAATTCCTTGGCCGTTAACGATGTGACCGAGGAATTGGACTTCTTTAAGCCAAAATTCACACTTGGAGAATTTGGCATAAAGACGATTTCCTTGGAGAACTTCGAGAACTAAAGGAGATGTCGCGCGTATTCGGCTCTCATTTTCCAGTAAATGAGAATATCGTCGATGAAAACAATGACGAAATGATCCAAAAAGGCTTTGCACAGACGGTTCATTAAATCCATGAAAACCGCGAGTGCATTTGTGAGACCAAAAGGCATGACCACGAATTCATAAGGGCCATATCGAGTACAAAAGGCGGTTTTCGGAATGTCTTGCTCATGTACACGTAACTGGTGATATCCGGAACGTAAATCGATCTTCGAAAAACAAGTAGCTCCTTGAAGTTGGTTAAATAAATCATCGATCCGAGGAAGAGGGTAGCGTTCTTAATCGTAAGCTTGTTAAGTTCCCTATAATCGATGCACATTCGGAACGACCCATCCTTCTTTTTCACATAAAGGACGGGTGTGACCCATGGTGACGTGCTTGGGCGTATAAAGCCTTTATCAAGTAACTCTTGTAGTTGGCTAGATAGCTCGTGCATTTCGGTGGTACAAGGCGATAGGGAGCTTTAGCGACAGGTGTGGCACCAGGGATTAGATCAATACGAAACTCGACATCATGAGTAGGGGGTAAACCAGGCAAATCACCGGGAAAAACTTTAGGAAAATCACAAACAACGGGTACGTCTTTCAAGGTTTTCTTCTCGTTTTCCGGTTTCACAATGTGGAAGTACTCCTTGCGTAAGTACTTGTTCGCTTGAATACACGACACAAGCATCAACTTCTTTGAGGGTTTTTCGCCGTAAACACGTAGCTGATCACCGTTAGGAAGTGGGAAGTGAATCATTTTATCAAATCAAACGACTTCGGCACGGTTTTTGCAAAGAAAATCCATGCCTACTATGACATCAAAACTACCTAATTGCATACGTATGAGATCAATTGGGAAGTTGTGATTGTTGAGTTCGAGAGTACAATCACGTAGAATGGAGTTGACGGTAACGGCTCTTCCGGTGGCGATTTAGACATCAAAGGTCTTTGGGAGGTTAGCGCGTTTACATTTTAAAAGTTTTTTGAATTCAAACGATACAAAATAGTTGTCGGCTCCAGCATCAAATAAGCAAGAAGCATAAATACCATTAACAAGGAACGTATCATTGGCGACACTGTTGTTGTTCAGAGCCTGGCGGTGGTTGATGTTGAAAGTTCTTCCACGCACAGCCTGTGGTTGTTGCTGTTGTTGTGGTTGTGGTGGTTGTGGCTGTTGCTGCTGTTGAGGTTCTTGTTTCACGACACGATGAGGGCCGACATTGCTGAAGTGGCTAGGATCACCACAAGTGTAGCAAGCACGGGCATTAGCCGCTGGTGCTTGTGGAGCTGGGTTGACTTGAAGTGCGTGAGGTGGAGCTGGCAGCGCTGTGAGAGGCTGAGGAGCTTGCTGGCGAGGGCCTGAATGGCAGTTGGTGGTGTAGTGACCATAAATGTTGCAGTTCACACAAAAGCGGCAGTTGCCTCCAACTGCATGATGATAGGTGCACTTAGGGCACAAAGGATGAGGACCAGTATACGAACGTTTTGTGGGAGGTGCGTTAGGAGCAGTAAGCTGATGAGACTGGTGGTTCGGTTGTGTAACTGCTGTGTTGTTCTTGCTAGTGTTTCTTCGCTTGCGGCTCTGGCGGTTTGACTTGGAGGCTTGAGACGGTCTGGCGTTGGCACTTGGCTTAACAGTAGCCTAACTGGGGCTCTTGGTTGTGACCTTGAAAGCTCCAGCTAAGACTCGTTTGTCGTTGACCTCGGCCGCAAGTTGATAAGTTTCCTTAATAGTAGCCGGTCTCGCTGCTTGAACGAAATCAGCGACACAGTCGAGGAGAGCACGAATGTACTTCTTGATTGTTTTTTATGGAGTATCCACTTGTCTTGGACAGATGATACTCAACTGTTTGAATCGGGCAATGAGGCCTGTGTTATCACCTCCCACCTGTTTGATATCCCACAACTCGTTCTCCAGCTTTTGAACTTCGTGCAGAGGGCAAATTCCTTAATCATTAACTCTTTGAGTTCCTCCCATGAGAGTCCATAAGCTGCACAATTACCCTGCCTATTACGCTCTGCGGTCAGTTCGCACGAATTGGTCAGTCCGTACGAATTGGCACAATTCGTACGAATTGGACAATTCGTACGAACTGGTCTGTTTCGTGCGAATCGTTCCCAATTCACGCGTTGGCCGTTCGTTTGGTGTTTTCGTTTGTATTAGTTAGCTAGGTTTAGCGTTTTAGCAAGGCGTTAAGCGTTGTGTAAACGTAATAATGCGATATAGCGGGTTGCGTGAGCAAGAGCGTTGCGAGAGCGAGTACATTCCATAAAATATAAAGCACACATAACACATAAGCAACGTAAAGTAACATAAATATCTGCGATTGCGATTAGTGTGATAAACGAGGTCGTAGGCGCGAGTGGTTACCGAACAAACAAACACACTCGGCATATAAAGTAGCATAAGCTTCTGTGATTCGTGTGGCGTTGGCGTTGCGAGTGTTAAGCGTTTTGAGTGTGATGATATGTTGTGTGATGAAATGTATTTAATATAATATAAATCCGTTATTATATCGAATCCCGGATTACAAAAGCGGTTACAAGAGAAATGACGGTAGTAACAGAACAACCGGAAAAGTCGGGTTGTTACAAATAGCTTGACCCTTGCAGCTGGTCGAATAGATAATTAATTCGTGGGATTGGATAGTGGTTCTTGACTGTCACTTTGTTCAGTCGTGGTAATCTATGCACATCCAAAAAGTACCATCTTTCATCTTGACAAACAGTACGGGGGCTCCCTATGGTGACGAGCTAGACCAGATAAAACCCTTATCCATGAGTTCTTGCAGTTGTGTAGACAATTCTTCTAGCTCGGTTGGTGCTAGTCTGTATGGTGCTCTTGCTATAGGTACCGGTTCAGGAGTTAGCTCGATTTGAAATTCGACCTGGCAGTGGGGTGGAAGACCAGGTAGTTCATCGGAAAAAAAACTTCAAGAAAATCACGAACGATAGGAATATCTTCGATCTTTTTCTCTTCAGTTTGATCATAAGTGACAAGGGCTAGAATAGATGTATGGCCCTTTCGCAGGCATTTTTGAGCCTTCATGAATGAAATGATGCCTACCACAGTGCCACCCTTCTCGCCTCGAATGTCAAAGGTTTTGCCATTGGGAAGAGAGATGTGAACGATCTTTTAATTGCAAAGTATCTCTGCGCAATTTAAGCATAGCCAATCCATCCCGACTACAACTTCAAAACTACCAAGAGTGATAGGGATAAGGTCAATATCGAATTTGTGGCCAGATAACTCCAAACTAACAAATATACGTCGCCTCGGGTGATTTGTCATTGGCTAGTTCAACCATATGCTTACATTCGAGAGAAATTGGGGTAGGCTTAAGTAGCGTACTAAAGTTTGAGGAGACATAACTACGGTCCGCACCAGAATAAAAAAGAACAGAAACAAAGTAGTCGTTTAGAAGGAACTTACCTGTCACAATGTTAGGGTCATTCCGTGCTTCGCCTGAATCGATGACAAAAGCTTGGCCTCTGTCGCCATTCACATTATTACCATTGTTGTTGGTGGTGGTGGTGGTGGTGCCTTTTCCCGCATTGTTGTTGTTCTGGTTCAGCTGCGGGGAATTTCTTCAAATGTGCCCCTCGGCACCACATTGATAACATCCTTATGTTCTTGTTGCTGTTGACGTTGGGGTTGCTGATTTTGTTGCTGCAGAGCTTGCTTAGCTGGAAATTGGCTTCTGCAATCTTTGGTTGCACGACCCATTTTCCCGCACCGCTGACAGCGGTTTGGGTTGCATTGCCCATGGTGGTGTCGGTTACATTTATTGCACTTGGGCTGGTTTACCTGATAAATGCCTCTGCCTTGACTATTCGACATTTTTTGGTTCAGAGTTCGGTTGTTGTCGAATTTCCTTTGTTGCTGAGGGGGTTGACTGGAGCTAGAACCTTTGGCTTGATTTCCATCCCATTTTCATTTGTTATTGATAAAAGTTTCAGGAGCTGATGCACTGCATTTTGGTAATTTTCCTTGTTCTATTTCCTGATCAGTTAGTTTTTGGGTAAGTCGGACGTTCTGCTGAATGGTTTGCAGGTTAGCAGATGTTACCATGCTTTGAGTTTGTGGAACTAAACCCTTGATGTACAGCTCGATGCATTTGTAAGCTGGATTCGACATATTAGGACATAATGACGCCAGCTCGTTAGATTGTTTCGTATATGCCTCGATTTCTAAGCCGGACATTTTGAGGCTGTAGTACTCGGTATCCAACTTCTGAATGTTATCCCGATGATAGTACTCTTCTTTCATCATGTCCTTGAAAGTTTTCCAAGGCGTGGCATTCGCAACTTCTAGGACGAGTATTTGTACATGCGCATTCCACCAGGAAAGCGCGACATCTTCAAGAATTCCCGCTGCGAATTTAACTTTGTTCGCAGCAGGGGAGTTGGACGTGGCAAAAGCAGATTCCACTTTTTCAAACTAGTGGTGGAGGCCGATGGCACCCTCGGTGCCAGAGAATGACTGGGCTTGCAACCCATGAATCATTTGAAGGTGCAGCCTGTGGCTGAGAAGGTTCGGCTTGGAGACCTGAATCAGAAATTCAGCACAAATAAGAACACAAGGCTAAAGGAGAAAAAGGATTGGAATACATACTTACGGCTATCATAATCATAGATTTACCTCCTGCTTGAGCTGCCTTATATGCCACCAATGCTTTAGTGACATGGTCATTGATGAGTGTCATTAGTTGGGCTTGGGTCATATTGATACCCCCACGCCCTCCACAACCGTTTCCTCTTCTGCTCATGATTTCCTTTAATTAGACAAGAATGAGTATAAAAACACGGTTATACATTCACGATGTAAATTTCAAGAATAAGGCAATCAATCACGTCAAGTTCACACAACATATGAAACAACTAAATAAAATTATCCAATTAAAATAAATTGCAATTGTCGTTACAACGTATTCCAACAAATATTAAAATTTAAACGTCAACATTGTTTTCGGAAATAAATGAAATGAGAAAAGATAGTCAAGTGATGGATCAGTCATCCACTTCTCCAACGCCCAAGTCGTTATTGTCGTCGTCTTCATCGCCATAATCATCGTTGTCACCATCAGCATCCTCATCAGGTTACTCTTCTAGGTCTTCCTTAGGATCTTCCACACGGTCCTCTTCAGGATCCTCCTCAGGGGTCCTCTTCAGGGTTCTCTTCTTTCGACTATGGCTCTGCCAGTGGTGTTGGTGGTACGTGGCCTTCCAAATCATGTATCCTCCACAAAGCCTCGTGTAGATTCACTCGTAGGATTCCGATTTCCTCTTCCTTCATTGCATCAGACCTCTGGCAAATATTCCACCTGGTTACGAGTTCTTTGTAGTTCAGCTTCTATGTTCCTGATATGTAGCTGGTCAGGGAAGTAGTGAACAGCTGCAGGAGCCTCTGCTCGTGCTACTGGATTAGGTGAGGAAGAAGTTTTGACACTTTGGGTGAGATGAGCCCTACAAGCTGCACGAGTCTCCACGCGATGCGGGGGGGATGAAAAACCATGGGTACTTTCCCCAGTGCGTGCGAGCGGTCAGAAGAAGAAGATGATGATGTCAACATGCTTGTGATATGTCACGTTTACCTATTTTAGTTCACACAAAAGTCATAGTGTTGTAAATAAAATAATGCATGTGTAAATACCAAGTAATACAAGTACAATGTATGCATCCAAGTTTGATGAACCTTGCAATATGGGGTGTACTGTCGCTGTGGTTTTTCAACAAAGAACGGTTATAGTCTGGTTTCAAAATTTTATATTTTAAACCTAGTTCACCATAACCAATGACTCTGATACCAGTCTGCCATACCCTCACATTCCACATGCGTATTTTACCGCGAGGCGTGTGACTGACCATGATCTAGTCACCAATCATGTTGAACCAAATATTTAAAAACATAAAAATGACAAACAACATGATTAGTGATCAAATTTTAGTTGTCAAAACACAGTTTAAGTTGCAGCGGAAATAAAGTTAAAACCCAATTGCAACGTCCATCCCAACTGTACCTACTGACCTGCAAAGCATGCAACTATGTGTAAACAATAAAGTTGGCGAATTCACAAATTTTAGTTAAACAAAAGTAAAGTTCACAACTGTTTTTGGTTTATGTATGACTTGGATAGCTAACCCTCATCAAATGACTAAACTGTGTACCGAATGCTGACGTTTCGTTTGTGCCCTCATTAACGTCTATCAACAATAATGTAAAAGTGAAGGTTAGGAGTTTACGCCTGGCTCACAGCACGGTGTGAGGTTTGTCAAACCTAATAGCGCTATCAACTAATACCCCGCGTATGCCTTCCCGGCAATCTAATCGGTAAAAATGTAGGGACTTTCATGATAGAATGTCCGTTAGTCGAGTGTACTACTCCACCTCCAGTAGATAGTATGTTTCAGTGGTTCCAACTAGGAACGCGCGTGTAGCCCCAACCAGGGCAATCGTAAAAAGTGTTGTTCCAAACTAGGAACGCATGCTTTAGGAAAAGGTTGTGAACTCACCTTAGTTTGCTTGGCAGTAAACGTGAAAGGTGATCAGGAATGGTCAATCTCTTCCTAATATGTTTACTATTTCAATTAGTTTAATTCATGCAATTCTACGCATAGTCTAACACATAGTTGTAGAATTACGTTGACATACAATTACTCGCTCGTGTAAATTAGTGCATGTGATGATAATATTCCATATAACACATTCGTTGAAACCCGCTAGTGTGTCTAATAACATTTAACACCTTGTTGTAACTTGTATGCATATTTAAAACATTTACAAACACTTTCAACCCATTTAAGTTTCACTACAGATTTTTGGCATTTTTCCGGAATTTATTTAAATACTAAACGAACTTAGAAAATTATGATATTTTTACACAACATGTCATTTAGTTCACAAATAGTTGTATATTTTTCTCATCACAACATAGTTACAGAAAATTCACTAAAAATTATTCTTTACACCTAGGTCTGATTTGAAGCATTCTGATGACAGTTTACGACAAAAATCATTTAAACATCCTCGTTAATTCTTTTTACTAAATTCCAGTGGGAGATTTCAAGATCACCTGGAGCTATCTACAGTAAAAAAATTTAGGTGTCAACTCGATTCCTACATTGAGTTATGACATTCGTAATGGGCGACAAATTCTGATAGGAAACGCGCCCGGACCTTTGTTAGGAAATAATTCATTTAAAATACAAAGGACGTCGAAAAAATGTAATTCAAGTGGGCTTTGAAAGGTACCTCCTGGAACTACGTTATAGACTCAAGAACATTACTTTTTGATAAAATGTTACCTGGTTACAACAGATTAGAGTCCGTTGTGACTTTCTGGACAAAATTTGTTTCATTTCCCGAACACCAAAAATGATTACCTAAAGGGCCAGCCGACATACAATCATCAACCACAGCAGATTTTCAACACAAAATTGATCATATAACAACTTATTTATTATTGACCACCAGATTTAACCCATCAACAAAACCCAAGAGACTTACCCGAACCATGATCAATTATAACACCAACAATAAGATTTCTAGTAACCCTCTACTACATGTAATCATCATAATATCAAGAATCGTTGTCACAAAAGAAAACACAGCCACGCAAGTATATTATCATCACCTCTATCGTATAAACTCCACAACACCCGACTCTAAAAAACCTAGTAATCAAGACTTGTGCACTCATGCCATCATAAAACAAAGTACAATCATGATCAATGAAACAATAAAAGGCCAAACTTACCAAGGTTTTGAAGGTTGTTGCTGCAAGTATGCGAGGGAAAGAAGAGAAAGTAGAGCAAGGGTAACCGCGACAAGAGAACGTGGGGGGAGAGAGACTGCTGCTCACATTGCCGAGAGTGAGAGAGGAGAGACATTTAAGAGGGAGGAGAGCAGGTAGATGTTCGTAGTTCGCAGGTTAGGGTTTTGTGAGAGTTCTAATGAGTTTGCATGTGTACGTAACTTAATAAAGGGTTAGACATTGGGGGCGGTTTGGGATTGAGGGATTGGGCCTGAAACAAAGGAGTGTGGGCTATAACATGGATAAGAGTGTTTGGGATGGGCTTGTTTGGACCAAAGAAAGAAAAGAAACAAGTAGGTGTGGGTCGTATGTTAGTGGGTTTTAGGTTGGGTAAATATGCGTTTCAGGTTTCGGTTATATGTGTACGTATATAAGTATATTCGTTAGATAATGAGTTCTGATGATTATAAATATAAGATAAATTATATCAAATTACGTGACGTGGAAGAGTAAGGCGTGACATAAATTAAAAACAAAATTATAGGTACGAAGACGAACGGTGCTAACCTCGTAATACGGGTTGTCACATCATCCACAAGTTGAACGAAATTTGTCCCGAAATTTAGCTTGCAGTCGCTGATGAAGCTAGCTCGCTCGAGAGTTTTCGTGGGGTGTCACATGATAAAAGAAGGTGTCATACTACATTGCATTGGTGGGACATCGATCGAGTGAGTACTTTTCTTTGCTATACTATTTTTAAAAACATATTTATGGGTAATTGGATTTTAATAATTTCAACTTTGACTTATTGGCCGAGATTAATCCCAACTCAGGAAATGCTTACCGCTAGTTCCCACTTTGAACATGTTTTCTTCGGCAATCTCATACTAGCTGAAAGTAATCCCAGTTAGTTTTTGCTGACTTGGTCTACCATAAAAGTAGTCCACATCATCAAAACTTTGCCACATAAGTATTTACGTCATCAAAACTTTGACTTATTTACTGTCACACCCAACCGATGGCGGAATCATCGGGGTAGTGGCACTAGGCGAATCAGATTGATCAAGAGATTTCCATAACAGCCATTTCAAAAATAATCTTCAACATTCAATATCCCATACTATCAAACTCATAAACCTTCAAAACAACCATTACATTTCAACAAAAATCTCTTAACATAAATCCAATTCGATCTCCCCTAGATTTTATTACAACCATTCTAAAAAACTAACAAAACGAACTAAACTACGCATGCAACATCCAAGGTATCCAAGCTAAATCCTCAACCTGTTACATACGTTAAAATACAAGTCAATACAATTAAGTAAAGGTGAGCATACGAGTTTGAATAATAATAGCATAGTCGAGAAAGCGTTTGGGAAACAATCTAATTACATATCATGATACACCAAAACACTTAACATAACATAGGCTCATTTCTCATGCTAACTACCGTGAGAAGGCTTGTGCGACCATCCTAACTAGACCCCGTCGGGTGTTAGCAAAACTATAGTACCATACTAGCTAAGGAGGCAAGTTAACGAAAATAAGTCCTAGTCACATGTTTCTAGTATCATGTATCGAGCATATACAATAAGATTGTTCGCGTGTGTTAAACAATTTTGATTTATGTAGTGATTTTGATATAGGAACGTATGTAACACCCAAAAAGTGCATTAAAGCGAAAATGGGTCAAGTATACTCATTGTGGGTGCGTCTAGGAGGAGTAGACGACTGCCGAGAGGTGAAGAGGAGCGCCGGATCAGCCTGCATACGCGATCGGAAGTGCATCAGTCTCTGAAAAGCTGAAACGGTGAAGTTTTGGTTGGGCAGTAGACAAGTTCGGCCGAACTTGTATGTAAACATACAAGTTCGAGCGAACTTGCATGGTTTTGGTGAGATTTGAGCCAAGTTCGGTCGAACTTGGTAAGATTCTTAGGAATCTTGTCAAGTTCGGCGAACTTGTAAGGAAATCTTACTGAAATGATAAGTTCGGGCGAACTTGCATAGTTTCTTAGGAAACTAGGCAAGTTCGGGCGAACTTGCGAGGAGAGTTGGTGAAGGTGACCAAAGTTCGGTCGAAATTGACCCATTTGGGTGCAAGTTCGGTCAAACTTGACCTGGGGAATTGGTGATTCTTGAGCGAACTTGATGTTTTCAGATCCAAAATCTTGCATTTTCGCGTCGTTTGCTAAGTAAAATCGAGTGTTCATCCCTCCAACCCTTGCTACTGAGCAAACTTAGGTCGGAGAGGTCTTTTAGAGCTGTTTTAGTCGTTTTACAAGAGCGTGGGCTAATCCGGGCGAACTCGGGGTTCGTTCGGGTTAGTCCGGCTTGTGTAAACCAACATAAACGTCTTTGTGCTTCCAGATTTGGGATCTTGAATGATAAATGCTTCATTTCATATCAGAAAATGAACAAAACATCATCAAAAGTCCGTATTTTGTGTCAAAATCAAAGTTTAAAAGGTTTTACTCAGATCTAAACATATATCTGAGTGAAAAACAGGAGTTTTATGTAAAAAGATGAAGATTTTCGTAAATAGAAGAGTTTTGATGAAAACGAAGGCTTTGCCTTGTGCCAAAATCGTTGTAAACCTTTGTGAATCGTTGACAACGTTGTTGAACATCATTGTAGTTAAAATCGGGTTGATTCTTACTTAGAAAACAGAGGGTTTCGGGAGCTCAGAGCGAAGTTGCAGCAAGTTCAAATGAGAGGAATGAGCTGAGTATTTATAGGAGAAGGCAAAATGGTGAGCTGGTGGAGTCAAGTTCGGCCGAACTTGTAGGTTTTTGATAGAAAGAGAGCCAAGTTCGACCGAACTTGACCTCCCTGAGGTTAAGTTCGAGCGAACTTGAGGTTTGGGAGAGAGTTAGCTGGCTAGTCAAGTTCAGCCGAACTTGGTAACACCAAGTTCGAGCGAACTTGATCTAAAAGTTGGGTTTTATTTGCTTATTTCGCGTTAAGGGTTCATTTGGCGGTTCGGTTCGTACTAGTTAGTTATATTAAGCGTTAAATTAAAGCGTTAAGCGTTATAATTGATATAATAATGTGATTTAGCGATTCGAGAGCCACAACACACATAACACATAAATAACATAAAACCACATAATTAACTGCGTTTTGCGATGCGATGAGATGAGCGATGCGATTTAACAAGCGATTAGATGCGATAATAATGTACAACACCATAAGTAATTAACATAAACTTTATTATCAACCGAATCTCGGGATTACAAAAGATAGGTACATCGGAAAGACAGATGTAAAGATAACAACGAATTTTTGAGTTGTTACAGTCTCCCCTACTTTAGGGAATTTCGTCCCGAAATTCAAATAGTAGCTGTAACAAATAGATGCGGGTACTTGGCCTTCATATCACTTTCCAATTCCCAAGTAAACTCGGCGCCGCGTTTGCCCTCCCATCGGACTTTCACGATAGGGATGCGAGAGTGTCGTAGTTTCTTAGTTTCTCGGTCCAAGATTTCCACAGGCTTTTCCACGAAATGGAGAGTCTCGTTGATTTGCAAATCTTCGAGAGGTACATGGAGATTTTCTTTGGCTAGGCACTTCTTGAGGTTAGACACGTGGAAAGTCGGATGTACGTTATTAATTTCCGCCGGTAGTTCGAGACGATAAGCCACTTTGCGCATCCTTTCCAGAATCTTAAAGGGTTACGTATCGTGGCACTAGCTTTCCTTTCTTTCCGAAGCGGACCACTCCCTTCCAAGGTGCAATCTTTAGGAGTACGTGATCTCCCACTTCGAATTACAGGGGCTTGCGTCGTTTGTCGGCGTAACTCTTTTGGCGACTCCAAGCTTTCAAGAGATTGTCTCTGATTTGGAGGATCTTGTCGATTGTTTCTTGAATTAACTCGGGACCGGTGATTTGTGTTTCTCCGATCTCATGCCATGCAATAGGAGATCGACATTTTCTTCCATACAGTGCCTCAAAATGAGCCATTTGAATGTTGGTATGATAACTATTATGGTACGAGAATTCGATTAAAGGTAAATGTGTATCCCAGTTACCACCGAAATCTATGATGCACGCACGAAGCATGTCTTCGAGGGTGCGGATCGTTCGCTCAGTCTGATCGTCGGTTTGAGGATGAAAAGAGGTACTGAGATTGAGAGTAGTACCGAGAGCGGATTGAAAGGTCTCCCAGAGACGTGAGGTAAAACGACCGTCGCGGTCAAAAATGATGTCACGAGGTGTCCCGTGTCGACATATAACTTCGTCAGTATAGATTCGGGCTAACCGTTCAACCTTAAAGTCTTCTCGTATAGCAATAAAGTGCGCAGATTTAGTAAAACGATCAACGATAACCAAAATGCTATCGTGACCAGAGGAAGTGCGGAGAAGTTTGGTAACGAAGTCCATAGCTATACTCTCCCATTTCCACATAGGGATTTCGGGTTGTTCGAGCAAGCCAGAGGGCCTTTGATGTTCGGCTTTAACTTTCGAGCAAGTTAAGCATTTTGAGACGTACAAGGCGATATCCTTTTTCATGCTCGGCACCAATACTTAGGACGAAGGTCCTGGTACATCTTGTCAGCACCGGGATGAATGGAATATCGAGATTTATGAGCTTTAGTCATTAGCAATTCACGGAGATTATCACGAGTAGGAATCCAAATACGATCGAGATAGTAGTAAATACCATTAGGCTTAGATACGAGCTGAGTTTCAGCACCACATTTCATTTCATCTTCTAAAGTATTCTCGTTAAAACAAGCAAATTGAGCGGAGCGAATCTTGATTTAAGATCATTTAAATCTTGAGAGTCACGAACACTATATACGTAGCTTCGTCGACTTAGAGCATCGGCGACGACATTTGCTTTGCCGGGATGGTAGCGTATCTCGCAATGTAATCGTTGAGAAGTTCAACCCATCAACGTTGCCGCATGTTTAGTTCTTTTTGATTAAAGATATGTTGTAAGCTCTTATGGTCGGTGAAGATCGTACCCTTGGTACCGTAAAGGTAGTGTCGCCATATCTTTAATGCAAAAACAACTGCACCGAGTTCGAGATCGTGGGTTGTGTAGTTCCTCTCGTGGATCTTGAGTTGGCGAGACGCATACGCGATAACCTTGTCTCGTTGCATGAGAACACAACCAAGACCAAGGTTCAAGGCATCGCAGTAAACGAAAAAATCGTCATTTCCGTCGGGTAAAGCGAGAACGGGAGCGTTGCATAGCATGCGCTTGAGAGTTTGAAAGGCTTCCTCTTGTTTGGTTTCCCAAACGAAAGGCTTGTCCTTATGAGTTAAAGCAGTAAGCGGAACGGCGATTTTTGAAAAGTCGGTGATGAATCGATGGTAGTAACCCGCCAATCCAATAAATGAATGGATTCGGAAGCATTCTTCGGTGTAATCCAACTCTTGACGACTTCAATCTTTGCAGGGTCGATGTGAATTCCTTGACTATTAACGATGTGGCCGAGAAATTGGACTTCTTCGAGCAAGAATTCACATTTGGAGAACTTAGCATAAAGGCGATTTCCTTGAAGAAGCTCGAGGACTAAACAGAGATGACGCGCGTGTTCGTCTCTCGACTTCGAATAGATAAGGATATCATCGATGAAGACAATACGAAATGATCTAAGAAACCTTTACACACATGGTTCATCAAATCCATGAAAATCGCGGGTGCATTGGCAAGACCAAAAGGCATGACCACGAATTCGAAATGGCCATAGCGAGTACGAAAGGCATTTTCAGAATGTCTTCTTCCAATACGCGATAACTGATGATAGCCGGAACGAAGATCGATCTTAGAAAAAAGGTAGCACCTTGAAGCTGATAAATAAGTCGTCGATACGAGGAAGAGGGTAGCGTTCTTTATCGTGAGTTTGTTAAGTTCACGATAATCGATGCACATTCGAACGATCCATCCTTCTTTTTCACGAAAAGGATGGGTGCTCCCCATGGCGAAGTGCTCGGGCGTATGAAACCTTTATCAAGAAGCTCTTGATGTTGGCTTGATAGCTTGCACATTTCTGAGGGTGCGAGGCGATAAGGAGCTTTAGCAACGGGAGTAGCTCCGGGAACTAAATCGATACGGAATTCAACATCTCGAGTAGGGGGTAAATCGGGTAAGTCGTCGGGAAAGACTTTAGGAAATTCACAAACAACGGGAACATCTTTATAAGTCTTCTTTTCTTTCTCCGGGTTCACGATATGAGCGAGGAAAGCAACACAACGCTTTTGCAAGCATTTGTGTGCTCGAGTACATGACAAAAGCATCAACTTCTTTGAGGGAGTTTCACCGTATACATGAAGTTGATCACCGTTTGGAAGAGGCAAACGAATCATTTTATCGAAGCATACAACTTCAGCATGATTCTCACGAAGAAAATCCATGCCTGCTATGATATCGAAGCTACCTAATTGCATAGGTATGAGATTGATCGAGAAGACATGGTTGTTGAGATCAAGATTACAACCACGTAAGACGGAATTAACGGTAACGTTCTTCCGGTGGCGACTTCCACATCGAAAGTCTTTGGGAGTTTAGCGCGCTTACATTTTAAAACCTTTTCGAATTCTAACGATACAAAACAATTATCGGCACCAGTATCAAATAAACATGAAGCATAAATACCATTAACGAGAAACGTACCATTGACAACATTGTGTCATTCTGAGCCTGGCGGTGGTTGAGATTGAAGGCTCTGCCACGCGCAGCTTGTGGTTGTTGCTGCTGCTGCTGTGGCAGTTGAGACTGGTGCTGAGGCTGTGGTGCTGGCTGCTCTTGCTTGACAGGACTATTCGGACAGGAATTGGCGAAATGATTCGGATCACCACACACATAGCACACACGTGCTTTTGGAGCTTGTTGCTGATTGGCTTGAGGAGGAGCAGGTAAAGCTGGAGCTGCTGGCTGGCGAGGACCTGATCGGCAACTCACAGTAAAATGGCCGTAGATATTGCAGTTTGTGGAAAAACGGAAGTTGCCACTAACGGAATGATGATAAGTGCACTTAGGGCACAAAGGGTGAGGTCCGGTATACGCACGCTTAGCTGGGGGTGCGTTCAGAGCGGCTGACTGAAGTGACTGAGGGTTTGCTGGAGCGGCGAGAGCATAGTTCTTACTCGGGTTTTCTCTTTTGCGTCCCTGACGCTTTCCCTTTGGTTCACTTGATAATTCGGTAGCAGCGGTTGGTTTGACGACGGCTTGATTGGCGACTTTAGTAGAGTTCTTGAAATAACCATCCTGAACTCGCTGATCGTTGATCTCAGCGGCGGGCATGTAGGTTTCCTCGATGGTTGTAGTACGAGCAACTTTCATGAAACTTGCAACACACTCGGGTAAACCACGGATGTACTTGTTGATAGCTTTCTCCGTCATATCAACCTGGCTGGGACAGATGATGTTCAAAATCTTAAACCGAGCAGTAAAACCAGCATTGTCGGGACCATCCTGTTTGATACTCCAAAACTCATTCCGAGCTTTTGCATTTCATGCGGAGGGCAGAACTCCTTCATCATTACTTCCTTAAGTTCCTCCCAAGATAGATTGTAGGCTTCATCATTTCCACGCTTGTTTCTTTCGGCTGTCCACCAGTCGAGAACACGAGAATGGAAGACTCCGGTAGCGATTCACGGTGCGGATGTCATCGGGCATCCACTTTGCCTAAAAGTGACCTCAATAGCATCGAACCAGTGAAACATAGAAGTCGGTCCGCCATTTGCCCGTGAAGGCGAGAGGTGCACAAGCCTTGAAGTTCTTAAAGCTAAATCGCGGCTTGGGATTCTCGGTTTTTGAGTCGACTGAGGAGTTGCTGCTCACAGCATGAATTTCTGAGACGATTTGCGGGATGACTTTTGCCACTTCCTTGACGACTAGTGAAGCGATGCGCTTGTTGTCGCTGTGGCGTTGAGCAATACGGCGAGTATGAGATCCGAGTGACGACATCTACACAAAGATTTGGATTAGATGAGATTTGATTATAACAGAGTTATGCTTAAAATATTTATTATAATTATTCATACAAGGCACAAAATCACATAAACACATAGGCACATAAGCACATAAGCACGTAAGCACATAAGCACGTAAGCACATAAGCATACACTTTGCACATATCCACATTCTTATAAGTAAAATGTAGCGCGTTCGAGATGCGATATAATAGCGAGATATAAGCGAGATAAGCGAGATAATACCGCTTATGAGCACACATGTCCTCATAGGCGTAAGCGAGTTCAGCGATTAGTTTGGTTTGTGTATTAATTTAGCGTTTTAGATTACGAGAGTTGTGCGAGTAGTGCATGCTTTTAGGGAGCGTAAAGCGATAAAGCGAGAAATTGATAATGCGATAAATAAATAATTAAGCGAGAAATCGAATAAAGCGAAAATTCTCAAAATTTTAAACACATAAATAATAATAAACTCGATGATGCGTAAATCGACGATATAGGCTAAAGTCAATTGGGAGTGTCCGGGGTTTTGAGACGTTGACTACCCAAAGTGATTCGACTACCCTTTGCATTTGGACCCACGCTTTGGCTTAATAGATAAACGTTCTCGCCGTAAGCGGCTAACGACGTTTACCCTTCCAGTTAATACGTGTTCCAAACCATCGGCATAACCGAGACTTTGGTGAGATTGAAAATCAAGCACGGAATTAGTTATCAAGATGCGGGTTTCACCCCTAACTTAACAACATCATTCCTAGTTGTGGCCACGCTCACCGTTCACAGCGGGTGTTCCACTAGATAGAAAGGGAGATGTTCGTCGAGGTTTGGATGTCACTCCTAACTCAACGAAGATATCTCGTGATGAGTAATACGCGGAATGAGCGATCTCATTGAGAGTTCTTGGTTTTCACACCTAATCTCGACTTGATCACTCGTTTTGTGTGATACGAGCGTTTCATAATCGTGTATATTGTATTAGCCTTAGGAAAGGCACAGTTTAAGCATTTATGGCAAGTAGTTTAACATTTAAGTCAAAGATAGGTCAATCGGGTACTTAAACATGCTACTAGGTCGAACATGGCATTTCTACCTATTATCCTATGGTTATGGCGCTCTGATACCAATCTGTCACACCCAACCGATGGCAGAATCATCGGGGTAGTGGCACTAGGCGTATCAGATTGATCAAGAGATTCCCATAACAGCCATTTCAAAGATAATATTCAACATTCAATATCCATACTATCAAACTCATAAACCTTCAAAACAACCATTACATTTCAACAAAAATCTCTTAACATATATCCAATTCGATCTCCCTAGATTTTATTACAACCATTCTAAACAAACTAACAAAGCGAACTAAACTACGCATGCAACATCCAAGGCATCCAAGCTAAATCCTCAACCTATACATACGTTAAAATACAAGTCAAAACAATTAAGTAAAGGTGAGCATACGAGTTTGAATAATACTAGCATAGTCGAGAAAGCGTTGGGAAACAATCTAATTACATATCATGATACACCAAAACACTTAACATAACATAGGCTCATTCCTCATGCTAACTACCGTGAAAAGGCTTGCGCGACCATCCTAACTGGACCCCGTCGGGTGTTAGCCAAACTATAGTACCATACTAGCTAAGGAGGCAAGTTAACGAAAATAAGTCCTAGTCACATGTTTCTAGTATCACGTATCGAGCATATACAATAAGATTGTTCGCGTGTGTTAAACAATTTTGATTTTGTAGTGATTTTGATATAGGAATGTATGTAACACCCCAAAAGTGCATTAAAGCGAAAATGGGTCAAGTATACTCACTGTGGGTGCGTTTAGGAGAGAGTAGACGACTCCGAAGGTGAAGAGGAGCGCCGGATCAGCCTGCATACGCGAACGGAAGTGCATCAGTCTCCGAAAAGCTGAAACGGTGAAGTTTTGTTGGTAGACAGTTCGGCGAACTTTATTAACAACAAGTTCGAGCGAACTTGCATGGTTTTGGTGAGATTTGAGCCAAGTTCGGTCGAACTTGGTAAGATTCTTAGGAATCTTGTCAAGTTCGGCGAACTTGTAAGGAAATCTTACTGAATGATAAGTTCGGGCGAACTTGCATAGTTTCTTAGAAAACTAGGCAAGTTCGGCGAACTTGCGAGGAGAGTTGGTGAAGGTGACCAAAGTTCGGTCGAAATTGACCCATTTGGGTGCAAGTTCGGGTCGAACTTGACCTGGGGAATTGGTGATTCTTGAGCGAACTTGATGTTTTCGGATCCAAAATCTTGCAGTTTTCGCATCGTTTGCTAAGTAAAATTGATTTTTTCATCCCTCCAACCCTTGCTACTGAGCAAACTTAGGTCGTAGAGGTCTTTTAGAGTTGTTTTAGTCGTTTTACAAGAGCGTGGGCTAATCCGGCGAACTCGGGGTTTGTTCGGGTTAGTCGGCTTGTGTAAACCAACATAAACGTCTTTGTGCTTCCAGATTTGGGATCTTGAATGATAAATGCTTCATTTCATATCAGAAAATGAACAAAACATCATCAAAAGTCCGTATTTTGTGTCAAAATCAAAGTTTAAAAGGTTTTACTCAGATCTAAACATATATCTGAGTGAAAAACAGGAGTTTTATGTAAAAAGATGAAGATTTTCATAAATAGAAGAGTTTTGATGAAAACGAAGGCTATGCCTTGTGCCAAAATCGTTGTAAACCTTTGTGAATCGTTGATAAACATTGTTGAACATCATTGTAGTTGAAAACGGATTGATTCTTACTTAGAAAACAGAGG
Source organism: Scalesia atractyloides (assembly GCA_947069175.1). Taxonomy (NCBI): domain Eukaryota; kingdom Viridiplantae; phylum Streptophyta; class Magnoliopsida; order Asterales; family Asteraceae; genus Scalesia; species Scalesia atractyloides. The sequence continues at coordinate 72,463,753 of CAMTDV010000005.1, read as the reverse complement.
GTTTCGGGTTTCGGGAGCTCAAGCGAAGTTGCAGCAAGTTCAAATGAGAGGAATGAGCTGAGTATTTATAGGAGAAGGCAAAATGGTGAGCTGGTGGAGTCAAGTTCGGCCGAACTTGTACAAATTTGTACAAGTTCGCGCGAACTTGTAGGTTGTTGAGAGAAAGAGATCCAAGTTCGACCGAACTTGACCTCCCTGAGGTTAAGTTTGAGCGAACTTGAGGTTTGGGAGAGAGTTAGCTGGCTAGTCAAGTTCGGCCGAACTTGGTAACACCAAGTTCGAGCGAACTTGATCTAAAAGTTGGGTTTTCTTTGCTTATTTCGCGTTAAGGGTTCGTTTGGCGGTTCGTTCGTATTAGTTAGTTATATTAAGCGTTAAAAGCGTTAAGCGTTATAATTGATATAATAGTGCGATTTAGCGATTCAAGAGTGCGAGAGCGATGCGATAGCGAGCGTAATCATAACGACAACACACATAACACATAAATAACATAAAACCACATAATTAACTGCTTTTTGCGATGCGATGAGATGAGCGATGCGATTTAACAAGCGATTAGATGCGATAATAACGTACAACACCATAAGTAATTAGCATAAACTTTATTATCAACGGAATCTCGGGATTACAAAAGATAGGTACATCGGAAAGACAGATGAAAAGATAACAACGAATTTTTGAGTTGTTACATTTGCCACATAAATTGTCCACTTCTGCAAAAACTAACCAGGTTAACTTTCGGTTACTATGAGATCGCTTAAGGAAAATATGTTCAAAGTTAGAACTGTCTGTAAAAATTTCCTGAGTTGGGATTATTAAAATCTCATTTCCCTATATTTATTTCAGAATATGTAATTAACCTAATATGTTTTCAACCCCATCATTGGTTCCTCATGCAAACATAATAGGTGATTATGTTCTCCACTTGTGTGTTGTTTGGGAAAAGCACTCCTTGGGTTTGCCATATCGACTAAACAGTGTGGAGTCAGATTGAGTTGTTTGTTAAGCATCATTATAGGTACCTTATCAGTGTCTGATCCAATAGAGCATGATTGTGGGGTATTCTCTTTATAGCTTATAGAACTTTAACAATAAATTTACCCTTAGTTTTGATAAAGATCCTTGAGACTATAGTTTGGCTAACCAAGAGTTGATTACTTGGTACTTTTTCATCGACGATTTTTACCTAAAGGGTATCGAGTTTAGTGAATACTTGTACCTTTTAATGGCGCTCATTATTTGAATTGGACTAAATAACCCCTGAATTTAGAACAATCTGAATTCGAATTCGGTTTTGAATATCCAAATCTTTTGAAATGGAGACCTTTACATCCATCGTGTGAGTTCTTTGTATTTTGTTAAGGTACTATTATTGACACCCTATGGTTAGTTATAATTGTTTAATGAATCGCGTATGGATCACTTGAAGGAATTGAATCGGTGTTGTATATAAATGTTCACGCTTCCGTTTTGTCTGAGTAATATGAGATATTAATTTATATAAAATCATTTTATAAAATAAAGTTTTAATCTGGTATACTGAAACGATTCCCATCATATCATATGACCATCTCAGCTTCCTTTGCATATCATCATCGCCTCAAACAGGTACCAAAACAACAATCATACTTGATTCCATAGAAAGATACACAACACCAAGGCAAATCATAAATACACTTTAGAAAGTCAACAAGCCAAAACAAACAAAAATGATTTTTAAAATTGTAGCTAATAACAGGCAAAGGCAACATCAATCAAAACAACAACAGACGAGCTGACATGCCTACAATTGAAAGATGCATCAACTTGAGTAATAAACATTTTCAAACTCCTCATCAAATAAGCACCATGACCACAACATAGAGCCTCATAACATTCTCCAACAATAGTCAACAACAATGGATGAGCTCAAGACTCGTGAATGCACTTTAAAGCTGCATGTCACCTATGAAATTAGCATTTTAACAAACATATTATCCCATATACTAAAAACCAAAGTCGGTGAATCCACCTGTCGAATTTACCCCTCCGGGCTTTAATTAGCAATGACGGATTTGGTCACCAAACACCATCAGTAATGATTTTTAAAATACCATATCATCAAATATGTATAGCCAAATCATCAAAGAAAACGTTAAGGGTCTACAAACCCTAAGTAAGAAAACATAAAACCCATTTAGGTCAAAAGACCAAAATGTTGGTACTCTCATCTTCTTATACACTTTAACAACCGACGATAAAAGGATTCAAAAACTCAAGAAAATAATATGTGTAAAATACAAAGAAATAACATGTATAAGGCAATTGTGCAACATATCAAACCCTTGCAAACATCACACCATGCAGAACGACAAAATATAAAAGACATGTTTGGCCTTTTTATCGTAAAAAAACAAAACCAAAATCACTAACGTTATTACTTTTAGGGTTTACTTAGCCCTACAAACAAACCCACAAAAGATAATCCATCAACCATGAACAATACATACCTCCAAAATAACAACTTTAAGGAAAGTGCAAACACGGATAGAAAGGTGTGCAGCAACGATAAACACAAACCCAAAACAGATACACACCTACGAAAGCTCAGGAGACCGTCATCGTTCCATAGTCGTAAAAGAGATAGAGAGAGTAGAAAAAGACACTCAAATGACGATCTTGTAATCGGAAGAGAAAAAAACACCATAAAAGAAAACAATGTACATAGATAATATAGGTATAAGCAAATAAAGAAGTAACCAGAGAGTAAGATGGAACCTCAGTCGGACCAAAATTTACAGAAGAAGAAAACAACCGGGATAGAGAAAATGAAGCGTCAAAAGCACAAACGTGCATGACATTCTAAGAAAGCACCGCCTTATGTCATGAATGGAAAAGAGACCACAAATGCCAAAAACACAAAACATTAATGGTTTACATGAAACAAATAAAACAATAGAGACCAAATCTGACATTGCTAAAACATGAAGGGCTAAAGTCAGAAGATGGTTCACCATAGACTTTGGTTATTAGGGTCTATTTGGTATGGGGTAATGCAAAGGACAAGGGAATGGACTGAACTAGGTAATGTAATGGACAAAGGAATGAAATGGATCATTATCCTTCCATTGTCTTGTTTGGTTACTATGTGGAAATGAAATGAATTGTTACTTTGTGTTGTTTGGTAGGTAAGAAAAGGCAAATGAATAAAATTGAATTGGTGGTAAGTGGAGGTGGTGATGGGTGGTGATGATGGCGGTGGGGACGGTGATGGTGGTTGGCGGGCGGTGGTAGTGGTTGGCGGCGGGGCGGGCGGGGGCGGTGGTTGGTGTGTGGTGATGGCGGTGGTGGTGTTGGGTGGCGATGGTGGGTGGGGGAGGTGGCGTTGGCTGGTGGCAATGGTGGTCGGTGGGTGGTGGAGGTGATATAGGGTGAAAGAGGAAATGTAATGAAAAAAATAAGGGGGTGTTGGAATGAATTTAGGGTGTTTTAGAGGGATTGGAATGGATGACATAACAGTTGATTTAATTTTCATTAACCAACCAAACACCTTGTTTTTCCATTCCCTTACAATACTCCATTTCATTATGCCTCTTATTCCTGCGTATCAAACACTCTTTTGTAACAATCAGTCAAGGAGAAAAGAGGCTTTTCATCAAGAAAATTAATTCGAAATAAAACCACATCAAAAGAAAATTATGAGGCGTTTGGTTCCCGAAATGTTTTGGAATTAGAATAGGAATTTGTGTAGGAAGTAGAATTTGAAGGAAAGGATTTGGAATTTAAACATTACAATTGGAATTGGAAATTGTTGGAATTGTAATCTCAATTCCATTTTTGTTGTGTTTGGTTGTCAAATGAATGGGAATCCATCACCCTGCACCCACAACCCCTAGTTCGGGTCGAAATGGTACGGGTGGAAACAGTACGAGTCGAAACGGTTCGCGTCGAAATGGTACGGGTGGAAACGGTTCTCGTCGAAACGGTTCGCGTTGAAACGGTTCGGGTCGAAATGGTTCGCGTCGAAACGGTTCGATTTGAAAAAGTACGGGTCGAAGCGGTTTGAATCGAAACGGTACAAGTTGAAACAGTGCGGGTCGAAACCGTTCGAGTCAAAACGGTCGAAGATTCCAATGAATTTACTTTAATTCCTTCACATATAGGAAGGATTTGAATTCCTTTAGTTAAAAGAATTTGAAGAATTCATACTCAATTCCAATTCCATTGTCAACCACATGAAGATTGGAATTGAGATTCCAATTCCATCAAATTCTGTAAACCAAACATCTTAAGATATAGAAAAGTAAATTACAAAACTCGTCCTTTATGTTGACACCAGATTGCAAAGTGTGTCCTTTGTCTTCAAAAAGTAAAAAAAAACGTACTCGATGTTTGCAAACCCTTGCACGTTACGTCCTTTAGCCCTAACTAAGTTAGTTTTCATGATTAAATCTGACCAAGTAGACCCCACATAAGGGTATTTTATCATTTTACCCTAAATACTAAAATACATAATTATAAAAATAAAACAATTACAAGTTTAAAATTACAATTATAAAATATATATATATATACAACACAAATACTCTCTCTCTAACATCGGACAGCGCAGCACCACCTACGCTCACCACATCACCACCACCCACATACATACCCCTTCTCTCTCTAACTATCCTAGCATCACAACCACCACTTCACCTAAACTTCGCCGGACAACCAGTCGCCGCAACCAATCTAGGGTTCCAATTCTAGGTAACCGAATCGCTGTCTAATTGTTAGAAACTGCCTTTTTAGATTTCAATTTGGTTTGAAATTGAGAAGAGGGTTTGGGAGCTCTCTGTGCTTCGAATATACATACCGAAGAAATTCATGACTTTGTCTTTATTGTATTCTTGACGGATTCGGAGCATTGGGTGGCATTTTGGATCTGATGTTGGTGGTGGGAAATAAAAATCTAGGTTAGGGTTCGGACGGAATCAAAGGTTTTATGGGTAAATAAATATCTTTTTGGGGTTGATGTTGGTGGTGAAAGGCGGTCACAGGTAGTGTGGTGTGGGGTTTGGTGTGTGGAGGTGGGTGGTGGTCCGATGGTGGTGGTGGGGTTGAGTGGCGGTGACAAGTGGTATGGGGGATCTGGAGTGGTGGGTTTGAGAGGCGGGTGACAGGTGGTGGGGTGTGTGGAGGTGGTGGCGGGTGGGGTGGGGTGGTGGTGGTGGTGAGTCCGGTAGTGAGAAAGAGAGTTAGAATGGATAAGAGAGAGTTTATATGTGTCTGTATGTATATATATAATATAGATATATAGATACATGTATATTTAAACAAAGAAATTCTTTATTGTTTTTTATGATTTTTATTTTAGCATTTAGGCTAAAATGACAAAATACCCGCAAGTGAGGTTCAGTTGGTCAATGTAACCATTAAAACTAATTGAGTTATGGTCTAAAGGACGTAATCTGCAAGGGTTTGCAAACATCGAGTATGTTTCTTATACTTTTTGAAGACAAAATACAACTTTACAATCTATGTCAACATAAAGGACAGTTTTGTAATTTACTGATATAAAATTCATATTCCAATTCTCATAAATTCCATTGAATTTCTATGAACAAACGCTCCCTTACTTTACTTCAATGGGTGGTGGCAAACCATTGAGGGAAAGCAAACGCTATTTTAAGATTATTTTTTGCATTTTGAGCAAATGTTGCTCTCCTACTTTATTGAGAAAGTGACCCTTTCACTACTGATTTTCCTCAGCTTTTTTAATTAGAAGATAAAGCATTAATTCAATTCTAACGTAATGCAATAAAAAAATATGAGAGTAAAGTTCAGTACAAATAAACTTAACATACAAAAGGTACAAACTGAAGAAAAAGACAAAAAAACACAGTGATATTTTCATAAATATTTGGTCTAGGGTAATTATCAAAATTACTCTACAGGATCATTTGTAGAGTGATTTTGGTCTTGTAGAGTAATTTTGTAAAATGTTCTTGTAGAGTAATTTTGATCATGTATAGTAATTTTGTAAAATGTTCTTGTAGAGTAATTTTAATTAAACCTAAAAAACCTAACCCCCCCCCCCCAAAAAAAAAAACTAAAGAAACCTAAACCCCGCCCCCCACCCACCCCCCAAAAACCTACCCCCCTCTTCTCCAAAACTAAAAGCTTAAAAACTAAACATAAAGCTAAACCTCATAATTAAATGCTAACAAAATTACTCTACATGATCATTTTACAAAATTATTCTACAAGAACAATTTACAAAATTACTATACAAAAGATCAAAATTACTCTACAAAAAATTTTACAAAGTTACTCAAAATCACTCTACAAATGATCATGTAGAGTAATTTTGAAGACCAAATATTTATGAAAATGTCACCCGTGTTTTTTTTACTTTTCCTTCAGTTTTTACGTTTTGTATGTTAATTTTATTTGTATTTGATCTTTAGTCAAAACATGTAAGGGAAGCACGGTCAATGAACAGCTATGGCATCGACTGTTCAACCCCTTGACAATATCTTTTTCTCACGTCTATTTAGATCTCCATTTTAAATACAAGAGACTGAAAGCAAAAACAGAAAATTAACCTCATTTAAGCATTGTGCTAGACTGCTACTCAACTTTTCATCAAAACGACACGTTAAAAAGGAAAACCAATCTCGTCCCAGACCATACCATACCTTAACCAGTACGGTTCAGGTACAAACATACAATGATATCTAAGTCCATATCATAAATGCAACGCACATGCTAAATTGCTACCTGATCAATATCACTGTACAACACCATAATACCAACAATCTTCTAACGTCAAAAACAGCAAATTAAGTCAGGATAACATAAGGAGCACCCTAATCAGGAAATACTCGGCACTCCCTATAGCCGATATCAGCTCCACATTCACCTTTCCGGGTAATTTTAACATAGTGTTAATAAATTTTTAAATTATTCAAAACCAGATCTACTTCCTGACACGGGCCTCAACATGGGATGTGAGGCTGATGAAGTTGTTGAAGGGTTTATAGCCGAAAGGGGCAGCCTTGGACCGAGCCCAAACATGGGCTGCTGAGACATCTGTGGGTGCATTGGTTGGCTGCCGGGGAACCCAGAGATGAAGGGCTGAGCAGGTGAACCTGAGCCTGAACCCGACATTTGCTGCCTGCTTGGTCCCGGGTTATTGTTGACCATTGATGGGCTGACACCTGGCAAGCCTGTGGGCCTGGATACACCAGCGGGTCCAAACTGGGAGGAAAAGATGAGGGCCCGCTCAGCTGCTACTCGTAGCCTTCCTCTCTCTAGTTGTTCACACTCTCTTATCAATAAGCTCTCCACTTCAGCAAATTGTTTTAGCTTTAACTCTAACCTCTTCAACTGCAGGAAACAGATTTACTTTTATACAAAATCATGATGTGAATTAATGCATGAATATAATCTATTTTATACTTCCTCTTGCGTGTATAAAATTTTAAAAAAAGCTACATCACCGCTCCAATTAAGTGTGTATTTCAACCGCTGAACCGAACCAAACCGGAAAGGATTTCGGAATCTTTTTTTTGCTTCAATTTTTTTTTATTTTATCAATTCACTTACTTGTTCATGCTCCATATTTTATTTATTTAAGGCTTTATATTAAACTAAATTTGCAAATGCACAACAATATAAACTAGGTTCATATTTTGTTTTAAATTAGCTAAAAAGATAGTTATGAATTTAACTTGATTATGACATCATCACTCTTTGAATCCGATTTGACCAATGGACCGGTTGCCATGACCGGTCCAGTTATGAATACATTGGTTTCAGGTCTTGACGGGTCAAAACAAAATTTAAGTTACTCTGAAACGATTTGTGTCCAAATTTTTGAATTTCCATACATATAATTCCAAGATATTCGATTTCAATACAAAGACGTATATATATACCTGCTGATTGATTATATTCGCTGAGAGCCTTTGAATTTCTCGTTCTTCGTGATCTGCAAACAGCTTTGCTTTAGTTGCAGCTGCAGAAAGACCTGCTCTTACTGCTTTTTTCATCTTTTCAGAAGATAGAGGAGTTGCATTAGCATTATTGGCTCCAGAGTTCTCAACTGAGATATAAAAAAAGAGGTCACACTACAAGGTTACAGAAAAAGAGAAATAAAACAAGAACAATTAAGGTCAAGATCTGATCCACCTTTTTGTTGAGTCGGGTTTCTGGCATCTCTACCATTCATGTTCTCTGAGTTCACCCTTCAAAACAAACACAAATAATGTAGCTCGTTTTTCATTATAGAAAGGGAGGGTAAATAATACAAGGAAAGGAAAAAAGACTAGCAAAATATCATTAGCAGCAACCAAAAAGTCAGCAACAACTGTATACTAATAAAGGTTTGGTTGAAGCTAAAAGCTGCGAATATCAAATTAGAAATGTAACTTAATCAAATATGTTCTACATTCTATATCATCATTTGTAATTTGATGTATCTGAGTTATTTTTATATAGAAGTTGTCTGAAATGCATATTTACTTGTACAAAAATAGATGTATAGACTATAGTAATTACTTTTCAGAAGTGGAACTATTAGCCTAGTTTCTGCTTGTTTTTACAGTTTCTTCAGTCATAGTCTTTGGTGTATTATCCTGCTGCATTTTTTTTGTTGCAGACCAATAGCTTCTCTTGAAGCAGGTTTTGAAAACATATAAAAACATAATACAAGAGCATATTGAAAATTCATAATGTTGAAATGATCTATTAGCACCTCCAAAAGGCAGAAAGAAATTAAAAAGAAACCTATTTTCAGACCCAGATCCGTCCACCACTCCTGCATTTTCAGAAGCAACTTGACGATCATCCTCCGATAACGCTGCCAAAGATGCATGTGCACAGGCTGCAGCCACTCTTGGTCCCACAGCAGACGCCAAAAAGGCAACCTAAAAACCAAATCCAAAGGTAACAACATAAGAAAGAGATAGGATGACCATCAATACAAGCCCATAACATAATATTAGTTTTTTCTCTATAACTTTCTAGACACACCCAATATTTTAAGTTATAAAATAATGTTCCTTGACATAAAATAAGGGATTAGTCATGCTTAAAATTGGGACTAACATAGCCATGGAAGTAGAGTATTGCTTAAATCTATACCTAATAAATAAGTAATTCTTTGCGCCATGTGCCACAATTATGTGAGCCCAACATTCGTATTATATCTCTTATATTTGTAAATATATTTTATCCCAGAATATTGTTTTGTAATTCCTAATAAACCATCATTACTAACTATTTAATATTTTCCTTCTTCAATCCGTGTAATACAGGCGTCTCTAACCTAGTACATTAATGAATGAAAATCCAGTGACGTTAGCTTCTTATCATCATCATACTCAGTAAATCCCACCAATAGCAAAGCTAAGGTAGGGTTGAGGAGGGTAAGATGTAGACAGCCTTACCTCTATCCCGTAGGAATAGAGAGGCTGCTTCCCCGGCTCGATAGTAGTTTTGCATCAAGCCTTGGACACAAGACACGTAACACTCGGCAATCGGGACAAAGGCCGATTCGTGCATGTACCCCTTTCTTTCGGCTATCAACGCCACCACATGCATGATTAACCGCCCCCCGCTTTTAACGTTATTTTCACGAAATTAGTGAAATAACATAAAAATTAGCTTCTTATGATGTTGATAATTATTCCTTTTTTTGTTTGTTCCTTCATTCAACCAAAACTGTTCATCAGAGTCACTGGAGTCATAAGAAATTGAAGAGGAAAATGACTAATGAACCAATGAAATATTCTGGTGATATTTGGCATATTTAGATGCAAAGTTGATACACAGATCCAAATGTACTGTCTTGATAAAATTCTACATAATTTGTATAACTGTCACATGTTTGTAAATATTTCAAGATATATGATAAACCACGACAAACAAGCAACTCACCTGAGACATAACAGGATTTCCAGATTTTTCAAATGGCAACCGGTCTTCGGATTCAAGGTCTTCAATAACGGACGCTGCATTAGCAAGAAAATGTTGCAGATATAAATTTGACATTTGAAATAAAGAAAGATTGAAAATTGCCAACATACCTTTCCCATTTGCATATGATTGTGGTTTTCCGCATCCATTACCGTTTGGCAAGTTTGAAGCATCTGGAATCTCAATACTTTCCAAAGGAGTCTCATCTATCGAAAGGCGTACAAAATGATGGATACATTGAGCTTTAGATTTAGTGCCAACATGATCGGCAATCTCACTCCAATTCTCATTGAAGAGTTCCATGGCTTCTAGTAACAATAAGGTCTCCTGATTGGTCCAGCTGTCAGCTTCATGATCTCCATAATCCTTTGTGGAATCAACCTTTATAAAATCCAGACTTGAATGACCAGCTACAAACGCCCCCTCATTGAAACAGCTCAAGCATAAAAACGTCTCAATCTGCCAGCAAATTAATACAAGCTTACACAAATAAATGCTAAACAAGAAATAGGAATTATGCAGTTAATATCGCCGAATCGGAGATATATCGGTTATTGATCCCCTAGTGAGATATTGGTGCAAAATATCGGTCAGAATATCAGTACCGATATTATCGGCGATATTGACCCATATATCACCGATTTTCCTGATATCAGTACCTTTCTTCTTAGTTCTACCATTTGTCATTCTTCTTATTGCTGCTATTAGTGTTTTAAGTCCTAATTATTAGTTGTTAGTGTTAAATGTTACTTGCTACAATTGTTAGTGTTTTGCAAGTTGCAAAAGGTTAATTTGTTAATGGTAGGAGAGTATACTGAATAGTTAGTGTTAAATTGCTATATCTAAATATAAATTCAGCATGATATTAAAATTACTGATATCCAATTTTTTACCGCATTAACTGCTTAGAATAGCAAGAAGAATATGGTTTGTAAATCACCTCTTTGACAGACTGGTAGTAGACAATACCAAGAGATCGCGAACAATGATTGCACTTATTTTCAGATAATGCCTCGCGAATTCTGCTGTCCAAATCGGAGTTTTGTTCATTTTCAACGGCCAACTCTGGATATATATGTGATGCTTTTAACCTACATCTCAGTTTATCAAACTGGATTAAGCTATCGATAGATCGCAGAGCAGTTGCCGGCACACGTAATTCGCCTTTTGAATCCTCTGTGAGACGTGAGTCCTCGTTTCTCGGCTCGTGATGATTAAGTGGAGCAGCACAGTAATTGATAACACCCCAGTTTTCGAGAAAACGTACAACTCGAGTTACATCATCCGCATCCACACCAGATAAGAAACTATGGCAGTCAGTAGCTGACAACCTTCTTGCGGGATTTTCCATGTATTTAGCAACTATACGGTTACGACAATCCATGTATTTTTCGGGAGTATGGTCTGGGACTTTCCGGGGAAAAAATGTGGCACGGCTTGTCTCTCTAGCCTGTTTACTGTTGTTGGTGAAAACCAATCTGCTTGAAAAGAACACCAAAAGCCACAACAGAGAATCAAATCCAAGCCACTTTATATGGTTAACGAGTGCATACAATCACTAAAACCTAATTATTAACGAGTGCATATACAAATGGGCTCTAAATCTGCTTGAAAATAACATAAAATCCACAACAAAAAATCAAATCCATGCCACTTTATATGAGTAACGGGTGCATATAATTCCTAAACCCTAATTATCTAAGTTAGATCGAAAATTAAAAAAGCAAAGAGAAGCTGAATTACTGCAACATACAATTGGGGCCTAATCTGCTTGAAACAAACATCAAAATTCAAAACCCACAACAGAAAATCAAATCCAAGCAACTTTATATGATAAGTTGATAACGAGTGCATATGATATAATTACTAAAGCCTTATTATCCAAGATAGAATGGGGTCTAAATCTCCTTGAAATAAACACCAAAACGTACAGCAGAAAATCAAAATAATCAAGCCACTTTATATGGTAATAAGTGCATACAATTACTAAAATCTAAAACCTAATTATCTAAGATAGAATGGGGACTAAATCTTCTTGAGAAGAACACCAAAACCCACAACAGAAAATGAAATCCAAGCCACTTTATGTGGCTAATGAGTGCATACAATTGCTAAACCTTAAGTCCCTAATTGTCCAAGGTAGATTACAAATAAAAAAAGAAAAGAGAAACGGAATTACTGAAACACACAAATGGGGTCTCGATCTGCTTGAAACAAACACCAAAACGCACAACAGAAAATCAAATCCAAGCCACTTTATATGGTTAACAAGTTATACAATTACTACAACTATTTATCCAAGATAGAATGGGGTCTAAATCTGCTTGAAAAGAACATCAAAACCCACAACAGAAAATCAAATCTAGGCCACATCATATGAATAACAAGTGCATACAATTACTACACCCTGATTATCCAAGTTAGATTAAAAAAAAAGAGAAGCAGAACTACTGCAACATACAAATGGGGTCTAAATCTGCTTGAAATGAACACCAAAAGCCACAACAGAAAGTAAAATCAAAGCCACTTTGTATGGTTTACTTAAACCTATTTCTCCAAGATAGGTTATCAAAGCAAAGAAAAGCAGAACTACTGTAACATACAATTGGGGTCAAATCTGCTAGAAAAGAACACCAAAACCGCAACAGAAAATGAAATACAAGCCGTTTTATCCTTTTATATGGTTAACAAATAAAACACAATTACTAAAACCTAATTCTCCAAGATAGGTTATCAAAGCAAAGACATGCAGAACTATTGCAACATACTGGGGTCTAAATACGTGTTTTGCAGAATAATTATAACCTTATTGTGCCGAAAACTTATACCTGCATGCATCGGTACAACATGAACCCGATTCGACCCATATCTCTTAACAACACCCCGTCCCTCCATAATCGTCGGCGGCGTAATAACATAAGACCCTTCCGAATCTCCACCAGTCAAAACCGGAGCATCCCTGGGCATAGCAGAGACCGCCTGAAGCTGCCCGTGTGAAACATTCTCCAAAAACAAATAATTCATCCCACCACCACTACTATCTCCACCTTGACAAGCCCTCTCCCTTGCAGCAACCTGCATCACCAAGTAATGATGCCGGTTCACTGTCTGCTTTACAACCGAAGGAAATGCCGACACTCTCACCGCCCCATCCGACAAAACCTCAGTCTCTGCTCCACCTCCACCTCTTGCAACTGGAACAGGAACCGGAGCCGGAACCGGATCGGACGAATTGCTAGGGTCATCATCAAATTCAGGATGTGTATTGTTCTGATCGAGGTCAACATCCTCTTCTTCTTCTTCATAATCCTCATCGTCGTCATCGTGCTGAAGCTGCGGTTGATGCCTAGGTTTTCGAGACTGCTCTCCTCGCTTCCGTTTCCTCCACCTGTTCCTAGTCTCTACAGATTCAAAACAAAAACAAATTCAAAATCAAAATCTACAACAAAATCGCAACAATTAACCTAATTACGAACTATTTCACGGCTGAATTTGAAATTGACAACAAAATCGCAACAATTTAACCTAGATACGAACTATTTCACGGATAAATTTGAAATTGACAACAGAATCATAACAACTTAACCTAAAATGGAACTGTTTGGAGGGTGAATTTGAAATCTAGAACAAAATCGCAACAATTAACCTAATTATTACGAACTATTTGACGGTTAAATTTGAAATTGACAACAGAATCGCAACAATTTAACCTAGAATAGAAGTGTTTGGAGGCTGAATTTGAAATTGAGAGCGAAATCGGAACAATACAAGAAGGAATTGTGTGTGAGAGTAGATATAGATACAGAAGGATAGATATAGAGAGAGAGAGAGAGTACCTGAGGAAGAAGCTGGCATAATGGCAGTGAGTGAGAGAGGAAAAGAAGGGGGGAGAAGAAGGGGTTAAGAGGAATTGTGGGGTCCGTTAATGGTGGGGAGAGAGAGGACAAGCAGCAGAGGAGAAGGGTTTCCTATGTGTGTGTGTGTATCTATTTCTTCCCCAAATTGCACAACTACAACAACGAGATTATTTGTGCATAGAAAATTTATCTTCCTTTTTTGGGGTAAATGTATGTGTTTGAAACTTTAGGGACTAAATTGCAAAAGTTAAGAGTTGGTAGTTTAGTCACTTAAGTTTTGTAAGTTTGCAGCTTGGTCCTTATTTTGAAACTATTGGATTTTTTTAACCCACATGAAACTTTGATTTTATATGTTTACTTCTCGTTTGATTTTATATGTTTACCTCTCGTAAAAGCTTATAAGATTAAGATGATATTTTTTACAATATTAATAGTAATTTATATTATTGTAAGATTATTAGTGGTAAAAGGATCCTATATTTCTTAAAACGAGTCAAATAGGAACCCAATTCAACGATATTTGAAGTTTTTCGGGTTAATATTTAGAATTCGATCTCAAGTCATAAGTACTTGAGTTGGGCTCTTTTGATTTGTTATTTATCAAGTATATAATGTTGTTATATAAATGTATAATTATTTTCAATCAAAACAATATATAATATTTATGTGTTGCAATTATATATTATTATGTTAAATAAATATAATAAGTTTATTTAGACTCATGATAATAACCCAACATATATGTGATCTTTGCATTTGTACTCGTTTATTAAATGAGATCTATTTTAAGTTCAACATTCGACGTTGCCAAATATTGTATTCTGGTTTGACAAGCATCGAAGGCTTATTGCTGAAACCAGTCTTATGGGTATTGTGATTGTTTTGTGACATTCCTTTTTATCTTTGTGAAAACATGGTATGTACATAATATTTTTGAATTTGATACTTTACACTCTGTAATTCGATACAACGAACAATTGGTTATTAATTATGTGAGTTGATCTTTTGTGTTAAACTTATTGTGAAATCAAGTTTAATGTAATGTCACACCCAACCGATGGCGGAAACATCGAGGCGGGACGAAATAGATTGCTCATTGCTCATAAATACTAGTTGCGACAATATTTAGATAAATCGGATTTCATTTCATAACAAAATTCAATACATTACAAGGGAAATTCAAATAACAACATAAATTGGCAAAATTTGATACAACAATATTAAACCTAAACGTCTAAATGTGTATCTATCGTCCTTGCTACTTTGATTTCATAGCATCATCTTCATCAACCTGTAACATGTTTTAAAATAACAATTCAATGCAAAAGCAAAGGCGAGTACACAAGTTTAAGCATAGCATACGTACACGAATAAAGTTCAAACAATCCTCATGGCAACTATGATTTTTACAAGAGCATATACAAGGCATGTAATACTACTAGTCAAACCCTTAACCCAAACACGATATTTTAACATGGCCTCTAGATTACATGTCAAACGAAGGCTAAAATAGTTAATGACTAAGGTATTACATAAAGAATGTCCAAGATATAAGCATCAATGTAAACGATTCAAGTATTCATTGATATAGGATTGGTTGTGCATTTCATAAAGTTTAAGTATTGTGATTTTGTATATGGAAACATGTTACACCTAAAAGTGTTATAAACGAAAAGTGGGTCGAGTGTACTGACGGTTTTGCTAAGTCTTCTAACTTGACAAGTTCGTGAAGATAGTTGTTTGATGGGATGAACGCCGAGTTATCCTACAAAAGGAAAACAATGGCGTATGAGTATTTTGGGGATGATGATGGAACATTCGGATTTAAGATTCAACATGGAACAAAGTATATGATACGAAAATAGTCACTAAGGTATTAACACTTGTCTTTGACACTATAATAATCCATAAGGATTTAATATGTTTTCATAGGTTCAAGACCTATTAGAATCATGACAAGGAACTATACACATGAGTGATAAACTTAATAACTCGATAGATGATTCTTTAGTCATTATCAAGAGTTCGGTTTTAAGGATTTATACTATAGTCCATATATTATATATATTATATATATATATATATATATATATATAATATATATATATTATATATAGTTGTATAATCATGTAGGATGTGGGAGGATGAACCATCCACTTTGGTACCTCTTAGTGTCATGTAAGTCAAGTATGAGGTGGGAGGATTAACCATCCACTTTGGAACCTCGTATGATGTCCACCACTACACAAGTCACCATAGGTAACAAGGAGGGTCTTAGAACAATGATATGAACAAGAATGTAAATGACAATAATGTAATTGTGTCACCATGATACCAAGTAGCCAAGTGTAATACAACCCGGTGAGCACACTTTGACACACGTCAAAGGCTAGACGGGGTTGTGACATTTTAGAATTAGCAAACTACTTGGGATAATGATGAAAATCATCAAGTGATGTGTGGTTTCAAAGTTTAGGATAGCCCAAGCTAACCAAGGTGGACACACATGAACAAGTTCATGAACTTGCATCACTTTTGAGCTTGAAGCTCTACGAAAATAGAATTCTTGTGCGGATAAATCCTCTATTTTGAATGTCTCAACCTTGTTTTTAAGCCTAACCAACCACAAGTAGTGTTGTAAAAATTAGGACATAGGTTTGAGATGAGTTTAACTCAAGTTGGATGAAGATTAATAAGTTTTGAAAAGTTTTAAACACAAACAGAAAGTTTTGGACATATTGGGAGCATTTCCAAGTTTGGATTCTCCATGGAGAACCCTTGGATTCAATCCCAATGTTTATCCAAGTATTTCGAACGAAGAATCAAGCAAAAAGAACAAGATTTGAGCAAGTTATGCTCACTTTTGTGAGGGAGGTGCAATCTGCCCGAAAATCTGATGTTGCAAGTTCTTGAGAGTGTTTGAGAGTGATTTTGGTGAGATAAGAGAGTTGTGAAAGTGGAAAATGGCTTGAAGGAGTGTTGGTATTTATAAGGATGAGTTTAAGGTTTGTTAAGAGTGTTTAAATGAGCTTAGAAGGTGATTGGGGAAGAGTTTGGAGGTGGGATCGTGCCAAACCCGCGAGTTAAACCATTCTGTCCCGCCAGATACCCTTACGGACCGTAAGGGTATCCTCTTGCGGTCCGTAAGGCTCGGGCCGGGACACCATTTTCATATTTTGTTATTTTGCTCAATTTTTGACGGGTTTCAAGCTAAGTTATGATATTTTAAGGTGTGCTAAGGTGCCACAAGCATAATTAACATGTTATAATGTATGTGTAAGTATAAAATGGATACGATTGAGTACGAACATCATGTTTAAGTTTTGAATAAGTATAATCATCACGTTTTGCAAGTTTTTCACACGATTACGAGTATCATGAATATGTTTCAAGTGTATGCATATGTATAAGTATAAAACGGTTATGAATAAGAAATATATGAACAAAATACGAGTTTTCATTATGATCCAAGCCTCAGAATACAATGATTACAACGATAATTCGAATCCGTGATACGATGCTTTCCGAAAATAGAAATACAATACGAGCTAGCTATAAATAGAAAGTATGAAAACGCGGGAGCGTTACAGTCTCTCCTCCTTTAGGAAATTTGGTCCTGTAATTTAGGAAGATGCAACGAAGAGATGCGGGTACTTAGTCTTCATATCACTCTCGAGTTTCCAAGTAAATTCAGCGCCACGTTTCCCTTCCCAACAAACTTTTACGATAGGGATACGACTGCACCTCAATTGCTAGATTCCTCGGTCCATGATTTCAACCGGTTTTTCCACAAAGTGCAAAGCATCATTGATTTGAAGATCTTCGGGCGGAACTTGAAGTCCTTCTTCAGCTAGACACCTCTTTAGATTTGAAACGTGAAACACAGGATGAACATTGTTGAGCGTTTGAGGTTAGTCCAGTCGATACGCTACCTTGCCAATCCTCTCGAGAATCTTGAAAGGACCTACGTAGCGAGGAGCGAGTTTGCCTTTCTTACCAAAACGAACAACACCCTTCCAAGGTGCCACCTTGAGAAGTACATGATCACCTACATTAAACTCCAAAGGCTTACGTCTTTTGTCAGCGTAGCTCTTTTGTCGACTTCGTGCTTTGAGAAGATTATCACGTATTTGTAAGATCTTATCCGTCGTCTCTTGTATTAATTCGGGACCGATGATCTGAACATCCCTAATCTCGTGCCAACAAATAGGCGAACAACACTTGCGACCATACAATGCTTCAAATGGAGCCATTTGAATACTAGCGTGATAACTATTGTTGTACGAGAATTCTACCAAGGGTAAGTGCGAATCCCAATTGCCGCCAAAATCGATTACGCATGACCGAAGCATATCCTCCAAGGTTTGGATAGTACACTCGGTTTGACCATCGGACTGAGGATGAAAAGCGGTGCTAAGATTAAGTTGAGTGCCAAGGGCGGATTGAAAAGTTTGCCAAAGGCGAGAGGTGAAACGAGCGCCGCGATCAGAGATAATATCAAGAGGAGTACCATGACGACTAATGATTTCATCTGTGTAGATACGAGCCAATTTCTCGACTTTGTAATCTTCACGAATAACGAGGAAATGCGCGGATTTGGTTAAACGATTGATGATAACCCAAATGTTGTCATGACTAGAGGGAGTACGAGGCGATTTTGTGATGAAATCCATGGCTATGCTCTCCCATTTCCAGACAGGAATTTTTGGTTGTTCGAGCAAACTAGAGGGACGTTGATGTTCTGCCTTGACCTTAGAACACGTAAGGCATTTGGACACGTAAAGAGCGATATCACGTTTCATCCCAGGCCACCAATAGGATGCACGCAAATCATGGTACATCTTATCGGCTCCAGGATGAACGGAGTATCGGGATTTGTGGGCTTCGTCCATCAAGGTGTTTCGAAGGTTACAACGATCGGGAATCCAATGCGATCATGATAGTAAAGAATACCATTGGGCTTAGCTTCGAGTGGATTTTTGACTCCACAATTCAACTCGTTACCGAGGTTAGCCTCGTTGATAACGGCAAATTGTGTTTGACGAATCAACTCGTTGAGTTTTCCCACGATTTGGTAGCAACGAACACTCTTAGCATGAGTCTTACGACTGAGTGCATCAGCCACGACATTCGCCTTTCCAGGGTGGTAGCGAATATCACAGTCGTAGTCGTTTAACAATTCTACCCAACGACGTTGATGCATGTTGAGTTCCTTATGGTCGGTGAAGACCGTACACTTTGTACCATAAAGGTAGTGTCGCCAAATCTTTAATGCAAAAACAACTGCACCAAGTTCAAGGTCATGCGTAGTATAGTTTTTTCTCATGTATTTTGAGTTGTCTCGATGCGTAAGTGATTACTTTGTCTCGTTGCATGAGAACGCAATCAAGACCTGATTAGAGGCATCGCAATACACGACGAAATCGTCGTTCCCATCGGGGAGGGTGAGGATAGGTGCATTACAAAGTATGTCCTTAAGCGTTTGGAAAGATTCCTCTTGTTCGGGACCCAAACAAAAGGTTTATCTTTTTGAGTCAACGAAGTCAAAGGAACGTCAATCTTTGAGAAGTTCGAGATGAACAGCGATATTACCCAGCTAGGCCAAAAAAGAACGAATTTCAGAGGGCGACTTAGGTGTAATCCAATTCTTCACATCTCCACATCTTCTATCTTTCCAGGGTAACATTAATACCGAGTTCATTGACTATGTGACCTAAGAATTGAACTCTTTTAGCCAAAATTTACACTTGGAAAATTTGGCATAAAGACGTTCGGTTTGCAAAAGCTGAAGAATGAGACGTAAATGTCATCCATGCTCTTTTTCGTCTTAGAGAAGATTAGGATATCTTCGATGAATACAATGACGAAATGATCGAGAAAAGGTTTACACACGCAATTCATGAGATCCATAAACACTACATGGTGCGTTGGTCGAACGAAAAGGCATGACTACGAACTCGTAGTGTCCATAACTGTGCGAAAAGCAATTTTGGGTACATCTTCCTCAGAAACTCGAAGTTGATGATAGCCAGAACGGAGATCAATCTTTGAAAAGCACTTCGCGCCTTGCAATTGATCGAAGAGATCGTCAATACGAGGAAGTGGATAGCGGTTTTTTACTGTAAGCTTGTTGAGCTCATGATAGTCAATACACATGCGGAATGATCCATCTTTCTTCTTGACGAACAAAACAGGAGTGCCCCAAGGAGAAGTACTAGGACGTATAAAGCCTTTATCAAGAAGTTCTTGAAGCTGACTTGATAGTTCTTGCATCTCCGAGGGTGCTAATCGATTGGGAGCTTCGCAACAGGAGTTGCGCCAGGGATAAGATCAATACGAAAATCGACGGCTCGAGGAGGCGGAGGACCAGGAAGATCCTCAGGAAAAAGAGAAGGAAACTCACAAATGACATGAACATCACTTATGCTAGAACCTTTGTCTTTCTTTTCCACAACATGGGCGAGAAAGGCAAAGTACTCCTTACGCAAGTACTTATTCTCCTTGATGCATGAAATAAGCTTCAGACCTTTAGGTTTCTCGCCATAGACGTGTAGAGAATCACCTTGAGGAGGAGGGAGGTGAATGAATTTTTTCGGAATAAACAACTTCGGCACAAACTCGCATAAGCCAATCCATGCCTACTATGATGTCGAAACTACCCATTTGCATGGGAATGAGATCAGATGGAGAACGTATGATCGTTAAGAATCAAAGAGCAACCAGAAAGAACGGAATCAACGGAGATGGTTTTACCATTAGTGACTTCGACAGCGAAAGGATTAGGAATTTTAGATCGTTTACACTTAAGCAAGGGTTCAAATTCTAGAGATATAAAGCTTCTATCAGCACCAGTATCAAATAGACAAGTAGCATAAATATGGTTCACAAGGAACGTACCAGTAATAGCGTCGTTAGAGCTTTTAGCTTGAGCTGAGGTAAGCATGAAAGCTCGTCCTTTAGCAGGCTCAGGCTGCTGTTGCTGCTGCTGTTGTTAGCGCGGTTGGTTGAGA
The DNA here is from genome assembly GCA_947069175.1 of Scalesia atractyloides. Lineage (NCBI taxonomy): Eukaryota > Viridiplantae > Streptophyta > Magnoliopsida > Asterales > Asteraceae > Scalesia > Scalesia atractyloides. The sequence goes on along the minus strand of CAMTDV010000005.1, from coordinate 72,442,941 downwards.
AGAGGGCAAACATTGGCGAGATGATTTAAATTGCCACATTTGAAACACGCTCGCACAGGAGCATTTTGACGTTGCAGTTGAGCTTGATTCGGGTTAGGGTTAGGATTTTACATGATGGCTTGGCTTGCTGGTTTTGTGGTGGAGGAAAGTTGGGCAACGGTTAGCAAAATGTCCTAACCTTTAACATTGGGCACACCTGCGACATGGCGTGCCGGCGGGATGGTGGTAGGAGCAGTTAGTACACTTGGGAATGAGGTCCAGTGTAGCCACGCTTGGGTTATTCGGTGGTAGCAGGGGTGATGGCTGCAAGGGTTTGGAGAGGTTGAGGGTTTTGCGGAGTGATGACCGCATTATTCTGAACAGAAGCCTCCCGCTTCTTGTTCCGGTTGATGTTGTTTTTCTTGGTTTGGGAGGAAGGAGGTTCGGTAGTGGTGGTGGTATCGGTGATGGCTTGGTGTACATGCTTCGTAGGAACCTTGTCGTAGTCCCCTTGAAGGATATAGGTATGGTTAAGCTCTATGATGGTGCTATAAGCTTCTTCGATGGTTTTAGGGTGTACGGCGGCTACATGGTTCATAATCACAGGCAAAAACGAACGAATGAGCTTAGCTATCGCCTTGGGGACCATATCCACCTGTCCAGGACAGACGATACTCAACTTTTTGAAGCGAGCGATCAATCCCTCAGTGTCGCTCCCTTGCTGAGTGAGATTCCAGAATTCGTTCTCGAGCTTCTGGGTCTCGTGGGGAGGACAGAACTGATCCCTCGTGAGCTGCTTAAGCTTGTCCCAAGTTAGAGATTGGGCTGCTTCGTTGCCACGCTTGTTGCATTTAGTAGTCCACCACTCGAGGGCATCTCTGGCGAAAGACCCCGAGGTGAGGTTCGAAGTTCATCAGGGCACCCGCTCTAAAGAAAGGTAAGTTCCATCGCGTCAAACCAATTGATCATGGCGGTGACGCCGTCCATGCCAGTGAATTCAACTGGTTTACAAGCCATGAAATGCTTTAATTGGTAGGTAGTTTTGGGGGCTTTGGTTTTCGAATCGGCGGAGGATTTGGGTGTTTCGGTGTTGATGGTTTGAAGTTGGCTAACAATATCGGGGATGACACGGGCCATTTGATCGGCCATTTGCTCAGCAACAAGACCAACAAGGTCTTGCTTGGAGATGGAGTCTTCATTGTTGTTGTTGTTGTTGTTATTGGACCCCTTGTTGGACCTCTTGGACTTCTTGTTAGAGATTGTGGAGTTCATCTAGAGGTTCAACATAGAAGAAAAAGGGGATGAGACTTGATCATAATAAAGAAAACAAGTTTTGTATAAGCATGTATAAGGTTCAAGCATGGTTCACATAAGATTGCATGGGTTCATCAAGTATAGTTCACAAAGTTTGCGTGTATCAAGTATAGCATGTATAATCACGTATGAATGCGAATAAAGAGTATAAATTTAGTGTGTTCACGAGGATTAGTATTGTTTTTGATTGCGATAAACGTGCGAGTTATGTAACGGTTCGAAACGAATAAGGTAACAAGTATAAAATACATAAAAATTGAGATAACATAAAAGATTGTCTCAATAAAACATGGGATTGTTTCGGGTAGAGAAACGTCGACTGTTCCAAAGTGATTCGTAAGATCTTTCGAGTTAGGGACATGCTTTAGCCTAATAGGTAAAATGCTCTCGTCGAGAAGCGATTAATGGCATTTTACCCTTCCAGTACTACATGTCCCTAGTCGATCAAAAATTCAAGACTTTGGCGAGATTGAAAATCGAGAAACGGGACTAGTTGACAAGGTGTGGTTTTCACCCCTAACTTGACAACATTGTACCCTAAGTGTGTTTTGTTTCTCACTAAACGAGGAGCATATTCCGACTCGTTTGCAAGATCCACTAGAGTATGAAATGGAAGTTTCCATCAAGATGTGGATATCACTCCTAACTTGATGGTATAACTTCGTGAAAAATCAAATACATGGATGAGGGATTTCACTAAAAAATGTAAGTCGTTGGACCTATCTTGGTGCAAATCGCCTCGTTTGCATCATGAGTGTCTTCAAGTCTTCAAGTGTATTGTGTAAACGTCTTAGGAAAGACGTTATGTAAGTATTAAGACCAAAAGATAAGGAAGAAGCAATGAGGAAGAATAAAGTTTTAAGCATAAGACAAGAATGGTCAAAAAAGGACACTTAAACTATAGACTAGTTCGAACATGGAAATTCTACATAATTCCATATAGTTATGGCTCTGATACCAATCTGCCACACCCCAACCGATGGCGGAAACATCAACGCGGGACGAAATAGATTGCTCATTGCTCATAGATACTAGTTGCGGCAATATTTAGATAAACCGGATTTCATTTCATAACAAAATTCAATACATTACAAGGGAAATTCAAATAACAACATAAATTGGCAAAATTTGATACAACAATATTAAACCTAAACGTCTAAATGTGTATATCGTCCTTGCTACTTTGATTTCATAGCATCATCTTCATCAACCTGTAACATGTTTTAAAATAACAATTCAATGCAAAATCAAAGGCGAGTACACAAGTTTAAGCATAGCATACGTATACGAATAAATTTTAAACAATCCTCATGGCAACTATGATTTTACAAGGGGCATATACAAGGCATGCAATACTATTAGTCAAACCCTTAACCCAAACACGATATTTTAACATGGCCTCTAGATTACATGTCAAACGAAGGCTAAAATAGTTAATGACTAAGGTATTACATAAAGAATGTCCAAGATATAAGCATCAATGTAAACGATTCAAGTATTCATGGATATAGGATTGGTTGTGCATTTCATAAAGTTTAAGTATTGTGATTTTGTATATGGAAACATGTTACACCCAAAAGTGTTATAAACGAAAAGTGGATCGAGTGTACTCACGGTTTTTCTAAGTCTTCTAACTTGACAAGTCCGTGAAGATAGTTGTTTGATGGGATGAACGCCGAGTTATCCTACAAAAGGAAAACAATGGCGTATGAGTATTTTGGGGATGATGATGGAACATTCGGATTTAAGATTCAACATGGGACAAAGTATATGATACGAAAATAGTCACTAAGGTATTAACACTTGTCTTTGACACTATAATAATCCATAAGGATTTAATATGTTTTCACAGGTTCAAGACCTATTAGAATCGTGACAAGGAACTATACACATGAGTGATAAACTTAATAACTCGATAGATGATTCTTTAGTCATTATCAAGAGTTCGGTTTTAAGGATTTATACTATAGTCCATATATATATATATAGTTATATAATCATGTAGGATGTGGGAGGATGAACCATCCACTTTGGTACCTCTTAGTGTCATGTAAGTCAAGTATGAGGTGGGAGGATTAACCATCCACTTTGGAACCTCGTATGATGTTCACCACTACACAACTCACCATAGGTAACAAGGAGGGTCTTAGAACAATGATATGAACAAGAATGTAAATGACAATAATGTAATTGTGTCACCATGATACCAAGTAGCCAAGTGTAATACAACCCGGTGAGCACACTTTGACACACGTCAAAGGCTAGACGTGGTTGTGACACTTTAGAACTAGCAAACTACTTGGGATAATGATGCAAATCATCAAGTGATGTGTGGTCTCAAAGTTTAGGATAGCCCAAGCTAACCAAGGTGGACACACATGAACACGTTCATGAACTTGCATCACTTGTGAGCTTGAAGCTCTATGAAAACAGAATTCTTGTGCGGATAAATCCTCTATTTTGAATGTCTCAACCATGTTTTTAAGCCTAACCAACCACAAGTAGTGTTGTAAAAATTAGGACATAGGTTTGAGATGAGTTTAACTCAAGTTGGATGAAGATTAATAAATTTGAAAAGTTTTAAAAACAAACAGAAATTTTTGGACATATTGGGAGCATTTCCAAGTCTGGATTCTCCATGGAGAACCCTTGGATTCAATCCCAATGTTTATCCAAGTATTTCGAAAGAAGAATCAAGCAAAAAGAACAAGATTTGAGCAGGTTATGCTCACTTTTGTGAGGGAGGTGCAATCTGCCCGAAAATCTGATGTTGCAAGTTCTTGAGAGTGTTTGAGAGTGATTTTGGTGAGATAAGAGAGTTGTGAAAGTGGAAAATGGCTTGAAGGAGTGTTGGTATTTATAAGGATGAGTTTAAGGTTTGTTAAGAGTGTTTAAATGAGCTTAGAAGGTAATTGGGGAAGAGTTTGGAGGTGGGATTCGTGCCAAACCCGCGAGTTAAACCATTCTGTCCCGCCAGATACCCTTACGGACCGTAAGGGTATCCTCTTGCGGTCCGTAAGGCTCGGGCCGGGACACCATTTTCATATTTTGTTATTTTGCTCAATTTTTGACGGGTTTCAAGCTAAGTTATGATATTTTAAGGTGTGCTAAGGTGCCATAAGCATAATTAACATGTTATAATGTATGTGTAAGTATAAAATGGATACGATTGAGTACGAACATCATGTTTAAGTTTTGAATAAGTATAATCATCACGTTTTGCAAGTTTTTCACACGATTACGAGTATCACGAATATGTTTCAAGTGTATGCATATGTATAAGTATAAAACAGTTTTGAATAAGAAATATATGAACAAAATACGAGTTTTCATTATGATCAAAGCCTCAGAATACAATGATTACAACGATAATTCGAATCCGAGATACGATGCTTTCCGAAAATAGAAATACAATACGAGCTAGCTATAAATAGAAAGTATGAAAACGCGGGAGCGTTACAGTCTCTCCTCCTTTAGGAAATTTGGTCCTGAAATTTAGGAAGATGCAACGAAGAGAAGCGGGTACTTAGTCTTCATATCACTCTCGAGTTTCCAAGTAAATTCAGCGCCACGTTTCCCTTCCCAACAAACTTTTACGATAGGGATACGACTGCACCTCAATTGCTAGATTCCTCGGTCCATGATTTCAACCGGTTTTTCCACAAAGTGCAAAGCATCATTGATTTGAAGATCTTTAGGCGGAACTTGAAGTCCTTCTTCAGCTAGACACCTCTTTAGATTTGAAACGTGAAACACAGGATGAACATTGTTAAGCATTTGAGGTATGTCCAGTCGATATGTTACCTTGCCAATCCTCTCGAGAATGTTGAAAGGATCTACGTGGCGAGGAGCAAGTTTGCCTTTCTTACCAAAACGGACAACAACCTTCCAAGGTGACACCTTGAGAAGTACATGATCACCTATATTAAACTCCAAAGGCTTGCGTCTTTTGTCAGCGTAGCTCTTTTGTCGACTTCGTGCTTTGAGAAGATTATCACGGTCGCGGGCCGCGACTAGGCTAGGCTTACACCTCTCGCGCCCCGCGAGAGGGTGCCAGCGACAGAAAAATTTTAAATAGATGGCAACTTGCATGCTCTACACATTTACACGAGTTTGCCACCTCTCAGCACCTCAAGACACGTCCTTGGACACTTGTTGATGCCCATGAACACCTGGCAACATCTCTGGAACCTCCTTGCTACATATGTGTTGAGATTTTTGAAGTTTCAACATACTTTTTATTACCAAGTGCATCCAGTTCTTGCTTGAGGAGGTTCTGAGCAAATCCAGGCATTCCAACTCATTTCCAAGATTTCCATTTCGTTCTTAGCACACTCTTGGATGAATTGTATGTTTTCAAATTAGTGCTTAGTCAAATTCTTATAGTTATAGCATAGAACAAGGTCTTGACGTAAAAACGCCTTGACTTTGCTCTAAATCCGTGTATACTCCGTCATTGTGCGTAACGAAAGATCCTACATGTTCATAATGATGGAGGTTTAAACCCTCATGAGGGCATCTTCAGATTATCATGGATTCATGGCCGATTGGCGAATCAAACGAAATGTCAATAAAACTCAAACTGAGCAATTTTTGTAAAATCCATATCTAATGATCCAGAAGTTATAAATTATGTTTTGAAGCATTAATAACCTTAAAATAAGTATTAGAACTTGTGTCAACAGATTCGGCTCGTCAAATTTTGGTATAGGCTCGGTTTGTAACGGAAAGTCTCCAACAGTTGACTTTCTGTTGACTTTCGGTTCTGACCCGTTTTGAGCTATTATTGATACTAAGTTCTGGTCATTTTATGACCATGATTATGTCTATAATATTGTCCTAAAGTTTCGTGACTCAATTCCTAAGAAATCCGGATTATGTCATAAGTTCCGTAAAAATCCTTAAAACTTTGCAAATAGGTCCTTTTTACGCAAAATAAGATTTCTAGCACATATGAGCATATGGATAGTATACTTACTGATATGTTATAATAAGTAGAACCATTTGGGAAGTTTGTTCAATTTATGACTTAAATATATGCTTGAGAATCGCTAATCGCCGCTAAACGACTAAACAACTTTTTTTACGGAAAAATAGCAAGAATTAAACTTTTTATAATCAAAACTTTAACTTACTGATGTTATAAGTTAAATAACATATTTTGGTCATTTAAAACAGGTTCTAACTTCAGTTTATATTAAATATCGATTTAACGGCATTTTAGCGACTTTTACGCCTTTCAGCGCATAAGTATGGTTTAACACCATAACCATGAGCCGAGACTTGTTACCTACTGATTTATAAACTTATTTTTAATATAACAAGAGTAAGTACAAGTCCCAAACTCAGAATCCCAAATTCGGCTTCAAAGCTATGTGTGAAATTACTAAAATGTCCCTACGAGATATAGTGTGTTTTAAAATCATCAAGCACACATATATTTGATATCCTACTGTTATAACATGATAAAATAAATATTTTTACGGAATATTTAAGGTCATAACATCAGATTCACTTAAACATCTTTTATAAGCCTAAAAATGACCAAAATACCCTTGTAGGGCATAAATCGGTTTTAAATACAACTCGGGCCTATCCTTGCCAATGTTACTGATTTTATATCATATTTTAAACAACATATCATTATGGAACTTATATTCGACTCTTACGGTTACCCGGTTTCGCATAACGCGTTCGGTTAAACATACGTAGCTAGTTTGCATATTTAAACCAAAACGGGTTAACTTTGTCCATTCCTTATCAAAATCCAGAATGCTATTGGTCTTCCCATATTATACAAGTCTATGTACTTGCCGGGCCCAATTAACATTCTATTCCGGTCATCGCTTAATCTAGTGTATCGTATTGTATCATAATTTAGCGTAAGACTAACCGGTCCAAGTCTAGGACTTAATTTAGGACCCGTTAGCATTCTAATATTGGTTATTAATTACCATCACTCCAGACTGAACGCCTCCCGGTAGATTGCTCATGTACTTGCTCTGGAATACGGCTGAATTTGGATTACTTGCGAACTTCAATTCAGGTAAATACTCTTAACTTATTTTCCCTATACGGGCTTGGGATACGGTAGACTACTACCGCTTGGTTGGGTATGGGATAATGTTTTATCCAGTTGTGATAATTAACTGAAATCTTACATAACCCGGTTTTGATATGTTTTGACTGAAACTAAAACATTGAGGGTGGGCTTGACTGTGTCCGGGATATCCTTGGCTCACTAAATTGGTAGTGGCCATGACAATATAGCATGGCGTGTAGGCATACACTGGGTAATTGCTATCCTGCTTTTTGTGTGAAAGTTCAGAGTGGTGTGTTAGTCGATCATGTCTCGGTTTCTGTACTGGGCCTCATATATAAAAGCCAGCATGTAAATCTGTATACAAGGTTGTGACACCTCGAAAATTTCATCCACTAAAATTCCGACACGTGTCCCGAAATTTTTGGTTGCCACGTGCTAAACGAGAGGGACAAAAATCGCCAACATGTTATTTTATAACCTCTGAGTGGTGAGTATTAAAGTCGAGGGGTTAAACGTGTCAACATGCTAAATCTATGCCTCTGAGTGACCTTTTAACGAACCCGGAGCTTAATGATGTTCGGTTATACTCCCGAGAGTGCTAACCAGGGGCCATATTGAATAAAACATGCTTTTATGTCGAAATATGGAATTTTGAAGAAGTTCAGGGGCCAAAATGGAAATTTTGTGTTTTGACACCTCAGGCGCCACGCGCCAGGGACTGGGTGTCCCCGCGCGACGCGCGGGAGAGGTCACTTTGCAGAAACAGCATGCCAGCTGCTGATCTGCATGCTTGTCCACCTCTAAACCCACCTGCACTCTCACAGCTCGAAACCATGGCCTCAATTCTGGTTTTGGACACCTCCTAGCACACTTGGAGTGATCTCAAGTGTTCCCATAACACTTGTCTCAATCCTAGATCACCCACTTCAAGTATAAATATGGGAGTTCATCAACCCCATTTCTTGCACCTCTCAAAATATCTTCTCTCTATCACTCACTTGGAAGGCTCCTAATCTTCAAGGAGCAATCCCTGAGTTTCTTAAGTCATCCTTGGTTCACTTGTAAGTGTTCCAATCCTTTCTTTTCATTTTTATTAGGCTTTAAGCCAAAGTCAAAGCGTTGACGTAAAAACGCTTTGACTTTCAGCTAAGACCATTACGGTCCAGCCATTGTTCGGTACGAACGTGGCTACGTGATCATAATCATAATTAGGTAGGTGTTAATCCCTCAAGAGGGCACCTCCTGATTACCACGTTTGCTTGGTCAATTGACGGGTCAAAGCTATTAATAAAAAAATCAAACTGGGTCAGTTTTTAAAATAAATTCATATATGATAATGTAGGTGTTATAAAATACATTTTGACACTTTAATAACTTGGTAATAAGTATTAGAACATGTATAAACATGTTCGGCCCGTCAAGTCCAGGTCTAAGGTCGGTTCGCAACCGAAAGTCACAAAAGTTGACTTTTGCTTTGACTTTCAGTTCTGACCCGATTTAGCAACATTAGCTACTGTCCCTAAGTTTCATTATGACCATGTTATAGTATACTATAACCCTCTGGAGTTATAGGACATGGCCATGTAGTAATCCGAGTTTTTACTTAAGTATCCGTTAAAAATGCTAAAACGCCCTTTTAACACATAAAATGGTTTAAACATAATTTTGACATCAAAACTCGATACCTACTAATGTAATATCATTATTAGGACTATTTGGGATATTCATTGAGGTTGCAAACTAAGTTTAAGCTATAGTTTGCACATTATGTCCTTAAATGACGATGTTACCCTTTCGACACTCAAAATAAGTTTTAGACATTCAAATAAACCAAAACCTTGTACTTACTGATGCAATATATATCTTAACATATTTTGGTCATTCAAACCTGGTTACAACAACAGTTTTACTTAAATATCGTTTAAATCGTCATTTAACGACTTAATCACCATTTCGGCGCGTAATGTGGTTTAAAACCATATTGGAGCATTGAGACTTGATACCTACTGATTTCAAAACATATTTTAAAATTATTAATAGTGGGTACATGTCCCAAACTCAGATTCTTAAATAAGTTATCAATTATATGTGAAATGACCAAATTACCCTTTCGGGACATAGTTTGGTCTTAAACTATAAACCACGCATATAATTGATGTCCTATTGATATAACACCTTAAAATAGGTATTTTTACAGAATGTTTATATTAATAACATCAGTTTACATATAAGCCCGCTTATTACATTTTAGAAATGACGAAAACGCCCTTTAAGGCATAGTTTGCTTTTAAAACTATAACGGGCCGTCATATCAATAACCTATTGTTATAATAACATATTTTAAACTTAATGGCATATGGAACTTGCATAGGACTCACCGGTTACCCAGTTTCGCTTATATGCGTACGGTTAAGCCTACGTGACTAGTTTACGCAACTTAACCGAAAACGGGTTTAACCATATCAAAATATTCTCAAATTCCATAATGTAAAATGGTAACCCATATTATACAAGTCCTAGTACTTGTCGGGTCTAAAATACATTCTTTTTTGGTCATCGCTTAATCTAGCGTTTTCATACCGTTATCTTTATTTTAAGTTAGCTGGTCTAAGTCAATGACTAAATAAAGACCCGCTAACTAACTAATCGGTTAATAATACCATCCACTCCAGACTAGAGACTTCCGGTAGATTGTCTCCGAGCTAGTTTATTTTGATTAAGGCTGTGCTTTGCTTATTTTCTTATTACTAGAGACTTTTGCAAGCCATGTAAATACTTTAACTTATTTTCCCTTATACGGGCTTGGGATACGGTATACTAATACCGCATGGTTGGATATGGGATCAAAGACCAATGAGTCGGGAATTCAAAGAATCCATTTTAATCCGTATTGCTTAATATTAAACATTTGGGGGGTTAAAACGACCGTGTCCTGGATATCCACGGCTCATTTAATTGCAAATGGCCACGACCTAAGCACGGGGTGTAGGCATACACCTGTCAGATGCTAAAATAAAGTATTACCCAATAGGGGTGCACCTATTAAAGGTGTTAAAGTGGTGTGTCGATTAATCATGATCCCGGCATAGTTTTCGGGCTCTAAATGTATTATTAGCATTTAAAACTGATAACATGAAATTATTTATCCCAAGTTATTTATAAAACAAAGTACCATTGTGTACACTAAATGTTTTCGAAATGTTTTCAAAATGAGTCGGTTAAATGCATTTACCAGTGAAAACTAACGTATTTTCAAAAGACTAAGCGCAAGTGACAAGTATACGTAAATAGGCTGGAAGTACTCGGCGAAGCTTAAGAGGAATTGCAACCCTTTGCTTATAAGGCCTTAGTCTGTCAAGTTTCATTTTGTATTCACATTTCATTCCGCCTGTGGATCTAGTTACAAGCGTTGTATTTATTATTTTTGAACTTTGAACATTCAAACGTTTGTAATAGTAACTATCTAGACTTCCGCTGTGTATTATTGTATTGTTTGGTAATGATGATATCAACTTACGTCACGATATTCCCCAACCGGGCCCACCGGGTTACACGTGGAAATTAGGGGTGTGACAAAGGTCTTTTGTACTGCCCCAAGTTATTGATGAAAATGTGCCTTGTGCACCTAAAACCATTTTCGAAAAGGTTTTCAAAATGAGTCGGTTGAGCGTATTTACCAGTGTAAACTGACGTATTTTCAAAAGCTTAAGTTACAGGTTGCAAGTACGGAATAGGCCGGGAGCTGCGGGGCAAATAACCAAGGAGTTGCGACCTTAGGGAATTGCCTGTTTATAGACTGTTATCATTTTGTATGTTTTTGCGATCCGCCTGTGGATGTAGTTACAACCATGTCTGTATATATTTATTTTGGACACTAGACACTTTCGGTTGTAATAGCTTAATTATTCCAAGCCTTCCGCTGTGTTATGCTTATTTGGTTATGATGATATCAACTGTACGCCACGATACTCCCCACCGGGCCCACCGGTAGACACGTGGATGTCGGGGTGTGACAGGTTGGTATCAGAGCCAAGGGAATTCGACACTTGCCATTAGTGTTTGATCTCAAACGATATAAGAAAACACATTCCTTATACTCTCGAGTCTAGGCTTTGACCTAGGATTATTCGTTTCCCTATTTTGTTATTTTGCTTGCTTTGGTTTTTAATTTGCTTTGTGACAGGAATTGACAAAGATGCTTCCAAAATTTTCTAGAGGAGCAAAAGGAAAAGGCCTCATGAGAGGTGGAGCTGCGGGTCAAGGACCTTCAAACCTGCATACCTACAACCCTTACGAGGATTCAGGAGACTCCTCATCACCATGGGAACCGTACCCTCATCGTCACTCTATATCCATGAGTATTCTCCACCGCCAGATTCACTGCCACCACAACCTACCCAATCTCACCACTCATGCTCCCATTCTTCCCATGAAAATTATAACATCGATATTCAATTCCACTCACCTTCTGTAACCCCACTGGAAGATTCCCCGGAGCCCATGGAAGAAGACTCCAACCCAGAAATGTCGGCAACGAGATCGATGGGTCATCCCATTTACTTATCCAGCGGATCTAACTCGTACGCTGGAACGCCACAGCACTATCCTGATGAATTTCAGGAAAAGTTTTCACAATATATTTTCTACGACACCCCATCTTACTGTAGCACACCATCCCACCACACTCCATCCTACCATACACCTATACACCATACCCCTCCACCTGACACCAACAGATGGAACAGCCACAACTACCACCTCGTCCACCTAGGAAGAGGAACGCACGCATGTCCGTGCGAATGGGACCCAGGGTTGAGTCCCTATCTCCCCAGCTTTCATCTTACCCCACTATCCCAGAAGATCCACAAATGGGTGGACCTTCTTATGCCTCGCCTTTCAACGAGCAACCGCCTTCTACTGTTGAGCCTGAGCCTCAACCACCCTTACCATTTGGCGAACCTCTTCAACCACCTCCGCCACCGAGTTTTGATAACCCCATACCTACCTACCAACAATTGCCAGAATATAATCCTTTAAATCCTTCTACCTGGCCAGAGCATAGCCATAGCCATCACATATCTCATCCTGACCCTTACCTAGAAATGGCCATGAATGCACATTACCATATCCCTACCAACCAGGCGGATATCCCTACTATGAGTACCAACATCCGATTGCACCGCCTCAACCCCAAACTCAACCACAACCGCAACCGCCACCGCTAACTATGAATGTTCTAAACGAAGCAATAGAACGAGTAAAAGAGCTACAAGAGAAATCAGCCAAGGACGCTAAGAAGAACCACAAACTATTAAAAAGGCTGATGAAAAAGTTAACGGAGAAGAAGGATTAAGCTCCATATTATCCTTATGTACTATGTTTAATTTAAATTAAGTCCTTGCATGGACAAGTATTTAATTTTAAGACCCCTGTGAGGGTATGTTTCTTATTTTAGTCCCTGTGAGGGCAATCTATCTTCTTTTCTTGTAAAAGACCCGTTTAGGGCAATTGTAATTTGAATTTTAAAATTAATGAAATTCCTTTTGTATTAATGTTATATGCACTATTATTATATCCATTGTTCAAGCCAACGTCTCGATATTAATTCGAAATTTGTGATCTGCAAGACATTTTTCAAGAAATCTCCTTGATGGTTTGCACCTGCCAAGTGACTAGGTCATATATATTGGCAAAACGGTAGTTAATATGGTGTTCTACCCTGATAGTTAAGGTTGAGAAATCCTATAAGGAGTCCCTTCTATCAAGAAGTGGTGAACTACGTTCTAAACTTCACTAGTCCGCCTGCTCTGGACTAGTTATTTAAACCATTTCAAGGAATTGCTATTCTAAAAAGTTAATATATTCAAGGTATTAACCTCCTGGCAGTGTGACCTGAGGAACCACACAACCCGTCAAGGCAAAGGACTATGTCCAAGCCTATATAATCTATTTTGATCTCGATCAGAAATCATCAGTGCGATGATTACTTTAATTAAACACCCATTGGTGGTGCAGTGCCTACGGCCGTATTAATATATCCATTAGTTATGTAACGCACACGGGCTATGTTATGTCCATTAGTGACAATGACATTTGCAGTCTACAACTCTCTGTCTCGAGGTAGTAAAACTATGTTCGAACCTCGAAGCTATTTGATCCATTGGTGATCTTGATTTTCATATTTCAAGCCTTTAGTGCTGCTTTAAATTGTCCTTGTGACAAGCCTATTATGCCACATTCTAACACCCCCCTTATTAAGGTCGTTTGTGCCGTTATCAATCAAATCAAACAAGTGTAATTAATTAAATTCCACGTGATTGCTTCAGCGTCAAAGTACAAGGATAGCTAGTTCAGATGAAGTAGATAGCCACCAAAGGGATGGAGGTGCCAACGAACAGATTGTAACTACTAGAGGTGAACTGCAGGCATTAATTGCCACCGAAGTAGAAAAAGCAATTAAAGATCGTGACGAGAAGAACGGTGAATCCAGTGCTTCACATACCAAACATACCTCTAAGCACACATCCAGGCATACATCTTCAAACCATTCTAAGCATTCATCGCAAAAGAAATCTGAACATCCCTCTCACGAGAAAGACGACTCTGAGCATTCGTCGAATATTGAAAGGAAAAGAAAGGAATACCGCAGAAAGACCCAATTTGATAAGGAAGGTTGCTCCTATAAATACTTCGTGTCTTGCAAACCACATGATTTCATAGGTGAAAAAGGAGCTATGGAAACGCTCTGATGGTTAGACGAGATTGAAACTATTGTGAAATCAGTGGGTGCACTGAGAAAGACATAGTGCAGTATGTAGCGCAATCATTCAAGGGCGATGCCCTCACGTGGTGGAAGTCGATGATCCAGTTTTCTGGGAAGGTTCATCTGTATAATCTAAGCTGGGAGAAGTTTGTTGAGCTGGTAAAGGATGCCTATTGTCCACCTCATGAGATGGAAAGGATCGAAACAGAATTTATTGGGCTAACCATGAAGAACCTTGACTGTGGGAAGTATGTATCGGAGTTTAACTCTATGTCGAGATTGGTGCCATATTTGATCACTCCCGAATCCAAACGCATCTCACATTTTATTGGCGGATTAGAGCTGGAGATTAAGGGTGATGTCAGGGCATCTAGGCCCGTGACATTTAGATATGTTGTAGACCTTTCTATGTTCTTGACTCAGATTTGAAGAGACAAAGGTCTCTTAGGTTTGAAGGTGGCGAGAAAAGAAAGAGAGAAAATGACAGGTTTCACTACTTTGGTAAGAACAAGAAGTTCGGGTCAAACAAGAACCATCAAAGGTCTGATAATAGGCCTAAATGCAGAAAGTGCAACAAGCGACACTTTGGTGCGTGTCGGGACGAGCTTCAGACAAAGCCTTGTGGGATTTGTAAGAGGCATGGGCACAAGGCTCTGGAATGTAAGGATTTAAAGGAGGCCACTTGTTTTAATTGCGGCGAGAAAGGACATATCAAACCCAGCTGTCCTAAGTACAAGAAAGATGACACTACTAAGGACGATGGGGCGAAGAAAGGAAAAGCTCGTGCTTTCCAGATGAAAGCCAAAGAGGCTGTGAACGATGACAATGTGATAACAGGTACGTTCCTTATTAATGATGTCTATGCTAGAGTTCTTTTCGATTCAGGGGCTGATAAATCATTTGTAGATCATAAGTTTAATGTCTTATTAAACTTGCGCATGAGAACTCTAGACATAACGTACGATGTAGAACTTGCTGATGGAACGATAGAAACCGCTTCTACGATTCTTGATGGATGTTTTATTTCCATTAAGGATCACTCTATTCCTGTTTCGCTCTTGCCAATGAAATTGGCAGGTTTCGATGTAGTTCTTGGTATGGACTGGTTGTCTAGTAACCATGCCCATATAGCCTGTAACAAGAAGCTCATCGAAATCAAAGCCGCGTCTGGTGATTTATTGTCTATCCAAGGTGATGTACGTTATGGGCTATCCGAGAAGGATTCGCTACTGAAGACGTCAAAGTGCCTGAAGAAGAATTGTGTCATTTATATGGCACAAGTTACCATTGGTGAAGCAAAGCCAAAGATCGAAGATTTACCCGTTATCTCTGAATTTGCTGATGTGTTTCCTGAAGACTTGTCTGGTCTACCTCCAGATAGGCAAGTAGAATTTAGAATTGATATCATACCTGGTGCAGCCCCAGTTGCTAGAGCCCCGTATAGACTTGCACCTATAGAAATGAAAGAGTTGAAGACAAAACTTGAGGAATTGTTGGAAAAAGGATTCATTCAGCCAAGTTCTTCGCCTTGGGGGAGCTCCAATATTGTTTGTGAAAAAGAAAGATGGTTCAATGCGAATGTGCATTGACTACCGCGAGCTGAATAAGTTAACAATTAAGAATCGATATCCATTGCCCAGGATCGATGATTTATTTGACCAGCTTCAGGGAGCAAGCTACTTCTCGAAGATTGATTTGAGGTCAGGTTATCATCAACTCAAAGTTCGACTGAAGACGTTCCAAAGACAGCGTTTAGAACAAGATATGGTCATTATAAGTTCTTAGTGATGCCTTTTGGACTCATTAATGCACCAGCATCATTTATGGATTTGATGAACAGCGTCTGCAAGCCGTATTTAGATAAGTTTGTCATTGTCTTTATTGATGATATACTTATATACTCTCGTAACCAGGAGGATCACAAGAAACATTTGAGGTGTATTTTGGAGTTGTTGAGACACGAGAAACTTTATGCAAAGTTTTCTAAGTGTGAATTTTGGTTGCGTGAAGTACAATTCTTAGGCCACGTGATTAGTGAACGTGGAATACAAGTTGACCCTGCCAAAGTCGAGGCAGTAATGAACTGGCAAGCCCCCAAGACACCATCCGAAATCCGAAGTTCTCTGGGTTTGGCCGGTTATTATAGAAGATTTATAGATAACTTTTCAAGGATAGCTACTCCATAGACGACCCTGACCCGTAAAGATGTTAAATTTGTTTGGGGTCCGAAACAGCAGGAAGCCTTTGATATATTGAAGTAGAAATTAAGTAATGCTCCTGTGTTGACTCTACCAGAAGAAATTGAAGATTTTGTGGTATATTGTGATGCTTCACATACCGGCATGGGGTATGTACTCATGCAAAGAGGAAAGGTAATTGCCTACGCTTCAAGGCAATTGAAGATACACGAAAGAAACTACACCACGCATGATTTGGAACTAGGTGTCGTGGTGTTTGCGCTCAAACTGTGGAGACATTATTTATATGGAACAAAGTGTGTTATATACACCGACCACAAAAATCTCCAACATTTATTCAATCAAAAGGATTTAAATATGTGACAGCGTTGGTGGATGGAGACGCTGAACGACTATGATTGCGAGATCCGTTATCATCCAGGCAAGGCAAATGTGGTTGCCGATGCCTTGAGCCGCAAGGAAAGGGTTAAGCCCATAAGGATCAATGCCAAGAGCATTCAGGTTAAGAATGATCTGAAAGATAAGATTTTGGAAGCTCAAAAGCAAGCTTTGTTAGAAGTGAATCTACCTAAGGAAGAACTGGGAAAGTTGGTAGAACAACTTACCCCGGGATATGATGGAATCCTAAGGTTTTGTGAACGAATTTGGATCCCAGTTTTCGGAGGAGTTAGAGATTTGATTCTCCAAGAAGCACACAATTCCAGGTATTCGATTCACCCGGGCGGTGACAAAATGTATAAGGATTTGAGACCCGATTATTGGTGGTCCGGATTGAAGAAATCCATAGCGGCCTATGTAGCTAAATGTTTGACGTGCTCACAAATTAAAGCTGAACATCAAAAGTTGTCAGGCCTATTGCAGCCATTGGAAATTCCCATGTGGAAATGGGAATGCGTAACTATGGATTTCATTACCAAGTTACCAAAAACAAAGCGGGGGAATGACGCAATATGGATGATTGTAGATAGACTGACTAAGTCAGTTCATTCCTGCCTATTAATGAGACTTATAGCTCTGACAAATTAGCAAAACTCTATGTTGACGAGATTGTTTCTTTACACGGTGTACCAATGTCCATTGTGTCGGATAGAGACACAAGATATACTTCGCACTTTTGTAAGAGTTTTCAACAAGCTTTGGGTACTCGGTTAAATTTTAGCACAACTTATCATCCTCAAATGGATGGGCAAAGTGAGCGCACTAAACAGACTTTGGAAGATAAGTTGGGATAGCCACTTGCCACTTGTTGAGTTTTCCTACAACAACAGCTATCATGCAAGCATTCAAGCCGCCCCATTTGAAGCTTTATACGGGAGAAAGTGTAGGACGCCCGTTTGTTGGGCAGAAGTTGGAGAAGCTCAACTGACAGGACCAGAAATAGTCCTGGAGACGACAGATAAGATCTTGCAAATTCGGGATCGTCTCAAGGCTATCAAGGATAGGCAGAAAAGTTATGCACATCAGAGGCGTAAACCTCTTGAGTTCCAGATGGGGGACAAGGTTTTATTAAAAGTATCGCCTTGGAAAGGCGTTATGCGCTTCGGAAAGAGAGGCAAGCTAAGTCCAAGATATGTTGGACCATTCGAGATTATCGAACGAGTTGGAGCTGTTGCATACAAGCTTAAATTGCCTGAGAAGTTTAGTGGAATCCATGACGTATTCCACATCTCCAACTTGAAAAAGTGTTTAGCGGATGAGTCGTTGCCTATGCCACATGACGAGGTTCAGATTGATAAGAACCTACGTTTTATTGAGCAACCAGTTGCGATCGAGGATCGTCAGGTCAAGAAGCTTCGTAGGAAGCATGTGCCTATTGTAAAAGTTAAATGGGACGCTCGTCGAGGTCCCGAATACACTTGGGAAGTGGAGTCTGTCATGCGACAGAAGTATCGACATCTGTTTGATTGAAATCTCGGGTCGAGATTTATTTTAAGGGGGTGAGGATGTAACACTACGTGTTTTACGTCCTATAATTATCTTAAGTATTGTGATTTTGTATATGGAAACATGTTACACCCAAAAGTGTTATAAACGAAAAGTGGGTTGAGTGTACTCACAGTTTTACTAAGTCTTCTAACTTGACAAGTCCGTGAAGATAGTTGTTTGATGGGATGAACGCCGAGTTATCCTACAAGAGGAAAAGCAATGGCGTATGAGTATTTTGGGGATGATGATGGAACATTCGGATTTAAGATTCAACATGGGACAAAGTATATGATACGAAAATAGTCACTAAGGTATTAACACTTGTCTTTGACACTATAATCCATAAGGATTTAATATGTTTTCATAGGTTCAAGACCTATTAGAATCGTGCCAAGGAACTATACACATGAGTGATAAACTTAATAACTCGATAGATGATTCTTTAGTCATTATCAAGAGTTTGGTTTTAAGGATTTATACTATCGTCCATATATATATATATAATTATATAATCATGTAGGATGTGGGAGGATGAACCATCCACTTTGGTACCTCTTAGTGTCATGTAAGTCAAGTATGAGGTGGGAGGATTAACCATCCACTTTGGAACCTCGTATGATATTCACCACTACACAAGTCACCATAGGTAACAAGGAGGGTCTTAGAACAATTATATGAACAAGGATGTAAATGACAATAATGTAATTGTGTCACCATGATACCAAGTAGCCAAGTGTAATACAACCCTGTGAGCACACTTTGACACACGTCAAAGGCTAGACGGGGTTGTGACACTTTAGAACTAGCAAACTACTTGGGATAATGATGAAAATCATCAAGTGATGTGTGGTCTCAAAGTTTAGGATAGCCCAAGCTAACCAAGGTGGACACACATGAACAAGTTCATGAACTTGCATCACTTGTGAGCTTGAAGCTCTACGAAAACAGAATTCTTGTAAGGATAAATCCTCTATTTTGAATGTCTCAACCTTGATTTTAAGCCTAACCAACCACAAGTAGTGTTGTAAGCATTAGGACAGAGGTTTGAGATGAGTTTAACTCAAGTTGGATGAAGATTAATAAGTTTTGAAAAGTTTTAAAAACAAACAGAAAGTTTTGGACATATTGGGAGCATTTCCAGGTCTGGATTCTCCATGGAGAACCCTTGGATTCAATCCCAATGTTTATCCAAGTATTTCGAAAGAAGAATCAAGCAAAAAGAACAAGATTTGAGCAAGTTATGCTCACTTTTTCAGGGAGGTGCAATTTGCCCGAAAATCTGATGTTACAAGTTCTTGAGAGTGTTTGAGAGTGATTTGGTGAGATTAGAGAGTTGTGAAAGTGGAAAATGGCTTGGAGGAGTGTTGGTATTTATAAGGATGAGTTTAGGGTTTGTTAGGAGTGTTTAAATGAGCTTAGAAGGTGATTGGGGAAGAGTTTGGAGGTGGGATTCGTGCCAAACCCGCGATTTAAACCATTCTGTCCCGCCCAGATACCCTTACGGACCGTAAGAGTATCCCCTTGCGGTCCGCAAGGCTCGGGCCGGGACACCATTTTCATATTTTGTTATTTTGCTCAATTTTGACGGGTTTCAAGCTAAGTTATGATATTTTAAGGTGTGCTAAGGTGCCATAAGCATAATTAACATGTTATAATGTATGTTTTAAGTATAAAATGGATACGATTGAGTACGAACATCATGTTTAAGTTTTGAATAAGTATAATCATCACGTTTTGCAAGTTTTTCACACGATTACGAGTATCACGAATATGTTTCAAGTGTATGCATATGTATAAGTATAAAACGGTTATGAATAAGAAATATACGAACAAAATACGAGTTTTCATTATGATCCAAGCCTCAGAATGCAACGATTATAATGACAACTCGAATCCGAGATACGATGCTTTCCGAAAATAGAAATACAATACGAGCTAGCTATAAATAGAAAGTATGAAAACGCGGGAGCGTTACAGTCTCTCCTCCTTTAGGAAATTTCATCCCGAAATTTAGGAAAATGCAACGAAGAGCTGCGGGTACTTAGTCTTCATATCACTCTCGAGTTCCCAAGTAAATTCAGCGCCACGTTTCCCTTCCCAACAAACTTTTACGATAGGTATACGACTGCGCCTCAATTGCTTGATTCCTCGGTCCATGATTTCAACCGGTTTTTCCACAAAGTGCAAAGCATCATTGATTTGAAGATCTTCGAGTGGAACTTGAAGTCCTTCTTCAGCTAGACACCTTTTTAGATTGGAAACGTGAAACACAGGATGAACATTGTTGAGCGTTTGAGGTAGGTCCAGTCGATATGCTACCTTTCCAATCCTCTCGAGATGTTGAAAGGACCTACGTAGCGAGGAGCGAGTTTGCCTTTCTTACCAAAACGGACAACACCCTTCCAAGGTGACACCTTGAGAAGTACATGATCACCTACATTAAACTCCAAAGGCTTGCGTCTTTTGTCAGCGTAGCTCTTTTTGCCGACTTCGTGCTTTGAGAATATTATCACGTATTTGTAAGATTATCATGGTTGCGGGCCGCGACTAGGCTAGGCTTGCACCTCTCGCGCCCCGCGAGAGGGTGCAAGCGACAGAAAAATTTTAAATACATGGCAGCTTGCATGCTCTACACATTTACACGAGTTTTCCACCTCTCAGCACCTCAAGACACGTCCTTGGACACTTGTTGATGCCCATGAACACCTGGCAACATCTCTGGAACCTCCTTGCTTATGTGTTGAGATTTTTGAAGTTGCAACATACTTTTTATCACCAAGTGCATCAAGTTCTTGCTTGAGGAGGTTCTGAGCAAATCCAGGCATTCCAACTCATTTACCAAGCTTTCCATTTCGTTCTTAGCACACTCTTGGACCAATTGTAAGTGTTCAAATTAGTGCTTAGTCAAATTCTTATAGTTATAGCATAGAACAAGGTCTTGAAGTAAAAACGTCTTGACTTTGCTCTAAATCCGTGTATACTCCGTCATTGTGCGTAATGAAAGATCCTACATGTTCATAATGATGGAGGTGATAATCCCTCATGAGGGCATCTTCAGATTATCACGGATTCATGGCCATTGGCGAATCAAACGAAAAGTCAATAAAAGTCAAACTGAGCAATTTTTGTAAAATCCATATTAATGATCCAGAAGTTATAAATTATGTTTTGAAGCATTAATAACCTTAAAATAAGTATTAGAACTTGTGTCAACAGATTCGGCTCGTCAAATTTTGGTATAGGCTCGGTTTGTAACCGGAAAGTCTCAAACAGTTGACTTTCTGTTGACTTTCGGTTCTGACCCGTTTTGAGCCATTCTTGATACTAAGTTCTGGTCATTTTATGACCATGATTATGTCTATAATATTGTCCTAAAGTTTCGTGACTCAATTCCTAAGAAATCCGGATTATTTCATAAGTTCCGTAAAAATCCTTAAAACTTTGCAAATAGATCCTTTTTATGCAAAATAAGATTTCTAGCACATATGAGCATATGGATAGTATACTTACTGATATGTTATAATAAGTAGGACCATTTGGGATGTTTGTTCAATTTATGACTTAAATATATGCTTGAGAATCGTTAATCGCCGCTAAACAACTAAACTACATTTTTTACGGAAAAATAGCAAGAATTTATAACACTTTTTATGATGTTATAAGTTAAATAACATATTTTGGTCATTTAAAACAGGTTCTAACTTCAGTTTATATTAAATATCGATTTAACGGCATTTTAGCGACTTTTACGCCTTTCGGCGCATAAGTATGGTTTAACACCATAACCATAAGCCGAGACTTGTTACCTACTGATTTATAAACTAATTTTAATATAACAACAGTAAGTACAAGTCCCGAACTCAGAATCCCAAATTCGGCTTCAAAGCTATGTGTGAAATTACTAAAATGTCCCTATGGGACACAGTATGTTTTAAAATCATCAAACACACATATATTTGATATCCTACTTTTATAACATGATAAATACATATTTTTACGGAATATTTAAGGTCATAACATCAGATTCACTTAAACATCTTTTATAAGCCTAAAAATGACCAAAATACCCTTGTAGGGCATAAATCGGTTCTAAATACAACCCGGGCTTATCCTTGCCAATGTTACTGATTTTATAACATATTTTAAACAATATCTCATTATGGAACTTATATTCGACTCTTACGGTTACCCGGTTTCGCTTATACGCATTCGGTTAAACATACGTAGCTAGTTTGCGTATTTAAACCAAAACGGGTTAACTTTGTCCAATCCTTATAAAAATATAGAATGCTATTGGTATTCCCATATTATACAAGTCTATGTACTTGTCGGGCCCAATTAACATTCTATTCCGGTCACCGCTTAATCTAACGTATCGTACCGTATCATAATTTAGCGTAAGACTAACCGGTCCAAGTCTAGGACTTAATTTAGGACCCATTAGCATTCTAATATTGGTTATTAATTACCATCACTCCAGACTGAACACCTCCCGGTAGATTGCTCCTGTACTTGCTCTGGAATACGGCTGAATTTGGATTACTTGCGAACTTCAATTCAGGTAAATACTCTTAACTACGGGCTTGGGATACGGTAGACTACTACCGCTTGGTCGGGTATGGGATAATGTTTTATCCAGTTGTGATAATTAACTGAAATCTTACATAACCCGGTTTTGATCTGTTTTGACTGAAACTAAAACATTGAGGGTGGGCTTGACCGTGTCCGGGATATCCTTGGCTCACTAAATTGGTAGTGGCCACGACAATATAGCATGGCGTATAGGCATACACTGGGTAATTGCTATCTTGCTTTCTGTGTGAAAGTTCAGAGTGGTGTGTCAGTCGATCATGTCTCGGTTTCTGTACCGGGCCTCATATGTAAAAGCCAGCATGTAAATCTGTATACAAGGTCTTTTGTACTGTCCCAAGTTATTGATGAAAATGTGCCTTGTGCACCTAAAACCATTTCGAAAAGGTTTTCAAAATGAGTCGGTTGAGCGTATTTACCAGTGTAAACTGACGTATTTTCAAAAGCTTAAGTTACAGGTTGCAAGTACGGAATAGGCCGGGAGCTGCGGGGCAAATAACCAAGGAGTTGCGACCTTAGGGAATTGCCTGTTTATAGTCTGTTATCATTTTGTATGTTTTTGCGATCCGCCTGTGGATCTAGTTACAACCATGTCTGCATATATTTATTTTGGACACTAGACACTTTCGGTTGTAATAGCTTAATTATTCCAAGTCTTCCGCTGTGTTATGCTTATTTGGTTATGATGATATCAACTGTACGTCAAGATACTCCCCACCGGGCCCACCGGTAGACACGTGGATGTCGGGGTGTGACATCTTCTTCAACAACGGTTTCATGTCTTCAACAGATCTTTGAAGTCTTCAAACAGATGTTCTGTTAGTGTTCAAGATTCACTATCCTTAGGAGGAGATGCAGATCATAACTTGATTATTTCTTGATCAAAATAACATGTTTTGGATTTTGCAATCATCTGTTCTTTTGTGGGCCCAACAATTTTTATAAGACAATCAAATTGTTTTCTTTTACCTTTTAAATTAATTTCCTCTCTAATTCCAAAAATTTGTTAAGGCTTTGATTCTTTGTAGATGCTATTTCATTCTTGATATTTATATCTTCAAGTGTGTAGCACTATATGCCTTTGATCTTTTACCATTTATTATAGCAATGTGTAGCACTTGATGAATGTGGTATTTGGTCAATATTACACTTGATAAATTGTTAAGCTTGTTCATTCTTGAACCTTGTTGATCTTGATCAATACTTGACTAATTCAATATTAATCTATGTTGTTATACTTTATTACAATTTTTTATATATACATTAAGTGCTTAAATACATGTTTGTGGTATATGCATATTAACTAACAACTTATTAACACAAGTTTCTAATTTCAATCAAAATCAAAACCAGGGATCATTTGCGTTTCTTAAATGTTATCATTAGCACTAGACATGTTGTTTCCCTCAACAAGTTTTGAACCAGACGATGAAGAGGAACATTTGAATCACGTAAGTACTATGTCCCTAGCTCAACTGAATATATCAATACAAGCTTGAGATTTCTAAACCTTAAATGCATTTGGTTACAACTTATGTGTATGATTCTTTAGATTTACTATATACTTTAAACTTGTTTTGTTAGGATGATCTGACGACCTTAAAGGAGAACAACATGAAAATGAGCTCACTGAAGAGATGGAAATGGTTTAGCCAAGTAAAACTTAAGGGAAAACCATGAGCCATGAATCGATACTACATTAGACCTCAACCGATGATCAAAATATAAATGTATATTCAAAGAACATGGAGGCTTGGTGTTTAGAAGTATATGTAGTGGGGAGCAAGAACACCCATCCTAGTGAGTTATGTTCCTGTTGTACAAAATAGTTAGAAAATGGGTATTCTCCAGAGGATTCGTTCTTATATAATGTGTCGTTGGATTGAGTTAATGTGTAACATACCACCCTAAAACTATGAGTTTGGGTGTCGACAATAAACGCGACACTGAAACGTAACCAGACAAGAAACGACACTAAGATTCGATAAGAAATAGCCCTAGGAACTGACAATGAGCACACTCGGGAATGAGTGGCCCAATGGTGAAGCATTCCCAATACCATATGTCGACAATATGCGAAACCTGTATATGAAACAAGTATGATTTTGTGCAAATATAAACTGTTTGTGAGCTCGCCAGCTTACGCTAATGTCAAAACTTTTTTTGAAACAATATGTCACAAGGCTAGTAAGACAGGTTACGTTTCCGCTGATAAGTTTAGTGCCGACTGTGCAAGATCGTTCAGGATGTTACATAATGACTATCTAATTTCAAGTGTTGAGCATGGAATATGAATAAAGTCCTATATGTTTTAGCAATAGGTTACTATAACGTATGCGCCTGTACAGTGGCGAAGCTTGAAAAAAAAGTTCGGGGGGTTGGAAGGAACCGGACCTAAAAAAAATTTCTATGTTCAGGTCAAACATCGGTGATTCGATTCGGGTCGGGTCAAACATTAATATCAAATAAAAACGTTCTCAAACATTAAAACGTAAACATTGTTTAACAAACGATTGAACAAAGACACCAAAACACTAAAAAGAAGATGAAGGTGGGTACCCGGTTCACTTAGATGAAGAATTATAGTTCTGCCCGTTAACCGGTTCATTATTCGCTTCATTAACCGGTTCATTATTCGGTTCATTAACCGGTCCGCTTGTTGAAGCTTTTTGACGTTTAATCTCATTCTTTCCATCAACAATTCCCGCTTCTTGTTCTTCATTCTTTCTTTTGAAAAAATAAGTTATGCTTTTATACTTCCCCGTTTCATAATCTAATAACAAAACAAGTTAACAAATCACCCTAAATTTCAAACTCTAAGTTCTATCTAAAACACAATAACATTAAACAAATAAAATTAGACATTGCTTCAACAAGTTTAGGGCAAAAATTCAGACCAATTTCACACCTAATTTCAACTTAAATCACATAAATTGCAACCCTAAATTAAACCTAAACATAAAAAGACACATACATTTAACCTTATGAAGATTGAAGAAGTCAAATAAGACCACAACAAGTAGCGCAGTAGCTGCAGCCGGTCAATCCACAGGTAGCGCAGCAGCAGTCGAACAAGAGCAGGCGCAACAGTAACGTTTTTCCCCCTGGCTCGTAATCACAATTAAAGGAATTTGAGTTTTTTATTTGATAGGGTGGGCTTTCTATTTGGGCTATATATAATGCTATATAATATACATTCTTCCAAATATAATGATTTGGGGTATATGATGTTTGGGCTAATTAAATATTTTTTTGTGCTATATAAATAAAAAAATTATAAACCGGGGGTCGAAAACGTATATACCTAATATTTTTTAATAATACCGGGACGAAAACGTATACCTAATTTTTTTTATAAAACCGGGGTCTCGAAAACGTATATACCTACAAAATTCTATACGAAACGTACCGAATTAACACTACCGAGCGAAAAGTTTAGGGGGTCGGACGCCTCACGGCCCCTTGAATCATGCGCCCCTGCGTATGTAGGGCCTACCCAAAAGGCGTGTAAGGGGTGACACCGAATAGGGCCCAAAATAAACGAAGGCCATAAGAATAAAAATTCTTCGTTATATTATATAAAATAAATAAAGTCCAAAATAAAACGAGAATGTTGTAGCTCCCAAGATAATAGGCTAGTTTCTTGTTCGAAACCTGACACCATTTTCCTTCTACTTTTTTTGTTTCATAATCAAGCATGTTGCAACAAAGCCCAAACAAAACAGAAGAAAAAGGTTAAAAAAAGTTGAGCTTATAAACGTTTTGTGGTCACAAAGCCCAAACAGAACATAAGAAAAAGGTTCAAAAAAGTTGAGCTTGTAGCCAGTGTTTTGTAAATTGGAGACTTGAAGTGCACTTTTTTGTTGTTGAATGGGGCCTTACTATAGACATATACTCGTATACATTTGTAAGTTTTTTTTAACTAAATTTAATTATTTTCAACTGTTGTTTTGGTTATATTAAAATGTTTGTTTAAGTTAACTTTTTGTTTATATAAAATGTTTAATTATTTGTTTATGTTAAGTTAATTTTATTACTTGTTATTGAGTTTAACACGAAATTACTTAAAAATATAGAAGCCTATTTTTCTTTTTGTTAATGTAGAGCCCCTGATAACTCTGAATTCTTAGGAAAGGCCCTACATTAAAGGGTTCGAACTTATTTATTATATTTTATTTGATTGGGTCCAACTATTGATAATACATTATGATATCTATTTTTGTTATGGTATTGTAGTTTATTCTATTACCGTACATACCCTGATTTATTATGTTTAAGTCACAAACCTACGTACGTAATTGTCTTCACCATATAAGTGAAATATAGAGTTGAGTCATTCTAAACAATTTCCTAAATCTCGGTAGGGTACAAAAACACAGTCAATTACAAAATATAACACAATGCCCAGTAAAATATAACACAATGCTGATCAATATAAAACAAGACCGATGAAAAAAGAAACAATAAATCACAAAAAATGACAAAATGATGAAAATAAAGGGAAACACAATGCCAAATAAAAGACATAATAATTAAACAAAAAAATTTTAGAAACTACAAACTAAAAATCAAAATCAGAACCTAAAATCTAAGATCTTAGAGTTCGAAATCTTTTCACCGCTTACTGTCTAAGAAACTATTTCCACATCTCAAATGGGAGAAACCAAAAATGTATGGTTAAATTTTGTGAGCAATCACCAATGTTTGAGACCAGTCTCTAAAAGAGCCGCTGACCAAAAAATCACCACTCAAATTCATTCAACACCCATACATGAAGAGACACCGGCCCCTTCCGTCGCCGTCGTTAAACACCGTTACCCCAAAACCCACCACACCCAATTCCATAACCAAATACTACACCTCCAAGAAACCCAGAAAACCCCCCCTTCTGTCAACCCCCCCTCAAACCCCCAAATGGGTACCCCTCAATTTACCCAAATCAGAGCTCTCTTTACCCCTCACATTCCCCACAGGTCAAACATTCGGATGGAAACAAACAGCCCCTTTTCAATACACAGGTGTAGTTGGGCCCCACCTTGTTTCCCTCTTCCAAGATTCATCCAAAACTGCTTATTGTTTCCACAACACCCCTAAATGTGATCAAGACTCTGCAAGATCAGAGCTTTTTGATTTTTTGAACATGGGTATTTGTTTGGGTGATTTGTGGGATGAGTTTTCGGTTTCTGATCCGAGGTTTGCTGAGCTGGCAGGGTGTTTGAGTGGTGCTAGAGTCCTCAGGCAAGACCCTCTTGAGTGTTTGATTCAGTTTATTTGTAGTTCTAATAATAATATTAAGAGGATTACTCAGATGGTGGATTTTGTGTCTAAGTTGGGTGATTATGTTGGGGAGGTTGAAGGGGTTGGGTTTTATCAGTTTCCGGATTTGGATCGGTTGGCGAAAGTTTCCGAAGAAGAGCTTCGAAAGGCGGGATTTGGATACAGGTTGGTTAGAATTTTGTTTGTTATATGTGTATTTACTTACTGAATGCATATGCATGATATAAATTTAAGTTATTTTTTGTGAATGCTTTTGTAAGTAGTTGAACACCATTGAATGATATTAGTCGGATTAAGATATGAAAATAAATCATTGTAAAGCTCTTGTCATTGGATTTGGTTATAAGGGTTTCTTTTTGCATTTAAACTTTCATAAGTTTTGTAGTTCTTTGAAGTTCATCCACCAACAATGAAGATAGAAATCAGGATAACGTTATTTCCTTTTTTCATTTTGTATTTCGAGTAGGATCATGTGAATTCCATGTTATTGCTTGCTGAATGAAATAATAAAGCTTTTTTACTTGTTTCATTCATAGTTTCAATGTACTTTTACTGCTTTAGATATGGTCAGATATTGTACACTCATTATATAAAATTTGGACAACTCATTACACAACACACCCATTTTGCGTGTTTTGACCCGTTACCTAACCCGCCCAATTTGCCACATCTACCAAAACAACGAGCCAATCACTAAAGGCTTTCTCATTAACGTGTATTAAACTACAGTCTGATATTTATTTCCAAATTTTTGGCGAGATCAGGGCTAAGTACATTAGAGGCACCGTAGAAATACTGCAATCAAAACCTGGTGGTGGTGTAGAGTGGCTTACTTCCCTCAGAAAACTAGATCTCGAAAGTGCGATCGAGGCTCTGACGAGTCTACCTGGTGTGGGCCCCAAAGTTGCAGCCTGCATAGCTTTGTTCTCTCTAGATCAACATCATGCTGTTCCTGTTGATACACACGTCTGGAAGGTCAGCGTCTTAGATTTCTCGTAACTTGTTTTTACATTACAAGTGTCAAAACGGGCGGGTCGGTTAAATAGTCAACATGTGGCAGGTTGGTTGACCTACAACCTTTTAAGTCTCCCTATGTGATGTATGGTAGTAAAATATGTCATTACAATATAAAACTATTTAGGAAGCTTAACGTTCAAAAAGACACTTTTGGGGAATTTCAATGTGTTCAAACCTGTTTCTCTTTCAGCTAACTTTTTTAGTTTGACCAGTTAGGACTTGGGAACAAATCATAATCATCATCCACATCTACCCGTTTATAAGTAAATGGGTCGAAATTGCTAACTTTAATATATTTTTGACCAATAGTATGAAATTTAAGCATGATTTGATGATGTTCAAATGAGCGATTGGTGTTAACAGCTATATAGTTCTGTGGTCATTAGAAATAAAAGGTGGAAACAGATAAAAAATGTTATTCACTTTCTGTCCAAGTTGTCATATTAATTTTCTGTCATTGGGTTTTGTTGCAAATAATTCATGATAAGTTGTTAATTATAAACACAGTTACTATAATATGATGCAATTAGCAAAGCTTTTTTTAAAGATCTTTTATGTCATGATATGAAGTTGAAAGTTGGTTCCGTTAAGTCACTGTTCAAGTAGTATATTTTGTATAGAAAAGGAAGAAACTTCGTAAATGGGTCGATTTGGGTTGTGTTTTATTTCAAATTGGTCAAACTAAAAAAGGATAGCTAATATGGAAATAAGTCGAATGGGTCAAACTGGTTATAAGTGGTCTGAAGTTTATATTTAGTGCAGGCAACCTCCTAAGTCATTATTAATAGATTTGCAAACAAATTGTAATAGTATTGTTTCTATAATTACAATTATGCATTAACTGTTTATACATAAAGAAAAGAAATTGTTCGCAGATATTCCCAGGCCCGGCCCGGCCCATACTAAATGTGACATGTTTCAGTCAGTACCCATTTTGACTCATTGCCTAATCTTTTGATGGCAGATTGCAACTAGATATCTGGTTCCTGAGCTTGCTGGCAAACGTTTGACACCTAAGCTTTGCAGCCACGTGGCTGATGCATTCGTACAAAAATACGGGAAATATGCTGGTTGGGCTCAAACTCTTCTTTTCATAGCCGAATTACCTTCACAAAAGGCCCTTCTGCAGTCTCTAAGTAATGAAACAGCCAAAGACGTAAAACCGCCAAAGATCAAGGGTAATGAATGTGATCTATATAACAAGATAAATTCGAAAACATTGACATTGATATCATGAGATAAACCAAGGGTCATGATTGTATTAGATAATATAATTAGCGTTACAATAGATGTGTGCTTATAGGGGATGGATCATGAGAAAACTATTTAAATGAGAAAACCAGTTTAAATGAGAAAACCAAAAAACTAACTAAAAAAGCCAAAAAAACATATCAAAAATTTTTGATATTTTTTTTATTAAAAATCGCTAATATTAATATATAAAAAAAGTTTTTTTTCAAAAAAAAAAGTTGTACTGCACATGTGCACTAATACGGAAAAGCCTAAACCACCTAACCCACCCCCACCGACACCCCCCAAATTCCTAAACCCACCCCCCCCCCCCCCCCCCCCCCCCAAAAAAAAAAAAAGAAGCTAAAACTAAACCGTAAACAAAAACCCTAAACCCCCCACCCGCACCCCCCAAAAAAACCTAAACCCCCCCCCCCCCCCCACACACACACACCCAAAAACCTAATACTAATCCTAAATCTCCAAAAAAAACCTAACCCTAAAAGCTAAATTAAACTCAAAAGCTAACTTTAAGCATATAATGCACATGTGCAACATATACATATAATGCACATGTGCAGTACAAGTTTTTTTTTTTTTAATAAAAAGTAGCGATTTTTAATAAAAAATCCAAAAAAAAATTTATATGTTTTTTCGGCTTTTTTAGTTAGTTTTCTAGTTTTCTCATTTATATCTAGTTTTCTCATGATCCTCTCCCTGCGCTTAGATGAAGCACAATGTTACATAACCAACCCTATATTATAACTAAATATCATTTAGTCTAATATCATGTATTCAGGGGTGTTTTATCACAGTTCATTATTTAACATTGATTTTTTTATATTACATGATCACTTTTATAATGTTCATCCAAACATCCACTTATTTATTTGTAAAACTGTATTTTTTTTGTGGCAGAAGATGAAGAATCTTAGATGGATGTACGTCTTCATCAGATGTTGGCCTCCTTTTTTTTTTCCTGTACAATTCTGCAGGGTTAATCCTGAAGCTTGATTAAAGGTGTGTGTTTTTCTGTATTAATTAATGCTTAGTCACATGTATTAGTGGAATGTATTTTATAAAACAGGATTAGTTCATGAATACATGTCTAGTTATGGATATGATGTTCAGATTCCGGTTGGGCTAGTTTGATGAAAGTCCGGGCCGAAATCGCTAATTTGGGCAGGTGACTGGCTGGTTTTAGCGATTTGTCGGTTCGCTTTTGGCAGTTTGACAGTTTGAACAATTTTTTTCCCAAAGGCACTAATTTGTATTAAAGTTTTTAATTATAAAGATGCATATTTCAAAAGTAAATAACAAAGGTTAAATGCCCAGTTACAAGCTCCAAACTGTTGGCTGGACCGTTAAACTGCCAAAACCGAACTATTTGAATCTCAAACCAGCCAAACTGCTTAACTTGCTTAAGTTTGGACCGTACACTCGGTTTCAACAGTTTATGAAACCCCCTGGTATCAAATTTCTAGAAGTTTTGGAAATACTTTGGATACCTTATTTGCTACTATTAACGCTGCATATTTGTTAATGTTTCCTGAAATTGAACATGCAGCTAAATGATGTCGAGCTTCATGATTATGCCACGAGTATTGAAGATCGGATGTAGTGAACGTCATTATGTATGTTGTGGATTACAAGTTTTGTTTATCATGTGTGGTAATAAGATAATTTAACTATATTTGTAGTTTAAATCGAAGTAAATTGGCCTGCTTAGCTCGTTTGAGATTATACGCCTCATCCATGGTCTAGGTATGGAAAACAGGATTTAAGGGTATTTGGATCATGGAAAGAGTCGTATACTATTTATATGTATAACTAATAATATTCATGAACTATATCATATATTTAAAAGTTTTATACGAACTTACAATTAAAAAACCGTCTCAAATGAATGCCGTTTAGATGGTCTGGGACCTGATCGTAGTTGGTATAGTTTGTTGTTTCTTAAAATGTAGCTAGTCATTTTTTTTTTTTGGCAAAATGCTGTTTTTTGGCGGTTGGTTTTGACAAAAACGAAATGTCATGTCACATAGGCCTGCATAATAATCAGAAACAAATAATTGCTATGTCATTTTCACCTACATATATTTGTTTCTTGTTTACCATGCATATTACCCTACATTAACTAAGCAAACAAAATTTATCAAAAAATCTATCTTTAAGGACCACAATTTCCATTTTTTTATTTCTAAGTGAGTTGCTGATTTACCTATCAAATTAAATTTGTCATAAAAGTGTTTCTTTATTTGAAGAGAGATGATTAATTACCCCACCAAAGTTCCTTTCTAAAAACATTTTATTCTAAATTTAATAAAATGAGTTTACACCATTTTGTCAAAAACATCATTTATTATACCGATCACTCAATTGACACATAATTAGACATCACTTTTACGTTGAGGGACAAACATCATACCACTAGGCTATGCTCATAAATTAATATCATATTTAATTTAAAGTTAAAAATACATGAATGAATATGCTTACAGCTTCAAAAAGCATCAAATCTTTATTTAGAAAGACTCATAATCCTAGGGTTGAGGTATAATACAAAGGGGTTTTAAAATAAGAAGTCTAAGAAGAGTGACACGTGTCTATAATTTTGTTCATAAATTAAAAAGAACATGCACATGCAAAAACCTAAACCTCCCACCCTCACCACCACCCAAAAACCTAAACACTCCATCCTCCCCCCCACCCCCCAAAAAAAAAACTATACCTAAAAAATAGAATATTGAAAAAAATAAATTGGTAGTCAAAATGTTTTTGTCCAAAATATATATAAAAACGGCGTTCATCAGCGCTAGGAAAGTGACTGGGGTTAGCTGGCCCAAAAGGCATGACCAAGCATTCCGATGTCCATTACGGCTATGTAAAGTTGCTTTTACAATGTCGGTTTCACAAATCCGAACTTTATAGATACGCGACTTCAGATCTCGCTTTTGAAAACCATTGGGAGCTGAATAGTTCAACCACGCGTATCGAGCATTTTCAGGAACTGTAATCCTTTTTAGAGCTCGGTAGTCAACATACAAGTCCAAATTTGGGACCATGTCCTGTTTCCAGTTTTGTTCATGTCCAGTGCTCGACTCCGGCCGGGTCCTACAAGTCACACTTTCTACAAACAAACCCATAGAACATGTTATAACTATAAAAAACTACCAAAAAAAAGTACAAATTATAAAGCATCATTTATTCAAATATAAATAAATTTGCAAAACAAATCAAACAATAAACTGACATTCAGTAGGAACAAATGGTCCCATACAAGCAGGCAATGAATGAATGATGACTGTCTGCAAAAACAATAATAAATGTCTGCTAATAAATAAATATTAAACAAACAAACAATACATTACACAACCTAACTGCCTCTTATGGAAAAGCGATCAACAGCCGAGGTGCTTAGGTTTCCAACAAAATCAAACACAAAAACATAACTCTTTTTGTTTTATTCCATGCCTGCCAGGTTCAACAAATAACTAGGAACAGGTGTTGGTTGTTGTTTTCAGTTGGTCGCTTCACGGCTATAGAACGCGTCAAGGGTTTTGGCTGGAATACGGTGAAGAAGCTCACGCGGAAAGATCCTCAGAAGTGTCCATGCCAAGTCCAGTGACTGAAAGATGTTCCTTGTGTCGTACGCTCCTTGTGCCACAAACTTCCTCTCAAACTTGTCTAAAAATTCCAAGTATAGCTGTTCCATATTCAACATATAAAAATAAGTATTCCATTTTTTTGGCGGGACGCATACATACCTTGTCGTCAAACACACACAAGAGGCGCTTCAGTCTGACCAAGACGCTAAAACGGGTCTGAACAAACTAAAAACAGACCTAAACCAGCCTGTAGCCGGTCTAAAAAAACGCTTGAACCGAGTTGTGCTTAATTGTTTTGACTTGGCTCCCATTTATAGCCATCTCACTTCTCAAAATTCTTAGAATGAAGCAATGGAGATCAAAACCACATTTGAAAAAAAAACCTGTTTTTATCTTTTTTAACATTATTTTAAAAGAAAACTATAGTAGATCTTTTATTATATCTGTAAAATAGTATGAAATTATTAATATTCCATGCTTAAAACATACTTTTGGATACTTATTATTTAGTTTTACTTTTTCCCGGCATGTCGGCATGCGCTTTTTGGCGCCTAGGCGATAGGCGATAGGCGAGCCCCTTGCGCCTTTAACTACTAGCAGTGTAGCACACACACACACACATATATATAGGATTAGGATCAGATGAGAACCACATGGAGATTTGTGAACCGAGAGAACCACTATCAACCAAAAAATGTTCAAATTTTTTTTCTTTTATTTATTTGTTACTAACCTTTACCTAAATAAAGGAAAACTTGAAAAAATATATGTAGATCAATGGGTTACATACACGCACATCGTAAACTGCATACGTGTACATTTTCATGCTACATATATGTGTCTCGCATTCTCGCCAATCTACACATAATTTATTTTTTTTACAATAATAAACTTTTGATAAAAAAAAGTTGATTTTTTTTAAAAATTTACTTGGTTGATAGTGTGGTTCTCTCAAGTTCTCAGATAACTTATGGTTCTCTCAGGATCCTTACCCTATATATATATAAAGAGAGGAGAGAGAGAGAGACCAAATCCTCAGAAGAGAGAGCTTCTTCTCCAACCACTGCTTTCATGGCCTGGACATCTTTACCAATGGCATAATTTGCGTATAGCTGAACATGCAACAACAAAAATTATTAGCTTCGTGAGTGAAAAATCTTGTAAACTACGAGCTTATTATTGAAGGGAAGTAGGAAAAGATATATGAAATCCAAACAATGTTGACCTGATTGGAGACATCAGAATGGTCTCTGCGAGTCATCCCCTCACCAATAGCACTCTGCAATCATAACACTTGATTAAACCAAATGCCTTCTATTTGCTTTCTTAATTACAAAATGAATTAGAGATTTGGGGGCTTACCTTCATCAATCGAGATAGTGATGGAAGCACATTGATCGGAGGGTAAATCTGTCAGTTTCATCATATAAACACTTGTCAGTTTATGTATTTTGCCAAATTATAAATGACCAATCAACCATCATTTTTGTCCAACCTGTCTGTTGTGGAGCTGCCTGTCAATATATATCTGTCCTTCAGTAATATAACCCGTAAGATCAGGAGTGGGATGTGTGATATCTGATGAATCAATGCGTAATTAGTAACAGAAGGTAAATAAGAGTAAAATTTAACTTCACGAAAACAAAAAAAGAAGTACGATGGATAAATGATACCATCATTGGGCATAGTCAAAATTGGAATCTGCGTAATAGAGCCCTTTCGGCCTTCAATTCTTCCAGCACGCTCATAGATTGTTGCCAGATCAGTATACATATAACCGGGATACCCACGCCTTCCTGGCACTTCCTCCCTAGCAGCAGACACCTGCAATCACTCATTGAAACGAGTTTACAAACGTTGCTTATTGTGAAAAAAAAATATAAGCACCTGCAGTAGTTATGAACTTATGATTACCTCACGAAGTGCATCAGCATAAGAGCTCATGTCGGTTAAGATGACAAGAACGTGTTTCCCGCATTCATATGCTAAATATTCTGCTGTTGTCAAAGCAATACGAGGAGTGATAATACGTTCGATTGTTGGGTCATTCGCCTACAAAATGGTGTTCAAAGATAAGCATTTTAAAGCAGGTAATTATGATAATAGACGCAAATCATAAGTCATAACAATTACAAGGTACTTACAAGGTTTAGGAAAAGTGTCACTCTCTCCATTGATCCATTTTCCTCGAAATCACGTTTGAAGAACTGTGCAGTTTCCATGTTCACACCCATAGCTGCGAAAACAATTGCAAAGTTGTCCTCTTCTCCACCACTCTGTACACATAAGCAAGCAATTCAGCATCAATTTTTAATTAACAATTTAACATACATTTTTTTTCAAAGATCAATATACATTTACTAGAATTACCAAAAGTAATAAAGGACTGCAAAACAATACCTCAAGCAAGTTATCGGTTTTCTCCAAGCGCTTGACCAAACCAGCTTGACGACAGATCTGAGCAGCAATCTCATTGTGGGGAAGACCAGCAGCAGAAAATAAAGGAATCTTTTGTCCTCTAGCAATTGAATTCATCACATCGATTGTGGAGATACCAGTCTGGATCATTTCTTCAGGGTATGTTCTCTCACTAGGATTGATAGAACTTCCTGACATAAATAATAATAATAATAATAATAATAATAATAATAATAAATAATAATAATAATAATAATAATAATAATAATACATAAAGTATAGTTAAAACTGCTGATTGTGCTAAAGATGTGTACTAAAGCCATTAACAACATTTTATCTTAAATCTTTAAGAAAAACTGAGGCCAAGTTATATTCTATATAACATATTTAATAAGGGAAGAGTATAATTCATACTAAATAAGAGAAAACCTTACCAGAAATATCCAGATAAGCCTCGGGCAAAATTGGAGGGCCATTATCAATTGGTTTCCCAGAGCCATTGAATATACGCCCCAGCATGTCCATGGAAACTGGAGTTTTCAAGACCTGCACATGTATGGATTCCCTTTTTAAATCAAAATAAATAAGTAGGAAGGTGTTAATGAAGTTCAACTAAACAGATGCAATTGCATGTTCAAATCAAATCGTATAACAATAGCAAACACGGTCAAAACTCACGTCTTCAAATAGATGAATTGTTTACACATAGTTTTGAAGAATTTTAAATCCAACCAAAACAGTGTTCTACACAAACACTTAAACTCTTAAAGCTAATCTATGAATAAATTTAATTGATTATTCGTTTTAAATTGAGAGTATTAATTAAGAGGCCTACAACTGAGATACAGCATTGTCTAGCCCGTATAGTGCAAACAGACTTAGCAAATCCAAGA
The DNA here is from genome assembly GCA_947069175.1 of Scalesia atractyloides. Classification (NCBI taxonomy): domain Eukaryota; kingdom Viridiplantae; phylum Streptophyta; class Magnoliopsida; order Asterales; family Asteraceae; genus Scalesia; species Scalesia atractyloides. Next base: position 72,405,682 of record CAMTDV010000005.1, on the reverse strand, counting down.
TACAATATAAGCATCAATAAGAGCCAAGCTTCCATGCTCACATCGTGAAGTTACAATGTTGTGTAAATAAACATTCTACCTCTACCAAACATAAAGTTCTTATGCATTAATTTCTCTGCTTATGTATGCAAAATTAGTTACTTTCAGATTTAATCAAACTCATGCAAAGACTATACGAGCAAATGAAATGGAGTAAAGACAAAATGTGTTTTAAAGTAAAAAGTTTGTTTCATGAAAGATAAAGAAACAAGAAATGAAACTTATGTACCTCCCCAGTGAATTGCACAGTTGTGAATTTATTGTCAATTCCAGATGTTCCTTCAAAAACCTGGACAACAGCTTTCTCTCCATCAACTTCCAAAACCTGACCACGTCTTGTTGTTCCATCTCCTAAACGGATGTTGACAATCTCTTGATACTTTGGTCCCTGTCATTATTTATATAGGCATGCACATTTCGCTTATCAATGATGTGCATTTCATAAAACGCATTTAGAAGTAAACAAAACACAGAACATTGTACGAGTTATGAACCTATAGACTGCTGAGAAAAAAACCAAAGGAGAAAAAACACAAGAAAAGCACAGAAACCAACCTTCACTTTATCAAGAATGACCAGTGGCCCAGCAACTCCAGAGACAGTTCTATATTCTGTACAAACATTAAAATTAGTGAGTTCAGAAATCAGGCACAATCATTGATATTGACAAACTGACCAGAAATACCACTAATGTGTGTTTCTGACTCTTTCAGCATACATATGCGAGAATTAAAGTCCAACAGGCATGAACTTTTCATGATTATGACACTGAATAACAGGATCCAGTGATACAAAAAAAGTTAAATATGGCTTTGGTACCACAAAAACGGAAGATATCAGATAGATCAAGTTGCTGGACTCTGACAAATGATCATTCTTACCAAACACCTTCAGATTAAGCATTCAACCGTTTTTCCAAAAAAAAAATGATTTCCTTCAGCTTTTTACGAAACACACTAATTCAAGCATACATATTGACATAGTAACATAAGCTTTACCCATTCCAATTTCAAGTGTTCCTTCCTCCATGCTGGCATTGTTTTTCTCAGCACCCATATTCAGTTATCAAAGAACCTACAAAACCGAAATCATAAATTTTAAATCTCATACTGAAACAGGATTCCTAAATTTCTGAACCATCGCACAGCCTACTCATACAAGTCTCTAGGTCTACGCCCAACCAATCGAGCAAACAAATCTAACAGACAGTATCAATAACCAACGGCGATCAAATTACAGGATCAGTCACTTAACTACCATCAGATAATAAACAAACCTGAGATCTAATCACAAACATTCGATACGAAACACATATCATGATTAAATAAATTCGTAACTATACCTAACCCTAAATAACTCGATTCAACTATTGAAACACCAAATCACATCCACCAATTGATCCAACGATAATGAGGACAGAATATCAAAATCAAACACAGATATCAATCAATCGTTATAAAATCAACACCAATCGCAACATAATTACTCAATTTTTATAACCTAGAAACACAAATTACGCGGATCTGAATGCGTAACGGAAATCAATCACGAACGCATACAGATTCATTGAATTTTCGAATGAAATGGATGAATTTTGGAGGAGTGATCTTACTTGTTGTTCGTGAAGTTGAGTTTGATGGATCCGATTGAGGGTTTTGAAATGTTTAGATCGAGAGGGATGATTATTTCATCTGTGGCTCTGGTAGAGATGGGGACACGACAATCTGAATGTTGATTGATTTGAGTTTATTTAATTAGTTAATGGCTAAATTACAAAAAGATCCTTTCACTTAGTGAAGTTTTCAATGTGTTTTTTTTAAGGAAGAAAGTTGTTATCCACTTGGTTGTGATTTAGTGATACCATCAATAACATTTGTGGTGGTTAATATGTAAAGTAGCATTTATTTCATGTTGTCTTAAAAGTTGATGAACTTGTTAATGCAAGGTTACAATTTTATTTAATAAATATAAATAATTATAGCAAGGTGTGAGTTGAATCCAAGGATTTTATGATGCTATTTAGTGACATAAGTTTTTATATAGGATATTTACAAACATAAGATTTTACATTGGATCTCAATCTTATTCGTAGGATTGTAAAATTTATCTCATGTGACCTTGTTTAATTTATAGGTTGTTTGGTAACCTCTGTATCGGTAAGTGTTTAACTAGAAAGTGTTGAGCCAGAAGAGTACACGGATGTGGTGGTGGCGGAAGTGGTGGTGGGTCAAGGAGTTGGTGCGTGAGTGGTCGAGTGAGGGTTATGAACACGGGTGAAGAGACAAATGGGTAAAAAATTCATTCAACTTATGTTTGAAACTTAACGGGTAAGATGCGTGTTTCTTGATCCAAAGATGTCCTGGTGAACCAAATACACTTAAGGTTAACTTATACAGATTTAGCATCTTAATAGAATGATTATGAGGCTACCAAATAGCCCGTTAGATATATTAAATTATATATCGACTATCTTTGTTGAAATGTAAGACAAAATAACAACACTGATATATGGTGAAATTATTCAACTTCAACCATTCAATACCTATAATTTGAATAATTAATATCATAATTTATAACATAAATCACTATGAGTCATATCGTTTGTTATTATCATGTTAAAAAAATGGATCTTGAATGAATATTTCACTTGGTCTTTAATAGGAAATGAAATAGGACATGTATGAAAGAGACTATGGAGTTTTCACTGGAATTCATGATTGATCTTACAATTCTAATATTGTGTATATAAAAAAAATATGTGATATGCTAGTAACATGATGATTATTGCTTTAACTCATATTTATGGATGTTGCTTGAATAATTATGTTAGGTTATGTAAGATCTGTTTATGATGAAAACCAAATCTAATAGAACCATCTTCTCTATCTGATGGAATAAGGTTAAAGTTCAAATCAAAGTACCAAAAGTTCCCCCCATGAAAGCTTCACTAACAACCACTTAAAAACTGTTGAAACAAGAACTGTTGGGTATAAGTACTGGAAAACTGGAAGACAAAGTACAAGTGTTGGAATGATAAAGTGTTGGTCAACAAGTCAATAGGTGAGTCAACAAGTCAAAGCTGAAGACCGGAGACAATCAACTCAGAAGACCAGAAGTACTGGATTCCAAAAAAGTGTTGGAATCTTTCCAGCAGTTTTGGAATCCCAGTTGTTTTCCTTGTATCTACAGTATTTCAATGTAACAATAGTTTTTCCAATTGTCTAGCAGATTTACAAACTGCTTGTAGTTACATCATTTATTAGGTTGTTTAGGGTCGTTTTCATGGTGACGTCACCGGACAATTCTTTCCTCTTATAAATAGAACAGTACACATGATGTAAATGTAACTCTTAGAGCTGAATATCCTTTGATTAAAGTATCTAGAAAGCGAAAAATAGAAGAACTAAGAGAGAGAGAGAGAAAGAAAGAGAGAGAGAGAGTACACCGGTGAGGGGGGTGAATTGTACTTTGATTGTTCTTGAATTAGAATTGAATATAATTTAATCATTCAACAATCATTTCCCAAAACCAGATGTTATTGAATTAATGTGTTTATTATTACTGTTTTAATTGATTTCTAAACTGTTTAATCAAAAGCACACACAAACACACACTCACAAATCCAACAATTGGCATTAGAGCATGTTACACTGAACTGACTTAATCGTTGATTCAGAAGATAAACTGAGCTCATATTGATAACTAATTGAAGTGATCAAGGAATTGAGAAGAATTAGACCAATCAGAGCATTCAGTTGTTATGATACTCTGTTTTTCTGGGAGAGGTGTCAATCACTCTTGATCCTCACAATACCAGATCGACAAATAAGCCTTTAATGCTCGTTCGCCATGAATTCAAGATGTGACAATGAAGGAAGTGTCACCACTTATCCCAACAACTGGTTGCTGGAGTTTCTGTGGTTTATGGACTGTATGTTCCTTCTATCCCAAGCGCTAAACAACCAAATGTTAATGTTCCTAAGAAACCCGCTGATTATTCTAAACGAGATTTCCAAAATTTGGAGCTCGATGCTATGGCATTCGGGATATTAGCCATGGCCTTACCCAATGAAATCTATGCTTGATTGTTCCACTGTGAGAATGCCAAGGAATTGCGGGATGCTTTGAAAGAACGGGTTGGTGGCATATATGAAGTACAGGAGAACAATAGAGAGATTTTAAATCAACAATGTGAGACATTCACTCATGTCATATGGGAATCTCTGACTCAAGACTTTGAGCGATTCAATTGCTTAATTAGTGAGCTAAGGCTTGCTGATCAAACTGACACAAATGCTGCTCCGAGTCACAGATTTTGAGATCTCTCCCTAACAAATGGAATACAATTACATTTGTCTTAAGAAATTTTGGTGGATTCAAGGAAATGACTCTGACACAACTTCATGGCAGACTTCTCACATCTGAGAGATAAGTTGACCAGAAACAGAAGATGAAAAGTCATCAGGAAAGATTGCTGATGATTACTCTTTTGGTAACACAACATTGATGAGTCATGATGGATCATCATCAACCAACCATTAGAGTGATCATAGTTATGATCAATATATTGATTTAACTACTAAACTTAGTTTTCAAAACAACTCATCATGTGTTGGAAACCAAAATCTTGCCCTTGTGATGTATGATCTACAACCTATGGATCCAACTGATCAAGAAGAATTTGATATTCTTGACCAATTTGTCCTACTAGAGTTTCAAAACTATTCAATATTATAACAAAACTGGTAGGAAGTTTCCTGGAAAGAAGAATAAATCTAGGGTCGAGTGTTCCCAAGTGTCATAGACTAGGGATTTTGCCAGGGAATGTGGAAATTTCACTCAAAACTCCTTATCCTTTGTCACATATCCAATTTCACCAAGTCAATCTTATTCATAAATCTCCATCAATTTTTCCCAAAATACTCCTTATCCAAACACACAGACTCCACCTCATTTTTCATGTACACCCATGCCAACGTCATTTCGGTGTGCTCATTCACATTGTCAAAACTAAAATACCCAAGCCTCAATGTCTCATAATCCCATAGATGCTTCCACATCTACACAAACTGCATTTACAGACACACGCACCAACATTTTTCCAAACTGCTGGTTGCCTTGTACCAAACCCAAGTCACCAAAGTTATTTCACTCAGGACTTTGTAGATTGGAGCAGTATGTCTGATGATATTCCAAACAACAATCTTGCCATGTTTGCTGCAGATATTAAGCAACAAGCATCCAAAGATGAACAAGATACAAATGAGGAATTTTCTTTAAAAGAAAAACTCATTTGTGAGGTTCCAAGACGAGCTGCTGGTAAAACTCTAGAGATCATGACTGCCAATTTAGCATTAGTCTTTACAAATGAGATTATAGAAAATGGATTCTCCCACTTTGATAGTCTGTGGTATGTTGATAGTGGGGGTTTAGACATATGACCAGGTGTAAGAATCTTCTCCCACTTTAGAGCCCATGGAGGATTAGATATATCATTTGGAAATGCCTCTAACTGAAAAATCCTAGGATCATGTGAGGTAAATGCTGGTAAACTCAAGTTTGAGAATGTCAACCTTGTTGATAATTAAAGTTTAACCTCCTGATGTGTCACAGATGTGTGACAAAGGTTATGGCACATTTTTCACAAAAAAAATCATGTATAATTGTTGGCCCGAAACTTGTAGGAAAGATTGAGTGTCTAATTGCCAATGATGCTCAACTTGTGGCCAATAGAAGTGAAAATGTGTATGTGGTTGACATGATAAAGAATAACCCCATGTGTAGGCGGTTAGGTCATATCAACTTATAAACAATCAATGATGTGTCCAAACAAGGTCTTGTGAGAGGACTTCGTAAGAAAGAGTTTAAACGTAACCAACACTGTATCTTTTTTCTTAAAGGAAAACAACATACAGTCTCTTACAAGTCCATTGAAGAATCCAAAACTACTAGATGTCTTCAGATGCTGCATCTTGATTTGTTTGGTCATGTTAAGATCATGAGTCTAGTTAAGAACAAATATTGTTTAGTCATTGTTGATGACTATTCAAGATTCCCTAGACTTATTTCTTACATTCCAAATATGAAACTACTAAGATAATAAAAAACTTCATTGTTATGGTAGAAAAAGCAATATGATCTACATGTTAAAATACTAAGAAGTGACAATGGAACTAAATTCAAAAATCACACACTTGACTCATTATGTGAATCAAAAGGAATTATAAGACAATCCAGTGTGCGCAAGTCACCTCAGCAAAATGGTGTGGCAGAAAGAATAGAACAAAACTCTAATTGAAGTTGTAAGATCCATGCTAGCTGATTCTCGTCTACCACTTTCTTTTTGGGCAGAAACAGTAAATATTGTTGCTTATGTGCATAACTGAGTTCTAATTAATCAAAGACATCAAAAGACCGCATATGAAGTTCTTTCCAAAATCAAACAATTAATCTCATTTTCAAAGTCGTTGGGTTTCCTTGTTTTATTTTGAACTTGAAAGACTTCATATCAAAATTTGCAGCCAAGGTAGATTATGGTTATTTTGTGGGACATTGTTCAACTGCAAAAGCTTACAGGTCATGAAATCAGAAAAAGCAAAGGCATTATAAAGAGTATAAATCATCCTATAATCTTACACTTAGAAAAAAATGTGTTATAGGATAAGATATCACAAAGTCACATATAAAATACATATGCAAATTTAAGCTAAAAATCCAATTATTACAGCTAAACTGCTAATGTAGAACATAACCCTTTAGATAAAGAGGAGTTTAAAAAACATATTGTCACACCCCAACCGATGGCAGGAAACATCGGGTTGGTGGCACTAGGCGAATCAGGTTGATCAAGAGATACCATAACGATCGTTTAAAAGACAATAATCAACATTCAACATCCCATACTATCAAACTCATAAAATCTTTAAACAAACCATTACATATCAAACAAATCCCTTAAACATAACATCCGATTGATCTTCCCTAGATTTATTACATGATTTTCTAAAGCAAATACTCTAAACTAAGCATCCAAAGCATAATCCTCAACCTGCCACATATGTTAAAATAAAACGTCAATACAATAAAGTAAAGTGAGCATACAGGTTTTGTGTACATTATAGATATAAAAGCGTTTAGCATACACCGCATGACATACGTAATAGATGTGAATGATGTAACTACTTAGATTCAAGCAAACCAACAAACCGCGATTGATCGAGGCATGCGAACAAGTGTCCACATCCTAAAAGAGAAAATAAATGAGAAATAAAAATGTGAGCCTTAACAACCCCGGGCCTCCGGGTGGCGGGTCAACCTCTAGTATACTATCATGTTAAGGGTGGCGTACAAGCAATCAAGTAATACATACAATTCAGTAGATTTCACGTATAATCATGTAATAGCGGGCAGCGTATAAGCATTTGAGATTCGTGTGATGTGATTTGATATAGGAACATAGGTGACACCCAAAAGTGCGTTTAAGCGTAAAAGGGTTCAAGTATACTCACAGTTGGTGCGTTTTAGGAGAGATTCGGGATCTGAGAGGAGTTGTGGAGAGTGCCGGATCAGCCTATAAGCGAACAGAAGTGCATCAGTCTTCCGAATTGCTAAAACGGTTAACGGTGGAGAGAACAGCAGACAAGTTCGTGCGAACTTGTATGCCTGAACTTACTGTGGGTACAAATTCGGGCGAACTTATCATGTTTCCTGAGAAACTAGACAAGGTCAGACGAACTTGTATTGGTTGTTGAGGGATGATACAAGTTCGGGCGAACTTGTCTAATTCTCTTGAGAATTGGACAGAGTTCGGGCGAACTTGTGCTATTTTTGAAGTTTTGGTCAAGTTCGGACGAACTTGATGTATTCCGAGCGAACTTGATCGTTTTGGCATCCAAATCGTGCGTTTTCGCGTCGTTTGCTGAGGAAATCGAGTGTCCATCCCTCCAACCTTAAGCCACTGAGTAAAACTTAGGCTGGAGAGGTCTTTTGGAGCGAGTTTAGTCATTTTACAGAAACTCGGGCTAATCCTGGCGAACTTGAAAGTTCGTACGGGTTAGTCCAGCTTGTGTAAAGTGACGATGTCTTCCTTGTGCTTCCGAATCTGAGATCTTGTTTGACAACGCCTCGTTCCACTTCAAAAGTGAACGAAACATACGTCATTAGTCCGAATATTGTATAAAAATCAATGTTTTAAAAGGTTTTACTCAGATCTAATAGTAGATCTGAGTGGAAAATAGAAGTTTTATAGAAAAATATGAAGATTTCCATAAACAGAAGAGATTTGATGAAAACAAAGGCAAAGCCTTGTGCCAAAATCGTTGTAAAACGTTGTTTGTCACACCCCAACCGATGGCGGAAACATCGGGGTAGTGGCACTAGGAAACCAGATTGTCTCATGAGAATTCCATAACAATTATCTATCAACATCATTTAACATTTAACGTCTCATACCATTAAACACAAATTTCAAAATAATCATCACGAAAAATTGTTTTTCCCGCAAAACCAAAAAGGTTCGATATCTCCTAGATTTTATTACAAACCATTCTAAACAAAACAACTAAGCTCAGCTATCCAAAGCATCCGATAAGCTAAATCATCAACCTGTTACATATGTTAAAATACAAGTCAATACAATTAAGTAAAGGTGAGCATACAGGTTTAAGTACTACTAGCATAATAGAGAAAATGTTCGCGAAATAGTCTAATTACATATCATGATACACCGAAACATATCACACAGAATAAACATAGGCTTATTTCTCATGCTAACTACCATGAGAAGGCTTGCGCGTCCATCCTAACTAGACCCCGTCGGGTGTTAGCCAAACTATAGTACCATACTAGCAAAGGAGGCAAGTTAACGAAAATAAGTCCTAGTCACATGTTTCTAGTATCACGTATACAATCAGATTATTCGCGTGTGATAAACAGTTTGATTTGTGAGGTGATTTTGATAGAGAAACAAATGTAACACCAAAAATGTACATTAAAGCGAAAACGGGTCAAGTATACTCACAGTCTGTGCATTTCGGAGAGAGTAGACGACTGCCGAGAGGTGAAAAGGAGCGCCGGATCAGCCTGCATACGTGAACGGAAGTGCATTAGTCTCCGAAAAGCTGAAACGGTGAAGTTTGGGTTGAGCAGTAGGCAAGTTCGGCCGAACTTGTATGTAAACATACAAGTTCGAGCGAACTTGTAAGGTTTTGGTGAGGTTTGAGTCAAGTTCGGGCGAACTTGTAAGAAAAACTCACTGGAAAGGCAAGTTCGGGCGAACTTGTGTAGTTTCCTAAGAAACTAGACAAGTTCGGGCGAACTTGTGAGGAAATTTTGGTGAGAAAGACCCAAGTTCGGTCGAACTTGACCCAGATGGGTGCAAGTTCGGTCGAACTTGACCCGAGTGCTGGTGATTCTTGAGCGAACTTGATGTTTTCGGGTCCAAAATCTTGCGTTTTCGCGTCGTTTGCTGAGGAAATCGAGTGCCCATCACCTCCAACCTTAAGCCACTGAGTAAAACTTAGGTTGGAGAGGTCTTTTGGAGCGAACTTAGCCATTTTACAGAAAATCAGGCTAATCCAGGCGAACTTAATGGTTCGTACGGGTTAGTCCAGCTTGTGTAAAGTGACGATTTCGTCTTTGTGCTTCTGGATCAAAGATCTAGCTTCGACAACGCCTCGTTCCACTCAAAAGTGAACGAAACATACGTCATTAGTCCGAAAATGGTGTAAAATCAAGGATTTAAAAGGTTTTGCTCGTGAAAACAGAAGTTTTTATGGAAAAAGATGAAGATTTTCGTAAACAGAAGATATTTGATGAAAACGAAGGCAACGCCTTGTGCAAAATCGTTGTAAAACATTGTTGAACATCAATTAGTTGAAATCGGGTTGATTCCTACTTAGAAACAGAGGGTTTTGGGTTTCGGGAGCTCTGGGCGAAGTTGCAGCAAGTTCAAATGAGAGAATGGGGCTGACTATTTATAGGCGAAGGCAAAAAGGAGAGCTGGTGGAGTCAAGTTCGGCCGAACTTGCATGGAATCATGCAAGTTCGCGCGAACTTGTGAGGATTTCAAGGGATATTAGTCAAGTTCGGCCGAACTTGGCTTGGTGACCAAGTTTCGTTTGCTGATTTCGCGTTAAGTGTTCGTTTGGCGATTCGTTCGTATTAGATAGTTATATTAAGCGTTATAGGCGATATAATAGTGCGATTTAGCGATTCAAGTGTGTGAGAGCGATGCGATAGCGAATGTAATCATAACCACAAACACACATAACACATAAATAACAGAAAACCACATAATTAATTGCGTTTTACGATGCGATGAGATGAGCACGCGATTTAATTAGCGATTAGATGAGATATAACATACATAATTGTAATTAACTAACATAAACTTTTCTTATAAACGAATCTCGAGATTTACAAAGGATAGATACAATCGATAATAAAAGAAAAAGATAACAACGAAATTCTGAGCTGTTACAGTCTCCCCTACTTTAGGAAATTTCGTCCCGAAATTTAAGTAGTGGCTATAATGAAGAGATGCTGGTACTTAGCCTTCATGTCACTTTCCAATTCCCAGGTGAACTCGGCATCACGTTTGCCTTCCCGTTGGACTTTCACAATAGGGATGCGAGAGCGTCGTAGTTTCTTGGTTTCTCGGTCCATGATCTCAACAGGATTTTCCACAAAATGGAAAGTCTCATTGATTTGCCGATCTTCGAGAGGTACATGGAGATTCTCTTCGGCTAGGCATTTCTTGAGTTTAGACACGTGGAAAGTCGGGTGGACGTTGTTAAGTTCCTCCGGTAATTCGAGACGATAGGCCACTTTGCCGATTCTTTCTAGAATCTTAAAGGGTCCTACGTATCGAGGCGCTAGCTTTCCTTTCTTCCCGAAGCGGACCACTCTCTTCCAAGGTGCAACCTTTAGGAGAACGTGGTCTCCCACTTCGAACTGTAGGGGCTTGCGGCATTTATCGGCGTAACTCTTTTGACGACTCCGAGCTTTCAAGAGATTGTCCCTGATCTGGAGGACTTTGTCTGTCGTTTCTTGAATCAGCTCGGGACCGATGATTTGTGCTTCTCCGATCTCGTGCCATGCAATAGGCGATCGACATTTTCTTCCATACAGTGCCTCAAAAGGAGCCATTTGTATGCTGGTATGATAACTATTATTGTACGAGAATTCGATTAAAGGTAAATGCGTATCCCAGTTACCACCAAAATCTATGATGCACGCACGAAGCATGTCTTCGAGGGTGCGGAGCGTACACTCAGTGTTACCGTCGGTTTGAGGGTGAAAAGTGGTACTGAGATTAAGAGTAGTATCGAGATTAGATTGAAAAGTCTCCCAGAGATGAGAGGCAAATCGACCGTCTCGGTCAGAGATGATGTCACGAGGTGTCCCGTGTCGACATATAACTTCGTCGGTATAGATTCGGGCTAACCGTTCGACCTTAAAGTCTTCTCGTATAGCAATAAAGTGCGCAGATTTAGTAAGACGATCAACGATAACCCAAATGCTATCGTGACCAGATGAAGTTCGAGGAAGTTTCGTGATAAAGTCCATAGCTATACTCTCCCACTTCCATATCGGGATTTCGGGTTATTCGGGTAAACCAGAGGGCCTTTGATGTTCGGCTTTAACCTTCGAACAAGTCAAGCACTTTGAGATGTACAAGGCGATATCCTTTTTCATGCCCGGACACCAGTACTTGGAACGAAGGTCCTACTACTTGCATCTTGTCGCCACCGGGATGAATGGAATATCGAGGTTTATGAGCTTTGGTCATTAGCAACTTTCGAATATTATCACGACTGGGAATCCAAATGCGATTGAGGTAGTAATAAATACCATTAGGCTTAGCTACGAGCTGGGTTTCGGCACCACATTTCATTTCTTCTTCCAAAGTATTCTCGTTAAAACAAGCAAACTGGGCGGAGCGAATAAGAATTTCAAGATCATTCAAAGCTTGAGAGTCACGAACACTATACACATAGCTTCGTTGACTTAGGGCATCGGCGACGACGTTTGCTTTGCCGGGATGGTAGCATATCTCGCAATCGTAATCGTTAAGAAGTTCAACCCATCGACGTTGTCGCATGTTTAGTTCTTTTTTATTAAAGATATGTTGTAAGCTCTTATGGTCGGTGAAGACCGTACATTTGGTACCGTAAAGGTAGTGTCGCCATATCTTTAATGCAAAAACAACTGCACCGAGTTCGAGATCATGGGTAGTGTAGTTCTTCTCGCGGATCTTGAGCTGTCGAGACGCGTACGTGATAACCCTCGTTGCATGAGAACACAACCAAGATCAAGATTAGAGGCATCGCAATAAACAACGAAATCGTCGTTTCCGTCGGGTAAAGCGAGAATGGGAGCGTTGCATAGCATACGCTTGAGAGTTTGAAAAGCTTCCTCTTTCTTGGAATCCCAAACGAAAGGTTTGTCTTTATGAGTTAAAGCGGTAAGCGGAACGGCGATTTTCGAAAAGTCGGCGATGAATCGACGGTAGTACCCCGCCAAACCGAGAAAGGAACGGATTTCGGATGCATTCTTCACCGTAATCCAACTCTTTACGGCTTCGATCTTTGCAGGGTCGACGTGAATTCATTGACTATTAACGATGTGGCCGCGAAATTGGACTTCTTCGAGCCAGAATTCACATTTTGAGAACTTAGCATAAAGGCGATTTCCTTGAAGTAGTTCGAGGACTAAACGGAGATGGCGCGCGTGTTCGTCTCTCGACTTTGAACTATAAGGATATCATTGATGAAAACAATGACGAAACGATCTAAGAAAGCTTTACACCCACGGTTCATCAAATCCATGAAGACCGCGGGTGCATTTGTAAGACCAAAAGGCATGACCACGAATTCGAAATGGCCGTAACGAGTACGAAAGGCGGTTTTCGGAATGTCTTCTTCCAACACGCTTAACTGATGATAGCCGGAACGTAAATCGACCTTAGAAAAACAAGTAGTACCTTGAAGCTGATCAAATAAGTCGTCGATACGAGGAAGAGGATAGCGGTTCTTTATCGTGAGTTTGTTAAGTTCACGATAATCGATGCACATTCGGAACGTTCCATCCTTCTTTTTCACGAAAAGGACGGGTGCGCCCCATGGCGAAGTGCTCGGGCGTATGAAACCTTTATCAAGAAGTTCTTGAAGTTGGCTCGATAGCTCGCGCATGGCGATAAGGAGCTTTAGCAACGGGAGTAACACCGGGAACTAAATCGATACGGAATTCAACATTTCGAGTAGGGGGTAAACCGGGTAAGTCATCGAGAAAGACCTTAGGAAATTCACAAACAACGGGAACATCTTTAAAAGTCTTATTTTCTTTCTCTGGGTTCACAATATGGGCTAGAAAAGCAACACATTGCTTTCGCAAACATTTGTGTGCTCGAGTACATGACAAAAGCATCAACTTCTTTGAGGGAGTTTCACCATAGACATGAAGTTGATCACCGTTAGGGAGAGGGAACCGAATCATTTTATCGAAGCAATCAACATCAGCATGATTTTTATGAAGAAAATCCATACCTACTATGATATCGAAGCTACCTAACTGCATAGGTATGAGATTGATCGAGAAGACATGGTTGTTGAGATCGAGAGAACAACTACGTAGGACGGAGGTGACGGTGACGGATTTTCCGGTGGCGACTTCCACATCGAAAGTCTTTGGGAGTTTAGCGCGTTTACATTTTAAAACTTTTTCGAATTCTAGCGATACAAAACAATTATCGGCACCAGTATCAAATAAACATGAAGCATAAATAGCATTGACAAGGAATGTATCATTGACAACATTGTTGTCATTCTGAGCCTGGTGATGGTTGAGGTTGAAAGCCCTTCCACACGCAGCTTGTGGTTGTTGCTGCTGAGGCTGTGGCTGTGTTGGCGGCTGCTGTTGCTGAGGCTCTTGCTTGACGGCACGGTTTGGGCAGACATTTGCAAAGTGGTTCAGATCACCACACACAAAACACACACGTGCTTTTGGAGCTACTGCTTATTGCTGATGGTTGTTATGGGGAGTACGCTGATGAGCTGGCAGTGCTGGAGCTGGAGGAGCTTGATGAGCTGGTTGGCGAGGACCAGTACGACAACTAACAGTAAAGTGTCCGTAGATATTGCAGTTTGTGCAAAAACGGCAATTTCCACCCACGACGTCATGGTACGTGCACTTAGGGCACAGTGGGTGAGGACCGGTGTACGCACGTTTAGTTAGGGGTGCGTCCTGAGCAGGAGCCTGGTAAGGCTGAGAGTTGAGCGGTGTAGCAGCGGCGTAGTTCTTGCTGGGGTTTCCTCTTTTGCGTCCATGACGCTTCCCTTTCGGGTCATTGGATGGTTCGATAGCAGCAGTTGGTTCAGCGACAGCTTGATTGGCAACTTTCGCATGGTTCTTGAAATAACCATCTTGAACTCGCTGATAATTGATCTCAGCGGCGAGCATGTAGGTTTCCTCGATGGTTGTAGTACGAGCAACTTTCACAAAATTCGCGACACATTCGGGTAGACCACGGATATACTTGTTGATAGCTTTCTCAGTTGTGTCAACTTGGCTGGGACAGATGAGGCTCAAAATCTTGAATCGAGTGGTAAATCCAGCATTGTCGGGACCATCTTGCTTTATACCCCAAAACTCATTTTCAAGCTTTTGAATCTCGTGCGGAGGACAGAACTCCTTCATCATCACTTCCTTGAGTTCCTCCCAAGACAGATTATAGGCTTCATCATTACCGCACCTATTTCTTTCGGCGGTCCACCAATCGAGAGCATGGGACTGGAAGACTCCTGTAGCGTTCACCGTGCGAAGGTCATCGGGGCATCCACTTTGCCTAAAGGTGACCTCAATGGCGTCAAACCAATGGAACATAGCAGTTGGTCCATCGTTGCCCGTGAAGGCGAGAGGTGCACAAGCCTTGAAGTTTTTGAAACTGAACCGTGACTTGGGGTTTTCAGTTTTCGAGTCGACCGAGGAGGTACTGCTCACAGCATGAATTTCCGAGACGATTTGCGGGATGACTTTTGCCACTTGTTTGGCGACTAGTGAAGCGATGCGCTTGTTGTCGCTGTGGCGCTGAGCAGAACGGCGAGTATGAGATCCGATTAACGACATCTACATAAAGGATTTAGATTAGATGAGATTCGATTATAATAGAGTTATGTTTAAATATTTATTATTATTATTATTATTCATATAAGCACAACACACATAAGCACGTATCCACGTAAGCACATAAACACGTAAGCACATAGACACGTAAGCACAAAATCACGTAGGCATGTAACCACATATTTTTCACGTATTCACTTCTAATTAACCAACATGCATAGCGCGATATGAGATGCGAGATATAAGTGATATGTATACACATAAGCGAGATAAGCGAGGTAGTACCACGAATGAGACACGTATGGACTCGTAAGCATAATCGAGTTAAGCGATTAGTTTGGTTAGTGTATTAATTTAGCGTTTTAGATTTCGAGAGTTGTGCGAGTAGTGCATGCGTTCTATGAAGCGTAAAGCGATAAAGTGAGAAATCGATAATGCGAGAAATAAACAAGTAAGCGAGAAATCGAATAAAGCGAAAATTCTCAAAATTTTAAACACATAAATAATAATAAACTCGATGATGTGTAAATCGACGATATAGGCTCAAATCAATTTGGGAGTGTCCGGGGTTTTGAGACGTTGACTATCCAAAGTGATTCGATTATCCTTTGACATTGGACCCACGCCTTGGCCTAATAGATAGATGCTCTCACCGCAAGCGGCTAACGACATTATCCTTCCGGTTACTACATGTTCCAAATCATCGGAATAATCGAGACTTTGGTGAGATTGAAAATCGAAGGGCGGAATTTGTTATTAAGATGCGGGTTTCACCCCTAACTTAACAACTTCATTCCTAGCTGCGGATACACTCACCGATCAAATCGGGTGTTCCACTAGATAGAAATGGTGATTCTCGTCGAGGTTTGGATGTCACTCCTAACCCAACGAAGGTATCTCGTGCGATAGAGAGTACGCGGAGTGAATGACCTCATCGAGAGTTCTCGGTTTTCACACCATTCTCGATTTGATCACTCGTTTGTGTGATGCGAGCGTTTCCAAGCGTGTATATTGTATTAGCCTTAGTAAAGGCACATTTAAGCATTTATGGCAACTAGTTTAAGCATTTAACTCAAAGATTGGTCAATCGGGTACTTAAACATGCTACTAGGTCGAATCATGACAATTCTACCTATTATCCTAAGGTTATGGGTATGCTCTGATACCAATCTGTCACACCCCAACCGATGGCGGAAACATCGGGGTAGTGGCACTAGGCGACCAGATTGTCTCATGAGAATTCCATAACAATTATCTATCAACATCATTTAATTTAACGTCCCATACCATTAAACACAATATTTCAAAATAGTCATTACAGAAACTTGTTTTCCCACAAAACCAAAATGGTTCGATATCCCCTAGATTTTATTACAAACCATTCTAAACAAAATAAACAAAACAACTAAGCTCGGCTATCCAAAGCATCCGATAAGCTAAATCATAATCATGTTACATATGTTAGAATACAAGTCAATACAATTAAGTAAAGGTGAGCATACAGGATAGAGAAAGCGTTCACGAAATAGTCTAATTACATATCATGATACACCGAAACATATCACACAGAATAAACATAGGCTTATTTCTCATGCTAACTACCGTGAGAAGACTTGCGCGTCTATCCTAACTAGACCCCGTCGGGTGTTAGCCAAACTATAGTACCATACTAGCTAAGGAGGCAAGTTAACGAAAATAAGTCCTAGTCACATGTTTCTAGTATCACGTATTGAGCATATACAATCAGATTATCCGCGTGTGATAAACAGTTTGATTTGTGAGGTGATTTTGATAGAGAAACATATGTAACACCCAAAATGTGCATTAAAGCAAAAACGGGTCAAGTATACTCACAGTCGGTGCGTTTCGGAGAGAGTAGACGACTGCCGAGAGGTGAAAAGGAGCGCCGGATCAGCCTGCATACGTGAACGGAAGTGCATCAGTCTCCGAAAAGCTGAAACGGTGAAGTTTGGGTTGAGCAGTAGGCAAGTTCGGCCGAACTTGTATGTAAACATACAAGTTCGAGCGAACTTGTAAGGTTTTGGTGAGGTTTGAGTCAAGTTCGGTCGAACTTGGTACGTTTCTTAGGAAACTTGACAAGTTCGGGCGAACTTGTAAGAAAAGCTCACTGGAAAGGCAAGTTCGGGCGAACTTGTGTAGTTTCCTAAGAAACTAGACAAGTTCGGGCAAACTTGTGAGGAAATTTTGGTGAAAAAGACCCAAGTTCGGTCGAACTTGACCCAGATGGGTGCAAGTTCGGTCGAACTTGACCTGAGTGCTGGTGATTCTTGAGCGAACTTGATGTTTTCGGGTCCAAAATCTTGCGTTTTGCGTCGTTTGCTGACGAAACCGAATGCCCATCCCTCCAACCTTAAGCCACTGAGTAAAACTTAGGCTGGAGAGGTCTTTTGGAGTGAACTTAGCCATTTTACAGAAACTCGGGCTAATCCGGGCGAACTTGATGGTTCGTACGGGTTAGTCCAGCTTGTGTAAAGTGACGATTTCGTCCCTGTGCTTCTGGATCTGAGATCTAGCTTCGACAACGCCTCGTTACACTCAAAAGTGAACGAAACATACGTCATTGTCCGAAAATGGTGTAAAAATCAAGGATTTAAAAGGTTTTGCTCAGATCTATACTAGATCTGAGTGAAAACAGAAGTTTTTATGGAAAAAGATGAAGATTTTTATAAACAGAAGATATTTGATGAAAATGAAGGCAACGCCTTGTGCAAAATCGTTGTATGTTGAACATCATTTAGTTGAAATTGGGTTAATTCTTACTTAGAAACAGAGGGTTTTGGGTTTCGGGAGCTCTGGGCGAAGTTGTAGCAAGTTCAAATGAGAGAATGGGGCTGAGTATTTATAGGTGAAGGCAAAAAGGAGAGCTGGTGGAGTCAAGTTCGGCCGAACTTGCATGGAATCATGCAAGTTCACGCGAACTTGTGAGGATTTCAAGGGATATTAGCCAAGTTCGGCCGAACTTGTACATGTGTGTACAATTTCGAGCGAACTTATGGAAAACAAAAAGTTCTTGTGTCTCAGGAAAGTTCCGGCGAACTTGTGGTAGTCAAGTTCGGCCGAACTTGGCTTGGTGACCAAGTTTCGTTTGCTGATTTTACGTTAAGTGTTCGTTTGGCGATTCGGTTCTTATTAGATAGTTATATTAAGCGTTATAGGCGATATAATAGTGCGATTTAGTGATTCGGGTGTGCGAGAGCGATGCGATAGCGATTGTAATCATAACCACAAACACATATACCACATAAATAACATAAAACCACATAATTAACTGCGTTTTGCGATGCGATGAGATGAGCGATGCGTTTTAATAAGCGATTAGATGCGATATAACATACATAATTGTAATTAATTAACATAAACTTTTCTTATGAACGAATCTCGAGATTTACAAAGGATAGATACAATCAGAAAAAGATAACAACGAAATTCTGAGTTGGTACATTGTTGTAGTTGAAAACGAGTAGAATCTTACTTAGAAAACAAAGGGTTCCGGGTTTGGGGAGCTCCGGGCGAACTTACAGCAAGTTCAAATGAGAGAATGAGTGACCAGACATCAAGTTCGGGCGAACTTGTAGCAAGTTAGGGCGAACTTGTTACAAGTTCGAGCGGACTTGTATGTTCTGGTGAGTTTCCAGACAAGTCCGTGCGGACTTGTCAGTTTTGAATGGTTTGATGGCCTAGACAAGTTCGGGCGAACTTATGGTATACAAGTTCGGCCGAACTTGACCTGGTGGCCAAGTTTTGTTTGATTATTTCGTGTTAAGAGTTCGTTTGGCGATTCGGTTTGTATTAGATAGTTATATTAAGCGTTATAAGTGATGTAATAGTGCGATTTAGCGATTCGAATAAGCCAGAGCGATGCGATAGCGAGTGTAATCATAATCATAAACACACATAACATATAAATAACATAAAAACACATAATTAACTGCGATTTGCGATGCGATGAGATAAGTGATGCGATGACACAAGTGTTTATTAAACAATAAACCACTCGGCTCGTATAGTAGCATGACTACTTCTGATTGCGATTAAATTAGCGATACGTTTAACAATCGATTAGATGCGATAATCATTGTCACAACATAATTAACTTAACATAACTTTCTTATAAGCGAATCTCGGAATACAAATGATGAAAACACCCGAAATAAACTGAAATAAAATAACAACGAAAATTCAGAGTTGTTACAGTCTCCCATACTTTAGGAAATTTTGTCCCGAAATTTAAGTAGCGACCGTAACAAAGAGATGCGGATACTTAGTCTTCATGTCACTTTCCAAATCCCAAGTGAACTCGGCACCCGTTTGCCTTCCGATCGGACTTTCACGATAGGGATGCGAGAGCGCTGTAATTTCTTGGTTTATCGGTCCAGGATTTCGACAGGTTTTCCACAAAATGGAGAGTCTCATTGATTTGCAGATCTTCGAGAGGTACATGGAGATTTTCTTCAGCTAGGCATTTCTTGAGGTTTGAGACGTGGAAAGTCGGATGAACGTTATTAAGTTCCGCCGGTAGTTCGAGTCGATAGGGTACCTTGCCGATTCTTTCCAGAATCTTAAAGGGTCCTACGTATCGTGGCGCTAGCTTTCCTTTCTTCCAGAAGCGGATCACTCCCTTCTAAGGTGCAACCTTTAGTAGAATGTGATCTCCCACTTCGAACCGTAGGGGCTTGCGGCGTTTGTCGGCGTAACTCTTTTGGCGACTCCGAGCTTTTAAGAGATTGTCTCTGATCTGGAGGATTTTGTCTGTCGTTTCTTGAATCAGCTCGGGACCGGTGATTTGTGCTTCTCCGATCTCGTGCCATGCAATAGGTGATCGACATTTTCTTCTATACAGCGTCTCAAAAGGAGCTATTTGAATGCTGGTGTGATAACTATTATTGTACGAGAATTCAATTAAAGGTAAATGCGTATCCCAATTACCACCGAAATCTATGATGCATGCACGAAGCATGTCTTCGAGGGTGCGGATCGTGCGCTCAGTCTGACCGTCGGTTTGAGGGTGAAAAGCGGTACTGAGATTGAGAGTAGTACCGAGATCATATTGAAAAGTCTCCTAGAGACGAGATGTAAAGCGACCGTCGCGGTCAGAGATGATGTCACGAGGCGTCCCGTGTCGACATATGACTTCGTCAGCATAGATTCGTGCTAACCGTTCTGCCTTAAAGTCTTCTTGCATAGCAATAAAGTGCGCTGACTTAGTAAGATGATCAATGATAACCCAAATTCTATTGTGACCAGAGGAAGTGCGAGGGAGTTTCGTAATGAAGTCCATAGCTATACTCTCCCACTTCTACATCGGGATTTCGGGTTGTTCGAGCAAGCCAGAGGGCCTTTGATGTTCGGCTTTAACTTTCGAACAAGTTAATCACTTTGAAACGTAAACGACGATATCCTTTTTCATGTCCGGCCATCAATACTTAGGACGAAGTTCCTGGTACATCTTGCCGGCTCCAGAATGAATGGAGTATCGAGATTTGTGAGCTTCGGTCATTAGCAAATCACGAAGGTTATCACGGGTAGGAATCCAAATACAATCGAGATAGTAATAAATATCATTCGGTTTAACAACAAGCTGAGTTTTGGCACCACATATCATTTCTTCTTGAAGGGTATTCTCGTTAAAACAAGCAAACTGGGCGGAGCGGATCATGATTTCGAGATCATTCAAAGCTTGAGAGTCTCGAACGCTATATACATAGCTTCGTCGACTGAGTGCATCGGCTACGACGTTTGCTTTGCCGGGATGGTAGCGTATCTCGCAATCGTAGTCGTTGAGAAGTTGAACCCATCTGCTTTGGTGCATATTCCGTTCTTTTTTATTAAAGATATGTTGTAAGCTCTTATGGTTGGTGAAGACCATACACTTGGTACCGTAAAGGTAGTGTCGCCATATTTTTAACGCAAAAACAACTGCACCGAGTTCGAGATCGTGGGTTGTCTAGTTCTTCTCGTGGATCTTGAGTTGTCGAGACGCGTACGCGATAACCTTGTCTTGTTGCATAAGAACACAACCAAGACCAAGATTAGAGGCATCGCAATAAACAACGAAACGTCGTTTCCGTCGGGAAGACGAGTACAGGAGCGTTGCATAGCATACGCTTGAGAGTTTGAAAAGCTTCCTCTTGTTTGGAATCCCAAACGAAAGGCTTGTCCTTATGAGTTAAAGCGATAAGCGGAATGGCATTTTAGAAAAGTCGCGATGAATCGACGGTAGTAACCCACCAATCCAAGAAAGGAACGGATTTCAGATGCATTCTTCGGTGTAATCCAACTCTTGACAGCTTCAATCTTTGCAGGGTCAACGTGAATTCCTTTGACTGTTAACAATGTGGCCGAGAAATTGGACTTCTTCTAGTCAGAATTCACATTTAGAGAACTTAGCATAAATGCAATTACCTTGGAGAATTCGAGGACTAAACGTAGATGGCGCGCGTGTTGCGTCTCTCGACTTCGAGTAGATAAGGATGTCATCGATAAACACAAGACGAAACGATCCAAGAAAGCTTTACACACACGGTTCATCAAATCCATGAAGACCGCGGGTGCGTTGGTAAGACCAAAAGGCATGACCACTGAATTCGAAATGGCCATAACGAGTACGAAATGTGGTTTTCGGAATATCTTCTTCCAACACGCGTAGCTGATGATAACCGGAACGTAAATCGATCTTAGAAAAACAAGTAGCACCTTGAAGCTGATCAAATAAGTCGTCGATACGAGGCAAAGGGTAGCGTTCTTTATCGTGAGTTTGTTAAGTTCACGATAATCGATGCACATTCGGAACGTCCCATCTTTCTTTTCACAAAAAGAACAGGTGCGCCCCACGGTGAAGTGCTCGGGCGTATGAAGCCTTTATCAAGAACCACTTGAAGTTGGCTAGATGGCTCGCGCATTTCTGATGGTGCGAGACGATAAGGAGCTTTAGCAACGAGAGTAGCACCGGGAATCAAATCGATACGAAATTCAACATCACGAGTAGGGGGTAAACTGGGTAAATCTCGGGAAAGACCTTAGGAAATTCACGAACAACGGGGACGTCTTTAAAGGTATTCTTTTCTTTCTCCGGGTTCACGATGTGGGCTAGGAAAGCAATGCATTGCTTTCGCAAACACTTGTGTGCTCGAGTACAAGACAAAAGCATCAACTTCTTTGAGGGAGTTTCACCATAAACATGGAGTTGATCGCCATTTGAAACGGAAAGCGAATCAATTTATCGAAGCAAACAACTTCAGCATGATTTTCATGAAGAAAATCCATGCCTACTATGACATCGAAGCTACCATCACACATCGAGAGTACAACCACGTAGGATGGAGGTGACGGTAACGGTTTTTCCGGTGGCAACTTCCACATCGAAAGTATTTGGGAGTTTATCGCATTTACATTTTAAAACCTTTTCGAATTCTAACGATACAAAACAATTATCGGCACCAGTATCAAATAAACATGAAGCATAAATACCATTAACAAGGAACATACCGTTGACAATATTGTTGTCATTCTGAGCCTGGCGATGATTAAGATTGAAGGCTCGTCCACGCGCAGGCTGTGATTACTGCTGCTGAGGCTGTGGTGGCTGTGGCTGCTGCTGCTGCTGTTCCTGCTTCACAAGTTTGTTTGGGCAGACATTACTGAAGTGGTTTGGATCTTCGCACGTGTAATAAGCACGTGCCCTTGGCGCTTGCTGCTGATTAGCCTGAGGAGGAGCTGGTAAAGCTGGTGCGCTGGGGTTGAGGAGCTGGCTGACGAGTACCACTACGGTAGTTGACAGTAAAATGGCTGTAGATGTTGCAGTTAGTATAGAAATGGCAATTGCCTCCAACTGCATGGTGGTAAGTGCACTTTGAGCATAAAGGATGAGGACCAGTATACGCACGCTTTGCTGGCGGTGCGTTTGGTGCGGCTGACTGAAGCGGCTGAGGTTTGCTGGAGCAGTAAGGGCAAAGTTCTTGCTCGGGTTTTCCCTTTTGCGACCACGGCGACTGTTCTTTGATTCTCGAGGCTGATCGGTAGGAGTTGCAGTTTCGGTGATGGCCTGGTTTGCAACCTTGCTGGTCTTGAAATAACCAGACTGAACCCTTTATCGTTGATCTCTGCGGCTAGCTGGTAGGTTTCTTCGATAGTAGCGGGGCGTGCTGCTTGCACAAAGTCAGCGACGCAATCAGGCAGAGCGTTAAGGTATTTCTTGATTGCCTTTTCAGTAGTGTCCACCTGACCGGGACAAATAATGCTCAACTTCTTGAAACGAACTGTTAGACCAGTGTTGTCTGGACCGTCTTGTTTGATATTCCAGGACTCATTCTCCAGCTTTTGAATCTCATGTGGAGGACAGAACTCGTTCACCATGATTTCCTTGAGTTCCTCCCAAGAAAGTCCGTAGGCTTGTCGTTCCCACGCTTGTTGCGCTCGGCCGTCCACCAATTGAAAGCCATTGATTGGAATACGCCGGTGGCGTTGATAGTGCGTAGAGCCTCGGGACATCCACTCTGGCGGAAGGTAACCTCGATGGAGTCGAACCAGTGGAACATAGCACTCGTCCTTCGGTGCTAGAGAAAGTGAGTGGTCCACATGCTTTGAACTGCTTAAAGCTGAAGGAAGTCTTGGGCGCATCATTCTTAGAATCTCCGATAAGTTGCTGTTGACGGCATGAATCTCGCTGACTATCTGGGGGATGACTTTAGCCATTTGCTTGGCGATCAATGAAGCGATGCGCTTACCAGCGTTGTTGCGCTGGATGTTCCTCCGCGTGTTTGATCCCATAGAAGACATCTACACGAAGGTTTTAGATTAGATGAGGTTCGATTATAATAGGTTTATGTTTAAAATATTTATTATTATTATTCATACAAGGCACAAAATCACGTAAGCACGTATCCACGTAAGCAGTGTAAACACATATTCACATAAGCACGTAAGCACATATTTTGCACGTATTCACCTTAAATCAAAAATCATGCATAGCGCGTATGAGATGCGAGATATAAGCGAGATATATAAGCGAAATAATCGAGTAGTACCGCGTATGAGTCCACAGCGTAAGAGAGATGTGCGTTTTAGTTTGGTTGGTGATTTATTTAGCATTTTAGATTACGAGAGCTGTGCGAGTTGTGCATACTTCATAAGGCGAAGAGCAATAAAGCGAGAAATCGATAATATGAGAAATCAATAAAGCGAGAAATCGAATAAGCGAAAATTCTCAAAATTTAAACACATAAATAATAATAAACTCGATGATGCGTAAAATCGACGATTATAGGCTTAAATCAATTGGGATGGGTTTTGAGACAGCGACTACCCAAAGTGGTTCGAGAATTCTCTGAGTTCGGACACAGATTTGGCCTAATAGACAAATGCTCTCGTCGTACAACGGTTAACGGCATTTATCCTTCCAGTTACGTCGTGTTCCGAGTCATCGAAATAATCGAGACTTTGGTGAGATTGAAAATCGAAGAGCGGCACTAGTTATTAAGATGCGGGTTTCACCCTAACTTAACAACTTCATTCCTAGTTGTGGCTACACTCACAGATCAAGTCGGGAGTTCCACTATATAGAAATGGAGATCTTGTCGAGGTTTGGATATCACTCCTAACTCAACGAAGGTATCTCGTGGAAGAGATTGCGCGGAGTGAGTGATCTTATCGAGAGCTCTCGGTTTTTACACCTAATCTCGACTTGATCACTCGTTTTGTGTGATACAGCGTTTCCAAGCGTGTATATTGTGTTTGCCTTAGGAAAGGCATTTAAGCATTTATGGCAAGTAGTTTAAGCATTTAAGTCAAAGATTGTCAACTCGGTTTTTACTTGGCAATTCTACCTAATTACACTATAGTTATGGCTCTGATACCAATTTGTCACACCCCAACCGATGGCGGAAACATCGGGGTTATGGCACTAGGCGAATCAGATTGATCAAGAGATTCCATAACGATCGTTTAAAAGACAATAATCAACATTCAACATCCTATACTATCAAACTCATAAAAACTTTAAACAACCATTACATATCAAACAAATCCCTTAAACATAACATCCGATTCGATCTTCCCTAGATTTATTACATGATTTTCTAAAGCAAAAACCCAAACTAAGCATCCAAAGCATAATCCTCAACCTGCCACATATTTAAAATAAAACGTCAATACAATAAAGTAAAGGTGAGCATACATGTTTTGCGTACATTATAGATATAAAAGTGTTTAGCATACACCACATGACATACGTAATAGATGTGAATGATGTAACTACCTAGATTCAAGCAAACCAACAAACCGCGATTGATGAGGCATGCGAACAAGTGTCCACATCCTAAAAGAGAAAATAAATGAGAAATAAAAATGCGAGCCTTAACAACCCCGGGCCTCCGGGTGGCGGGTCAACCTCTAGTATACTATCATGTTAAGGGTGGCGTACAAGCAATCAAGCAATACATACAATTCAGCAGATTTCACGTATAATCATGTAATTGCGGGTAGCGTATAAGCATTTGAGATTGTGTATGTGATTTGATATAGGAACATATGTGACACCCAAAAGTGCTTTAAGCGTAAAAGGGTTCAAGTATACTCACAAGTGGTGGTCATCTGAGAGGATTGCGGAGAGTGCCGGATCAGCCTGTAAGCGAACAGAAGTGCATAAGTCTTCCGAATTGCTGAAACGGTTAACGGTTGAGAGAACAGCAGACAAGTTCGGGCGAACTTGTATGCCTGAAATTACTGTGGGTACAAGTTCGGGCGAACTTGTCATGTTTCCTGAGAAACTAGACAAGTTCGGGCGAACTTGTATTGGTTGTTGAGGGATGATACAAGTTCGGGCGAACTTGTCTAATTCTCTTAAGAATTGGACAGAGTTCGGGCGAACTTGTGCCATTTTTGAAGTTTTGGTCAAGTTCGGGCGAACTTGATGTAATCCGAGCGAACTTGATCGTTTTGGCATCCAAATCGTGCGTTTTCGCGTCGTTTGCTGAGGAAATCGAGTGTCCATCCCTCCAACCTTAAGCCACTGAGTAAAACTTAGGCGGAGAGGTCTTTTGGAGCGATTTTAGCCATTTTACAGAAACTCGGGCTAATCCGGGCGAACTTCAAGGTTTGTACGGGTTAGTCCAGCTTGTGTAAAGTGACGATTTCGTCCTTGTGCTTCTGGATCTGAGATCTTGCCTGACAATGCTCGTTCCACTTCAAAGTGAACGAAACATACGTCATTAGTCCGAATATTGTGTAAAAATCGATGTTTTAAAAGGTTTTACTCAGATCTAATAGTAGATCTGAGTGGAAAACAGAAGTTTTATAGAAAAAGATGAAGATGTTCGTAAACAGAAGAGATTTGATGAAACGAAGGCAAAGCCTTGTGCCAAAATCGTTGTAAAACGTTGTAAAATGTTGTTGTATTTGAAAACGGGTTGAATCTTACTTAGAAAACAAAGGGTTCCGGGTTTGGGGAGCTCCGGGCGAACTTGCAGCAAGTTCAAATGAGAGAATGGAGTTGAGTATTTATAGGTGAAAAGAGAAAAGTAATGATTAGCAGTGGACCAGACATTCAAGTTCGGGCGACTTGTAGCAAGTTCGGGCGAACTTGTAGCAAGTTCGGGCGAACTTGTAGCAAGTTCGAGCGGACTTGTATGTTCTGGTGAGTTTCCAGACAAGTCGGGCGGACTTGTCAGTTTTGAATGGTTGATGACCTAGACAAGTTCGGGCGAACTTGTGGTATACAAGTTCAGGTCGGACTTGACCTGGTGGCCAAGTTTTGTTTGATTATTTCGCGTTAAGAGTTCGTTTGGCGATTCGGTTTGTATTAGATAGTTATATTAAGCGTTATAAGTGATGTAATAGTGCGATTTAGCGATTTCGAATAAGCGAGAGCGATGCGATAGCGAGTGTAATCATAATCATAAACACACATAACATATAAATATAATAAAAAAAATAATTAACTGCGATTTGCGATGCGATGGAACAAGTGTTTATTAAACAATAACCCACTCGGCTCGTATAGTAGTATGACTACTTGTGATTGCGATTAAATTAGCGATGCGTTTAATAATCGATTAGATACGATAATCATTGTCACAACATAATTAATTTAACATAACTTTCTTATAAGCGAATCTCGGAATACAAATGATGAAAACAACCGAAATAAACTGAAATAAAATAACAACGAAAATTCAGAGTTGTTACACAGATAACTGAAGTGATCAATTAAGAATCAGAAAGTTCTTATTGGTTAAAACTTGAAGAAAGTTTTAAAGAATTGACAACTTTTACATGCTCAGAAGGACATATGAATGGATGTGTTCTTAGTTTTGGGCTAAAAATATTCCCTTCAATCTTTCAAAGGTTCATGGGCAATATTTTTTACAATATAATATTTTTAAGTATATATCATGATATATCGGTGTCAAGTAAAACAGTGCATAAACACTAGAAGCCTTTACAAAAGGTACTTGAAGAAATTAAAAAGCACGGTAAAGTGGTTTCCACCAAAAATGGAATTATTTAAAAGAAAAATATCTTTTCTTGGTTTGAAAATAGGAGATGGAAAGATGGAATTACAGTCACATATAAAAAATTAAAAAATTAAAACAAATATAGGCATTTTTGGACTAGTAAATTAGCTAGAAAATTTATTCCAATTTATTAAAGTTGTAGGACCATTATACAGTAAAATGACTAAAAATGAACAAAGGTATTTTAATATAAAAGATATAAAGTTGGTTAAAGAAATTAAAAATGCAGTTTAAAGATAGTAAACTACTAGAGTTAGCAATTGTTACGGATTACATAATTATTGAGATAGATGGATGCGAAGAAGGATTGAGAGCAGTTCTTCTATGCCAACCAAATAAATATAGCCCTAAAGAAGAAGAGAAAAATTGTGTT
The DNA here is from genome assembly GCA_947069175.1 of Scalesia atractyloides. Lineage (NCBI taxonomy): Eukaryota > Viridiplantae > Streptophyta > Magnoliopsida > Asterales > Asteraceae > Scalesia > Scalesia atractyloides. The sequence goes on along the minus strand of CAMTDV010000005.1, from coordinate 72,377,617 downwards.
TATGCTAGTGGTAATTTTCAAAAAAAAAAAACAAGTTGGACTAGCATTGATTTTGTAATACAACATTAATATATGTATTACAAAATTTTAAGATTTTTATTTACACCAGTTAGAACTAATTGGAAGCTATTGTAAAATTTATAAAAAAATATCAAAGCAAAAAGGTGAACACAACCCGTTGGGTTAATTTACAAAATATCATCCAAGGAAATATATATCATATAAATTTGAACATATTAGAGGAAAAAATAATGGTATAGCTGATATGTTATCTCGTAATATTAACAAATTATTGCTTTTAGATGGACATGAAAAAGGATAAAGGAAATGCTAAACTTATATCATCCAAGAAATAGATAACCAATCTCAACAGTGTCACACGGTTTTATAATCCAAGTCAATAAAAAATTATGGATGTTCGTCCTCCTAAAAGTAGATAATTTACAAAAGGCAATCTCTTTTGAACGTAATACATTGAGCATAGTTATTACCTTTGGTAATTATGCCTTATAAAGGTGTGATGATCCCAATATAAAATTTCGCCCAATCATTGGGATGAAATTAGCAGAAAAAACAACAGTTCTTATTAGATAACCTTTGGCGTATTCAAACTATGCCTTAAGCTTCAACTTTTATAGTCCAGGTGTTAAAAGCTTTAAGCATTTAGTTTCATAAAAAAAGTACAAAAACACCTGAAAAACATCAAAAACCCAAGTTTACGCATTACGGTATTTTTCGAGGTACTTAAACGGGAAATGGTGGTTAAATACATCCAATTCCAGACCTAATTTACAAAGGTCATACAGACTTTTAGAAAGCTATAGAAACAACTTGAGAACATTTTGGAATAAGTAGCTTTTCATGTTTAATTTTAATATGGGTAATGGACTAGCCTTCTTCTGTTGCAAGTTTTTCTTCCTACACAGTTAATTGACTACATGGAGTTAAGATTCAACAGCAAACCATAACAGCAACTTAATATTTTTGGTGAAAAAATCATTCTAACTAAAGGAAACATTGCAACACACATCTTCCCACCTAACTGCAATTTTTTGCCTTATTTCCATATACCGATTCTCACACTTACTGACCATCGTAAAAGCGAGTGTTTATTGATCATTAAACTTGTGCAAACACTTACCTAGAAAGTTTGGCAGTAACCACAAGTATAAACTTTCCAAACTTGCCTTGGCTAACCATAAAACTATAGAAGTTACTTCAAATATTCAAACATTCAAACAAGATCTCTCGACAAGTTCATTGAAAAATACCAACAAACCCACAATTACCAGAACATTTCCAATGAGAACAATTTTGACTATTAGGAGAAGGATATTATATATAGATTTATGCTAAACAAAATTGGAGCATGCTTTTACCATTTGTAGGTGAAAGCGATCTTCTTGAACTAAAACATATTGTAAACCTGGAAACACTTGATGACGAAACCATGATGTTAATGATCCAAGAACACCAAACTTTACTGATAACACACACAAAGATATTTAGAAGAATGATGTAAGCAATGACATCAAAAGACATGTGTGCACAAGTCTAGCCATAAACGTGCAAGGAAAAAGTAAGGATTCTGGATAGACAAAACTTTTGCAGAACACATGCAGTAAACAAATTAGCACATGTAGGAGACAGAACAATCTCTTATTCATGTATATAGTTTGTCTTGTCATTTTTTTTCTTTAATTTGTAATTGTTACTTTGTTACTATTTTGTGAAAAGAGAGCACAAATGTATTGGAGTCATTATTAGAATAGTTCTATCTTTGGTCTATATAAGGTAGATATTTCATTTGTAAATAATTCAATACAATCTTTGCATTCTCAGGCCTTCTTATGACACACTAAATTCCTATTCGATACTCCTTAGCCCAACCTTCTAGCCTCTTAGTTACATCCATTGTTCTTCGTAATGTATTTCGATAAAAAGAGTGTTTTTAACCTTTTGTTACCCTCTGTTCAAACCGTTGTGTACAAATCTCCAACTTAGTCCAACCTCTGTGTATACGCTCTTAAGCTGTTTTCTCCTTACCCATAGTAAGTAATTTTTTACTTATCTATTTTTTTTGTACTTTTACTATTTTTTTTTATGTTTCTATTCTTCACTAAAAAAGAATTTTACACACGCCACATGCCACTTCTGCTAATATATATAACACAGTGAGAAAGAGTAAATTATAGTTTCCTTTGTTTATGTATGTCGGAACTAGAATATCATGTCGTCTAACTTCAATAAGTCCAAAATTTGTCACTAAAATCCATATGCTGTCACACTTCCACTAGCTTTTGTAAATCTTTTTTATGTTTAGTTTTTTAACAATGACCATTTTGCCCTTAAAAACCAAAGGAAAAAATGTGTAATTATCACAATTATTTTATTTCCTTTACTTTATCTTTTTTATCACTTTTACTTTATTTTCTATTAGTTTCTTTTTCTTTTTATTATTCTTCTAATCACTTTTTTATTTTACAAAAATTTAAAATTTCATTATCAATTAACCAACTTATTATTTATATATTAATTTACAAATATTAATTTACAAATTTCTTTTCGGTCTCACATTTACTATTCAACTTTGTATTACTTTTCATGTTTTATGTATTTCTCTTAAGTGCACAACACTTCTCTTTCACATGGTTAGTTTTCTCAACATGGAAGGGAAAAAACTTTCCCTCAAAAATGCTGCATATGATGGAGTAAATATACAATAAAACATTTGTTAGTTTTTTAAATACAAATAATTTCTAGATAAATTATTTTTTAGTTTCTTATTTATTGTAGAAAATATATTTTGTTTCACTTTAAATATAATTGTTGTATAGTAACTAAAAAATAATGATTTATTTGAAACATTTATCCTACAAATATTAATTTACAAATTTCTTTTCGGTCTCACATTTACTATTCAACTTTGTATTACTTTTCATGTTTTATGTATTTCTCTTAAGTGCACAACACTTCTCTTTCACATGGTTAGTTTTCTCAACATGGAAGGGAAAAAACTTTCCCTCAAAAATGCTGCATATGATGGAGTAAATATACAATAAAACATTTGTTAGTTTTTTAAATACAAATAATTTCTAGATAAATTATTTTTTAGTTTCTTATTTATTGTAGAAAATATATTTTGTTTCACTTTAAATATAATTGTTGTATAGTAACTAAAAAATAATGATTTATTTGAAACATTTATCCTACAAATATTAATTTACAAATTTCTTTTCGGTCTCACATTTACTATTCAACTTTGTATTACTTTTCATGTTTTATGTATTTCTCTTAAGTGCACAACACTTCTCTTTCACATGGTTAGTTTTCTCAACATGGAAGGGAAAAAACTTTCCCTCAAAAATGCTGCATATGATGGAGTAAATATACAATAAAACATTTGTTAGTTTTTTAAATACAAATAATTTCTAGATAAATTATTTTTTAGTTTCTTATTTATTGTAGAAAATATATTTTGTTTCACTTTAAATATAATTGTTGTATAGTAACTAAAAAATAATGATTTATTTGAAACATTTATCCTTCTGTATGTTTTGATTTTTACAAATTTATATCTTTTAGTTACTAGAATTACTATACTTCTTCGATACATGTAACATGTTTAAATATTATAATCTTTTTATTAGGATTGTATGATTAATTTATTTATTTTTCTAATTTATTATTGTTACATTTAAAAGAAATTAATTAATTATGTTATGGGTGTAAACAAAAGTAACATTGTATAAAAAAGTTAATGAACTTGAAAATAGTGAGGGAAGATGATTATAGAATTTTCGCTTATAAAAGATTGGATTGTCGAGGACATGACACAAAAGTTTAAAGTTGAAAGTGTGTTTGTTTTTATAAGAAGTAAGAGAGTTTTTTATAAAATAAATCAATATTCTTAGAAACTTAGTAAATGTTCTATAATAATGCTCATAGTTTTATGGCAGGAATAATTTAAATACAATATATCTGACCACTTGTATGTCTAGGTTAACCACGGGGTGTCAGCCCAGTAGCCAGCCTCACCCATTCCAAACGGGAGGACGCGGGTTCGAGTCCAGCTCGGCCCAAATAATCCTGCTGGGTAGTAACCGCCAGGCAGCTATGGGGCTAAGCTAGCTTGGGGAAGGTGAACCCTCCCGCGGTCAGGGGTACCGTGCATTTACCTTTTTTTTTGTATGTCTAGGTTCATCGAATACACTTTATGTGTTAGACTTAACATTTATGGGTTAATGACACAATTTCCTACATTTGAAACCTACCCAAGACGTTTGCAAACACTCATAAAAGAAGTTGTCTAACTTTGCTGCTTTGAAATGTGTACTTTCAGACAAACGATTTAGGGAAAGACGTGGAAACTTAAAATGACCAAAAGACACATGTTGTCAGGACCTCCATGGTCAGAATATGACGTGTTTGTAATATCTTCAAAAAAAAAAAAAATTCAAACTAAGCAAATATTCTCTCTAAATTTGACTTGCATATTGCACACTTGAATCCAGACTTCCAAGTTTATCTCTAAGTGATCTTTTACTCGTCAAACACATTTCATAATTAAGAGAAACCATAGATTAACAAGAGAAAAGTGTCTGTGAGGCTCATTGTAATATCTACATTCAAACACTTACGTTGCATTTATGAATGATGATCCTTACCAAGTTGAGGTAGGGATGGCAATGGGTCGGGTATGGGGCAGGTATGACTAATCTTATACTCATACCCGGTTGTAAAATCTTGTCCCATACTCAACCCATTATCCGTCGGGTATTTACCCATCGAGTATCGGGTATACCCATTAGTGTTTTAAAAATCCCTTTAGGATTTTCAAGTATATATATATTTTTTTATTTTCCTTTATAGTTTTATGTTTTTGAGAATCTATAGAATATACTAAATTGTGATAAATAACATACATATTATCATTACCATAAAAATCTTTGAAATTTTTAAATATGTAAACATATTATCTTATTTATCTAAAGAAAAAATTTGGATTTGTAGCATATAAATGTACATAATATCATCAAAATACATATTACAAAAGAAAAGTTTATTTTTTAAGTAATGAACAACTAGAATGAAAAATTATATATAAAACAAAAGTTAAAAATTTCCGGGTATATTATTTGGGTAAACGGGTATATAGTTTCGGGTAATCGGGTCGGGTACATACCCGTCCCATACCCACAAAACATTTTTTTTATACCCATACCTGGTCCAATACCCGTCGGGTATAACCGTCCCAAATGCTTTATGTTTTGGGTATACCCATCGCACTCGAGTTTTACTACTATCCCTAAGTTGAGGCTAGTTGTAAAGGCGATCACTACATAGATTAGTGAAAAGAGGATATGCTCACTACCATATTAGCGTGAGTATTTGATGATCGTACCAATAATCAGGGATAAGATTAGTGATATCTATTGTATTATATATATAAGCAATGTGAAAGTGATCAGTACCTAAACATTAGATGTTCTTAGTGAAGACCAACTATTGGTGTATACCAAGGAGTGAATGTAAGGTGAGTTAGTTAACACCCCCAAACCATTATAAGTCGTATGTTGTGTTTTGATATATTATACACTTATACTTATTTACATATTCATGTTCTTCATATAAAATATCATATAAACAATAAAAGATTTTTTTAAAAGAGATTTTTATAACTAAAAATAACATATTCACCCTCTAGGTTCTTATACTTACATAATGGTACCTCTCTTATAGCGTTAGAATATGGCAAGCTTAAAAGAGAGATCATGCATTTTTATAAAGAACTAGGGATTTATATTAACACACATCAGGGTAAGTATTTGTAAAATCTATATCTATACTATATAATAAAAGAAACCAATAAAGGGACACTTGTTATTATTCTAGACCACACACATCGGGGTAAGTATTTGTAAAATCTATATCTATACTATATAATAAAAGAAACCAATGGAGGGACACTTGTTATTATTCTAGACCATCTTTAATTGTAGATAATTATTATTTAATTTAAATTATTAAATATTAATTAAATTAATATAAATCTTATCAACTCTAAATTATTGGCATAAACTTAACTTCAAATCGTAAAGTCTTATCTAAACTAACCATTTTGATTTAGAAAATTTTTCTACAAAACATAGATTTATATAATAAATATTTATATTTCGTATATGCAAAACATGTAAACCAAATCAAATTATATGCTTATCCTTTTAGAAGTATTAAAATCATACATTTTGAAAACTATAGATCATTTATCTATTTTTTATTATAATAAATATAGATATTAATTAATTAATAATATTATTAGTGATTGAGGAGTGAATGCCATGTGACATTACTTGGAGTCTTTTATTAGAACGAGATTAGATATAAAATTACATTTCTTCCACCCGTGCATACACAGAGTTTTTTTAAAATACAATTTTTATTGTTTTGTATATAAAATTAAATTTATTCAACATGCACAATACACGAGTTTCTTAAAGATAAAACTTTTTTATTATTTATTATATAAAATTTAATTTACTCAACACGTGTAATAAAAGAGGTTTTTAAAAAACATTGTTTTTTATTTAGTATATAAATTACATTTATTCAACCCGTGTAATACACGGGGTTGTAACCTAGTAAGTTATAAAGCCAATAGTGTACTATACTATATCAGATAAGTAAGAATATTTTACTTACATGGTATCAACATATCTCCTAGGACTACTAACTAGTCAAAACATGTAGGTCGAATCACCCAACGCATCACAGTCCATGTGTAGTAACATGTTTTTGATATTGTAAGATCCGTTAACGTCCACTCGTTTATATGTTGTGAAAAAGGCACTTAAAAATCATAAAAAAATGTTATCATTTAGGATTAAGAAACTCAAAACCTTTACAAACTTACAATGACCTAAAATCACCAATCGACTCCTCGTTATTCGTACACCCATTAGTTTATTATGCACTTAAAATGGTCTAAGCATGCAATTGGGCAACACATAACATCCCATGAGAGTCCTAAGTAGAAGTCTTGTACGTTTCACATCCATTTTTTAGCATCAATCAGATATTTGAAAAATCATATTTTTTGGAAGATAAAAGATGGCTATTATCTCTTAACTGAGTGTAATAAGTGGCATGTGCCTCTATGTCACCTTCTCGAATGCATCTCTTTATAGCTTTCGCATCACAGACTCTGACTGGTAATCCTTGTCCTCCTCAAGATGAATTAAAATGATTGTATGAGATCTTGAATTATATGTTAGAGGATTTGATTTATTCAATAAAAAGATACAAATTATTAATTAATAGTACACTATGATGGTATAGTTATAAATGATGTCTTACGTTGTTTTGACGTTGATTTCTTATCTCTTTCTGGTTTAAGCAATACGTGGAACAAAAGAGGCAACAAACCTTAGAGAAACATGAACAAATAACATAGAAATGTAGACAAAACAAGATGTTCGTTTCACATATTAACACGACTCCTCAATAAAAGGGATGAGGATATCGTGTTATACAAGTGAAAGGGTGATACATGACTATGTACCACATGCATTTATGTATGCATTAGTGATAGACAGATGTCATACCACCATACCACACATAACACATTGTAGTACATGCAAAATTTTAATTTTGATTACCTTATTACTATAATGCTTTATTATTATAATTACTTTCAAGTATATTGTAAAATCCCAAAACCCGAATGTTTCACTCACTCGTATGGTTTCATGTGTTTTGGAATGAAAGGTGATAACTAAGTTATTTAACTTAGTTAAAACTACAAGTTTAATAGTATGGAATAAGGTTTGTGGTAAATGGGATAGATGGCAAAATGAGGGGCTAAATCTAGCAAGTTGAATGAAAGTTTTATAAAAACCAAAAACTCTAGTAAGTGTAAGTGTGTGTGTTGTATAGAGAGAAAGAGAGGAAGATAGGAGGTGTAAACCTCTCATGATCAAGGAAGAGATTAAACAAATTGAAGGATGATGAATGGATGATCAAATGCTTGGATCAATATCTAGCATCATCCAACCCTAATCAACATGTGGTAAGTTGTAGATTCTTATTTGGTGACCTTGCAAGAAATGAGTTATGATCAAATCCATGAATTAGTATGAAATTAAGCATGATTGTGTATTAGAATCACCAAATAGAACTGGTTTTGTGTATGATTTCAAGTAATTTGATGTTTGCGATGAAAACCCACTAGTTTGTGTGAGGAAGGTGACACCCATGTCCAATTCTTGCTCAAATCTTGATGTAGTATGATGTATTTGATGAATTCTTGTTAGTTAGATTGGATATGGTATGGAAGTAATGTGATTTTAGTTGTTGTTGATGAATGAAAGCAAGAGTTAGGAAGATGAGCATGAAAATACTTGTACACTTTGACTTATCTGTGGTACGCACGCCAAGTGTTTGAAGAAATGTCTAAATGAAAATAATATGTGAATTTGTATAAATTAATGTAAATATTTTGAAAGTGATAGTGATATATTTGATAGTAAACTAGCACGAGAAGTGTGTTTTAGATATAGTTCATGTGGAGATTATGTTGATTTCATGTTTGGGTAGAGGTGTGCACTAGTGGCTTGCACTATATGCTTGAACGATGTGATGTACACCATGTGGTTGTTGATTGACTAATTGTGATTTAGAGGTAAATTTGACGCATATGAGATTTCTAGAAATGAGTAATATTGGAATGATATTGGGTTAGCTAAACATGTGTTACAATGTTAGTTGTAGAGTTATGAAAATGCTAGTATGAATGGAATGGATTACGTATATGTGTGCGTGTAACTAAGTAATTATAACATGAGTATGATATGCTGGTGTTATTAGTATGGTTAGCTATATCGACATAAATGTATGCTTATAAGGATGAAAACTTGTAAGGTATGAATTGGAAATGATTCATGATATGTATGAGTTTGTGTGCTAATGTGGTGATATGAAAGGACATGAACCACATTAGCATGGACTCAAGCACAAAGGCTAACGGGTCAAAAGTAGGCGAGGAAGCAAGCACAAATACGAACGTGTAAGGTAAATGATTCCCGAACTCAATTTCTTATTATGCAATGAAGTTTTGCATAGAGGAAAGAGAATCATGAAAGGATGGATAGATAATGGTAATACCAAGGTAAGTAATGTTACAACATGTTATTTGTGGTTTAACTATGAATGGACCCCATTATTGGGAGCAAACAGGTCAAACTTGGAATATGTTTATCACAAGGATTGAGTTATGAAATACCTATTTGAAAGGGTTAGAAATGATATCATAGCGTTTTTATGTATTGATTAACTTACTGGGGATCAAAATTAGTTGTGGGAAAAAGGATGCCCAAGTCTACAATATGTGTAAAGTAATAAAGATGCCCAGATGCTACGCGACCATGTTGAATTCTGACACTGTTGTTTCACTTTTCTGTCCCAAAATTTATATATATGGGCAAGGTTGAGAATTTAAGCACCTGTAAGGGTTATTACTCACTTGTATCGATTACACAAAACCCTTGAGAGTATATGACCAACGTGATAACTTGGATTACACCCAATAAAGGTAAATGGGTCATGAACAAGCGATTCAAACCGAATAGACATGCTATGATTGTAGTACGTGCAAATAGTTGTGTAAGGTACTGGTGAGTATGAGACTCGTATTTAAGCATGTAAAAGGATGAAATAGGTTTGTTGATGTGCATGTACATATATACGAGATCAAATTGTATGTAAGTAGACAGACTATTATATGTGCACGTATGTGTGTGTTTGTTGTATGTATGGATGTATGTGAGCAGGATTTGTACGTATGAATGTATTAGTACGTAAGTTGTATGTATGTGTATGGATAGAAAGGGGTGTATGCATGAATTAGAATTTTGTATATACGACTTGTATATGTGGTTTTAATATGTATGAGTATTAGCGATGCTAACCATATTGCTTTTGAGAATAGAATGAAAGTGCAAGTATGCTATTGTTGGTCTTATGAAGTTTCAACACTGAATGGAAATATTGAATTCAGAGAGATATTCGAATGGATTTGTATATGTACAAAGATGTGACATGGTCGTTTAATTATGTATGTTTGGATTATGTATAATGTCACCAAGTACTAATGATATGAATGTTTGTGGTGACTGCAGATTACGCAGAATCATAGATCATCATCATGGAAGGTAAACAGTTGAAGATCGAGTCATAACTCAGATTGTACGGGAGTGTGTGGTCATGTACTTAGTAACGTATGTCATGTTTTATTTCTTAAATAAGAATGAACAATGTAAATATTGTTAAAGAGTCATTTTAAAGGGATTTTCAAGTATGCTAGAATGTTTATAACGAAAGAAATTTTAAGGTTCGTATTTCTACTGCGTCTTAGCTTAAAATGTGTTAGGGTCTTACATATATATTGTTTTCGCTTATAATTTTTAAGATGCGATTTTTATAAAATTTTAATTATGTGGTTACAACGTGCTTATTTTTATATACGTACAGATATAAATTTTACTTAAAACCGAGTTGTGAACAGTAATGTACAAGTGATCAAAATACAAACGTACATGTTATCAAAGCTGCTACGTGATTTTGGTTTTGTTTATATAAAGTGATGTCGTTTACCCGTTTCGTGATTTAGTAATATACTATAATGTTTTATAAAATTTCGAATATATTCTTGTGACATGCTTACTTTTATCTACAATTCGATACAAGTTTTATTCGAACAAGTCCAATATATTTGATTTTTTACCATGACAAAGCAAACCGATACTGTCCGAACATTGGCATCGATACCGTATTCGTTTTATGGTTTTGTCGACGCGACAATATAAAATTCGTTGAAAAGAGTTGTATTGTAATAGAGTATTTTTTTGGTACCGTAAGCATCACAACGGTATTGTGATGAACCGAAACAAACCGATATTGACCGAACAACATCGACACCGGTATCGGTATTCGTTTTTATGTTTTGATCGATGTAAAACACGTGTCGATATCCTCTTAGACATACCTCTTTTGATTGCTTCTGGTCACACACCGATACTGTAATGGACCAAACCGATATCATCCAAAAACTCGCTGCTAAAAGTTAGGAGTTTAAAGGCATAACACACGTAAAAACATGACTACTTTCATAATTTTGTGTAAAAAAATTGGTGTCATTTACAATTTTCTAAAGCCAAGGACACTTCTTGCACATCCAATCCATCTTTCTCTGCAATCTTAAACCCTCAATGCCTCTACAGAACCCTTCTTCTCCACCTCGCCCCTTATTGGATTCACCGCACCTCCACCCAATTTCAGATTCCATTTGATGTTCAATCATCTTTCTCACACATTCTTTAATCGATCACTCAATTGATCACACACCCCACCATGAAAGCTCTAAGACTCCTTCAAACACTCGCTAATAACTCTTCAAGAACCCCACTAAAACCCCACAAAAATCCCACCTTTCTTTCAAGATTCTACACGTCACAACCCCTGCAACAAAACCCAGTACCCGAACCCGAAGAAACCCACACTGCAAATGGAATTGGGTTTGACAGCAGTTATTATGAATTACCCACTATAGATACAGGAAAAGGGAGGCTACATGGGATGAGAAGTATAGGAGGAGAGCTGACAAGGCTGTGTTTAAGGAAGAGTATGATGAGGTGGTGAAAGATAAGAAGTATAAGAAGAAGGGTAAGACTAAGAATGAGAGGCTGGTGGAGCAGGAGGAGAAACGTAGGCGTAGCGAGATTCTTTCGAGGGCGTTGCTCGAGGTGGCGGTGGCGGAAACCGACGAGGAGGATGAGGATGAGGATGAGGAGGAGAGGGAGGTGGTGAAGGTGGAGGATCAGTTGTCGTTGTCGGTTGGGATTATTGGTGCTCCTAATGCTGGGAAGTCTGCACTCACCAATTTCATGGTTTGTTTGTTGTATCAGTTATATTTCTTTTGATGTTGTGTAGATTAATGGTGGTAAGAGGGTGTTTGATGTTTGCTGTTATCAGATTAAAGATTATGATGCCCGCAAGTTTCGGTTATGATTCTAATTTTCGGAATTGATTACGGTGAAAATGATCAAACCTTAATGATGTCATGAAACCGGTTATTAAGATTAACTTAAAGTTACCTGGCTGCTGGCCGTTTTGAATATATGATTATCTCATTCTGATTGCATAAGTTAAAGCTAGTATGCTACTGAGGGGTGTTTGCTTATTGTCAGAGGAAAGATTAGAATGCCCTGCAAATATAGATTATGATTCTAATTTTCGGGATTGATTAGGGTGAAAATGATCAAAACTGGATGGTGTCATGAAACCGGTTATTAAGATTAACTTAAAATTACCAAACTTCTTTGAATATATGATATACCATTATGATATTGTTACATAATCACTTTGAAATTTCACATCCAAACACCCTAGAGTCATACAAGTACAGACTACACACACTTTAAGGACAAAACAACCAACGTTACCTCAAAACTGACACAGATAAGTAAATTAGCAAGGAACAACTGTTAATTGTTGATTTAAGAAGTAGTATATAAAAGAACATTGATGGATTCTTAACTAGTAGGAGGAATATCTGAATGGAAGTTGTAATCCTTGTTGATGTGTTGAATTATTTCTTGTTACGGTATAATTGCTATGGAAGTGAATCCTTTACTTCGAGTTTTGAAATTCTTAGTGATTTGCTATATGGAGTGTATAATTTGTTGTTTGTCAATTATTTTCATGATGGATTGGTGGCACTGTAGACAAATTGATTCTTAAGTTAAGATGTTTTAGATCAATGAAACATAAATGTATTGTTGATATTCGTTTAGGTAGAGGTGGGAATATTGGCCAATGCACTTATGAGTGGGTCAATTCGGTTTATGTATTGCTTGTTGCATCACAAGCATCTAACTGACACTCAAGCCACAAAATGTTTACATTTTCATAAATTGTTTGCAAACAATTATTAACTTTTCTCACCTCATTTTGGTGACTTTAGCTCACGTTTTAAATATTTTTTGTTATAAATTCTAATAGGTTGGGACGAAGGTTGCTGCAGTTTCACGGAAGACCAACACAACTACACATGAAGTATTAGGAGTGATGACAAAAGGAAAAACACAAATAGTATGTCCCTATAATGCGTGGTGACCTGCGTTGCACACGGGTGTACCTGTGCATTTTATTTAAAATTTCTTTCATAGAAATGGTCGACAATATGTTTCCTCATTACCCATATTATAACTTTTGACATTGTACAGTGTTAAACTCTTTTAATAACTGGACCCTTTTTCTTTTAGTCAGTATTACAAATTCTAGTTATCCTCACGTTAGAGTTTTCTTTTGTGAGCAGTGTTTCTTTGACACCCCGGGGCTTATTATGAGAAGTAGTGGACTCCCAAAATCAGATGTTAAAGTTCGAGTTGAAAGTGCATGGAGTTCGATTGATCTTTATGACACGCTCGTTGTTATATTTGATGTTCATAGACATCTTACCAGGTTTATCTTTTACCAGCCATTCTTTTTTCTCCTGTTGTATCTTTTTTCTTACTTGCGTACAAGTCTTAAGGGAAATAAAACATGCTGTATTCATTTTGATCTTTTAATATTCTCATTTGTGGGCCCTATTGGTATGGTTTGTGAAGAAATGAAGATGTGATTATGGTTAGAAGTCCTTTTTAATGAAAATAAAACTGTGACATTTTTTTGTATATATGTGGTTAGGCCTGATAAAAGAGTGGTTGGACTTATTAAACAAATGGGTTCACAAGTAAATCCAAAGCAAAAGCGAATATTATGTATGAATAAAGTTGATTTGGTAGAAAATAAGAAAGATTTGTTGAAAGTTGCAGATCAGTTTAAAGATCTTCCTGGATATGAAAGGTAATTTACATGCATTCTTTTTTAGTTTGTCTTCTGATGATTATCTTTTCATCCCAACTGTTTTTAACTTAAAGGTCAATCATTTTTTTTGTACCCATTAGGTATTTCATGATTTCTGGACTAAACGGTTCTGGAGTCAAAGATCTTACACAATATTTGATGGAACAGGCATGTTTTTTTTCTCTTTCTTTATAATTTGATATCACTTTCTTTTTGCTTGCTCTTTAATTGCTGTATATAGCAGCAACTGCCTTTAATGAAGTATTTTTTGATAATTGTGCATTTTTTCTTAAAACATTTGTGTCTAATTGTTTAGGCAGTTAAAAGACCATGGGATGAAGATCCTCTCATCATGACAGAAGATGTTATGAAGAACATATCGTTAGAAGTTGTCAGGGAAAAATTTCTAGACCATATTCATCAGGTATTAACCGAGTCATTTTCTTCCTCCTATTTACAGCAACGTATCGGGAATTTTATTCTGATTGCATCTGGTTAAAATTAAAATTTTCTTTATGAACTCCCTCTCTTGACATTGGAACATTTTAATAAGTTTAATTACCTATTAGTTGGGAGGTCGTGAATTTGACTCATTATTTACATCTTTAATGAAATGGGTTGTATGGGTTGAACACTTGAACAGGTCGAAAGTTGTCTTGTATATATAATACATAAAGGCTGCTAAATCATTTTATTACTGAAATTGGGATTTTAATTTTATTCCAGTAATATTTTTTGCAATCGTATTTGACCAAACTATAAACAAATAGAAAATTTGTACAAGAATTGTCGCGGGTCCACTCAACTATTTAGATTTTTACAAAAAATTGACATGTTTTGACCCCGGCCCATTTTGTTCTCTCTACCTATAAACTTTACTAGACTTTAGACTTTAATTTGAGTGCTAATGTTATTTATTTTTTGATGGAGCTTCAAAACATGACCAGCTTGATTTGTAACAGGAAATTCCATATGATGTTGAACATCGATTAATAGATTGGAAAGAATTGAGGGATGGTTCTATAAGGATTGAGCAGCATCTCATCACCAACAAAGTTAGCCAACGCAAAATTATAGTCGGCAAGAATGGTTCTAAAATAGGGTAATGTTCTTTCATGTCACAACTCACTTCTTTCTTGTCGATTATTTTTCTGATTTATATAATCTTTAATAACACCAAAAAGATTTCTGTATTGAACGCTAGAACACATGTTAAGTATGAGAATTGCATAAACACAAGTACTTATTTCTTTAAATGTGTTTACGATTACGAAACAATATTGTTACAATATTAATCAAACTAATTGAATAAAATGATTTAGGATGTTGAATGCCGTAAAATCAGACTCTGGCCAACTTCAACCCATTTAGCAATTAGTTTTGAGATAAACACAATCCAAATTGACTCGTTTATAAGCAAACAGACCGATGAAGTTTGCATTACGCTATTAGCAAAGCTATCACATGTGAAAATTCTCTTTGTTTTAGCATGACGTCGTTTGTATTAGGCTATAAGCATATTTTGTTTATCATGAGATCTCACTAATATATTTAATGTTTTTCAGGAGAATAGGCGTTGAAGCCAATGAAGAATTGAGATCAATATTTAAACGACATGTTCATCTGATCCTTTTGGTCCGACTCAAATGATGGAATAAAAAATTACTGATTATTTATACCTGTTCTCTTTCTACTCACAGGTAGAACAGACCAGTGAGCTTCTGCTACGTTGGAGCTTGTTTTAGGGTCTTAGCTCTTTTGCAGGATTCATATGTTTGAAAACCAAGATATGGATCCAATGAATCTACACTTCAGAATGGAAGAATTCTGCAGCTTTTATTTTCTTGTTTCTAATTCCTTTTGTATGTTCAATAGAGGTACCCAATAGGTGTAGTTTTGTTGAATGCATTATACCGATTGTATAGTTACTACCGTATTTCAGTGGCATGGCGTCTTCTTTGTTATTACATATGAAATTATTTTATATATTCGCTCAAAACTTACATAATATCATATTTGTTGAAGAAAAATTAAAATCAGATTAACTATTTTCATATTTTTGACATTTCCCTTGAACATATTGTTGGAACCTGGAGGTTTATACATAGTGGGTTACTAGTAGTAGTTATGGGTTATCATGTAATTATGTTTAATTGTATTTTGGGTCGATGTGTTTGTTTGGGTCTTAGAGGTTTCGGCTGGTCTTTTAGGGGTTTCGGCCCACATGTGTTAGCTAGTATATAATCATCTCTTCAATGTTGACGAGGGATTGATCAGTTTTCGAGTAGTCCATTCAGCCGAAACCAGGAGTTCTTGTATCAGTCATCATTAACGGTGAATGCAAGTTCTTGTTTTGATTACATTGGTTTGCCTAATCATTATCATTGTTTCGGTTAATACTATTCTTGAATCATCTAGTGTCTGGTTTCCGCACAACACTAGATTGTGTTTGATATCATTGAAAGATTCGTGTTACGGGACTTACACATATGTTACGTTTACCAAAAAAAATCATATGATATTATGCAACTTTTTGGGAGTTTAGTGTCATGTATGGTTCACTTGGTATATATATATATCCGCTCAAAACTTTGTTCAACAAGTCGTTTATACTATTCTCTTAGATCTTGCATCGTGTTTACCCAAAAATCTAGGTATATATATGAAATATGCTCACAAAACAAAGCAATTGCTATTGTAAAGCAAAATGATGTATTGTTTCTTAGTGATAATTTAGCAAACAAAAAGAGGGTATATCTCTCATCAATGGCTACTGCTACTCTATCCTCAAAACTGCAAACCTCTAATCTTATTCAACTTAAGTGGATTATAAAGATCTTAGGAAGATATGAATCACGCCTGTGCGGTTTTAATCACCATCTCTTGCTCACACGCGTTCAATCAATTCCTTGAAGGATGAAAAACAATATTCCTGCACGCGTTACATGAAAACAATAACTAATACTCAATGCAACTGTTTGATTATTTCTAAGATGTATATTTGAGTTATGTTTTATGTCACAGGTCAAACAATTAAGTTGATAAGGGTCATAGACAATATAGAAATGCATAAAACCCCCTAAACTGCTTTACTAAACTTTAAATTTGGATTATTAATGTATAATCTTTAGTTTTTAATCATATTTAACACATTTATTAGTTTGAGAATTAAAAAAAAACAAGGGATGCAGAAAGTGTTTGTGGGTCAGGTCGACCCGACGCGACCCGAACAATTCATTTTTACCTGAACTATAGTTCTTCTTTCTGGAATCCTGCTGTGCTATATCATCCTTATTATTCTTAATAAAATCAATAATCTTTTCTTTGGTTCTCTTGCCACTATTAAACTTCGACTTGATAGTACAATGTAGGGTAACCCTTAATTTCAAAGTCTTCATGAACAATATCATTTGCAGTAGCATCCTATCCAAAATCGATCAAACACATAAAACACAATTTAAAAACAATACGAATTTAACGTTTTGTAGAGAATAAGGTGAACGAGTTACCATCTTAGCAATGGCAACATCTGTGTCTTTTGCAAATGAAACAGCCACTTTGTCTAGGATTGGAGACAACTTTTTGCAATGCCCGCACCATGGAGCATACATCTCCAACAGAACTGTAAAATTATAAATGTCTGGTTAGTGGTTGTTAATGCAAAAATTGTAACTAAGGCTATTAATTTACAGCTATAGAATTATTATTAATTTAAAGTATGTCACTTTTTTTCAAGGATTTTTTTAACTTAATATTATGATACATGTTACATTAATAAAATTTGTTAGATACATTATAAAATGTCATATTTTGAAATTAATTGTAGAAAAGATTCTGCTTTATAGTTGTGGATTGACCCGAACATTGATATGCAAAAAGGGTCAACCTTTTGAACTAGATCAAGTTTTTTAGTCTGGGATAACACAATTGGATCAGACACATCAAGACCCGACCAATTAACATGCATAATGAAACCCATGCCCCCTAAGATCTACGTGTAAAGGTCAACCCGCTGACCCATTTCCCTGAAAGCAATATTGTGTATAAGAATGAAGTAGATATGGTAATGAACTACTAGCATACCGTTTTTCCCTGACTTGAAAACGATGTCATCGAAATTGTCAGCGACGACCACCTTAACGGGCTGATCATTTGACTCCGGTACGGGCTCAGATTTCACATAAGGGGCAATTTTTCCATCCTGCATGTTTATTCAACATTCTTAATGAACTTCATAAGCATCATTACATATTAAAAACTCGTTAACAATGTAAACAATCACCTTGTACTCTTTCAACCATGATTCAAGGTGGTCAGGCTCTAAGTTTGCTTTCACATACTTCTCTCTATCGTTGTTTATAACGATGACGGGAACATGGTCTTCTTTAAGTCCATAAAACTATTGAGTCAAACATTAGTATAAATATAATCATGTGAAAGCATAAAAATTGCATGTGATTACAAATTGAAAACGGTTTGAGAGATGCTAACCTGGAAAGCACCTTGACTAGCCTCGACATCGCCCATGAGGAAACTTATTCCCTTTCCCTTGTGCTCATTAGCAATGTCATGATATTTTGATTCAAAAGCACCAAAAGGCTTGCTTCTAAAGTTCACAAAAAGCATGGCCTGCCAATATAACAATGTCTTGTTATAAAGTTTCAGTAAGTAAGAGAAAACAGAAGAAAGTTTTTTAAAAGGCCAAGAAAAAAAAATGATTGAAATATGACACCGTTTTTTTTTATATTCTAGTGTGTTAGTTTTTGTAAACATAGTGTTTTTTCAAAGAAATTTGTAAAAATGGTTTTTTTTTCTGATTTGTATTCCAAGTGAATCCGCAGTTGCAAACCACGGATTCTTAGTGAATCTGCAATTGCAAAACCACGGATTCTCTCTCCTCAATCTCGCAAATATAAACTTCAGCCAAAAATACTTTATTTTTAATACAACTCAGTTTTCAATAAGATTTATATCAAAATGTCGACAAAAGAAAATTGAATAAACCTATGTATTGAACTTTTTTTTCATAAAATAAATATTATGAAATTTAGAGGAAAACTAAATTTTATGTTAAATAAAAATCACTATTTTTTTTAGATCACTATTTTTACAAAAGAAGATCATCCTACTGTTATTATACAGCTTACTGCAGACTATTAATCAAAATAATAAATGATACAACCCAATCTTTTGAAAGCACTAGCTATTTTATTTATTTTACTATTTATGAAATTAGCTACTTAGTTTGATAATTTCATAGAAATATACAAATAAATTAACAGAAGTACAAATTATTTAAACCCTGTTCACCTTTGTATTGGGAGTGCTAAAGAATTTGATGACATAGGGGTGATTCTTTGGATCATTATTGAAGACAGTTACAGTTGGAGTGCTTGCCTCCTCAACAAACTTCTCTAAGGCATCCGAATTAAAATCCTGAAAAATAATGTTAATTCTGTTCTTTGAAAAAAAAAAACAATTAAAAGAAATTTCATTAAAATTCATGCCAAATCATGTAAAACACACCTCAAAATCTACCACGAGTTCATCGAAAGGCTTGAATAATCGGACAATAGGTCCCGATACAGAAGAATCACCTTGCGGTAAAAGTCTAGCGTCTAATGTATGAGCAAAGTCGTAATCCGATCTTAATTTTTCAGCTAACGCTATAAATGCATCAAATTTGTCTCCAGATAATTCAGGGAAAATTCCAACCTAGGGGAACAAACAAACACATCATACATGGTTGCAGCAAAAAATGTAACATATACGTAGATGTGGCAAAACAGACCGGTCGGGTAACGGGTCAAAAGAGGTCGGGCTGGGTTAGGTTGACCCAGAACGCTTTTATATCCATTTTTTTATAAATAGTTATTTTTCTTAATAAACTATTTTAGGAGGTTGTATGCATTTAATGAACTTTTTGGCCCATTTCCTTTTCAGTTTTTTTTTTTCAATTTTTTTTACCTATTTGACCCGTTAGAGATAAAACATAACCAAATGTGGTGAAACTGCCACCTCGGGTAGAATGTACAAATCGGGTCATAGACTTACAATAACAATATTATCTCCATTAATAAGATCACTACCATCTTCTGTAGATTTTATTTCAGTAGAAGCGGGTCCAGCTTGTTTCTTCAAGTAAGCAACTATTCCTTGTCATCTCTAGGTCCTTTATAATCTTGAATACTTTTCCTCCATTTAATATTTTAAGTGTTGGATCTTGAATACTTTCCTCATTTTTAATTATTTTAAGTGTTGGGAAACTCTGAATGGCGTATTCAGTGGCCAAATCCTTGTTCTTTTCATCATTCGCATCGACCTTTGCTAGAGTAATCCGGGGGTCCTTACTACTCAATATAGAGGCAGCATTTTCGTGCTGAAAAAGTCATAAAATGATATGTGACACAAGAAACACTAATGTGCCATGAAAAGTATAATCGTCTAGACGAATATTAAGTTGAGGATATCGCGTGTACCTCTGGGGCAAGTTCCTTGCAGTGACCGCACCTGGTGAGACACGAAAATGCGTTCATCATTAAAACAAGATGTGCAGTAACCATAACACAGCCATATGTCCCAACAAAACCTTTTTTGATGTCTTTAATGCTCTTTGTGTTATGCTTTTACTATGAATGCGTGACCATGTTTCCAAGAAAAGGCGATTATCAAGATTTTATGCTTGATTTTCTTGTTTTTATGGCTCTTAGGGGCTCTTTGTTTCAGCTCTTAAGGGGCTCTTAATGGTTCAGGCCTCTTACTGATTCAACACTTAATAGTAAAGACTGTTTGTTTCGCGAGCAGAAGTCTGAATGATTCAGACATTTGCCTCTCAATGGTTAAGCGTTATACTGAGTCTGAATGGTTAAGACCTCTTTATCTGAATTGGCCAGCATTTGCCTCTGAATGGTGAAGCATTATGCTGAGTGTGAATGGTTAAGACCTCTTATCTGAATTGGTCAGACATTTGCCTCTGAATGGTTAAGCATTATACTCAGTCTGAATGATTAAGACCTCTTATCTGAATTGGTCAGACATTTGCCTCTGAATGGTTAAGCATTATACTGAGTCTGAATGGTTAAGACCTCTTATCTGAATTGGTCAGACATTTCATTTGCCTATGAATGGTTAAGTATTATATTGGCTCTTAATGGTTAGACCACTTACTGGTTCAGCACTTAATCATTCAGAAGTTGTCAAACAACCCCTTCGTAATTAAATGTCTTCATTGTTTAATTGGCCTCATCATGATTAAAACATTTAACAGTTAGAAGGATTTTCACTATAGAACCGATTTAAATTGAGAACCATGGACCGTATAAGCATTTGTACTTGTTGCTTTGACGGTGATACATAAGACGCTTCGCATGCAGTATATCCAGCTGCCTATGTGGTTCTCACAGTTCTATTTTGGATGCACCCACTAACAATTATTGGTTTAATATAAAACTGATTATGATTCTCAACTTCCAACTTTCAAGACAAAAGTAGCAACAAGCAAATTGGTTATTAGTATGAGTGTGAAGTTGCTAAACTATACATTCACTATATCTATGGGTCGCAATCCCTAACGCAACACAAAAATATAAAGGTTTTGGGTTGTTATATTTAACCTGTTTAATTCACAATTCATGCTCAAGATAACAAGTTTAACCCGTTTAATTCAACACGTGGCTTAAAAAAATTAGTTTATATAATTTGTTTGGCCGAAGGGATTTTTTTATCGGCTCCACCGAGAAATTTAAATTCTCAAGGACGGATGGCTCTTTGTGTTGGGTCCACCCGTTTAAAGTTAGAGTAAAAGAATAAAAACATTTATTGATAAGGTCAAACCGCCAACCCGTTTACAACTACTAACTTATTACAATACATTTAAAACTTGATTGCAACCCCGTTTGAATCGTTTGGATAAATGGGTTAAACATGCGGTGTCTACGTTACAAGATTTTAATTGTGTACCCTATTGGGGTTCACCAACTGACCCCTCCAACATACAACCTATTGGTATATCTAGGGCTGGCAATTCTGACACGAACACGATAACCGACACAAACCTACACGAAGTTATCATGTTTCGTGTTTGACCTTAACAGGTTTCGTGTCTAATAGGTTAAAACCCGTTAACCTGTTAAGACCCGTTAAGTACATGTTAATAATTAAAAAATAAAAAAATTATATGCGGGTGTGGACATGAGGTCATCAGTCGTGGACCTGGGATGAATTATACACAAACACACATGATTTTTTTTTCCACAATCCAAACCCTAATTTTTAAATCTCTTTCACAAAAACCACCATTCCCAATCCGGTTCACAGCTTCCCCAATTCGGTCATGTTCGTGTCTTAAACAGGTCGTGTTCGTGTCTTAACAGGTCGTGATCGTGTCTTAAACAAGTCGTATGATACATTGGTAATTTTTTCGTGTGTAACCTGTTTATTAACAGGTTCGTGTTCGTGTTTTGAAAATCTGACACAATAAGATTTCGTGTCGTGTTCGTGTTTACGTGTTTTGGGTTCGTGTCTTATCGTGTTCATGTCTTAACCGATCGGGTTGACCCGTTAGACAGCCCTAGGTATATCAAACAATTTATTAAATTTGAATCCCAGATCTTCATAAATGCATTATTATTATTATTTATTATTATTATTATTATTATTATTATTATTATTATTATTATTATTCCATTAATAATATGATCCAAATAAGGAATTAAAATGTGCATGCAAGAAGAATGCAAACAATAAAAATAAGATGACAAGGTTAGGTTACTAACCAAGGTGCATAAAAGTCGACGACGAGAAAATCATGTTTGCTAATGGTTTGGGTGAAATTGGAATGATCAAGAGTCAGAACAAACTCATCTTTAGTATCGGCGGTGGTGGTGACGTAAGCCGACGTAATGAGAAAGAGAATGATCGGAAGCCTAGACGTCATTGCCGGAACAACTGAAAGTGAGAGAGAATCGCTATTCATAACTAACTATATATATACTCATCGTTGGTTACGTGGCATGCCATTGGTGCTTCTTCAAAGGTTAATTGCATGACTTGTTTAAAATGATATTTAACCTAGGAGTGGATCAAATACACTTTTTTACGTTATTCAAATCGGAGATTCCTGTATTGCCCCACTTCGGTCAGGCTATGTTTTCTTAACCGGACTCACGCTGACTTCATTTGGCTTTTCCGGGCGTTCCCCGGGAAACCATACCACCGGCCGCCACTTGATAGTCGTTGTGCCACCACAAGAGCATAACTCTATAGCGTAACACACGGTGAGACAAAAACCCGGTTGTGCTCGGGAATCGAATTGATAACCTCACAAAAGGTATTGAAGGGGTATGGTCCCAAAAACCGCGACGACTGGATAAACACCTCCACGATCGCGCGCAAGACCATACCCTAGACACGCCTGAGTAATAACTCCACAGACCTTGCGCCGACTTAATAGATGCCTCGAAGGTCGCGAGCGGGGTTAAGAAGTAAAGCTAACCTTTCTTAGACACTTGTCCTCATGGAGACAGAGGACCAAGTTCCATTAACTTGCGTCGGATACAGAGGACACACCTACACCGAGAGTAGGTACAAAGCGCAAGGTAATATCAATAAGATATACGTGCAAGAGACAAGAAGTACACAAGGACGAAAAGATATGATCATGCTACACGATGAACAATAGATATTGATCATGCTATTGATGAACAATCGGCAAGAGCAAGAAGTACAAGACGTATAGGTGGCACCAATCAGCTTGCGACGACCACTGTCCCACGATCTCCATTAACCGCTGATGACAGACTAGACAACAAGGACAATTGTCAGGACACGTGGATCCATTCACCATGCGCCAAACACCCTTCTCACCAGAGATCACTAACGGCCGTGGCAGAATGGACAGAACGGATATACTCAGGCCCAAGGCCCATTAGCTCATCTCCCTCACAAACCTCTCCGGCTATAGATAGAAGACTTCGCCTCCAAGGATGACTCTCTTGCTCTCTCACTTTATACCCACACTATTATCCTCAAAACGAATACTTATTCTCACACCGGAGGGTGGTTACAAAGAGAACCCCCTTATTCTCCTCCTTGTAACGAGCTTACGGTGTGTTGTTAGTTTTGCAGGATCATCATAGCTTGATTAGGCGAGACGAAAGAAGATTAACCTTTATTTGTCGAAGCACATACCACAAATTAATCATTAGATTAGTTCAATGTTTCTTCAGGTATAGTTTAAATTCTTCATTACCTATATCCACCCTATATGACACGAATAAGAATACAACTTGAGTATCCATCAAATATGTTAATTAAACTCAATACACTTGATTATACATATTGCGCCATCAATTTTGTTTCTTTTTAAATATATAGCATGCTTCATATGCTTTTTTTAAGGAAGTTTTAATATTGTTTTAATGCGTATATGCCAACAATATAAAATGACATGTGAATTACCACCAGAAAGAAAGGGTATTGTGTGATGCAGTGGAAAATACGACCATTGCCAGAATGTAGTGTGGAATTTAAACGAAAATTCAGTAGGGTCGGACTTTTAAAAATCTAATATCTTACACTAAAAAAATTAGAAATTTTTGGTAAATTTAATACTACGAACAAAAAGTCGATGGGAGTCGGGGCACCCCAGTGCCAGGGTGTGCATCGTTTAGTTATTTACTTAATTGAAGCCGAAACCGAAGCCATCAGTTAGTCTATTTTTAACCAATCGGTTTTCGGTTTGGTTCGTTTAATTTCGGTTAAAAGCCAAAACCAAACCTGGGTTAATACTTTTACTTAGAAATACATGAGATTGAAGTATATATACATGAAATGGAGTATAAAAATGAAATACATGAACCAAAGGTATAAAAGCTGGAAATATATGAAAATATAAATGGTTGGTTCGGTTAATTTTGATTAAACGAGGGTACAAAAAACCGATAACCGGTTTTTGGTTAATTCGGTTTCAGTTAATCAGCTTTTAGTTATTTCAGTTTTTGGTTGATTTCAGTTCTGTTTCTTCTGTTTTCGGTTTAGTTTTGGTTAACAGTTCAACTAAAACTCGCCCTTAGGCACTGTTAATCACGCAACATATCAATTTTCTTAATTAAAATAACTATAGCAACACTATACTCAAATTAAAGAGAATGAGATGATCGTTTTTATGGTGTCACTTTTTAATTAAATGCTAACGTACAAAAAAGTTATGGCCGTTTAAAAATTGTGGGGTAGTTAGTTTTTTATAAAAGGATAAAATGTAACTGCTAACGAATTATCTACAATGTGGTTAAATATGAAGGGATTAAAGTGTAAAAGACAGAGGAGAGAAAAATGTTATTGTTTATCTTAAAATAACGAGAAACACCATTCACCCCTGTAATTTTTTTTTAAATATTTTCGAAAATGGTTGTGAGTAGAGGAGAAAGAGAAAAAAATAGTGATCTTTAGTGTAATTATAGAAATGAGGATAAAGAATTCCTTGTTTATGCTCTTAAAATACATATCCTCATGCATTATAATATAATATAGATATAGAGTTAGGTTACAGTACAAATGAGTCTTAATATACAAACTGGTTTAACGTGAGAAGTGAATATATGATTTTTTTTTGAAATTTTTTTCTCAATCTTAGTAATCACGTATTTTAATCCCATAATTAAAAAGAAAATCGTGAATTTACATTAGTAGAATAATTACGTAATTATTGTAGAGTAACTATAATTGCTCTACTAGTATAAAATTACGAATTTTTTAATACATTTTGTAATTAAACATCATGTAGACGAAAAAAAACTTCACTCACTTTTTATGTTAAGACCATTTTGTGTATTAGGATGATTAAATAAAACTTCCCCGTCGTCCAAAAAAAAGAAAAAAAACATTCAAACTACAAAATTAACTAGATTGCTACATTTACATGTGATTACAAATTAATGTAAATTCATATGTGAACTATTTATTAATTCACATGTTACACTATGATAAGAAGTATGCCAACCTTTACCAACGGGTTGGTCCTGAAGATTCAAGTGTCTCGGCCAACCAAGAAAAAAGGTCCTTAGACCCTAACGAATTATATAAACTGATTTTTTTTAAATGACGATTAACGTTATAGCAATAAACATAGCAAAATATAATATTAGAATGACATACCGTAATAGCTAACAGATGTAAAGCTCTCCAAACATTCTTGACAATGTCCTTTGTACGAATCATGAAGTTTCGTATGAACAAATTAGTCAAGTGTTTCGGAACAAAGTTAAGGGGGCGTTTGGTTCGCATGAATTCAGTGGAATTTAAGGCAATTGGAATCTGAATTCCATCTCTTATGATGTTTGGTTCACAGAATTTGATGGAATTGGAATATCAATTCCAATCTTCATGTGTTTGGTTGATAATGGAATTGAAATTGGAATTAGGCATGAATTCCTAGAAATTCCTTTAACTAAAGGAATTCAAAATCCTTCCCATATGTGAAGGAATCAAAGTATATTCATTGAATCTTCGACCGTTTCGACCCGCACGTTTCGACCCACCGTTTAACCGTCCGTTTCGACCCGTACCTTTTCGAAGCGAACCGTTTCGACTAGTACCGTTTTGACACGAACGGTTTCGACGCGTACCGTTTCGATGCGAACCGTTTCGACCCGCACCGTTTCGAACCGAACCGTTTTGACGCGAACGGTTTCGACACGTACCGTTTCGAAGCGAACTGTTTCGACCCGCACCGTTTCGAATCGAACCATTTAGACGCAAACCGTTTCGAATCGAACCGTAACGCGAACCGTTTCGACGCGTACCGTTTCAAATCGTACCGTTTCGACGCGAACCGTTTCGACCCGTACCGTTTCGACGTATACTGTTTCGAATCGAACCGTTTCGACGTGAACCATTTCGAATCGAACAAAACGCGAACCGTTTCGAACCGTAATGGGAACCGTTTTGACCCGTACCGTTTTGACGCGAACCGTTTTGACCCGTACCGTTTCGAATCGAACCGTTTCGACCCGAACGGGTTGTGGGTGCCGGGGTAATGGATTCCAATTCATTTGACAACCAAACACAACAAAAATGGAATTGAGATTCCAATTCCAACAATTTCCAATTCCTATTGGAATGTTTAAATTCCAAATTCAGTTCCTTCAAATTCTAATTTCTATACAAATTCCAATTCCAATTCCAAAACATTCCGCGAACCAAAGGCCTCCTTAGGGGGCTTTGGTTGGTATGAATTCAATGAAATTTAAGGGAATTGGAATCTGATTTCCATCTTTTAATATGTTTGGTTCAAGAATTTGATGGAATTGGAATCTCAATTCCAATCTTCATGTGTTTGGTTGGCAATGGAATTGGAATTAGGCATGAATTCCTTTAAATTCCTTTAACTAAAGGAATTCAAAATCCATCCTATATGTGAAGGAATTAAAGTAAATTCATTGGAATCTTCGACCATTTCAACTTGAACGGTTTCGACCTGTACCGTTTTGACCCATACCGGTTGTCGACCCGAACCATTTCGACGCGAACCGTTTCGACACGAACCGTTCCGACCAGTACCCTTTCGACGCAACAGTTTTGACCCGTACTATTTCGACCCGAACCATTTCGACGCGTACCGTTTCGACGGGAACCGTTTCGTGTCGAAACGGTTCGCGTCGAAAAGGTTCGGGTCGAAACCGGTATGGGTCAAAACGGTACTGTTTCGACCCGAACCATTTCCGTTTCGCAGGGAACCGTTTCGACCCGTACCGTTTCGAATCGAACGTTTCGACGGACGCGAAACCGTTTCGAGTCAAACCGTTTCGCCCCTTACCGTTTCGAATCGAACGTTCAAGACCGTTTCGCCCCCGTACCGGTTTCGATCCGAACCGTTTCAACATGTACGTTTCGACGCGAACCGTTGTGACGCGAACCGTTCCGACCAGTACCGTTTCGACCTGTACCGTTTCGAAGCGAACCGTTTCGACGCGAACCGTTCCGACCAGTACCGTTTCGACACGAACCGTTTCGACTCGTACCGTTTCGACACGAACCGTTTCGACCCGCACCGTTTCAACACGAACCGTTTCGACCCGTACCGTTTCGACACGACCCGACTTTCTACGAGCGAACCGTTTCGACGCGAACCGTTTCGACATGAACTGTTTCAACCCGTACAGTTTCGGATCGAACCGTTTTGCCCCGGTACCGTTTCTTCGCGAACGGTTTCAACCCGTATCGTTGCGAATGAACCACGAACGATCGACCGAAATTTGACCGACGTTTCGACGATCGCGCGAATCATTTTGACCCGTACCGTTTCGACCCGAACCGGGGGTTGTGGGTGACGGGGTGATAGATTCCAATTCATTTGACAACCAAACACAACAAAAATGGAATTGAGATTCGAATTCCAACAATTTCCAATTCCCATTGGAATGTTTAAATTCCAAATTCAATTCCCTCAAATTCTAATTCCTACACAAATTCTCCAACAAACATTCCGCGAACCAAACGCCCCCTTAATATTGTAGTTGTTCATTAATGATGTTAGTCGTTAGAATGATTTAGGAGTTGTTTGGCAACATTTGAATGGTTAAGTGCTGAACCAGTAAGAGAGAGCAGAGAGGTCTGAACCATTAAGTGCTGAACCAATAAGCCATTAAGAGCCGGCATAATGCTTAACCATTCGGAGGCAAATGTCCGACCAATTCAGACTAGAGGTCTTAACCATTCAGACTCTGTATAATGCTTAACCATTCAGAGATAAATGTCTGAACCATTCAGACATTTGATCGCGAAACAAACAGTTTGAACCATTAAGTGCTGAACCAGTAAGAGGTCTGAAACATTAAGAGTCTCACTAAGAGGTAAACAAATAGCCCCTTAATGTTGCAGTTGATCATTAATGATGTTAGAAGAAAAACGAGGCTGGAGTGAAAAGGAAAACTGAAACGACTAAAAATGGTTGGATAGAGGACTCGAACTCGCGACTTTCTTGCTGGGAAAAAAGGCCTTAACCATTGGGTCAAATCATATTTTCCTTATAGTTAATACTCTATATATTTATATATAAAAATGTATAAAAGAAAAAAAATCAAAAATTTAGGCCCCCGAGAAAAACGGGCCTCGGCCGTGTGTGCGGCTCGACCACCCCTAGGACTGGCCCTGTTTACCAAGAATATGTGTAAACATAATACTGGCAAGTTAAACCGAAAACAAAACATAATACTGGCAAGTTAAACCGAAAACAAACCTAAAACTAAGAAGTTTGACTGCTAACGTGATAAAAAAAAATTCATTAATTTGGTATTTGATAATCAACCTATTCATATTCTTGCAATTACACTTTACTCCAGGCCCTTATTGTAAAGATGTGTAGTATATATATGTATCATCCTGTTGCACTCAAACATGGTATCAACTTTTGAGTTCTTCCTAAAAGTTTTCTCTTCAAATTCTTCTTTTGTCATCTAGTTCTCTCTTTTGCCCTACCCCTCTTCGCCTTCCGATCTCCTCCTTCCCTTACCCTTAATTTGCCATGGTGTCTTCTTCATCCAACGCTACACTACCCTTGAGTGGGCCGGCTCACATGTTGTCAATCAAACTAACAACCAACTATTTGTATTGGAGAACACAGATGTTTCCCGTCTTATCCATCCAATAGGTAACATCTCAATTCTCATGTTAATGGTACCATAACTACACTACCAATGATCATCACCCAAAATGATAAACCATTCGAGCGGGTTCAAAATTTACAAGACAATTTGAGACTGACCCTCAAGGGTAATCGCTCTGTTTCAAAATCCAGGTGTGTGTTTAAGGAGATTTGTGACCATTTTAATCCCAATGATCCATCCAATCAAATCCATAGTTTCACAATTGTTTTCTTTGAGTCAGCTTATAGATAAAATGATCACTTTATAATCATCAAGTTTCGTATACATGTTTAGTTAAGTTGATTAACTTTAAAACTTTTTAGTATTTATCTATACATCTAATAAAGTTCATACTTAGGGGACAAATGTCCCCCATCTAGGGCCTCTAAACTTCATTTTCCCGCCAAAACTCTTCCCATTCCCTATGGTGCAATGTTATGGACGATCCATATTACGAAAACGGGTCAAAGAACATATATAAACACATAACCCGCCTATTTCCTTTCATGTTCCTCAACTTTAAAACTTTTTAGTATTTATCTATACATCTAATAAAGTTCATACTTAGGGGACACATGTCCCCTATCTAGGGCCTCTAAACTTCATTTTCCCGCCAAAACTCTTCCCATTCCCTATGGTGCAATGTTATGGACGATCCATATTACGAAAACGGGTCAAAGACTGTGAACATATATAAACACATAACCCGCCTATTTCCTTTCATGTTCCTCAACTTTAAAACCTTTTAGTATTTATCTATACATCTAATAAAGTTCATACTTAG
The DNA here is from genome assembly GCA_947069175.1 of Scalesia atractyloides. Lineage (NCBI taxonomy): Eukaryota > Viridiplantae > Streptophyta > Magnoliopsida > Asterales > Asteraceae > Scalesia > Scalesia atractyloides. Next base: position 72,347,290 of record CAMTDV010000005.1, on the reverse strand, counting down.
GGGACACATGTCCCCCATCTAGGGCCTCTAAACTTCATTTTCCCGCCAAAACTCTTCCCATTCCCTATGGTGCAATGTTATGGACGATCCATATTACGAAAACGGGTCAAAGACTGTGAACATATATAAACACATAACCCGCCTATTTCCTTTCATGTTCCTCAACTTTAAAACTTTTTAGTATTTATCTATACATCTAATAAAGTTCATACTTAGGGGACACATGTCCCCCATCTAGGGCCTCTAAACTTCATTTTCCCCGCAAAACTCTTCCCATTCCCTATGGTGCAATGTTATGGACGATCCATATTACGAAAACGGGTCAAAGACTGTGAACATATATAAACACATAACCCGCCTATTTCCTTTCATGTTCCTCAACTTTAAAACTTTTTAGTATTTATCTATACATCTAAAAAAGTTCATACTTAGGGGACACATGTCCCCATCTAGGGCCTCTAAACTTCATTTTCCCGCCAAAACTCTTCCCATTCCCTATGGTGCAATGTTATGGACGATCCATATTACGAAAACGGGTCAAATACTGTGAACATATATAAACACATAACCCGCCTATTTCCTTTCATGTTCCTCAACTTTAAAACTTTTTAGTATTTATCTATACATTTAATAAAGTTCATACTTAGGGGACACATGTCCCCCATCTAGGGCCTCTAAACTTCATTTTCCCGCCAAAACTCTTCCCATTCCCTATGGTGCAATGTTATGGACGATCCATATTACGAAAACGGGTCAAAGACTGTGAACATATATAAACACATAACCCGCCTATTTCCTTTCATGTTCCTCAACTTTAAAACTTTTTAGTATTTATCTATACATCTAATAAAGTTCATACTTAGGGGACACATGTCCCCCATCTAGGGCCTCTAAACTTCATTTTCCCTCCAAAACTCTTCTCATTCCCTATGGTGCAATGTTATGGACGATCCATATTACGAAAACGGGTCAAAGACTGTGAACATATATAAACACATAACCCTCCTATTTCCTTTCATGTTCCTCAACTTTAAAACTTTTTAGTATTTATCTATACATCTAATAAAGTTCATACTTAGGGGATACATGTCCCCATCTAGGGCCTCTAAACTTCATTTTCCCGCCAAAACTCTTCCCATTCCCTATGGTGCAATGTTATGGACGATCCATATTACGAAAACGGGTCAAAGACTATGAACATATATAAACACATAACCCGCCTATTTCCTTTCATGTTCCTCAACTTTAAAACTTTTTAGTATTTATCTATACATCTAATAAAGTTCATACTTAGGGGACACATGTCCCCATCTAGGGCCTCTAAACTTTATTTTCCCGCCAAAACTCTTCCCATTCCCTATGGTGCAATGTTATGGACGATCCATATTACGAAAACGGGTCAAAGACTGTGAACATATATAAACACATAACCCGCCTATTTCCTTTCATGTTCCTCAACTTTAAAACTTTTTAGTATTTATCTATACATCTAATAAAGTTCATACTTAGGGGACACATGTCCCCCATCTAGGGCCTCTAAACTTCATTTTCCCGCCAAAACTCTTCCCATTCCCTATGGTGCAATGTTATGGACGATCCATATTACGAAAACGGGTCAAAGACTGTGAACATATATAAACACATAACCCGCCTATTTCCTTTCATGTTCCTCAACTTTAAAACTTTTTAGTATTTATCTATACATCTAATAAAGTTCATACTTAGGGGACACATGTCCCCCATCTAGGGCCTCTAAACTTCATTTTCCCGCCAAAACTCTTCCCATTCCCTATGGTGCAATGTTATGGACGATCCATATTACGAAAACGGGTCAAAGACTGTGAACATATATAAACACATAACCCGCCTATTTCCTTTCATGTTCCTCACATTTTCACAGACACGACGGCGATTAGGGTTTTCAGTTTTCACCCTATTCTCTATATATCTCTCTCTCTTAGACATCGACTCCTAACATCTTCAGATCAGGGTTAGGTTACAATTCATTTCTGTTAACCATGATGATTTTTATGATTCTTCAACATTCAATCTTCATTTTAATTGTTTATTTTTTTTTTGGATTTGCGTTCGTTTGTAACTAGGGTTTCTTCACCTTTGATCGCTTTTTAATTTTGTCAATCAAATGTCATCCACACCAAGGTAAGAATCCCTAATTAAATATTGTAATGACTTATACAAATAGGTACCATAATTTGCATTTTCATATGTTATTTAAAGCATATACAACTTCCTTGGCATCGTGTTTAACAAATAAATTTTCAGTTGTTGAATTGATCGATAGAAAATAATGATAGGATCAATCGATTGTTACATCAAGCAGCGGGCAAAAGCAAGTAACCCGACTTTTTCCTCTCTCATTTCTCACAAAACCTCAGAAAAAACGGCTATTAGGGTTTCACGTATTCTCTTTCTCTCTATTCGCACAGGATCTTCAGACGTCTTCAAATCAAGGTTGGATCTCGAATTAACCATGATGATTTTATCATTCTTTTAACATTCAATCTTCCTTTTATTCGTTGATTTAATGGATTTTTATTCGTTATAACCTAGTGAAGGGGTATGGTCCCAAAAACCTTGCGCCAAGCAAGGGAATCATACCCACTCTTAACTGTTAAGGAAACTTCGCACGGATATGTGTACCAAAGAAAGAACTTAGCAAAAGCTGCGCTAATTAGTAACGGAGGGAAAAGATCATTTAGCTACCTTGCGCCGTTCCGTGCAAGGAAGATAGTTAATCTTGAGAATTCCCTAAGTCACTCTTGGTTCCCAGATATCTTGCGCAACCCACAACACAACAGAGGAAGTTTACAATTCTCTGCGCCAGACATCTAGAAGGGAAAATGATCATAACTACCTTGCACCGCCCGCGCAAAGAAACAGTTAACCTTGAAAGACTTTTCCTTAGCAAAGAACTTCTGTTCACAAGATATGGTGCAGAGGCAAAATGAATCTTTTCTGTTGTAACAGAATGCACACGTGGCAGCAGGTCACAACTGTGAAACTTCTAGAAGCATTTAATGTTCAATCGTGCAAAGGCACCTTTCGGTTGCAACCGAATGCCACGTGGCAACATCTTAGATAATCAAGAAGGTCACGATGATGGCATGGTCACCTCAAGAAAGCTCAATGATCTCACGACGACACATGGCATCTCCCTAGCCGTTGATAACGAGCCAATCCGTGTGCACTAACGGTAACAATAACACTTAACGGAATGGCAAAGATTTCGTTAAGTTTTCATCTCTCCTTTTGGCGCCCAAATCTGGCTATAAATAAGTAACTTCGGCTTCAAGGAAAGGTATTCACTCTCACTTACTCTCTCTCTTACTTCACTTAAACTATTCTTCCTAGTACCGATACTATTCTCATGCCGGAGGGTGGTCACGGAGAGAACCCCCATTCTCCCTGTGACGAGGCTAACGACGCTTTGTTTTGTAGGTATCATCGGAAGGTAGTTGCGATCATCACTGACGAAACAAACGAAGGATTAACCAATTTTATGCAAGAAACCAAACCCTAGATCTAACCAGATTCCGGTCTATTAGGTCTACGTTTCTTCATTGGCGCCCACCAATTTTCGATTCTCTTTTCATTTTTTGTTTCGTTTCACTTAGATCTACAGCGTCATGGCTGATGGATCATCGTTTCCAGGTCCTCGATCGGAGATCCGTCGCGTCGTTGGCGGTCCTCAGATCGATGGACAAATTGTTGAAGACTCGTCCGGCGAAGCTGATGTTCCGTATGATCCAGATCATGCGAGCATTCCAGTAACGCCAGCAGCTCCTCACGTTGATGTTGCGTCAATTTTACCACCTGGAGAGACTCCGTTTTCGTGGTTAATCAAATCTCAAACCGCTTTAAATGTTATGTATGCTCAACTATGTGCTCCAACCGGAACTCCATCTTTTCAAGCTCCGGTTAATGCTCCTTAGGTACGTGCTTTGCCGGCACCTCGAGCGTTGAGTTATAATACTCAGAACCATGCTCGTGCACCTTCGCATGCGTCTGTTGATGGAAATGAGATGTGTTCTAAAACTAGGAATGAGTCTGTTCATTCTGGTAATCAAAAGCAAGAAGAAAATGTTCAACGTCGCACATCTGTTCACTCACGATTGGGCCCGCGACTGTCACAAAAGCGGGACACTCAACATGATGAATATGATAAGACTTATGATGAAGGAGATATTGTAAGTGTTTTTAACCGTTTGTCTACGGATCATGTCAGTTACAAACCCAAAATACGTGCAACATACAATCCTGAGGCGGAGCATGATTACAATCTAGTATATCATCCCGCTGAAGCAGCTGAACAATCAAAGTTTGTAAGAGAAATAGCGTTGGCTCCGCTAGAACGAGCAAAGTTACCTCCAATGTAGGTAAGTTTAATGGTTTAACTGATCCTGATGATCACATGTGCCTTTTCACTGGCGCAGGGCTAATTGGAGGATGGACATTACCGATGTGGTGCCATCTGTTCGTACAGACTCTCACCGGTGCCGCGCGCCTCTGGTTTGATAACTTACCCACAGGTAAACTTTCCTCTTGGAACGATCTAAAGGAGAAATTCCTTACGCATTTTAGTCAACAAAGGCGATACGTCAGAGATTCCTCAGATGTGATGAATATATGGCGAAAAGACGATAAAAGCCTTTAGGATTTTATCACTCGTTACAACAAAGAAGTGTTAGAAATTGGAGATGTCCATGAGGATCTTATCAGCGCACAGTTCAAGTACGCGGTGAGATGTGATGAAATGATAAAAGTACTTTCTAGGACAACTGGCCTTCCAAAAATCTGGGATAAGCTAATGGCAGCAGCCAAAGTTTATGCGCAGACCGAGCAAAACCTAAATTCTAAAAGACCTCCACTACCTCAGAATCGTCCTCAGGATTTGAGTAGGGGTGGCCAGAAGTTTAAAAAAAGGATGGAAGGACTCCAACCAAAGCTCGTATTCCCCATACTCGCCAGTAGATGCTCGCGCAACGATTAATAAGATTACCACCCAGAAAGCAATCAAACAAGAGAATCGTGATCGACAATGGACTCCCCAAACGAAATCTCCCGCGGAAGTCTTGAGCATGGAGAAATTATCAATTTAAGCAATCTCAGCCTATGAAGAACAAGAAGGTTCAAGACCCGAACCTCTTCTGTGACTTTCACAAAGACACAGGGCACACAACTGACAACTGCATTAGCCTGCGCACAGAGATTGAAAAAGCCTTGAAAAGTGGTAAGTTGACGCACTTAGTACAATCAGTTCGAAAGGAGGCCAGGCAACTCACGCGCGGGGATGAGGGGCCAAGCAACAAGAAAATGAAACAAGTATCCATGATCCAAGGAGGCTTGTCCCGCAAGCGCAGCTTCCAACATTTTCGAAGTGAGAAATGGCGTGAGCAGCAAGTGATTTTTCCTGTTTTCCCGGCGGACCTCAGGAAGAAAGACCAGTCGTAATTACAGGTATTTTTGGCCATTACCAGACTGACTATATGTTCATAGATCCGGGAAGTTCTATGGATATCATATGTGAGCAATGTTTCAAACAGTTAGATCCGGGGGATAAGGCACGCCTAGAACCAGTTGATTTTCCGTTAACTGGATTCTACAATGAGGCTGTCTTTCTTCTCGGACAGATAGTTTTCCTGTAACTCTTTCGAACGACAAACACTCACGAACCATTCAAGTAAACTTTATGGTGATGTCGGCGACTTCTCGTCTTGATGTGTTATTAGGGAGTCGTGCGCAGCGAGACTTCAGCATGATCACGTCTGCGCCACATGCTGCTTGTGGTTTCCCAACGCCAACAGGCGTAGCTATCATGTTTGCACAAAAAGAAATTATGTCTATCGAAGGACCAGTTGCTAAGGCTGCTAAGCTTGCGTCGCCAAATGAACCTGAGAAATGGATTCTAAATAGCAAATATCCAGACCAACCAATTGTTCTTGGTCCTGCGATATCTATGACAATCCGCGAAAAGCTCAAATCATTGTTATTTTGCAATATGGATATCTTCGCCTGGACCCCGCTGACATGGTAGGGGTCCCGCGCGACGTTGCAGAGCATTGTTTAAATGTCTTCCCATCAGCAGAACCAGTGGTTCAAAAGAAGCGCAGCTTGGGGATTGAAAAAACTGAAGCTATGAACGAACAAGTTGCCGAATTAATAAAAGTTGGCATTTTACGAGAAGTCAAGTATCAAACTTGGGTGGCAAACCCCGTTATGGTCAAAAAGCATAACGGTGGATGGCGCATGTGCGTCGACTTCAAAGATTTAAACAAGGCATGTCCCAAAGATTGTTATTCTCTTCCTGAAATTGACAAAAAAGTCGATTCTTTAGCATCATTTCGTTGGAAATTTTTTCTCGACTGTTACAAAGGGTACCATCAAGTGTTGATGAAACAAGAAGATGAAGACAATACGGCTTTCCGCACGGAGAAGGGTATTTTCTGTTATACAAAAATGCCTTTTGGGCTCCGCAATGCGGGAGCCACTTATCAACGACTTATGGATTCAGTTTTTGGAGATGACATTGGAAAAACCTTGAAGTATATATTGCTGACCTAGTTATCATGAGCCATACGGAAGAAATGATGTTGGAAAATATTCAGCAAACTTTTGATTCCCTGCGAAAAGTTAATTTGAAATTAAACCCAAGCAAGTGTTCTTTTGGCATGGAAGAGGGCAAATTCCTTGGATTCATCGTCACAAAGGATGGGTTTAAGGTCAATCCAGAAAAAGTCGAAGCAATTCAAAGTATGACATCTCCAGCAAGTGTGAAGGGGATGAGAGATTGGCGGGGCGATTAGCTGCTCTAAATCGTTTCCTTGCGAATCACGCGGCGAAATCTTATCCTTTCATCCGTACTTTGTGCAACTGCGTAAAGAAAGATAAATTTCAATGGACGTCAGAGGCAGAAAAAGCTTTCCAAGAAATGAAGATTGTTTGATTCAATTACCAACTTTGACAGCTCCGCGTAACAAAGAACCGCTGATCCTCTATCTTGCGGCATCCGAATTGGCAGTAGGAGTAGTCTTGCTTGTTGAAAGAGAAGGTGTTCAAACGCCTATTTATTACATTAGCAAGATGCTGAATGACCCAGAGTCTCGGTACTCAATGATGGAAAAGTTGGTACTTGCGCTAGTTCATGCTTCGCGCAGGCTTCGTAGGTATTTCTCAGGGCACATCATCAATGTCTTGACAAAATATCATCTTGGTCAAATTCTTTCTGAACCAGACGTCTCAGGACGATTAGCCAAATGGGCTATCGAACTAGGCGGTCATAAAATTGTCTACAAGCCAAGGCCAGCAATCAAGGGGCAAATACTTGCTGATTTCGTAGCCCAAGTACCAACAGACAAAGTGCAAGAATGTGAAGAAATCCAGAATCCGATTCCTGTTACGGATGACAGAGAATGGTTGCTACATACAGATGGCGCGTCTAATAATGATGGAGCCGGCGCAGGACTCCGACTAGTAAATCCAGATAATCAAGAGTTCACTTATGCTATACGCCTGGATTTCAAGAGCACACATAATGAAGCTGAGTATGAGGCGTTTCTAGCAGGCTTGCGCCTCGCTATAAAAATGGGTGCTGCAAATTTAACAGCTCATGTTGATTCTCGGCTAGTAGCGGAACAAATCAATGGTACTTATGATGCGCGAGGCGATATTATGGCATTATACTTGGAACAAGCCAAATCTTTAATCAGTCAATTATGACAGTTTAAAGTTGTATACATCAACAGGAGTGACAACAAGCACACTGACGCATTGAGTAAACTTGCAGCCACAAGTTTTCAGCATTTAGCAAAAGAGGTCAGGATTGAAGTTTTGAAAAATCCATCTTTCCGCTAAAGCAAGTTAACATGGTTGAAATGGGGAGTCCATCTTGGATGTCTCCGATTATCCTGTATTTGCAACATGGCAAACTTCCTGACAACAAGGCGCAGGCGCGAAAAGTACGATACAAAGCTTTAAACTACGAAATGGTGGATGGTATTTTATATCGCAAGTCATACATCGGTCCTTTGTTGAGATGTGTCGATAAACATGATACGCAGTACTTGATCAGAGAAATCCACGGAAGATTGTGTGGCATACACGCAGGACCGTGCATGGTTGTCGCTAAAGTAATGGGCGCAGAGTATTACTGGCCAGGGATGTACGTAGACGTCGTTGACACGTTGCGCAAGTGCATGTCTTGCCAAAGACATGCGCTAAAAACATTGCGCCCAAAAAACCCACTTATCCCAGTAACATCGACATGGCCTTTCCAGCAGTGGGCTATTGACCTCGTAGGTCCTTTTCCTGATGCGCCTGGCGCAGTAAAGTTCAACGTTGTTGCCGTTGATTACTTCACAAAGTGGGTCGAAGCAAAACCATTGGCTTCGACAACAGCTATGGTAATCCGAAAGTTTATCTAGGAGCATATTATTTGTCGTTTCGGATTACCTTTGCGCATCGTCACAGACAATGGCCCTAATTTAGCATCTGAAGATCTACAACGATGGATGCAAGAAATGAATATTGAGCACGTTTTTTCCTCCGTTGCGCATCCTCAGGCGAACGGACAGGTCAAAAGTATCAACAAACAATTAGTCGATGGCATCAAAGCCCACTAGGCACGGCGCGGCTTGGATGGGTAGACGAGTTGCCAAGCATTTTATGGGCGCATCGAACGATGCCCAAAACAAGCACGGGAGAAACTCCGTTCAATCTTGAATATAGAACAGAAGCAGTGATCCCTGCTGAAATAGGTCTTCCATCACCCAGAATGCTCGCGCTGGAAAAACAAAACAACAAAGAGCAGCGCCGCTTGGATCTTGACTTGGTTAAAGAAAGACGCGAGAACGCAGCTATCCGCGAAGCAAAATATAAGTCTCAGTTGGAGAAATATTATAATAAGCGGGTACGCGTTTGCACATTTTTACTGGGGGACTTCGTCCTCCGCGATAATGAAGCCTCCAATGCTGAAAAACCAGGTAAACTTGTGCCACGATTGGAAGGCCCCTATGTGATCAATGAGGTCCTTGGCAAAGGAGCATACACTTTGAAGCGCATGGACGGCCCTAGCGTCTCGCGGACCTAGAACGCCCAGCAGTTGCGCAGATGTTACATGCAATCTCAGTCCTCGATGCAATAGTTGCGCGCTACGCAAAGAGACTGCTTACAGTTTTTCTTACTTTTGTAATCTTAGTGACAATGGCAGCTTGATGCTTTATCAATACAATTCTATTTTGTCACTACTTACATTTACTTATTTTTAAATATCTTACTTACAAATGCATGCAATTACTTTGGAAACACAAAAACACTAAGGCTACTAACTCATGAGCCACAAGGTAGCACAACTTGCGCGCTCTTGCAGGAGTTGGCCAATTACGTTCATTTGCCTATCCTACACAAGTAATTGTACTCATGCACACATTGTAACTCAAAAGATATAATATACAAAATCATAGTACTTGCACAACCGCGCACTTAAACATGCATAAACAAGACGATTAAATCTATCTAATTCATAGTCTTTGCAGCCTCTTCTTCTTCTTCAGCATCAGCAAATATTTCTTTCAACCGATCAACAAAGTCATCATGCGACAAGGCATTATCAACCAAATCCATAACAGGGATTTGCTGTTGATCATAGCGCTCTTTCGCAGCTTTAAAGGCAGCAGTAGTATTAACCCATGGGTTGCTGCGCGACTGTTATCCCATTGTATCTTAAGTGCATGGGACACATGTTCCGAACACTCGATATAGCCCTGCGCGTACCCATCACTCTGCGCAGCAACCATCACTTGTGCAAATGCCTCATCCAGCTCAGTCGAATTCATAATCGAATTGGCAATCTAAATACAAGTACAAAGCGCAAATATTAAAAGAGATCCGTATTCTGAAGAAATAGTTATTTACCTTGAGGACCCCATATTTTTGAATCCAGGTGAGCTTACTCATCAGAGATTCAGAAATACTCTCCGCCGTCGCGCGTGAGGTTTCTGTATCTTCTATCTTTTGGTCACTCTCTGTTAAGCGCCGATTAAGCTCCGCCTTCTCAACCTCATACAACTTCGCATCTTTTTTCAAAGAATCAACCTCCGCTTTCAAAAGCTCCTGGTCAAAGAACAGAGAAGAAAGATCAGCAAGCTCTTTCTCTTTAAGCAAAGCATCATTTTAGTTTCTACCTCATTTTGCTCACTCCGTTCTCTATGGGAGCGCGCCTCCTCTGCAGCAGCAACAACATCAGCTTTTTCTTGCTTGAGTTTTTCTATTTCATTGCGCAAGGAGATTTTTTCATTATTATCTCTCTCGCAAGCTTCCAACCATCTCTTGCGATCTTCGCTATGCTGCGTCGCTGCTGCCTCGGCTTTCTTCTTCCAACCAAGGGCAGACCATTCCTTGGTCTTCTTCTCATCCTCAAATTTGCTCCTCTCCGCCTCAAGGTCCATCCTCATCTTCCCCACCTTCTCACTCTCAATCCCAACCTTAAATCTCTTGGACTCAAACTCATCCCATTCTTTGTTCATACTGCGCCACTCGCGTACATCTGGTGGGTAACAGATGAGGCTTGCGCTGTCTCTAGCAGATAGGCTTGATAGATCTGATCGTGAGATTTCTCTTCTTGGCGCTTTACCTCCGCCGGTGGATAAATTCCCTTATACCACTCCCTACAAGCTTGCAGATCGGTAAAGGTATCACTTTGTTTCAATTTCCATACCGGCTCATGTACGGCGGAGGCTCTCTTGACGGAATAGGTGCGATAGTAATAATCCCCAAGAGTCTCCTCAGGACGAATAGGCGACTCCTCTTCAGGATCGTCAAAAAACGAGGAGAACCCTGGACCAGCTGTAGAGGGACCTGCTCCCTTAATTGTTGAAGTTATTTTTTCGCATGACTAGAGGAGGCAGTCGTCTCTTGTGCTTGTGTAGCAGCTTTAGTCTCCGCATGAGGGGGGCAGTATCTTTTACCTGCTCGCCAGCAGGATCTTCAATTAATGTTTTTTGTTGCTCTCCTTGTGGAGCAATTTTTTCCGGCATATCCAATATAATCAGATCTGAATCAGGAACGGTCGCGCTAGGGTTCACATCGTCTCCTCCCTTCTCAATATCTTCAGGTTTGCGTGGAGAGGGCATGGAGGAGAATGTGGCCTGCGCCGTCTTCACTGGTTTCTCTGCGAAGAAACACACAATTACCACAAACAGAATTCTCAAAATGCAAGACAATGAGTAACTACTACAACATTTTCAAAACATTCATAACAGGAGAAAATTTCTCCGCTAGAGCATCTAAATTGCTCTTCTTGCCAATACGCGGCCGCGTCGTCTTCTTGGGAGGTGATGGTGGGGGTGCAGATTCAGCCTCTTTCCTCTTCTTCGAGGTGTGCTTCAACGTCATCTCTGGGCTTGAAGGAATTTCCAGAGGTTCATCCGGCTTGGCTTCCTCAAACCTACATGCGCGAGACCCTCTAATGAGTCTGACACCACCACATATTCGCACCAAGAATCAGATACGAGACGCGTACCTTTCTTGCCGTCAGGATCCACAGCAGCAGATGTCTTAGTTTTTGGTATATCTGACTTGGGGGAAGTGCAGCAGCAGCTGGTTTTTTCTTCTTCTTCGAATCAGGGCCTACGCCCAAGTTTAGCAAGTCACCTACATAATCAATAATAAAGGGCAAACGTTGCGCCATAAGTTACATTGCAATATTACTTAGAATTAATATCTAACAGTAATATCGCAATACTAACTCATGCTTTACAAAATGCTACGTACCAGTAGTAGACGAGGGCTGCGCATTGAGACTTTCTTTCTTGGGGAGTTCACAGTTCCCTAGGATTTGATCAAACCATGGTTCCTCACCTTGTTCAATCGGCACCGCTGCCATCTTTCCATTATCTCTCTTAAAAGAAACCAGGTATAATGGCACAACTGTATCACAAAGCACAACAATGAACATCATCATATACATTTATGAAGGATGGTCCTAATAAGTGATATAGCAACGTACCAACTCCATTTTCTGTATAGACTGGTTTTTCTTGGGTTCTTTTTTCCACAGTATGCTCATGCCAGCAACAATCAACGCCTCTCTTGTAAAATAATATTGGGCACATCCTTGATATTTTGGTACCATACCTCGTTGCTAGGGATGGCCAACGTCTCCAGTTCTATCTCTTCTCCGGCCTGGAATGTCATCGCTATCGGAATAACCGTCGACTTAACATAGAAAAACTCTTGCTTCCAGTCATGATAGGACTTGGAGGGCACGAACAACACGCGTTTGGCTTGAATGCGTTGCTGAAAGAAATAAAACCCCAACGAGCAATGTAATTAGTAGAAGACCCTGAATTTCTCAACCGTCAGGATTATGTTCATCGACCGGCAAACGAATTCAAAATGTTTGATTCTAACCATTCCCATTGGATTTAACTGGGAGATGTGGAATTTATAGAAATCCAGAATCTCCAACATGAAATGGGTTACTGAAAGTCTAAAGTTACCCTCAGCAAAATAATCTTAAAACAATGTAATGTAACCGGCCGAGCATCCGCCGCCGTAGCATTTTCGTTGGAGTAGAAGGCCCCCCAAGATTTGGCAAACAAAAAATTACTAACCAGAGCATCAAACTCTTGCTTCTTCCATTTTAACGGTGGTAGAGTCGACGTGGTTGGCATGTCTGCAGAACTAGAACCGGTAGCCATGAAATGGAAGAAAATTTGCAGAAGGAGAAGGGTTTTTTGTGATAAAGACGAGAGTATTGTGAAAGCATAAAACAAGAATGAGAATCGGAGACATATATAAAGGGATTACAATTAATATTTGGGGTTGCGTGTAACCGCCTCTACACTTTTTCAAAACCCTAGGCAAATGTCAGGGCGAGTGGGGAACAGTACCGTCCCCACGCGCACGTGTGAGCCACATATGCCGTCATGTAATTAATTTTTAATCATTTACAACTGTTGACAGCTGCTGGACAGTACATCAAACGTCACAACGGCACGTTGTCTCTCACCAACTTCTGACAAAAAGGCAATTTTTTCAAAATTCAAGAAAGTTTCTCCTTATCTTAACAAGTTTCAAGCCACAAGATTTTTTCTCTTCAGCGCAACAAAACCTTTTTTCAAGAAGGACAACAGTTCATCACACTTTTCTAAGTCCAGTACTCCCTACTGCTACTTGCGCATAGGAGCAACACTGGACCGAGGGACTTGAAGGGGTATGGTCCCAAACACCTTGCACCAAGCAAGGGAATCATACCCACTCTTAACTGTTAAGGAAACTTCACAGATATGTGTACCAAAGAAATAACTTAGCAAACGCTGCGCTAAATAGCAAAGAAGGGAAAAGATCATTTAGCTACCTTGCGCCGTTCCACGCAAGGAAGATAGTTAATCTTGATAATTCCCTAAGTTCCTCTTGGTTCCCAGATATCTTGCGCAGCCCACAACACAACATAGGAAGTTTACAATTCTCTGCGCCAGGCATCTAGAAGGGAAAATGATCATTTAACTACCTTGCGCCGCCCGCGCAAAAAAACAGTTAACCTTGAAAGACTTTTCCTTAGCGAAGAACTTCTGTTCACAAGATATGGTGCAGAGGCAAAATGAATCTTTTCTGTTGTAACAGAATGCACACGTGGCAGCAGGTCACAACTGTGAAACTTCTAGAAGCATTTAATGTTCAATCGTGCAAAGGCACCTTTCGGTTGCAACCGAATGCCACGTGGCAACATCTTAGATAATCAAGAAGGTCACGATGATGGCATGGTCACCTCAAGAAAGCTCAATGATCTCACGATGACACATGGCATCTCCCTAGCCGTTGATAACGAGCCAATCCGTGTGCACTAACGGTAACAATAACACTTAACGGAATGGCAAAGATTTCGTTAAGTTTTCATCTCTCCTTTTGGCGCCCAAATCTGGCTATAAATAAGTAACTTCGGCTTCAAGGAAAGGTATTCACTCTCATTACTCTCTCTCTTACTTCACTTAAACTATTCTTCCAAGTACCGATACTATTCTCATGCCGGAGGGTTGTCACGGAGAGAACCCCCATTCTCCCTGTGACGAAGCTAACGGCGCTTTGTTTTGTAGGTATCATCGGAAGGTAGTTGCGATCATCACTGACGGAACAAACGAAGGATTAACCAATTTTATGCAAGAAACCAAACCCTAGATCTAACCAGATTCCGGTCTATTAGGATTACGTTTCTTCACCTAGGGTTTCTTGATCTTCGATCGGTTTTCTTTTCTGATAGTTCAATGTCGTCGACACCAAGGTACGGATCTGTTATTCCGATTTTGATGCTGATATTAGAGATTTTCTTTTTTATTCTGTGGAAAATCAAAAAATCTGAACATAACGTATTTAGGGGTTTGTTTCTTTCAAATCGTTTTAGTTGATCTTATGTTTATATTTTTTTTACCAGATCTGATTGTTACCAATTAAAAAAAAATTCTTTGTTTGGATAATTTTTTCGATTATTATGCCTTAATCCGAGTATTATATACTTGAAGAGGCTGATTGATTTGAAGAGGCTGGTTGATTCGAAGAAGCATATCAGTATTTAGAGTAGCTATCAGACTGAGACCAAAAAAACACAGAGGAGATTCTGTTAGATGCTGATTTTTTTGAACCTCAACCAGAGGCGAGCACGATATAATCTAGAATAACAGACACACACGTGCTTATCTAAATTGTGATTAACGTCTTACATAAGTTCCCTCATGCAGCTTAAGAAGTTGAAGCTGAGGAGAGATAACTTGACTTCTGAATCTTACAGATTTGATGAAGTATTTACAGAATCCGCTTCTAAATTGGTAAAACGGAACGATTATGGCTTATGGTCAAACAGGAACCGGAATTACGTATACGCTTGGCAACACCTGGAGATGGTTTGCTCCTATCATTTTTTAGAATAATAACACGAACCCAAGTTCCTTTTAAGAGCACAATTATTAGTTTATTAGTGGTTTCATTGTTGTTACCCTGCGTGGATTTGTAGCTTTAGCCGGAATGGTACGGTTCATCTATTATTTTAAACCATTTTATTTGTAGCCTACCGCAGTAGATAATGTATTAGAAGGATATGTGGTCTAGCAAAAGGGTAGTTTCAAGTAAGTCTAGCATAATTCCTTTTTTTTAGATTCATACTTACAAAGCTGCATTCTGATTATTAAGAGTATGATGATTAAAATCTTATTTTATACTACTTTGTTATGTTTTCCATAGAAAATTCGCCATCAGGCTTCACAGTCTGTAATTCTTCTGTACAAATTTTATGGTTTTTTTTTTTTTTTTTGTAAATATAAAGAGCACACAAGTAACCTCAATGATGATCTATGTCTTATGCTGCAGATTTAATATGTTCATAATGTCGTATTACAACAATGAATCTGTGTCTCATAGTAAAGTATGATTGTAGAAACCCAACCGCAGAAAATGCCTAAAAGAAAAACTGACAAGGCGTATGTGTTGGATAACAAAAATGCTATTACAGTGGTAAGCTTTTTACACTTGATGGGATTGGAAAAACATCTCAATTCTCATGAATACTTTTTGGTGAGCGGTAGGGTTTATTTTAAAAACTAATATATTTATTTGATTATAGGGGTGAAGGGAAATTTGAAAAACAGTTTCGTTGGTTCCTCCGTATATCGACTTCTATTAAAGTGGTCAACATTGCAAGGTATTGTTGTTTTAATTAAAATAATATTTCCAAGCTAATTTGTTTTTTTCTTTATATATGTTTTTAGTTTTCAAATGTTGGATTTTGTCTCCTGTTGATTGTGGAGAAGTTGGAAGAATTACTTTCCATCAAGATCATAAAGCTTAAATTAAAACGGATCGAAAGTCACCGAGTGTTTATGTTAAAACCTCCTAAATCACATTATTATAAAAAAAAATAGCTAATTATTATGGTTAATTATTAAAAGATTACCAAAAGGTACCTAACTGACTAAATACCCAAGAAAAGTACTTTCAATCTCGAATTCATTTTTTACAGTCACTTTGTAAGCGAATATGCGTAATTTATATCATATGATCATTTTTTGGCTTGAATTTTGTTGGGTGTATACTTCTATGTCTGTTGTGTATTGAGTTCGTCCAGGAGAATCCGATTGTGTATATTAGTTGAGGACTGGAATGTGTGGCTATGGCGATAACTGTAACTTTTATCATCCAACGTACAATTGGCAGGTCATTACAAGTTTGTTTAGAACATGTATCCGAAATGGGTTGTTTATTTTGTTCACATCTATTTGTAAATTTATATGATAACAAAGTTGGAGGCCATTTTCCAGAAAGAGTTGGAAAACCAGTTGCAACAACTATCCTTGGGGTCTGTCTACATTGATGGGGTGGGATGGGATTAAACAATCTTACAGTTAATATTAAAAAAATTTAAAACAGATTTAGATTTTATATGCGGTTTTTGTGATCAACACTGATTGATCATAAATACATATAACATACTCGACCACCATGCTTTAAATCTTGATCTGGGCAACCTGACTTGAAGAGATTTCTAATGATTTTAACTTTTTTTTTCAGTCAATTTTGGTGAGGTCGACTCTTTGCTTTGGTATTGTTTATGTGTAAATGGATGAGTATGTGGTGGAAGCAAAGCTTATAGAGAATGAGAATCAAGATGAAAGTGGGGATAAGGTAGAAGATGACGAATCATAGAAATGGTTATTACCTAACAAAGGCCGGCCCGATTCCAAAACTAAACACATAAAAGTGCAACTTACTCGAGTTTTGGAGCATCATTTGGAAATGGCGCGAACTCTAATTGAGCATTATTATGCATAACTTTAGCTGGTAATTTCGACCCCTAAATGTACAATGTTTTGGGCATTTGTAGGCTATTTGCTCATTTTGATGTAAATCCTTTAATGGAAGATTCTTTCGTTATGAAATTTGAAAAGGCGAAATCTGTTGCGGAGGATAGTCTTAGGCGGGTTAGTCCTACAACTTATTGGTTCTCAAGTGGTGACTTGAACCTTTTAATTTTCAAGGGAAAAGTTCATGTTGAAACTGCTCCTGCTAAGTTATGTGCGCTCATTTTTCATTAATTAATTCTTTTTTTTTTCATAGAATCTAGGGGTGTTCATCGGTTCGGTTTATGGTTTATTTGGTTTGTTAGGTTCGGTTTATTCGGTTTTCAAAATTTTGTACCCCAAACCAAAAACCAAACCAATAAGGAATATGCAAACCGATCCAAACCAAACCAATTTCAATTCGGTTTGGTTTCGGTTAGAAACCAAATCTATCCAAATTGTACCTAAGTACTTTTTTCCCTAATTTATATTTATGTTTGTGTTCCAACTTCCGAACATCAAAACTAATTTACACCTAACAATATATGAATACAAGAAAGTTTCATTGAGAAAGAAAACAAACACATCCATATACTAGTCGTAGACACAACTACAAAGTTAAAGCTTCAAAACATAGATCATAGAAACTATCCATAGTTAACAAGTCTCATGGTACAAAATATAAATAATCTTAAACATGAGTGGGTTTGAATTGGGCTTTTAGATTTACATTTGGTATTTTGGGCTGCATAAAAAAATAATTATTTTGGGCTAATAAATTGTATATGATTTATAAAATATTATTATTTTTATTTAATAATTAATTAAGTTAAATGGTTTATTCGGTTATCCAAATAAACCGAATAAACCAAATAAAAATAAAATGTGGATCCACAAAACGAACCAAAAACCATATTCACAATTCGGTTTCGGTTAGAAACCAAACCAAAAACTGAATTCATTATTCGGATCGGTTTATTTGGTTACGGTTACGGTTCGGTTTACGGTTTTTATTTGGTTACGGTTTTTTCTGAACACCCCTAATAGAATCTATTGCATCTTTGACTCTGAATTAGGTATTTAAAGGTAAAGAGAATGACGGGTTAGTGTAGGATATAACTTTGGGAGTGGCACATGAGTTGAGTCGAGCTTGGCTTGAGCTCGGCTTGGTTACAAAATGAGCCGGCTCGGCTCAGGTCGTTTTAAATCGAGTTTTTTTCCAAGCGAACTACGAACCAAGCTGCGAGCTTTTTGAACAATCCTCCTTATTCACTATATTAGATAAGACGCTAATAATTGTTACCAAAAATAATAAGATTTTAAAGTATTGCTCCTATTTGGGGGATAATGTAATTTTTCAAAATTTTAAATTATGTCGCGTATATTTCGAAATTTTGATATCCCATTTCCCAATACTATATCGGTTACATATATTCATTTAAATAGTTAAAGAATAAAAGTTCAAACTTTTTGTCTAAAATATTCATGAAAAGATCACAAATAAAAATTTCAAAGTCATAAAAAGGAATATTCAATTTCATCAACTATGTTTTAAAGTTGACGACGAATTATTTATTCTGCCCCATGTATTTCACACAAGAGGAACTTATTTTTGATCTTTTGTCTTGCATTATGTGTTTTTTGATTTTAAATGTTTTGTATTGGATAACATATTTGGTTATAAAGAAGTTGGGTGTGTTGATGATAAACTTTCTAATATTTTTGTTGTCTATTATTTCACAACGTATTATTTTTTATAGCCATGTGAAATTCACGAGTATTAAGACTATTATCGTAATTAACAACATTTTCATGAGAGAACATGAATGAAAATATATCTCATGGCTTTTTTTTTTTTTTATTATTATAGGACAGTAAATTACAATGGGTAACTATGGGAAAAAATGAGTTATGGGATTCTTTTAAGTTTTATTTATAGAACTCTTTAAAAGTAAAGGATAAAAGAAGAAAATTATGCATATCTATATATATTAACTTTGCTTCTTCTAATGAATATAATATAATATAATGTGGTTGGTATGTATACTATAAATGGTTTGGAATGAAACTTTGAGGAGTTTTCACGTGTCTGATGGGTAAATGTGTAATAATTTATTTATGTTTTTTTGTGCTAGAAATATCTAGGCAGAAAATAGAAACTGAGGTTCATTTATGCAACCAAACTATATTGGCGTGCCATGGACCTATTGTTACAAGAGATTCAGCAAAGATGGTGATGAATAGACGAGGAGTAACTAAAGAAAGAATCATTGGTTTTTTTTTTCTACGTAAGTCTACTCATGTTATATGATATCTATGTTTCTTTTCTCTCTAACATAGCAAAGAAAATACACGATGGTTAATATTTTATAATTTTTAATATAATATTAATTAAATTCCAGTACTGATTCGGTATCGGTTGGCACCGAACTCATCCCTACCCCTGAAACTAAAAAAATCATTAAAAGTTGAAGAAAGTCAACAAAAAAGTTGCACGATACCGTTGTTCGTACAGTACTCATGATCAAGGATGAGCAAATGGTACCGGGAGTACCGAATTTCCCAAACTAAAAGATTTTCAAAATCAATTCGTTATCGAGTTTTGACCTTTTCTGTACCAGGCTAGTGCCGGTTTTTACCTTCATGTACCGATAACAACCGGACCGTACAAGTATTTGCGATACCAGTACCAGTTGACATCAAGTTTATCCAACTTAAAAAGTAAAAAAAACAATTAGTATTGTAGTATTAAACAATAATAAAAGTAATAAAAAAATTATATATTATTATAATTGAAAACACTATCCATAGACTTTGTTTTTTAATTTATAGATAGATAATGATTTATTTGAAATTGATTATTACTTTTATTTTACTTTTTTTTCAACATATTTCAGTATATTACTAATTTTTTTCATATATTTAGTTTACGATAGGTACAGTGTTGTTGGATGGCATGATATAATTCAAACCGAACATGTTTCATTAGTTGATGATTGTTTTTCAATTGGTCAAAAACGAATTCGAGGTTATTGGTTACGAATAACAAGTAGAAATGTTAGAGTAATAGGCTTTCAATTTATATTTCAAACCAGAAAAACATATTTCCTTCATTAACTTATCTTTTCGATTATTTTAGATCTATAACCCGTTAGTTCGTTGTATTTTCATCTTCAACTTCAGATTTCCAATAATAACTCCATGCATCCAGTTTCTTTATAATCAGTTTGAAAATATTTTTTTTTCTAAAAAACCATATTATTTATCAACACCGCGAAATTCGCGGGCATTAGCACTAGAATACTATAAATTAGCAAGTTTTGTATGTATAGGGGGTTCTACCATATGCTTTGGGTGATTTTCAAAAAAAATTGAAAATTTACTTTTAACCCAAATCTTTGAATTTCTTGCAATTTTAGTTTCACAAAATTGAATTATTTTACTTTAAAGCCAAAACTTTTATTCTTTTACAATTTAACCTCAACTTTTTTATATTTAACTTTGGTCCCATATACTTTTCATCTTTCGCAGATTTTCGTTTTACATTTCGTACTAAATTTTGCGAGTTACCACGAAGCAATGTGTATGTGTGTTTCAACGTTTTTACGTTTCGTTCATAATTTTGCGAGGTAATACGGCGCAACGTCCATGTGTAGTTCAAGATTTTACGACTATTGTTTTTCATTTCATAGTTTCGTTGCAACGCGTGAGTCATTGATTGACTTTGTTATTTTTTTATATGTTATATCTTTCGGTTTCTTACAATGTTAACCTCATAAAAATGATTTTTTTTTACTTTTAACCCAAAACTTTTTATCTTTTATAATTTAACCTCACAACCTTTTTACTTTCTACTTTGGTCCCCTATACTTTTTGTAACATCCGTCAAAAACGGATTTACCAAACCCGCTCCGTTTATCAACCGTACAGTCAGTCAAAATTTTCGTTGCGAATTAAATGCCCAAAATATTTTTAAACGATCCGTAATCAATTATTATACGGGAATATATATTTAGTTTTTGAAAAACTGTCAAAAATCGCAAAATAAAAATGAATTGTTTCAGCCGGGTTTCGAACCCGGGTCTGTACCGAATCAAATGTGACTTATCTCTCGACACACAAACCACTGCGCCGCTTGATCTGTTTGTTATATATTGCAATCATTTAGTTGATATAATAACGTTACGAATTCAAAATCGGCGCCCAAACGATTCAGTCGTCGGAATCCCGAAATTCTCGCGAGTTTTAACACCAATTTACGTTATAACGTAAACCATTAACCACATATCGGTTATAACCGATGTTTGAAGTCCGCGTCAATTTTCAAAACCGCCGGAAAACTTAAACCGATGAATACAGTCCAAAATCAGACCAAATACATTTCGATTTCCCTTATAAATTGACCCACAACCGACGACAAACACTTTCGCCCAAAAATCACACATTTTCTCAGCGTAATTCCACTCGCCGGAATAACCCTGTTCGTCGCCGGAAAACCGGTTTCCTCATTGCCGAGCTTTTCTGAACCTCTGAAGCTTATACCGGAGATATCCATACTCTTTCCAAGCTTTCCGGAGACTTGATGCTTCAAGACACCTGACGACGGAGTTGATTGCTGTCGCCGGAGTTCTGCCGGAAAACAGAGGGTCCAGTCGGTATACCTCTTTCGCTTAATTCTTTTTTTCTTTTCACTTCTATATTACCAATAATTAACCTAAAACGCTAAGAAACCGATTTAAAATTTCGAACCAATCTGTCACCGATTTCTGGTTATTTTTTTTCAGTGAAGAAGATGATGACTTGTTATCATATAAGTTTAATTAAAATCATGAAATTAATCGGGTTAGACACACAGTCCAGCGGTGGACTGTGTGCACATATAAAACGCAAAACGTCTCGAGTTCGATTCCCGTCTCACACACGCTGCCTTAATAAAATGCAATTTTTTGTTTACTGAACCGGATCGCCACAGATATATGTTAAATATATTGTTAACCGGAATAATAACCAAGTTAGACACACAGTCCAGCGGTGGACTGTGTGTTTGATTATATCGCTGGTCACGAGTTCGAGTCCGGTCTTCAGCACCGACTCGGACAATTATCTTCTCTTTTTAATTAAGGCAGAAAAAGAAATAAATAATTAGTATTTAAGTATAATAAAAATCGAATGTTATAACATGTTGAACACACAGTCCAGCGGTGGACTGTGTGTTAGATTAAACCACAGGTCCCGAGTTCGAGACCTGTGGAGTGCAAAACCGGTCCGCTTAAATTGTTTTTAAAATAAAAATGATTTTCTGTTAATGTTAATTAATGTATATATGAAATTAAAATCGGATATATAACGGGTTAGACACGTAGCTCAGTTGGTAGAGCTGCGTGCACGCGTACGGGAGGTCTCGGGTTCGAGCCTCACCGAGCGCACAACAATATGCCTCAAAACCGGTCAACGACCAGTCAAAGTCAACAAGTCAAAGTCAACTGTAGCAGAAAAAAATAAAATATTTTTATTATTTTTATTTAATTATTTTAATTAAAAATCAATTATAAATACTTAAAAATAACATTTTTAAGATTAGAAAATAGCCTTAAACTCACAAAAATGCACCCAACAATCCTACTAAAATAGTTTAATAAAATCCGTTTACTTACCAAACCATAATGCGATTTATCTAGGTTAAATCTCACTCGTGGTTAAAACCACTTCGCGTGCATTCAACGTCATCAACCGAACGCACCCACTGTGAGTGAATCTTACAATTCCCCCTTTTAAATTACACGTTTTGGGGTGTGTCATGTGTTATGAATTAATAAATTTATTTATTTAAACCTGTGCCATACCACATCATGACTTGAACTTAGATTGATTTATTGTGGTGATTTATTTATATTCCGTTGGTCAAATTACATGAAACTCATACATTAAGCCCATCAGTTCCTCGTGGGAAACGAGTAGAACATCGCGTGCTTCAATTCAAATTCATTATTGTTCATGTGTGTTTTCATTGAGTTTATATTGTTTGTAGTTGTGTTATTCATATTATCATGTTTATGCAATTCATTCATCAGGCCCCTCAGTTCCTCGTGAGAGACGAGTTGAGCATCGCGTGCCTTTAATTGTTTCCATTATTATTCATGAGTGTTTCATTTAACATCTTATGATTGTTGATCAAGTTACATCTAATTTTACTCATGTTTGGTTGTGCACATATTTCATAATCAATTTAAATAAATTGTTCAAATGTTTTCCATAGGATTCACTCGCCAACATTATGTTGATCCAAAAACCTTTTTACACATGATACAGGTGAACAGGTTGAAGCAAGGAAAACATAGGATATGCCTTAGAAGAGAACAAAGAAGTTTAGTTTGTAGTTAAATCATGTTGTAGCAATCATTGTAAATTTCCATTTAATTTGTATTAATGAATATGAAACGTTTAATAAATGTCATGAGCTTTGATGATAACCCAATCATGCCCCGATCACCTTATCCGCTGCGGGTCGGGGTGTGACAGATTGGTATCAGAGCCATGACTATAGGGATATAGGATAGGTTATTAGACCCTTAGAGCCTATACTATAGTCTGCCTAAATTTTAAATTGATTAGGTGGTTACATACAAACTTGTGATATTTATTTGTTTCATATTTGTTTACATTTCAGTCAAACATACATGCTCATATACATGTTCATTATACATATATACATATTCATTATACATATATCGATGTTCATGTATTCAATTTATTTTCATATTCTCATTATCCAAAGATTTTATGCAATTTTCAAATCTCATCAAAGTAAGTTCTGCGACGGGCATGTAGTAACTGGAAGGGTACGAGTACCGGTAGTCGGAACGTCCTGTCTAGGCTGGCATTCGTATAAATCCAATATAACGGACCAGTTTGCCTACCTGGGGACCAACGATGAGAGTACGAAGGACCTATTAGGCCAAAGCATGCCACACCAAACGTCGTTCGAACTAACCCTACTTTGAGGTGTCATCGTGTCTACACCTGGACACATTCCGAACATCACACGTTGTATACATATTTCTCGATTTTCCCGGGTTTTTGTGTACGCAACCAGGCAGAAACCGTGCGAACCATATGAAAAAACCGGTATTCATGGGGGCCCACATGATTACATAAGGTAAAGTATGGCGGCATGACGGGCCTAACAGCGAGCAAAGCCCAAGACATCCTATGGATGTAGTATTTTTGTATAATTATTTTATAAATGATCATTCTTGAATGCGACCCATGATCCCAAAAGCATCCAACTCATACTCTTGTCATGTATTCATTGTAGATGTCTTCTAACCTCACCCGTAGGAAGACGAGAGTAAGAAAAGCCCGCGATCGCATGGCTGCCTTAATCGCTCAACAAATGGCTGCCGTAATACCCAACATTGTAATCCAAGTTCAACAAGCACTTACCAATAATCCTGTCAATCAAGCAAACCAGAACATTTTCAACTCTTCCCCAAACACCACTAAATGCACCTACAAGCATTTCAAATCATGCGACCCTCCGAAATATAAAGGGACTGAAGGTGTCACCGCACTCCTCCATTGGTTTGAAGAAATGGAGAATACTTTTCTAAATTGCGATTGCCCTGATGATCGCAAAGTGCGTTATGCTACCGGTCGACTATATGGGATAGCACTTACTTGGTGGAACACAGAGAAGGCTAAACGAGGTGTGGAAGATGCTATGTCCTTAACTTGGAACGAATTGAAGGAAATCATGACCAAACGATTTTGCCCAAGGAGCGAAATCAAGAAGCTTGAAGATGAATTTTATTCATTGAAGCAAATGGAAGGAGACCACACCACCTACAACAAAAGATTCCTCGAATTACATCAAATGGTTCCCAACATGTTTACTCCTCTCTACCGTTTGATCGAGCACTACATTCGTGGTCTTCCGTCAAAGATTCAAGACCCTGTGATAAGTACCAAGCCTGCAACTTTGGAAGCAGCAATGGAGCTAGCAACAGAGCTCACCGAGAACCGAATTCGAAACAAAGACTTCAAGGAGGAAAAGAAGAAGGATAAAGAATCGACTGAAACCTCCGACTCCACCCAAACCGAATCCCCTTCTCAACCCAACCCTAAGAGAAAAAGAGTCGGGCGACTTTTCGCTGCTACCCAACGAAATCAACCCGTTTTTCACGCTATACCCATCCGAGCTGTCCCAATCACCCAAGTGGCACCCAACTCAGCTTACCCAAATAAGAAACCGTATCTCGGACCTCACCCTCGATGCAACAACTGTTTTTATCACCATCCCCTTACTTTACCTTGCCGGCTATGTACAACTTGTGGACGTTATGGTCATTTGAGCAACGTTTGTCGCACCTTTCAAGACCAAACCTTTTCCCCTACACAAAACATGGCCCAAACTTATCATCAACCCCAACACCCCATGTTCCCATATGCTCGAGCTTGCTTCAATTGTGGCGACCCTACCCACCTTAGAAACACATGCCCTCAATTGGTTAACGTTATCAACACTCAAGCCCAATCAAACCCAGTTAACCAAGTAAACCAAGAAAACCCAACCACTATGCCACCAGCAAGAGGAAGAGTCTTCAATATCAACGCCAACCCTGTCGAAGATAATGACGGCCCTGATGAAGATACTCAGCTAGTCCTCTTCGCCGAAGATCCAGATTCAACTTCTATTGTTTAGTCTTATGTTTTTCTTTATCACATGTGTAGACTGTTAGAGAAATTATTGGATATTATATATTATATATTGTTTTCGGTATATGCTTTTGCCGAGGCCGTGGCTCCCCATCCATCGAGGTTGAGTTGGATCCCCATTTTATTATGTGGTTGATCTTGGCGTGCCCGCACGATCGGCTCCGTTTGTTTGAGCCTTGATCGGTTACGTAATTTTACATTTCAATACATGCAATACGCTCGGCTCCGTTTGATTGAGCCTTGAGTGCAAAGATTTATTCACATTTCCAGTTCATGCAATACGCTCGGCTCCGTTTGATTGAGCCTTGAGTGCACAGATTTATTCACATTTCCAGTTCATGCAATACGCTCGGCTCCGTTTGATTGAGCCTTGAGTGCAAAGATTTATTCACATTTCCAGTTCATGCAATACGTTCGGCTCCGTTTGATTGAGCCTTGAGCGCACATACAATTTCATTATCAGTATCTTGTGGTTGTGGTGTTTGTAGTAGAGTCGCATCGAACTAACCATAACTTTCGGATAAAGTCAACGAAAATTTGACAAGGATATGGTGGATACGCCGATGGTACTTCCTATATATAAGTATTCTTGTCAAATAATCGGAGGCATTATCAGGCGGTTATGAGAGGTTCCATGCATAGGCTGTTTGTGTGGTTAAGTTATTCATATTCAGTACATGCAATACGCTCGGCTCCGTTTGATTGAGCCTTGAGCACACAATTTCAATTTCAGTACATTCAATATGTTCGGCTCCGTTTGATTGAGCCTTGAGCACACAATTTCAATTTCAGTACATTCAATATGTTCGGCTCCGTTTGATTGAGCCTTGAGCACACAATTTCATTTTCAGTACATGCAAAACGATCGGCTCCGTTCGATTGAGCCTTGATCGCACAGATATATTTCATTTCAGTATTTTATGTTTGTTGTATTGATTGTAGAGTTATAGGACTAATCATAATTCACTGATAAAACCAATGAAAATTTGACAAGAATATGGTGGATACGCCGCTGGTACTTCCTATATATAAGTATTCTTGTCAAAGGATCAGAGGCCTTATCGGACGGTTATGAGAAGTTCTATGTAGGATTTATTAGTTTCTTGGTAACCAATCATAACTTGTGGATAAAACTAATGAAAATTTGGCAAGAATATGGTGGATACGCCGCTGGTACTTCCTATATATAAGTATTCTTGCCAAAGGATCAGAGGCATTATCAGGCGGTTATGAGAAGTTCCATGTAGGATTTAGTATTGCCTTGGTTGGAATTTGTGTTACATTTATATCATCATGTTATTTAAAGGGATTGGATTGTGTTCCATTTCTACATAAATTAACCTCTCCATCATAACAAACGAGAGAGGAACTTCCATCATTCAAACATATATGTTATCAGAATGTGGATTCAAACATTTGCTGTTGTGTTTATTCATGTTCAAATATTCGCTGATGTGTCTATTCATGTTCGAATCTTTGCTGTTGTGTTTATTCATGTTCAAATATTTGCTGATGTGTTCATTCATGTTCGAATATTTACTGTTATGTTTATTCATGTTCAAATATTTGCTGATGTGTTCATTCATGTTTGGATATCAGCTGTTGTGTTTTTATTTATGTTCCATGTAGATTGTAGTGTTAGAAGTTTTGCCTTAGGATATAACCATATTTTTTCCCAAACGTATCTTAACACATATGCATGATATCATTTTAGCAAATCATTTCTGCTTATCAATATTCATACAGTAGGCAACAAAAAGCGATTCCTGAATAGGGTACATAACCTTTACAAGGAACGTTACCGCCTCGAACAAAAACTTAAACCCTCATTTTTGCTAAGCATACAACTGTCAAACAAAACATCATCATTCTTATAGTCAAAATATATCATTATTTAAATTTCGGGACGAAATTTCTAAAAAGCAGGGGATACTGTAACATCCGTCAAAAACGGATTTACCAAACCCGCTCCGTTTATCAACCGTACAGTCAGTCAAAATTTTCGTTGCGAATTAAATGCCCAAAATATTTTTAAACGATCCGTAATCAATTATTATACGGGAATATATATTTAGTTTTTGAAAAACTGTCAAAAATCGCAAAATAAAAATGAATTGTTTCAGCCGGGTTTCGAACCCGGGTCTGTACCGAATCAAATGTGACTTATCTCTCAACACACAAACCACTGCGCCGCTTGATCTGTTTGTTATATATTGCAATCATTTAGTTGATATAATAACGTTACGAATTTAAAATCGGCGCCCAAACGATTCAGTTGTCGGAATCCCGAATTCTCGCGAGTTTTAACACCAATTTACGTTATAACGTAAACCATTAACCACATATCGGTTATAACCGATGTTTGAAGTCCGCGTCAATTTTCAAAACCGCCGGAAAACTTAAACCGATGAATACAGTCCAAAATCAGACCAAATACATTTCGATTTCCCTTATAAATTGACCCACAACCGACGACAAACACTTTCGCCCAAAAATCACACCTTTTCTCAGCGTAATTCCACTCGCCGGAATAACCCTGTTCGTCGCCGGAAAACCGGTTTCCTCATTGCCGAGCTTTTCTGAACCTCTGAAGCTTATACCGGAGATATCCATACTCTTTCCAAGCTTTCCGGAGACTTGATGCTTCAAGACACCTGACGACGGAGTTGATTGCTGTCGCCGGAGTTCTGCCGGAAAACAGAGGGTCCAGTCGGTATACCTCTTTCGCTTAATTCTTTTTTCTTTTCACTTCTATATTACCAATAATTAACCTAAAACGCTAAGAAACCGATTTAAAATTTCGAACCAATCTGTCACCGATTTCTGGTTATTTTTTTTCAGTGAAGAAGATGATGACTTGTTATCATATAAGTTTAATTAAAATCATGAAATTAATCGGGTTAGACACACAGTCCAGCGGTGGACTGTGTGCACATATAAAACGCAAAACGTCTCGAGTTCGATTCCCGTCTCACACACGCTGCCTTAATAAAATGCAATTTTTTGTTTACTGAACCGGATCGCCACAGATATATGTTAAATATATTGTTAACCGGAATAATAACCAAGTTAGACACACAGTCCAGCGGTGGACTGTGTGTTTGATTATATCGCTGGTCACGAGTTCGAGTCCGGTCTTCAGCACCGACTCGGACAATTATCTTCTCTTTTTAATTAAGGCAGAAAAAGAAATAAATAATTAGTATTTAAGTATAATAAAAATCGAATGTTATAACATGTTGAACACACAGTCCAGCGGTGGACTGTGTGTTAGATTAAACCACAGGTCCCGAGTTCGAGACCTGTGGAGTGCAAAACCGGTCCGCTTAAATTGTTTTTAAAATAAAAATGATTTTCTGTTAATGTTAATTAATGTATATATGAAATTAAAATCGGATATATAACGGGTTAGACACGTAGCTCAGTTGGTAGAGCTGCGTGCACGCGTACGGGAGGTCTCGGGTTCGAGCCTCACCGAGCGCACAACAATATGCCTCAAAACCGGTCAACGACCAGTCAAAGTCAACAAGTCAAAGTCAACTGTAGCAGAAAAAAATAAAATATTTTTATTATTTTTATTTAATTATTTTAATTAAAAATCAATTATAAATACTTAAAAATAACATTTTTAAGATTAGAAAATAGCCTTAAACTCACAAAAATGCACCCAACAATCCTACTAAAATAGTTTAATAAAATCCGTTTACTTACCAAACCATAATGCGATTTATCTAGGTTAAATCTCACTCGTGGTTAAAACCACTTCGCGTGCATTCAACGTCATCAACCGAACGCACCCACTGTGAGTGAATCTTACAATTCCCCCTTTTAAATTACACGTTTTGGGGTGTGTCATGTGTTATGAATTAATAAATTTATTTATTTAAACCTGTGCCATACCACATCATGACTTGAACTTAGATTGATTTATTGTGGTGATTTATTTTATATTCCGTTGGTCAAATTACATGAAACTCATACATTAAGCCCATCAGTTCCTCGTGGGAAACGAGTAGAACATCGCGTGCTTCAATTCAAATTCATTATTGTTCATGTGTGTTTTCATTGAGTTTATATTGTTTGTAGTTGTGTTATTCATATTATCATGTTTATGCAATTCATTCATCAGGCCCCTCAGTTCCTCGTGAGAGACGAGTTGAGCATCGCGTGCCTTTAATTGTTTCCATTATTATTCATGAGTGTTTCATTTAACATCTTATGATTGTTGATCAAGTTACATCTAATTTTACTCATGTTTGGTTGTGCACATATTTCATAATCAATTTAAATAAATTGTTCAAATGTTTTCCATAGGATTCACTCGCCAACATTATGTTGATCCAAAAACCTTTTTACACATGATACAGGTGAACAGGTTGAAGCAAGGAAAACATAGGATATGCCTTAGAAGAGAACAAAGAAGTTTAGTTTGTAGTTAAATCATGTTGTAGCAATCATTGTAAATTTCCATTTAATTTGTATTAATGAATATGAAACGTTTAATAAATGTCATGAGCTTTGATGATAACCCAATCATGCCCCGATCACCTTATCCGCTGCGGGTCGGGGTGTGACACTTTTCATCCTTCCCAAATTTTCGTTTTACGTTTTGTACTAAATTTTGCGAGTTAAAACAACGCAACTTTCGTGTGTGATCTAACGTTTTTACGTTTCGTTCATAATTTTGCGAGTTAATTGGGCGCAACGTCCATGTGTTGTTCAATGTTTTTACGTCTTTTTTTCTCATTTGACAGGTTCGTCATTATGCATGTGTCCTTAATCAACTTAGTAATTTTTAAATGTTCTACATCTTGGTCTATTTCTTTGCGTTAAACGCCACAACTTCAACGTTGGTGGTCGCTGATGGTTGTGTGGGTTTGGTGCTATTTGACATGCTTTTACACCCCGTCGTAACAGGGGGATGCTTAATTCTAGTTAAAAAAAATCACAACAAATAAGTTGAACTGTTTTTATAGTTTAAAGGTACATGTGACTTTGTAGAATAATATTGAAATTATATTGTATATACAACTAGGTTATAACCTCGTGTATTACACGGATTGAGTAAATAAATTTTATATACTAAATAATAAAACAATATATCTTTAAAAACCCCATTTATTGCACGAGTTGAACAAATGTAATTTTATATATTAAAATAGTTATATCTATTGGAACCATATTGTATAGGTTGAATAAATGTAATTTTATATACCAAATAATAAAAAAAGTTATACCTTTAAAACCACGTGTATTACAGGGGGTGAATAAATGTAATATTGTTTACCAAAAAATAAAAATGATTATATCTTTAAAAACCCTCATGTGTTTTATATACCAAATAATAAGAAAATTATAATTTAAAAAAACTAATGAATATACTCGAGAGGTACGCGATAGATATGGTGATTGCGGAGATGATTATTGAAATAAAGATACAGTGGTCAACATGTTACTCAAGAAGCAAATAAGCAATCATTTAAGTGATAAAATATAAAACCCGTAATAAATCTAGTTTAAAAAAACTAAGACTTTGTTATTATTAGTAAATCAATGATTTTATATTTGTAATTTTGTTTCGTATTATTTTATTAAAAAGTGCACATTATACATATAATTATATCATGTCTTAAGTTATTGATGTCATCCAAAATGTTTTTTCGATTTTATGTCTAGCATTATATATACTATAATAAAAGTATAAAGTTTATTAGGGATAATTACATCATCGAAAAGAATAAGAGTATATTTGTATATTAAAAATAAAAAGGAGGTGTCTGTCATATGATATGGAAAATCAAATAAATAATATTATAAATGAGAAGTATACGTTAAATTTAAACTAAATAATAACTCTAGTTAATTAGAAATGATTAAACAAAATAATATTTAGTAGAAGAGTTATCTATAATTAATTAGAAGAGATTAAACTAAATAATAATTATCCATAAGATATTAAATTAAATAATATTTAGTAGGAGCGTTATTTATAATTAATTAAAAAAATTAAATTAAAATAATAATCATCCATAAGACATTAAACTAAATAATAATTATCTATAAGATATTAAATCAAATAATATTTAGTATGAGGATTATTTATAATTAATTAAAAGAATTTAAATTAAAATAATAATTATCTATAAGACATGACCTAATATTAATGACAAGTGTCCCATAAAGTTTTTTTTATTATATTATATTATACTATATAACATTTTGGGTAGGACCTTAAGTACAGTTCCGGTTTCCAGGTTATTGTAACCAGCATCTGTCGAATAAAACAAAGTTAAAGGCCCACTGCTATAGTCCGCATCATCACCTGATGCATTCGTCACTCACCACCGCTCTTCTACAAAACAACTTCGTTAACAACGATCAAGACCTCTCCGCCCAAAATTGACGACGCCGACCGTCATGCCTTAGGCGATGCTCTGCCGTCGTCTGTTTTGCTGAAGTAGCATTGAAAATGGAGAATTCGCGTATAATCGATGACTAGAGGTTTTCGATCGGACGGAGAAAAAGATGAATAAGAGCTACATGTCACCCTGACCGCCGCCACCACCTTAGGTCTTGCCTAGCGGCCTGCCACCGTTGGTCGTGACTCGTGACGACTTTACATGGGGACCTCCGGCGAACCTAGAGGCTGAGGCAGGCGGGAATGGTTGTTTCAAGTGTCATACTTGGGAAAAATGGAAAAAAAACGACTGCTGCCGTGTCTCCGGTTGCAGCTACAGTTGAAAATGCAGTTGCATGTCCCGATTTCGGTAGATCCGGTGACCAGCAGTAAACTAGAGTAGGTTGGTAGTTGGCCGCCAGCTTCAGATGTGAGGTTAGGTGGTGGTGATGCATTGTGCAGTGGTGGCGGCTAGGTGGTTATGCGGTAGCGGTGGTGTTGCTGTGTTGGGGTCGGCGGTTTGGTGGTGGGGTGTTGTGTTGTGTTGTGTTGGTGAAGATGACGGTAACAATATCCAAGGAATACAAGGACTTTATTTGGTATTTCAAATTGTGGCATATTGTTAAAGTAAGGCTTTATCAAGCAACACTAATAATTTATCATCTTCCCGATTAACTTTTATTTATATCGATGATGATTATAAAAGACTAAAGAGTTTTACAAAACTTTACCAAAAACTAGATTAACATAGCTAAAATGTCAAAAGCTTAATCAAATTGTGTTTATAACAATTACAAGAGTTCAGGGATTTTGTTGTTATCAATATCCCCTTCAACATACGGCTTTGCTAAACTGTTTCGACATTAGTTATCTTGAAGGTTTTTTGTCCTGTGAAACGTCCGTACAAATATTGGTATTATAAGTAGTCATCTTGAAGGTTTTACGCCCTGCGAAACGTCGCTACAAATATTGGTATTATAAGAATAAGTATCGGTATTCATTTGTATTGTTTTCACTCGATGTAAAACGTTTCAATATCATTTTAAACATATGATGACTTTAATTCTTTTGGTTTCTCTGCCGGTACCGTAATAAGTTGAACTGATGAATAATAAAAAGCAAAGGCAACCAAATATCAATAAAAGGAAAAAAGTTAAGTTTGGTCTGATTATACTTACAAAACTTAAAACATTATTACTTTCAACTGAAAACATTACTAGCTTTTAAGTAAAAGAATATTGACTTCTAAGTGAAGTTTAATTGGATTATTTTATTGCGATCACATACAACTTTGAAATATGTATAACTAGAATTGGCGCCCGCGACGGTGGGTTCGTTGGAGGTTGCTCTTCATGTGGGCGCTCAATCAAAATGGAATTTGTGCACCCCTTTTTTCTCAACAGACGGCGATGCCGGAGGAAGAGAGCGAGCTAGCGAGCCATGCTTCTTCTCCACCGCCTTCATCAAAGTACATGGAGATGTTGAGGCTCAGAGACCGGAATTGGTTTTCCGGCGCCTAGGGCTCCGCCGCTAACCAGACGACGGCGCTGATTTGGGGTTGTGTGGCGTCTGCTACTACCGGTGATCTTATCAGGCTTAATCGCAGTTGTTTGTTGATTCAACCGTCTGCAAATCTGCCTGAATCTTTGGATTGGAGAGAGAAAATAGCAGTTTCTAATGTCAAAGATCAAAGAAGGTGTGGTATGTATTTCCGTTTGTGTTTGTATTTAGTAGTTCACGTTGAAAGGAAAGGAAAAGGGAAGAAGTTAGAGTGAGATTGGGTTGAAGAAAAGAGACCTCCCGTGTACCGACCACAATCAGGTTTCCTTCTTCCTTGAATTGATCGAACTTCAGTTCTACTGTTCTTGCATCTTGTTGTTTACTTCACTAGGTTATTGGGTAATCATGATCATCAATTTTCAAAAACTCATTCACTCCATCAGAATATATGTGATGTATATCGAATTTGAATGGCCTAAACCCATCCATCAGTCTTGAACCCACAAAAAACAATTAAACCGATACTGAAATCGCATCAGAACCGATGTGAGTTATAGGTGTTCTCATGCTATGATATGATTATTCATACATCATATGATATAGTATATTACTATATTTTACTTGGTCTAAACTCTAAAGTGTGGGCATGGTATGTTTGTGAATGTTAATGATCAAATCATTAATGCAGATACTGAGAACAAGTGAGAGAGCAATTCTTAGGGAAATAAGCTTATTGTTCAGAAGAAGAGGGCTTCACGTAATGGATTTTGATCGCATCGAGATTATGTTGGCCAAGATAAAGGTTCGCTCCAATCCAACATATGTTAGTGCATTTTTTACAGTCTAATATATGGTTACAATAATCAAGATTTAGCCTAGCTAAACGGGTTTGGTCAGCTAGCTAACAGGTCAAAATGGGTTGTGTACGAGTAACCACTTTGACCCGTTGTTTAAGTTTAAGTTACACAAGTCTGGATATAAAGATTTTGGTGTAGTTCATATGAATTTGATAATATATTTTGTATTGTATGTATTGTATTGTATTGGGATTAGATATAATGTTTGTTTCATTTTTTAAAAATAGCATTTATGTTGCTTCAATGCCTGTTGTTCGTGCTTACATATTAGATACCCTTGCCTGGCATGTTGGCACACACTTTCCTCTTATACGCGCAAAATGTCGTTTCGAGTCTTGCGTTAGGCGATTTTTGGGGAATCATGAGATTGTACCATTGTCTCACATAAAGTTTTAGGAGCTTTCCAATCTTTAACATTGTTTTTATGAGTTATGATCTTATCTTGCCATATGAAGTTGTCATCATCATCATATTACTATTCAAATCTGTTGATTGTGTGTTTGTTGGAGAAATTAATGAACCTGTGAAAAGCTTCTTAGCAACTCATGAGGTAAATCACCAATGTGTACAAATGAACTAGCTATTCTTATTATAAAAAATGGACAGGCTTGCAGGAACAGAACTCATCATCAGTTTTGAATGAACTCATCATCAGCTTTGTGAAATTTATGAACTCATCATCAGTATCTTTGATTTGTTTATTGTTAACTTTTAACAATTTTTGTCTTTCTGGTTAATAACTTGATGATTTTTGTTGTTCCATTTTTTTATTTCAACTTGACCCGCTTTGACTAGAACCCTTTTTTTCCCAAGCCTATTTTGATTAGAACCCGTTTTTACCCAAACCATGTTATACATGTTTTTAAGTGGTCCATTCTGACCTGTTACCCAAACCGACCCGCTCGGGACTGCTAGTGCATTCATGTCGGTGCCCGATGTGCCAAATACCTCTCTTATAAGCTTATAGGACGATTCGGTTTAGCGCGCGTTGCGCCTCTTTTAAGTTTATAGAACTATTTGGTCTGGCGCGCTACAAGCGCGCATGGCTAAATTCTAGTATATATATAATCTAACAAGTGCTTAGCTACAGTATACAAATTTGACAAATTTTGATTGTTATTTACGTTTATGCCACCAATCTTATTATTTGGGAAAAAAAAAAGACTCGGACAAAAGACTTATTATTTACCACCACATGGCACCACCGCTTATCTCCATGAAACCACCTTTGTTCGAACTAATAGGAAGAGAGATATAGAAAACGTCATAAATAGAAAAAGAGCTTCTGAGAGCCAAAGGTGAGAGAGAGTGAAAAGGAGGTGCCAGCCACGGTGGTCGCCGACCGTTCAAGAGCGTGGATCGGTTCTTTTCCATAATCTGAAGGCGGGGAAACATGATGGAAGGAGTTTGAGCACCTGGCCACCGCCTCCGACTATGGCGACTAGGTTTCCGACAAGGGTTCGGTTAATCTCCGGCGAGTCGTTTACGCCCAAAATGTTCAGATCGGAGACATCCGAGCATCTGGACAACATCTTAGTAGCGGGGAGAAATTATAATTTGTAAAAAGATCTTACTTGTATAAAGTTTCTACAAATTGTCGTATCGGTGAAGACAAGTACTTGTACCACTACATCGTTGTATGATTTTAAAGCGTGGCTTGATTAAACCGTGATTAGTGGTTAAAAAGGTAAAACAAAACCGAACCATCGATTGTTAGTTTGGATGGGTTTATATTGGTTCGGCTAATTGGTTTCATCTTATCTAGGTAACATTGTGATAATTCCCCATTTGAAAAGACATATAACACACTCCTAAAAAACCGTCACACCACGTAGGATAACCTACAAGTATATAACAATCAGAGTAGGCTCTTATGAACATACTTAGCAAGGTTTTCCGACCCCACCCCGCAACACGGGGTTAACCACTAGTTGGTTATTGTTTCATGATCGTATCCCTATAAAAAAACTAAAAAAAACGAACATTGTTAAGCTTATAAACATTTTTATATGCCAACAACTGTAAACAATTGCATCGACAACTTTTAATTATCTGTCAGTTTTTCTCTCCTATTTTGATTGGTTAGGGTAAATTACCTGTAACTTGTATCTACCATATCAAAATTAATATGCATATCTTGAAGCAAAATAGACTACTAACTCCAGGATCAACAATTGCAAAACCACACAAAAATGCATTTCCTCTTTAGTTGTACAAAGGCAGCAAACCAATCTGCATGTATCAGTTGCCAAGAAGAGATGTCAAAATTGCTAAAACAGCAATGACAATCATAATATTGAGAAAATAGTTTGTTTGGAGAGGCTTATCGGGGCTTCCGCCAAACCCTTCATACTCTGCGCGGATCTTCTGCTTCATAGAATCTGAAAGCTCTCTCTGCAATTATTCAAAGAAGCAAAGCTCATTGAACAGAGTGTTACCATCTCCATTATTATTACTCACTCCCAACTTTTTATTTGATTCATAGCTTCATTCTTGCATTAATTTTAAAGATGCGCTTTAAGAAAACAACACACTCTCTTGTATATTAATCCTGCACCAATCATCAAACCCAAATTTAAATGGTGTGGCACGTTGAATAAACAAATCTTGCTCTAGGTTGGTTATACTTTGCGTGAAGTGATGCAAATCCCGCTATAACTATCAGCTAAATTGACTTGTAATGTAAAAATATTGAAATAAAAGATTTGTGGTAAAACCTTTCCGGATGAGTACTTGGCTGCTACAAACTTCTCAGGGGCGGCAGCTGCGGCTGGTGGTGGTGGTTCGTCATTAATTGAAAATCCCTGACAAGGATTTACATGAACATGTCATATATGCTGTATTTGACCCATTAATTGTTTACAAAAAAATCAACTTTGGATAACAAAGGTTTCAGGTCAAAACGACTCATACCACACAATATGAGATGTTCCAATCTAAAGTTAGAAGTTTGTTTGGACTGTCCTAGAAAATGACCCAACCGACCCATTTGCGAGGTGTGACCGATAACGCACCTAGCAACTATTTCTCTATGTCAAAAACGTTTTTTTTCCTATTCAGGTACCTATATAGCATATATAAAAGAATAAACTAAAATATTACAAACCTCAGGTGGATCGAACTTAGCACCAAGGTTGCTGAGTTTAGCATGCGCTTCAGCATAGTCATCAAAAAACGCCTTTTCATCTACAGCATATTTCTCGGCATATACCTGCTCAAAAAACGTTTCCACATAAACAAAAGACAAAATCCAACAGAAAAACTGCTGATATCTAACTTAGTTTTTTTACCTTAAAAGATGGATCTTCAAAGAGAGCAGCATCTGTAGGCAAAACCAGTAGATCCTCGTCTCTTTTTTCTTTGATGTCCTTACAACCCATTGGTAGAATTGACTATTTATTGTTTTATTAATATAATGGCTATTTATCCAAGTACGAATTATCAAAAAGGATTCAGTGTAATCGCATCACCTTGAAGTAGGAATTATCAAAACTTAGCCACTTCACTGTCCAAGACTGTCCTCCTGGGGCTCCAGGCCCATCTTTCTGTCACATAATCACCAGTTCATGTAAAATAAGATCATGCAAAGGTGAAAGAAGGAAAGTATACATAAAAAAGTAGACGTGCATGTGTACACATACACGTGTGTGTATATGTCTGTGTGGCTTGTAGACACATGTATACAAATATGCGACAATAATTTATTGTATTTAATGCCTCTTACCGTGTATTTTGTCTCTGGCTTGCCCCAGCCACTGCGTTCGGGTCGTGACCTACCCAAAGTGTGGGCCCCAGATAATGCAACTATGTCCTGAAAAGCCAAATTATAAGCATCACATCCCAATTG
Organism: Scalesia atractyloides; assembly: GCA_947069175.1. NCBI lineage: Eukaryota > Viridiplantae > Streptophyta > Magnoliopsida > Asterales > Asteraceae > Scalesia > Scalesia atractyloides. The sequence goes on along the minus strand of CAMTDV010000005.1, from coordinate 72,309,133 downwards.
CAATGATTATTTATTGTACATAAATAAACTAGAACTAGAAATGTAAACCTTATCAGTCAATCCCATTCTGTAAAAGACATCACGCAAGTGATCAGCCGGTGAAGGAGGACCAGCATCTGATTAACGAATGAAAAGGTTAGTTAAAAGTCAAAAATCCAAAATGTGTATGCATGTGTATACATGAGGCAAGCCCTCTAGATTAGTATAAAACAATGATAGCATGTAACTTATGTTCTGATTATTCCTCAGCTGTTGTTACTGTGTTACATGTTGCAGTGGTTTATGTGTTGAGTCCCATTTGACGTAGTGTATGCTTAAGCTTCCCCATGAAGCAAGATTATTGTGTTACAACCTGAATTATCTGAGTTAGTAATTACAGCAGTAACATTTACACTGTACCAGATCTGTGAGACTACTCTAAAGTTCATCCCCTACCACTGCTGCCTGTAACTTAAATATATTTCTAGTTTTAACACCTTTAACTAACTAACCACAAAATGAATAAAAAGTTAAATGGAAATCTCTACCTATCTGTAGCTAAATGTTAAACACCATTAATATCCCTATTAAAATCAATGGATTCTAAGTTCAGAATTCACACTGGTCTATGGTTCTCAACATTTATTTAATGTGTGTGTTTCAAAATACACACCACATGTGTATGTGTATGCACACATATACATATACATGTACATGTGCATGCACAGTAGTGCAAGTGTGCACATACAGATTTTTTTCAGATATCAGGAGTGTCCTAATGTACATTAAAAAGTTAGTATATATTATAATACATGTGCAAAATGAATTATCAACAGATTTGATGTGCCTGTGTGTGTATATACACGCACACATTAAAAATGTGAGTACGTGTAAATCTGTACATGGATGCTTATTCACATTTTTTGTAGGGTGTCTCGTAAAAATCAGGTGGATCATTTAATGCCACTCCATAAATTCCCAGTTGTCACATGTACTGAAAACTCAAGAAGTTGATTGTTCCATTTCATCATGGTGAAAGTAGAAGTGATTGGATGCCAGATATGTGATGACAACATTACACAGATAAAAAAAGTGATCCTGTTAGTAATAGTACCAGGAAGTCTCCCTTCTTCTGGACATTGTTCAGGTCCAGTGACATCAACTCTTCCATACTTCATAGGAATTTTAGGACCACCAGCCTCCTACAGTTGTTAATTTGCACCAATAAAAGTCAATTAAAAAATAATCTTTTTTATTATTTTAGACTCTAGAGTAACACAGAAAGGTTTCTAAAAGCGACCTCAATTGCTGTAGCACTAGCCAATTGAAACAAGTCCGCATAAGTCACACCTGCATACTTGTCTTTGATAGGCTGGAGAAGCTGCATTGCATTTACAAGCCCTGTACATCACCAGCCAGTTAAAGAAATACCCAAAGCAAAGAGGCAAACAAGAAATAGAAAAATTAAAGAGTAACAAATCACTTGCCAGCGTTGGCTGCATGTTTCTGTTCAACATCAAACCTTAAACTTCCATTAGCTCCACCTCGTTGAGGCCACTCTTCAATATTTTTGTTGTAGGTACCAGCATCATGCCATCCTAGGCGAACCTGTTGTCACATAATGTTCATCAGCAAAATATGAGTACATGATTGTGATCAAAAGGTATTATAAAAGAGCAAAGCAAAATGTAAAAAAAAATAATCAATTCTCCAGAGCTATTAACTTTAAAACATGTAAACATGTAAAACTTCGAACTTGAAGCAAACCCAATTTAAGAATCCATATAGCAACGAATAACTTAGAACTTGTATAGAAATGTGTTCTCATAGTGAGTTACCAATGAGTTCCAGTAACAATCTGATTAACCCAAATAGTCCAATAAGAGTCGAATGATCAAAGAAAAGGAATTAGACTGGCTATTCATGTATCCAGTCTCATTTATCAAGAAATGTTTTCTAGAAGATAATACAGTTGCAATGATAAGATCACTTTGTGGAGCAAAAATCAGTTGTAGCATAAATGAGATAAAAATGAAATCTTTCACTTTTACCGAAAGTCTAACCAAAACCCCGGTGAATGAGTGATCAATTCAGGATACTAGAAAGACAAAATAATCACATTCTAAGTGTTACAAAATGCACATAAAATTCTGTTGTTCCTAGCATCAGAGTAGCTTCAACAATACATCAATGCAAAAAGGCCAAACCGCCAAACATTTATGTACAGGTTTTTAAGTTACCCTAATGTGATGTGCCAAATGAATAGAGATCGAGTCTACTTGTAGATGTGCCTAAGGCCCTAAACACGTGCGTTCTATTCCTGCTTATCTTTTGTAGTCCACTAACGATTACAAAAAGGTGTGTGCCAAACACGCTTACACTTCTTGGCACCCCGCCGGTCAAGAGTTGGGGCCACTCCGTGATCAGTACAAAGCAGGATGAAACCAGTGAACCTCAATCATATGCGGGACGAAACACAACATTAACTGGTAAGACAAATTAATGACACTAAGCTAGAAAATAAAGCTGTGCAAGCTGTTGATCCCTAATCAACTTCTTACCAAACAACAACAACAAACAGTAACATATATAGAAAAGTGTATTGTACAATCTGGGTTAACGTACGTTGCTTACGCTGGGATAGACAACGTGCGTGATTAGTAGTGTATAACATGCGTGATTAGTGTTGTTTCAATTCGCCGGGGATGATCAACTGTTTGATCAATTTCGTCCAATACGTTTCAATTTTCTTTTCGTTTCAGTTCAAATTAGCCATTGTTCGGTCAATTTCATCGAATTGTGTTCAAATTCATCTTTGATTTTGAAAATTTTCATCAAAATGACGACTTGAAATCAGACCGTAGAACAGAGGATGCAAGAACATGACCAAGATTTGATTCAGACCGTAGAACAGAGGACGAAGGAACATGACCAAGCTTTGATTCGATTTGAGTCAGCGGTCAGTAACAATGGTATCAGACCGTAGAACAAAGGATGCGATTTTGAACTGGGAGTTAGGGCATGCGTGATTATAGGTTTCTACATGCGTGATTAATGTTTTCAACATGCCTGATTAGGTTTTTTGAGTTTTATAACGTGCGTGATTTCCCAGCGTACACATCGTACGTTAAGGAACATTGTATGTTAACCAACCTCAACATATATATAACCCTAATTTTTTTATAAAATCATATAATGTAACGCCAAAAATCATCCTGACCTACAAAAATACATTACTCCTAATGTTCCTTTCCAGCACAATCACATCAATTTGTAACTATTAGGTCATATAAGTTAATCCAAACTAATCAAATAAATAAGAATAGCATAAGTAAATAGTAATCACCAAAATAGGATGACAAAAGGTAGTTTTAAGAAGCTCTTTAATATCCTCTCTGGCACTCTTGAGCTGTGCAGGATCAGACGCAACACACTTGGTAACAACCACTGCACCTAAATCACCACCAGACACACGAACCTTCAACCGCCTCTGCAACAAAATCATCATTAACAATGCGCACAGCACATCTAACAAAAATGAAAAACAAAACAGAAAACAAACCTGATGAGATAATCTGAGTGGTTTGAGAGATGCAGAGGAAGATAGAGAGTGGAACGAGATGGATGACGGTTTGACGGGGGATGGTGAAGGACGGCGGTGAGTGGTGGCGGCGCCGGAGAGAGTGGCGGTTGGTGGTAAACAGTTGGCTGCCATTGAGTGGTGATGAGAGAGATTGAAGTGGTAATGTGGACCGATGAATATGTTTAAAAGCCGCAGAAAAGGAATTTACAAAAGGGGTTTGTAGTTCACACCACACACGACGAAATTGGTTGGAAAGAAATACAGAGTGAAAGAAAATTTTACTTTGTCTTCCTATTAATATATTTCTTATTTTCTAAGTTTTTTTTTTTTGAACGCAAATTTTGATCACTCATTGAAGTATTCATCGTGCCACTAGAGGAACCATCTGATCATATCCATCTCTATTAGAGGAATCATTCGATCATATCCATCTCTACTAGGCATAATGTTACACCAATCCAGAGGAAACCCAATAAACATGGAAAAACCTCTTTATGAGAATCGAACCCAAAACCTATTGATTTAAAGCCTTATCACCAAAACGCCATTAGAGTATAAATTCATCGACTTATTTTCAAAGTTTTATATACAAAATCAAGTGAATAGCAATTTTTTTACGGTTTTATGGGTATGTTTACTTTGTCTTCCTATTAATATATTTCTTATTTCAAAGTTTTATACAGAAAATCACGTGACTAGGATGTCAGAAATTAACCAAATACAACATCTTCAGTCGGCGGAAACAGGGCCCTCCATTGATTGGAGGAAATGGGCGGTAAGAGAAATATGTCAGGAACCTGTCTGGCACTTCCTATTGACCCAATTAATTTATGTTTTTTATCTCGTTTTAAAATTATGATTTTGACATTAGCTCAAAATTCTGTATTTACCTCCAGTTAAAAATAAATTGATGCTTTTGCTCCTAACTAAAATTTTCAGTTTTTGCCTTCGTTCAAAATTACGGTTTTACCCCGTTTAAAGTTACAGTTTTGCTGTTAGTTTTCAATGGGGTAGTGTCAGACAGTTGTCTTACACTCCCCATTGGACCAACCAGTTAATTATTTTATACTCATTTTAAATTTATGTTTTTTTCCACCAGTTTAAGATTACGTTTTGGTCCCCAACTCAAAATAAAATTATGTTTTTGCTCTCGGTTAAAAATTACGATTTTGCCCTCGGTTAAAAAGTAAGATTTCGTCCGCAGCTCAAAACTACGTTTTTGCCCCACTTCCCCACTTCAAAGTAAAAATATGTTTGTTTTAAAAATTATCATTTTGCCTCCGGTTCAAATTACATTTATGTTTTTGCCCCCAACTATAACAGTTTTGCCCTTAGTTGAAAATAAAAAAGGTATTTCCTTCAGCCAAAAATTACGATTGTGCCCTTAGTTCAAATTCATACAATAATATTACCCCAAGTTAAAAATTATGAATTTGACCCTACGCAAATTTACAAATTTACCACCGCGAAGTATTGTCATCGCTTTAGCTTTTGGAAAATTGCGATTTCACCACAGTAAAAAAAAATACAACACTGCCCTTAGCTAAAAATTACAGTATTGCCATTTTTTTCTTCGGAAAACTATAAAAGTTTTTTTTAATTGGTTGACTCGATTTAATTGTCAATGAGGTGACTAACACGCGCTCATTATTCGGCCATCGCCCGCAACGCTGACGAAGCATCAACTAGTTAACTACGTTTATACAGTTTATTAAAAATGAAACTATGGGTATTCATTAAGCGTTAGTAAAAAAAATCATGGTGCATGCAAATAACCCTTTTGTGCAACATGAAAGAAAAACATTAGGTTTAACCCACAAAATTTAATACAAAAGTGATGAAGCTCGCATAGTTTCGGTCTTTTTATCGTTTTTGGATATTTGTTTTCCTATTTGTATCAAATTTATACATATTTGTGATTAATTCATAACTTATCAAGCATACGAAACAAAAGGGGGGGGGGGGCATCCAAGCACTAGGATGGTGTTTTATTTAGAAGAGGTGATCCAAGCTTGTCAAATGTTTTTAGGGTCACAAGGTTATTTGATATTTGATATTTGTTAACCAAGTTTATCACTAAATAATCGACACCTATATTATTAATAAATTGTAATTTGTAGGGTTTGGCTACATGTGTAAAATGAAAAAAAATTCATATATACCCATAATTATTAATAAATTGTAATTTGTAGGCTTTGGCTACACATGTAAAATGAAACAAAAAAAATCATATATACCCATAAAGATCTTCTAAATATATTTAAAATACCATAAATATAAGCTTCAATAATAATAATAATAATAATGTCACACGCTAACCGATGACGGAATTATCGGGGTAGTGGCACTAGGAGAACTAGATTATCTCAAAAGATTCCACAACAATTATTTAAAGATAATAAATCAATATTTAACATCCCATACTATTAAACTCATAATATTCTTAAACAATCATTACATTAACAAAATCCCTAAAACAGTAAAATCTGATCCGATCTCCCCTAGATTTATTACACTTGGAACTAAACAAAAGAAAACAAAACAAAACTACGCAAGCCACATCCAAGCATCCAAGCTACAAAATCCTCATCCTGTTACATACGCTAAAATACAAGTCAATACAATTAAGTAAATGTGAGCATACGAGTTTGAATAATACTAGCATAGTCGAGAAGGCGTTTGCGAAACAATCTAATTACATATCATGATACATCAAAACACTAAACATAACATAGGCTCATTTCTCATGCTAACTACCGTGAGAAGGCTTGCGTATCCATCCTAACTAAACCATGTCGGGTGTAAGCCACACTATAGTACCATACTAGCTAAGGAGGCAAGTTAACGAAAACAAGTCCTAGTCACATGTTTCTAGTATCACGTATAGAGCATATACAATCAGATTATTCGGTGTGATAAAACAGTTTTTATTTGTGAAGTGATTTTGATATAGGAACGTACGTAACACCCAAAAAGTGTGTTAAAGCGAAAGTGGGTCAAGTATACTCACTGTGGGTGCGTTTTAGTTAGCTTAGAGATTCTGAGGAGACTTACGGAGAATGCCGGTTCAGCCTGTAGACGAACAGAAGTACATCAGTCTTCCGAAAAGCCGAAACGGTGAAGTTTGAGTAGGGCAGTAGCCAAGTTCGGGCGAACTTGATAAGTTTTGGTGAGTTGAGAGCTAAGTTCGGTCGAACTTGATGAGTTTCCTGAGAAACTTGTTAAGTTCGGGCGAACTTGTAAGGATACTCTACTGAATTGACAAGTTCGGATGAACTTGCATAGTTTCCTAAGAAACTAGACAAGTTCGGTCGAACTTGTGAAGAAACTGATGAGAATAGCCCAAGTTCGGTCGAACTTGACCCATTTGGGTGCAAGTTCGGTCGAACTTGCCTGTGGAGCTGGTGATTCTCGAGCGAACTTGATGTTTTCAGGTCCAAAATCTTGCGTTTTCGCGTCGTTTGCTGATGAAAATCGAGTGTTCATCCCTCCAACCCTGTGCTACTGAGCAAACTTAGGTCGGAGAGGTCTTAGAGTTGTTTTAGCCGTTTTACAAAAGCGTGGGCTAATCCGGGCGAACTCGGGGTTCGTTCGGATTAGTCCGGCTTGTGTAAACTAACATAAACGTCCTTGTGCTTCCAGATCTGGGATCTTGAATGATAGATGCTTCGTTTCATACCAGAAAATGAACCAAACATCATCAAAAGTCCGTATCTTGTGTAGAAATCAATGGTTTTGAAAGGTTTTTCTCAGATCTATCACTTACAAGCCAAGATCTTGCAGATCTCGTGTTTGGGAAGTCTCTACTATCGCCAAACGAACTCGTATTTTGTGTAGATATAAGCTTAAAACAGAAGTTTTTGAAGAAAAGGATGAAGGTTTTCGTAAAAGAATGAGTTTTGATGAAAACGAAGGCTATGCCTTGTGCCAAAATCGTTGTAAACCTTTGTAGATCGTTGCTAAACGTCGTTGCAGTGAAATCGGGTTGATTCTTACTTAGAACACGAAGGTTTCGGGTTTTGAGAGATCTGGACGAACTTACAGCATGTTCAAATGAGAGAACAGAGCTTGGTATTTATAAGGAGAAGGCAAAAAGTAGAGCTGATGAGGCCAAGTTCGGCCGAACTTGAATGAAAGCATGCAAGTTCGCGCGAACTTGAGTGATAATTGGAGGAGACAGGCTATGTTCGGCGAACTTGTACAGGTGTGTACAAGTTCGAGCGAACTTGCAGATAAAGGAGAGATTTTGCTTACATCAGCCAAGTTCGGCCGAACTTGGTAACACCAAGTTTGAGCGAACTTGACTTAAGTTGGTAGATTTTCTTTGTTTTTCGCATTAAGTGTTCGTTTGATTATTCGGTTCGCATTAAATAGTTATATTAAGCGTTAAATTAAGGCGTTAAGCGTTATAGTTGATATAATAGTGCGATTTAGCGATTCGAGAGTGTGAGAGCGATGCGATAGCGAGCGTAAACATAACCACAAATACACATAACACATAAATAATATAAAACCACATAAACAATTGCGATTTGTGATGCGATGAGATTAGCGATGAGATTTATTAAGCGATTAGATGCGATAATAACGTACCATACCATAATTAATTAACATAAACTTTATTATTAACCGAATCTCGGATTTACAAAGGATAGGTAAATGGAAAACAAAAGAAAAGATAACAATCGAATTTTCGAGTTGTTACAGTCTCCCCTACTTTAGGGAATTTCGTCCCGAAATTAGGCAGTAGCTGTAAAAAATAGATGCGGGTACTTGGCCTTCATATCACTTTCCAATTCCCAAGTAAACTCGGCGCCATGTTTGCCCTCCCATCGGACCTTCACGAGAGCGTCGGAGTTTCTTGGTCTCTCGGTCCATGATTTCCACAGGCTTTTCCACGAAATGGAGAGTCTCGTTGATTTGTAGATCTTCGAGAGGGACATGCAGATTCTCTTCGGCTAAGCATTTCTTGGGGTTAGACACGTGGAAAGTCGAATGTACATTACTGAGTTCTTCCGGTAATTCGAGACGATAGGCTACTTTACCGATCCTTTCCAGAATCTTAAAGGGACCAACGTATCGAGGCGCTAGCTTTCCTTTCTTGCCGAAGCGGACCACTCCCTTCCAAGGTGCAACCTTTAGGAGAACGTGATCTCCCACTTCGAACTGCAGGGGCTTGCGGCGTTTATCGGCATAACTCTTTTGACGACTCCGAGCTTTTAATAGATTGTCTCTGATTTGGAGGATCTTGTACGTTGTTTCTTGAATTAGCTCGGGACCGGTGATTTGTGCTTCCCCGATCTCGTGCCATGCAATAGGCGATCGACATTTTCTTCCATACAGTGCTCAAAAGGAGCCATTTGAATGCTGGTATGATAACTAGTATTGTACGAGAATTCAACTAAAGGTAAATGCGTATCCCAGTTACCACCGAAATCTATGATGCACGCACGAAGCATGTCTTCGAGGGTACGGATCGTTCGCTCAGTCTGACCGTCGGTTTGAGGGTGAAAAGTGGTACTGAGATTGAGATAGTACCGAGAGCGGATTGAAAGGTCTCCCAGAGACGAGAGGTAAAGCGATCGTCTCGGTCAGAGATGATGTCACGAGGCATCCCGTGTCGACATATAACTTCGTCGGTATAGATTCGGGCTAACCATTCGACCTTAAAGTCTTCTCGTATAGCAATAAAGTGCGCGAATTTAGTAAGACGATCAACGATAACCCAAATGCTATCGTGACCGGATGAAGTGCGGGGAAGTTTAGTAACGAAGTCCATAGCTATACTCTCCCACTTCCACATCGGGATTTCGGGTTGTTCGAGTAAACCAGAGGGCCTTTGATGTTCGGCTTTAACCTTCGAACAAGTTAAGCACTTTGAGACGTACAAGGCGATATCCTTTCTCATGCTCGACCACCAGTACTTAGGACGAAGGTCCTGATGCATCTTGTCGGCACCGGGGTGAATGGAATATCGAGATTTATGAGCTTCGGTCATTAGCAAATTACGTAGATTATCACGAGTAGGAATCCAAATACGATGAGATAGTAATAAATACCATCGGATTTAGATACAAGCTGAGTTTCGGCACCATATTTCATTTCGTCTTGAAGGGTATTCTCGTTAAAGCAGGCGAATTGAGCGCACTGATGAGGGTTTCAAGCTTAACACAAGCTTGAGAGTCATGAATACCATATACATAGCTTCGTCGACTTAGAGCATCGGCGACGACGTTTGCTTTGCCGGATGGTAGCGTATCTCGCAATCATAATCGTTGAGAAGTTCAACCCATCGACGTTGTCGCATGTTTAGTTCTTTTTATTAAAGATATATTGTAATCTCTTATGGTCGGTGAAGACCGTACACTTAGTACCGTAAAGGTAGTGTCGCCATATCTTTAATGCAAACACAACTGCACCGAGTTCGAGATCGTGGGTAGTGTAGTTCTTTCGTGGATCTTAGTTGTCGAGACGCATACGCGATAACCTTGTCTCGTTGCATGAGAACACAACCAAGACCAAGATTAGAGGCATCGCAGTAAACAATGAAATCGTCGTTTCGTCGGGTAAAGCGAGGATAGGGGCGTTGCATAGCATAAGCTTGGGAGTTTGAAACGTTTCCTCTTGCTTGGAATCCCAAACAAAAGGTTTATCTTTATGAGTTAAAGCGGTAAGTGGAACGGCGATTTTAGAAAATCGGCGATGAATCGACGGTAGTAACCCGCCAATCCAAGGAATGAACGGATTACGGAGGCATTCTTCGGTGTAATCCAACTCTTGATAACTTCAATCTTTGCATGGTCGACGTGAATTCCTTGACTGTTAACGATGTGGCCGAGAAATTGGACTTTCGAGCCAGAATTCACATTTTGAGAACTTAGCATAAAGGTGATTTCCTTGAAGAAGTTCGAGGACTAAACGGAGATGACGCGCGTGTTCGTCTCTCGACTTCGAATAGATAAGGATATCATCGATGAAAACTATAACGAAACGATCTAAGAAAGCTTTACACACGGTTCATCAAATCCATGAAAACCACAGGTGCATTGGTAAGACCAAAAGGCATTACCACGAATTCGAAATGGTCACTACGGGTACGAAAGGCGGTTTTAGGAATGTCTTCTTCTAACACGGTAACTGATGATAACCGGAACGAAGATCGATCTTAGAAAAACAAGTAGCACCTTGAAGCTGATCAAATAAGTCGTCGATACGAGGAAGAGGGTAACGATTCCTTATCGTGAGTTTGTTAAGTTCACGATAATTCGATGCACATACGGAACGATCCATCCTTCTTTTTCATGAAAATGACAGGAGCGCCCCATGGCGAAGTGCTCGGGCGTATGAAACCTTTATCAAGAAGCTCTTGAAGTTGGCTTGATAGCTCGCACATTTCGGATGGTGCGAGGCGATAAGGAGCTTTAGCAACTGGAGTAGCTCCGGGAACTAAATCGATACGGAATTCAGCATTTCGAGTAGGGGGTAAACCGGGTAAATCGTCGGGAAAGACCTTAGGAAATTCACAAACAACGGGAACGTCTTTGTAGGTCTTCCTTTCTTTCTTCGGGTTCACGATATGGGCGAGGAAAGCAACACATCGCTTTTGCAAGCATTTGTGTGCTCGAGTACATGACAAAAGCATCAACTTCTTTGAGGGAGTTTCACCGTACACATGAAGTTGATCACCGTTAGGGAGAGGGAAACGAATCATTTTATCAAAGCATACAACTTCAGCATGATTCTCACGAAGAAAATCCATGCCTACTATGATATCGAAGCTACCTAACTACTAGGAATGAGATTGATCGAGAAGACATGGTTGTTGAGATCGAGATTACAACCACGTAAGACGGAATTAACGGTAACGGTTCTTCCAGTGGCACTTCCATATTGAAAGTCTTTGGGAGTTTGTCGCGCTTACATTTTAAAACCTTTATTTACGAATTGAGTATCAAATAAACATGAAGCATAAATACCATTTACGAGAAACGTACCATTGACAACATTGTTGTCATTCTGAGCCTGGTGGTGATTGAGATTGAAGGCTCTTCCACGCGCAGCTTGTTGTTGCTGCTAGGCGCGGTGGTGGCTGCTGCTGAGACTGCTGCTGCTGGGCTCTTGTTTCACGGTGCAGTTTGGGTAAACATTAGCAAAGTGGTTCGGATCACCACACACGAAGCACATTCGTGCCTTTGAGCTTGCTGCTGGTTGGCTTGAGGAGGAGCAGGTAAAGTGGAGTTGTTGGGGCCTGAGGAGCTGGCTGACGAGTACCACTATGGCAGCTGACTGTAAAGTGGTCGTAGATGTTGCAGTTCGTGCAAAAACGGACAATTGCTTCCACGGCATGATGATATGTGCACTTAGGGCACATAGGGTGCGGACCAGTGTACGTACGCTTTGCTGGCGGTGCGTTTGGTGCTGCTGACTGGAGTGGCTGAGGGTTCGCTGGAGCAGTAAGAGCAAAGTTCTTGCTCGGGTTTTCCTTTTGCAACCACGGCGACTGTTCTTTGGCTCTCGGGGCTGTTTCGGTAGTAGGAGCTGTGATTCGGTGACTGCCTGATTTGCGACCTTGCTGCTTTTAAAGTAACCAGACTGCACTCGTTTGTCATTGATCTCGGCGGCTAGCTGGTAGGTCTCCTCGATAGTAGCAGGGCGTGCTGCTTGAACAAAGTCAGCGACGCAATTGGGGAGAGCATTGAGGTATTTCTTGATTGCCTTCTCGGTCGTGTCCACTTGACCGGGACAGATGATGCTCAACTGTTTGAAGCGAGCAGTGAGACCAGCGTTAGGGACCATCTTGCTTGATATTCCAGAATTCGTTCTCTAACTTCTGGATCTCATAGGGAGGAAGAATTCCTTCATCATAATTTCCTTAAGTTCCTCTCAAGTGAGTCCTTAAGCTTCGTCGTTCCCATGCCTGTTGCGCTCGGCTGTCCACCAGTCGAGAGCCCTTGATTGAAACACGCTGGTAGCGTTGACAGTGCGCAGAGCCTCGGGACATCCACTCTGGAGGAATGTGATCTCGATAGAGTCAAACCCGTGGAACATGGCACTCAGCCCTTCGGTGCCTGAGAAAGTAAGCGTCCACATGCTTTGAACTGCTTAAAGCTGAAGTGGGGTTTCGGGGCATCTCCCTTGGATTCCACAGATGAGTTGCTGCTTACAGCATGAATCTCCGAGACAATTTGCGGGATGACTTTAGCTATCTCCTTGGCTACCATTGTAGCGATACGCTTGTCGGTGTTGCTGCGCTGGAGATTCCTTCGGGTGTGCGATCCCATAGAAGACATCTACACGAAGGATTTAGATTAGATGAGATTCGATTATAATAGGGTTATGTTTAAAATATTTATTATAATTATTCATACAAGGCACAAAACACATAAGCACGTAGGCACGTAAACACGTAGACACATAAGCACGTAAGCACATTAGCACATAAGCACGTAAGCACATAATTCACGTAAGCACAAATTTTTGCACGTATTCACTTTCTAATTAACCATCATGCGTAGCGCAATACGAGATGCGAGATATAAGCGGGATGTAAGCGATATGTAATAGCGAGATAAGCGAGATAATACCGCGTATGAGGCACACGTTCTCATAGGCGTAAGCGAATTAAGCGATTAGTTTAGTTGGTGTATTAATTTAGCATTTTAGATTTCGAGAGCGGTGCGAGTTGTGCATACATTCGATGGAGCGTAAACGCGATAAATCGAGAAATCGATGATATGATAAATCATCAAAGCGAGAAATCGAATAAAGCGAAAATTCTCAAACTTTTAAACACATAAATAATAATAAACTCGATGATGTGTAAATCGACGATATAGGCTTAAATCAATTGGGAGTGTCCGGGGTTTTGAGACATTTGACACGCCAAAGTGATTCGACTACCCTTTGCATTTGGACCCACGCTTTGGCCTAATAGATAAACGTTCTCACCGCAAGCGGCTAACGACGTTTACCCTTCCAGTTAATACGTGTTCCAAACCATCGGCATAACCGAGACTTTGGTGAGATTGAAAATCGAAGCATGGAATTAGCTATTAAGATGCGGGTTTCACCCCTAACTTAACAATATCATTCCTAGTTAGAAATGGAGATCTTCGTCGAGGTTTGGATGTCACTCCTAACTCAACGAAGATATCTCGTGTGAGAGAATGCGCGGAGTGAATGATCTCATATAGAGTTCTCGGCTTTCACACCTATTCTCGACTTGATCACTCGTTTGGTGTGATGCGAGCATTTCCAAGCGTGCATTATTATATTAGCCTTAGGAAAGGCATATTTAAGCATTTATGGTAAGTAGTTTAACATTTAAGTCATAGATAGGTCAATCGGGTACTTAAACATGCTACTAGGTCGAATCATGGCAATTCTACCTATTATCCTAAAGTTATGGTGCTGTGATACCAATCTGTCACACCCCAATCGATGGTGGAATCATCTGGGTAGTGGCACTAGGCGAACCAGATTGTCTCAAGAGATTCATAACAATTATTTAAAGATAATAAATCAACATTTAACATCCCATACTATTAAACTCATAATGTCCTTAAATAATCATTACATTAACAAAATCCCTTAAACAGTAAAATCTGATCCGATCTCCCCTAGATTTATTACACTTGGAACTAAATAAAATAAAACAAAACTAAACTACGCAAGCCACATCCAAGCATCCAAGCTACAAAATCCTCATCCTGTTACATACGTTAAAATACAAGTCAATACAATTAAGTAAAGGTGAGCATACGAGTTTGAATAATACTAGCATAGTCGAGAAGGCTTTTGCGAAACAATCTAATTACATATCATGATACATCAAAACACTAAACATAACATAGGCTCATTTCTCATGCTAACTACCGTGAGAAGGCTTGCACGTCCATCCTAACTAGACCTCGTCGGGTGTAAGCCACACTATAGTACATACTAGCTAAGGAGGCAAGTTAACAAAAACAAGTCCTAGTCACATGTTTCTAGTATCACGTATAGAGCATATACAATCAGATTATTTGCGTGTGATAAAACAATTTTGATTTGTGAATTGATTTTGATATAGAAACGTATGTAACACCCAAAAAGTGCGTTAAAGCGAAAGTCGGTCAAGTATACTCACCGTGGGTGCGTTTTAGTTAGCTTAGAGATTCTGAGGAGAGTTGCAGAGAATGCCGGTTCAGCCTATAGACGAACAGAAGTACATCAGTCTTCCAAAAGCCGAAACGGTGAAGTTTGAGTAGGCAGTAGCCAAGTTCGAGCAAACTTGATAAGTTTTGGTGAATTGAGAGCTAAGTTCGGTCTAACTTGAGGAGTTTCCTGAGAAACTTGTCAAGTTCGGGCGAACTTGTAAGGAACTCTACTGATGACAAGTTGGCGAACTGTAAGGAACTTACTGAATTGACAAGTTCGGGCGAACTTGCATAGTTTCCTAAGAAACTAGACAAGTTCGGTCGAACTTGTGAAGAAACCGATGAGATAGCCCAAGTTCGGTCGAACTTGACCCCTTTGGGTGCAGTTCGGTCGACTTGACCTGTGGAGCTGGTGATTCTCTAGCGAACTTTATGTTTTCGGGTCCAAAATCTTGCATTTTCGCGTCATTTGCTGAGGAAAATCGAGTGTTCATCCCTCCAACCCTGTGCTACTGAGCAAACTTAGGTCGGAGAGGTATTTTAGAGCTGTTTTAGCCGTTTTACAAAGCGTGGGCTAATCCGGGCGAACTCGGGGTTCGTTCGGATTAGTCCGGCTTGTGTAAACCAACATAAACGTCCTTGTGCTTCCAGATCTGGGATCTTGAATGATAGATGCTTCGTTTCATACCAGAAAATGAACCAAACATCATCAAAAGTCCGTATCTTGTGTAGAAATCAATGGTTTTGAAAGGTTTTTCTCAGATCTATCACTTACAAGCCAAGATCTTGCAGATCTCGTGTTTGGGAAGTCTCTACTATCGCCAAACGAACTCGTATTGTGTAGATATAAGCTTAAAACAGAAGTTTTTGAAGAAAAGGATGAAGGTTTTCGTAAAAGAATGAGTTTTGATGAAAACGAAGGCTATGCCTTGTGCCAAAATCGTTGTAAACCTTTGTAGATCGTTCTAAACGTTGTTGCAGTGAAATCGGGTTGATTCTTACTTAGAACACGAAGGTTTCGGGTTTTGAGAGATCTGGACGAACTTACAGCATGTTCAAATGAGAGAACAGAGCTTGGTATTTATAAGGAGAAGGCAAAAAGTAGAGCTGATGAGGCCAAGTTCGGCCGAACTTGCATGAAAGCATGCAAGTTCGCGCGAACTTGAGTGATAATTGGAGGAGACAGGCTAAGTTCGGGCGAACTTGTACAGGTGTGTACAAGTTCGAGCGAACTTGTAGATAAAGGAGAGATTTTGCTTACATCAACCAAGTTTGGCAGAACTTGGTAACACCAAGTTCGAGCAAACTTGACTTAAGTTGGTAGATTTTCTTTGTTTTTCGCATTAAGTGTTCGTTTGATTATTCGGTTCGCATTAAATAGTTATATTAAGCGTTAAATTAAGGCGTTAAGCGTTATAGTTGATATAATAGTGAGATTTAGCGATTCGAGAGTGTGAGAGCGATGCGATAGCAAGCGTAAACATAACCACAAACACACATAACACATAAATAATATAAAACCACATAAACAATTGCGATTTGCGATGCGATGAGATTAGCAATGCGATTTATTAAGCGAGTAGATGCGATAATAACGTACCATACCATAATTAATTAACATAAACTTTATTATTAACCGAATCTCGGATTTACAAAGGATGGATAAACGGAAAACAAAAGAAAAGATAACAATCGAATTTTCGAGTTGTTACAGATAATAATAATCAAAATATCATATTTACTAGCTTATCAAATACAATGATCGTATAATTGTTTTACCCCTTAAGCTTCAAAATCTTGCATTGATCTATTACTAGTTTATCAAATACAACGATCGTATAATTGTTTTACCCCTTAAGCTCCAAAATCTTACATTGATCTATTTTCACAATTTTCTAAAGCAAATGGGTCCCACTTGTTCTTCTTCGCATATTTTTGAAATTGGTATTGGTTGTAGAGGGTACACACAATCTGGTTTTCTGATCAATATATGAACGGATTGTCAAAATGGATATTGACAATAAGAATACATTGCGAAAAAATATCGATTTGGGTTTAAGGTAATGAGTGACAATATCTTTGTTGGTTGGATGAAACAAATCAGGTAAATGGAGTTGTGGCGTAGCTTTTTGTCCGTTTACCTGCCATTTGTTATTTTAGCATTTTGTTGAATGAAATTAAAAACTATTTGTAATCTTTCTATTTATGGTTATAGTTAGAATTGATTTATATATTTAAGAAAATGGGTGTTTAATCGGTTTGAAAAAAGAGGGAATCTAAATGAGGGATTGGGTAGTGATTTTAAAAAGGGAAATATGACAGAAAAAAATGTGTCGAACAGCAGGCAAGACTCATGATGTAGTATCATATGTCAATACTTCTATATTTAAAAAAAATAACAATAAAATCTACTCCTTCCGTCCCACTAAATGTGTCTTATTTTAAATTTTCAAAGTATTTATTTATAAACTTTGACTTTAATTATATATTTTTTGTGTTATATAAAACTTGATGAAAATTATCCCGATAAAAACACTTGTAAAACACACTAAAATCATATAACTTTCATCAAGTATTATCTAACGCAAACAAAATTATTTAAGGTCAAAGTTTATAAATAAAGACTTTGAAAATTCAACATATGACACTTTTAATGGGACGGATGGAGTATTATTTATCTAGGGAGATGATCAAATAGGAAGTATGTTTTGGGTAGAAAGGATAGGAAGTAATCTTAGCCGTCCATCTGGAAAGTAGAAAATACAACTGGGAAGGGTATTTTAGTCAATATTCTTTTATCTATTCTTTCTATTTCCATTCTCTGTATCTTCAAAACCCAGATGTTCAAAACCCCCAATCTTCAACATTTCATTCCTTTTCTCTCTCTAGAATTATACATCACGATGCAATTTTTCTTCATCAATGAATGGTTCGAACACTCAATCAACGTGTTCTTCGATTTCTTTGAAGAAAACACAGTTTATGTTTCTATAATTTCTCGTTTTTTTCAATTTAACATGATGCGATGGAACATGAGATTTCTGTTAAAACTGGTACTCCTCTTCTCAAATTTCTCAAACATTTTTGAATTTATAGTGAAGATATCTCTGATTCTACTCTTTCTCTTGATGTATTCATGCGTTTGGGCAACATCATTAGTTCCAATTTCATTGAGAAATCATTAATAAAAAGTTGCACACCAGGTGTTTGACAAAATGTCTCAAAGAAAAATTGCAAAATATCTTTCAGTTTCGACTTTCATTTAAAATTGTGTTTTACAAAAGAATGAAAACACACACTTTTTTGGGTGTTTTTTGGTCCATTGTGTTTTACAAAATAATGAAAAAACACAGGTTTTTATCATTGGTTTTACAAATAATGAAGGTTTACAAAATAATGAAAAAACAAGGTTTTTATCCATTGCGTTTACAAAAGAATGAAAAAACACACTTTTTGAGTGTTTTTTGTCTATTGCGTTTTACAAAATAATGAAAAAAAACTGTTTTTTATCCATTGCGTTTTACAAAAGAATGAAAAAACACACTTTTTGGGTGTTTTTTTGTCCATTGCGTTGCGTTTTACAAAATAATGAAAAAAACTGTTTTTTATCCATTGCGTTTTACAAAATAATGAAAAAACACACTTTTTGAGTGTTTTTTGTCCATTGCGTTTTACAAAATAATGAAAAAAAACTGTTTTTTTAACCATTGCATTTTACAAAAGAATGAAAAAAACACACTTTTTGGGTGTTTTTTGTCCATTGCGTTTTACAAAATAATGAAAAAAATTGTTTTTTATTCATTGCGTTTTACAAAAGACACTTTTCTTTTGTGATTTTAGTCTATTGCGTTTTAAAAAGTACACTTTCTTTTATATTTTTACTCAATTGCGTTTTAAAAATAAACTTTGTTTATTGTTTTAATTCATTGTTTTTTAGATAAAAAAGCATTGTGTTTTATGATGGTTTGTTGAACATGAAATGAAACTATATGATAATAATGTTGGAAATTAAGTGTGTTTGAATGAATCTTAAAAATGGTAAACCACTTGTCCCACATTGGTGTGGAGACAAAGTATAAGGTTATTTATAAGGTGAAACTTTTGCATAACCAACATAACTTTATGACATGTTTTACCATAAGTCCTACGCGCGGGTGTGCAAGGCGGGGTGCAAATTGGAACCGGAATTTAGTTAAACTCGTGTGCACCCGCACGTCCTGCGGACACGAATGCAGTTCCGAAAACCGGGCCCGCGTGTTGCTGGTTTTTGCACTGTGCTTACAGGTTACACAGCTTTTTTTACTGCCAGTTGCGTTTTACATATCGCTTACAGGTTACATGAATACAGTTGCGTTTTTTAACTGTTCGTTGCGTTTTTTTACTGATAGTGGCGTTTTACTAACAGTTGTGTTTTAACTGTTTGTTCGCTGTCAGTAACAGTAGCGTACTGTCAGTAACAATAGCGTTTTACAGATGTTGGTTCGCTGCGTTTTTAACTGTTTACAGATCGCTGCAGTTTTTAACTGTTGCGTCTTACAAATCACGGTGCGTTTTTTTTTTTCTTTTGCATTTTACAGATCGTTGGTTTGGTTATAGACTGTTTTGGTTCGGTGCGTTTTTTAACTATCTTTTTTGGGCTTTTTTTCTTGCGTTTTACGCAACTGGGTTTTCGATTTTTTTTCGAAATATAGCAATAGCATACTCGTTTTAAAGATAAAAAGACGCCCGTTTTTTTGGGCAATTTTTATAAAAAAATAATGTCGTATGAAAGAGTTATAAACGTTTAAAAATTGAGGGGGAATTGGAGGAGAGAGAAACTATTACCTTGGATTGAATAAAATGCCCCTACAAAAACCCATGCGCCTCCTCATTTGGATTCAATTTAATTCATTTAATCTTAACCATTGATTACTAAATGGATGGACAAGATTACTTCCTATCCTTTCTAGTGATAGAAACTTTCTATTGTATCCTAATCCTATTTATCTATTCTTATATATAGGGTAGACTAATAATAATAAGGGATTTTTATATATTTCTCCTTGCTAAGATCCTTTATTACATATTTACCCAACTCACAAAATCAATTACATATTTCTCTTTTTTTCTATGAAATTACCCACTTACCCTTACCCCTTTTTTATTCTCTTCCTAAAAATCAATCAGCACTAGTTTGCTTGTGCTTGTGCTTTAGTTTTGACTGTTTAAACATGCAGGGTTCTTTACATATTGTAGAATGAAGAAATAGGCTTACGCCTTTGTAATCAACATGCTTTTTAATCACATCTAAAAACTCAAAACTCCATGGACGATGATGTCATATGAGATATTTTGATACAGGGATATTGGGGGTTTGAATTAATAAATGCTTGCATCTCCTTTTAATATTAAGTTGCAGTGATATAACTTCGTAATCCTTTTTAATAGAAGATGGAATAATATGATATGTTGATTGATATCAAATAAAATGATAATATTCATATTTACACAAACAGTGCCTGTAAGCACCTTATTGAAAATACAGTAGATTTATTAAAATGACAATTTTCATATTTTACTATAACCCTCTCTATAACTCGAAAGACCAATAACTAATTATATTTTTCAAAACTTTATCTTTTTGGAGCAAAAGATTATGAGATTGTATGGCATTATTTTGGAAGAGCAGAGAAAATGGGGAAATATATAATTGAGGATATTATAAAGGGGAAATATGTAAATAGCTATTTAATAAGTTCATTAAGGGTAAAACAATAATTCAATGAGAATAGTTCTAATGAAAAAGGAAAATATGTAATATATATGGTTTAGGAAGGGGAAATATGTAATTGATTTTATAGGTTGGGTAAATATGTAATAAAAGATCTTAGCAACGGAAAATATGTAAAAACCCCCTAATAATAAAATATATTATTTATCTATTATTATATATAGGGTAACTAGGTTATCAT
This sequence comes from Scalesia atractyloides, assembly GCA_947069175.1. Classification (NCBI taxonomy): domain Eukaryota; kingdom Viridiplantae; phylum Streptophyta; class Magnoliopsida; order Asterales; family Asteraceae; genus Scalesia; species Scalesia atractyloides. The sequence continues at coordinate 72,288,482 of CAMTDV010000005.1, read as the reverse complement.
CTGTGAATACTTATGGGTTCGGATATTTAAATTTTATCTTAAACATGATTGTATATATGCAGGTTATAACCCATGAATTTCACGTAGGGATGAGCTCGGTACCCGTTCGGTACCGAAAGTACACCGGTACCGAAAAACGGAGAAAAGTGGTACCGGTACCGAATACACCGGTTTGGTACCGGTACTTACTGGTGTTTTACCCGTAAATACCCCGGTACCTAAAAAAGGGAACAGGTACCGGTACCGAATATACCCGGTACGGTTCGGTACCGGTACAGTACCAGTTCGGTACCAGTACCCGGTATCAAATGCTCATCTCTAATTTCACGCATTTGAAAAGTTTGTTTTATATAAGTTACAGGTCTCTCAATCTAATATCATATACTCAATAATATGTGAAGATATGAAAAATTATGTTAGCATAAGTCAACTGTAAAATAGATAGCACAGTACGTTGCAATTTTTTAATTAATGATATTATACTATTTTTTTAATAACAAATTACTTTAATCCTTCTGTTGTCTATGAGACTTAAATCCATGATCTCTCACTCCAAGATATTCTCACTCCAAGATATTTAAATGTAAATGCACCACACCACATAGCCTTATAAGAACTATACACAAAACCTCACAACACTATGGTTGGGGAGCAGAGGGAGGCGAAAAGGTTCGCCGGAACCAGGGAAGACTATCATACTTTGAGAAGCAGAAAGTACACCGAGCAAACAAGAATTAACAAGATATGGTATCAAGACAAGGAGGGGTGGTTCAATCAGATGAGCAAGAATGAATACAGGAGAACAACTTTGAAGCACGGAGGGAGGCAAGGCTAAAATATGCTGTCACATTATTTGTTTCCAACTTGTCGGCTGATTGCACTAGTCACCGGTTGTGGAAGGCGTTCCAGCGCTTTGGTTTCATTCGTGACGCATTTGTACCGCATAAAAGGGACAGTCGTGGGAATGCGTTCAGTTTTTTCAGGTTTTCTGGTGTCAATGATGCACAAAGGTGGGAGGTAATGTTAGCTGATACGGTCATGGAGGGTGCCAAGTTGGGGGTGAATGTGGCTAGATTCCCAACCTTTGGTAGACTTCCTGATGTTTGGGCATCCAATGAAAAGAAGCCGCTGAATAATGTTAGGAATAATAGTAGGCTGGTTAATAATTGTGTTGAGCAGGGTGTTGACAAACCAGTGCCCAAACCAGGCATCGGAAGGGAAACGGGGAATAATGTCAAGGTTCAACCTGCAGCTATGGAGGCAAAACGCAGGTGGGAATTTCGGTCGTTGATGGACGAAACCATTGATTTGGACACCCTGTTATGTTTAGGCGATAAGCTAAACAACGTGAAGTTTAATGGGGCTACAGTGAGGTATTTGGGCGGCATGAAGGTTCTCCTAACGTTTCCTTCAAGCGAAATTGCTGATGTTTTCTTACAGTCAATGTTTAATAGACTTTACGTCTGGGAAGGGGGTTCAGTCATTTACGACAGGCTTGCTTGGATTAGAGTTAGGGGTTTTTCGATCTTCCTGTAGGATAACGGTGTTTTCGATCTTATAGGAGAGTCGGTAGGTAAGGTGGTCCGGCGGTCTAAAGAGGGGATTGGCGACGGTATCCTCACCGACGAGAAACTGGTTGTTTTGGTTCAGGATGGTAGCAGGATATCCCGAACCAGTTCCTTAGAATGGCATGGACAGGAATTCAAAATCTGGATTGAGGAAGTGCCATTTTTTAGGCCCCCGGTGGAAGTCGAGAAGGTGGGTAGATCTGAGAAAGAAGGAGGGGAATGTGAAAGCTCTAGTGTGCATGATGAGTTTTGCGATGCCCAAGAGGATACGTTGCATGAGAGGTGTGGGGCCCAAGATAAATAGTACCGAGGCACGTGGGGAGGAGTTAGAAGGGTATGATAGTATCCCTAATGTTAATAGGGAATGCAGGTCTTGCAGATAACTTTGGGCCTATTTACCATTCTAAAGCTGGCCCACTAGACCTTAATACTGATCCAAATGACCCTTTTAATCTGGATGACATCATCAGAGATACATCAAAGTTCACTGTGAGAAAGAAAAGAGGAAAGAAAAATGTGAACTCCATGTCCTCTTTGTTCGATGATGGGACAAACACAGTTACGACTGAAGTGTCTTAGGAAGATGTTCAGTTTGTTGTTGCGAATGGGAACTCGTCTGTGTCAGGGGTTGTATAAAATGGAGAAGGATGAGTTAATGAAAGTGATGAAACGATTCGATTTGGTGTAGCGTTTGGAATTGGTATCGTAGGGTTCGATAATCACTTGAAGAAGATGGTTCAAGGTGTCGAGTGTTTCCTCATGAATTTTATGTAAATTAATTTGAAGGGGGCAGGCGGTATTGATAAACCATCGTGGGTGCAGGGTCTCATGACGGAGCAAAAGATCTCGTTTGTGGCATTGCAAGAAACTCAAATGGCAGGCCTTTCGGTTCAGTTCATGGCAAACTTTCACGTTCGGCTGACACGGTAGATTCCATGGGTCGTTCAGGGGGTTAATTTCAATTTGGGATCCAAACGTGTTCATCGCAAATAAAACCTTAAAGGTCAGTCCTTTATAATGGCTCACTCAGGAGATCGGTTTAATTTTATCAATATTTACGCTCCTAATGACTTCTCTAGAAGAAGACAATTGTGGGGGGAACTGACGGATTTGATTAAAAACAGGGACGGTGCATGGGTGGCAATCGGTGATTTTCATGAAGTTAGATCGCCTGAGGAAAGAGTAAACTCGATTTTCGACTATACCAAAGCTCTGATGTTTAATACTTTTATCAGTGATCTTGGGTTGCTAGAATATAGAATGCAGGGCAAGAAATTCACTTACATGTGTGATAGTGGATGCAAGCTCAGCAAGCTAGATCGGGCTCTAGTCAATCTTGAGTTTATGGCCAAATGGCCATCCGCGCCCCTTATAGCTCTCTCGCCAGGGCTATCCGATCACTGCCCCATTGTGCTACGCTGCGAAGGGATGGATTTCGGACCGAGTCCTTTTAAAATTTTCAATTCTTAGATTGCTAATGAAGGGCTCGATCAATGCGTGGAGGTTGTGGTGTCCAAGGTTGTCGAGTCGGGAAGTGGCGCACAAGGTGTGTGTGGTTTCACCTTCCTTTTAAAAGCCTTAAAAACTGGGATTAAGGAGTGGAGACAATTGGCCAAAGTAATAGACGAAACGGGTCTTAAGTCTTATGATGAGCAAATTGAAGAGCTGGATAGACTCGCTGAGCAAAGGAATCTTTCATCAATGAAAAAGGAGAAACGGTCTAAACTAAGACTTCAACTAAAAAAGTTACATGTTAATTTGGCGAGAGATATTCGTTAGAAGTCGCTGGCGAATTGGATTCGTGATGGCGATGAAAATTCTTTTTATTTTCATGCGGTTTGTAAGATAAATAAAGGGAGGAGCCGTATCAGTGGGTTATTTTTCGATAGAGTGTGGTTGGAGGAACTAAATTCTTTAAAGGAGGTAGTCAAATTGCATTTTAAAGATTCTTTGCTGAACCCATTAGAAGAAGACCTACTTTCTAGAATTTGGGCCTTAATTCTTTGTCTGAAGATCAAGTGTCGGCTATTTTTTCCAAGGATGAAGTTAAAACTACACTCTGGAACTGTGACGGGGAAAGCTCCGGTCCAGACGGGTTGACAATTAAATTTCTGAAGCACTATTGGGCAATTTAAAGCCTTTTGTAGTCTCTTTAATGGAGGATTTTTTTGTCAGAGGTAAGTTGGATGTGGGTAGCAACCCTTCTATTATAGCCTTACTGCCAAAGGTGGAGGATCCAACTGTTTTGGAGACTTTCGACCAATTTCCCTAAAAGGCCTTCTATACAAGATTATAGTAAAAGTCTTAGCGATCGGTTAAAACCTATACTTGGGTCGCTTGTTTCTCCTTCTCAGTCAGCCTTCGTAGGAAGAAGAAACATCCTGGACGGTCTTCTTGTGGTTAGCGAGGTAGTCTCGTGGGCGAAAAAATTTAAATCTAAGGTTTTGTTGTTCAAAGTCGATTTCACAAAGGCCTATGACACGCTAAATTGGAAGTTTTTGTTAAGGGTTTTGGAGGAAATGAAGTTTCTAGAGAAATGGGTCAAATGGATTCGGTTTGTTTAATATCAGGTAAGGGTTCGGTTATAGTGAATGGATCTCTGACTAGTGAGTTCGTGTATGTAACATTTGTCAAAAAACGGGTTTTCCAAACCCGCTTCGTTTATTAATCGAATAATCAGTTTTAATTTTTGTTGCCCATTTAATGCTTATTTTAATTCTAAACAATACATAACTAATAAACATTTTAGGATATGGAAATTAAAATTGTAAAAACATAAAATTAAAACAATTAAAAATAAAAAGGGGCTGCCGGGTTTCGAACCCGGGTCAGCCGGAGAACTTTAAACATCATATAACCACTCCGCCACTAGCTGACTTTGTGTAATCTAAGAAACAATTAAAACATATGTGCAACCGTGAATCAACCTGTTTGCGCCAAACTGAAACCGTTATCGGCTTCCAAACGTCCAGGACCTTTGAGTGATTGCGGATTCCTGAAAATAACCGATAAACCGACATTCTTAATCAATTCAGCCTTGAATGAACTTGAATTCATGTGATGTTCGGTTTTAATAACCGAAAACATTCATTTTCTGAATTACTCCATCAATAACATCATCTCGCGACTCAATAACATTCACAGAACTTCTAATTTCACTTTTACTCTAATTTCTGATCGTCGGAATCGCTTTTTGAACTCGCCGGACTATCGCCGGAAAACCGTGTCTTTCATCAAAACGGTAAGTTTCTCAATTTTTCCATCTTCTATCAGTTGTTAGGCTTTTGCTAACTCAAACCCTTCAATCAGAATCAGTTCCAGGCGACGATATCGGATAATCAGCACTCGCCGGAAAACTTCTGAAAATTCCTAGATTGCGCTGTGAAACGGTATAATCTTTTAAACATTCTGATAACTCTTGTTTAGTACTTCAATTCCACAACTAGCTAATCAAAACTGTTAATTGGTCCGCTCAGACGAAGTTCATAAAAACAGAGCCGACGACTTCGCCGGAGTTCTGAGAAAGATCATTTTTCCGGTATGTTCATTCCCAAAATCTTCCCTGTTCATTTCATTTTAATCAATTATATGGTTGTCAATCGAATTAAACAAGTCTAGTAGAGTAATCGTTGTCTGTGTTATTGTAACGAAGAAGATGAAGTTAGTTTGTATATAAGTTTAATATAAATTTGATTATATCTCGGGTTAGACACACAGTCCAGCGGTGGACTGTGTGCAAACAACTATCACACGTCTCGAGTTCGATCCCTGACCCAACCTCACTCTCTGAAATAAAAATGCTCTTTTTAAAACCGAACCGGGTTAACTCACTGAAAGATGTTAAATATAATAAAAACCAGAATACTAACCAGGTTAGACACACAGTCCAGCGGTGGACTGTGTGCAACGTTAATCCACAGGTCCCGGGTTCGAGACCTGTTACGCACGCCGGTTCGATGATTAAAATCCTTTTTAAAAATAAATGAATTTTGAATAAATTAAAACAGTATATAAATATAATTAAAAACAGAAATATTTCGGGTTAGACACGTAGCTCAGTTGGTAGAGCTGCGTGCACGCGTACGGGAGGTCACGAGTTCGAACCTCACTCAGTTCAAACAATATAAACGACCGAACCGGTCAACAAGTCAAAGTCAAAAAGTCAACGGTCAAACCCAAAAAAAGTCAACATTTTTTTTATAGTTTTATTTATTTATTTAATTTAAAAATCAATTAAAAATACTTAAAAATAATGTTTTTGAAGTTAGAAAATAACCTTAAACTCACAAAAATAAACCTAAAGACCTTATTAAAATTGTTAATAAAATCCACTTATTTACCGTACCTTTTCGTTATCATTTAGGTTAGTTAACCCTCGTCGATCAACCCTCTAAACTCGTGCGCATTCATCATCTTCAACCGAACGCACCCAATGTGAGTGAATCTCTACAAATTCCCCGTTTTAATCACGTTTTTGGGGTGTATCATGTGTCTTATTATTTATTACATTTAAACAATTGTGCATCCATCATATTCATGATCAAATGTGTATTCAATATGTATCAACTGTTTGTGTGGTTAATGTTTAGATTAAGTTTATCATTTTCAGTACATACATTATCATAGGCCGCCGCTCCCCATTACTTATGAGCGTTGAGCTGTTCCCCATTACATATGAGCGTGAACGAGGCGTTTCCAACATACGATCGGCTCCGTTTGATTGAGCCTTGATCGCACATACATTTATCATAGGCCGTCCGTTCCCCATTACCTATGAGCATGAACGTGACGTTGCCAACATATACAGTATCATTCATGTTTATATTCATGCAAGGTTGTTTCTTATTGTTATTGTTATTGTTATTGTTATTGTTATTGTATGTTTATTTATGTTTGCTCACATATGATTATTGCACAATTTTCCATAATAAATATAACAAGAAATCAATAATAAATGTTTTCTAACAAGGTTCACTCGCCAACTTATGTTGAACCAAAAACCCCATTTTTACACATGATACAGGTGATCCAGCTGCAGCAAGAAACATATAGGATGGCTTAGAAGAATAAACCGGTTTAGACTTTGGATTGTTTAGTTGATTATCTTTCTTTGTAATTGTATGAACATGTTTGGAATATTGAGGATGTAATTTTGAATTTAATAAATATGAAACATATTAGTAAATATCATGAGCTTTGGTGATAACCCAATTATGCCCCGACTCTTATTCCGCTGCGGGTCGGGGTGTGACAGTGTACAAAATGGGTCTTTGAAAAGGAGACCCTCTCTCGCCTTCGCTTTTTATCCTAGCATTGGAGGTGTTGGACATGCTTATCAAACGAGCACAAGAAGTGGGTCTTATATCAGGTATAAAGTTGCCAAACGACGGACCTCTCATTTCACACTTAAGCTATGCAGACGATGTTATGTTTTTGTGTGGATGGTCCATGCAAAATGTTCTCAATATTAAAAGGTTCCTATGTTGTTTCAGCCTTTTAACTGGGTAAAATATGAATTTGCAAAAAAAAAGTAAAGTTTTTGGAGTAGGGGTTAGCGGATCGGAGGTAAAAGAATTCGCGAGTATTTTGAATTGCGGGGTCGGTACGTTCCCATTTGTGTATCTTGGGCTTCCTATCGGAGCAAACATGAAGCGTGTAAAGTATTGGGAGCCGGTTATTAAAAGGTTTTGTAGCAAGTTGAACGGGTGGAAAGCAAAAAAATTATCTTTTGCGGGTCAGGTGACGCTTGCAAAATCAGTGTTAGGTAGCCTCTCGTCTGTTTCCTCGGGGTTTGGAGAACGTTCGTGTGGGGGCAAGTTGGGAACAGGAACAAGTTATGCTGGATAAGATGGGGGAAGGTGGTTCGTCCTAAATGCATGGGTGGCATCGGGTTAGGAGGATTGGAAAGTTTCAACTTGGCGATGGGGGCAAAATGGTGGTGGAAGATAGAACGAACCAACACAACTATGGTCTCGCGTCGTTTCGGCCATACATGGCCCAGGTGATGGTAACAAACTAGTTCTGATTAATAAAACGGTCACGAGTTGGTGGAAGGATATTTATGAAGTAGACGACAACTTGGGTAAGTTGGGTTTGAGGATTAAAGACTTACCGAAGGTTGAGATTGGAGACGGAAAGAAAACAAGGTTTTGGCATGATGTGTGGCTCGGTTTAGATCCGTTGAAGATTGTGTTTCCAAAGTCTTTCAGATTAGCGGCTAACAAAATGATATCAGTTTCATCTGGTGTTTGGGCTTTTGGTAGTACTCGTCTTTGGGGATGGGGCTGGGTAAAAAATCCTTGTTCGGAGATCGAATGGAAGGAAATATGAGAGCTGATGCGGCTTTTGCAGGATGTGAATTTATCAAACAATGAAGATAGATGGATATGGGCGAATGAGGAGGGGGATCAGTTCTCAGTTTGAAGTATCCGTAGAAAGATTGAAGCTAAGACATCAGTCTTCAGCGATGGCGACATGCTTTGGTGGAACAACTGGGCTACGCATAAGGAGAATTTTTTAGCATGGAGAGCAGATTTGGGGAAAGTTGCAGACAAGGTTTCGCTGAGCAAAAAAGGTATTTTTATTCCCTTGCAGCAGATGTGGGATGAATGAGGAGTCATGTAATCACATCTTCGCAAGTTGTTTATGGGCGAGAAGTGTTTGGTGGAATGTGTTCTGCTGGCTCGAGATTCTAGTGTTATGCGAGGTCAAAGAAGTTGCGGAGCTTTTCAAGCATGTGCAGCAGCAAGTGGGTTCTAAGAGGTGGAAGAAGTTGGTGGAAATGGTGGTTTTGGGTTCTCTATGGAGGATTTGGTTAGCCAAGAATGATAAAGAATTTAACGGGAATGTGATTCCGGTAATTAAGCTAGTAGAGACCATCAAAGAAGAGACTTTCTTATGGGTGAAACATAGGGTGAATGGGGCAAATATAAGCTGGAAAGATTGGGTTGAGTTTGATGTATCTTTAATTGTGTAATTTTCTTTTTCTGTTGTTTGTTTCAGCCTATGGCTGTTTGTGTGACAACCGCGAAATCACAACATTAATTAGTATTCGGTGAAGCCTTATATTAAGCAGAATATTATTTTTATAGAAAAACTTAAACTTCGTCGAGTGAAAATTGTAATTCTTCATACGAATTTACTTACAAGTACGATGAAATAATATATATATATATACATATATATATATATGTATACATATATATATGTATACATATATTATATATGTATATATATATATATATATGTAACAACCCGACTTTTTGGTTGTATTTTGCTTATCGTCTTTTCGATTTGTAACCACTTTGTAATTTGAGATTCGACATAAATAATGGATAAATTTATACTAAATACATTTTCATCACACAACATAACTGCTACACATTTATACGCTTAGTACTCGCTAACGCTCAACACGAATCGCATAGAACTATTTTAATTTATAGCCGAGTGTGTTTGTTTGTTCGGTAACCACTCTCGCCTTCATACTCGCCTATCGCACTAAATCTCAAACGCAATTATTTATGTGGGTTATGTAATGTCGTGTGTTATGTATGTTTATGTTTTATATGCTTAATACTTGCTCTCGCTCTCACACGCTCGCTCACGCATCTCGCTTTATCGCACTATTATGTAACGCAACGATTAACACCTCACTAAAACGCTTAACGAAACAAAACTAACTAATGCGAACAAAACATCAAACGTACAGCCAACGCATGAATTGGAAACGGTTCGCACAAAACTGGCCACTTCGTACAAATTGCCAATTCGTACGAACTGACCAATTCGTACGAATTGCCTCCAAGACCCACCCCACTCCTCTCCTATAAATACCATACCCCCCACACACACGCACTCCTCTTACTGCAAGTCGCACGAAAAAGCTCTCAAAACCTTCTCCTATGTTTTTCCAAGTAAGAAACAACTATTTTCATATGAATCACAACGATTTCCACTACGATTTGACACGAGTTTATCTCTGATTTCATTTAAACTTCCCCTGTTTACGAAAATCTTCATCTTTTCATAAAACCTTCTGTTTTTCCCTCGGAATCACACTTAAATGAGCAAGATTGAGTTAGCCTTGGCTTCTCAAGTTAGAAAGCTTGATGTTTCCAGCTCACCAAGTGTTAATCCAAGGAAAACTGTTTTAAACATCGATTTTTACACTAAAACGGACTCAAATCAACGTATGTTTCGTTCACTAGACAGTGGGACGAAGCAGTGTCGAGACCGGCCTGAAGGACTCGAAATCACGTCTGTTCCAAGCGATAACTCAGTTCCGGACGAACGAAGACGAAAACAGTCAACTCGTGATAACTGGACTGGCTCGCACGAACTGACCAGTCTAACGTTCCCACAAGTGACTAAACTCGCTCTAACGACTTCCCCAGCTTTTGGTTTGCTCAGTAGCTTAAGGTTGGAAGGATGGTCACTCGATTCCCGAAGAAACGATGCGAAAACACTCGATTTTCGACACGAAACAGCTCAATTCGCACAAAAGAGCTCAATTCGTACGAATTGACCAATTCATACGAATTGACTAATTCGTACGAACTGGTACCACTCGTACGAATTGACCTGTTTCCCACACTATCACTTCGTTTCGACCGATTCAGCACTATGGAAGACTGATGCACTTCTCTTCCCGCTTACAGGCTGACCCGGCACTCTCCTTGCTCTCCTCCGCTCATACTTAACCGTTTACGCACCCACGGTGAGTATACTTGACCTCTTTTCGATTTAATGCACTTTTGGGTGTTACATACGTTCTCTATCAAACGATCACAACGCACAACTCTAAAACGCTTTCAAAACGCAAACCCACTATCGCATGACTATACGTGAACGCTGAACAACTATGTGTTAATTGTATGCCTTGAGATTTGCTGACCACCCTTAACATGATAGCTGCTATAGGTTGAGCCGCCACCGGTTAGTTCAGGGGTTGTTAAGGCTCGCTCTCGCTTTACTTTACTTGTCTCACTCGCGGTTGTGTTGTTAGTCTATTTCGGTATAGGTAACATATATGTTCACTTGACTACGTTAGTGCATGCTTGTTTGGTTAAACGCTTCTCTACTATTATTGTAACATTCAAAAATTTGACAATACAACATACTAAATAAAAATAAATAAACTTTTATTTTATCAAAATTAAATGGTTTGGTGTGGTAAATATATGTTGATTGGAGATAAATGAGGAAAGCATTTGTTTGAGAGCATTTTCGTATATATAAATAAAAAGAATTACTATTATAGTAACAATCTTGATTTGCAATTGCCATATATCTCTGTACCTGCACCTCTATCGTGTGAGGCCTAACACAATCTTCAAATTTAATTTTGTATCTCCTCTAAATGATTTAGCCGAAAATGTCGGAGTTACCCTACCCATTTAAACACCATATCAGTTCTTTTTAAAACCCTTAGACCTCGCAAACTAGGAGGCTCCTCAATCGTTTTCTGGTTCTGATACATTTGTTCGGTTGTATTACTCCATTGTGCCGGACCGCCACTCGACGGAAGCCATAACGATCACCGCAGAAGACAACCGCAACGCCACAGTCTGGCCGGTTCGAAGTCTCTTGTGACTTTGACAGCCACCACCACTCACCGTCGTCTTCGGTTTTATTACCGCAAAAGTTCGACATCACCACGACCCCTAACATCACTCGCGTAAAGCCTATGGAGTTCTAGTCGCTGTAAATACTGTGCCATCATACCAAGAGGGGAAAACACCAGGGACTCCGCACTACCATCATTACTCCGCCGTGACCGCCACAGCGCCACAATTGGTCACCACGAACCAGTGGTCATTGACGCCGCCTTCCGTGTGTGCTTGTCACCGATTATGCTACTCGTCTTCACGGAACTAACCCATTTTGTCCGCTCATCAGAGGAGGTAAGGTATAGCCCTCCCACTTTTTGTTCGAATTTAAACTAAGGACCGATTTGTTTCCAGCGACTAAAAGAAAAAGGGAAAAAAAAAAAACGAAAGAGAAAGAGATTGGTGTGCGTGTGTTGCGTCCGTATAAACCGTTTTATGTGTGTTTGAATTACATTGTATGAATATTGTGTGTGCATGTGTTGGTCTGTGTCAGAATGTTTCATTAACTTGAATGTGTTGAGTGGTGTGTGTGAAATGTGATATGCTATTATATACCTTCTGATTAAAAGAAAAAAGAATATTTTTTTTAAGTTTTTAATGTATTAAAGTTATAACAATCATATTAGTTTTACGATATATATATATATATTTTGTTAATATTTAATAATCCTTACCAATCATTTTAATGGTTAATGCATATGTCATATTATAATATTTACGAGTCTTGTATGCGTGGTGTATATACATGTCATTGGTTATATATATATACACACATGCGTGTCAAGGATTTTATGTACATAGGTAATGTTTACTTTTATAACTTGATAGCGACACGTTTTGCTCAGCAAAGAAAGTTCATGTTTGGGAAATATTAAGTATAAAATATATATGGTTGGTTTCGGTTGAGTATATTTAGATAAAGGTCTATCAAGGAAATTCTTAGTCGCCGGGAAAATTTAAGTAACAAACTTCTAGATTTAAATAATTGTAATGAACTAATCTCGTAAATACGGGATTTAGGTTTGCATAGACTTTGAGGGCGATTGATTTGTGGATTTTCGCTTTGTTTGCTAAACTAAGGTACGGATTCTTTGGTCTTCACATCATAGTATTATTTTCTATTCGTTACGTCGAGTTCTGTTTCCTTTTCATCGTGGTATAATTTCTAATTCCTTATACTAGTATGAATTCTTCGGTCTTGATATCGTAGTATAATCTTATTTTTCTTTCGTTAACTCTTTGGTACGAATTTTTGTCATTGTTTTAAAGTCTCATGTTTGATACCTATGTTTCGTTTGATATGTGATACGTCCTCTGAGTCAGTATTGTATTTATCTGCTTATTTATTAGTGTGTTGTAGCATGCCATACCTAAGACTTGTACTCATGGTCGCATGTTCCTGTTAGTATTATTAGTTGCCTATAAATTAGTTATAATGTGTTAGTATTTGTACTCTGTCACCCAAGCATGTCTGGCTTGTCGTTTAGGCATCAACGGCATGGCACTTATCGTGACAGTGCGTAATAAAAGTTCACGGCGTCTCTAGCTTGTGCTTGTGTAGCACCTTGGCCACTAGAGGCGTATAGATCGATTTTAGCTTTAAGTCTGAGTTTGTTTGTCTGGAGATTGGAATAATGGGTGCACGCCACACTCACCATCTCATAGGTGCAGGGACTAGCTAGTTGTGTACCAGTCTGTTTTTGGCTTTGAGTGCTTCTGTGTTACACGACTTATTTCGTTGATATATCAGTCGTGTAAGTTAGTATGTGTTTCAGTACGTGAATATGTTTTGTTCTGATTATGTTATGATAAGTTATGTGTGCATCTGATTATGGTTCCGATTGTATACCGGATTATGGTTCTGATATCTTCAGTATTTGATTCTGTTATGTATCAGTTATATGTGTTTTGACTCAATATCTGTATCGATTTATATCACTTCCGTCTCAGTATCGGTTCGATTTGGATTCAGATTTCGTGTTATACGTTTAGTTTGTATCCGTCAGAAAGTTTGTTTAGTATTTGATCCAAGGTCTATTCTATATTTGTCATCGAATCATGTCTTTGTTTCATGTCGATTGTCTAGATCGGTTCAAGAAACTCCGTAAGGATTAAATTATTACACTTTTAAACTAAGTTCTCTAATTTATTTGGTTTATTAATTATAAATCTTCAAAGCTATAAAAAGAATTATCTTGATTAAATAATAACTTTTGAAATATGACAAATTAACAAATAGTAATTTAAATCCAAACATTTATTTAAAAATAACTAGCATTAAGACTCGCCCCCGTTGCGCCGCGGGTACTGTAAACATTGAATGGATTAGTCCAAACGTTATGTGATGCATTAACCATATGAAAACACACATTTCGATGTAACCAATTGAACTAAATGTAACTTGTATAAGCATTGTGATTGGATCAAAACGTAAAGTAAATCAAATTCATAACGTATTATATGTGACCCAACTTGTACACAGAAAACGTAACGGGTATGAAGGAAAACTGACACGTGTAATCAAAAGGGATCGATTAGAGCTTTCGAGAAAAAGAAATAAAAACCATAATTTGACCCTACTCAGTTCGAATTTTTTTTCGAAACATACATAAATTAAGTACCCAAACATATTATATTCGACCTGAATCAACATGTTTCAAGCTGATAGTTTTGAAGCCAAACAAAAGAAAACCCAAAGTTAATGCCCAAAAAAATACTACAAATTAAGCACATGATACAACTCAGTACAACATAAACAAACTAATAAACATATGGTAATTTAAATCCAAACATTTATTTAAAAATAATATGTTGATAGTTCATTCTTTTAAACGTTATAGAATTTTAAACGGTATTTAGAATGCTTCGGTCAATGTATTTGTTTTTGTTTCAGTATCGGTTTTCCATGTCGGTTTACAAAATTATCATAAGTATTACTTTTTGAAAAACCAAGTTATTTGATTTATTCTATTTCTTAAATATAACTTTTAGTTATTTTGTCTAACTATGATTTACTATGAATAACGATAAATTATTATATTTTGATAAGAAAAGAAGATAGTTTTGCCTCTCATATAAAAACAATATTAGCATTATTAAATGATGTTCAAAAATGAGTTCCTTTATAAAAGAAAAAATGGTTTTAATCATCATGTCAACCATGTATCAGTTCTCTTCATCAGTTATGCGTCAGATTCGATATCGGTTATACATCTGAAAGATTTTTGTTTCCATGTCAGTTTCTTACGGTTCAGATCGGTTGTGTATCAGTTTTGTATCAGTCATCTACTTTTAGTACTCGTGTCAATAACGTTTCAGTTCATTTTCAGTTATGTATGTTATGTTTTGCTTCCTTTGATATGACTTTACTTGTTTGTTGATTTCTCCGTTACTGAGCAATTTTGGCTCAGCCGTATTTTTGTTCTTTTTGTGTTTTTCCTATTTGTTTTACAGGTAATATCGGATGATCTGGGATTTCAGTGAGGAGCGTTAGAAAGTTGCTAGTCAAGATTCTTTATTTCAGTAATGTAATAAATGTAATTAGGATCATTTATTTAATGTTATGGATTGGTTTTTGGTTTTGATATCTGTAAGAGTGACATGTCAGCCCTAGCTGGGTCGGGGTGTTACAATATTATGCTACCTGTGTACTCACCTTTAAATTATTGTATTGACTTTTATTTTAACGTATGTGATAGGTTGATGATTAGTTCATGCTGCAAACGAATAGGACCTCTAGAAACTCACTAAAAATCTAGGTTGTCGGATTCGTATTGTTTAAGAGACATGTAATCTGTTTAACTTTCATGGAATATTTGTTTAAATTGTATGGGAAATTAAACCTTTAAATATTGTCATTGAGTTAGTTGTTGTGGATTATCTTGAACAATCTGATTCGTCTAGTGCCGCGCCCCGATGATTCCGCCATCAGTTAGGGTGTGACAATATATATGTATATAGATTTATTTTCGGTTTATATATTTCCACACCATTATTTCTAGACAATTATTATATTAACTAAGTAATATGATTATCATGAGAGGATATAACTAACACGATACGCAATATCATCGAGCCTGTAGAAGTCTTACACTGCTAAAATCACCAACTCTTTTAACCCACACCCAAACCCTAGGTATATAATTATCTTTTTCTCTTCCCCTCTTCATTCCCACACAACAACTCAAACCCTAGCCCCTATGTTCCCTGTACTCTCTAACAACACCCACATACAAACTCAATCCCGAATGCTAGAGAGAGAGTGAGAACCGAGATAGAGAGAGGGAGTTGATGGAGAGAGAGAAGGGAGGCGGTTTCCCTCCTCCGGCGATCTGTAGATACAACCCCATGGCGGCGGCGGCGCTGTGGTGTTGGGGTTGCGGTGACGCGTCAGTGTGATAAAGGGTGGTTCATGGTGGGGTTTCGCGTCAAGTTAAAGGGCAGAGGTGGTGGTGTACAGTTTTGGTGGGGGCGGTGCAGTGGTGTGTGGTACGGTGGCGGTTGGTTGTGGCGGACGAGTGGTGTGCGGTGGTGAAGAAGGGGTGGTTTCATGATAGCAGCGGCGACGGCTCATGGCAGCAAGCCGCCTCTTGATGTGGAACGTCATCAGCAGTGGCGACTCGAATGAAAAGTTCTTTGATGATCTAGAGTCCTGGTAACGATGACGGTTGCCGGCGTCAGTTTGACGCTCTGGTCAGCAGCAACAGATGGCGATGTTTGGGGCCGAGTTTGGTTGAGTTAGGTCGGATTATCAGGGATAGATTCGAAGAGATCGGGTTCGGGTCAGCAGGTTATCACAGTCAACAACAGTCAACTCAGGTCCAGCAGCAGGTCAAATGGTCAATCGTGGTTAACGGCTTTGTCGTGGTTAGCCTGTGGTTCCCGGCGTGCGTGTGTGTTAGCAACGAGTTACGTGTAGGTAATGCTATGTACCGAATCATATCTTCATGGAAAATATATATGTAACATAATTGTTGAAATAATGAATCAACTCCGAACGAACCGAACCGACAAGTGGGTCAAGGGTGTAACGATAGTTGATGATTTGGGAATCGACTAAATTGTGATGTTATTACTTGCGGGACTTTATTGGGCTATATATAAATATATGTACACAAATGGTTTTAAATATACACGTTTATACACTAATTGAAACATAAGCTTTGGATAAGTGATTGTGGGAAATTTTAGACGATATGAGTTGTTTGGCTTGCGTAACAACAGAGGAAACATTGCCCAAATCTTTATAAAACTAAACCATAACGCACGTTGTGTTTACGCCCTCATACGATTGTATCAAAAATCTTTTAAAATGTTTTAGAAAGGGAACTCATCGCTAGCCGTGATGTTCGCAAACTATTTATGTAGGATATACATATATATATTATATATATAATATATATATATATATTCTCGAACTATTTTCCTCAAATGGAAATATAATATATATATATATATATATATATATATATATATATATATATAATATAGTTATCCGTTTTACGAAAGGAGTTACAACTTGAACAAATGCATTACCTTTTATAAACCCGAAAATCCTTTTTACGCGAATAAGTTAATCATGTTACGTTACACATTACGTTATACTTATATTTTATTCTATATAAATAAATATGTATCCACAATAAACCCAAACTAAGCCCATATTAGTTTGTCAAGTTAAACCGTCTAAATCAAATACTGTTCGATCTAGACTAGGTAGTTGAATAAACTATCTTTATAACCAAGTGTGAAACTAGGGATTATTCCATTAGACCTTAAGGAGTCCTTTACTTTTAGTAGGGCACGAGAAGGTTGGATGTGTCAAGCATCGGGGATTTCTTGTCTCTATTTTTTTTATATGGAGTATTATGCTTGCACACCAGGTGAGTTCACGGCCCATACTCTTTTAAATGTTTTTAAAAAAAGGGGGGGGGGGGGGGGGGGGGAGGGGGAGCATGTGTTACATTACGGTAAAGTAATGTCATAATGTTACGGTAAGTTAATGTCACAACTATTAGGGTTTTTGTTATATTAGTTATGGTCACAAAGTAGCATTTATCACATAAAGTCCTCACAAACCTCAGATCGTTAGTGTTGGGTGGATAGCGGGGGAATTTGGAGTAGTACTACTGGGTCCGACAAGCCCCATTCGAGCTAGTCGCGCTAGCTAGACCGGTAATGGTCAACATGTGTAGAATTGGCCTAACTTATCGCCATGGTCAGTGATAGACCTGGCAAGCAGAAGCAACAACAGTCAGCTTCGGTTTCGAACTCTTTCGTGACGTAACATAGGTTAGCTACCTACAAATATAACAAGTAACTGCTAATCACTACAACTTATTGTTTCGGGTTTGAAACAATGGAAAACGTTTGGGAAACAACAACGTGTTTTATAATGATATTCAAAAACCTGTGAACTCACTCATCATTATGTGTTGACACTTGTTCTTGCATGTCTTTCTCAGGTTGCTAAGGTAGAACACATCAAGACTAGGATGCATTATGGAGTCGCATTGATTTCATCAAATATTTAGACCAACTTTATATTACATTAGCTGTTTTGGTTTTGTAATTGTTACGCTTCCGCAACTCATTTGTATAAACAATATTTTCTCATGAACGAGCAAACAAGAAAATTTTTAAACTCATATAGTGGTCGTTCAGTATGACTAATGATTGTGATCCTTGTTTGTCACGTGCCTCGTGGTAGAACTACGCACGTGGAATTTGAGGGTGTGGCAGATTGGTAGCAGAGCCAATTGTTATAGTGAACTGGGTTTCCATTAGAGAGTAGACTTAGTCTATAGCCGTAGACACTGCATTAGTAATACACCAACACAGACACTCATACTTGATATGCATACTCATGTGGCATCCAAATATACATTGAAATTGCAGGTATGTCGACATCATCCACATCTTTCTCTGCTAACGAGGAACACATCAATCTCTTTGTATCAACATCCTAGTGGGGACATTCGTGGGATCGCCGACAACCGGTATCTACTCCTGTCCAAGGAACGTGAGATGGAGCCTCCGGAGGAGCTTCTCATATCACAATACCCTTGGCAAACGACATTATTATTTCCCCACCTTCATACGCAGTAGTTAATGAAAATCGAATTCCAGTATAATCGTTTAAAAAGGACACAATTGTGGTAAAATTCAAAATATTTGTAGTGAGAGAAGACACCGTTATAGAAGAAAGCGAGCCTTCAGTAGAAAATCTCAAAGAAATAAAATGACCCGTTATTCTAAAATCTCCGGTCAATGTTAAATCTTGGAAATAAATGGTGCCAACAACTATGATGATGCTCCAACAAACATATTTCGTCAGTGAAAATTGAAAAAGTGGACCTGGAAAGAAGACTAAAAGGCTTACAGATCAAAAGGCTCAATGTCACACCTGGAAAATCGCAACGGGTTATTTTAATGCTTGAAGTGGTAACGAAAGTTGGTTACCAACAATGTTAAGCTAACACCACACGTTAAAACATTTGGATATCAAACAAAATCGTTTAAGAGATTACGAACATCCTACAAATAGTCCGAATATAAAGACATCCAAGTTAAAAGTGTCCAACCATAGTGGACTTATTTAATAAAAGTGTTTCGGTCCCAAACTTAAGAAACATCCAAAAGTATGTGTGTGCACTACGATAACACCTTTCCAGTCCATGCGCCTTAGTTACCTGAAAAACATGCTTAAAAATGTCAAGGTAATGTTGGTGAATTTCACGGTTTGAAACTAGTAAGTAAACCTTTTTTACTTTTAAATGATCCGCATGACAACGTAAGATAACACATAAGACTACCGCAGACTAGCTAGGTACAACGATTGTATATAGAGCCCATAATCAAACCAAAACTTGATTTCCATTTAAAATTTTTCAAATATATATTTTCTCACCTTGGAACCGGAGTGACCGATCATGAGCTTGGGTTGTCAAACCCGATAAATCTACCAATATAATATGTGGTTGAAAGATTAATGATTCCGTATGCAAAAGGGTCTCCGTGTATTGAAGCCATGGGTATATGTTGCAGTTACTCTAAGACATCACAAGGTCACAATAACAGTGGAATCTAAATGTAATACAGGTTGAATAGCATGTTTCTCCCTCAAAATTTGTAAAACTGTAAAGTAAATCGGGGCGTGAATACTCATCTTAGGTTGCACTTCAAAGTTTAAATATTTACAAAGTCCAAATTGTAATATCGAATTATCAATGTCATAGTATATGAAAGGATGCTTTTAATATTCGTATGACAAGTCTACTCACAAGTTGTTCATCCAACTTATTAGACCTAATGAAATATATTTTATTACATCAAAATGTTTACTTGAACGTCCCGTTGGTGGCTTAGGTAAAGCGTTTGGTAATCCAACCATTATTAATTAGTAATTAACACATTATTAAGTAAACACACACTCATATGAATATAAGTAATATATATGTATATATATCACACATAGAGCCAAGTTATGGGGTGATTACATACATTTACCTACACATATCACAAGAAACTTATCACGCATCGAAACCATGTATATGTTATAATAGTATACTCACGTTTTTCATTTAAACGTCCTACTTTCTCTAATCCAAATTTTGTGATCCCATCATATTAACATATCATTCAACACATTACACCTAAGTGATAATATCATAAAACATTTCATCATAGAAAATCATGACCATAACTTAGTTAAAACTCTATCAAATTATAGTCATTTACGAACATTTTTGTGGCTTTTCAAGTAACATCTATGTCATACGAGCATTGATGTACTGCAAAATACATCTATTTATCATGTATAGTTTGTATAATTTTTAGGTAGAATTAGTTTCTTTTGATAGTTTGTTTGTTTGCAGGTCTCAGTTGATGAAAAGAGAGGAAAACACTTAAAATCTGCTGGAAAAGGTGTTAGCAACACGAACCTGGGTCGAAGCGCAGCTGAACGAGAAAGAAAATCGAGAAAAACTGGAAAAACTACCCTTCGCACTACACGACCCTTTTATGGACAAGCTGTTGCGCTACGTGACGACATTAAATTAATGTTGATTTGGTGTGTTTGCGTATATTCACTTGATTATTAATTGCTTATCTGTTTCACAAGGATCTTGTTGAATGTCTTTCATAAAATGGATGTGTTGATAATCGGGTCCTTGCGGGTTTGGGTAATCGTTTAGTGAATTGGCCAATATTAGTTCAGGTTAAGATATTCTACTAACGTTAGTACCGTAAAGTGATAGGTTATTAATAGGTCTAGGTTGGTAAAAGTGCTAGGATTAGGTTTTGTAAAAAGCCGGTTTTAGTTGCCTTTACCACTATCTTGTCTGAAACTAAATCAAGTTCCTTAGTTACCTTAGACTTTCCATCGTGAAATAGTTTGTCACTTTAGGGTACTTTTCTAGAAAATAAGATAACCATAAGGGAGTCTAGTTGACCGGTATTCGTAACAATCCTTTAGAGTTCCATATGTGTCTTCCCGAGAAGTGTCGGGGGTCCTGTTCGGTTTCTCTTAGGGTTTAGCACTTTAAGATCCTAGTTCCATATCACATTAGTTTCCGATTAAAAGCCATTCGATAGTAAGTGGGATTTCAACCTAGGTAGACTTTCATAATCACTGAGTTTAACCTTCGTCTTGAGTTGCGTATAGTTAGTTTAGTTGATTAGTATTTATTTTAATTGCAAATTTAGGATTTTAGAACCCCCCCCTCACAACAAAACAAGTTAAGTCGTGTCATCTTAGATAAGTGAGTCGAGTCTAGTTAACGTAGTTAGAGAGTCTCATGGGTTCCATACTCTGACTTACTTAGGCTATACTACATTAACCGGTATACTTGCCGGTTGTGTGGTCTAGGTTTTAGAGAGTCTTAGTTTATAAATTTAAAATTTAGAGTGTCTAGTTTAGGGTTTAAATTAGTTAGTTTTTATAGACCGCTTTTGGCACATCAATTTTTTGGCGCCGTTGCCAGGGACTCTTGGCGATTGCGTTTATTTGCTTTGATAAACTTAACTGAAAATCTGTGCTGCTTGTCTTTTTGTTTTATGTTTTTTCTGGTGAGTCTACTTGTGTTTTGTATATTGATTCGTAGGAGTCTAATTATCCATGTCTTTTATTTTTTTGAGTCTAGTAAAAATGTGAGAAATTTGTGGAGGGTCCTATTTTACAGTTAAATGCCCACAATATGAGGGATGCTCTGCAGATTATTATGCTAACCCCTTTGTGCAGCCGCAACCATATCATTCACAGGGGTATTCCACTTATCAGTATGATGACCCGTATCAGCAGTCATGTCGAGCAGAAAGGAACCCATTTTTTTTGGAGATGCTTCGACAACAAAAAGAGATGGCAGTTGAATTAGCAGAAATAAGGAAAAGATTGAACGCACCGGTAGTACAGGTAGAGCCGGAGACTACAATGGACATCTCAGTCCCACCTCCGGTTCAGCAGGAAGAACGAGAAGAGAATACGGGTAAGTTCATAATTGATTTTTTTGTGTAGTAATGAAGAGATAGATGCGCAACTGGTTACATATAAAAGATTGAAGGGAGAAGACCCAGAGGAAGAAGGAGGAGAGAAAGAAGATGAGCAACCTCCCAGCAATCCAGATTTTTTTGAGGATGATTATTATCCCACTGACCCAATATGGGACATGTCTATGCATTCGAAGTGGGGGATGATCATATCCTCTCATTGGAGCGGAGTTTGGTGATGCATTGGTTAATATACTAACTCTAGTAGATGAAGAATTATTTGACCCGGTTGGCGATTTGACTGAATTAGAAGCATTATTGGAAGGGAAGCCGACTGTGGAGAACAAGAAGTCACCAAAAGTAGAAGTGGTGGAAGAGGAAGAACACCCCAGCTGGCCCTTGGTAAGGAAGGGGCCTTTGAAGCAAGATCAGTCTTCTCGATATATGCCACGCATGAGGTTTGGTCTAGACATGTTTAAATTTTGGTGGTGTTACCCGTTTCGAATTTTTAAAACATTTTATAATTTCCGCATAAATTTTAACTGTTTTTGAGGTCCGGGTGGAATTGAACGGGTTAGACAATGTCCAGGTCAAAGAGAAACCCCCTGATTAAATTAAAGTGTGGGGAGGTTTTGTTGAGTTCGTATAGAGTCGTAGTTTGTAATTTTTTGTAGTGTTTTTGGAGTTGATATTGCTTCGGTATTTCTTTTGCTTTGTGTGTGCAGGTTTGAATCGTACCACTCGTACTCAATCGCCATTCGGGTGATTTGGGATCTGGTCATCCGATTTCAACGCAAATACCGAGCATGTCAGCTTGTCAGAGCCGATCGCGAATGGAATGCTATACGATTGGAGCTGGATTGGACGAGAGTTTTGGAGCTTGCGCGCTATATTACCATCTAAGTCCTTTCCAATTTTACCCTTGTTTTTTTATTCTTATTTATTTTTAGTCTTTTGAGTCGGTTTCCAACCTACATTGAGGGCAATGTAGAGTTTAAGTGTGGGGATGAGAAATTGTCGTTTAGTCTGTATATAGATTCATAAAATTTGAAAAAAAAATAGAAAATTTGAATAAATCCAAAAATAAAAATGAAAAATAGAAAATGTTTTTGGATTTTTTTTGCAAATAATGGAAGATGATAGAAAAACTGGGATTGGTTGGTTTTCAATATTTTATATATATGAGATAAAAAAGATAAAAGACGTGTTTTTCGAGATATATTGTAGGCCTAGTCGACTTAGAGGGTTCCATAGATTGTTTTAATATACCTTATATTTAAATTATGAAGTCTTGTGGGTTCTCAACTTGAAGGATATAGAGAAACTGAAACTGTTGAGGGTATAAAATGAGTCGTTATAAATATATAACCTATGAGTATTTTTGAATTAAATTGGCACATCTTATCCTTTTATCAGAATAAATCTGGATTCTGGTGGCGCCTAAAAAATTTCCATCATTCATTCATTTGAGCTATTTTTAAAATAACAAACGGAAGCCTATGGTATTAACCACTAGGATGGTGACTCGGGTGGGGTATACCCGCTAGGTGAGAGTTTAAAGAAAAAAATGTGATGCTTATGGTGTTTCCTACCGGGATAGCGACTTGGTGATAATGCCCTCTGAGTTGATCATGAAAAAAATTGCTAAAAAGCTCGAATTTCATCATCCATCATTCCATCAAATTTAACTTTAAAATACATAAGGGTTATATATATATATATATATATATATATATATATATATATATAAGATGGTAGATTTTTATTTTTGTTTTATAAGCTCGAGACGGGATTAGGTGGATTTGTTGACCTTGAGTGTGAGACCCTTAGATGAATTGACTCGATGCTAACATGAAAGGGGCCTGCAGTGGCGGATCTAGAAAATCTTTGTAGCGGTAACGTTTTATAAAAAACGGTAACGAAATCGAAAATCGTCAAAAAACGACAAATTTTTTCCAAAATTTACACTACCGCCGAAGCGCCAAGCGGTAGCGGAGGCAACCCCTTCTTGAATGGTAGATCCGCCCCTGAGGGCCTGATGAGTTGGTGTTTGGTTTAAGTGGATAAGTATACCGGTAATCGTGGTTAAACGTTTTGAGTCTTTTAAATTAAAGTAATCTAAAGTTTTGAAACTAGTGATCCTTGTGCTGATTCCATTAGCATAGTTTTTCGGGGACGAAAAAGGTTTAAGTGTGAGGATATTTGATATACTTTAGATTATACATATTTTTATAGCAATATTTCCTATGTTTTTGAGTAAATTTAGAGTTATTTTACTTGTAGTTGGTTCATATTTGATGATCGATGAGTTTAAAAGAAATGAGCTTAAAGAATGTATTATACCAAATTAATAAATATTATGCTTAATGATTTACAAATTGAGTTAGAAATTAATTGACTTTATTTAATTTGAACGTAAGTGTCATATGAGTAACTAGTAAATTTCCCGCGCGTTGCCGCAGCGTCGAAACGTAAAGTAACTCGAATTTATATCGTCTAATTAAAACGTAATATATTTGACTCGATTGTTCTCTGAGCGAAATTTATGTCAAAACGTAGATCAACTGAAAATGTACATAATAATAAACACGAAAACGTATTATATTTGACTCAACTTATTTGCGAAGTAATTTTACATCGAAACGTTAACCAACTTCAAAATAAGCCTGTTGCGACGGCGGCGAAACGTAAATTAACTTGAATTTATACCGTCTAATGAAAACGTACCGATTAAACGCGTACATAAAGTAAGTACAAAAACGTATAATATCCGAGCCTACTCATTTAAAAAAATTACGAAGAAACGTAAATCAACTTGAATTTATACTGACATTTACATAAAAATAAGCACGTAAAACTCGATTACAAAGTCTTTGGAAGTTGAGGGTTGTAAGTGTCAATCCTAAAAGTAGAAGGGTAAAAGTAAAAGAAAAAAAAAGACAACAAAAGACAAAAAAAGTTTTTCAAAATAAATTACGTCGAAACGTAAATCAACTTGAATGTATACCGATACTTACATAAACGTAGATCAACTGAAAATGTACATAATAATAAACACGAAAACGTATTATATTTGACTCAACTTATTTGCGAAGTAATTTTACATCAAAACGTTAACCAACTTCAGAATAAGCCTGTTGCGACGGCGACGAAACGTAAAGTAACTTGAATTTATACCGTCTAATGAAAATGTACCCGATTAAACACGTACATAAAAGTAAGTACAAAAACGTATAATATCTGAGCCTACTCATTTAAAAAAATTTACTAAAAAACGTAAATCAACTATACCGACACTTACATAAAAATAAGCACGTAAAACTCGATTACAAAGTCTTTGAAAAGTTGAGGGGCTGTAAGTGTCAATCCTGAAAGTAGAAGGGTAAAAGTAAAAGAAAAAAAAGACAACAAAAGACAAAAAAAAAGTTTTTAAAAATAAATTATTTCGAAACGTAAATCAACTTGAATTTATACCGACACTTACATAAAAATAAGCACGTAAAACTCGATTACAAAGTCTTTGGAAAGTTGAGGAGTTGTAAGTGTCAATCCTGAAAGTAGAAGGGTAAAAGTAAAAGGAAAAAAAGACAAAAAAAAAGTTTTTAAAAATAAATTATGTCGAAACATAGATCAACTTGAATTTATACCGACACTGACATAAAAAAAAATGTAAAATTTGATTAAAAAGTCTTTAGAAAGTTCAGAGATTATAAGTAGCAATCTTAAAAAGTTGAAAAGTAAATATAAAAAAAAAGAATAAAAAAGAAACCAAATGCAATAAATGGATGCCACTTACATTCTACTACTGTACATCCATCTTGTACCTGTAAGTATATACAATTTGTCAATAAATATTGAGCTTATATTAATTCTAATTTTTGGATCCATGGGCTAAAAGAGATAGGAGGCGTCAGATTGTATTCACACCAAAGTCAAGATCATAAAAGGCATAAAGTGAAAATAGATGATAAGAATATAATTAATTTGGTTTGGACCGATTGGGACACAAGATATTGGGCCGGATGAAGTCTTAGGGGCTTACTGTTGAACTTGGGTTTTAGTCCAAATAAAACATGAAGTAACCTGAACTAATTGGGGATATACCTACGGTCCGAGGCAGCATCATCACTAGGGTGGGGACCATACGACAGGAGGTAAGGAAAGAATAAGAGGAGAACGATTTTAGGGCATGTTTGGCTAAACTTTTTAAAACAACTTATTAACTTATTGGCTTTTTGAAAAGTCATAAACTTCAAAAAGTCTGTTTGTCAATGAGTGTTGATGACGTATGTATACCAAGTCCCTAACTAAAAACGTAAGGACAAGTCGAGAAGCTCAAATAAACAATAACCAATTAAACATAAATAAAAGCAAGGCCAGAACAAGTAAGGCAACTAGCTCCCGACCAGAGCTGAACCAGTATGAGGGAGCTGCCGTTACTGTAGCACATCGGGAATAGTATAACAAAGGTCAAACTGACTTGACCTTTTACCAAAAGCACAAGCAAATGCCTCGAGACACACAAACCTGCGCACTTACAATAAAAGGCAAGGCTTTTTCCTGCAAGCAAACAACAGTAAAGAATATGCTTACCCAATGGGAAGGCGACAGCTGGCGAGGGGACTTCCTTAGGCAGATCACTTGGTGTATAAAAGGAAGAACTTTGAGCCAGCCTAAGGTATTCACACTTCACTCTCTCACTCTAAAACTCTTTACTACATTATGCTAAGACTCTTAAGAACCAATAACTGATTCTCACGCCGGAGTCCAAACGCGGGAGGCCTCCGCTCACGTTAAGGCTAACGGTGTTCTTTGTCCGCAGATTCCAGCCAATGAGCTTCCCCCGGAGTCGATCCTAGACCTTCCTCCCTGCCATATCCTTTGTTGTTTTAACAAGTGTGCCCACCGTGGGACTGCGCTACTTAGAACAGCCATTGTGGTAGTACAACCCTGTTCCTAAGTTCTCATTTTCCATATGGCCGGAAAGGATCACTCCCAAAAAGAAGTCTCCGGCAGTTCCTTTTCCCTGTCCGACTGTCACACCGGGGATGGGCAGCTCACCTAGCAACACGGACAGACTAAATGTCGTACCGACTACAGGAGGTACTCAACTGTTCCAAACACCTCCTGCTACACGTGTTGGGCCTTCCTCACCCATCGAGGTTCTATTCCGGTAAACACCATGGATATAACACCGGAAGGGGTAAGAAATAACTTCATACAGCTGAGGGAACTACTGAATAGCTACGTACGTGAAGAACAAACCAAGGGAGTGAGGTTACGCTTGTCTTATGATGAGCCTGAGGTTACACTTGCACCCATGCCTCCTCCTTTGTGTACCACTACTTCCCCTAGTATCACTCGAGCTTCCCCGAGCCCTAACACGCGTTTCCCTACGGAAGGTACACTTGGGGAAGAGAGCGGTCACTCCGGCTCCCCTTATCAACCTTCCTCAAGATATCATGAATACACAGTCGAGCAGCTCCTTCAACAGGCTCAGGTAGTCTCGCCTCCTCCGCAAACGACCTTTGCAGAAGCACTCAGGTCCTTACCGCTGGCTAGCAGAGCTGTGGCCACAAGCTTGTCGCCGTTCACCAGTCTTCACCCGGGTTGCATGCCACAAGCTTGTCGCCGTTCACCAGTCTTCACTCAGGTCCTTACCGCTGGCTAGCAGAGCTGTGGGCTCCCGGTCAGGAACATCACCTCCTTCGATGACTTGTATAAAAGTTTCCAGTCAAACTTTACCCCATAAAAGAAGTGAACAAGGGATGCTACGGTCATGCATCAGATCCAACAAAAGGACCATGAAGACCTTCGAACCTTTGTAGAAAGATTCAAACGAGAAGGTTTGATGTATAGTGGGGCAACTGAAAAAATGAGGGTCTCAGCCTTCATGAATGCCATAAGGCCTAAGAAGTTGCTAAGAAGGTTTCACGAGAACAATCCTCAAATGATGGAGGAAGCCTTTGAACGAGCAGAGTCGTTCCTCAAAGGAGAAGAAGCTTTAGAAAGGCATGCCTCGAAGAAAAGAGAGCATGGTAGCTGGAGAGACCAACCTTCCTCGTCCAAGAGGCCTCGTTTCCAGTCTTTCCCAGAAAGACGACCATTCAGACCCTACGAGGGAAGAAGGTTCGAAGATAAAAGAAGATCCCCCCGTTCGAGTAGAGAAAAAGATAAACATATCTTTACCCTACTCACAAAGACACCCCAAGAAATCCTGTCAACAGAGGAGGTCAAATACTCCTTCAAGCCACCTCGATCCCTGGCAAAGCCAGTCAACAAGAGAGATTCAACCAAGTTTTGTGCCTTTCATAACGACACAGGGCACCAAACTAATGATTGTTATCAGGTGAAGAAAAGGATCGAAGAGGCGGTTAAGTCGGGGAGCTGGCTCACCTAGTAAAAGAAATCAAGGAGAAAAAAGAAAGCAAGAAAGAATTCAAATGTCAACATGGTGTGGGGGGAAGAGAATCAAGAAGAAAAAAGGAGAAGAATCACCCCTTGGAACCAAGAGGTCATACGTTTCTCCCCAACAAAGTCAAGAGATAGAACGGATCTTCCAATCATTGTAGAGGCATAATTGGAAGGGAAGGTCATCAATAGGGTGTACATGGATCCCGGGGCAGCATCAAACGTCATGTACCAGAGATGATTTAGTCAACTCAGTGACGACACAAGATCCCGATTGAAAAGTACAGATACAACCCTAAGAAGCTTCACATGGAAAAAGGTGCAGCCCCTGGGAAAGCTAACCCTAAGCTTGTGCCTCAGGGATGGTGACCTGGCAAGAACGAAGGAGCTGATATTCATAGTAATAAGCTCCCCCTCCAACTATAACACGCTGATAGGAAGGCCAGGCCTCGCTGCCTTCGACGCTGTGGTCTCCCTAGTCCATGGCATGGCAAGATTCCCAACCGATAAAGGCATAGCATCGCTGGTCCCAACAAAGGAGGCATTGTTAGTCGCATCGATGGAAATAGAAGCAGGGGAAGGTAGCGAAGTCAAAGACAGTCCTGACGAGGAGGTAAGCATAAATAGCTCCTTCCCAGAACAGAAGATCAGAATAAACAATCACCTCCCAGAAGCTACAAAACAAAGGTTAAAACAACTCCTGAGGGAAAATGTGGGAGTATTCGCTTGGAGCCCAAGCGACATGATAGGAGTACGAGACACGTAGCTGAACATTTGCTGAACATTGCTTAAACATACAAACCAGTGACCCAAAAGAAAAGAAGCCTAGCTCCCGAACGAAGCCAAGCTGCATGTCGGGAGGTGAAAAAACTGGTTGAAGCTAACATCTTAAGAGAGGTAAAATACCAATCCTGGTTAGCTAACCCGGTAATGGTGAAGAAACCCGATGGATCGTGGAGAATGTGTGTTGATTTTAAGGACTTAAACAAGGCATGTCCCAAAGATTGTTACCCCCTACCAGAGATAGATTAGAAAGTAGATTCACTCACCGGGCATAGGTTCAAGTGCTTCCTTGATGCTTATAAAGGGTATCATCAAATCAAAATGGCAAAAGAAGATGAAGAGAAGACGACGTTTCACACCAACCAAGGGATTTTTTGTTATACTAAAATGCCCTTTGGATTGAAAAACGCCGGGGCCACATACCAAATGCTCATCGGCAAAGCCTTCTCCGAGCAAATCGGATGGAACATGGAAGCATACGTTGATGACCTAGTGATAAAAAGCAAAAGTGAAGAAGACATGTTGCAAGACATCAAGGAAACATTCCACAACCTCAACAAAATCAACATGAAGTTGAACCCAAGCAAATGCTCGTTCGGGTACGAGGATGGGAGGTTCCTTGGTCACGGGGTAGGGAAACAAAACATCAAGGCCAATCCAAACAAGGTTCAAGCTATCACACAAATGAAATCACCAAAAACAAAGAAGGAAGTCGAAAGCTTGAACGGGAAGATCGCAGCCCTCAAACGGTTCCTCCCTAAGTCGGCAGAAAGGTCGCTCCCGTTCTTCCGAATGTTAAAGAACTATGCTAACAAGAAAGGCTTCGAATGGACGGAAGAGGCTGAACAAGCCTTCTCAGCACTCAAAGAGCTCCTTGCCTCATTACCTGCCATGGCAGCACCATCAAAAGACGAGACAATCACCGTCTACTTTTCTTCAGGTTAAGAAGACACCTTCCCTGTCAATATAACCAAAAGGAAACAAGCACTAATGTTTCACTAAAATATATTGTCACAGGTCAGGAAGCCATAAGCTCCGTGCTTCTGGTAGAAAGGGAAGAAAAGCAGATACCGGTATACTTTGTAAGCAAGGCCCTAAAAATGGCAGAAATTAACTACTCTCCAATAGAGAAGCTGGTTCTAGCCTTGGTCCATACAACAAAAAGGCTAAGAAGGTATTTCCAAGCTCACCCCATCCAAGTATTAACTGATCAACCGCTGAGAACCATCCTGGAAAAGCCTGACCAAGGAAGGCCTACAAGGGGCAAGTGCTGGCTGATTTTTTAACAGAAATGCCAAGAATCAAGGAGGTTAATGAAGTAGAGGAGGAAAAATCTGAAACGATAGTGGCAGAAAGTGGACGTTATTCACAGATGGAACATCCAGTATAGAAGGTTCCGGGGCAGGTCTCATCATAACGGACCCTCACGGAACCGAATATACTTATGGACTACGTCTTGATTTTCCTTGTACCAACAATGAGGCAGAATATGAAGCATTGTTAGCCGGCCTCAGAATAGCAAAGGCATTGGGGGTTAAAGAGCTTAAGGCCTTCATCGATTCAAAGCTAGTGGCAAGCCAGGTGAAAGGAGAATGCACAGCAAGGGAACCATCAATGATACAGTACAAAGAGAAGGTGAAAGCATTGATGGAAAGTTTTGAATCCTGTTCGTTAACCCAAGTGTCTCGAACAAGAAATAAGCAAGCCGATGCCTTGAGCAAGCTGGCTTCCCTAACCTTTGCACACTTAACGAAGAAGGTGTTGGTAGAAGTAATCAAAAAGAAAACAGTGGAAGAAGAGGAGGTCAATGATGTAGTCAAAGAAGAGCAAGAATCATGGATGACCCCGATACAAAAATACCTTGAAGAAGGGAAGCTCCCCCAGGAAGAATCAGAAGCTATAAGAATCAAGGAAAAAGCTAACCAATGTGTAGTGGAGGAAGGGAAGCTTTACAAGAAAGGCTACCTTCCCCACTGCTAAGGTGTGTCGGTCCCAATCAAAGCACCTACTTGATCAACGAGGTGCATGAAGGTATATGCAGTGCACATGCGGGAGTAAGAACAATAGTGGGGAAGCTAATGAGCATGGGCTACTACTGGTCCATGATGCACAAAGACACAGTCGAAGTCATCCACAAATGCGAATCATGTCAGCTACATGCCCCAGTAAAGACAAGTCCGAAGCCCGACCTAGTCCCCATCCTGGCAGCATGGCCATTTTACAAATGGGGTATGGACATCGTAGGACCATTCCCCACAGCAGCTGGCCAGGTCAAATTCCTCCTAGTAGCGGTAGACTACTTCACCAAATGACCGGAGGTAAAGCCATTGGCAAAAATAACAGGAAAAAATGTGATAAATTTTGTATGGGACAACATTGTATGTAGATTTGGGCTACTGGGAGAGATAGTAACTGACAACGGCAATCAGTTTGTAGAAAAAACCATTCAGCACATGGTGCCAAGAATTGCAAATCAAGCAGGTCTTAAGCTCAGTTTGTTACCCACAATCTAATGGGCAAGTAGAAAGGATAAATAGAAGTATCGTAGAAGGGCTGAAGACCAGACTGGGAAGGTATGGGAAACACTGGGTGGAGGAGCTCCCCAGTGTGTTGTGGGCTATCCGAACGTTGGAAAAACAAGTTACCAAAGAACCCCTTATAGCCTGGTGTATGGCTCCAAAGCGGTGATACCAGCAGAGGTGGGGGGTACAAACGCTAAGAAGCTCAAGAAGGCAGGAAGCACCCAACGAAACGGAAATCCTGCTAAACCTAGACCTGCTGGAAGAAGCCAGAGAAGCTGCCCTAATTCGAGAAGCAAGATACAAGAAAAGGTTAGAAGGTTACTACAACAAAAGAGTCAAAAAAGAAGCCTTCTAGCCAGGAGACCTCGTCTTAAGGAACAATGAAGCAAGCAAAATGGAAAACACTGGAAAAATGGGCCCAAAATGGGAAGGTCCATATGTTATAAAAGAAGCACATCAGGGAGGCTCCTATAAGCTGGAAACCCCACAAGGCAAGAAGGTCCCGAGACATTGGAACGGGAAGCACTTGAAATAATTCATAGTGTGATTGATCATTGTAATGGTTGAATGAACCTGTACTTGGCTGTAATCAGTTTTAATGAAAACACAAACAACTACTTTTGTTAACAAGAATTATTGTTCTATTCTAAGGGTGAGCTCCTCCAAATCAAGCTCCATGGGATCCAACACTATATCTACCCATGAAAAAGGGATGAGCTCCTAGGCCATATCGCTCAGCGGGGAACAAGGCACTATACCTTCCCGTATAAAGGGTGAGTACCTAAAACAATACAACTCCATGGATCGAACACACTTAAGAAATAACTCCATGTAAAAGGGTAAGCACCTTACAACAAATGCTTCATAGGAAAATTAAAGAATGATACCTATGTAAATATACCACAAAAATGTGGACTAGAAAAGAGATAGAACACAAAAAATGCATCGGTTCTTTGATAGAAGAATGAAGGATAGGTGACTGCAACACTTAACCAAAATTCGTCTAGAATAGGCATTGCAAAAAGATAAGATATTCATACATTACATCACGAACAAGAAGAAAAAACACTGACCATTACACTAACAAATACAAAAGGCTAAAATTCCCACAAAGAACCATAAAGCTATACATGCTCCCACAAAAGCAAAACAAAATATTGGAAGGCACAAAGGGAGACAACAAAAATATAACAAAGTCATAAAACATAATAAACATTCCAAAAGGCCTAAAACCCCTAAGGGGGTAGCCTAAGTCAT
Source organism: Scalesia atractyloides (assembly GCA_947069175.1). NCBI lineage: Eukaryota > Viridiplantae > Streptophyta > Magnoliopsida > Asterales > Asteraceae > Scalesia > Scalesia atractyloides. The sequence continues at coordinate 72,255,845 of CAMTDV010000005.1, read as the reverse complement.
ATTACAAGATAACCCATAAAGGGCAAAGTACAATACTTCCTAAACATGAAGGTTAAAGAAAGTAAAACATTGAGCCACTACTGCCAACATCGAAAAACCATTGCTTCAAGGAAGGTCATCATACAAGCCATCAAGGTCAACATCCCCACCTTCAGGAGCAGAGGAACTAGCTCCCTTGGGAGATGGGGGTGGGGGAACATCAGCAGGAACGGAGGAGGTAGTCGCAGGGTCATAACCTTGAAAAATCTTTTCACCCTCTTCAGCAGGGTTAGCTCCCCGGTCTTGAGCACCAGATTCAAACAATGGCAGTTTCACGGGGGGAGAAGGCAGTAGCTGCCTACAAAGATCCAAGTTCAGACCCTCTGGCTCCAAAGCCTGCAGCTCAGCGATAGGGCGGTTCACCATCTAAGACAAGCTCTCAACATACGGATAGGAAAGAGCCTCCATTTTCCTCACAGCAGCAAAGTCATTTAAAGACTCAGGCTTGTAGGAGGGAAGCCCCTCTACAGCTTCCCCACCAGCGATTGCCTCAGAAGCAGCAACAAGTCCTGTAAAGCGTCCATGTGCCATAGCCTTAGTATAAATACCTGCAAGATGCTTGTTGAACTCCTGGCTGTGTAGAAGAAAAGTCACAAACTAACGAACACCAGACCCAATCAACCACTCCCTATCCTCGGTCAAACTCTTGACTTGCTGCCTCAGCTCTTCAACAATTGCCTCATGAGCAGTACGTTCCTTCCTAAACGATAACCTTTCAGCACCAAACTCAGCTCTCTCTTTAGCTAACTGATTACTAAAATCAGCCAATTGCCCGGCATATACCTCAACCTTCCTAGCTTCCTCATTCCTTTTAGCCAAAGAAGAGGCAAGCTGCCCCTCAAGGTCATTTACCTTAGCTTGATGAGTAGCTAAAAGATCAGAAGATTCCTTAAGCTCAGCTTCCTTCTTCGACAAAGCTTCAGTAAGATCAACATTCCGGCTAACCGAGTTAGCCCAGCGTTCGAGATCATCAGGAAGGGAGGTTATCAAACGGGCAGCTTGAGTAATGATACGGTAGGCCGAGTCCTCATCAGACAATTGCGAATGTAGCTCTTACTCAGCAGGAGGAGTAACATTCCGGATAAGATCATGGCGCACCCTACCGCTCTTTAAGGTGTCTGAAACAGTAATCTTTCAACTAGGACAAAAATAGCATGTACCGGCCCCTTCCCTGATTCAGCAGATTGCTTTCCCTCCTAAGTATCACCCAACTTACCCTTAACCGAGGACTTAGCTGCCTCACCATCACCACTTTTCTCAACATGAATCCCAGAAGAAGCCTTATGAACACCTCCCTCAGCGGAGGAACTTGCAAGAGAAATCTTCACCTTCTTCGAAGTCTTAGAAGCCTTGACAGGCTTCTCATGAAGTTTCCTCTTTGTCTCGTTTAACTTTTGAACAACGGCAGAAAGACGAGGAGAAGAGGCACCAACTCCCTCACCACTAACCTGGCTCCTCAGGCACATTACCTCCCTCGACAGATGCATCACCTCCCTCACCAACAAGTTCAGAAGCCTCCTTCTTAACAACCTTAACCCCAGTAATGGAAGCAATAAGGCTAGCATCATCCTCATCGCCACTATCAGCAGATATCAGATCAGAAGATTGGGGAACATATTTGGAAGCTAACATCCCCCTAGTCAAGCGACGACCTGTGGAGGCAAGCTTCTTGGCAGAAGGAGCATCAGAAATAGGCTGCACAGGTACATTTTGGAAATCACCACCAGTACGAACATGCTGAGTACGAAGAACAATAGAAGGAGCACCTTCAGCAAGCTGCCTCATCTCAATTTCGACACCAGTAGCATCGTTCATCTCAAGAAAATCTAAAGCACTCATCTCTGCAAAAGAAAACAAGCAAGATAATTAGAACAAAATAAGATGATCAAGTTAGTAACAAACACAACATACCCTTGTCATTAAAGAAAAATACGGGCTCATGATGGGATTCAGGCCAATCCTGGCTTATACCCAACATAACTAGAAGCTCCTCCGGGTAGGCCTTAAGCCTCAAACGATAGGGACAAAGTTTGAGGAGCAACTCTTGGTTAACACTCTTCACATCCGGTTCTTTCTCATTCAAAGCTTCAGAAAACTTTCGAGGAACAACACAAAAGGGAAGCAGATCATGAGAAATAAAGAAAAATTGATTTTTCCAGGCATAAGTGTGACCAACAGTGGTAACTAAAAGGGAACTCTCACAAGGGGCCTTCTCGAGAGTATACCAATCTCCATTCCGGGCAAGCCGGAAGAATCGCTGGAACATCAACAGATCAGGCTCATAACTTAGGGCTCGATAGAGTATCTCAAAGAACATGATACGAGCAATACCTACCGGAGCTAATTGACCCAATGACAACCGGAAATACTTAAGAACACTAAGAAAGAAGTTGGAAAAAGGGTATCTCAAGTTCGGTTGATCCAGAATGCGAGTGTAAAAAACCAAAAACCCCTCCGGACATTGGTCGGCGGTCATCTCACCAGGAACCCTAATTTCAAGACTAGAATTGATACCATGATAAAGAACAAACTGCCTAATTTCAGACCCAGTAAGTTTTGAAAACTGAAGAGCAATGTTAGAAGCCATGAAGAGAAAGAAAGACGTACTGGAAAATTATATATCGCCGGAAAAACACGGAAATATCTGACCAAAGGAAACAGGGAAGAACTTGGAAGGTTTTTGAATGAAAAGATAAAGGGAACGGTTACTTTATAAGATCAATGAAGCACTAATCCCGATTTTAGTGGAGAAATATATGGCCAGGATGTAACCGTCGGAAACTGTCAGGGGAACTACTCATCACCTACTGCAGCGTCAAATCAATCGCTTCCTGACAGGCGGCTAAGCCAAGTGGGCATTAAATGAGGAGGGATCCAAATCGCCAGGGGTAAAACAGACCACATCAAGGGAGCTCACCTCCCTGGCCTAAAAAAGATTAGAAAGGAATAGTCTAAGTCATAAGTATCGCTACCATAAGAAGATACCAACACTTATGACTGGGGGGCTGATGACGTATGTATACCAAGTCCCTAACTAACAACGTAAGGACAAGTCGAGAAGCTCAAATAAACAATAACCAATTAAACATAAATAAAAGCAAGGCCAGAACAAGTAAGGCAACTAGCTCCCGGCTAGGAGCTGAACCAGTATGAGGGAGCTGCCGTTACTGTAGCACCTCGGGAATAGTATAACAAAGGTCAAACTGACTTGACCTTTTACCAAAAGCACAAGCAAAGGCCTCGAGACACACAAACCTGTGCACTTACCATAAAAGGCAAGGCCTTTCCTGTAAGCAAACAACAGTAAAGAAGATGCTTACCCAATGGGGAAGGCAACAGCTGGCGAGGGGACTTCCTTGGGCAGATCACTTGGTCTATAAAAGGAAGAACTTTGAGCCAGCCTAAGGTATTCACACTTCACTCTCTCACTCTAAAACTCTTTACTACATTATGCTAAGACTCTTAAGAACCAATAACTAATTCTCACGCCGGAGTCCAAACGCGAGAGGCCACCTCTCGTGTTAAGGCTAACGGTGTTCTTTGTCCACATATTCCAGCCAAGGAGCTTCCCCCGGAGTCGATCCTAGACCTTCCTCCCTGCCATATCCTTGTTTTAACAAGTGTGTTTGTGAGAGGAAAAGTCATAAGCTCCAAAAAGTCACTCCATACTGACTTTTCCAAAAAGTCATAAGCTATTTTGAAAAGCTAAGCCAAACATGGCCTTAAAGGTGGAAAAATATTTTTGATCAAGTTTCGAGTGAGAGAACGAAGATTACGTTCAGTTCGCAAACAGTTCAGTTTTGATTTTTTATTTCGTTATATTATTCAAACTATTGAACATGATTTGTTATTTATTTGCGACTTGTTTCTTATTTTTGATTATGATTCTTGGCTAAACTCCTGATCACTTCCTAGGTTAAGATGATTACCATGTTTTGACCTTTATTTCATCGGTTTATGGATTTGTTATGTGGCAAGGGCGAAGGTTAGAAGGGCCCGGGGGGGGGGGGGGGGGGGGGCTGAGCCCCCTGACTTTTCGCTCAGAGTGTTATACATGTAGTTTTCGTATAGAAATTTTTGGGTATATACGTTTTCGACCCCCCGGTTCTATAGAAATTTTTGGGTATATATGTTTTCGACCTCTCGAATAATATCTCAAGCTTCGCCACTGTTATGTCGGTTTAATATTAAAGTAAAAGACTTTGGTTTTAATGTTTAGATGTTCATGCGTATTTAATGTTGTTTGAATCTTATCACATGTTTCACTTGCATTATTGTGGATGTCTTCCATGTATGAATGCCAGTTAGGTCGTGGACTGTGTGTTAGCGATTAGTTTGCGGTTAATAGGCCAATTAATCGTAGAAACTGTGATTAAGTTTTGAATAGGGTTAAGTATTATACCAGTCTTGATAGCTAAGAGGTGAGAGGTTGTCTGTCTGTCTTTAGTGTTAGATTGCTAGGGTTAGATACTTTGAGAGAAGACCACCTTACTTGCCCTTTCACAATTTGCTTATCGAGTCTAATAATAAAACCATAGTTATCTGTGACTTTCCGCTGAGAGGTAGATTGTCTAGAGGGTACTTTATTATTATAGTAGGGAAGCCCGAGAGGGAATCCTCTAAACAGGTAGTTAAACAACTTATTAGGTTTCCATAGGTGTCTTCTTGAGAAGGGCCGAGGTTCCTGTTCGGTTATCCTATAGGTTTAGTATCTTAAGATCCCGGTTTCACATTAGTTCCATAAACGATAGAACGTGTCAAGCATGTGTAGGATTCTAGCCTAGGTAGTGCTTTCCCATCATCTGAATTCGTCCACATTCTTAGTTCGTGTCTCCGTCCGCTTTAGTTAACTTTAGTTAATTTTAATTAATTGTAATTTTAGAATATTTAGAACCCCCCTCCCCCTAAACAACAAAACAAGTTAAGTCGTGTCAGTCTTAGATAAGTGATTCGAGTCTAGTTAACGTAGTTAGAGAGTCTCGTGGGTTCGATACTCAGACTTACTTAGGCTATATTGCATTGATCAGTACCCTTGCCAGTTGTGTGGTCTAGGTTTTAAAGAGTCCTAGTTTATAACCTTAAAATTTAGAGTGTCTAGTTTAGGGTTAAAATTAGTTAGTTTTTATAGACCGCTTTTAGCACATTAATTTTTTGGCGCTGTTGCCGGGGACTCTTGGCGATTGCGTTTATTAGCTTTGATAAGCTTAACATAAAATCTGTGCTGCTTGTCATTTTGTTTTGTGTTTTTCGTGGTGAGTCTAGTTGTTTTTTGGATAATGAGTCGTAGGAGTCTAATTGTCCGTGTCCTTTTGTTTTTTGAGTCTAGTAAAAATATGTGAAATTTGTGGTGGGCCTCATTTTACAGTTAAATGCACACAATATGAGGGATGCTCTGCAGATTATTATGCTAACCCGTTTGTGCAACCGCAACGATATCATTCACAGGGTTATTCCACTTATCAGTATGATGACCCGTATCAGCAGTCATGTCGAGCAGAAAGGAACCCATTTTTATTGGAGATGCTTCGACAACAAAAAGAGATGGCAGTTGAATTAGCAGAAATAAGGAAAAGATTGAACGCACCGGTAGTACAGGTAGAGCCAGAGACTACAATGGACATCTCAGTCCCACCTTCGGTTCAGCAGGAAGAACGAGAAGAGAATACGGGTAAGTTCATAATTGATTTTTCGTGTAGTAGTGAAGAGATAGATGCACAACTGGTTGTATATAAAAGATTGAAGGGAGAAGACCCAGAGGAAGAAGGAGGAGAGAAAGAAGATGAGCAACCTCCCAGCAATCAAGGTATTTTTGATGATGATTATTATCCCACTGACCTAATATGGGACATGTCTGATGTATCAGAAGTAGGGATGTCATATCCTCTCATGGGAGACGGAGTTTGGTGATGAGTTGGCTAATCTACCAACTCTAGTAAATGAAGAACAATTTGACCCGGTTGGCAATTTGACTGAATCAGTAGCATTATTGGAAGGGAAGCCGACTGTGGAGAACAAGAAGTCACCAAAAGTAGAAGTTGTGGAAGAGGAAGAACGCCACAGCTGGCCCTTGGTAAGGAAGGAGCCTTTGAATCAAGATCAGTCTTCTCGATATATGCCACGCATAGGTTCATGTCTAGGTAAGTTTAAATTTGGTGGTCTGACCCTTTCGAATTTGTAAAACATTTTATAATTGCACCTTTAAATTTTTAACTGTTATAGAGGACCGGGTGGAATTGAACAGGTTAGACAAGGTCCAGGTCAAAGAGAACCTCTTGATTAAATTGAAGTGTGGGACGTTTCCTGGAGTTTGTATAGAGTCGTAGTTTTTAATTTTTTGTAGTTTTTTAGAGTCGATATTGCTTAGGTATTTCTTTTGTTTTGTGTGTGCAGGTTTAAATCGTACCACCCATACTCAATCGCCATTCGGGTGATTTCGGAGCTGCTCATTAGATTTCAACGCAAATACCGAGCATGTCAGTTTGTCAGAGCCAATCGTGAATGGAATGCTATACCATCAGAGCTGGATTTGACGAGAGTTTTGGAGCTTACGGCTATATTACCAGCTAAGTCATTTCCAATTTTGCCATTGTTTTTTTATTCTTATTTATTTTTAGAGTTTTGACTCGTTTCCATCCTACATTGAAGGAAATGTGGAGTTTAAGTGTGGGGATGAGAAACTGTCGTTTAGTCTTTATATAGGAGTCATTTGAGTCATAAAATTTGAAAAAAAAAAATAGAAAATTTGAATAAATCCAAAAATAAATATTAAAAAATAGAAAATTTGAATAAATCCAAAAAAACAAAATCATCATTCGCCTTTTCTGACTCTACCCTCCAATCTAAACCACCGAGCTTTGACTTCACACCAAAGTCTCACCCCATAATTCCCCACCACCTTCCCGTCCTCCGCGTCGCCACCCGTTGTTCAAATGGCCAACAATCATACCATCCACCAACGCTCTACCGCCGGTTACACTGGTGCAAACTCACCCATCACCATCCCCGCCATCAACAATGACAAATCTTGGCAAATACCGTCTTACATCATGACTACTATCACCAAATCATGCCAATTTCACGGTCGTGATGACGAGGATGCTCAACTCACATTAACCACCTCACTCGCCACCGCAACATTTTCAATCTTGAAGGTGTCGGGAATGACGCCCGTTTCCTTCAAGTTTTCCCTTTTTTACTAGCGGGCCGAGCAACCACATGGCTTGATTCGCAGCCACCTTACATGTTCACCACCTGGGCAGGCCTTCGAGATTCTTTCCTTGCTAAATACTTTCCACCTGCGAAAGCATCTTGCCTTCGTGATCAGATCCATTCGTTCTGGATGTAGCCTGATAAGTCATACCACTTAGCTTGGGAAAGATTCCAAACTTACTCTCCCTTGCTCTCAACACGGTTTATCTGATTGGGCACTTGCAGAGAAATTCTACAACGGTCTCGTCCCCGAAACCTGAGCCCGATTTGACACTTCAGTAGGAGGCCACCTTATGGGTAATAACAGTGGCCGAATACAATGACCTGTTTAGAGTTTCGCATATTCCGATATTGATCATCGAGCTACCAACAGGACTTCCATTCCTGTGTCTAGTACTCCTTAGGCCGGTCAAGGAGTACACCAAGTTAGCTTGTAAACAACGTAGCTGTTGCTCTAGAGAGTTTTAAGAGAGAGAGGTTAGCAAAGAGATCCAATAGTTGAAGGCAAAGGTAGATATGCGTGAGGTTTGTAGGGGAGGTGACGATACTATTAGTGTCCAACTGCTCACTGAGGAGCAAGTTGATTTCATCACGGGTCAAAACCGAGGTCAAACAAACCCGTTTACCAATAACAACTCAAACTATAGTTCGAATTGGCGTCGTAACAATAACATTTTCCATTCTTCCGGTAACCCCCTTGGTTCCAAACAGGTTCAACTCAAAACAGGGGGCAGGGTCAATTCTATAGTGGGGGTTCAAATAATCAGGGTTAGTATTTTGGTGGGGGTTCGCAGGGCCAGTTTAGTTCAGGGGTCCAAATAGGCAATATCCTAGTGGGGGGTCAACCAGTGAAGGTTCAAACAACCAAGACTTGGCTAGTGGTCTAGATAAATTAAATCCATTTATCCAATTGCTTGTTAAAGACCAAACCACACAAAGAACCTTAGAGGACCACGCCACACCCCTAAAGAACAATCATTCTAACTTTTTAGATCTTCAGAGGCAAGTCAGAGACATTGCTCGTCAGTTGTAGGAGAGGCCACCTGGTCATTTCTCTGGTAACACCAATCGAACCTGTCTGGCCAAAACAAAGACATTTCAACCCGTAGTGGTACAACCCTAGGAGAGGTAGTTAGACTGGAGATAGTTGAGGAAGAAGAAGAGGAGCCTGTAGATGAAAAGATCGAGATGGAGTCTCCCTGTAAAGTGCACGCTAGGTTAAACCCATCAATTACCGCACACACCAAGGAGCCTCAAGTCGAGAGGAGCGTAGAAAAGCGACTCATAGAGGTTAGGCCGTCACCAATCATAGATATTTCAAGCATCCCAGACCCCGCCCGCCTTAAGAATCAGAAATATTCTAAGGAATACGGGTAATTTTTTGACATGTTCAAACAGTTGAAAAACAATCTTCCGTTTATCGAATCTCTTCAATCCATGCCCAAATACGTAAGATTCTTAAAGGATCTTCTTAAACACAAAGATAGGTTAGGGGAGCTTTCTAACATCCCTTTGAATGGGGGGGGGGGGGGGTGTTCCGCCGTTGTCTTGAACAAGGTTTCGAAAAAGTTGACGGATGCTGGCCTTTTCACCATTCCATGCCTCTTTGAGAGTCACTGAGTGGAGAGCCTTAGCCGATCTAGGTGCTAGAATCAACCTCATGCCCTACTCACTGTATGGAAACTAGGCTTAGGAGAGTTGTCACCCACCCGCATGTCCTTGTCTTTAGCTGATCGGTCAGTCAAATATCCTCGTGGCATAGTCAAAAAGCTCTTAGTTAAGGTCGATAAGTTCGTCTTTCCTGTAGACTTTGTCATCCTTGATATGGAAGTTGATGAGGAATTTCCTATCATCTTAGGACATCCGTTCTTGTGTATCGCAAAGACCATCATTGATGTCTTTGACGGTAACATCACTCTTCGAGTCGGTGAGGAAAAGGTAACATTCGAGGTAGCCTGTTCCATGCAACACCCTAGTGGTTCCAACGATTATAGTTGTCCGTGTCACTCGGTCTATTTCATCGAATCTTTCTTATCGTGCGTTGACCAGTGTTTTAATTTCATTAGTGGAGCCGATTTAGTAGGAGAGAGGGTTGTTGAGGAATTTGAGGAGGTTGTCGAAGAGAGTGAAGATGATGAGGGGATCGACTGGATTCCCGAAGTGTTAGAATTGAGTGAGGTTAGGGATGAGAGCGAGAGGTTCCCATAGAGACACCCGCACCCTTAGAGCTTAAGGTCCTTCCATCCCATTTAGAGTACGCTTTCCTAGGTGAGGGGTTAAACTTACCCGTTATTATTTCATCTAAATTGTCAGAGGAAGAGATATCTAGGTTATTAGTGGTTTTAAGGGTGTAAAAAGAGGCCATTGCATGGAAACTTTCGGATATCAAGGGCATAATCCCCGCCTATTATACCCACCAGATACTCATGTAAGATGAATATAAGCCGGTGGTGCAACCCTAACGGCTCAATCCGAACATGCAAGAGGTAGTGAAGAAGGAGGTCCTCAAATTGTTAGATGTTAGGGTGATCTACCCCATTTCCGATTCACCGTGGGTTAGATAGACCCAAGTTGTCCCAGAGAAGGGGGGATGCCAGTAGTTATGAATGAGAAAAATTAGCTTATCCCATCCGTACGGTCACTGGTTGGCGCGTGTCGATCGACTATTGAAAGTTAAATGACGCCACCCGGAAAGATCACTTTCCTCTTTCGTTCATCGATCAGATGTTAGGAGCGTCTGGCGGGTCAACAGTTCTACTGTTTTCTTGACAGATTTTTGGGTTACTTTCAGATCCCATCGCACCAAAGGATCAATATAAGACGACCTTCACATGCCCTTATGACACCTATGCGTACCGCCGCACGCCATTCGGGTTATGTAATGCTCCGGCCACCTTTTAGTGATGCATGTTTGCCATTTTCCAAGACATGCTTGGGACTTCTATGAAAGTTTTCACGAATGACTTCTCGGTCTATGGTGGCACTTTTGTGTAGTGTCTTCTCGATTTAGATAGGATGTTGAAGAGGTGTGTAGAGACCAATTTGATGCTAAATTGGGAGAAGTGTCACTTTATGGTGACGGAGGGGATAGTGTTAGGCCACAAAATATCTAAAGAGGGGATTGAAGTGGATAGAGCTAAAATAGACACGATTAGTAGGTTGCCACCATCCACGAGTGTGAAGTCCATTTGTAGTTTCCTTGGTTATGCGGGCTTATATAGGCGTTTCATTAAAGTTTTTTTAAGATCACTCGCCCCATGACCTGACTCCTTGAAAAAGACGTACCCTTTGTCTTTGACGAGGAATGCCTCAAGGCCTTCGACTTCTTGAAGGAAAAGCTAGTTAGTGCTCCCTTTCTTGTTTCATCCGACTGGAGCTTGCTCTTTGTGTAAGCCCACCTACGGATCTTGAACAAAACGAAACACCAAGTCATGCGGTGTGCGGAATCCACCACGTGACACTAACCGCTGCGAGGACGCGACGTAGAGGAGTAGAGAACGATAGATGATGATCGACAATATGTGAATCCACTGAGTATTCACAGATTATACACACTAACACACAGTAGCTTAGGGTTTTTCTTTCACACAGAGAAAGCTTGCACAATAAGATAATTCTCCCAAAAGTTCTATCTTGCATTCATCACACTGAGTATAAATACAAGACCAAGTTCGGACTCTGAGCCCTTACAAATAAACTCTAACATAAACTCTTTCCTAAACTTTTTCATAAACTCTTTCCTAAACACTTTCATAAACTCTTTCCTTTCATAAATTCTTTCCTAAACTCTTTCATAAACTCTTACAAAAATAAGTACTGAATATGAACAAATTCGGACTACACAAGAGTATTCCATCCGAATTTGTTAAGCTAAAACATAACTTCTCCAAAGTTACAAATTTGCCCCTGAAGAATCTTCAAGTAGCAACATCCAACATTTATCATCCAAAAGGTGCACTTACAAAGATACCATCAAACAAACTATAACTGATTTAATGAGCCATTCGAAGTTTCACAGTCTGAATTTGTTCATACTTACACATGCATGGCTTAATCTTTGAGACAAGCATATGGCTGCTGGCAGGATCAACCAGGTAATTCTAGAGCTAATACGTGCAACAAACCCCGACTTCTGGAAGGGATGCATTTATTAGATAAAAGGTCGATGCGGGCTTTGCCCGTTGCTGCGATGATTCATGATAACTCGACGGATCGCACGGCCCTCGTGCCGATGACGCATCATTCAAATTTCTGCCCTATCAACTTTCGATGGTGGGATAGTGACCTACTATGGTGGTGACGGTGACGGAGAATTAGGGTTCGCTTCCGGAGAGGGAGCCTGAGAAACGGCTACCACATCCAAGGAAGGCAGTAGGCGCCCAAATTACCCAATCCTAACACAGGGAGGTAGTGACAATAAATAACAATACCGGGCTCAAACGAGTCTGGTAATTGGAATGAGCACAATCTAAATCCCTTAACGAGGATCCATTGTAGGGCAAGTCTCGTTCCAGCAGCCGCGGTAATTCCAGCTCCAATAGCGTATATTTAAGTTGTTGCAGTTAAAAAGCTCATAGTTGGACTTTGGGTTGGGTCGGCCGGTCCGCCATCAGGTGTGCACCGTTTACTCGTCCCTTCTGTCGGCGATGCGCTCCTACCCTTAACCGGGCGGGTCATGCCTCCGGCGTTGTTATTTTGAAGAAATTAGAGTACTCAAAGCAAGCCTACGCTCTGTATACGTTAGCATGGGATAACATCAAAGGATTTCGGTCCTATTACGTTGGCCTTCTTGGATCGGAGTAATGATTAACGGGGACAGTCGGGGGCATTCGTATTTCATAGTCAGAGGTGAAATTCTTGGATTTATGAAAGACAAAACTGCGAAAGCATTTGCCAAGGATGTTTTCATTAATCAAGAACGAAAGTTGGGGGTCGAAGACGATTAGATACCGTCCTAGTCTCAACCATAAACGATGCCGACCAGGGATCAGCGGATGTTGCTTTTAGGACTCCGCTGGCACCTTATGAAAAATCAAAGTTTTTGTGTTCCAGGGGGAGTATGGTCGCAAGGCTGAAACTTAATGGAATTGACAAAAGGTGCACTTACAGACTCCCCCTTGATACATGCGGGATCTGCAAGACTCGTGAAGATCTTCATTATATCTTCGAAAAGCCACTCCCTGCTCCAACCTTGTTCCTCACACAGACGTGAACAATGTGAATAAACGGAAAAACGTTCTTCTGGTTTTCTTTCAGTTAATCCAAAATAGATTGTCAAACTCAAAACTTCATTTAAACATATTAGAAGGCTAAGACCTAAACCATAAAATTCTAGACTTTCTAAGTAACTCATATATAGAAAGATATCAAACAACTTGAAAAGAATAAACACGATATTCCACACTGAAATCCACACTTAGACAAACTTTGCGAGACCGATTTTTATTAGATAGACTTATTTTAATAATTACCTCACCGGATTGATTTTAACCGGTTTTCAAAATTTGTAAAACCCCAGTTGAGTATCTTTAAAAATATAAAGCCCACACATGGAAATGGAAAAATAAAATCTTTTTGTATTTTTCAAAATTTATATTAAAATAAGCCTAAAATCTTTTTATATTTTTCAATAAGCAAAAAAGAACGAATACTTACAGATTTGCGAAAGATAATATTTACACGTATACATCTTTTTGTGAAAACGCGGACAAGAGGATCATATCGCTTATCTGTCAAAATCGGTCACAATTTAGTATCTATTTAACGATTTAAGCACTTAGAATGATAATGACAGTTCAAGATGTTTAACGATATACTTGTCCACTTAAGCTTTAGCACGTGTTCGAACACTGTTTTCGAGATATGCATTTAGGTGTATTAATAACTGATGTAACTGTGTTCCCCACCTCACAATATACTCCCATATCAAAACTACCAAAAATTACATCTTACAGGTGAGTATCTTCAACTATTATCTGTATTCGGCTAAAATTGTGAAACCTTGAGAGCTCAGGTTAGTGCAACCACACAGACAAAGAGATGAAGGCTCGACTTTAAGGTGGTGTACCAACGCTTTGGTATCTTTTTCTGCATTTTTGCGTATTTTTGATATTATGTACCCGGTGGTAGCATATATACTCAATTGTTTACCCGGTGGTGACAAGCTTTGAACAGATCATCCGGTGATGATTGTTAGGCAGAAAAGAAATCCACTTGGAAGGGTTTGCGCACAAACGAAGCGCTAAGCAAAGTATTATACGAGGTCTAGGACATTGCCGACGCAAAATCAGAAAACCAAGTATAATACCCCAGATAATAGCCAAACCTAAAGACCTAGTATCTCAGAATTTTGGTAATCTCTCAAACGAAATTACGGTACCAAGACCATATATCCGAGAGATGTTACACACAAGTTGCACAGTTCGTTATCTTTATATACCAAAAACAGGTTCTTATTTACGCGTAAAACGTATCATTACAACATGTAATGAAGCTGCTAGGCAGTTTAGGTTTTAATTTTGTAAGATACCTAAAAACGATTAGACTGCCGATGTACTATCATTTTCTCTTACAATCAACGTGCTTTTGATTTTCCATTTTCTGATGTTTTTATATTTTTTATAAAAATGTCCTATAACTAAGTAAAATATTTTTGGATTTTTGAGTTTAACGAAAAGCAGTAAACTGTACAAAAGAAAAGTAAAACAAAGTTTCCATGATGGCCTTTTAAAACCATCCTACTCGGGGTTTATCATGCCGATCATTCGGACTAGATCCTCAAATCTTGTCCGATCGAATGTCTTAGTAAAAAGGTCTGCAAAGTTGTCTAAAGTGTCGACTCTAACTACATCTATCAAACCTTTTACAGCACAGTCACGTATGAAATGATGCCTAACATCTATATGCTTTGTGCATGAGTGATGTACTGGGTTATTTGTGACCGATATAGCTGAGTTATTGTCTACCATGATGGGAGTTTGTGTATAATTCAAACCGTAATCCCGCAATTGTTGTTGTATCCACAAGACTTGAGCATAGCAGCTCGAAGCGGAGATGTATTCTGCTTCGCAAGTGGACAACGACATAACAAGCTGCTTTTTGCATTGCCAGGATATCAGACGGCTTCCAAGTAGGTGAGCACCACCAGAGGTTGATTTCCTGTTGATTGGGCACCCGCCAAAGTCTGCATCCGCATACGCTATCAAGTCTAGGCCTCCCTCGACTGGATACCACAATCCAAGCCTTGGTTTGCCTTTTAAATAACGGAAAATCCGCTTAACGGCTTTCAACTGCGATTCTTTCGGATTGGCTTGGTACCTGGCACATAAACAGATAGAAAACATTATATCGGGACGAGATGCTGTAAGATACATTAACGAACCAATCATTGCACGATAAGCCGATGGATCCACTTCAGGATCTTTCTCCTTATCCTCTGAAAGCTTGTGATTGGTAGGCAATGGAGTCTCGTACGACAGACTGTCTTCCATATTGAATCGCTTCAGGATCTCGTGGACGTACTTCGTCTGATGAATATACGTGCCATTCTTTTCTTGATCCACTTGCAACTCAAGGAAAAACTTAAGCTCACCCATTGCGCTCATCTCGAACTTCGATTTCATAACTTTTTCGAATTCCCGACACAGCTCTTCATTTGAAGAACCAAAAATAATGTCATCGAAGTATATCTGCAGGATCAGGAAATCTCCCCCTTTCTTCAAGATGAATAGAGTGGAATCAATTGCACCACGAGTGAATCCGTGTGACAACAAATGCTTTGAAAGCGTCTCATACCAGGCACGTGGAGCCTGATGGAGACCATATAAAGCTTTGTTTAGCAAGAAAACTTTGTTCGACGATTCTGGAGCTTCAAAACCCAGCGGCTGGGATACATACACAGTTTCTTTCAACTTTCCATAAAGGAACGCACTTTTGACGTCTAACTGATAGACTTTGATGCGCATATGAGCTGCAAAGGCTAGAAACAGACGAATTGCTTCAAGCCGAGCTACAGGAGAATAAACTTCTGTGTAATCTATCCCTTCTTCCTGGTTGAACCCTTGCACCACCAAACGAGCCTTATTTCTAACGACAACGCCTTTCTCCTCCTTTTTGCATTTAAAGACCCATTTGGTATTGATTGCATGCTGGCCCTTCAGAAGATCTACCAGGTTCCAAACCTTCAGCTTGTCAAACTGAGCCAACTCTTCCTGCATCGCCTCACCACGAGCTGTCTTTTAGCGCCATGTGGTAATTTATCGGCTCGATTTGCGAAATAAAGCATTCGTGCAGTCTTAAGCTGTAGATCTCTTGATCTTTGATTTCTGCGAACAAACAACGCATATCATCAAGACTTCTGCTTCGAAGCAACATTCCTGCACGTGGATCTCCGATAAATCTATGGAGAGGATGATTCCTCGATGTCCGAGTGGAAGGAACGGCTGGAACTTGTAGATTAGAACTCAAATTAGACTGAATCTCCCCCTCAGCAGATGTACTACCAGATGCTTTAATATTCCCAGAGGAACTATCGGCATTTGTAACTTGTTCGACTTCAATATCAGCATCAGAATCGCTTGAATCTGCATTGTTGAGGTTTTGAGTGGCAACGACCTCGTTGACATTTGACATGCTGGCAACGTTAACTCCTGAATCATCATTTGAAGAGACATTTGTTGGAATGCTAGTACGCCAACCTGCATCCACTTCATCTTTGTCGATTAAGTGTGAATACACTAATTCTGTCTCCTCATCTGTTAAATCAGGTAAAGCAAAGGAACCAAACAATTTTTCATAATCATAACCAGTTTTGGGACCGAACTCAGATGGTGGTGGATCGTAACTCAAAGGAGTTATATCAAAGACTACTTCCACCATCCGTTTCTTGACATTGTATACTCGTTTGTTCGGAGAGCCTAGATCGTAACCTAGGAAGAAACCAATTTCTCCAACCTCTCCAAACTTCGGAGTATCTCTTGTTCGTTTAATAACGCACTTAATCTCAAAAAGCTGGAAACCTTTCAAATTTGGTTTCTTTTCGCAAGAAGTTCATAGCATGTTTTATCTTCCCGTTTAACTGTAAGCACACGATTTAGCACATAGCATGCGGTGTTCACAGCTTCAGCCCAAAAGAATATAGGCAATTTAGATTCTGAGAGAAGGGTACGTGCAGCCTTGATAAGGGTCCTATTCTTTCTTTCAGCAACTCCGTTCTGTTGAGGAACGTAAGGAGCGCTAACTGATGAATAATACCCATATCACCACATAACTCATCCATAAGTTGATTTTTAAATTCAGTTCCGTTATCACTGCGAATTCGTTTGATTG
Organism: Scalesia atractyloides; assembly: GCA_947069175.1. Classification (NCBI taxonomy): domain Eukaryota; kingdom Viridiplantae; phylum Streptophyta; class Magnoliopsida; order Asterales; family Asteraceae; genus Scalesia; species Scalesia atractyloides. Next base: position 72,239,270 of record CAMTDV010000005.1, on the reverse strand, counting down.
GAAGTGAGTAATTTTTCTCTAATCGTTTAATAAATCTTTCAAAATGCCGAAAGTTTGATCTTTAGATTTTAAGAAAAACACCCACGAATATCGTGAAAAATCATCAGTGACAACTAAACAGTAAGACATGCCACCAATGCTAGTTACATGGATCGGTCCAAACAAATCCATGTGAAGCAGCTCTAGTGGCTGTTGGATTGAGTTTATGCATTTAGGCTTATGAGGTTTTCGTTTAATTTTCCCTTTCTCACAGAATTCACATTTACTGTGCATATTGAAACTACGTAAAGGAACACCCAACACCAAGTTGTTCTTTATCAAGTGATTCTTTTTGCGTAGATGCACGTGGCCCATTCTTCGATGCCAAAGGAAAGATTGATCTTCCGTTGCCCTGGAAAGCAGACACTTCTCTGGTCCCGAAGAGTTCACAACTGGACGCATATCCATCATATAAGTGTTGTTCACTCTTGGTGCCCTCATCACGATCCAATCTTCTGGAACTACAAACCCCGGCATAAGAACGAAGCAAGCCTTATCCGTGTAAAGCATTGTATACTTGTTATCACAGATCTGAGATACTTACAACAAGTTGTGCTTCAGTTCTTCAACATAGTTCACCTTGTGCAAGGTGATCTTTCCGTTTGTCACAGAACCTTCACCCGTGATTTAACCACCCTTTTCACCCGCGAAATTCACATAACCACCTCGAATAGACTTTACTACAAACCCCGGCATAAGAACGAAGCAAGCCTTATCCGTGTAAAGCATTGTATACTTGTTATCACAGATCTGAGATACTTACAACAAGTTGTGCTTCAGTTCTTCAACATAGTTCACCTTGTGCAAGGTGATCTTTCCGTTTGTCACAGAACCTTCACCCGTGATTTAACCACCCTTTTCACCCGCGAAATTCACATAACCACCTCGAATAGACTTTACAATTGACAACAATTCCTTATTGCCCGTCATATGCCTAGAACAGCCACTATCAATATACCAAATATAGATAGCCCACTTCAGCTGTTCCTGCATTACCAAACAGGAAATTAGATAGAGTGAGGGACCCAAGCCGTGATGGTCTTGGGTCGTCCAGATTCATCAATAAATAAAAATTCCTTGAAATAACCACTTCCATTGTTGGTGTTTCTAACATTTTCAGCTCGGAAATTGTTAGAATGCCCATCCGAGAATCGAGGATTATACGGAGTTTGAGGACGGTTATTATATCCGGAATTTCCACCAAACCGATTACCAGAGTTTTGATATCCGAAGTTCTGACTGTTCTGTGGTCTAAAACTTCTATCAAACCTTGGTTGTCCATTATTATGAAACACATTTTGCTGTTGGAATCCCGAATGTTGTCTTTGACCATGGAATCTGTTTGGTGACACATTTCGGTTTTCAACATAACAATTTTGAGCATGAGGTCGAACATAGTGATTGTAAGAACCTCTTGTTTGATTATCTTGCTCTTGTGTTCGGAAAGTAACTTGATTCGGTCGTCAAGCAGGAGTTTTCGTACGACCCTCACGTTTTGCGGAAGAACTTTCCGAACCACGATCACTGCAATTATCCGAACGGTCATTTTCCTGATCCTTTGTTTGTTGATTTTTAACCTTAGGTTTAACAACTGGTTTAGTTTCTTGTTTTTGAACCTTAGGTTTTTCAACCTTTTGAGTATTACCACTTTTCTTTTCATTCTGTGCTTTAGTGACAAACGGTTTATCTTGATCAGGATCGACACGTCCCTTTTTCCTTCCGTTGTCATTCGGACAATCTGCAGCTAAATGTCCTTTCAATCGACATTTATAGCATCGATGCTTATCGGCTTTCTCAAGCTTTTCTTGTTGCTCATCCTGACTGTTAGAGGACGAGGATGCTTCACTTGAGCCTTTTATGCTATGTTTTACAAACTCAGAGTTTGAACACTTTTCAATCTTTTCAAGTTCATTGTTAAAGGACTCACCTTTTACAAAATTCGTTTTCTTGATGTTTTTAGGATTCTTTTTACCCTTTTTGTTGGGTTTTGAATTTTGTTGAGCATTTTGCACTTGATTTAGAGCTTCTAAAATTTTTGAGTTAATTAAATCCTCAAGATTGTTCAAATTAACTTCTTTTGCTCTAGCATCACACGATCTAGTTTGTTCTGAATCCGATTCAGTTTCAGATTCAGACTCTTCCTCACTAACAGGATCTATAGTCAAAGGTGCAACTGGAACAAAGTTTGCAATTTCGGGATCGATTGATGGTGTTGTGGTATAGTTGTTATTAAACGGTGGTGGAACTTGTCTATACCCAACTCCATACATCTCATCTTTTGAGTTTTTGAGACGTTGACTGTTTACGCAAAAATTCATCACTTCTGATGAATTCTCAAATTTCTCAAGTTTTCGTTGTAAATCAAGAATTAAGTTATCTTTGTCTATATTTGTTTTGTTTTTATCCAAGATCAAAATTTTGACAAATTTCAAGTTCAGATTTTATCTCTTGATTTTTCACTGTTGCTTGTGCCAAACGTCTTTCAAACTCAGAGATGTCATTTTTCAAGGCAATCACCCTACTTCTATGTTCCTTGTCTGCACTAGAAAGTGCAACAACTAACTCTTTAGATTTCTCCAGATCAGTAATCAGATTACTGTTATAGAGAGCGTATCTATCGCATTTAGCAGCAAAATCAACGCATCTAGGACACCTTTTATCAGCAGGTTTAGATTGTACCTCGATGTTGGCCATGAAAGCTTGATCTGAGCTACCTGCATTTCCTACATCCTGCTTTGCCATTTCTTCATCAGCAAATCGTTGCATTTCTTCATTCATGATCTTGAATTCAAACCAATCATTCTCTTCTTTCTTATCTTCTTTCTTTTTGCATTCCTCTTCTTCACTCTCTTTTCTCGAACATTCTTCAGCTTCATTAAATTTATCCAATTCCAGATTCTCACTTAGAACTTCTGCTACCACATTCAATTCTTCCACATTTTCTTCTTCGAACATATCTCCAAACCCCTCTTCAACAATCTCCGCAATGAATGCTTGAGAAACTATTGCAGTTGCTAAATCTTCCATAACGATTCCCAAATCTTGTGGCTCGCTGACGGATTGAAGCGGTTGAAAAACCAAAGCATTATGTGGAGTAGGAGTAAGGTTATCCGATGAAGTTGATGTAAGAGGAACATGAGTTTCATTTGATGAAGCTGGACTTTGATTATTGTTATCCTGTCTTTCTCGTTTTGGTTTGCGACATTCTCTTGCATAATGACCATAGATACCACAATTATAACACTTTACTTTGGTCATATCTACGCCCATACGAGTTTTAGTGTTACCGCCAATGAAACTTTTTCAAGTTTGTTGAAGAAATTTCTTGGCTCTTCGAACTAGCAATGCCATATTCAATTGTAGATCCAACTCGTCCATTTCTTCCTGGTCAATTTAGTCAAAATCTTCGTCTAGACTTGAAGGTTTAACAAGCTTTCCCATTGCAAAATTTCGTAAGCAGTCATAAATGATGCCAGAAGACTCATATTTTCTTCAATGAGTTTTATACATTTAGGATCAAGCTGAGGCACATTTAAGTTTTGAACGCTAGGTTTAGCATTTGCACTTGACGATGATGTTCCATGAGAAGTATGAGTTCCACCCGTAACACCTCCACTATTATTGCAAACAAACGCACTTTGATTCATGGGTTCTTCTTGAGAAGTATTTTCTGAAAGAAAAGCTGCACCTACACTGTTACCCTTGTAACATTTGTCAAAAACGGGTTTTCCAAACCCGCTCCGTTTGTAATCAAATATCAAGTTATAAATGTTTCGTTGCGTATTTATGTCCATTTTAATTTTTAATGATGCATAATTAATAAACAAACTAGAATATAAAAGTTATAATTGTTAAAAAGTAAAAATAAATTAATTAAAAAGAAAATTTGGCTGCCGGGACTCGAACCCGGGTCAGCCGGGTTTAAACTCAAAGCCTTATCATACACACATATAACCACTCCGCCACTTGTTGTTTTCTGTAAATACTAGGAAACAATTAAATTTTATGGTCTATCATAAATTAATCCGGTTACGCCAACTGTAACTGAAATCGGTCACCAAACGTCCAAAGACGTTTGATTGATCGCGGTTTTCTGAGTTTAACCGATACACCGACAACTCCAATCAATTTTGCTTTGAATGAACTTGAATTCTAGAGTGAATCGGTTTTAATAACCGAAAACTTTCAATTCCTGAATTACTTCAATCTTTGTCCTCTCTCGCGACTCAAACACACTCTGCCAACCTTCTATTGCATTTTCGCACAACTTTCAGTCCGCCGGAGAAGCTATTTGAACTCGCCGGACTTTCGCCGGAAAACCGTGTTTTCCATCAAATCAGTAAGTCTCTCAATTCTTTCGTTGTCTATCAATAGTTAAGCTATTGCTAACTCAAACCCTTCAATCGGAATCAATTTCAGACGTCGATATCGGATAATTCCCGCTCGCCGGAAAACTTCTGAAAATTCTTATCTTCCGCTGTAACACGGTATAGACATTCAAACCTTCTGATAACTCTTGTTTAATACTTCAATTCCTCGCTTAGCTAATCAAAACTGTTAATTTATTCGTTCAGTCGAAATCAGTAAAAACAGAGCCGACGACTTGCCGGAATTCTGAGATAAATCGTTCTCTGGTATGTTTACTTCTAAAAATCGTCTCTGTCATTTCATATTAGTCTGTTGAATGTTTGTCAATCGAATTTAAACAAGAAACAATAGAGTAATCGCAGACTGTAATTTTGTAACGAAGAAGACGATGATAGTTTGATTATAAGTTTAATAAAATCTGGATATTATCTCGGGTTAGACACACAGTCCAGCGGTGGACTGTGTGCACATACATATCACATGCCGCGAGTTCGATCCTTGACACACGTATGCTCTGTAATAAAAATGTTTTGTTTTTCTAACTAAACCGGATTCTTTTCGCCGTTAGATGTTAAGTATAATAAAAATCTGTATATTAACCAAGTTAGACACACAGTCCAGCGGTGGACTGTGTGTAGCGTTAAAGCACAGGTCCCGGGTTCGAGACCTGTTGACAGCACCGGGTTGATAATTAAAATCCTTTTTAAAAAATAAATGAATTTTGAATAAACTGAATTAGTATATAAATATAATTAAAAACATGATTATTTCGGGTTAGACACGTAGCTCAGTTGGTAGAGCTGCGTGCACGTGTACGGGAGGTCTCGGGTTCGAGTCCTGCCCGGCGCATACATTTACACAATAAAACCGGTCAAACAGTTAAACAGTCAAGGGTTAACGGTCAACGCAAAAGTCAACATATTTTTATATTTTTATTTATTTAATTTAATTTAAAAATCAATTAAAAATACTTAAAAATAATGTTTTTAAAGATAGGAAATAGCCTTAAACTCACAAAAATATATCTAAAAATCCTATTAAAATTATTAATAAAATCCACTCATTTACTATATCTTCCGTTATTATTTAGGTTAGTTAAAACTCGTTGTTCAATCCTTCAAACTCGTGCGCACCTCATCATCTCCAACCAAACGCACCCAATGTGAGTGAATCTCTACAAAATTCCCGTTTTTAATCACGTTTTTGGGGTGTATCATGTGTCTTACCAATTATTATATTTAAATCATTGTGCATACATCATATCATGAACAAATGTGTATTCAGCTTGTATCAATTGTTGTGTGGTTATTGTTTAGATTTAATTTATTATTTTCAGTACATGCAATTTCATAGGCCGCCGCTCCCCATTACATTATGAGCGTTGAGCAGTTCCCCATTACATTATGAGCGTGAACCTGGCGTTGCCAACATACGACCGGCTCCGTTTGATTGAGCCTTGATCGCACAGACATTCATCATAGGCCGTCCGTTCCCCATTACATTATGAGCGTGAACGTGACGTTGCCAACATATACAGTTTCATTCATGCTATACATTCATGCAAGTTCATATGTTATTGTATGTTATTGTATGTTATAGTTTGTGATTGTTATTGCTGTTGTTTGATTATTTACAATTGCTCACATATGACTATTGCACAATTTTTCCTTGATAAAAATAATAAGAAATCAATAATAAATGTTTATCTAACAAGGTTCACTCGCCAACTTATGTTGACCCAAAAACCCCCATTTTTACACATGATACATGTGAACCAGCTGCAGCAAGAAACACATAGGATTGGCTTAGAAGAATAAACTGATTTAGAGCTTGGATTGTTTAGTTTGGTTATTTTCCTTTATATTCGTATGAACATGTTTGGATTATTGAGAATGTAATTTTGACTTTAATAAATATGAAACATATTAGTAAATATCATGAGCTTTTGTGATAACCCAATTATGCCCCGACTCTTATTCCGTTGCGGGTCGGGGTGTGACAACCCTTTTCAACTTGTTTTGCTCCATACGATGTAGGTCTTTACGCTTCTCAAATTCAGAATCTTGATCTTCCATAGACCAAGCATAACCTTTAATCTTTTGAATTGCCTGATCTAGAGTAATCTCATCATAAGTCGGACTTTCTTTGATTAAAGCCGTAAACATGTTCCATTGCTTAGGCAAATAGTTCAGAAACTTTTCAACCTTTTCAAACTCTGTATAAAAGTTCAACTGACTTCTGTCTAACTCACTTAAAAGATGATAAAATATGTTGACAAGATCATCTAATGATTCATTTTTCATTGCCTTAAACAAGACAAACCGTGTCTTCAGTCGATCTAACCTTCTCTTCTTAAACAGCTCATTACCTTCATACCTTTCTCTCAAAATGTCCCACAATTCCTTTGAAGAACTTTTATTACTGAAAGTGTGAAGTATAGATTGTGGTAGTGACATTGTGATTAAAGACATGGCCTTTTCTTCACATTCGTAGTACTTTCTTTGATCATCGGTTAATGCTAAATATCCTTGCACCGTTAACATTTGAAAAGGTCTTTCTCCATGACCCGCGGTTATGCAAATCCACATTCTTAAATCTTTGGCCTTGATATACCTCTCGAATCATACTTTCCATTCTGGATAATCAAGTTCATTTAAAAGCACTGGAGGTTTATCACTACTACCGACCTCATTGTTATGTTTTATATTCTGAACCACGGTGGTCAGATTACTTGCCATGATTACAAAATCTTAGTAACAGAAGGTTTTGCTATCAGAAACAATTAAGAGTACCCAAGAAACTCTCAAGTCTGGAGAGAAAACACGCACTTACGATAAACAAACTCTGAATAACCACAAATTCTTTCACAAATTCGGACAAGGAAAGGGCACAAACTCTGACAAGGTTCACAAAACCCTATCACAAACCCTTACACAAACTCTCTCACAAACCCTTACACAAACTCTTTCACAAACCCTTATACAAACTCTCTCACAAACTCTTACACAAACTCTCTCACAAACCCTTACACAAACTCTCTCACAAACTCTTACACAAACTCTTTCAATTTGATAAACATGGACAATGAGAATTGAACAAGTACGGATTTAAAAAGAACTTGTGTAAATTCGGACAACTTGTGTAAATTCGGACAAGGAACTTGTATAAGTACGGACTCAAAAAGTTATGTAAATTCGGACAAAGAGGTTGTATAAGTACGGATTATAAGGAACCCACAAGTTCTGACATTATCCAGCTTCCAACTTTATTTCCCAAGCGTGACTTCACACTTGATCATCAATAAATTTGGAAGAAACAAATACAGACAGATGAATAAGTGTGGACAAAAGAAAAACCCTAATTTGGAAAGACGCTCAACCGCCTTTAACACTTTTTCAGAAAACAACAGAGAATTTTTAGATCTGACACACTTTGAATCCTAAATTAAACAATCAAATCAAGAACAATCACTCAAGAATAGAAACCTAGTCTATAACCATCATGAGAAATCAAGTGATAGATGAGGAATCCATGAAAATCATGAGAAAAAGAAGTATGAAACCCTAGAAAGTAGAAAACCCACTAGATCTATCAAAAACCGAACAAAAATCTAACCTTCAACCGAAACTCACAGCGGTAAGAGCCTCTCAATAAAGAGCCTGCTCTGATACCACTTGTAAGCACACATACGGATCTCGAACAAAACGAAACACCAAGTCAGCGGTGTGAGGAATCGACCACTTGACACTAACCGCTGCGAGGACGCGACGTAGAAGGAGTAGAGAACGATAGATGATGAATGACAATCTGTGAATCCACTGAGTATTCACAGATTACACACACTAACACACAGTAGCTTAGGGTTTTTCTTTCACACAGAGAAAGCTTGCATAATAAGATAATTCTCCCAAAAGTTCTATCTTGCATTCATCACACTGAGCATAAATACAAGACCAAGTTCGGACTCTGAGCCCTTACAAATAAACTCTAACATAAACTCTTTCCTAAACTCTTTCATAAACACTTTCATAAACTCTTTCCTAAACTCTTTCCTAAACTCTTTCATAAATTCTTTCCTAAACACTTTCATAAACTCTTACAGAAATAAGTACTGAATATGAACAAATTCGGACTAAACAAGTGTATTCCATCAGAATTTGTTAAGCTAAAACATAACTTCTCCAAAGTTACAAATTAGCCCCTGAAGAATTTTCAAGTAGCAGCATCCAGCATTTATCATCCAAAAGGTGCACTTACACTTTGAGGTCATGTATGATGCAAGTGACTTTGATGTCGGTGCAGTATTGGGCCAAAGAATCGAAAAGCACTTTCACCCGATCTACTATGCGAGCAAAACTCTAAATGATGCTCAAGAGAACTATACCACCACGGAAAAGGAATTCCTCAAAGCTCTCGATTTCTTGAAGGAAAAGCTAGTTAGCGCCCCCATCCTTGTTTCGCCCGACTGGAGCATGCCCTTTGAGCTGATGTATGATGCAAGTGACTGTGTCGTCGGTGCGGTGTTGGGCCAAAGAATTGAAAAGCACTTTCACCAGATCTACTACGCGAGCAAAACTCTAAATGATGCTCAAGAGAACTATACCACCACGGAAAAGGAACTCTTAGTCGTAGTATTCGTGTTTGATAAGTTCCGTTCATACCTCGTGCTTTCCAAGACCATTGTCTTTACCGATCATTCCGCGTTGCCTTTTCTCTTTCAAAAGAAAGACTCCAAAACCCGTCTCATACGGTGGATTCTTTTGCTCTCTGAGTTCGATATAGAGATTATGGATAAAAAGGGAGGGAGAATGTAGCCGCCGATCATTTGTCACGCTTAGAGGATCCCAAGATAGAGGAAATTCGTGAGGAGGCGATAGAAGATATGTTCCCTCATGTATCCATAGATTTTGTAGCAGCCAAGAAAGAGGGTTTGCCATGGTTTTCCGACTTGGCAAACTATTTAGCTTATGGAGCCATAATGAAGGGTATGACCACCCAACAGAAGAAGAAGTTCTTTCAATATGCGAAGAGGTACATTTGGGATGATCCGTACCTCTTTAGGATAGGAGGAGATAGAATTAGTAGGAGATGTGTGTCGAGAGAAGATGGGTTAGAGATCCTTAGGCATGTTCATGAGGGATTGACGGGCGGTCACCACGATTCACACGCTACCGCTCAAAAAGTTTTTGATTGTGGTTTTTATTGGTCTTCAGTAGTTAAGGATGCTCTAGAGTTTGTTAGGAGATGTGATGCATGCCAACGAATTGCAATATCTCATCCAAGGATTAGATGCCCCAAAAGCCAATTCAAATTCTTGAAATCTTTGATGTGTGGGGCATTGACTTCATGTGTCCTTTTCCCGTCTCTAGTAGGAATAGGTACATCCTCGTGGTAATAGATTACGTTTCTAAGTGGGTTGAAGCTCAAGCAATACCTACAAATGATGCCCGAGTGGTGGTGCGATTCCTCAAAAAGTTGTTCACACGTTTCGGTACACCGTGAGCCATCATAAGTGACAGTGACACTCACTTTTGCAATGCGGTGATGGAGAAGGCATATAGCACGCTACGGAATCACTCATCGTTTCTCCACCACGTACCATCCTCTCGTAGAGTAAGAGCACCGAGCACATTGGGCTCTTAAAACCGTCAATTTAGATCTTACCGAAGCGGCTAGGAAACGGTACTTCCAATTCACGAGTTGGAAGCACTTAGGGATGCCACATATGAACGTTCTTGGAGTATTAAGGAAAAGACGTAGGCGTTGCATGATCGGAAGTTGAGAGGTTTGAAGGAGTTTCAGGCAGGGGACAAGGTTCTCTTATACAATTCAGGGTTGAAAGTGTTTGGTGGAAAGTTGAAATCAACGTGGACGGGGCTGTATGTAGTGAAGGTAGTGTTTCAGTATGGTACAGTGGAGTTGCAAAGTGAAACTGATGGAAATACTTGGAAAGTGAATGGCCATAGGTTGAAACACTATTTAGAAGGGCCGATTGATCCAACCGAGACGGAGGAAACTCCTCTCGAAGTCCCACCTCACACCACCTGTTAGAGTCTTGAGTGAAAGCTTAAGTTAGAGTTTGTACCGCTTGTATCAAGTCTTTATTTGAATCTTTTCGTAGCTAACGGTAGTTTTTGTAGTTTTTTCGGTCTTGTGTTTTGTGTTTTTGAGTCTTTTTCAGAAATTCATTACCAACGTGGAGCGAGAATTGAAGAGAAAACGGAGTTCCAGGTAAGTTCAGGTGTTAGAAAATTTTGGGAATGGTTTTTGGGAGGTTTAGTTAGGTTGAAAAACTTTTCTAAGGCATGGAAGGCACAATAATTTCGAAACTTTCTGTGAAAAAGGGCCCATGTCGCTGCGCAACCCCAAACTGCTAAGGGCATCGCGTAGCGCGATGCCCCATATAATCTAGCCTTAAAAAGGATGCGCCGCGTACCGCGACGCCTAACCCATCGGACCGTCGCGTAGTATGTTGCCCCCTTTGAACCTTTTTTCCTTTTGAACCTAGCCATGGCGTACCTCGACCCCCATCTTCATACACGTTGGCTTATTTGTTCCCCGTCATTCCTTCTACTCACTTTTCCCAAATCACTCTCAAAACCCAAAGACGATTACCCAGCCTGCGAACCACCCATTTGCCACCATATCCACCACCAAACATCACCATTCTTCCCCCATTTTCACCCCACATCACCCATTTCACTTCCCCATCATTCGACACCGTCAATTTTACCCGTTTCACCGCACATTCAATGAAAACATGGGCTTTTTGTATATTATTCGTTCTTAGTTAGTTTGAGGTTAGTATTGCATGTTTAGGTGTCGTTTTTGTTTGGTCAGTTTCGAGTCTTAGTTTAGCTTAATGTCTAGTGTTTAATGGTCGCGGAAGGCATGGTTTGGGTGTGTTTTGGACATTGAACTGAGTTGTTTATGTTACATTGCTTTAAAGTTCCGAACTTGTGTTATGATTTCCAGATTTAATCGGTCAAAACCTCCTTTAACTAGGCGGAAATTTTTCGATTTAAATTCTATTTTTAACATAATAAAGCTCTCATCTTTACGCAAGTTTGGACTCAATGTCCGGGTTTGGTATGCACTTGGGTTTTAATTGGGACAATTAAGGTGCCGGGAGGAGGTAGTGTACATTGAGTCGTGTATCATGAGTCGTTTTAGTAGTAGTAGTTTTTTAGTCTTGGGTTTTCTTATATGCATGTACAAGTATAAAACGCTTCGCCCGTACTCAATCTCCGTTCGGGCGAACTTGTTTATGACTTATGCTTTTGTAAATGGTAACCCACTTTTGTTTTCGTAATTAACCGTGAATGGAATGCTATATGACAATTTCTAATTTTTATAAAAATTCAAAAATTGAAAAAATCCAAAAATAGTTTGTGATGACTGTGTTGGGCGAATTGGTGTGGAGGCCTGATTAAGGGAGGGCGGCCAACCCTAGCTTTGAGTCGGCCCACACGTCTTTATTTGGCAGTTAAATTAGGGTTTTAATTTAGCTGGCCCTAGTTATCTCTATGTGGGCTTGGATCTAACTTGAGGAACAAGTTTCCTAACCCTAGATTAGTATCTATATATTGATATCATGTATTTGTAATTCTTTGAGCATTTGAATAATAAAGAAACCCTAGTTGCAGCACAGTGGACGTAGGTCAGCTGACCGAACCACTTTAAATCTTCGTGGGTGTGTGTTCAGTTTCGTGTGTGTGTTCAATCCTAGCGATCCTAACAACTGGTATCAGAGCTTTGGCTCTTGATCGGGATTACACGAGAACACTAGAACCGCCACCTTCAGTTCTTTCGTCGTCAGCCACCCAGTCAACCGCCGCCGCCACCCAGCGCCGTTAGGGTTTTCGCCTCCGTCACAGAAGAAGGTTTAGGTTCCGTTTTTTCGAAAGCTTTAACAACCAGTCCCGAATCAGCCGAAATCAGAGATCTATTTTGTAGAAGAACAATTTTGCTGAATCAAAGAGACCGACTACAGAAACCTAGACCCAGAGTCAACCGCGTTTGTCAGGTTTTATCGTTTCAGTTAAAGTTTCAGTTTTGATTATCAAGTTCGTTATTCCGCTGCCTATTAAATAGATTCTTTTGCTAGTTTGTCTTGTTTATCCATATGTTTTGTTTAGTCTTTGCCATGGCTGTAGACGGAAAGGTTATAATAGAGAAGTTTGATGGGAATAAGTTTGGTTGGTGGAAGATGCAGATTGAGGCACTACTTTGTTAGAAAGACTTAGATGTAGTGCTTGAGGGTGAGAAGCCAAAAGATATGCCACAAGCAGATTGGGTGAAGTTGGATAAGAAAGCCAGAGCAGTGATAACGCTTTCTCTGTCAGAGAATGTTGCCTATAACATCCAAAAGGAGACTCAGCTAAAGGTATGATGGAAGCATTATCTAACATGTATGAGAAGCCTTCTGCAGCAAATAAGGTTTATCTTATTCGAGAGCTTGTGAATACTAGGATGAAGGAGGGTGACTCGGTAACAAATCACATCAATAACCTAAACTCAATCTTGTCTTGCTTAGTGTTTGTCGATATTAAGTTTGATGATGAGGTTCAAGCTCTACTGTTATTATCCTCATTGCCTGATAGTTGGTCTGGAACCGTACTGCTGTTACTAGCACTTCGGAATCGAGTAAGTTCACGTTTGCGAAGATGCGGGATCTTATTTTGGGAGAGGATGCTCGACGTCGTGGTTCAGGTGACTCTTCGAGTTCTTTGTTGAGTACAGAGGCCAGGGGAAGAAAGAGTCAGCAGGAAAGTCGTCAGCGCAAAAGGAGGAGTGTGTCTAAGGTTCGGAAGGATGTGGTATGTTGGAATTGCAACGAACTAGGACACTTTAGGAATCAGTGTTCGAAACAGAAGAAAGAAATAAACTCTGCAGGGACTACAGTGATGATGATGATGATGCGTCAGTCTGTAGTGTGGAGTGCAGTGTGGATTCCTGGTCATGGATTATGGTGCTTCATTTCACGCTACCACAGCAGTGAAGCACTACAGAATCTGAAAGAAGGTGACTTTGGAAAGGTAAAACTGGCGAATGATGAGGTACTTGATGTTACGGGCATGGGTGACATTTTTTTGAAGACTTCAGTCGGTTCGTGGACTTTAAGAGATGTTAGGGTTATTCCAGGTTTAAAGAGGTTGTTGATTTGAGTCAGCCAGTTGGATGATCAAGGACATGAAGTTAAAGGTTCGGGAATGGACAGTGGAAGGTTATCAAAGGGAATATAGTCATGGCTCGTGGAAAGAAAAGAGGTTCATTATACATGTTAGTATACCATCAAAAGGAAGTGACGTTTCAGTTCTGAAGAAAAACAAAGTCGAGTTCACAGAATCTTGGGGACAGAAGGGGTTTCCTTTCAAGAGAGAAACCTTGAGTCACAGGGAAGATTCGGGATGAACGAGTTTGGAAGGTCAAACCAGTCATGGGGACATCGTGACAGTGGAGCACAAGGCATGTTTCAGTTACAGTTTCAGGGCGACAGTGGGTTAAAAAGACCAGAATTCCAGATGGAAAAGTCTCTCTAGAGAATCTCTTGCTAGTATTGGAGAGTGTGTGTTCTCAGGATTTCTCAGGATTGGAGGGCATACGTGGTATTTACTGGCACATTGACAGTCTCGTACATCAGCTAACTCGTTTCACTTGCATATTTCATTTAGTATTTCTTTTTCGTATTAGTTTAGTTAGTTTTGAGTCGTGTTCTCATTCTTGCATTAGGGACAATGCAAATTTAAGTGTGGGGATGGGACACTTGAGTAATAGATTAGTTAGTTGAGTCGTAAAAATTTGGAAATAAAAAAAAAAAAAATAGAAAAATTAAAAATTTGAAAAAATGAAAAATTAGAAAATGTCCTTGATTTAGAGTTTGCAAGTAATTACGGGAAAATGAGAGAAAAGTCGGGTATGTTCGGTTCTCAAATAATAATACTAATATGAGTTAATAAGTTGAGCACGTGTCTGATTTGGGATATGTGGGTAGGCTCTTCCGGTTTTTAGGTATCTTTGAGCTGAAAATACTTAACATGTTAGGATACCGGTGGGTACTCATCTAGGAGAAAAAAGGAAATCGAAACCGCCAATAATAGTATAAGGAATACCATTATAAGCTAAAAGTCTTAGAATTTTTTGTTAAAAGAAAAAAATTGTGTAGCATTGAATATTGAGATAGATTGAATAAAGACGAGGGCAATGTAATCTTTATTGGGGATGGTGACTCTGATTTAGATTGCCTCTTGGTTGAGTTAAAAAGAAAAAAATGCGAAATTACCGAAGCTCATGTTGTCGCTTCGGGGATAGTGACTCTGATTTAGACAACCTCTGGGTTAGGTATGCAAAGTCTAGTGCTCAAAAGAAAAAAAAGAAAGAAAAAATGATGTTAAATTCTCTTGATTTTGGTATAAAACGGTTAGGAAAGGGTCAACTGATTCGTTCCTTTTGTTTCATGAGCTTGAGGCGGGATTAGGTGAAACTGCGGCTTTTAGTGTGAGATCCTAGGTAGATTGACCAAACTTGAACTTAAATTGCATGATAAGGGCTTGGAACTGGGTTTGGGTTTAAGAGGACACGTACACTTACAATCGCGGTTAACACGAGTTTTAATGTTAATAAGTATTTTAAGTCTTTGAGCCTGAATATTTATCCGACCATGATTCTTTTTGCATAAATCTTTTTCGGGGACGAAAAAAAGAGTAAGTATGGGGATATTTGATGTATTGTAAAATACATCTATTTATCATGTATAGTTTGTACAATTTTCGCGTTCATTTGTTTCAATTTTTAGGTAGAATTAGTTTCCTTTGATAGTTTGTTTGTTTGCAGGTCTCGGTTGCTGAAAAGGTGTTAGCAACGAGAACCGGGTCGAAGCGTAGCTGAACGGGAACGAAAATCGAGAAAACCGGAAAAACTACCCGTTGCGCTACGCGACCCTTTTATGGACAAGCCATCACGCTACACGACATCATTAAAATAATGTTTTTTAAAAACGAAGCGTCGCGCTACGCGACGCCTATAGAGGTTGCCCATCACGCTACGCGACGGGGGTTTAAATCAGGCAGTGTCTGTATTGGTGTTGAAAGTTATATATAATGATCATGATCATGCAAGTCAACCCTAGTTACGACTTTGGAAGAATTTAGCAGCAAGTTTAGCATGATTTTGAAGTTTCTAAGCATAGGAATCATTCGGTAGGATCTGGAAGACGAAGGATTGAAGATTTAACGGATTTTGTCTCCTGTTTTACTTTGTTCTTTGTTTTCTTACTTCTTGTCAATGAATTCTCTTGTTAAGATCTTTGTTTTGATTCTTGAAACCATGTTTTCTGACTGAATACCTTAAACTACTTAGGTTAGGATGAACACTTAGTAAAGCTTGGATTTTTATTGGTTTCTAGTGTGATTATGGTTTTTCTTTGAAAAGTAATAAACTTTGGTTTCTTGATTTAGTGTGTTTGTGTATCTTGACTTGATTATTGATTGCTTGTTTGTTTTACATGGATCTTGTTGATTGTCTTTCATAAAATGGATTTGTGTTGATTATCGTGTCCCTGCGGGTTTGGGTAATCATTTGGTGAATTGGCCAATAAACCATAGAAACAATATTCAAGCTTTTAGTTCAGGTTTAGATATTCTACTAAGTTTAGTACTGTAAAGTGCTAGGTTATTAATAGGTGAGTTTGTTTATTCTACAAAGGAGTATAAAAATAAGAAGTGTAAGAAGCCACTAGAGAGTGAGAAGTGTCCTAGGAGGATTCAATGAGAAGGGTAATTTTGTCTACAAGAGGAAAGAGAATATATGCACATGCAAGTCACTGCTATTTCCCCCCAAAATTTTAAACGTCCGTAAATATTTTATACATCATTTGTTTTAAAAAACAATTATACCATAAAATCAAGCGTTTTTTATCTTTAATATGAGTACCATATTGTTATATTTTTCAAAAAAAATCAAAACCCAGTTGTGTATGACACAATGAACATGACGTAAAACACAATGTAAAGTAGATCAAAAACACAATCAATGACAACCGATAAAGACACAATGGACAACAGACTAAAACAAATGACCATGTCCTTGACTTATAACACAATGGCCATAGTGTATAACACAATAAGTATCAAACTAAATGAAAACACAATTGATGACAACAGACAAAATACACAATTGATAACAACAGATAAAAGACACAATGGAGTGCAGAGAAGACACAATGGAAAACAAACTACAAACACAATACACAACAAACTAAAACACAAAAACAAGAAATTAAAACACAATTGACAACATATTAAATAACAACGGATAACAGATTAAACACAATGACCTGAACTAATAACGCAATTTATAGAAAACCCAGATATAACACAATAAGTATCAAACTAAATAAAAACACAACTGACGACAACAAATAAAAGACACAACTGATAACAACAGATAAAAGACACAATGGGAGCAGATGAAGACACTATGAAAAATAAACTAAAACCACAATACACAACAAACTAAAACACAATGAACAAGAAATTAAAACACAATGGACAACATATTAAAACATAATGGATAACAAATTAAAAACAATGACCTGAACCAATAACGCAATTTATAGAAAACCCAGATACAACACCATCTTCATTGTGTCATATATTGTGTTATAGGTTCTTATAAATACGCAATGGGTAGAACCCAAATTAACATTGTGTTATAGGTTTTGATAGTAACACAATGTATAGAAACCCTACTAAAACGTAATGACCAAGACCCAGTTAAAAGACACAATGACCTGAACCTTTAACACAATACAAAAAAAATCCAGTAAAAATGATTTTTTTTAATTTTTATATGACAATATGGTGCTCATATTAAAGATTAAAAAACATTCGTTATTATGGTGAATTTTTAAAAAAAAATATCGTATGAAAAAGTTATGGACGTTTAAATCGAGGGGGATTGGCATGTGCCTTGCATGTGGAGAGAGAAAATCTATAATATAGGATTCCATTTATGCCCTTCTATTATTTCACCCTTTGTATTTAATCCTTACTCATTAATAGGTAGGTTGGTAAAATTGCTAGATTAGGTTTTGTAAAAAGCTGGTTTTAGTTGCCTACAACTATCTTGTCTATTAAAATAAATCAAGTTCCTTAGTTGCCTTAAACTTTCGCACCGAGTGAGGGTTAGTTGACCGGTATTCGTAACAATCCTTTTGAGTTCCATAGGTGTCTCCCCGAGAAGGGTCGGGGGTCCTGTTCGGTTTCTCTTAGGGTTAGCACTTTAAGATCCCGGTTCTATATCACATTAGTTTCTGATGGAAAGCCATGTGATAGTAAGTGGGATTCCAGCCTAGGTAGTCTTTCATTATCATTGAGTTTAACCTTCTTCTTGAGTTGCGTTTAGTTAGTCTAGTTGATTAGTATTTATTTTAATTGCAAATTAAGGATTTTTAGAACCCCCCAAACATAAAAACAATTCATGTCTGTGTCAGTTTCAGTCTAGATAGAGTAGTTAACGTAGTTAAAATGAGTCATGTGGGTTCGATATCCAGACTTACTTAGCTTTACTAGAGTCGATCGGTTCACTTGTCGGTTAGTATTTTAATCAAGTCTTACGGAGTCTAAAGTATTACTTTGGGTCTAGATTTAGGTTAATTTTAGTTGTTTTTACTAAACAACTTATAGTACATCAAGCATCCAAGCATATCATATACTTGTCATACCATTATAACCTGTAGGAATAACATAAAGTAAACTTATATATGTTGTTCTAAAACATATTCGTAAAGACATCAATATTAACCCCGAAATTTCCCCGAAAGGCACCAAAACAAGAATAGAACACCGTTTTAAACTCCCGTACAAGTTGTAAACCCTATATACATTTTAATCAACTTATTTTGGTACACAAAATAGGGTATATAATTATGTTTTAAAACATTTTTGAAAATGACACTTTCAATCTTCGAAAACATAGCTGAAAACACACGTTTTGTGCATCGAAAACTATCACAAACTCCGAATTAACTTATTAGACAACCATGCACTAATTTTTTTCCACATAAAATATGTCATATTTTATTGTTCTTGACCAGATTTCAAATATACTAATTTTTCAAGTTAAAAACTTCCATTTTTTTGGCTTTGAAGTCCTACCGAATTAACAAATAAACACACCTAATGTCACACCCCAACCGATGGCGGAAACATCAGAGTGAGACGAATATGTGACGCTTCGCATTTTTGTACTTTCCTTATTTAGAAGTTGTATTCGTAATTCTTTTTTTAGAAACTTGTAATCGTGTCGTTTTCACATTTCATTTCCAACCTTGTAATCCGAGACTTTGATCATAATGGAAACTCATCTTATTGCATATACATGTTACATACTTATACCACACAATTAGTTATTGAATACATGTTTATACCAAAAACCGAGACTTGAAATACTTGGATTTATCAATCATACATGCTTATACTCATACACTACTTTGATACACTTGGAATACCTAAAAACAGGCTAAGATGTAATAAAAGGCATAAAATAACTAAAACCCGGCTTAAGGGCGAGAAGGCCCATGAAGGTCTGAGAAGGTCCGTGAAGGTGGGCGGAGGTGACCTTCGTGGCGACCTTCGCCTTCCAAGTGCACGAAGGTGATCTTCGCGGACAGACGCTGATGACGGATTTCAGTGTGATTTTGAGCAGAATGTTGTTTAAATACTCCTTTTCACCATTTTCCAACTCCCAACTACAACCTAACTTCATTTAATACCTAAACCCTAATCATATCTTATAAATAAGAGCCTCCAGAAACTCCTAAACACTTTCCAAACACTTTAAGCACTTCCAAAACATCAAATCATCACTATTTCTTCAAGTTATTGGCAGAAAGTTCTAAGTGTTCAAGTGAGCTTTTCAACTCACTTTCTTTACATTTCTTCATTGTTTTATTATTCATTCTACTTGGATACCTCTAGGAAGGTTTCCACAAGTTTGCCATAGAAAACTAAGGTGGAACCTCACCACATTTGAGTTCCAAAGTAGTTACAAAATTCTTTTTGAAACATCTTTTTATTACTTGCATATGTGACTTGAAACTTGATGGAATCTTGTCCCCACCTTACTCCCAACTAAGCTCATAGTTGTGGTTGATTTCCACAAGCAACAAGGCTCAAAACCTTCATAATATTCTGGCCAAAAAGTCTCAAATGGCTTAAAAAGTGTTGAAACCACCCAAGATTCACCATCTTCAATATGGTTGAACTTGTGTTTTGGTGAAGGTGTGAACCATGGAAGCCTTCGGCTCTCCAACCTTGTTCCACCACCTCACTTGTTCATACTTTTAGCTAGATTCATACTACTGTGTCTCAAACGATTTCCAACAAAGGGACAAGACTACATCACGTCCCAAACACTATCCATGTTTTGATGCACGTATCTAGTTTGCTCACTTGGTTGTTTGTGGATTTAGTAGGTTTAATATTCTTCTTATTTTCATGTTCATGAACAACCAAAATCATTAACAAAGTTGATGATTTTGTGCTTTGTTGAATAATATAATGATGTTAAATGGATGGAATTCATCCTACCTCCTTGCATGACCATTTTCATGGTTCCTTATTATATAATTGTTTATGATATTCTTTATAATTCTGAATCTAATCCGTTAAAAAAAAACCACAACTCACACACCTTCGTATCCTTTTAAGGTAACTTCGGTGCTCCATACTCAAGAACTCTTCCAACTCATTTTGTGGAAACTCTACACAAACCGTGAGTATACATGACCCTTTTTTTTAATTTTAGACACTTTTGGGGTGCAATACATATGACTTATTAAATTCACACAATCACATATAAACCTGCTTAACACAGACAAACAATCCTTTATACATGCTTAATTCATGATGCTTAGAAATTCATACATGCTAGAAGCCATTCTTGCACTATTCTTGTCATAACTTTCGTACGAGCCTACCTTAACATGTATAACGCTATAGGAAATAGCACACCACCCGTATTCTTGTGGTCATGTTAAGTAATACAATAATAGTTTGTCGTTGCGACGACAAGATTATGCTAGTGGAATCTTTGGGTTGACAATTATGTGATGCATGCTAGTGTTGTAATGATATGCCTTAGTATATGTTTATGCCATGGGGATTTGTATAAACTTTTATACTTATGCTAGTAATTCAAACTTGTATGCTCACCAATGCTTTATGTGTTGACATGTACTTTAATATGTATTGTAGGATCTTAATGACGTTACGTTGAAAGAAATCTAGTAGGACGGCTAGAAACGCATTTTAATTTTTAGTTCATGTATTGTACTTTGTTTCCATGTGTACAAGATGTTGTACTATGCTTCCAAACATTGTATTTTCGATTTAGAAATGAAATGAATTTTGCTTATTAAATACTTGTCACAATAGTCGTTATGAAGTCTCTTACACCTTATACATCTTGTGTGACAGAAAACGAGATTGTTCCAGACTTCATAATATGCTATTTGTGACAGTATTTAATTAATTTGAATTTCATTTCATGAAAACGGAAAAATACATTGTTTGGAAGCAAATAACAACATAACAACTAAAATAACAAACATAGAATTAAACTAGGTGCGTTTCTAGCCATCCTACTAGATTCTTTTAACGCATCATCATCACAAACCTGCAATATATATTAAAGTAACATGTCAACACATAATGCATTGGTGAGCATACAAGTTTAGTGTACTAGCATATGTATAAAAATAATTTAACGAGATCACATGGCATAAACGTATACTAAGGCATAACATAATATGAACTAGCATGCATCACATACGTGTTAACCTAAAGACTCCACCAGCGTAATCTTGTCGTCGCAACAACAAGACCGTTTGTAAGATTATATTACTTAACATAGTCCCATCAACGCGCGGTGTGCTACTCCTATAGCGTTGTACATGTTAAGGTAGACTTGAACGAAGTTAATGACAAAGATAGTGCAAGAATGGCTTCTAGCATGCATGTATTCCTATACTATAAACATATAAAACATGTATATTGGATTCGTTTGTATGAATAATGTATTTTCATTTGAGTTTTAATATGGTAATACATATTGCACTCAACATAAAAGTTCTTTCAAATCAATTGAAGAGTCCAAAACAAGCCATTGTTTACAACTGCTACACATGGACTTGTTTGGCCCAGTGCAAATCATTAGCTTAAAACATAAAAGGTATTGCCTAGTGATAGTTGATGATTTCTCTAGGTTTACATGGACCTTCTTTCTCCACTCTAAGGATGAAACTCCAGGCATTTTGCAAAACTTTGTCAAACAAGTAGAAAAACAATTTGATATTCTAGTAAAAATCTTTAGGAGTGACAATGGAACAAGTTTAAAATAGGGAGTTGGATGCTTTTCGTGAGTCAAAAGGAATTGTTAGACAATATAGCATTCCAAGAACTCCAGAGCAAAATGAGTGTGGTTGAAAGGAAAAACAGAACTTTAATTGAATCAGCAAGAACTATGCTAGCAGATTTTGGTTTACCCTTGTCTTTCTGGGCAGAGGCTGTAAACACTGCTTGCTATGTTCAAAACAGAGTTTTGATTAACCCCAGGCATCAAAAGACTGCCTATGTGATTTTGTATAAAATCAAACCTCTGATTTCCTATTTTAAAGTTTTTGGCTGTCCATGCCTTCATTTTGAACTTAAAAGATTCTATATCTAAGTTTGCAGCCAAAGTTGATTGTGGTTATTTTCTGGGATACTCAACCACTGCTAAAGCCTACAGAGTTTTTAACTCTAGGACCAAGTATGTTGAAGAAACTTCGAATGTGAAGTTCAATGAACTTTCATCACTGAATATCCCAGCAAATCCTGCAGAGCTTTTTGATTTAGATAAATTCACATTTGCTGATGTTTCTATCAAGCTAGACAATGCAGGTACACCACAACCATCTGAAGAAGATCAAGATCAAGGATATGAGTGTGTGCTTCCACAAACAAAAGTCTATTCTTCCAACAGAGGATCAGGTGCTACGAGCTCTTGTGTAAACTCAGCCATTTCTGGGTCAACAGTGGTTGATCCTCAAACCTCTGTCAGTTCACAAAATCAAACATATGTTGATAAAAGTCCTACTTTTGGTCACCAAAATCACCAGAATGTTACCTCTATACCCCCAATACCTTCACCTCCATTCTCATCAGTGGCTGATACTTCAAATTCACCAGCAAAGCTTAGCTCAGATGATACACATTTGCAGCCATCACCTCAAAATGCTATTTTTCCATACCAAGGTGATCTGATTTATCTCAAAACCATCCAGAGATCAAGTTATGGCAACATCAAATCTGGGGTGCTCACACGGAGCCAATCCCAAAATATTTGTTTTTTGCCGGTTTTCTATCACTCATACAGCTAGTCAAGTACCAAGAGGCACTGAAAGACAACATCTGGGTAGAAGCCATGCAAGAAGAACTCCTTCAGTTCAAAAGACAACAAGTTTGGGAGCTTGTGCCACTACCAAAAGATGTAAGGCCAATTGGCACAAAGTGGGTCTTCAAAAACAAAACTGATGAAAAGGGTATTGTTGTTAAAAACAAAGCAAGGCTCGTGGTTCAAGGCTATAGGCAGGAAGAAGGTATAGACTATGATGAGACCTTTGCTCCTGTAGCAAGGTTGGAAGCTATTCGCCTGTTCTTAGCTTTTGCTGCTAACCACAACATAAAGGTGTTTCAAATAGATATAAAGAGTGCGTATTTGTATGGAAAAATCAAAGAAGAGATGTATGTCTGTCAACCTCCAGGTTTTGAATATGCATTCCATCCTGATCATGTCTACGAGCTCAACAAAGCATTGTATGGCTTGAAACAAGCACCAAGAGCCTAGTATGAAACTCTATCCACTTTTCTCTTATCCATAGGGTTTACTAGAGGTAAAATAGATAAAACCTTATTTTTAAAATGAAAAGGAAAAGATTTAATGCTTGTCCAAATTTATGTGGATGACATCATTTTTGGATCCACAAGCACTGCTATGTGTGAAGAGTTTTGAAAACTCATGGCAGCAAGTTTGAGATGAGTGCAATGGGTGAGCTCCAATGTTTTCTTGGTCTCCAAGTTAAACAATTGCACAATGGTACATTTATCCATCAAAACAAGTATGTGAAAGAACTGCTTAAAAAGTTTGATATGGATGATTGTAAACCATATAGCACACACCATGGCAACCTCCAAGCTAGTCACTATTGTGGTAAAGATGACCTTGTTGATCAAACTCTTTATAGAAGCATGATTGGGTCTTTATTGTACCTAACCGCATCAAGGCCAGACATCATGTTTGCAACTTGTGTTTGTGCCAGATCACAGGCATTACCTAGGAAGTCTGATATTATTGCTGTAAAAAGGATATTCAGATACATAAAAGGTGCTCCCAACTTGGTATCTGGTATCCAGCTAATGGGAATATTGAGCTTTCAGGTTTTTCAGATAGTGACTTTGCTGGGTGCAAAACTACAAGGAAGTCCACATCAGGAGGATGTCAATTCCTAGGTGATTGTCTAGTGTCTTGGCAAAGCAAAAAGCAGGTTGCAGTTTCAACATCCACTGCTGAGGCAGAGTATATTGCTGCTGCTAGCTGCACTGCTCAACTCTTGTGGCTTCAAAACCAGTTGCTGGATTTTGGTGTAACTGCACTAAAGACTCCACTCAAATTGGACAGTCAAGCTGCTGAAAACGTCATTAAAAATCCAGTTTCTCATTCAACTACGAAGCACATTGACATCAAGACATCACTTTGTGAGAGATTGCTATGAAAAAGGTTTGATTTCTTTGCATCATGTCCATACTTCAGATCAATGGGCAGATGTTTTAACCAAGGCATTGGATACATCTACCTTTGAAAAATTGATCTCAAGAATTGGAATGCTAAACATGGATTAAAAACAAGGTTTCTTGTAAATTCATGCGTACATAGCATCAAAATGTTTTCAGAAAATCAAAAACTCATCCTTAAAAATAGTTAAAATTGAATTTTTCGATAAATCTTTAAAAGTCTGATCATAACATCTGATTGCTCAAAACCTCTGATAGGCTTCAAAATCTATCCACTGTAAAAGTGTATCCTCTGACTTCATTTTTACCATTTTTTTCTTTCTCAAAACACTAATAGCTATCCATGATAGTGTTAAAATCAGTTTGTCCAATCCTCTGTCCTAAAACAGTGGTTTGCCACATCAACGGTTACTTTTCTTATCAGAGGTTACACGTGGTCAGATGTTAGCCATAGATCTTGCAACAGATGCCACGTCATGTTCACTTTTTCAAAACCCTATAAAACCCCTGTTCTATCCTTTATCAGTGTTTACCCATAAACTGTGTCGATTACAAAAATCTCAAACATTTTTCTCTCTAACTCCATGGCTCCCAAATCAAATGTTCGAAGAAATCCACACAAGAACCTCCACCCTTCACTCTCATAATCAAAATCCCACATAATTATATCGCCATACTTGAAGAAACCGACGCCAATATCCTTATCATTCAAGCACATGTTAACAGTCAAAGCCCCAATTTACATTGATTCTCTTAGAGATTTTTAGAAAAATGCAAAGGTTCACTCATCTACTGCTGGTGTTCCTTACACAATAATCTCAAGAGTAGGGGAGTGTTGATGCAAATTAGCCCCCAATCGATCTCTCAAGTCTTCAAGTTAAATGACATACAACACCCGGTGTTATTTCCTCAAAATGAGATTTAAAGCAGAGTTTTTGGAAAGAGTTATGTAGGCCAGATGAAAGGTATGACAATTTTTAAACCTAACTTTCCTGCTGAGATGAGGTATTTCTTTCACACAATTCTTACTTGTCTCTCAGCAAAAACCACTGGTTTCAATGAAATTCCATTGAACATGCAATATCTGGGTATACAATTTTAACTGACACGGATTTTAACTATTCCCATATACTGTTCAATGATCCTGTGAACAATTTTAAAAACATTGAAAAAGACAAGCTTGCATCCACGTTTCTTTAGTGTTTACTTACATGATCAAATTAAAGGTCCTGAAAGTAAACAAGGCGCTGTGATTAACCCAGGCTGCCTTGATCATGAAACCTTCACCAGAATAACTAACCAAGATAAAGATAAGAAAACACAAGTAGAGGAGGTTGGGCAAGTTTTACCTGAACAAAATGTTCAAACTCAACCTCTTGCTACTGAGCCTATTGCTCTTGGTGACCAGGGCACCACAACCGCTGCTCTGAAGCCCACACCAAAAATCTCCAAAACAAAAACCAAGACAATTTCCAAAAAGCCCACCAAACCCAAAAAGGGTCATCTGGAAGATGAGATCCCGGAGGTTAACCCAGTGACAGCACCAAAGTCACAAACCACTGCTGCTACTTCTTTACAGCAGTTGGTTCAAAGATCTCCAACCGACTTTGAAACTCCTCCTTCTTCCTCACAAAAGGAAAAGGTTGTAGACACAGGGACACCACTTTATGAAGCTCTAGATCCACTTGGCTCTATCTTCCACAGCCCCTCTCCCAGGGCAATGTCGCTTTCTACACAGTCAATTTCACCAATACCTACCTTCCACCCACATTGTACATTGCTGATGCAATTGAATTTGTTCAGACACAAACCCGCACTTCTCAACAACCTATTACTGAGAATATACTTTATAAGAGGCTGGTTCTGATTCTTTATTCATTGCTAGCCCATCAGCAAATGAAGAGGCTACATCTCTTGGGTTACATGTAACCCTTGGTGATAGTTCAACACAAGCAGCCACTACAATTGCTGAACTCCAAGTTCTCAGTTGGACAGTGGTTTCATTAATAAGACTTGGTTGAAGGCAACCACTGTTGTGGCAACAACTGTTACCTCTGTTGTGGGAAGTCCCTAGTACCAAGACAAAGGGGCATCTATGTTTGAAGCTGGTCCTAAAACCACTGCTCATGATGACATAGATATAACTACCACCACTAGTAGGAGTTCAGATGATCCTATTAAATTAGGCGATGGGCTAAAATATCAGGATTTGACGGAGAGAGTGACAAGGATAGAAAGTTCTGTTGATGAAATCAAAAGTTTACTGAAGCAGATGATAGCTACCAAAAGTCAACCCTCTGTTCTATCCACTACTGATCTCAACGAAGCTCTTAACCCTCTGTTTCAACATCAACAACATTATTTGGATCTACAACACAAGCATCAGATGAATGATGTTAGGAACATGTTTGAATCAAGGTATCAAGACACTGTTGCAGACATTAAAGCCATCAAAGCACATCTACTCACAACCACTGGCCATGCACCTCCAACGGTTATATTTGTTACAACAGATGAAGCCAAAAAGGGAGAGAAATCTTTGGGTCCAAAGAAGTTAACAATAGATGATGATAAGGCCAGACCTACCATAAATATTCCAAGGCCTTATGGTTCAAAGAAGATTGATTTAACTGATGAAATTGTGGCCAAGGCAAGGGCCAGTCACAAGAAGACAGTGATTTAGGAGAGCAGAGTGTTGGTTGAGAAAAAGATTGAACAACAAAAAGAGAAAGGAGAGGTTGGTACTTCATCAAAAAGGATACCTGATAGAAAATCTAGGCAACCAACATCCACACCTCCTAAAACTAAGCCTGAAACCAATCCAACCATTAAAACCTCTGCCTCTCAGAAACCTATCACATCTTCCAAATCACAACCCACATCCACACAAGCAGATGTTCAACAACTGTTGTGTCAACATCTGTTGATACAACAGAGGTTGCAACAGATGCAACTCTATCCACTGCCATGATCACATTTCCCACATTAACTCAACCATTATCCACACCACCAAAAATCCCACAACCACTATCACCCACTCTAAGGTTCAAAAGGAGAAAAATCACAAAAGTGATCAGTGATGATGAGATCTCTGCACCTCTTCCAATATCATCAACACCAGTGACCTCCACATCAGTGCTTACAACATCTTCAACTCTTAAAGTCACTCCTACATCAAAGTTGTATCCTCTTGATTTACCAGCAGTCAGGGAAGAGATCCTAAGTTTCTTTTCAGAGGATGACACTGACAAAAGAACAATCCTATCTCTTGATGGCTACCCAAGACCAGCAAATGTTGATGCTTATCTAGAATTGAAAAAGAAGCAAGCAGAGGATATTGTCAAAAGAGAACCAGCTGGTAAAAATGATAGAGAGATACAGATTATCATGTCCTTTCAACTGAGTAAGGTCACCATTCTGCAAAACTTTGTCAAGGATTTGAGCAACCAGTTGTCAGTAAGGGAAGATAAGTTGCTCAAGAGTGAACTCATTGAGTATATCATGGAAAAGAAGATGTATAAGACAACAAGGCCACAGTTCAGGGATTGGAGCATAGATGAGCTGAGAGAAGAAATCAACATAATGCAAGAAATATTGAAATACCCTCTTAAAAAGCCAACTCCTCCCAACTAGGATTTATACAAGAAAGATATCTCTGAAAATGTCTTGAAGTTGAAGAGAATGAAGTAAGAACTGATTCAAAATCATTATGGTTCCAAAAACCAAGTGATGAGATGGGGTGACGTGAGGGTGTTAGACACTTACAAAAGTTTGGAAGAAAGAAGGAAAAAGGATCCATCCATGCTTCCCAAGCCTAACTACTCAAAGGAAGATGCTATCCTCAGAGCTCAACTCTCCAAAAGGTCCAGCTCAACATCTACCCACTCCACACTTGCCCTGCAACACAGGAAAAAGCAAGGGGAGATGTCTGAAAAGACTGACAAAGAGTTTGAGGATATATTTATAAAAGAAGGATTCAGAACATGATTGATTATCCAACAGATGATAGAATTGCCAAGCTGGCTAAAGATTTATCACAAAAATCTCCTGCTCAAACCTCAGCAATAAAAGTTCCTTCAAGAAAACCATCAGACCCAAAAATTCTAAAATGGAAGGTCGACAAAGAAACCCAAGAATTAATATTGCTCAAGTCTGATGGTGCAGCCACTAAACTATCAATGGAAGCTGCTTATGAGCTTACAGTAGTAGACTTCCAAGAACTACTATGTTTAGAGCTGGTAAAGGATGCTGATGACATGGAATCTCCTAACTTTGAACTTCAATTCAAAGGTAAAATAAGAGAATTCCTTCTAAGGAATAAAGACCAAGAATAAAGTGTTTTTGGCATCATCTGTTCCAGGGGGAGATTGTTGGGATTGAACCCAATGAAAGGAACAGATGATACAAAGCCAAATAACACTATCCGAGCTTTGGTTAAACTATCAGAGGTTGCAACCTCTGATGTACATACACTGCTTTCCCTAAAGACTGCTCATCCTATCATCTGCCTTCACAAAGCTTCAAAGGTCTGCCAGAGTTACAAGGGTCAGAGGATAGAGATTAGAGTTTAGTCATTAGCTTAGTTAAATCAATATAACAATGCTAAGCACTGATAGTTTAGTATTAGCAGTGTTTTCAGTTAGTTACAATTGGTTTCCTGTCACTATCAACCCTAACGTCATCAAAGATGCTCAGTGGTTAGATAGTTAGTATAAATAGGTAACTTCTGTAACAGTTTTTAAACTTGTCTATTAAAAGATCAACTTTCGCATATCATCTTCTCTGCATTTTTTGTATTACCAAACTGTAATTGCACTGGCTGAGGGGGAGTTTGTGAATCACATGCAAGTTAATCAACTTGAAAGCATGATGATGATGAAAACAAACGACCATTGCTTGTAGTAAAAGTTTTCCATCTTATTCCGCTACAAATCTCTTTTAATTCAATCATTTTCCATTTTGAAACAAAAACTACAAGTAATTCAAACTCAGATCCTAACACATACACACCCATGACCTACATGCACCCTTTTTAACCATCCAAAATCTATTATTCAAACCGAGTGTTTCTTCTTTTTATTTGGTTTGGTAAAAACCCCTTTCGTATTAGATGAACAACTTAGTTTTAAAAGTTTGAATCACAAAATTAAAGAATGAGAAACGGGTTTTTACCTTCTTAAGAATTTAGGAAGAACACAAGGATGATAAGAATATCTTTTGAAGGTGTGTCTTGGATATCTTCAAGAAATATGCTCTAAATCTTCATCAAAACACCAAATCTTGCAAGAAGGTGTAAGAACTTGAAGGTTTTTGAGAGAGTTTCTTGCAAGATGGAAGCAAAAGAGTGAGATATGAGAAAGTAAGGGTGGTGGACGGTTTTGGGCCTTGGGAAGGAGAGAGTGGAGTGTCTTGGTAAGTGCAAAATGTGAAGTGTAGGGTTGGATGAAATGATTTGGGTTTTGTGGACTTGTAGTCATAATCGTAGGTTGTTTGGAAGGAAAAACAAGTGGGACCCACCCATATTACAAGGGGGTCGGCCACAAGAGGAGAGAGGTGAGGTTTTATATATATATATATATATATATATCTTATATTATATAAAAAATAAAAATAATGTGGGCCACGTGCCAGCTTGTGGTGCAATCTCACAACTTTTTGGGCGAAAAATTCATGGGTCTTTGTACCCATACCTGGTTTTTGACCCGAGTATATAAACGTTCTAAAAATCTAAATTCCCACATTTGTGTCTCTATTCTTCCATTTTTTATGCCGTCATCTCCCAAAACCCTAATGGATCATTTTCCGCTACTTGAACCACACCATACAAACTGTAGGTATTAATGTCTATCATGAGTCTTGATTTGTTTTAAAGTTTATTTGAGAATCGTATTTGTTTCAAAATTTATTTGAAGAGAAACAGAAATTAACATCAAAATTCATCGTAATCTTCGTCTGTTCATCTTCGCCTTTTGTTTTATAGAGTGAAAGTAAGGATCTGTGGTGAGAGAAATTCCAGAAATCGAACCCGGCAAAAATCTGAATCTCTGGCGAACCAGATCTGAGTTATGCTGAAAATCCGAATCTCCAGGTATGTTTCATCGAAAATCAATGTAATTCATTATAGGTATATTTAATCGAAAATCAATATAATTCATTACAAGTATGTTTAGGTTCTCTATTCTTCCATTATTTCTGCCATCATCTACCACGTTCTTCTTCAATCGCCTAACAAAAAAGTTTCCAAAACCAGATCGATTCAAGGTATGTCGAAATGGATTTTATACTTTATAGTCGTTTCATCAGCTCATTTTTTTCTAAAATTTTGTCAGTTTCATCGCCTAAGAGGAATATGGTGACAGTGGTGATGGCCTAAACAGGAACGATGACAGTGACGTGGGTTGATTTAGGGTTTCTCCATCAGTGGTCTTGTGATGGTTGTGGTTCAAGGCAACGACGAAAGGGCGACGGCCAAGGTTCACTTATTTTTTTATGGTAGGGACACTTATAGGTAGGGTTGTAAACGAACCAAACGTTCAGCGAACAGCTCGTGAACCGTTCGACGGGAAGTTCGTTTATGTTCGTTCGATTAGCTTAATGAACGAACACGAACAAAAAATTTCGTTCGGTTAGCTTAGCAAACAAACACGAACACAGGTCTCGTTCGGTCGACTGCGTTCGTGAACGTTCGGTAAGATGTTCGGTTATGTTCGTGAATGTTTGGTAAGATGTTCGATAAGTTCGTTTGATTATTTTAATAATATAATAAATGATAAACCTTTTATTTAAACAGACTGAAAACTTGAAACCCTATTTTTTTTCTAATTTAGCTAAAATTTGAACATTCTAAGACATTTTTGGGATAATTATGTGTAGGTTAGTTAGACTTATCGTTTGGTGGTGTAGTAAGCTTCTTGTGTTTTAATTTATCATTTAATGGTTGTATTTAACTACTTATATCTAATGTTTAAGGATAACAATGTTTTTATATTTTATTATTTTCTAGTTAAATGTTCATTTGGGTTCGTTTTTATTTGCTTGCGTTCGTCGGTGTTCGAGACCAGTGTTCACTCACTGTTCGTGAACAACTGAATTTCTTAACGAACGAACACGAACATAAACTTATGTTCGGTATGCGTTCGTGAACAGTTCACGAACATGTTAATTTCCTTAACGAACAAACACGAACATGACCTCGTTCGTGTTTGTTTGGTTCGTTTACAGCCCTACTTATAGGCATTTAGAAAATATTCAAACACATATTAATTTACATATTGGGGAAATTGTTTTGTTTCTCATATTGTGATTTGTTAATGGTTTTCCCTTGGTAGAATAACAATACAAGTTCTTTTTTTTGGATCATCTTATACGTTGCAAGTGAAATATGTAGATGTTTTTATTTTCATGAGTTTTAGTGTTTACTAACAATTGGTCAATATGTTATGAATAAGAAGCTTGTATTATTTATTTATTAGTAGCATTTTCGATTAGATAAGATTAATTTAGGAGCTTTTGATGCCTAGCACAATTTGGGTTGCTTGTAACTCAGTTGACCCACTTTTTTTTTGTTTTTTGTTTTCTGTTTGTGATGACTGGAACTTCAAAAGAGTATGTATAATGGACTAAGTGTTAGGATCTGAGTTTGAATTATTTGTAGTTTTTGTTTCAAAAATGGAAAATGATTGAATTAAAAGAGATTTGCAGCGGAATAAGATGGAAAACTTTTACTACAAGCAATGGTCGTTTGTTTTCATCATCATCATACTTTCAAGTTAATTAACTTGCATGTGATTCACAAACTCCCCATCAGCCTTTGCAATTACAGTTTGGTAATGAGAAAATGCAGAGAAGATGATTTGCGAAAGTTGATCTTTTAAGAGACAAGTTTAAAGGTTACAAGAGTTGCCTATTTATACTAACTATCTAACCTCTGAGCATCTTTGATGACGTCAGGGTTGATAGTGACAGGAAACAATATGTAACTAACTCTAAACACTGCTTATACTAACTATCAGTGCTTGGCACTTTTATATTGATTAACTAAGCTAATGACTAAACTCAGATTCATATCCTCTGTCCTTGTTAACTCTGGCAGACCTTGAAGCTTTGTGACGGCAGATGATAGGATGATCAGTCTTTATGGAAAGCAATGTAAGTACATTAGAGGTTGTAACCTCTGATAGTTGAACCAAAGCTCGGATAGTGTTATTTGGCTTTATATCATCTGTTCCTTTCATAGGGTTCAATCCCAACAATCTCCCCCTGGAACAGATGATGCCAAAAACACTTTATACTTGGTTTTTATTCCTCAGAAGGAATTCTCTTATTTGACCTTTGAATTGAAGTTCAAAGTTAAGAGATTCCATGTCATCAGCATCCTTCACCAGCTCTAAACATAGTAGTTCTTGGAAGTCTTCTACTGTAAGCTCATAAGCATCTTCCATGGATAGTTTAGTGGATGCACCATCAGACTTGAGCAATGTCAATTCATGGGTGTCTTTGTAGACCTTCCATTTTAGAATTTTTAGGTCTGATGGTTTTCTTGAAGGAGCCTTTATTGCAGAGGTTTGTGAATGAGCTAACATTGATAAGTCTTTAGCCAGCTTGGCACTTGTATCATTTGTGTGATAATTAATCATATTCTGAATCTCTTCTTTGATAAATGTATCCTCAAACTCTTTGTCAGTCTTTACATTCATCTCCCCTTGCTTTTTCCTGTGTTGCCGGGCAAGTGTGGAATGGGCAGATGTTGAGCTGGACCTTTTGGAGAGTTGAGCTCTGAGGATAGCATCTTCCTTTGAGTAGTCAGGCTTGGGAAGCATGGATGGATCCTTTTTCCTTCTTTCTTCCAAACTTTTGTAAGTGTCTAACACCCTCACCTCACCCCATCTCACCACTTGGTTTTTGGAACCATAATGATTTTGAATCAGTTCTTGCTTCATTCTCTTCAACTTCAAGACATTTTCAGAGATATCTTTCTTGTATAAATCCCAGTTGGGAGGAGTTGGCTTTTTAAGAGGGTCTTTCAACATTTCTTGCATTATGTTGATTTCTTCTCTCAGCTCATCTATGCTCCGATCCCTGAACTGTGGCCTTGTTACCTTATACATCTTCTTTTCCATGATATACTCAATGAGTTCACTCTTGAGCAACTTATCTTCCCTTACTGACAAGTGGTTGCTCAGATCCTTGACAAAGTTTTGTAGAATGGTGACCTTACTCAGTTGAAAGGACATGATAATCTGTATCTCTCTATCATTTTTACCAGCTGATTCTCTTTTGACAATATCCTCTGCTTGCTTCTTTTTCAATTCTAGATAAGCATCAACATTTGCTGGTCTTGGATAGCCATCAAGGGATAGAATTGTTCTTTTGTCAGTGTCATCCTCTGAAAAGAAACTTAGGATCTCTTCCCTGACTACTGGTAAATCAAGAGGATACAACTTTGATGTAGGAGTGACTTTAAGAGTTGAAGATGTTGTAAGCACTGATGTGGAGGTCACTGGTGTTGATGATAGTGGAAGAGGTGCAGAGATCTCTTCATCATTTATCACTTTTGTGATTTTCCTCCTTTTAAACCTTAAAGTAGGTGATGGTGGTTGTGGGATTTTTGGTGGTGTGGATAATGGTTGAGTTGATGTGGGAAATGTGATTATGCAGTGGATAGAGATGCATCTGTTGCAACTTCTGCTGTATCAACAGATGTTGACACAACAGTTGCTGTAACATCTGCTTGTGTGGATGTGGGTTGTGGTTTTGAAGATGTGATAGGTTTTTGAGAGGCAGAGGTTTTAATGGTTGGACTAGTTTCAGGCTTAGTTTTAGGAGGTGTGGATGTTGGTTGCCTGGCTTTTCTAGTAGGAGCTCTTTTTGAAGAAGTACCAACCTCTCCTTTTTCTTTTTGCTGATCAATCTTTTTCTCAACCAACACTCTGCTCTCCTCAATCACATTCTTCTTGTGACTAGCCCTTGCCTTGGCCACTAGTTCTTCAGTTGAATCTATCTTCTTTGAACCATCAGGCCTTGGAATGTTCAATGTAGGTCTGGCCTTATCATCATCTATTGTTAGCTTCTTTGGACCCAAAGGTTTCTCCCCCTTTTTGGCTTCATCTGTTGTAACAAATATAACCGTTGGAGGTGCATGGCCAGTGGTTGTGAGTAGATGTGCTTTGATGGCTTTAATGTCTGCTGCAGTGTCTTGATACCTTGATTTAAACATGTTTCGAACATTATTCACATGATGCTTGTGTTGTAGATCCAAATAATGTTGTTGATGTTGAAACAGAGGGTTAAGAGCTTCTTTGAGATCAGCAGTGGATAGAACAGAGGGTTGACTTTTGGTAGCTATCATCTGCTTTAGTAAATCTTTGATTTCACCAACAGAGTTTTCTATTCTGGTCGCTCTCTCCGTCAAATCCTGGTATTTTAGATCACACCTAATTTAATAGGATCATCTGAACTCCTACCAGTGGTGGTAGTTATATCTATGTTATCATGAGCAATGGTTTTAGGACCAGCTTCAAACATAGAGGCCCCTTTGTCTTGGTACTGGGGACTTCCCACAATAGAGGTAACAGTTGTTGCCTCAGCAGTGGTTGCCTTCAACCAAGTCTTATTAATGAAACCATTTTCCAACTTAGAACTAGGGAGTTCAGCAATTGTAGCGGCTGCTTGTGTTGAAATATCACCAAGGATTACATGTAACCCAAGGGATGTAGCCTCTTCATTTGTTGATGGGCTAGCAATGAATAAAGAATCAGACCCAACCATTGGATGAAGTATATTCTCAGTAATAGGTTGTTGAGAATTGTTGGTTTGTGTCTAAACTAATTCAATTGCATTCAACAATGTTACAATTGTGGGTGGAAGTGAAGGTATCGGTGAAGGTGGTTGAGTAGAAAGCGACATTGCCCTGGGAGAGGGGCTGTGGAAGATAGACCCAAGTGGATCTAGAGCTTCATAAAGTGGTGTCCCTGTGTTTACACCTTTTCCTTTTGTGAGGAAGAAGGAGGAGTTTCAAAGCCGGTGGGAGATCTTCAAACCATCTGCTGTGAAGAAGTAGCAGTAGTGGTTTGTGACTTTGGTGCTGTCACAGGGTTAACCTCTGGGATCTCATCTTCTAGAGGACCCTTTTTGGGTTTGGTGGGTTTTGTGGTTTTGGTTTTCTTTTTGGAAAATTTTTTGGTGTGGGTTTCAGGGCAGCGGTTGTGTTGCCCTGATCACCAAGAGCAGTGGGCTCAGTAACAAGAGGTTGAGATTGAACATTTTGTTCTGGTAAAACTTGCTCATCCTCCTCTACTTGTGTTTTCTCAATTTTATCTTGGTTTGTTATTCTGGTGAAAGTTTCATGATTAAGGCTGCCTGGATTAACCACAACGCCATGTTTACTTTCAGGACCTTTGATTTGATCCTGCAAGTAAACACTCAAGAAACATGGATGCATCAAAAAAGCTTTTCTTTTTTCAATATTTTTAAAATTATTTACAAGATCATTGAACAATATCTGGGAGTAGTTAAAATCTGTTTTAGTTAAAATTGCATAACCCAGATATTGCATGTTCAATGGGATTTCATTGAAAGCAGTGGATTTTGCTGAGAGACAAGTAAGGATTGTGTGAAAGAAAAATCTCATCTCAGCAGGAAAGTTAGGTTTAAAAATGGTCATACCTTTCATCTGGCCGATATAACCTCTTTCCAGAAATTCTGCTTGGATCTCATTTATTGGAAATGACACAGAGTGTTGTATGTCATTCAACTTGAAAACTTGAGAGATCGATTGGGGGCTAATTTGCATCAACACTCCCCCTACTCTTGAAATTATTGTATAAGGAACACCATCAGCAGATGAGTGAACCTTTGCATTTTTTCAGAAATCACGAAGAGCATCAATGTAAATGGGGGCTTTGACGGTTAACATGTGCAAGAATTTAGACTTTTGCAAAATTCGAATCATTAGATGATAGCGAGTATTTGCGTCGGTTTCTTCAAGTATGGCAGTGTAATTGTGTGGGGTTTTGATTATGAGAGTGAAAGGTGGAGGTTCTTCTTGTGATTTAGCTTTGGATTTTGAAGATTTTGATTTGGGAGCCATGGTGTTTGAGAGAAAAACTGTTTTGAGATTTTGAAATCGACACAGTTTAGGGTAACCACTGGTGAGAGAAAACAGGGGTTTTATAAGGGTTTTGAAAAAGTGAACATGACGTAGCATCTGTTGCAAGATCTGATGACTAACATCTGGCCACGTGTAACCTCTGATAAGAAAAGTAACCGTTGATGTGGCAAACCACTGTTTTAGGACAGAGGTTTGGACAAAACTGATTTTAACACTATCATGGATAGCTATCAGTGTTTTGAAAAATGGTAAAAAAATGAAAATAAGAGGATACACTTTAATAGTGGATAAAATAAAGCCTATCAGAGGTTTTGAGCAAACAAATGTTGTGATCAGACTTTTAAAGATTTATTGAAAAATTTCAATTTTAAACTATTTTTAAGGAATTTGTGAATTTCTAAAAACATTTTGATGCTATGTACACATGGATTTACAAGAAAACTTGTTTTTAATCCATGTTTAGCATACCAAGCCTTGAGATCAAATTTTCAAAGGTAGATGTATCCAATGCCTTGGTTAAAACATCTGCCCATTGATCTGAAGTATGGACATGATGCAAAGAAATCAAACCTTTTTCATAGCAATCTCTCACAAAGTGATGTCTGATGTCAATGTGCTTTGTAGTTGAATGAGAAACTGGATTTTTAATGATGTTTTCAGCAGCTTGACTGTCCAATTATGAGTGGAGTCTTTAGTGCAATGATACCAAAATCCAACAACTGGGTTTTGAAGCCACAAGAGTTGAGCAGTGCAGCTAGCAGTAGCAATATACTCTGCCTCAGCAGTGGATGTTGAAACTGCATGCTGCTTTTTGCTTTGCCAAGACACTAGATAATCAACTGGGAATTGACATCCTCCTGATGTGGACTTCCTTGTAGTTTTACACCCAGCAAAATCACTATCTGAAAAACCTGAAAGCTCAATATTCCCATCAGCTGGATGCCAGATACCAAGTGTGGGAGCACCTTTTATGTATCTGAATATCCTTTTTACAGCAATAAGGTCAGACTTTCTAGGTAATGCCTGTGATCTGGCACAAACACATGTTGCAAACATGATGTCTGGCCTTGATGCGGTTAGGTACAATAAAGACCCAATCATGCTTCTATAAAGAGTTTGATCAACAAGGTCATCTTTACCATCAATGGTGACTAGCTTGGAGGTTGCCATGGGTGTGCTACATAGTTTACAATCATCCATATCAAACTTTTTATGCAGTTCTTTCACATACTTGTTTTGATGGATAAATGTACCATTATGCAATTGTTTAACTTGAATACCAAGAAAATATTGGAGCTCACCCATTGCACTCATCTTAAACTCTGCTGCCATGAGTTTTCGAAACTCTTCACACATAGCAGTGCTTGTGGATCTAAAAATGATGTCATCAACATAAATTTGGACAAGCATCAAATCTTTTCCTTTCCATTTTACAAAGCAGGGTTTTATCTATTTTGCCTCTAGTAAACCCTATGGATAAGAGAAAAGTGGAT
This sequence comes from Scalesia atractyloides, assembly GCA_947069175.1. Classification (NCBI taxonomy): domain Eukaryota; kingdom Viridiplantae; phylum Streptophyta; class Magnoliopsida; order Asterales; family Asteraceae; genus Scalesia; species Scalesia atractyloides. Next base: position 72,201,429 of record CAMTDV010000005.1, on the reverse strand, counting down.
AGAGTTTCATACCAGGCTCTTGGTGCTTGTTTCAAGACATACAATGCTTTGTTGAGCTTGTAGACATGATCAGGATGGAATGCATCTTCAAAACCTGGAGGTTGACAGACAATCACCTCTTCTTTGATTTTTCCATACAAAAATGCACTGTTTATATCCATTTGAAACACCTTTATATTGTGGTTAGCAACAAAAGCTAAGAACAGGAGAATAGCTTCCAACCTTGCTACAGGATCAAAAGTCTCATCATAGTCTATACCTTCTTCCTGCCTGTAGCCTTGAACCACGAGCCTTGCTTTATTTTTGACAACAATACCCCTTTCATCAGTTTTGTTCTTGAATACCCACTTTGTGCCAATTGGACTTACATCTTTTGGCAGTGGCACAAGCTCCCAAACTTGTTATCTTTTGAACTGAAGGAGTTCTTCTTGCATGGCCTCTACCCAGCTGTTGTCTTTCAGTGCCTCTTGGTACTTGACTGGCTGTATGAGTGATAGAAAACCAGCAAAAAGACAAATATTTTGGGATTGGCTTCGTGTGAGCACCCTAGATTTGATGTTGCCAATAACTTGATCTGCTGGATGGCTTTTGAGAAAATCAAATAACCTTGTATGGAACAATAGCATTTTGAGGTGATGGCTGCAAATATGTATCATCTGAGCTAACCTCTGCTGGTGAAATTGAAGTATCAGCCACTGATGAGAATGGTGGGGTAGTATTGGGGGTATAGAGGTAACATTCTGATGATTTTGGTGCCCAGATGTAGGACTTTTATCAACAGATGTTTGACTTTGTGAACTGGCAGAGGTTTGAGGATCAACCACTGTTGACCCAGAAGTGGCAGAGTTTACGCAAGAGCTTGTAGCATTTGATCCTCTGTTAGAAGAATAGACTTTTGTTTGTGGAAGCACACAGTCATATCCTTGATCTTGATCTTCTTCAGATGATTGTGGTGTACCTGCATTGTCTAGCTTGATAGAAACACAGCAAATGTGAATTTATCTAAATCAAAAAGCTCTGCAGGATTTGCTAGGGATTTTCAGTGATGATAGTTCATTGAACTTCACATTCAAAGTTTCTTCAACACTTTGTCTAGAGTTAAAAACTCTGTAGGCTTTGGCAGTGGTTGAGTATCCCAGAAAATAACCACAATCAATTTTAGCTGCAAACTTAGATATAGTTTTAAGTTCAAAATGAAACATGGACAACAAAAATTTTAAAATATGAAATCAGAGGTTTGATTTTATACAAAATCTCATAGGCAGTCTTTTGATGCCTAGGGTTAATCAAAACTCTGTTTTGAACATAGCAAGCAATGTTTACAGCCTCTGCCCAAAAGGACAGGGGTAAACCAGAATCTGCTAGCATAGTTCTTGCTGATTCAATTAAGGTTTTGTTTTTCCTTTCAACCACCCATTTTGTTCTGGAGTTCTTGGAATGCTATATTGTCTAACAATTCCTTTTGACTCACAAAAAGCATCCAACTCCCTATTTTTAAACTCTGGTCCATTGTCACTTCTAAAGATTTTTACTGGAAGATCAAATTGCTTTTCTACTTATTTGACAAAGTTTTGCAAAATGCTTGCAGTTTCATCCTTAGAATGAAGAAAGAAGGTCCATGTAAACCTAGAGAAATTATCAACTATCACTAGGCAATACCTTTTGTGTTTTAAGATCATGATTTGCATTGGGCCAAACAAGTCCATGTGCAACAGTTGTAAACACTGGCTTGTTTTGGACTCTTCAATTGATTCGAAAGAACTTTTATGTTGTTTGCCTTTTAAAAGGAAACACAATGTTCATCACAGGAAAATTGCTTGTTAGGCAAGCCTCTTACAAGACTTTGTTTTGAGAGTGTGGTGATAGTTTTAAGATTTGTGTGTCCAAGTCTTCTATGCCATATTCAGTCTCTTTGCTAGAAGCAACTGAGAATAGGCATGTTACAGACATAGGATTATCTTTTAACAATCTACCACATACACATTCCCACTTCTGTGTGCAGTGAGTTGTGCTTTGCTCTCAGCATTTTTTGCTCAATCTTTTTGACAACCTCGGGTCCCTTAATTTGACAAGTTTTCTTAGTGAAGAAGGATCCATATCCTCTGTCACTCATTTGTGAGACACTCGCAGGTTAAATTTCAGATTGTCAATCAAATTCACATTTTCAAACTTGAGTTTACCAGCCAGAACCGACCCAGACCCTAAGACCTTTCCTTTTGAGTTATTACCTAAAGATATATCACCCCCCCATGAGCCATGAAGTCCTTGAGAAGGGCTCTACATATTGTCATGTGCCTGGAACCTCCACTATCTACATACCATAAGCTATCAAGGCAAGTAGAGGGTCCCTGCACATCAAGTAAATAGATCAATTAAAGTTGGTCTCCAAAGCCAAAATGGCTTTGGATGGGGTCACATATGGTCCAGCCTCAAGTCTAGGAAATGGTCAGTGGTTTTGAAATTTTCTTGTAACATCTGTTCTTGACCATTATCTATTAGATGATTGTATCCATAAAGGTGCTTGTTTACTCTTTGCTTTGAAGGCTTTTTGTAGCCTTCATAAGCACGAGGAACCTTTTTATAAGTGGTTGGCCATACCCTCTTGGAAATGAGTTTGAAGGTGGGGCATCTGTCACTTGCACCTCTCTTTGAACAGAGGTTTTGGTTAAGGCTTTTGTAACAGATGTTTCAATTGGTTCAAAACTCTGCTTGGATTTATTTCCAACAGAACTTGAACTTTCTCTTTCAAGTGCTTTTGCCTTGATCTCTTTTACCTTTTGTTCATAGTTTTTGAGATAGGCACATGTTGAGTTGAGTGATTTGTTTTGCTGCAGATGGTGCATTTTGAAGAGTTTTTGATAACACAAGTTTTGTTAATGTCATAGGCTTTTAAAAGAAAACAATCTGCAGCCACATGATTTCTTTTTTCACAAAATTCACAAAACAAGTTTTTAATCTTTACTCTTCTTTTCCTATCAGACTTTTTCTCAGCAGTGGTTGTAATCTTGTTGGCACATCTTTGATAGGATCACCAGTGCTTTTTGGGCTTTAATACCATCAGTGGTTGTGAAGTCCATTGGCTTAAAGTTCTCTAAGATATCACATTCATCTGACCAGGTTGGTTTAAACTGATATTTTTCAATTTCTTTATCTTTTGTTGAAACCTCTGGTTTTTCCAAAACAATTTTGTTTCCAGCTTTATCTGTGATTTTTATCTCTTCACCAGCAAAATTTGTAGGGACAACTTCAACCAACTCAGAATCAATTTCAGCAACATTTTTCTCCTTTTGGTCATAGGCTCTAAAACCTACACCAAACTTGATGTTGCTCTTGATCTGAGCATCAAGCATAATTTCATAACCTTTGAGGACTCAACCCATTTTTCACAAGTGATTTGGGTTTCTTCTAACTCCTTTTTACAAACTTGGTATTTTTCTACCATAGTTTGGAGTTGGTCCTTGGTTATGCTTGATTCATGTCTTAGGCTACTCATTTCAGAATCTTTTTCACTTAACTTTGATTTTAACTCTTTAATCAGTTTTTCAAAATTAAGTTCATCTTCTAAAATTTTGTTTCTCAGGTTTTCATTACCTTTTTGATGTTTGCAAAAGCAATGATGCATTTGTCAGAACATGATCTTTAAGGATCTGAGGTGATACCTTTGTAGCAGCCATAAGAGCACAGTCACACTCATCTTCACACACATCAATGTTCCATGGGTCAGTAGGAGAGTTCTTTTCCTTATCAGCAACATTTTCTTTTTCTTCACTTGAAACCACTGTTTCATCACAAACTTGAACTTCATCAGATTTAGATTCAACACCTTTAGCAATTGTCTCTAAGGCATTAAACAAATTCTTGTTCAACATCATTTTTGGCCATTAAAGCAAAGTTTTCATCAGTCAAATCCTCAGGCAAACTGCTCCAGATCAACATAACTTTGTGTGAAAAAGCTTTGTTGACCAACCTCTGCTTGACTAGCAGTGGTTTGAGCAGGTTGTGTACTAATGGGTGCTTGTTGTACAAGCACTTGAGGATGTGATGGTGCCTGAACATATTGAATTTGTGGAGCAGTGGATTGAACATAATGCACTGCAACAGTGGTAGCAGGGTGTGCGAAATGGGCAGTGTTTTGAACATGTTGAGCAGGGGCATATTGGGAATAATGAGCAGTGTTTTGTGTGTGCTGAGGTCTAGGGCCAGGATGAGTCACTATTGGTCCAGAACTTTGAGACCTGCATTCTCTGGCAAAGTGTCCTAGCCTATTACACTTATAACACTTGACTTTTGATTTATCAAGCCCAACCTTCAACCCCCCATCCAAACCTGGGAATTTTCTACCAGTTCTCTTGTAAAACTTACTAGCCCTAACACTCAATAAGGCCTTGGTGCAAAATATCCATTTCTTCAAGATTAGAAGGTTCAATGTGTTGCAAATCATTCAGCTCAAAGGATAGATTGTCAGAGGTTTGCTTTCCCCACTAGCAGCTAAAGCATAGTTGGGTGCATATGTTTAGATCCAAAGTTCCCACCAGAACCCTCTTCTTGGCCAAAAAGAGCTGTATTACCCAATAAGTAATCATCTGTCATTTTCCCAGAATCTTGCAACTTCTTTTTCTGGTTTAACTCTCTCTCATAAGTGAGGAGTATCCCATGAAGTTGTGTTAACGACATTTCTTAAAACCCAATAGATTTTCGCGTTACATAAGCTACTGTCTCCCACTTATCTGGTAACGATCTAAGGAAACGACTATTGACAGTCGAATTAGGAAAAACCACGTTAACCAGTCTAAGTTCACTGATGAGACAACTGTAACGTTCAAATTGTTGTGTTGAGACTCTCATTTCAAGTGACAAACGTTTCATACTGCTGATTTAGAACTTCTCTATTACTTTCTATCACTTCCTCAGTCCCACCGAATTGCTCCTTATGTGCATCCCATAACTCCTTTGCACTATTTCAATGGAGTAGAACAGCATAAATTTCATTGGGTAAGGCCGAAGCAACTATGCTAAATGTCTTAGCATCCAATTCAATTTTCTGGAAATCCTGCCTGAAAAGTTTTCAGGATTTTTTGGCATTGTTTGGTTGGATCTTCTGTGCTTGGAACCATTGGAACGTGAGGTCCATAAGCAACAGATCTCCAGCAACTGTGTTTTGCTGGGCAAGGATGTGACCCATCCGTCGTTGCCAAATGAAATATTCATTTCTTTTGAGCATCGGCGGTTTGAACAAGGATCCAGAATTGGCATCCTGTGGTTTTGAGACATTTTCAGTTGATTTTTTTTTCAGATTGTGTTTTAAAAACTTTGAACTAGTAAAAACTCTGAATATCAAACAAAAACAACCAAACTGGTTAGCAAGAGGGCTGATCTGTTCGAACCAAATCGATTGTTAGATCGAATTTGATAAAACAAGCTCTGATACCAATTGTTAGGATCTGAGTTTGAATTACTTTGTAGTTTTTGTTTCAAAATTGGAAAAATGATTGAATTAAAAGAGATTTCAGCGAATAAGATGGAAAACTTTTACTACAAGCAATGGTGGTTTGTTTTCATCATCATCATGCTTTCAAGTTAATTAACTTGCATGTGATTTACAAACTCCCCCTCAGCCTTTGCAAGTACAGTTTGGTAATGAGAAAATGCAGAGAAGATGATATGCGAAAGTTGATCTTTTAAGAGACAAGTTTAAAGGTTACAAGAGTTGCCTATTTATACTAACTATCTAACCTCTGAGCATCTTTGATGACGTCAGGGTTGATAGTGACAGGAAACATATGTAACTAATTCTAAACACTGCTTATACTAACTATCAGTGCTTGGCACTGTTACATTGATTAACTAAGCTAATGACTAAACTCTGATTTCTATCATCTGTCCTTGTTAACTCTTGCAGACCTTAAAGCTTTGTAAGGCAGATGATAGGATGATCAGTCTTTATGGAAAGCAGTGTAAGTACATCAGAGGTTGTAACCTTGATAGTTGAACCAAAGCTCGGATAGTGTTATTTGGCTTTATATCATCTGTTCCTTTCATAGGGTTGAATCCCAACACTAAGCGAAGATGCTACATATTTGGTTCTGTTGGTGTTGTTAGGCCTATTGATATTTATCTTTTAGGCATGTTAACCAGGCTATGTTGAGCTTATCAATGCGTCCAAGGATTCTATAAACAAGTACCACTTTTTAAATATACAGGTTTTTTTTTGGTTTATGGTTATGGTTTTTTTCTTTATTTGCTAATGTCTTGATTTGTTTTTTTGTGAACCTATCAATTAAGGAGAAAGATGAGATCGAGAGGGTTGCTAAAGCCAATCGTTAAGGAAGATTTTTTAACCTGAAGGTACTTAGTTTTAGTTGCTTTATTTTCGTGCTTTTATGGAAAAAATAGTTAATTATCAAAACTTTAGGCCGTTTTGTTATGGATTTGATATCTGAGAGTTTTAGTTGCATTGGAGCAATTACAACGCTTTTGAAGGAGTGTTGTGTTGCCTTTAATTAACATATTATCTAACATTGCTGTCTCACATGAATAAAGACACTCTAAACAAAACTCAATGTTCAAGGCTCCACATCAATTCCGGTAAGGCATTATCTTGATTCCCCAACTTTTATATAAAGGAAAACCTAAGTGGATCTGATCACCATAGTTGGTTTTTACAGGTGGACTATGCATATATGATGGATCCTGATAGCCTTGGGTTCAATGTAAAGGTGATGTTGATTATTTTCATTTATTTACCACCATATAAATTATTCGAGTCAAATATAATTACCAAAATTGTACATATTTGGAGGTTTAATGCATTAAACATACACTTCATTTTTAATCCATTTCACCTATTTCCTTTTATGCTTTTCTTTTTACCAATTGGACCCATTATACACAATCTGAATTAACACATTCCTTATTAAATGGCCCAATAGACAACTTAAACTTAAATCAGCTTTTGTTGATTATTTTTTAATTGTTGTGTTCGCCAAGTATGAAGTGATCGAGGTTCATGATTTACGAAACTGGCGATCTGAAACCAAACCGGGACTAAACTAGAGCCAACAATTTGAAAATAGGCGATCGAACCAGACTGTATGATACTGGTTCATTCGCAAGCAAGGACGAGACTCTTGATCAAATTTTGTCATTCATTCCAAATTTAGGGCGGTTAGGTTCTTGAATTATGATCATGTTAAACGACATGCTAAATAATAAAAAAGAAGTCTATGTTGGTCCTTTTATTCGCAAGCAAGGACGAGACCCTTTTTCAAGTTCCACGTTCAGATTAGATCGCTCGTATCAACAGTACCTTTCATACATTCTATATTTTATTTATTTTTTAAATTTTAATGTAGGATATATGATTACTGAAAAGAAGTTACCAAATGAATGATAAAAGATTTTCCAAAAAAATCAATCTACTTAGTTTCATTTGGTTGAAGTTAACTTTTATCGTGCAATGCAGAAATTATGTTGTGTAGTACATTCTTGAGCTGCGGATTCCTTTGGCCATGTCCACGCTTGTCACACCCTCATAATTCACATGCGGAAATTTACCGCGAGATGGTACGACTGACCAGGATCAAGCTACTAATCATGTTGAACCATTATTAAAGTTATCAAAAAGTATCACCATCAACACGATTAGTGATCTAAAGTTTAAATGACAAAAACATAGTTTAACCAAAAGCGGAAGCAAACAGTTTAAAAATTCAAACAAGGTTTAAAAACCATAAGTGTTTAAATAAAACCAATTCAAATAATTAACGCAACCATGACACTCCTCCAATGCAAGCTCTCGTGTTGTACCTAACGACATGCAAAGCACGTACAGTGTATCAAAAAAGGTTGGCGAGTTCATGGTTTTTCAGTTTATTTTCCAAAAACTTAGGTTGTTAAATTACTTAGTTTATAAAACTTTTCATGGGGAGCTATCCCATCTTTAAGCTACTAAACTGTGTGAGTACCGTAACTTTGACTGTTTAAGTTGTTTGTGCCCAAGGCCAATGTCTATCATCATTGACCAGTTGGCAAGACATCACGCCTGTCCTCCCAGGTACGGTGTGAGGTTTGTCAAACCTAATAGCGCTATTAACTAATATTCTGTTCGCCAGGCCCCGACGATTAATCAGTATAATGTGTGGGGACTTTCAGATAGAGTTTGTTTAGTCTGCTAAATACATGAAATATAAATAGCATTTAACAGTATTTCATCCCCAGAATACTAGCAATCCCCTAACCAGGGAAAGTGAAGTTAAAATATTCCATACCAGGAATACTAAGGCAATCCCATAACAGGGAAAGTGAGGTTCCCACCCACCGGGAGTACATGCTTTTAATAAAGGTGTGAACTCACCTTAGTTTAGCTCGACAGATTAAGTTATGCGAACTGGTATGGTCAACCAAGTCCTATTATGGTTACCAAGAATATAAGGGGTCGTTATTTAGTTCACGCAAGTCCTACACGTATCTAGCACATAACATGCGTAGAAGTTGTCACAATGTATTATCGAGTAGTTTTCAAGCATAGGTTCATAATATACACTACGACAGGCCTTTCATCAGTTATACCGTTATCATGCACACGTGAACATAAAAGTAGCAAATACGTCACTTAGCAACTTAAAATATACATAGTCAAAATCACTGAAAACAAGCTGTTTTGGGAAGCTCGTTTAACATACTTACGAGGGGTGAACCTTGTGTTAAAATTTTTAGAGTCTAACTCTTTACCAAAAAAATTATAAAAATCATTTACTAAGCACAATCAAATGCATCACTTTCTAACTGCAGCTAACGGAAAAATTCATTTAAAAATCCTCGGCTATCCCATTGACGTAATTCAGTTGGAGGTTCTCACATCCACATAGGAATATCTATAGTATAAATTTCATGATCTACTCTAATTATTCTCCAAGTTATGACTTAAAACATAACACGCACAAATTGCATAAGAACGCAGCTTTAACTGCTGAAACAAAATAATTTATTTAAAATATCAAACAACGCCCAAAATCTTGAATCCAACGCCATTTAATTAGTATTTCGAAATAATACGTTATAGACTCAAGAAAATCTAGATTTAATTAAATTATGACCCGGTTTCAGCCGATTAAAGTCGGCTATAACTGTTGGGCAGATTCTGTTTTCGCTACCCGAACCCCACTAACGATTTAATTTATAAACCCAACGACTTAGAATATTAACCACAACCGACTATCACGCTATACGTCATCTACAACATCAAACTAGCAAGATTCGACCCAACCACATACAAGACTCGAACCCTAGTAATTATGAAACCCGTAAGAATGATCATAACATCAACAACAAGATTTCTAGCAACCTAAATTACGAGTAATCATTAACATATCAAGAATCATCACGTATATCAAGCAAACACAGCCAAGTTCCAAGAGATTCTATAGCCGAAAGTATGCACGTATTACATGAACTATCGATCAACAGGTAGGACATGGTACCTAGTGATGTAAGGAAGTCCGAGTTGGTCTTGAATGAAACGAGATCTTGTAGTCCTTGGTCCTCAAGTTAACATCGACTGAGAGAGAAGAGGAGGAGCACAAGATCGCAGCTTAGGGTTGTTTTTTTAGAGAAGTTCTATAATTAATACATGATACGTAAATAATAAAGGTTTCAAGTTTGGGCCGAAAGACAAAAGATTTGGGTCAGGGGATGGATCGATAATTAAATAAATTGGGGGAAAATTTGGGCCGATCATTGGCTGCACATGACAGAAGGAAATATTATAATTTTTGATGGCAACAATTTGATTAGATTCACATTGCATACATTAAAATATTATTATTATTATATTATTATTATTATAATTATATCAACCAACTAATTGTAAAATTATAATTAGTCAACTCAACTAATAAAGAGGGTAATACTGAAGTTATGGTTCAGGCCTCAAAAGTTTCGACCTACGCGAGTGGGTTCCAATAATTTTGGGCGGTTCAACGTGATATGAATAAAATATAATTAATTCATCAACTAATAAAAGCTTATGATTTAATTTATAAAAGTGAAACAAACGGGTATACCTTGAAGTTACGGGTTGTCACATCATCCCCAAGTTGAAAGAAATTTCGGTCGAAATTTAACATGCAACCACTAAAGAAGCTAGTTCCGTTGAGCGTTTTCGCGGGGTGTCACATCATCCCAAAGTTGATTTGGAATTTCGTCCCGAAATTTAGTAGTAGCTTCAGCACTGCACTGGATGAATTATTCTTGAACAACTGGGGATACTTGCGCATCATTTGATTTCCCATTCCCAAGTGAACTCTGGGCCATGTTTTGAGTTCCAACGAACCCGAACAATAGGAATCTTGCTGCGATTGAGTGTTTAGATCTCTCGATCCATGATTTCAATCGTTCCTCGATGAAACGGAACTGCTCATCAATCTTGAGCTCTTTGAACGGGACCACAAGTGTTTCATCGGATAAACACTTTTTCAGATTAGTTACATGAAAAACATTGTGCACGCCACTAAGCTCTTCAGGTAGATTTAGTCTATACGCCACATTTGCCAGTTGTTTTGTGATCTCGAATGGTCCAACATAACGCGGATTGAGTTTGTCTCATTTACCAAAATGAACCACGCCTTTCCAAGGTGAGACCTTTAGCAAAACTCGGTCTCCAACTTAGAATTTCAACGGTTTTCTACGCTTATCAGCGTAGCTTTTCTGAAGGCCGGGAGCTGCCGCCATTCGTTGTCTGATCTGGGCAATCTTTTCTGTTGTATCGAGTAAGAGTGCAGGGCTTGTGATTTGGCTGTCGCCAACCTCAGCCCAACACAGAGGTGATTGGCATTTCCGTCCGTGCAATGCCTCGAATGGAGCAGCCTGAATGCTAGTGTGGTAACTGTTGTTGTAAGAAAATTCTACCAAAGGTAAGTGTCTTTCCTATCCGTTTCCAAAGTCGATGACACATGCCCGCAGCATGTCTTGAAGGGTTTGGATGGTACGCTCAGTTTGACCATTGGTTTGTGGGTGATAGGCTGTGCTCATGTCTAGACATGAGCCGAAGGATTTGTGCATCGCTTGCCACAGATCAGATGTGAAACGTGCGTCACGGTCTAAGAAGATGGAAGTTGGCTCCCCGTGCCTAGCAACTACTTCCTTTAGGTAAATGGGTGACAAGTTTTGAGAACTTGTCGGTTTCTTTAATCGCGAGGAAGTGCACATATTTGGTTAAAGGATTTGATTACCATATGGTGTCGTTCCCGCTCTGATATTTAGGTAAACCGGTGACAAAATCCATGGAAATTTGTTCCCATCCACGTTGGTATCTCCGGTTGTTGCAGCAGCCCTGATGGCTTTTGATATTTGGTCTTGATTCTGGCACAAGTTAAGCATTTTCTAACTACTTTGCGATGATCTCTTTCATGTTAGGCCACCAGTAAAAGGCCTTGAGGTCGTGATACATCTTGTCGGAACCGGGATGTACCGAGTGCGAGACTTGTGTGCTTCGTCCATCACAAGCTCTCGTAGGCTCCCATATAATGGAACCCAGATACGTTCCATGAAGGAGTGGATGCCGTCATCTTTGAGTTCGAGCTGCTTCTCCATGCCCCGCATGGATTCAGCTAAAGATTTTCTTCCTTCAGGGCTTCAACTTGAGCATTTCGGATTTGCTCAGGGAGGTTCGAATGAATGGTAAATTGTAACCCGCGAACACGTTTAGATTTAGTTTCCTTGCAGCTGAGAGCGTTAGCTACAATGTTTGCCTTGCCCAGATGGTTTTTAATAGCGCACTCATAATTGTTTACAAATTCCACCCATCGGCGTTTACCTTTTGATCAAGTATGTGCTGGAGACTTTGTGATCGTTGTAAATCATGCACTTTATACCGTACAAGTAGTGTTCCATATCTTGAGTGGAAGACTACAGCTCCCAGCTCCAAGTCATGGGTAGTGCAGTTCTTTTCATGGACCTTGAGTTGTCGGGACGCATAAGCAATGACTTTCTCACGTTACATCAACACGCAACCGAGTCCTTGAATGGATGCGTCGCAGTGGACAACAAATCATCAGTGCCTTCAGGTAGAGATAGAATAGGTGCACTATAGAGCTTATCTTTCAAAAGCTGAAACGCGGATTCCCAAGCGTCACCCCACTTATAGGTGATACCCTTCCGAGTTAAAGCAGTGAGAGGTTGTGTGATCGTTGAGAATCCTTCAATGAATTTGTGGTAGTAACCTGCCAGGCAAGGAATTGGCGGATTTCAGTCGTAGTTTTAGGCGTAGGCCAATTCTTGATGGAGTCGATCTTGGCTGGATCAACATGAATGCCAGCTTCATTGACCACATGACCGAGGAAGGGTGTCACGAAGCCAAAAGTCGCATTTCGAGAATTTGGCGTAAGCTGTTCATTCCGCAAAAGTTCCAAAGTAGGCACAGATGTTGCTCGTGTTCCTCCTGGCTCTTAAGTAGATTAGGATGTCGTCAATGAAAACAATGACGGACTTGTCAGGGTAGGGCTTGCACACTCAGTTCATAAGATCCATAAAAACTGCAGGGGCATTCGTTAGCCCAAAAGGCATAACAAGGAACTCGTAATGACCATATCGAGTCCTGAATGTTGTTTTGGAGATGTCTTCATCTCAGACTCTCAACTGATGATAACCTGATCTCTCAAATCAATCTTGGAGTAGAAACTCGACCCTTGCCGTTGGTTGAATAGATCATCAATAAGTGGAAGTGGTTAACGGTTCTTGACAGTCACTTTGTTGAGTTCATAGTAGTCTATGCACATGCGAAAAGTACGATCCTTCTTCTTGACAAAAAGTACGGGGGCTCCCCACGGTAATGAGCTAGGCCGGATAAAACCCTTATCCAGTAGCTCCTGCAATTGTGTCGATAGTTCTTCCAGTTCGGTTGGTGCTAGTCTGTAGGGTGCTCGAGCTATAGGTGCTGCTCCAGGGGTTACCTCGATTTGGAATTCGACTTGACGATGAGGTGGGAGACCAGGTAGTTCTTCAGGAAAGTCACGAACAATAGGAATATCTTCGATCTGCACATAGTGACGAGAGCTAGAATAGGGTATGGCCCTTTCTTAGACAATTCTGAGCCTTCATGAATGAAATAATGCTTACCACAACACCACTCTTCTCGCTCGAATATCCAGGGTTTCACCATTAGGAAAACGGATGCAGACGACCTTTTCATGGCAAAGTATCTCCGCGCGATTTAGGGATAATCAATCCATCCGGACTATGACATCAAAACTTCCGAGAGTGATAGGGATAGGTCAATAACAAATTTGTGGCCAGATAACTCCAAACTACAGTCGCGATGAATACGTGTTTCCTCGAGAGATTTGCCATTAGCTAGCTCGAATGTGTGCTTATGGTCAAGAGAAGTTGGGGTAGGCCTAAGCAATGTACTAAAGTTCATGGAAACATAACTACGGTCCACGCCAAAATAAAAAAGTATCGAAAACAAAGGAGTCGTTTAGTAGGAACATACATGTCACCACTTTAGGGTCGTTTCTCCCGTCACCCGAGCCAATCACAAAGGCTCGACCTTTTGCACAATTTTCGCCATTGTGGTTGTTGTTCTTGTTGTTGTTTCCAGTACTGTTGTTGTGTTGTTCGGTTTTGGTTCAATTAGGGGTAATTCCTCCTAATGCCCTTCCGCTCCGCACTGAAATCATCCTCGGTTGTTACCCTCCTACTGCTACCGTGGCCTCTGATTCGGTTGGGACTCTGCTGTTGTTGCTGATTTTGTCTCACTGGGTACGGGCTTCTACAATCCTTTGCTGCATGCCCTTACTTATTACACCGCTGACAGCGGCTCCTTTCACATGGTCAGTTGTGGTGCAGGTTGCATTTGTTGCACTTCGGTAAGTTTCCTTGATAACCACCCTGATTTTGATTTGCCAAAGTTTGCTGATTGGGGCTCTTGTCGTCTTCGAACCTTCTCTGCTGTGACTGAGGCTGAGAGGAGCTAGAACCCTTACTCTGGTTGCTATCCCACTTGTGTTTGTTGTCACTCGTAGTATCAGTAGTAGCACTGTTTCGCTTGGGCAGCTTGCCCTGTTCCACTCCTTGATCGGTGGGACGGTGTGCCAAATGGATTACTCGCTGGATCGTAGGGAGGTTAGCTGAAGTTACTAAACTCTGAATTTCAGGAGCTAAACCATTGAGATAGAGGTCAATTCTCTTGTAAGAAGACTCGGACTTATTCGGGCAAAGAGCAGCTAAATCGTTGGACCTTTTAGTGTACGCTTCAATTTCAGATCCAACCATCTTTTGATTGTAATACTCCACCTCGAGCTTCTAAATATCATCTCTATGACTGTAACACCCCTGCCCCTCGTTATCACCAATATTGTCCACTTTGCCCCTGATGGGTGGCCCATCCAGGAACTCACGGCTTTGTTTTTGGTTGCCCTGGTGGAGACTTCCCAGGAGGTCACCCATCCTAGTACTACTCCCACTTGACACACTTAACTGTGGAGTTCTCCTCTCATCCACTAGCATTAAGCCCAAAACGCGTTGGTGATTTTAGAGGTAGGGCATTACTTATGAACCAGAATCTCTCCTGTCCACGGACGATGTTGGGAGGTATGCCATTAGGTGTTATAATCACCCCTCTAAGGGACTCATCGTCCTCAATGAGGTTTTGGCCCAACATGTAGGAGGTTGCCATTATCCTCGATGAGGTTTTTTGCCCCACATTTGGGAGGTTACCATTAGGTGTTACAATCACCCCCCCTAAGGGACTCATCGTCCTCGATGAGGTTTTGCCCCAACATCCTGAATGGCACAGGAGTGGCTCTGATACCACTCTGTAACACCCCTACCCCTCGTTATCACCAATATTGTCCGCTTTACCCTGATGGGTGGCCCATCCAGGAACTCACGGCTTTGTTTTTGGTTGCCCTGGTGGAGACTTCCCAGGAGGTCACCCATCCTAGTACTACTCCCACTTGACACGCTTAACTGTGGAGTTCTCCTCTCATCCACTAGCATTAAGCCCAAAACGCGTTGGTGATTTTAGAGGTAGGGCATTACTTATGAACCAGGAATCTCTCCTGTCCACGGACGATGTTGGGAGGTATGCCATTAGGTGTTATAATCACCCCTCTAAGGGACTCATCGTCCTCAATGAGGTTTTGGCCCAACATGTAGGAGGTTGCCATTATCCTCGATGAGGTTTTTTGCCCCACATTTGGGAGGTTACCATTAGGTGTTACAATCACCCCCCTAAGGGACTCATCGTCCTCGATGAGGTTTTGCCCCCAACATCCCGAATGGCACAGGAGTGGCTCTGATACCACTCTGTAACACCCCTACCCCTCATTATCACCAATATTGTCCTCTTTACCCTGATGGGTGGCCCATCCAGGAACTCACGGCTTTGTTTTTGGTTGCCCTGGTGGAGACTTCCCAGGAGGTCTGTAGGACCGATCCTCGATGCTAAGGAACCTAAATTTGATAACTATTGTCCATAATCGCGGAATTATTAGGACAAGTTTACCAATAGACAAGATTTAATCAGTTAATCGTCAGTTTTATAGATCAAACGTTCTGGTTACAAACCGACAGAGCTTCGCCTCTGAAATGCCAAAGTTACAAATGAAGTAGGCTAGCTAGGTATTTATAGGAGAACAAGTTCGGCCCTGAGGATACAAGTTCGCCCGAACTTGCCTGAGTAAGTTCGGCCGAACATGCTTACATGATGACTTTCATGGGCGAACTTGCTTACATCAAACATAAATATTTGCTATACCTAGCCTATTCAGCTCTATACAATACAAACTCGATATAAGACTAAGACATAGACATTATACACCAACAGACTCCCCCTTGGATATAGTCTTCGTCTTGTATCAGGCTTCAAAACTTTGTCTTCACAAAAACGTTAATGTACACGACCGAAGAAGTTCTTGAACGGCTTCTTTCGTCGTTCTTGCTTTGGATCAGGCGTTTGATCAGTTGGCGGTGGTCTTTTAAAGTTAGCCATTCTTAGAGAACTTTGCATTACCGCTTTTTCCATTCTTTCTTTAATCGCCTCATTTCTGTTTTCTTCCTTTAAAAACTCAACTCTCTCCAGATCCCTCCACTTCGTTTGCCACATCTTTCCAGAATTTACTTCACGTGCATAACAAATGTTCACAACCTTTTGAAACTGTATAGCTTGTACCTTTTCACGTTCTTCAAAAACAATCTTGTTGTAGAACAAGGTTTTGATATCTTCTCTCGAGCAGTTCACAAGCCACATAGGATCTAGAATCCTTATCGTCCTCCATAACCTCTCATGCCCTGATAACCCATCACTTCAACCCGTTCCTTGGTAATATCCAGATGTTCTTCAAACTTTAGCACAATCACAGCTTCACACGTTGCTGGATCAATCTGCCACCACTTGAACAAAGGATAGAAGTCTTGTTCAATCGGCATTAGCGGCATATTTCTCATGGCTCTAGACGTTTCATTATTAACGTTATGTCCTTTTCTCCAGTTACCTTGTTTATCTTCGCTCTGCGACCAGGAATAAAAGGCTTCCAATAAGTCCAACCTTTAATCGCTTCATACTTAATCATTTTCCATAATAACTGATCAATCGGCTTCATGTAATATGTAACATTCACCGTCTATACCAACTCTTCAACATCCCAATACAGTAATGTCTTGAAATCAACAAGGTATTTGAAGTATTGCACTCCAAACTCCCTCTTGATTGCATATACGTTAATCTCTTTAAACCAACCCCAGCTCAAAATATCTCCCAAAGAAACGTCTTTGTCTCTGGTAAAGAATGCAAGAGGACTTCGAAAGTTGCGTTCGCGTGGCATTTCTTTAAACCAAGACTTTCTCGCTTAAGCTATCTCTTCTTTGGTCATGGGCTTAGGTACTTTACCCTCTCGAACTGATTCAGCAATCCTTTCCTTCAACATATCTTCATCAAGCTGCTTATACATTTCTTCAAAAGTAGGAAAACTATCTGAATTAGAACTGACACACTTCAGTTTCTGATCTGATTCGTCATCTGAAGACCAATCTTCCATAATTACTCAATTGTATTCATCAGCTTAAATCGTCTCTATATTGATAATCATTTGGCTCGAAAGGATTTACAGTCATCACTCCTCCTCAAAATCAAACTCTAACGATTCAGCTTCAACTTCGATCAATCTAGCTAAATCCTCCTTCGTGTAGTTATGTACATATTCACCTTCCTCCACGTTGTGTTCTAACATTAACATTAAAGGCTTCACGGGAATAGCAGCAACTGGCTTTGCAAAACGATCAACATTTGCCATATCTATATCATCATCAGTTGGCCTTTTCTGCCCTGACTCCCCCTGACTTTTATCTTCTATTCTATTCGATTCATCGTCCATTAGGGCAGTAAAATCAAATTCATCAGAGATTTTGGCTTCAGAAACTCTAATACCAACATTACCCTGATCATCGTCATCATCATCATCACCAACATTCCAATCCTCGTAACTTCCTTCCTCTTCATCCTCTTTATCATCTTTTTCAGCTTCTTCATCGTCTTTTTCTTCAGAAGCGTGATAGGATCAGAAGGCTTGACAGATTCATCAACCTTAGGAATATCAGACTCAGAAGCTATGACAATATTCTCTTCAACAGGTTTCTCTAGAACATCAGAAGACTTAGAAGTTTCACTTTCAACTCCTTTTCCTTTGCCACTCTCAGCTAATTCCTTTTCAGCTCGTTCCTTAGCTTCCTGTTGATCTAGACGATCATATTCAACGATGAAGTTCGATACCCAGTGCATTAGATAATGCTTTCTACATCCTGGAGAATCTTTGATCATTTAGAGTTTGGACAGACTTTAACTCTGAAATTTTTGTCTGCATTTTCTCATTAGCATCTTGCAGACTTTCAATCAACGCTTTAAGATACTCCCTTTCATTTTCTTACACCTTCACCTTATCATCCAACATTTCTTTTTCGACAGCACTTTGATTCATCTTGTTAATAAGCTCTACTTTTTCAATTTCATTCTGCGCTACTTTTTCTTCTAACGCCTTCACGCGCTTCTCCAGAAGTTCAACATTTGTTTCTGGGAAGAAATCGTTTAGATCTTGCAAACTATAGGATCATTGTGCATATCACCAAACACATTAGGCCCTCCTGGAGTCTTCGGTGTTGACTTTGTGTTGCAGATTTTGGGTTGACTTCTTTGGCGTAGAACTTTCAGGAACAAAGTCGTTGGAGCAATAGGAGATTCAGTTATAGGAACTTCAACAAAGCCAGACACAGGAGGTTCTTGTGTAACTCCTGGCCTTTCAGTTTCAGCATGAACAATAACAGGAGTTCTTGTGGAGGAGGTTCTTGTGTGACTCCTTTCTCCCCAGAAGGTTCTTGTGGGGCTTCTGTGCTTTTCAACAATCTTTGCGCCTCTTACTTACAGCCTTTTGCTTTTTCTTTGCTTTTCTCTTTCCTTTGGTCTGAGGAGACCCTGTAGTCTTTGTTGACGAAACAGTCACAGACTTAACACGTTTAGATTTCTTAGGCCTATCCTCATCGGACTCTTTTTCTGCATTAGGATCAAAATCATCATCCAGTTCTCTTTCTTTCTCTGCTCTAATCTTAGCGTTTAGTCTTTTCTGGCTCTTTGGCGGAACTTCTTCATCAGATTCTTCATTCTCAGAAGTAGCAGAAATCACATCTTCTTGGGTTGACTTTACAGTTTCCTTACTTTCAATTACAATTGCAGCGCTCGATCCAGCAACTGCTTCAACGTTTTCAGGTTCTTCTTTGTCAACGAGCATCGTTTCTACTTTCTTAGCAGCTTGCTTCTTTTTTCGGCTTATCAGCCTCAGCCTTCAAAAACCAATCACTTCTAGCTTTCGGCTTGAAGTCTTTGAACCATTCTCGTTCAACATTAAGTTCTTTCTCGTCATCGCTACCATCTTTTCTCCACTTGTTATCTGGCGGCGATATATAATTCGAATCTTTAATGGCTCCAAATACCGGCTTGGCAACAGGAGCTGAAGCTTGTTTCTGGAACTTGATAAGCTTCTTCACAGTAGTTTCATCAAGATGAACTAAATACAACACGTCATTTGGATCTCGGCAGTGTTGGGATACTTCTCGTCGATCAACATTTGTACAAACCTCGGATATAAGCACAATCTAGAATCCTCCATGTTTTTCGACATATGTGTAAAGACAAGCTTTGAGAAGTTAAACGGCTTCTTCAAATCAATGCGTTGCCATGCAAGCTAAGTAATCATGAACATCATCTAATCCGGCCTTGCTATGGCTGAATGTATGAATAATGGCGTGCATTAGAAGCTTGTAGGGGTTAGGCACCTCCCCTTTCTTTGACGTAGGTTTGTTTACACTCCCCTTGTATCCCATACGAAAGAAACAACCACAGACCATCTTTTCATCTAGATGAATCGGATCATTTTGTTGTCGTTGTAAATGCAAAATCCTTCGAATATCATCTTCAGTTACTGTAATCGGCTTGAGCTCATTTCCAACTTGCATTGTTGAATAAATCATCTTCTCATCAGCGCTAAGGCTCGCATTCATCCAAAATGAACTATATGTGAATGATATGACACCGTGCGTTCTGTAATTGCTCTGCGAATAGGGCTTTCCTCCAAAAACTTCAATATACTGTCATACTCCTTCAGAGACGGACAGAATAGATTTATCAAGCTAATGCACGTATTGTGAGTTTTGGAGAACTCAAAGAGATAACACGCGCTGGAACATGTTTCTGAAAAACATGACGCAAAACAATTAGCACGCTTTTCGAGAAAAAATTTCAAAAAATTTTCTAACACTTTATCAAGTTTGGCGAACTTGATTGAGTGTTAATCAAACTGTTTTGATCAAGTTCGCCCGAACATGTTCTAAACACATGTTCAATCATGAAAGGTAAGTTCGGGCGAACTTACAATCTAAACAATCCAACATTCATTCACCTAAGTTCGATCGAAGATGCACTTTTAATCAGTTATTATTTACAAGACTTTAATGCAAGTTCGGTCGAACTTGACAACAAGTTCGGCCGAACTTGTCGTCTTCTCCAAAAATCTAATCTTGTTCAACATGTCATTTATCCATTTCAATTCAATCAAACATGATTATACGATCGATTTTATGCGTAGATTACGAATCTATGTTCAATTTTGTTCAAATAACCCTAGATCTATCTGTTTTAAGCTTTTCAAATTTCATTTCGTTCGTTAATGGTTCAAAACAGGTTTCAAGTTCAAATCACTACCTCTGTCGTAGTGATTGGTGTGCAAATCACCAAAAACTAATGAAAATCCGGCAGCGTAACAGTATAAAATTGCCAAAATCGCTCAAGTGTTCTCAAGGTTAAGTTCGCTCAGAGAATGATGAAGGCTATTGAATGAGTTCGGCCGAACTTGATTGGTATTTATACCAAGTCAAGTTCGGGCGAACTTGTTAAGCCCAACAACAAGCCCAACTTATGTTCGAGCGGACTTAGATTAAGACAACCATTCCTTAGCAAGTTCGGTCGAACTTGCTGATTGATAAACTTGAATTGTTTAGCAAGTTCGGCCGAACTTGCCAAACCACAAATTTCAAACTTTCAAATTTTTTCAAATTTTCATTTTAACCCCTGAATTTTCCAACTTTTTACCAGTTATGAAAAATCCACTCAGTTGACCAAGTCCAAGCTAATGACCTTGGTTAACCGATTTGTCTACCGAGTCCAAGTTAATGACCCGTTTGACCCGTTACGAACAAACTATTGATATTTTCAAAAACAAAGTTTCAAATTAATGAACTTTTTATCGTTTTGTCTTTCAGATTTAACAAATTAGCTCCCAGCCTGTTGTCAAAGAGATTCCCACTAGTTCTAGCATCTTACTAGACTTCGAAGATCCGTTCTCCAACATTGGTTTGCTGAAAACAATGTAGAATTAAAATCTTTTTGTATTTTTGCAAGTTTTATGCTAAAACATACCGAAAATCTTTTTGATTTTAATCTGTAAAGCTGAAATACTATGTACAGAACAATGTAAACTATTTACAAACATATTTACAGACATATTTTTGTGAATTCGTGTCTAAGGATCATATCAGTTAATTGAGACATATCACCAGTACCGTTGACCTTTAAATGACTTTAAGTTTTAAACTCGTTTACCTAGATTGTCGATATGTTTGTCCACTTAAGCTTTACCACATTTCTCAATTTTTCAGTAATTAAGTATGATATGAAACTTGACTTAACTGTGGTTCCCACTTCTTGAATAAACTCCCGTATCCAGATTCCCTAGATTTCATCTTACAGGTGAATATTGATATCTGTATCTGGGTTGTGCGAGACCTTAGAGCTCAGGTTAGTACTATCGTACAGACAAAGAGATGAAGGCTCGTCTTAAGGTGTGTTCCACTTAAGGAATCTTTTTAGCACTACAAATGATTAGATCTTTCGATTCTTTTCAATATTGCATGCAGTTTGGGGATTTTTGGCGAAAGTATTATAAAAGTTCTAGGCTATTGCTTCCACAAAATCAGAAGAACTTGTATAATACCCCAGATATCAACTATCTATAAAGACCTCGTATCTCGGAATCAAGCATCTTTCAAATGAAATTTCAGAGTACTAAGTCCATATATCCAAGATATGTTAATCCACAAGTTTAAGCAGTTGTAAAATTTAGTTTATATCTCGAAAACAGTTTACTGAATGTGTTAAGCCTATCGACATATCCACAGTAAGACTCGTTTATCACTTATTAAACTTTACAATTCTTTAGCATACTGTGATAGTCCACTGATGTACTATCATTTCCTTTTATGACACTGAACTCTTTTGTCTTTTTCAATAGTTTTTGTTCATTTTGAATTTTCATATGTTTTTGGATTTTAAAATTTTTCGAATGTTTTTGTATTTTCTCTATCATTTCTCCCCCTAAAATCAAAAAATCTTTTTGGATTTTAGTTTTTAACAAAATTCTAAAGTAGAAAGATATTTACAAACCAATGTGGATCACGCGAACTCGTCGTCGATCCGTATTCAACCTCAGCGTCTGCACCTGTCAGCAATTTTTCATACCTTAATTCTCAGCAAGTATTTAAACGTGACAAAGAAAATGGTTTGGTATAAAAATCAGCCTTTTGTTCGTCGGTGTGGATTTTTTCTATTCGCACCAATTTCTTTTCGTAGCAATCACGAATGAAATGATAACGAATTTCAATGTGTTTTGTGCGTGAGTGATGAACCGATTTTTAGTTATATCTACGGCTGCCTTGTTATCAACATACAGCGGAGTGTCTAGAAATTGCAGACCATAGTCTCTCATCTGCTGTTAAATCCACAGAATCCGTGAACAACAGCTGGAGGCCGAGATATACTCAGCTTCACAGGTAGAGAGAGCGAGCGTAGTCTGTTTCTTACACTGCCAGGTTACCATTCTTGTTCCGAAGAACTGGCATCCTGCTGTAGTTGATTTTGAGTTCAACTTATCTACACCAAAATCAGAATCAGCATAGCCTGTGAGGTCGAATCGTCGTTCTTCGGGTACCACAAGCCGGTGCTTGGGCATCCTTTTCAGGTATCTGAAAATTCGCTTCATGATCTGCATGTGTAAGATCCTCGGGCTTGACTGATATCTGGCGCATAGGCAAGTTGGATACATAATATCTGGGCGCGATGCCGTCAGATACATCAGCGATCCAATCATCAATCTATATAACGTCTCGTCAACTTTGGCTCCAGTCTCTTCAACGCAAATGCCGTGATTTAGAGCAAGAGGCGTAGATAGAGGCTTCAAGCTTTCCATTCCAAACTTTTTCAAGATGTCGTGAACATACTTAGTCTAATGAATGAAAATACCATCTGGAAGCTGATCTACTTGCACACCAAGAAAGAACTTCATTTCGCCCATCGAGGACATTTCGAATTTCTTTTTCATGATTCCCTCAAACTCCTTGCAGAGACTATCGTTTGTAGATCCAAAGATGATGTCGTCAACGTAGATTTGAACTATAATCAGATGGCCATCAACTTCTCTGGTGAAAAGAGTACTATCCACAGTTCCTCTGATAAAGCCGTTTCCGACGAGATGTTGCGATAACGTCTCGTACCAAGCTCTCGGGGCTTGGTGTAGACCCTAAAGAGCTTTATCCAATAGGTACGCTTTCTTCTTGTTGAGTGGATCGACAAACCCTGGTGGTTGTCCAATGTACACCTTTTCGCGTAATTTTCCGTACAGAAAAGCCGATTTGACATCCAATTGATAGACCTTAAATCCTTTACATGATGCGAAAGCTAGAAAGATTCGAATAGATTCCAAGCGAGCTACTGGTGCATAGACTTCCGTGTAGTCTATTCCTTCTTGCTGGTGAAATCCCAAGCCTAGCTTTGTTACGAACAATAACCCCTATATCATCACGTTTACACTTAAAGACCCATTTCGTATCAATTGCTTTCTGATTTTCTGCTAGGTCTTCAAGCTTCCACACTCCTAACTTCTCAATCTGCAATAATTTTTCTTGCATTGCTTGTACCCAATTTTCATCGGCTAAAGCTTCATTAACTGTCTTTGGCTCAATCTAAGAAATGAAACATGAATAGAAGCAATAGTTCTGGGTTGGAGCAATGCGTGTGTAGAAACAATTGCGTGCTTTATTAATTTGCCCTCGAGTTCTAACACCAGTTTGAAGTTCTCCGATTATATTTGTTGACGGATGATAGGAATATGATCGCGGCAATTCTTCACTTGGAACATCTACTGAGTTTTTCTGATTCGTAATGTTGAGATCAACAACCAATTCAATGTTTGGAGAGCTTGATGAAGCTTCATTTCTGTTGTTCGGGACTGCAGATTGATTAAGAAGACTTGTTATCTGCTCCACTTCTTCATCTGAAGAAGATGATTCCTCATCAGCATCAAATGTTGGTGCTTCATCTGAGTCAGAATTTTGATTCTGAGGCATACTGGGCTCCGTTGTTGTATTCACTGGTTTAGTAGAGGCATTTGTTGGAGGAGTAGCAGGTGTTGTTAATGTTTCAGAAACATTTTCAGCCGGAACAACACTATTGATTGAACTTGCGCCAGAAGATGGATCCAACGTGGGTTGATTAACCACAATTGGTCAAACAATTTATTCTTGATTCGCTGACTGGTGAAGATAGTATAACACTGCAACTTCTTCGTTAGTCGGTTCTTCGGGCAAGTCAAATGACTTCCAAAGGTCTTGATAGTTAAACAGCCACGCTCACCTTTCCTTTGAATAGATCCGTGTAGTTGAAACAATCCACGTGCTGTGCTTCAATAACCTTTCTCAATGAAGGAACATATACTCTTCTTAACGGAATCACATATCCGACAAAGAAACCTTCAAGAGATTTAGCTCCGAATTTGCCATCTTGATCTATTACGGTACATGGTGCACCGAATGGTTCTAAGAACTTCAAATTTGGTTTCCGTCGGTTTATCATCTCAAAACATGTTTTCTTTGTTGGTTTGACAGTGAGAACCATGTTTAGCGTATAGCAAGCCGCAGCAACCGCTTCACTCCAGAAGCTGATAGGAAGTTTAGAATCTGCAAGCATGGTTTTCGCTGTTTCAATTAAAGTTCTGATTTTCCGTTCAGCTACTCCGTTTTGCTGTGGAGTATAGGGAGCACTAAACTCATGCAGAATCCCTTTTGCGTTGCAGAATTCCTTCATTTTGTTATTCTTAAACTCTGTGCCGTTGTCACTTCTAATGCGTCTGACCGGCAGATGATAAAGGTTCTCGAGTTTCTTGAATAGAATAACCAAGTTCTCGAACGTTTCGTCTTTTGATTCTTGAAAAATACCCACGAATATCTCGAATAGTCATCTGTCACAACCAAGCAGTATAAGTCTCCTGAGATGCTTCAAACATTTACAGGACTAAATAAGTCCATGTGGAGACGTTCTAATGGCAACTTGATTGAGTTTAGAATTTTCTTCGATGAGATTTCTTGATCTGCTTTCCCTTTTTGCATTCCAAGCAATGATCAGACATCTGAAAACTCCGAAGATTTACGCCTTCTACAAGATCATTATGAACCAAGAAATTCATTTTTCGCAAACGAATATGCCCATCTTACGTTGCCAAAGAATAGAATCCTTTTCAGTATCCTTTGACACAAAACATTGTGCTGATTTTGATGAAGTGGTAGCGACACCCATATCAAGAACATATAGATCATTCTCCGAGGTGCTCGCTTTAGAATCCACTCATCTGGTATTTTGAATCCTGGCTTCAAGATGATACACTCTTTGTCGTTGAAATGGACTGTGAATTTCTTGTCCCAAATCTGCGATTTACTCAGAAGATTGTTCTCAAGCTCTGCAAATAGTTCACGCGATCGAATGAAACGAAGCCATTGGAGAGTTTTCCTTCGGTGACTATCCTTCCACCCTGGTTACCTGCAAATCCAACATAACCACCATTGATAGCTTTAATGTCGAATAGCAACACCTTCATTCCCGTCATATGCCTGGACGCTCCACTATCCAAAATCCACTTAGAAAGTACGGATCTATGGAGTCCCTGCACATTTTAACAATCTATTTAAAAAGCGAGACCCAAGCCTTTTTGGTCTTGGGTTGAATTGGATAACCATCATCAAAATCAAATTCACATTCATCAGCATAATCGAATCCACCCTCATCTACAGAATAAACTTCCCATTCTTCATCTGAATTTTCTATGATGTTTATGTTTGAAAACTTTACCGTCTTTTTATCTTTTGAATTGTTACCACTTCTATTTTTCACAGTTTCAGATCTGGTTTCAATTATGATTTCGGATTTTAATTCTTTCTTGCTATCACTAGTCTTGACAAGCTCAGACTTAGTGTTCTCAGATGTTGCTGACCATTTCTTTGCAATCCAGGCTTGAGATTTTATGTTAGCCTTCTTGATGTAAAAATTGTTTTCATTAGCCTTTGAAGTTTCTCCTTTTTCAAAAATAGAATTCTCAAACCTCTTTTCTATTTTAGGTTTAACTTCTAGCAAAGATTCATTTATTTTCAAAATCTTGATTGGTTTTTCAAACTCTAGATACTTGGTTTAACAACATTTGATTCTCTTCTTCGAGGAAAAGCCGGTTTTGATTTCAGACATTGTCGTGCAATATGACCAATTTCATTGCACTTGAAACATGTCTGATTATCAAGTGGATGTCTTTTAGTGGTTGGTTTTACCCCACTTGATGTTTTTGCACCACTTGTAACCTTGGATTTATCTCGAATTTCTTTCTCCTTTTTAAACTCATCATTTGATTGTTTACCAATCAAACTCTCTTCGTGAACCGTGTTTGTCCCATATACAAAATTCATGTTTTTGTTTTTATATTCATGAAATGGTGACACTTTCTTTACTGGTTCATCTGATTCTTCTAGACCCAACCCTGCTCTTTGGTTTTCCAGATGATCACCACCATTCCTTCGGCTGTTGTTTCTTTTAGGTTTGGAATAGAATTTTCTTTCGTTAATTTCCAATTCCTCTGATGTGACTTCCACGAGTTTAAAGAATTTATCAAGCAATTCTTCCTTCACATTCTGAATCGGGAAGCTATCATCAAAGTATAGTCTTTCCGAATCCTTAATTTTGTACATTACAACATTAGGATCGTCACTTAGACCATCCTATGACGACTTATCGTCATTTTCAGACTGTGAATCGGAATTCTTTGAACTCGAGTCGGCGCTTTTGAAGCTGCCATCATCAGAATCACTTAGAACATTTTCAACCACTTTGTTAACCACAACGTTGTTATCATCATCAGATTTAGCATAGATTATATCAATATTCTCTGGCAACTCATCTTTTTATCAGAAAGCAACTCAATGTTGAGTGCCTTATCCATCCCGTCTGTGGTTTTGCGATAGTACTTCTCGCCAATTTTCTTTGCTACATTCTTTGCCAATTTTCTTTTTAGGTTTTTCTTCCGTTGAGATTGTCGGAAGAATGTGATCAATAACATATGCGTGTGTGGTATAACTTCTCAACAACTGTTGGACTCTTTCAGTTTCGATTGTCATGTCTTGAAGTTGTTGTTTGGTTTCAGCAATGGTGTTAATATTGGTGTTAATTGCGCTTTGTTTATCCATTACTGTTCCTCTCAACATCCTTATATTATCATGTTGTTCGATGTTATTCTGTCGAGTCTGCCATAATCATTTTTCATTTTGTCAAACGCTTCTTTCATTGTGCGATAATCGTATTTCAGCAATTCGTTATGCACATTGTTTTCAGCGATGATTTTTGATTTTTCGGCACATTCGACACAAGGTTAAGTACATTTTGTACAAGGTTTCTCAACCTCAACAAATTGTACTTTGACAACTTCTTTCTCGACAATTTTTACCTCTGGACCTACCTTGGTTAGATTCGCCATTAAAGCTTTATCTGCCATGTCCTTGAGGTCTTCGACTTTCACTTCTTGAGTGACATCAATGATCACTTCATCAATCTTTTTCTCCTCAACCACTTGTTCTTTAGAGCTGCCATCAAAATGATCTGCAAAACTGTCACAAGAATTAGAGGATAAAATTCCTTGTCTCTGCATATGGATATATTCCTCTTCTTCCTGTTGTTGATGCAAGTATTGTTCCAGAAGAGCTTGTTCGATAGCTGCTGCTTCTGCTGCTGCCGCTGCTTCAGCTGTTGCCGCTGCTTCCTCTGCAGAATTATCTTCAACTATCTCCGCCATCAAAGCAACTCCGGTCTTTTTCCCAATGTAAGAATTCCAATCAAAACCATCATCTTCACTGGATGCCACCATAGCTTTCTCAGTGGTGCTACTGTCAGGCTTTTCTTGGATTTCAACCTGAGTTTTTTCAGAAATGGTTTATATTGAAGTGCCCTTTTGTGATATTCATTTCCTCCTCCGAAAGGACTTTGATTTCCGGTTGCTTTGGTGTTCTTACACTCTCTTTTAAAATGCCCATTTTGACGGCATCTAAAGCACGTGACTTTGGTTTTGTCAAAACCCAATTTGTTGCGAATTTCCTATGTCACGGCCTGTGAGTGCAACAAATTTTGTCACTCTCCTGATGATCGAAGCTAGGACCATTTGATGTCCATTAGTTCGAGTTCTTCCTCGTCTACCTGGTCATAATCTTCTGCGGTCATCTCGGGGTTTCCGATCTTACCGGCAACAAGACATTCATAAGATTCTAATACGGTAGCGAGTAGTGACATATGTTGTTTTGCAACTTGCTCTGAAACAATATTGTTCAAATTCACTGCGATGTTGCATTTATATACATTCGGATCAGAACTTTTTTGTGGATTCTGATTCGCTTGGCTTTGATAAGTTGAATTTGAACCAGTGCTTGAGTAAGAACTTTGAGGACTCTGGTATACTGAGGCTGTGATTGATTCTGATTCTGTGGAGAAGCATTCACGTTTGCACTAAAATCTGTCTGAATTTTAGGACTCGAAACACTATCTAGCATTCCGGCTTTGTAATACAGACCGACGTCTTGAACAACATTAGCGTTCTTTGACTTCGCCATCTTCAGAAGTTCCATTTTGTGGCCTTCGAGTTTATCGATAACGTCGACAACTTGAAAAATTCCCACTTATCACTGTTCTTCAGAACCATCAAATACGTAGTCCATTCACCCTCTGTAGTGCGTCAGCAAGTTTGTCGATGTATTCTTGTTCTGTCTTTTCGAGACCATGTCTTCGCATTTGCACTTTAAGATGACAGAAACGCTCGATCATTTGCTTTATGGTCTCATTCTTTAGTATGGTGAAGATATCGAACTCTTTCAGGATAAGTGCTTGTTTGCTTTTGATCATTTCGGCACTGCCTAGATACTTCTTCTGTAATGACAACCAAAGATCTCTTGGAATAGTATACTCATGTAGCAAAATCAAGATATCTTCTTTGACAGACTGTTGGATGAGACTGATCATCTTTTTCTCGGCGATATATTCTTCTTTCTGAACCGTCGAGTAGTTGTAATTTTCAAGAACTCGTTGATGTTCATCTACCGGAACAGGCCTCTTTCAATTGATACCCAGCCAGGAAAGTGCATGGCTTGAACCCAGTATGTAAACTTCTCTTTCCATGCCTCGTACTCGTCCATGCTCATCAGCTTGGGCGGTTTGACAGTCGTTCCCATTTCATTATCAAGATTGACTTGATTGATCACATTGGCATTTGACGAACTAGCTCCGGACATAAAAGCTCTTAGTTGTTCCTCCATTGTGAATAACGAAACGTCTACACTGAAATTTTTCAAAAAACTTTGGAAAACAATTAGTCCTACTACAAGTTCGGTCGAACTTGTAGTACTAATGTAGAATTCACAGATTTTCTAACAAGTTCGGTCAAACTTGTTAGATTTACTTTGAAAAATTGATTATCTTCGAGCGAACTTATGACAAAAACCAACTAGATCTTTGAGCGAACTTGCAAACAGAACTTTGATGAAAAAATAGTAAGTTCGGGCGAACTTACTTAAAAATTACTTGATATTACACAAGTTCGGTCGAACTTGGTGTAAAATCAACGAACAATTGGTATGTTCGAGCGAACTTATCTAGAATTTCCTCAAAAATGCTTCAAGTTCGGGCGAACTTGCTAAAAAATCTCTTGAAAAGTGATGTTTTAGGCCAAGTTCGGCCGAACATAACCAACAAGTTCGATCATGGGGGATTTTCAAAAACATGGTTTTTTCAAAATTTCGACATGAATTCGGTTGAATTTGGTCTCCAATCTTTCAAGGGTTTATCTTTGTTGTATTTTACATGATATATTCAAAATTCAAAAGATTTTGACTGTGAATTCTTCATTTTATGTTCAAAAGTTATGAAAAAGAGAAGAATGGAGTAGAAATAGAAGTGTTCTTGTCTTGCTACTATCAAATCAGGCTGTTCTAGCTCTGATACCACTTGTAGGACCGATCCTCGATGCTAAGGAACCTAAATTTGATAACTATTGTCCATAATCGCGGAATTATTATGACAAGTTTACCAATAGACAAGATTTAATCAGTTAATCGTCAGTTTTATAAGATCAAACGTTCTGGTTACAAACCGACAGAGCTTCGCCTCTAAATGCCAAAGTTACAAATGAAGTAGGCTAGCTAGGTATTTATAGGAGAACAAGTTCGGCCCTGAGGATACAAGTTCGCCCGAACTTGCCTGAGCAAGTTCGGCCGAACATGCTTACATGATGACTTTCATGGGCGAACTTGCTTACATCAAACATAAATATTTGCTATACCTAGCCTATTCAGCTTCTATACAATACAGACTCAATATAAACTAAGACATAGACATTATGCACCAACAAGGTCACCCATCCTAGTACTACTCCCACTTGAGCACGCTTAACTGTGGAGTTCTCCTCTCATCCACTAGCATTAAGCCCAAAACGCGTTGGTGATTTTAGAGGTAGGCATTACTTATGAACTAGGAATCTCTCCTGTCCACGGACGATGTTGGGAGGTATGCCATTAGGTGTTATAATCACCCCCCTAAGGGACTCATCGTCCTCGATGAGGTTTTGCCCCAACATGTAGGAGGTTGCCATTATCCTCGATGAGGTTTTTTGCCCCACATTTGGGAGGTTGCCATTAGGTGTTACAATGATAGTATTCTTCCTTTATCAGATCCTTGAAATCGTTCCATTGGGTGGCATTGGCAGCCGCCAATCCAAGCATCTGGACCTGTGCGTTCCACCAGGAAAGCGCGTTGCCTTCTAAAGTGCGGTTGCATACTTTACCCGATTGTTGACTTGGCAATCACACATTTAAAAAAATCGACTTTCTCATCCAATGCAACAGATCCACCACTCCGTCAGTGTCGTTGAAAGAGTGGGGTTTACAATCTATGAATGCCTTGAAGGTACAAGCTCGTGGTTGAGCAGCTTAACCTGTCGCACAAGGACAAAGCGGATCAGAGCAGGTGAGTTAAGATAACAAAGAGATAGGATTTAAACATCCTAGAGCAGTACATAACAGTTGTCTTACCTCCCATGTGTGCTTCCAGAGCTTCAGCAACCCGTGCATTGATTAAAGCCTGAATCTGGGCCTGAGTTATGTTGGGTCCACCGCATCCACTGCCACGTCCGCTCATTGTCTTTTCATTCACAAAATACAAAAATGAGAATAATATAACACATAATATTCATCATAATGGTATAAGTAAATTAAGAGAAGAATTAACCACAACGCATAATATCCAAATAAACTTCTTTCATCAGAATCATTTGCATGTTCCACAAACAAGTTCCAAATCAAATATTAAATTCAGCATCAATTGTTGGATGAGGACGACCCTCCGCATCTAAGTTATACGGAAAGAATAGAAAATCAAAATGATGGATTGTGATGTCAATTACCACCACCAGCGAAGGAGATAACTAATCATTCATTGTCACTGCCTTCTAGTGTTACTCCTTGATCTCCAAGGATTCTTTCGAGTAGTTGGAGCTAGTCCACTACCCCTCCGAGTGTTAGCCCTCGAAGCTTCTTGCTAGGCACTGCCTTTGGCTCTTCGAGTTCGGGCTCCTGTAGGGGACGTTGTTTAAATGTAGTTCTCCTCGAGCCAAGGAAAGGTTTAGGTTTAGGAGGAGATGTGTTAAGGTTAATTGGTCTCTTATCATTAGAGTCTTAGGAACTAAACATACTAATATGTAAGGCATCAAGTAAGTAACAAGTAGGCACATACGTAAGTGATGCAATCTAAATTGTAGAGACTTGCACTTGGAGTGTAGTGTCGTTGCGGATCATTCAATACAGAAAAAGGGTTATAGTCTGTTTTTCTATAAAATATTTTTAAAACCAAATTCACTATAACTAATGGCTCTGATACCAATCTCTCAAACCCTCAAACTCCACATGTAGAGTTTTACCGCGAGAGGTGCAATCGACCAGGATAAAGCCACTAATCATGTTGACCGTTTATTGAAATTATCAAAAAGTATCACCATCAACACGATTAGTGATCTAAAGTTTAAATGTCCAAAAACATAGTTTAACCAACAGCGGAAGCAAACAATTTAAAAATCCAAACAAGGTTTAAAAGCCATAACTGTTTAAATAAAACCAAAATAATTAACGCAACCACGACACTCCTCCAATGTAAGCTCCAATGTTGTACCTAACGACCTGCAAAACATGTACAAGTGTATCAACAAAGGTTGGCGAGTTCAGGGTTTTTCAGTATTATTTTCCAAAAACTTAGGTTGTTAAATTACTTAATTTATAAAACCTTTCATGGGGAGCTACCCCATCTTTAAGCTACAAAAACTGTGTGGTACCAAAACTTTGACTGTTTAAGTTGTTTGTGCCCCAGGTCAATGTCTATCATCATTGACCAGTTGCTAAGGCATAAAAGTTCACGCCCATTGTCACACCCCGAATTTCCAACACAATCCCAGTGGGCCCGCAGGGAGTATCGTGACGTAAGATTGGTATTGTCATAGTTAACAACACAGCACAACGAAAGTCTTGGAGTTTAAAATATTATTACAAACCAAATGTCCAAAAGTTCCAAAATAATATACAGACGGTTCGTAATAATAAAGATCCGCAGGCGGATCATAAAATGTACAAAAGGAATCAACATATTTTAGGCACATGTAAAGGACATGGAAGGTACTCTTCTAACATTACCAAGCAGCTTCCAGCCTATTTTCATATTGTACATGTAACTTAGTCTTTTGAAAATACGTCAGTTTTCACTGGTAAATACAATTAACCGACTCGTTTTGAAAATGTTTCAAAATTGATTTAAATGCACAAGGCATATAAAAATCTTTTATAACTTGGGACAATTAAGAACTTTAAACTTGTGTACAGTTTTACATGTTTGTCAATACATATGGGGCACAATATAGAAACCGAGACGTGATTAACCGACACACCACTTATAAACCCTCAAAGGAGTTGTTTTGGTCAAAAATTACCGAAGCAATTTAGTGATCAAACTTAGTATGTGAGGTAGCGTGCTATTGTGGTTTGTAAAAATATGTTAAGTTGATTGATTGTGAAAACAGTTTCAGGATATAGTTCCGCGATGTACAAGGAAAGCCCTTGATCAATCAAGATCTCCGGCATGAAACCTCGGAAGCTGACAATCGTTGGCTGCCTTGTTCTTCTTATTGCTTGAATATTCAGGATACAGTGCAGAATAATGCTCAGATCGCTACAAAGTGTCACAATGATTGCTAGTTGTGAGTGTGAATGTGTGATTGTTAGAGAGAAATGTGTACGAGTTAGAGAGCTTGAAGTGAAGTGAGTTCCAGTGTTGTGTCCTACGATCTGGCTTATCATTTATATAGTTACAATAACAAACAAATTCTCCTATAAACTAGGGATACTTTCGAATATTCTCTCTTGAACGTTGGAGACCTACTCTTTCGGCTTCAACGTCTATTTCCCAACTAAATTGAGCGAGTCTTCAGGAGAAAGGAAAATGTTGTGATCCTACAGCCATAACCTGCAAGCAAACTATTAGTAACTACCAGGATAATGCCTTAGGATGTTACCAATATCCTGGCTAGGTATCCTGATCGTAATCAGCTACTATAAATTCAAGATATATCGTCAAGATATGGGCTCAGAATTTCGCCCATAACAATTATCCCAAAAAATGTTACTGTTGAGGATCCTGTATCCAACGATGATATTTTTACGTCTATCGAGGCCATTAAGAGATAAGATTTCCTGATTTGACAAGATGTAACCACCCGGGCTAAATCTACTCATTACCCCTTATATCTTCTCAACTTGATCTCCATTTAATCATCATCAAGAAAGTAAAGTTCTCTCTCTCATATTCATATTTTTTCCTTCTGTTCTTCAGTTTTCGGTTAAATATGGTGAGGCAAACTAGGTCCAGTTCCGGCGACTCAGCCTCTACCTTCATACCGCAAAATCTTCTCCAGTATCCGGAAAAGGAATGGTGCACATTTGATAATGCCCATTTGTCAGCCCTTCAAACCTCCGGTATCTTCCCGGATGGCACAATATTCTGCCCATACGATCGGGAACTCCGATCAGACATGTCGTCCACCGAATGGCTTTGTTTTAATGCTTATCCCTTCACATAAGGTCTTCGATTCCCATTTTCCAACTTTATCTCCGATTTCTATCACATCACCGGCCTTAGTTTCAGCCAAACCATGCCCATGCTCTATAGAGTCTTAGTGGTTCTTGATCGCATCAAGAACTAGCATGTTCCTAAGCTTTGTATTAACGATCTCCCCATCGCTTACCGGCTAAGATCCCAGGGTTCCAGCAGGTTCCTGTTTTACTCCACCACCAACAATCCTCTCGTTCTTCGAGCCACCAAAAATGAGGATGAGTGGAAAACGAAATTCTTTTTTGTTAAAGGAGTTCCATCCTTGATGGGAAGGATTATCCTGTGAAGTGGTTGACCAAGGGTAGGAATTAGGGTTTTCGGGTTATCCTCAAACATATCACGTTCAATATCTTGTTCTGATATCCTTGTTTTCTCTTATGCAGCGGATTTCATGAAATTAGCACCTCCTCTTACCGACTCAGCAGGGAGGATTGAAGCCGTTTACAAGCTACTAGAAATCAAAAGGAGTTTTATACCAAATCCAGTAGCCTCAAGTCATCACTCTAGCTCCAACATGTCTCGTAAGGCCTTTTTGTTTAAAATTCCTGTATCAGTTTGGTTAGTCAAGATATTAATTGAATAAGTTTGAGATCACTCCCTCGTTTGTGTAGAACCAGCCAAGATCCCCGAAGTCTTTGACCTCGGCGAGTTGGATAGCTACTCTGGACCTGCACCAGTGAAGATAGAGCCAAGCTCCAAACCCTCTGTCATATCAAAGCTCTCCTCCAGCTCCAAGCCTACTGCTGTCCCCAAGCCTTCTTCAACCTCCAAGCCTCGTGCCTCCAGTTCTCGTAAGAGAAAGGAGACTGACTCCCCTGCTGCTTCTGTGGAGGCTCTCCTTATGAGAATTTGGGGTTCGCCGAATTCAGCAGCCTCATGACTTCTTTTCTCAACCAGGTAAGCATCCCTATCCTGTATCCTGCGAGTATATACTAGATTGATATCCTGGTTAGTTATACTGATATTTGTACCTCGCATTGTTGGGTCTTGAGCGCTTGACGCATCTCCAGGTCATGGGCTGTGAATTCGTGAAGACGCTGGAGGTCAAACTGAAGAAGGCTGAGACCACCATCGTGGATCAAGGGAGGGTTGCCGACGCTATGTCACAACACTATGAGGATAAGTTCAAAGCGGTGACCCGGGACGCTAAGCTTTCCGTGGAGAAGGCTACGCAAGAGGCTCAGGCCAAATTGGATGCTGCTCAGCTCCAACATGAGCAGGATCTGATCTCCTACTGGGAAGGCTTCAAGGGTTCCGTCGTCATTTCCCTCCTTCAGGCTAGACTAAAGATGGCTTATGAAGCCAGACCCGCGGGCTTTGAATACCCAGCCTGGAGCATCGAAGCCTGGGAGGCGAATTTGAGGGACCTTGGTGGCAAGCCCGTGGAGTGCCCTGCCAAGCCGGAGGTTGGAGAGACGTTCAAGGAAACTGAAGTGGCACCTGAAGTGGGTAGCAAGGCTGGTGAGGATCCTGGGGCTGATGCTGGAGCATATGTTGGCGGCGATGTCGGTGGTGATGCTGCTGCTTGATAGCAGCGAACTGGGCGATGATGGATATTGTTGCTTAGGCCGGAGCCCACTTTTTAAACTTGATGTTCTGTAACCCCTAAACAATTTACTTTTCCTGCACTTGAACAATTTATATTTCCTGCATGCTTTAGAACAATTAAACAGTTGGAGGTGGAGGGATCCTGTGTTTTTCCAGGACGAAACCTTCAACTGTTTACGTAAAATGGCCTATAAACTAGTTGTACTATTGGTGGAAGGGTCTCGTTTTGAGATGAAGCCAAGAGTACAACCTTTTGGACCGTTAATAATAAACTAACCATTTAGCCTTATCCGTCGTTGTTATGTTATTCTTTTGAAAAATATGTTTTGAATATCCTGATCAAATATCCTGGATAGGATACTGATATAATGTTCAACACCTTTGTCATCAAAATGTTAGATATAAACTTAGTGAAATATGACTATAAAAACTTAGATCATTTAGATAAGGCCTTCAAAAATTGAAGAATAAAAATTATACCAGAGGCACTTAGGCAATAATTTCCAACTTCAATCTTTGAAGCATTTGCGATATCCCCAGCATAGATGTCCCCTGTCTGTGCAAGATACCGGATCAACATACTTGAGTACTTCTCTACTTAGTAATTGAACTTCGTAACTTTTTATCAACATAAGAATGTGTGTAAACATAATCATAGTTTGTCATATCCCTAGAACTTGTCAAAAAAATATAGTTTTGTTGGGTCAAACACGTAATGTACTGGGGATAAACCCTCAATTCATGCGCTACAGGCGGGAGTGTATAAACTCCAAGACTTAGAAAGGTGAAAACCTTTAAACCTTAGAGAGTATGAAAATACCCTTTCGTGAGAGAGGGTGATCAATCCTCATATAGCGTAAGGATTCAGGATATAGCCAATAATAACGAAATTGTCAGCCACTGTTACATGAACTGGTCTCGCCATCTTGAACTATACCCGGATAACTTGCACTCCAGGCAGGGTGTTTTAAACCCAATTCTGGAGAAAGGTGAATACCTTTAAACCTATGAAGGGATCTAAATCCCGTAAACGTGAGAGGGGGGCCAATCCTCTAGTCTTTCGATTCATCTTGAGCAAATATCCTGGAGTATTATCCTGAAGTATATCCCTACAAGACATCTTCAAACTAGGGTGAGAGTGGGTGTTAGCTTGGCTAACACCCTCCGATGCTTAAGTCTGTATAGGGTTTCAAAATAATAGTAAAAAGTTAAATCAAAGTTAATTTAATAAGGTAAAAGTCATACCATCCTGAGTTAGAATTCAAATTCTAAACTCACTTGTAATAGGTCTTAAGGTGTATGGCGTTCCAGGATCTTGGCATCATGTCTCCCTCCATGGTCTTGAGCCGGTTTGCTCCATTTCCTGATTCTGACTCAATCTCGTATGGCCCTTCCCATTTGGAGCTAACTTCCCATCAACATGATTAGTTGTATTCTGAAACACTTTTCTCAATACCCAATCTCCAACCTGGAACCTCCTTTTTCTTAAATTTTTGTTGTATGACTTGGCTATCTTTTGTTGGTATGCTGCCATCCTTAGCTTTGCTGCATCCCTCGCTTCATCAACGGTGTCTAATTCCTGATATAAGACTTCAGGATTCGCTTCAGGATCCCGTAGACTTGATCTAGCTGTTGGTATCACCATTTCTGTTGGAATCACTGCTTCTGCTCCAACTACCAACGAGAACGAGGTCTGCCCGGTAGCATTCTTCATAGTTTTTCTATCTACCCATAGGACAAATGGTAGTTCCTCTGCCCATTTTCCTTTTTTGGCACCTAACCTCTTTTTCTTATTGACAATGATCTAGTTTGAGGATTCTGCCTATCCATTAGCTTGAGGATGCACCGGTGTTGATGTGATCATTTTGATTCCCCAACTCTTACAAAAATCTGTAGTTCTTTTGCTGATGAATTGAGAGCCATTGTCGCAGATTATCTTGGCCGGTATCCCACACCTTGTCAGGATATTCCTCTTGATAAACGACACTACTTCTTGATCCCTAACTTGGACAAACACTTCTACTTTAACCCACTTAGAGAAATAATTCGTCATTGCTAGCATGAAAACCTTTCCTCCAGGAGCCTTTGGGAGTTTTCCCACTATATCCATCCCCCATTTCATAAATGGCCAAGGAGATATGATAGGATATAATGGTTCTGTAGGCAGATGCAGTATATTGCTATGTCTTTGATAAGCATCAGACTTCGGAGCATATTCCATAACATCCTTTCTCATGGTTGGCCAGTAATATCCTGTTCTCAATACTTTTGAAAACAAAGCTCTGCCACCAGTATGGTTTCCACAGTCTCCTTCATGTATATCCTGAAGCACCTCCTTAGTTTCGGGATCTTCCAAGCATCTTAGGTTTGGACCCGCAAGAGATTTCTTGTACAAGATATTATTTATTATTGTAAAGCGAGATACCATCATTCGGAAAGCCTAAGGATTCTCATCCTTTGGAATATCTCCTTCTTGTAGATATTTCATGATCGGAGCCATCCAAGATTCAGGATTCTTCTTAGGATATCCATCACCGGGATCCTGGATACTTGCTACTCCTTTTATCCTGTGATTTAAACTTATTACGGGACAAGTTACTAGTTTGGCCATATCCTGGAGCATATCCTGGATCCCTGACAGTCGATATCCTAGCTGTAAGGAGATTTCTGGGATATTGCTCCGGGAGACGTTGCCTGATTAACTTCAGTATATACTGCTGAATTAAAGTTCAACATCCTAGGCTGCAAAGGGGTAACAATATCCTCAGTAGGTTTCTTGGAGTTGGACTTCAAGAGTTGTATTTCCTTCATCATGAGCTGGTTAGTTTCCTATTGTTTCTTCATTTGATCCTGTATATTACCAAACAAAGATAAGATTTCATCAATAGAAGCAAAAATCAGGGTTATTCCTGAGACTTCAGATCTAGAAGCATTTTAAGCAGCAGTAGTGTCTCGAGCTGTTTGGCTTTCATTCCTCCTTTGGGAAGTCTGGACTGGTGGAGGTGGAAGAGGTAATGATCCAGTTGCAGCAGAGGCTGATCTAGGCATCGAAGAAGAGCTCAAACCTGATTGAGAAGCCATAAAAAATAATCTTGCAAAAAGATTAGAGAATAAAGAACCGATTAGTATTTTTAGCAAAGTTATGATTAAAAATAGCACCACTTGCCCCACTGTGGGCGCCAAATTGTTTTGGTCAAAAATTACCGAAGCAATTTAGTGATCAAACTTAGTATGTGAGGTATCGTGCTATTGTGGTTTGTAAAAATATGTTAAGTTGATTGATTATGAAAAGAGTTTCAGGATATAGTTCCAGGATAATGAGCTATATAAAAATGACAAGTAAATACAGTAAAAGTAAATGTTGACACAGGATGTACGAGGAAAGCCCTTGATCAATCCAGATATCCGACATAAAATCTCAGGAGCTGACAATCATCGGTTGCCTTTTCTTCTTATTGCTTGAATATTCAGATACAGTGCAGGATCATGCTCAGATCGCTAGTTCGCTACTAAGTGTCACAATGATTGCTAGTTGTGAATGTGAATGTGTGATTGTTAGAGAGAAATGTATACGAGTTAGAGAGCTCAAAGTGAAGTGAGTTCTAGTGTTGTGTCCTACGATCTGGCTTGACGTTTATATAGTTACAATAATAAACAAATTCTCATATAAACTAGGGATAATTCCGAATATTCCCTCTTGAACGTTGAAAACCTATTCTTCCGGTTTCAACATCTATTTCCCAAATAAATTGAGCGAGTCTTCAAGAGAAAGGGTCCTCGCGAACGTTGTGATCCTACAGCCTTAACCTGCAAGCAAACTATTAGTAACTACCAGGATACTGCCTCAGGATGTTACCAATATCCTGGCTAGGTATCCTGATCATAATCAGCTACTATAAATTCAAAATATATCGTCAGGATATGGGCTCAGAATTCCACCCATAACATGAGTTATCCCCAACTTGTGGGTAATAAATATTTTAGCATTCGCATCTGTCAGGTTTATGCCTACACCCCATGCTTAGGGCGTGGCCATTAGTAACTTAAATGAGCCAAGTATATCCAGGACACGGTCGCGTTAACCCCCAATATTTAAGGTATCAAACAAAACATATTAAAACGGGTCATGCAGATTTTATAGCCACAATCTGGCTAAGTGATCACATACCCGACCAAGCGATAATTGTTTACCATATCTCAAGCCCGTATAGGGAAAATAAGTTAAAATTATTTACCTGAGCTAAAACATGATTCAAGTGCAAGAATAAATTAACTCAGTCGTATTCAAATTAAATAGGTGTAGGTAGCATTTACTGGAAAGCTCTTGTCTGGAATGATGGTATAAATAACCAATTAGAATGCTAGCGGGTCATGTTTAAGTCATAGACTTGGACCGACTAACTTAAAGAATAAATAACAGTATGATACGCTAGATTATGCGATGACCGGAATAGAATGTATTTTACACCCAACAAGTGCTAAGGCTTGTGTAATATGGGTAAACTAATTACATTCTGGAATTTGAAGTAAAAATGATAAGGTTAAACCCGTTTCGGTAAACTTACGTAAAGGGCTACATAAGATTAACCGTACGCATATAAGCGATATTGAGTAACCAGATGAGTCATGGACAAGTCCTATATTCCATTATACTTTAAAAAGGTTAAAATATCAGTAGGATATCAACTTGTATGCCCATTAAGGTTTTAAAATGAAATTATGACCCCATAAGTGCGTTTGGTCATTATGTGACGTATAAAAGGAACTTGCTTATATTATGATGTTATGATCATAAACATTCTGGAAAAATACTTAATTTGTGATATAATATCAGTAGGATATCAAACATATGTGTAGTTTATAGTTTAAGACCAAACTATGCACCGTAAGGGGCATTTTGGTCATTTCTCACATAGTTTGAGGACTTATTTGGGATATAGAGTTTATAAAATGTACCTACTATAAATAAGTTTTAAATAAGTTATAAAATCAGTAGGTAACAAGTCTTGGTTGGTAAATATGTTTTAAGACCATAGTATGCGCCGAAATGGCGTTAAAGTCGTTAAATGACGATTTATGAGATGTTTATGAAAACTGATGTTATGATCAATTTTATATGATCAAAATGTGTTATTTAATATAACATATCAGTATGTAAGAAGGTTTTGTATGAAAAGTATGATTAAAACCAATTTAGGTGCCATAAGGGCATTATCGTCATTTATCAACATAGCACAAGAACTTGTACTTAAACTCAGAATGTAAACTGACTTAACATCCCAAATAATTCTATTTATGATATTACATCAGTAGGTAATGGGTTTTTATAAAGAGATATGCTTAAAACCATTTTAGATGCCGAAAGGGCATTTTGGTCCTTTAAAGCATGATTTGCGATATTATAATAAAACTCAGTTTGATCTGAATAATAACATCATAATATGTTAATTATATTAACATATCGGTAGGAAATCCATTTGCATATTCATTCTTGTTTAAAACCTTATTTTTAATAAAAAAAGGCAATATAGTCAAAATATGGCATATTAACGGAAACTTGCATAAAACTCAGATTACTATTATGATCAGGTAATATAACCTCAAAGGGTTATGCTACACAATAATATGATCATAATGGAACCTTAGATCAGAAGCTAACTAATGTAAATCAGGTCAGAATCGAAAGTCAAAGCAGAAATCAAACTTCACGACTTTTAGTTGCGAACCGACCTTAAGACTGGAATTAACGAACCGAACACGTTTATACATGTTCTAACAATTATTTCCATGTTACAAAAGTGTCAAAACATATTTTATAACACCTACATTATCAGATTTGGATTATTTCAAAATCTGTCGCTTTGACTTTTAAAACATTAATATGTTGACTTGTCAATTAACCAAGCAAACGTGATTCTTAGGAGGTGCCCTTTTGAGGGATTAACACCTACCTAATTACGATCACATAGCCATGATAGACTTGAACAATGGCTGGACCATTAAAGTCTAAATCGGAAGTCAAAGCGTTTATTGAAAACGCTTGACTTTTGGCTATAAAAGCCTATAAAATGAAATGAGTAGAGATGGAACACTTACAAGTGGTCCAAGAGAAAGTTTAGAACTCAAAGGGATTCTCCTAGGTGACCAGGAACTTCCAAGAGTGTAATAGAGAGGAGAAAGGTGAATGAGCAAAGGTAAAAGTGGAGGAACACTCCTATTTATAGTTGGAGCTGAAGTTTTAGATCAATACAGGTGTTATGAGAGGCTAGGAGATCATTCCAAGTGTCTAGGGACGTGTCTAAAACCACCATGCAGCTCATGGTTTCGATTAGGAGGTGTTTTGGTGGTATGTGTGGGGAACAAGGCAAAGCTACGCAGCAGCAACACACTTTCTGCTAGTTCCATGTCGTCGTGCTACGCGACGGTCATACCCTTTAGGCGTCGCGTGGCCCGGCGCCCTACTTTATCTTTGAAAGTTGACAACTTTAGTCTCTGTACCTCCTCCAAACTCCTTTAAATTTCCATTTATATCACTTTTAGCCCCTCTAAACCAGTATTGGGCATACCCGGGAGTGTAATCGAACATCAATATGTTCCGGGTTCGTTAAAAGGTCATTCAGAGGTATAATTTAACATGTTGATGCTTTTATCCCTTCAACTCACAAACTTTTGAATTAAATCATAAACGGTCTCGTTCGTCCAACAAGTACTAGTTAAGAGAATACGAACATCGTATAAGGTCACTCAGAGGCATAGTTTAAGCATATTGACACTTTTAGTCCTTCCACATCAATTCTTTCATTGTTTGGCAAAAATAGTCCCTCCCATTCAACGTTTGACATTATTAGAATTAGGGACACGTGTCAATACATTATTGGACACGAATATACGAGGTGTTACACCTGACCTCCCAGGTACGGTGTGAGGTTTGTCGAACCTAATAGCACTATCAACTAATATCCCGTTCGCCAGGCCCTGGCGATTAATCGGTATAATGTGTGGGGACTTTCAGATAGAGTTTTTTTATTCTACTAAAGATATGAAATATAAATAGCATTTAACAGTATTCCAGGAATACTAGGAAATTCCCTAACAAGGGAAAGTGAAGTTAATAATATTCCATACGAGGAATACTAAGGCAATCCCATAACAGGGAAAGTGAGGTAGTACATGCTTTTAATAAAGGTGTGAACTCACCTCAGTTTAGTTCGGCAAAGTAAGTTATGCGAACTGGTATGGTCAACCATGTC
This sequence comes from Scalesia atractyloides, assembly GCA_947069175.1. Classification (NCBI taxonomy): domain Eukaryota; kingdom Viridiplantae; phylum Streptophyta; class Magnoliopsida; order Asterales; family Asteraceae; genus Scalesia; species Scalesia atractyloides. The sequence continues at coordinate 72,158,544 of CAMTDV010000005.1, read as the reverse complement.
CTATTATGGTTACCAAGAATATTAGGGGCCATTATGTAGTTCACACAAGTCCTACACGTATCTAGCACATAACATGCTTACAAGTTGTCACAATGTATTAGCGAGTAGTTTTCAAGCATAGGTTCATAATATACACTACGACATGCCATTCATCAGTTATACCGTTATCATGCACGCACAAACATTAAAAGTAGCAAATACGTCACTTAGCAACTTATAATCATACATAGTCAAAATCACTGAAAACAAACTGTTTTGGGAAGCTCGTTTAAGATACTTACGAAACTTCAAAAATTATGATATTTTTATTTGGCATTCCTCTCGGAGGGGTGAACCTGTGTTAAATTTTTAGAGTCTAACTCTTTACCAAAAAAATTATAAAAATCATTTACCAAGCAGCAATCTAATTCGTCACTTTCTGATAGCAGCTCACAGAAAAATTAATTTAAAAATCATCGCTTATCCAATTGACGTAACTCCAGTTGGAGATTCTCACATACACATAGGATTATCTACAGTATAAATTTCATGATCTAACTCTAATTATTCGCCAAGTTATGACTTAAAACATAACACGCAAAATCTGCAGAAAAACGCAGCTTTAATTGCTGAAACAAAATAATTTATTTAAAATACGAAACGACGTCCAAAAATCGTGATTCCAGCCATTTGATTCGTATTTCGAACACGTTATAATCTCAAGAAAATCCAGATTTCATTAAATTATGACCCGGTTTCAGCCGATTGAAGTCGAGTGTAACTGTTGGGCAGATTCTGTTTTCGCTACCCGAACCCCACAACGACTTAATTTATAAACCCACCGACTTATAAATATTAACCATAGCAGACTATCATCACTATATGTCATCTAAAACATCAAACTAGCAAGATTCGACCCAACCACATACAAGACTCGAACCCTAGTAATTATGAAACCCGTAAGAACGATTATAACATCAACAACAAGATTTCTAGCAACCTATATTACGAGTAATCGTTAACATATCAAGAATCATCACGTATATCAAGCAAACGCAACCAAGTTCCAAGAGATTCTATAGCCGAAAGTATGCACGTATTACATGAACTATCGATCAAAAGGTTGGACATGGTACCTAGCGATGCTAGGAAGTCCGAGTTGGTCTTGAATGAAACAAGATCTTGTAGTCCTTGGTCATCAAGTTAACATCGACTGAGAGAGAAGAGGAGGAGCACAGGATCACAGCTTAGGGTTGTAGTTTTTTTAGAGAAGTTCTATAATTAATGCATGATACGTAAATAATAAAGGTTTCAAGTTTGGGCCGAAAGACAAAAGATTTAGGTCGGGGGTTGGATCGATAATTAAATGAAGTGGGAGAAAATTTGGACCGATCATTGGCTACACATGACAGAAGGAAATATGAGATTTTTTATGGCAACAATTTGATTAGATTCACATTATTATTATTATTATTATATTATTATTATTATATTATTAATTATTATTATATTATTATTATTATTATTACATTTAATCCAACTAATTGTAAAATTATAATTAGTCAACTCAACTAATAAAGAGGGTAATAATGAAGTTATGGTTCAGGCCTCAAAAGTTTCGAGCTATACAAGTGGGTTCCAACAATTCGGGGCGGTTCAACGCGATATGAATAAAATATAATTAATTCATCAACAAAAAAAGCGTATGATTTAATTTATAAAAGTGAAACAAACGGGTTTTTTACCTCAAAGTTACGGATTGTCACAACGCCGACCTCTCAGTTTAAGGGTAACATGTGCAGCTCACAATTCAAAAATTCAGCAGCCATGTGGTAGAGAAATGTCTAGCTGTATTAGACGGCCAATCAGGTAAACCATCATCCATGAACTCATCTCTGCTGCTCATTTCAAACAGTTGCTTCATGATCCAAATGCTAACTATGTTGTTCAAATCGTTCTTCGTGTTGCTGAGGTTTGTAATCTTTCACTAAAGTTGTGGTTTATTTTAGAGGTTGCAAATTTACAGAAAGCTTTGTAAACAAGTGATGCATTTTCATTGTTTACATCTTTGCTTTTTGATTAATCTGCCCTAGATTGGTAGCTTACCTTTAAAAGATTCTATGCCAAATTTATTTCAGATAGAAGAAGAAAAACTAGGCTTTGTTACAGATCGCTTAGTGAAATCAGGGCAGATTGTTATCTGTAATTGGAAGAGGAAGAAACATATCACGACTTGGGCTGAACTTACTGAATGGAACAACTTAATGAGGTTGATGGATTCGGTTAGTATATCGGATAAAAAGGACACATGGGAATAGCAAGGTAATGAAACAGATGGGTTCTCGGTTAAGGGGATTAAAAGGATTTTGTAAGAATCGAGGGATGTTAGTTCGCTCTATGCTATGAATTGGTGTCGTCGGGTTCCGATTAAATGTAACCTTTCCGCGTGCAGGGCATAAATGGATAGGATCCTTACGGTTGATGCCTTAATCAAACGAAATATTCAAGTTGTTTTGGATGGTTGCGCGTTTTGTGATAGCCTGGTAGAGACCTTAGACCGTATCTTTTGGGCTGTGTTTTTCTACAACGATATGGCTTTGGGTTCGCCACTGGTGTAAGATCCTTTATATATATGGCTTTAATTTTTTAGACTTGCTGGAGTTTCAAGACCACACAGGAGCAGGTGTTAGAAAAAGGAGGTGGTGCACACTATAATTATTATAGCGAGTTGGTGCACTTGGAAAGCCCATAATAAGGTGTTCTCTAATAAAACTAGAAAATTGAAGACATCAAGGATAGTATAAAAGCGTATGGTTATTCATGGCTTAAAAATAGGCCGAGATTCAAGTCAATCTCTTAGTCCAGTTGGTGTAAATTCAGTTTTGTGTAATCTGATGTAGTTTGTTGTTTGGCTGCCTTACATGTTGGCTTGGTGGTTTTGTGAATGAAGTTGAACTTTTGGTAAAAAAATATAATGTGTGAAACTGATTCCACATTACCTGTTGTTTCATTCATCATATAATGGTACAATCTATTTGTTTATATCTTACATTTAAATGAAATTTACTAAACAACTAAATGCTTTTAGATATTCTAAAACAATTACTATTATATTCTAATGTATAGATTAGATTTTACATCACATTACTCATTCAATTAAGTTTAATATAGATTATTTCTTACGATTCATAAATCCTATTTTCTAATCAACTATTATCTGCAATTAAAATTCAAAAAGTATTATTCAATCTTAAGTGAAAAGTATGATAACTTATTTTCATATAAATAAAGGATTTTGTCGTTAAAAATATAAATACTTATTATAGAATTACTTATCAGTGTTTGTTTATGATATCCTAATATAACAAATCCTCTAATGACCTTAAGTTTTTAAAATTCGCATTTAATTTAATTTTTTTATATAAATAACTTTCTCGACCTAGTGATAACCTAGTGTATAATATATTGTTTTATAAAGTTTATAAGTGTGTAGGTGAAGGTTTGTATAAATTATGAAGTTTTATTGAGTTTCTAGGGATTTTATATAAAATTCAGCCATTTATTATAAAATTAATTAAAAATAAATAATTTTATAAATATTAGTGAAATATACATCATTGGGTGCTAGTTCAGGCGTCAAATTGCTAAAAATTCACAAAAGAATGGAATTAAGCGTGAAAATCGGACAATACAAGGTGGAAGTTCAAATTAATGTTTTTTGGGTTTTCACATAAATTTCACTTATAATATGTTACTATATGATATTCCAATCATATGGGGTTATTTATGGATTTTTAGGACTTACAGGACATCACCAACAGTTATTTCGGTAATTTATCGCTACCGACACATGAATCTCTAAAAATTATCAGATAAATTTTCAGAGTATAAATTGGATTTTGTTGGACTGTAATGGACTTAAATAACTCACATTAAGTCTACTCTGCATTAATTATCATAAACACGTTTATTATAGTATGGATAATAATCGGTAAAATACAAAATGTCACACTTAAGTAACTAAAATTTGGTAACAACAAATAGCTAAAGTATAAACCACTAACAACAACTACACAATAACCTATAGCCTGCTAAAGGACCATGACAGTGAATGAAGAAAGTCATGACAGTTTAACAAAAAACAAAGATCATATACTAAGCAAACCAACGCATAAAATTAGCTTTAAAAAATATCATTTGGAAATAATAAACAATATACCAAATTTAAACACTAACAATTAATGTAAAAAGTAAAGAAGGAATGTACATCAATGAAGTTAAATTTACCTTTGGGACATCATTTGTAGGCTTCAACCTCTTATCAATTTTACAAGAAACCCAACAAAGTCAAAACTGAATTACAAATCTATGTCCGGATGTGTCAGATTGATGATACCCAACTCGTTGGTGTCATTGCAGAACTACCAATTGTGACAAACGACAAAATTATCTGGTAATTCTGTATAACTTAATCACTGTTTAAATATACAATTTCATGTATTAGACTTAATTATGAAATGGTTGAGTCTCATAAGTCTAGCAATCTCAGGAAATGCATCACATGTGCATATCACATGATTTTATTCGCCCATCGTGAAACAATATAAACTATTACCAAGACAACGGTAGATTATCTGGTTAGACCCGTCGTGTCAGGAGGGTTTCGGCATTCCTCTAAACGGCAAGTATAGGACTTAGAATTAGGTCCAACGTTAAACTTATATCAAACCCCAAGTGGGAAAACAAGCACACATGATAAAGCTTTCTGGAAAATATACGAACATTTATTTTGTTCGATCCGAGCCGTTAAACTAGCAATTTTCACTAAACGGATAACAATTTCATAATTGTTTGAAGTGTATAAGGTCAAATGATGATGTTAAACATCATTAACAATATCAAAGACATTAAATACATCATGAGGATATGTTAAAATTTAACAAAACCCCACTGAGATTTCATCATTCCATCAATTGTGCATCACAAATTTAATAAAAAAGATTCACGTGCTTGTAACTTCATGCTTCAATTTCTCCTTCTTTCTTTAACCAAATCAGGTAATTCCAAAGCCTACCCACCTTAATTTTCGAGCTCACAAAACTCATCTATCCATTTTTGTGATAGAGGGCATAATCAATACGAATTTTGTTTATTTATTTCTAGGGGTTCTTAGTTACTTAATTTTGGGCTTTTGATCTTAGGCTAGTGTTTTGGTGAAATTGATTTTTATAGAACTGATGTAGATCATGTTAGAATGCTTTGGTAATTTTTGAGAATTTTTAGACATTATGTGGATTTATTATAAAATATACAAGATTAAATCATGTTAGAAATCAATTAAAAATACAAAATAAATATTTAAATAGTTTAAATATTTTTACTGATATTTTCAGAATATATATTTGTTCTGGAATTTTTATGAAATTTTTGTGTAATTATTGATAATTATTTGCCAATAAATGGTTTTATAGAATTATGTAGTAAATAAATTCTTTTATAAATCCAATTATTTTCAATATAAATACATGCTAAACATAACATCAGATTTATAATCACATTAAACGAATTTATATTAATTTATAATAATTTTGGTATTATAGGATAATTAACATGTTAAATTATTATTGTTGGTAATTATTTCCAATTAAATAGTTTATAAAATTGTGTCATAAATAAAGTCTTTTATAAATTCATTTTTAGTAGAGTTAATTACATGGTTAGTCGTGTGGTTTGTACAAAATAACATATTAAGGTACTAATAATTTAAATCACAATCTGATGTACCAAGTTTCACTTTTGTAACAACCTAGGGTATTAAGACAAACATATGTTAGTTTTTTTGTTAGGTTTTTGTCAAGTGACAAAAATACCCTTTACTTATAAAAACAAAAGAACAAAAACCACATGGACTAACTTGTAACTTATCAAAACTTATAAACTAAAAGTATTAACTAAAATATAAAAATCAAGGCCTTGTCTTCTTCACAAAGGCACCAACCTCCATGCCAAACCGGACGTCGTCGTCACAGTCCTTGATAATTCGAATCATCGCTTCTTCTACGACACATAAGTTCCTCATCACAACCTTTGATCTAAAAGTATTTTTTTATTGCTAAACTCAAAAATATAACATCAATTACACAAACCATTTAGAACCATTAACACAGTTAAAAATTTGTCTAAATATAAAAACACTTATCAGATGATTAAATAAAACCTTTTTGTTTATTTATGGTAGGTTGAATTTTGGTAGATCCATAGGTTCTATACAATTAAACAACTTTAAAAATATAAGAACACTTACACAGCAAAATTCAACCCGCATGGTTCTAAAAATGACCTTGGTAGATCCAATTTGTTACACCTGTTTTGCTTATTTGTATGGAACCAAAACACTTTGAACCAAAACCTTCTTGGTAGATCCAACTCCACTCCCCTTAACCCGCTGTAATCAACATTGAAACCCTAGCCACCACTTGGATTGGAGCTGTTGACCGCTGGTGCGGCGACCAGACAGCTCGGTACCACAATTGTTGATGCATATTAGGCCGGCTTAGTCCTTCATTGTTGGGCATAACCTCTGTTTTCTCTATCTACAACCCCACATAATACCCAAAATTCCAAAACGCAAAAGGGAGAAGGTATCTGAGAGTGGTGGAGACGTGTAGAATGAAAATAAAATGCTATGTGAGGTGGTAGAGAAGGTCTCCAACACTGGTTCAACCAACCATAGTTGCCGAAACACCAGAGATGTGGTCGGGATATTGTAACGCTAGCAAGGGCTTCTCCGATGGGGTAGGTGTGTATACTGTAACAACTCCTAAAATCCCATAAGCGAAACCCCGGACGCGGAAGACGAGACCTAATGCGAAATAAAAAAGAAAATTTGGACCTCCCAGGCACCATGCGAGACAATTCTTGATTCTCTTGCGACGCGCGGGAGAGTACCAGACCATGTGGCACCGTTTCGCGGCACTTGGCAAGCCTATGTGGTTGAAAAGGCTGACCTATCCCTAATAGGTTGCCGTCGCGCCACGTGGGGAGATCCTTGATTCTCCCGCGACACGCGAGAGAAACCCAATTTGGCTATATAAAGGCAGCTCTAGGAGAAGTTCAAATGCACCAAATCGATTTAAACATCGATATTCTTTCTTTCTCGAAACACTGTCGGAATACCGAAGCCCCCTAAACCCCTAAACTCTGCCCCGTAGTCAACGTACTAAGCCGAATCACTGGTACAATACCCTGTCCTATTGATCTATAAGCAATTCAACGGATGTTTAAGTGCTGCCTGAATAAGGCTATACTTTGTCATCACGTTGAGGTTTTGATCTCGTGATTATCGTTAAAGTTGAAATGGGTTAATACACTAATACTTGTTGCATTGTGTGTTTAGTTAAGAACCCAAGACTTAGACCAGAAGGCTAATACTGAAAAACCTAAATCTACAAAGTGAGTCATTATCTTTTCTCAAATGCTTTCAAAACCCTAAATGCTTTCTAGTTGTATTTACCGTGACAAATTTTTGTATTATGAAATTACTGCCAGTATGTGGGGTTTTGTTTACACTACTTGATAATCTTCACTATTGGACAACGGGTTAGCCAATGAGTGATATGACCATAGTCACAGAAACTGCCACCAAGTGACAAATACTGATTTGAGTAATTGAAAGATAGAAACAAATGTAAAAATCCTTAATGTTGTAATTATGACCATATGTTTTAGTACAAAATTGAATGAACTCACCAGTATTTTTCGCTGACCAAATGTTTTTAAAACACGTTTCAGGTGATTTACTGTGAAGAGAAGGAAAAGTGCTATGAGGCACTCAAGTGAATAAAACGTGTTTTGTAATCAAGGTTTTGTCACTTTGAAAATCCTTTATGTAAATATGAGTTTCATCCCACAATTTATAAAATGAAAACTACGGTGTTTTGAAAACTCCGAAAATTTTTCCTGACATCCGGTCCTGATGAAAATTCCGCTGCGATAATTTTAATGAACACCGGTACCACTTGTATCTGATCACGGCTCCCGCTCAGGGTAGGATCAGGGGTTGTGACAAAAGGTGGTATCAGAGCCACTAGTTTAAGCTAATTAAGTATTGTTGAAATACTTAAAAATTAGTAGTCAAGAAATAAGGAAATAAATGAAATAACTTCTGTGATTATTGTGTTGCTAACCAAATATTATATATATGATTTTCGGAGTTCTCTGTTTTTTTATCGTTTTTGGCTAACAGTATGAGCAATAGAGATTTGGCCGAAACTTTCGAACACATATTTGTTAATAACTCAGATATGGATGAAGATCAAGCCGGTACCCAACCCAGATACAAAGCCGATAAAGACGAACCAATGCTATTTCAGGCTCAGCCGATAAATAGAGCACCTTCTAAAAAGAAAAGATTATATTGGAAAGTAAAAAGGGACAAAAGGAAGAAGAAAATCCCAATAGAAACAACAACAAACAAACTGGAAAACTAGCAGGGAACCCAACTATAGGAGAAAGTTTTATCCTAGCTCCCGTGCCAATGACATGGGCAGAACTAGACCAGCGTCTGGAAAAATTTGAAATGTTCAGGCCAATAACAAATGAAATCGATCTAAGTATGCCACCTCAACCCGGAAACCCAGAACCTATGAATCCCAAACCCATGATGCCCCAACAACCACTTCAAAACCCAGTGGAAGAATGGTGGACCAATGACCGTGCTTTCGAAGACCTAATGACCGATCCTTGTCAATTTTACCTGAATTACCAACCTACACCCCAGCTTATCCCCCAATGAACCCTAAGAACGTTGCAGAACTTCGCCACTATGAAGAAGAGCTGATGGACATTGGCAACTGGATCCGCAATCTAGGAGGAAATCTCGTCTGAAGTACGACGAGAGGAAACATCACTTCTGATGATAGAATTAACCTTATAATATAATATAATGTAATTTCTGTGTTTTTGTACAGGAAAAAGGGAAAACTAATATATATATATATATATATATATATATATATATATATATATATATATTGTATGTATGTATATATAGATAGGGGTGGGATTTAGAGAAAATGGTGAGATGTGTGAAAACGCTGAGAACAACCATCAGCCGTTGGATCAATATAATCAATGGATTAGGATTCACGGTGGCGTTTTCGTAAATAACATCAACTTTATTACTTGGACGTGCTTCATTAAGGGTAAAAAGATCTTTCCACTGTTATTAAACAAAACGCCACATTAAGGACAAAACACCACCTATTACACACCGCTCCCTTGCATATGAAACGATGTATGTACTTAAAACGCCATTAATGATAAAACACGTTGCGGATATTTGTTTTGAACAAAAATGTAACTGAAAGTTAATTATTAACATTTATTACAAAAAAAATTCCCTCCTAAAATACGTGCCAAACCATCATTATATAAACAAACGTTATAATCAACTCAATTATCACTGAAAACAAAATTAGTTATACTAAAACGCCATTAATAGCCAAAACGCCAAAAATATGACGAGAAAGAAAAAATGGCAGCCATCGTTTCATGGAGATACACACTCAGAACGAGAAGATTCGTGATCCGTTTTGACAACAGAAGAAGAGTGTTTGTTAAAACAATCAGAACCATCTTGAACCTGGAGGAAGAAGTACAAAGGGGGATTTTAGCACTTGGTGTCCCTCTAGATAACCACTGTGATAAAACACATACGGTTATAAGAAGACAAACCAGAAAATTTGGAACAAACAACGCAAATGCAACAATGGACCCAGTCATCAGGTCATGGTGTTTTGATGATGACACTGACATGGTCACTGTTATATGTGACAACGGAGAGTAGGAAGACTACATGCTTCAAAACATCATGACCAAGCAGGGGCTTGGGTTCATGGAGGAGTTACACAACGCAACATGTTTGAACACGGACATGAATCCAAAATTGGAGTTGTTGCATGACATGTTCAAATGGAGGCTTCAAAATCTTCAAGAACAAAACGCCAATGAAAGCGAAAGTGATGACTTGGATGAGAAACTGGATGAAGAACCCGAAGAAGAAGACGAAGGGAGTGATGGATACTTCTCAGACATAATCTCTTTTGACCAAGAGTTTTAAAATTTTTGTTATCTTGTAGGCTAATTTTTTCTGTTTTTGCTAACTACTTTTTAAATAAATTTTTTTTTGTTTCTCCCACTTATCTATAAAATGCCAAAATGCCACAATTGCAAAAAAGTTAATTAGTGAGTTCTATAATTCTTATCAGTGAAACGCCATATACTTTATTACCATCATTTATTAAACGCTAGATACAAAAACGGCAAAACATGAAAGATGGGACATGTCACCACCTCAACGTATAAAAGCTGAACAAACAGTAACTACAAATAGTAATTGAACAGACAGATACTTTACTGCTACCATTTATTAAAGTAAAATCTCGCCAAAAACTACGCGACAAAAAACTCATATAAACAAAGATCTCAGAACCAAATTGGTCACACCAAAAAACACAAAAAAACCATATTTTCTTGGCAAAACCATTCACTTAACACGCCATGGTCACTTGGCATTCCATTTCACTTAAAAATGCCATGTTCTCATGCTCACACCCATAAACTTTTGCTGAATGAGATAGACAAATCTTCAAGAAAACGGCTATAGCGAGGACGATATGTCGCTTTGTATGCTCTTTCCTGGAGGAAGGTTTGGATGAGAAAAAGAGACTGATATCATTGTTAATGCTATTTTGGAGTGCATTGTTACAAGATGTAGAGTGGGATGAGGATGAGGATAAGCGCATGTGTAAATGCTATCTTGGACATCAAGCGAAAAACCCACTCACAATTACACGCCAATAATAGCATCGACAATATACGGCATCGGTCTATGTCTACGATATCCAAAAGAAGCACCCCAAACAACTCAACAACAACATATCATCACAAAACCAAAACTTCATATATAACGGATCGATCAGCTTGTCTAGATCTTGGCGTTTCAGTTGTGTAGGGGCTGAAGTTCGAGAAGAAGTGACTGATAGCAGTGAAAATTTGGAAAAGAAATTTGATAGCAGTGAAGAAGAAGAGTGATAGCAGTGAAGATTGGGAAAAAGGAATTTGATTAGCATTTTTAGCTTTCTTCTGCTTTCCTAATTTTTTTTGGTGTCGTTTTCTGTGGCTTGTTATCTAATTCTCAACTAATAAATAACTTCTCAAAGATTACTTATAGAAATGCTAAAATGCCAAAAAACTGCAAACAACAAAATGCCAAATTCAAATTTACAGGTGAATAGAACACAAAATGCATGCATTACCATACTAAAAGTTTTCGTTTACATCTTTATCTATAAAACGCCATTAAATAAAAAACACCAAACTTAAAAGGGTGGGAAGTTTTACAGCCCTAACAGACTGAACAAACAGTAACTACAACTAGTAACTGAGGCGACGGATACTAGATTAATAACAATTATTATATTGAAAACCACACCATGACACATAAAAAATCAACTTTTTTATATTTTCTAAACGCCTAATTACCTGACGCGTTATAGGTCTACATCTTATATCAAAACAACAAAAAATACACATAAAAAAGATATATAGGTCTGCATCCTGCTATCGTTTTTGACGCCAAGACATAGTTTCTTACGTAAAAAAAACACCATAAAAAATGTAAACACCCACTAAAATATAAAAACCCCCACTAAAATATAAAAAGATATTTTCCTATGTTGTTTTTTCTAAGTTTAAGTTCCTATATTTTATCATCTTTATGTGTCAAAATGCCATTAAATATACAACGCCAAACGAGAAAGATTGGGGGTATTACATACTTAACAGATAAAGCTGAACAAAAACAGTGAATCTGAAACGGCAGATACTTATTAATTGCATTAATTATAATAATATCCCGCCAAAACTACCCGCCAAATATGTCCTATAAAGAGAAACGTCTCAGCACATTCCGTTGATCGCACCACGGAATAAATGCCATGTTTCCTAAATACCACTCACTGTAAAAACGCCAAAAAGGTTAAAAAAGTCAGAGATGGCAATCAACTTCTCTTGGATATTTAGTATTATTTTCAATGAAAATTCGGTGAATGGATTCTTAGGTAAGGGAGATGACTCAATAAGCTTTTACTGAATGAGATAGACATATCTTCAAGAAAAAGAGACAGGTGACAGCGATATGTCATTTTGTATGCTTTTTTCTTGATGAAAATTGGCATGGGAAGAAGGAGTCTGATACCAGTGCAAATGCTATTTTGACTCCATAATGAGGATGAAGATGATGAGCAAATAACATCCACCCACACGGCGTCGATCTATGTCTCCAACATCCACAAAAGCCACTTCACGCAGCAAACAACAAATAAAAACGCGTCAAACCCAAAATGCCATATATTTGTGACAGTGCTTGTAGTTTCAAAAGAAGAACGAGACTGATGACAGTGAAGATTTGGGGGGAGAAATTGCATTCGGGTTTTTAATTTAATCTTTTTTTCGCTTCTATTTTTTTATAGTGTTTGTTATCTAATTTTTCACTTAAGAAATACATTATTCTTCTGCAAAAAGGATTGTAAAACGCCAAGATGACACAAACGCCAAACTCCAAAAACAATAAGTTCTAAATAATAAAAACGCCTAAAAATTGTTTTAGACTATTACATCTACTTGCTCTACTAAATGCTATATTTTGAATAATGATAACGCCATCTATTGAGCAGGGTAGAAAAATGACAATCGTACCTCGCGTATCATTTAGCGCGCCTCTGCAGGTGTTGGGCCAGGATCCGTTCTCACACTTCAAAACGTTTTCTCCGGATCCCGTTTATCTATCTATATATATATATATATATACCTAAATATACATATGTGGTAGTATATGTATGACATATGAAGCATAATATATATATATAAAAGAGTAAAGTCGCAATGATCGCGTTTTTGACTAAATGCTCTGACCAATGTGTTTACAATATTTTGATTAGTTTGTTATTTATTATGTGATACAAATATGTTTGCAATTCAGATGTCGAATGAAGTTAATCAATTGATTTAGAATCATCATGAAAATTCTTTGGATAAAAGTGCCATAGAGAATATAGTAGCTCAGGGAATAGCCGACGCAATACCCTTAATTATCGAAGCTGTTAGAAACCCTGTGCCTATAGAAAATAATAAAGTTGTGAATAGCAAACGTAACCATTGTAACAACCCGACCTTTCGGTTGTTATCAGTTTTATCACTTATTTCGTTGTAACTGCCTTGTACTCTGGGATTCGATATTATAAAAGTGTTAACTACTTTAAAACACATTTTATCTCGCTTATCTATCGCATTTAAACGCTTATCAAACTCGAAATGCTCAACGCAACGCAAACTCAATCGCGGTTATTTATGTTAATATGTGTGTTATGTATGCTGTTATGTGTTTTTATGTGTTTATTACTCGCTCTCGCTCTCGCTCGCTTCATCACATTTACTCGCACGCTTAATATCTCGCTAAAACGCTTAACGTACCAAAACTAACTAATACCAACGAAATCACTGAATGAAATCGCCAAACGAAAGCAGCCAAAGTGTGAACGAAATCTCCAAACGAGAACAGTCACTTGTGCAAACTGGACTAGCTCGTACGAACCACTTTGGGTTCGTACGACCAAGTCCGAGTTTCCCTAAGAGACTAGCTCGCTCTAAAGACCTCCCCGGCTCAAGGTTTGATTGGTAGCCTAAGGGTGGAGGGATGAACACTTGATTTCCTGATGAACAACGCGGAAACACTCGATTTTGGACAACGAAAACATGTCACTCACACGAGCATTGCTCATACATGGGGTGACTCACATGAGGGTGATGCCTCGCACGAGTCATGCCTCGTGCGAAGCATGGCTCGCATGAGGGTGATGCCTCGTGCGAGTGAAGCCTCATGCGAACCATCTGTTTGTCCAGCACCACTTCCCGTTCAACCGTTCAGCACTATGGAAGACTGATGCACTTCTGTTTCTACGCACAGGCTGATCCGACGCTCTTCCCTCTCCAGCTCAGTTGTGTTTGCTTTTACGCCTTTTTGCTTTAATGCACTTTTGTGTGTTACATACGTTCTCTATTAAACATACACTACACACAACGCTAAAAACGCTTTATAACGCAAACCGCTCCCGCATGACTATACGTGAAACGTTGAACCGCTATGTGTTAATTGTATGCCTTGAGATTTGCCTACCACCCTTAACATGATAGCAGCTATAGGTTGACCCGCCACCCGTAGGTTCGGGGGTTGTTAACGTTCGCTTTAGTTACTTGTTTACGTGCGTGGTCGCTTCGGTGGACACGTATCGCGCATATTCACTCGCGGTCTAATTGGTTAGGTGGTTTCGGTATAGATTACATATATGTTCACAGGACTACGTTAGTGCATGCTAGTTTCGCCAAACGCTTAATTACCATTATTTATGATAAACATGTGTACTCACCTTTACATCTTGTATTGACTTTATTTTAACGTATGTGACAGGTTGATGGATTATATGCTGCAAATGGATTAGGCCTTTAGATACTCGCTTAATCTAGTTGTTTAATTTTGTTTCATGGTTCGAGAAACTTGTAATACATTTTGATTATTGTATGGATTTTTGTTTAGTTTTATGGGAAATTGAACCTTGTTAAATATTGTTATAAAATTGTCTTTATGGATTCTCTCGAATAATCTATTCGCTTAGCGCCGCATCCCGATGATTCCGCTATCGGTTGGGGTGTGACAGATTGGTATCAGAGCCATAACTATAGGGAATTAGGTTAATTGCCTGATTAGTCCTAGTCTATAGCAGGAACCTAATTGACTACTCATTAATCCTGTGCTTAAAATGTTATTTTCGCTAAATATTATAAAGGTCTATCCTAAGACTTTCTACACAATACACGGAATCGCAAAGACAGTCGTATAACAATAATGAGTGATTGTGTCGAGATTAGGTGTTAAAACCAAGAACTCTCGATAAGATCACTCACTCCATGTATTACTTTATCGCACGAGATTCTCTCTTTGAGTTAGGAGTGATATCCATATCTCGATGGAAATCTCCACTCCTATTTAGTGGAACTTCCGATTTGTTCGGTGAGAACAACCACAACTAAGGAATGAAGTTGTTAAGTTAGGGGTGAAACCCACATCTTGATGACTAGTTCCACTCTTCGATTATAAATCTCACCAAAGTCTCGATTATATCGATGACTCAGGGCGCGTAGTAACCGGAAGGGTGATGTCGTTAGCCGCACAGCATTGAGAGCATTCACCTATAGGCCAAAGCATGTGCCCGAACTCGAAGAAATGGTCAAATCACTTTGGGTAGTCGCTGTCTCAAAACCCAGGACGCTCTGTTGATTTACGCCTATAAATCGCCGATTTTACGCATCATAAAAAATATTATTATTGTGTTTTAGTGTTTTAGATTATGGATGCTGGAATTTTCTTCGCTTTAACGATTTTTGTATTATCGCTCCTCGCCTTACCAATGTATGCACAACTTGCACCGCTCCTGAAATAAAAAATACTAATTAACCGTAAGCAAACTAAACGCACAACTCTCTTAAGCGCATGTCCTCATACGTGTGACATCTGTGCTCATTCGATCATGCAACAATTCGAAAACGAGTTATCAATTAATGAAATTTTGTGTTTATTTATGAGTTTTATATTTTTATCATGACAATTGCACATATTCGATTCTTACACAATAACAAACTCTCGAATGACTTCTGGAAGTGAAATTGCAAACTGTTACGTAAACATAATCAGCTTACGCGACGTACACTCCGGAACGATGACACAAGCTTAACATACTTTAAATATCGTTTTCATAACTTAGAAATAAGTTTTGAAGAGTTTGGTATGTCAAAAACAAGCCCTTTCGATCACAGGGACTATTTGCGACAAACTATGAAAGTCTGCTGATTCTTGTAGCGATGCACACTCCAAAACAAGGTCATAAGCTAAACATACCCTAAATACCCTTAACATAGCTTAGAAATAAGTTTCGAGGGCTTCAGTATGGCAAAAACCTGCTTATGCAACTTTAGGGGCTATTTTGCAAATTCTGTGAAACTATGCTGTTACGCATATTTCTTAACCCAGGACATGTACGCACTTCCAAAAATTTTTGTAATCATTAAAATATTGTATTTTAATGATTGGAATGCAAAAATATCATTCATTACGCATTTGCGGTCATGCACGCGATCGTTACGATTTTCGTCGTAATTAACCGAAAACCGCAACCAAACGACCAAACGAACCAACACCCGGGACATTTTTGAGTACATTTCAAGTTCCCTATGCTTTATTGTCCTTATAAAAAATCAGGTTAACAGGTGTTAGAAGTGCCAAAACGCGACAAAACGTAGTGCAGGGGCCTGTTCTGCAATTAATCAAAACCTGGTGCCAGCAAGGGCCCTTACGGACCATATGCACTTCTCCTTGCGGTCCATAAGCCCTGGCCAGATCAACGGGTTTGCTGGCAACAGCCTATTCATTTGGGGACACTAAGCACACGAATTTTGCCACTTCTCTTATGCTTTGGACACCTAATGGGACACTAATCCATACCATAACATCTGGACAAACACTTGTCATGATTTGGTGGCTTCTTGATCATTATAAATACCATGTTCATCCCCACATTTGAACTTTTCATTCCCTTCTTCCTCTCATCTGCTATATCTGGAGTTGCAACAATTTGGAGATCATCTTCTGAGTTCTAAGGCTCTCCTAGAGTGTATGTAAGTGTTTCATTCAGATCTTGTTCAATTGTTTTAGCATATTTGAGCTAAAAATCAAACAGTTGATTTTCAATTCTGACCATGAATTGGTCAAAACAAAGTTCAATTGAACTTTGCAACGTGATCGTGATCATGATGGTTATGGTCCTTAGTGATTATGCCTACTGATTTCCATGTTTACTAGTCATTGTGGCGAGTCAAAGTTTCGGTCTATAATTCGATAAATGCGCACTATACTATGGAACCTATTTTCGGGTACCAAACAGTTTGTTTTGATACCAAAACACTCTTATAACTTAGTTAGACATGTCAAAACATGTCTAACTTGTCACTTTTAGTTTAGTACTCGTTTAGGATCGTTTGTCAAGCGGTTTTGACCACCGCTTTGACTTTTGAATCCGACCCGTTTGGCTGATCTTTGAACCCAACCAAATTCATATTTATGACCATAGTTGAATAGGAAATAACCCTCTGAGGTTATACCTTATGGTCATATCATTTGGTTAGTGTTACGATAATTAGTTATTATGATCTTCAATAATGACCAAAATGCCCTTTTTGCAAATAAATCAACTATAAGCATATCTAACATAAATTTTGACTTATACATTGATGTTATAACATAATCAAACATGTTTTGGCATACATGACTTATCATAACACATATCTAACCATCCAATCACGCGTTTACGCAAATGACACGTTAAAGTGGCTTAAACTACCTTAACGGGTCATAACGGGTCAAAAGCACATAAGAGCCTTTCCAACTCAGAATGTTAACTTTATTAAACCATTTCATATGAGTTCCAATAGTCATTTGGTTTATAAGGTCTCATTCTATCCAAATCCTCTGATTTCAAGTCTTGTTTCTAACAATTATCCGAATTTAGGACACGCTTGATTTCTCGGACTTTTAAGCTTGTTTGATCGTTGATTCAAGGTTACAATAGCAATCCCAAGTGAGTATATAGACCCCTCTTTTTACATGTTTTGTGGTGACTATGTGAGTACATAGCTCCCCTCTTTTTACGTTTTGCAAATATTATGGGATGATTCATATGTGCTAAATTCTTTTCAAGTTTTCAAGTTACAAATGCTATTGTTTATATAAACGAGACGATTTCAATAATGTGAACGAACTTGTTTGTGCGTTATCCATAACAAGAATGACATTCATTAACTTTGGCCGAAGCCGACCAGTAGTAAGTTATGGTACCATAGGACTGACAATCCCTTACCAAGGTTCCCGGGGTTTATGGGGAAGTTTGGGGAACGACTGAAAATGTTTACTTTAACAAACCCTTTGGTGGTTTGTTATTGCAATTTAAAGATAACCTTTGGTGGTATAGATAAGTCAACAAAGGTTTGAATGTATTCAATGAAACGACCAAAAGTTTTCACAATTAAAACAAGGATCAATTATTTATGACAATGACGATTGTTTTATGACAATGACGATTTGGTTTTTGACAATGACGATTTGGTTTATAACAATGACGATTTGGACGATTGGTTTTAACAAAGACGATTGGACGATTGGTTTATGATAAGTAATTTAGATAACGTGACAGGTGTAACGTGATAAAAGCATGGGGGATACGCCGCTGGTACTTCCTATATATAAGTGCTTTCATCGTATTACATACCGTGGCCTTATCTAAATTTCTTGGAACAATGTTTCGAACGATGTCACGTAACGATTTTCACTTAAAGATATAAACCATACAAAGTTTTATTTTAAATCAATTTATACCATGGTTTTACAAAAAGAAACATTTTGGTCAAGATTCATGGTTACAAGATTTTTCACAAACTTTAACCAACTAGTTGTGGTTGGTTAACTATATTGCAATATCAAACAAAGTTGATACAAATATTCATTCAACGGCTCGAGTAGCCCGACGAGGTGTTGCAATATGTATACGAGACCATGAATTCGACTCACTCACAAAACCTATGTACTCACCGGCATTCTTTTATGCTGACTCGTTTTCACATATGTTTAAGGGAACAGTGCTTTGATGATACTGATGCTTGCTTATGTAGGAATGGTCATGGACTTTAGTGCCTTAAAACAAGAAAGACAATTTTTTATGTTTGTTTAGTTTGTTTAATATTTCAAGGACAATGCAACTATGTAAATTTAATAAATAAATAAAACGAAACTTCAAATACCATGTGTTGTTGCAACAATCTGTTAACGTGACACCCCGATGTTTCCGTCGCGGTTTGTTGTTTTTATGCGGTCGGGGTGTTACAGATTGGTATCAGAGCACTGGTTATAGGGAATTAGGTTATTAGTAATGCTTTGACCTAGACTATTACCTTTCTAGGGCCCTAACACAAGTTATCTTGTGTTTAGATTTTAAAACAATAACATCACCTATTCTTTAGGTGAATACCCACACAAAAACACAAAATTTTAAAACGATTTTGAAATCAATCGTCTAAGTCTTGGACGATTTGTTTTTGGCTTTATGCCTTTGAGGTTTTCAAAATCTCGTCAAAATTTGGGTCTTATTGATGTGAACACGTGCAATCTGGAGGGGTGGGTGCCTGTACCCTGAGTTTTCTGTCTAAGGCTACAGTGTTCATACAAATACACTTAATCGGACCAGTCACTCTTACCTGGGAACTCTTGGGGTGAGTGTCCACTTATAGGCTAAAGCATGTCTTCGCGATACATTATAAAGACCCATTTACTTTGATTAGTCACCGTGTGTTGTTTTTTGTTTTGAGAAACGAACGAATGACCACTATCCTTATTTCGTCGATATTTTCAATACCTCTCTGATTTTATTTCAATGTCAATCTCATAAATCTTCCTTCATGTTTTCTTTTAGAATGCCTCCTCGACCTGATACAACTCAAAATGTAGAAATGGCAGCACTCATCGCTCAACAAATTGTTGCAGTACTCCTGAATCTCATGACCCAACTAAACCAAGCAAACAACAACAATAACAATTCACATGCTCAACGCAACTATAAACAATTTTGTTCGGCTAAACCACTATCGTTCTCTAGGCATGAAGGAGCTACTGGGCTCCTGCAATGGTTCGAGAGTCTCAAAAGTACTTTCCGTCATGTACAATGTCCAAATGAGTGAAAGGTTGAGTTCGCGTCGAGTGTATTCAAGAAAAGAGCTCTTACATGGTGGAATGGTTTGATGAGAGACAGGGGTGCCGATGTGGCTATGGCACAAACTTGGGAAGAGCTTAGGGCTCTTATGATGAAGGAATTCTGCCCTCGCCATGAGCAAAGGGCGCTCGAAGATGAATTCCACGATCTCAAGTAGGATAGTTGGGAAAATCGTGCTTATACTGACCGATACGAAGAGTTGAGTTTGTTATATCCAGGGATGGTGACGCCTTTGGATAAGGTGATTCCTGATCCGGTTCAAGATATAGTCACTGGCAGTAACCCCACTATCGTTCGCCAGGCCATTGAGCTAGCTGCAACTTTGACCGAGTCTCAGGTCAAAAAGGGTAAACTTCATCGCAAGGGCGATAAGAAATCCTCTGCTAAGTCAACCCAAGAGAAACCGAAGGAAAACAAAACCGAACCATCAAGGAGATCAAGGAAGTGTAAGGCTTCACAGAATTTTGCCATTACTGCACAACCCGCTCAAGCCGCTCCCAACCAACCAGCTCAACCTCCTACGAGGAAACCATATGCTGGTACTGCACCGTTGTGCAACCGGTGCAATGGTCATCACCAAACTCACCAGCCATGCCGTCAGTGTACCTCCTGTGGAGAACTTGGTCATTTGGCTACCATTTTCAATTTTTTCCCAACCTAGCTGTTCAAAACCCCGCTCAACCACAAGCAAATGTTGCTCAACCTCACCTCCCACCTGGTTCATCTTACAATTGTGGTGAAATGGGTCACTACAGAAACAACTGCCCGAGACTAGCGAATGCCAATAAAGCTCGTGGACGAGCATTCAACATTAACTCCAACGAGGCTCGTGCTGATAATGAAGTTGTTAACGGTACGTTCTTTGTTAACAATTATCCTGCTTCAGTTTTTCGATTCGGGTGCCGATAGAAGTTTTGTGTCCTTAGTCTTTGAATCTATGCTTTCGATGCCGAGAACTAGACTAGGAAAGCCTTTGACAGTAGAGGTCGCTAGTGGTGAACCTCTTGTGCTCGATCATGTTATTCGAAATTGCCAGTTAAACCTAAAAAATCATTTGTTTTCTACTGACCTCACGCCAATGCAACTTAGGAGTTTTGACATTATTATTGTAATGGATTGTTGACTAAACATCATGCCGAAGTTATTTGTTTTGACAAGATAGTTCGTATTCCTTTTCCCTCTGGTGAAGTCTTGGAAATTCATGGAGAAAAACCGACTAGTAATCTAAAACTCATGAATTATACCCAAGCCCAGAAATATCTACGAAAGAACTATGTGGCTTTCTTAGCGCATATCGTGGAGAAGAAAGGCAAGGGTAAAAGCATTCAAGATATCCCTGTTGTTCGAGATTATCCTGAGGTGTTTCCCGAAGAATTACCTGGTTTACCTCCAGCATGTCAAGTTGAGTTCGCATTGACCTTGTACCTGGTGCCAACCCTATTGCTAAATCTCCTTATCATCTTACACCATCTGAGATGCAAGAATTATCGAAACAACTTCAAGAGTTATCTGACAAAGGATTCATTCGTCCGAGCTATTCACCTTGGGGCGCTCATGTCCTATTTGTGAAAAAGAATGATGGACTTTCCGTATGTGTATCGATTAACCTGAGCTCAACAAACTCACGATCAAGAATTGATATCCCCTACCTCGAATTGACGACCTTTTTATCAACTACAAGGTGCTACATGTTTCTCCAAGATCGATCTGCGTTCTGGGTATCATCAGATTCATGTACTCGAGGAAGATATTCCCAAGACTGCTTTCTGCACAAGATACGTGTAGGAACGTCCACGAACAGGACGGGAACCTAAATTTGTTATCTAATGTCCAATTAGGCGGAAACTAATGACATGTTAATCAAATAACAAGAATTACTCATTTAAACGTTGTTTTCATTGATCTAAAGTCATATACATTCGAGAACCAGATCCGACAGAGCTTCGCCTCTAAGATGCCAAAGTTACAAGTTGTTACAAATGAAAACCCAAGGCTCCTATTTATAGGCAAGCAAGTTCGGCCATAAAAGACACAAGTTCGCCCGAACTTGCATAAGCAAGTTCGGCCGAACATGCATTACATGTTAATCATCATGGGCGAACTTGGCCAAACAAGCTTGCTGATGAGACTGTAAGTTTGCCCGAACTTGACCTAGTCAAGTTCAGTCGTACTTGACCTTCCAAGCACCATACCAGCGAACTTGTCCTATTACATACATAAATACGCCTCGCTTCTAACACATTAAGCCCTATTCACTCAGACTCGATACATAATGACGTTAATGATGAAGGCAACAAACATATGCACCAACAGACTCCCCCTTGGATGTTGCCATAGTCATCTTGATGTAGACATCCTTTTGATATATGCACAAAACAGACTCCCTTTGACATCTTCCTCTTGGATAACGTCTGTGTCATAGTCTTTTCTTGAATGCCCCGTAGCAATTAGACTTGATTAAGCTCCTGAGTCTTTATCATTTTCCTTGAATAAAACTTTAAGATCCAAGCTCCTCTTAAGCTGCGAGCTATGCTCCCCCTTGCTTTGAGCTTTACTATAAATCATGTTTCGTTCTGCTCTTCCTAAAACTTTGCTTCCTGTTCCAAAGTTCTTAAGCATACTAGTAAACGTTTCAGATTTACTTGTAAGAACGCTTGTTTGAACGTCTCCATTTTAAAAACATTTAGATATTCAAGTTCAAGTTAATGACCTTGAATTACTTTTTAACATTTAAAATCTTGATTGTTCTTCATGATTTTTAATCAATGAAATCCACTTAGTTGACCAAGTCCAAGTTAATGACCTTAATTAACCAATTTTGTTAACCAAGTCCAAGTTAATGACCTTGGTTAAACCCGTTGTGAACTACTGATGTTTTTGTCAATTTTAAAGTTTCAAATTAATGAACTTTTTCTTACCAGACTTCAATGATCCGTTCTCCAACATTGGCTCGTTGAAAATCTTTTTGGATTTTAAAAAGTAAGTAACATATTTACAGAAATTTTTAACAAGTAAAGTAAACTATGTACAAACATATTTACAGACATATTTTTGTGAATTTGCGTATAAGGATCATTTTATCAGTTTGTTTACCAGTACCGTTGACCTTTAAATGACTTTAAGTTTTAAACTTGTTTACCTTAGATTGTCGATATATTTTTCCACTTAAACTTCATCACGTTTCTCAATTGTTCCAAGATATGTTAGGTAAGAATTATGAAACTTGACTTAACTATGGTTCCTACCTCTTGAATATACTCCCGAATCCAGATTCCCTAGATTTCATCTTACAGGTGAGTATAGCGTAACTGATATTTGGATTTGGGTTGTGCGAGACCTTGAGAGCTCAGGTTAGTACTACCGTACCGACAAAGAGATGAAGGCTCGACTTTCAGATGTGTTCCACTTAAAAGGAATCTTTTCAGCATTGTAAATGATTAGATCTTTCGATTTTTTCAAGTTTGCATGATATTTGGGGTTTTTAGCAAAAGCATTATAGAAGTTCTAGGCTATTGCTTTCGCAAAATCAGAAGAACTTGTATAATACCCCAGATATCAATCATCTATAAAGACCTCGTATCTCAGAATCAGGCAACCCTTCAATCGAAATTTCGGAGTACTAAGTCCATATATCCAAGATGAGTTAAACCACAGGATTAAGCAGTTGTAAAATTTTGTTTATATCCTGAAAACAATTTACTGAACGTGTAAAGTCTATCGACATATCATAGTAAGACTTGTTTATCACTTTTAAACATTACAATTCTTTAGCATATCGTGATAGTCCACTGATGTACTATCATTTCCTTTTTTGACACCGAATTCTTTTTGTCTTTTTCATGTTTTTGTATTTTTTGAATTTTTCAATGTTTTTGAATTTTCAACTTTTTCATATGTTTTTGATTTTTCAACTTTTTCATATGTTTTTTTTTTTCAACAATTTTAAAATTTTCAATACTCCCCCTAAAATCAAAAACATATTTTTGGATTTTAGATTTTTAAGAAATTCTATTCAGAAAAATATAACAAACCAATGTGGATCCCGTGACCTTGTCGTCCGATCCTTTTTTTCAATCCTGTATCTGTAATTGTTTAACAAACAATCATTAAACTCATTTACCACTTGTAAAAGTAGTTTGAACTTGAAATCCGTTTTTCCGTTCAACGGTGTGGATTTTCATAATTTTGACTTTTCAAAATTTTTTCCTTTTAATAACCACTTGTAATTTTGACTTTTAGTTTCAAAAACTTTTCTCCTTAACTTCTCCCCCTCAAAATGACAAAGATATGATATTTCTGGATAAGTTAAATACTCATGGAGCTTCGCTATCCTGTATCAACTTTGATAAAGTGGATCTTGGGAACTCCTGCACACGAAAGTAACTACTTGAAAAGAGAAACCCAAGCCTTTTTGGTCTTGGGTTGAACTTGATAATCAACGTCATCAAATTCGTAACCATCATCGTAATCAAAATTTTCATCAAACATTTCGTTCAATGTTAATTTTGAAACTTTATCGACCTTTTCTTTTTCTGTCTATTTTAGAAAATCATTTTTCAACTTTGAAAGATCATTTTTAATAACTGCTTCTTTTGATTTGACATTTTTAGTATTATCAGCAAGAGACTTTTCAATTTCAGAAGATTTCTTTTTAGCGATCCAAGATTGTGACATGAATCTTGCTTTCTTAATATAAAACCGTGAATCATCGTTTTTGTTTTTGTTTGACTTTGAAGTTTCACCTTTCTCAAAAACTGAATTTCAAACTTAGATTCATTTTTGGGTTTTATTTCAAAAACACATTCAGTTTTTGTTTTCAGAATCTCTGGTTGTTTTTGCTTTTCTTCTTTAGACACATTTTTCCTTCGTGGAAACACAGGCTTTAAATTTAGACACTTGCGAGCAATATGACCAATCGTATTGCACTTGAAGCAAGTTCGACTATCAGAAGCATGTCCACTAGTGGGTTTTACTCCACTTGTGGGTTTGATCATTAGCCTTGTCCCGAAGTTCTTTCTCTTTCTTGAATTCAGCATTCGATTGCTTACTTAGCATACGTTCTTCTGGAACCGTATTCGTTCCGTATACAAACTTTATGTTTTTATCTTTGCATTCTTGGAATGCTGACTTCTGATTCTTCTTTGGTTCATCATCAGCTTCTTCCAAACCTAATCCTGGTCTCCTGTTCTCAGGAAAATCACCACTAACCTTTCGGTTGTTATTAAAGTTCCTTTTGGGTTTAGAATAAAATTTCTTATGATTTTTATCGAGATCATCTGATGAAACTTCTACAAGTTTGAAAAATTTATCAAGTTGATCTTCTTTCACGTTCCGAATCGGGAAGCTATTATCGAAATATAATCTATCAGAATCCTTAACTTTGTACATGACAACGTTAGGATCATCACTTAGATCATTTTCAGATGCTATATCATCATTTTCAGAATGTGAATCAGAACTGTTATCATCAGAATCATTTCCCAAAACATTCTTTACCACATTTTCTACCACTGCTTTAATGTCATCATTTGATTTCGTAAAGTCTACTTAATGTTCTCAGGCAATTGATTTTTCAATTCAGATAAAAGTAATATATCAAATGCCTTTTCAACTTCATCATCCTTTTTGCAAGAATAATTTTCAAGTAATGGTGAAGGAACACTTCCGTATTCTTTACGCTTTGGTTTACCGTCATTTTCCTCCGATTTGATCGTAGGAAGAATGTGATCAATGACATAAGCATTTGTGGTGTAGCTTTTCAAAAGCTGTCTTACACGTTCGGTTTCAATTTTTATGTCATGAAGCTCACGTTTTATTTCAGCAATAGTGTTGATATACATGTTAATTGCTTTTTGTTTTTCAATCACTGTTGCTTTTAATAATTTTTCATTAGCAGCAATTTCAAGATTAGCTTTTTTCAACATTTTTATATTTTCCTTGTATCTTGTCATAAGCTTCTTTCATGTTTCTGTAATCATAACGGAAAGTTTAATTATGTTTAGTTAATTCTCTTATGGCTTTGACCTTATCAAGGCATGGTTCACAAGGACTTGTGCACTTTGTGCAAGGTTTTTCAACTTCCACAACTTCACAACTTCCGTTTCAGACATTCTTACCTCAGCTTTTACGTTTTCGGTCTCTGCTTTCAAAGCTTCTTGTTTTTGCATCTCAGCATAAGCTATTCCTTCTTCCTCTGTTTGTTGTATTATCTTTCTAGAACTGCATCCTCCAGACAGCTTCTTCCTCAGCCCTCTGCATTAATGCTTCTTGAATAGCATTTTCGATAGCAGCTTCCACAAATGATGTCTCAGATTTATTCACAACCTCTGCCATCATAACAACACCAGTCTTCTTTCCGATGTATTTGTTCCAATCGAAACCATCATCTTCATGATTGGCAACAAGAGCTTGTTCGGCTTTCTTTGCAGATTTATCTTTAACTTCAACTTGTGTTCTATTCGGATATGGCTTATATTGAAGAGCTTTCTTGTAGTACTCATTGTTGCTTCCAAAAGGATTTTGGTTTCCACTTGCTTCTTGATTACTGCATTCGCGTTTGAAAAGTCCTTTTTGTCGACACCTGGGGCATGTGACTTTTGATTTGTCGAATCCAAGCTTGTTGCTTGACTTTCCAATGTATCTTTTAGTGAGTGCCACGAATTTAGTAACTCTTCTGATGATGGACGCAAGGCTCCATTTAATATCCATCGACTCCAATTCTTCTTCGTCTACATGATCGTAATCTTCTGCTGTCATTTCTGGATTTCCGATCTTTCCAGCAACAAGACATTCATACGATTCAAGGACGGTAGCGAGAAGTGCTATATGTTGTTTAGCCACTTTTTCTGGAAGTACATTCTTCAAATCGACTGCTATGTTGCACTGTAAAACATTTGAATCAGAATAGCTTGACTTGTCTGATTTTGGAATGAAGAACTTGAACTAGCACTAGAATAGCCAGAATATGGAAAACTTTGATTTGGAGAAGAATTTGTATTTGCACTAAATTCTGTTTGAATTTTTGGGCTTTGAATTGGAGTATCTTGTATACCTCCTTTGTAATAGACACCGATATCTTGCACAACATTTGCATTCTTTGATTTAGCAATCTTCATCAATTCCATTTCATTACCTTCAAACTTGTCAATAAAAGATGACAGTTTGAATGTCTCCAAGATGAACTATTCTTCAGAATCGTTAGATATGTTGTCCATTCTCCTTCAGAAAGTGCACCGGCCAACTTCTCGATTTGCTCTTCGGTAGATCTTTTGATGTCATGTCTTCGCATCTGGACCATGAGGTGACAGTATCTATCTATCATTTGCTTCATAGTTTCACCTTTAATTATCGTAAAGATCTCCAATTCTTTCTTGATTAAGGCCTTCTTGCTCTTGATCCTTTCATCACTTCCTTTGAATTTGTCACAGATAGAGTGCCATAATTCTTGAGAAGTATCAAACTCTGGCAATAATATCAAGATATCTTCTGTCACTGACTGTTGAATCAAGCTAATCATCTTCTTCTCAGCGACATACTGTGCTTTGTCGCCTGGTGAAAACTTGTTCAACGGAAGATCTTGATCACGCTCATCTTTTGGCCATTTGTAGCCATCCTCAACTGCAACCTAGCTGTCAAATTGATTTGCTTGTATCCAATTCACAAACTTTTCTTTCCATCCTTCAAAGTCATCTATACTCATTAGCTTCGGCGGTTTCTGAGTAGTACCCATTTCATTGTCGATTTTCATCTGATTCTCCGCAAGAGTATTAGCATTTGATGAAGAAGCCATTTGAGAAACGAACACATTGTGAAAATCTTCCATCTTGACAACCTGAAGACTTATCTGAAAATATGATCACGAAAACTTGAAATTGATTAGCAACAGACAAATTTAGCATGATCGGTACGTGAAAAACGTTTAATTTTTTTCAGAAACAATTTTTACCCGATTATATATTTAAAATCGTCTCGTCGATACGATTCTAACGATATATAACGTTCGTGACGTATTTCGGAATTTTCATGCCTTTTTTTTATGAACCTTAGACAAGTTCGGGCGAACTTGTCAAAGACTTATCAAGTTCGGTCGAACTTGATGTGGGGTTTGATAAAAATCACACTTGTTAGAGCGGACTTGTGAATATTTTCAAGAAACAGATAAGTTCGGTCGAACTTATGAAATTTCAAGAAAACTATCAAGTTCGGGCGAACTTGTGAAAGAATTCCAACAATAATTGATCAAGTTCGGGCGAACTTGATCAAAAATATTGAATTTTCTTTCAAGTTCGAGCGGACTTATACAAAACCTTGAAAAATTTATCAAGTTCTGTCGAACTTGATCAAAATCAGTGAAATTTTAATCAAGTTCGGTCGAACTTGATGTTAAGTTCGGCTGAAACTTGGTTCCAAAATATGGTTTTTTTCAACTTTTTGATATCAATTTGATTGAATTTGATGTCCAAACTCTCAGGGGTTTGTTATTAGTGTGTTTTACATGACATATTCAAAAATCAACCATTTTGACCATGAAATCATCAAGTATGTGAAAATATTAAGAAAAAAGATAGAATGGAGTAGAATAAGAGAGATTCTTGTCTTGATTCCAGCAAATTTAGGTATCCAGGCTCTGATACCACTTGTAGGAACGTCCAGAAACAGCACGGGAACCTAAATTTGTTATCTAATGTCCAATTAGGCGGAAACTAATGACATGTTAATCAAATAACAAGAATTACTCATTTAAACGTTGTTTTCATTGATCTAAAGTCATATACATTCGAGAACCAGATCCGACAGAGCTTCGCCTCTAAGATGCCAAAGTTACAAATTGTTACAAATGAAAACACAAGGCTCCTATTTATAGGCAAGCAAGTTCGGCCATAAAAGACACAAGTTCGGCCGAACATGCATTACATGTTAATCATCATGGGCGAACTTGCCAAACAAGCTTGCTGATGAGACTGTAAGTTCGCCCGAACTTGACCTAGTCAAGTTCGGCCGTACTTGACCTTCCAAGCACCATACCAGCGAACTTGTCCTATTACATACATAAATACGCCTTGATATATAATGACGCTAATGACGAAGGCAACACACATATGCACCAACAATACGGCCATTACGAGTTCACTGTTATGCCATTCAGCTTGACAAATGCACCTGCCGTTTATGGACTTGATGAATCGGGTTTGTAAACCTTATCTGGACAAGTTCATCATTGTTTTCATTGATGACATTCTCATTTATTCCAAGTCTCGAGCCGAGCACGAACAACATCTTCGATTAACAATGGAACTACTAAGGAAAGAACAACTTTATACCAAATTCTCCAAATGCGAATTTTGGTTGGAGGAAGTCAATTCTTGGGGCACATAGTCAACGAGCAAGGTATACATGTGGATCCATCCAAAATCGCTGCGATTAAGGATTGGAACACACCTACTACACCCACAGAAGTTCGTTCATTTCTTGGTCTTGCTGGTTATTACCATCGCGTCATCGCAAACTTCTCAAAGATCGCGGTTCCCCTCACTGCTTTGACTCAAAAGAACAAGCCTTTTGAGTGGGGACCTGAACAAGAGGAAGCCTTTCAAATGTTGAAACAAAAGCTCTGCGATGCTCCTTTCTATCTTTACCTGATGGCAATGATGATTTTGTTGTCTATTGTGACGCATCAAATCTAGGTCTTGGTTGTGTTCTCATGCAACGCGATAAATTCATAGCATATGCGTCAAGACAATTGAAGGTCCACGAGAAGAACTACACCACTCATGATCTTGAGTTAGGTGCGGTTGTTTTCGCACTCAAGATTTGGTGGCACTATCTTTATGGTTCGAAGTGTGTGGTTTTCACTGACCACAAAAGGCTCCAACACATATTTAATCAAAAGGAGCTAAACATGAGACAACGACGCTGGGTCGAACTTTTAAACGATTACGACTGCGAGATTCGCTACCATCCTGGTAAGGCGAATTGTGGCTGATGCGCTTAGTCGAAAGGAACGTGTCAAACTTCATTGTGTTTGAATTCAATCTGATATCCAAAAACGTATCCTTTAAGCACAACGTACATGTGTGAATCAAGGCTTGTTGAAAAATGAGCTACCTCAAAATCTAGAACTCCAACTTGAGACTAAAGACAATGGGTTACTCTATTATTTGAATCGTTTGTGGATTCCAAGCCAAGACAATATCCGCACCTTATTAATGGACGAAGCTCATAAGTCTCGTTATTCAATCTATCCTGGTGCAGACAAAATGTACAAGGATCTCCGTACCCAGTACTGGTGGCCGGGTATGAAATCGGATATTGCCTTGTATGTGTCAAAATGCCTAACTTATCTTAAAGTCAAGGCTGAACATCAACGTCCATTTGGCTTACTTGAACAACCACAAATACCGGTTTGGAAATGGGAGAACATTGCGATGGATCTCATTACTAAACTACCGCGCACATCTAGAGGTCATGATGCTATTTGGGTAGTCATCGATCGTTTAACAAAGTCAGCACACTTTTTAGCAATTCATGAGAATTAGTCTGCTGACAAACTCGCCAAAATCTATGTTGATGAGATTGTATCTCGTCATGGTGTTCCTTTGGACATCATATCTGACAGAGATGCTCGGTTCTCATCTCACTTTTGGAAGACCATGTAATCTGCTATGGGAACCAAACTCAATTTGAGCACTACTTATCATCCTCAAATGGATGGACAAAATGAAAGAACAATTCAAACACTGGAGGATATGCTTAGAGCTTGTGTGATCGACTTTGGTGGTAGTTGGGATTCGCATCTACCGTTGATCGAATTCTCTTACAACAATAGTTATCACGCCATCATCAACATGGCGCCTTTCGAAACTTTATACGGTCGAAAATTTCGTTCACCTGTCTGTTGGAATGAAGTTGGAGAGTCTCAGTTTACTGGGCCTAAACTTATTCATGACACAACAGACAAAGTCAAGAAAATATGCGATAACCTTCTGACAGCTAGAAGCCGTCAAAAGAGTTATGCGGACAAGCGACGCAAGCCCTTGGAATTCCAAGTTGGTGATCACATCCTACTCAAGGTATCCCCTTGGAAAGGAGTGGTTAGATTTGGAAAGAAAGGAAAACTTTCACCACGATACATTAGACCATTCAAAATCGTCGAAAGAATCGGAAAGGTGGCCTACCGAATTGAGCTACCTCCTAAACTTGGGAACATTCACCAAACATTCCATGTGTCCAATCTCAAGAAATTTTTAGCCGACGCAAATTCTCACATCCCCCTCGAAGAAATTCATGTTGATGACACTATGCACTTTGTCGAGAAACCTGTGGAGATTTTGGACCATAGAGTCAAGAAACTCAAACGAAGGCGAATATCGATAGTCAAAGTTCGTTGGGAATCCAAACGTAGCCCAGAATTTAATTGGTACCGAGAGGATCAAATGAAAACCAAATACCCACATCTTTTTCCACAAGTTTCCTCTAATTAAATTTCGGGACGAAATTTCCTAAAGTAGGGGAGACTGTGACATTGGTGGTGATTCGATCATGTAACAATTCCAAAACTGAGTTATCAATTAATGAAATTTTGTGTTTTATTTATGATGTTTTGTATTTTATCATGACAATTGCGCATATTCGATTCTTACACAATAACAACCTCTCGAACGACTTCTAGAAGTGAAATCTCAAACTGTTACGTAAACATAATCCGTTTAACACGACGTACACTTTGGAATGATGAAACAAGCTTAACATACTTCAAATATCCTTTGCATAACTTAGAAATAAGTTTTGAAGAGTTTCGTATATAAAAAAGAAGCCCTTTCGATCATAGGGACTATTTACGACAAACTACGAAAGTCTGTCGATTCTTGTAGCGATGCACACTTCGGAACAAGGTCATAAGCTAAACATACCCTAAATACCCTTAACATAGCTTAGAAATAAGTTTCGAGGGCTTCGGTATGGCAAAAACCTGCTTATGCAACTTTAGGGGCTATTTTGCAAATTATGCGAAACTATAGCCGTTACGCGTATTTCTTAATCCGGGACATGTACGCACATCCAAAAATTTTTGTAATCATTAAAATCTTGTATTTTAATGATTGGAATTGAAAAATATCATTCGTTACGCATTTACGGTCATACACGCGATCGTTACGATTTTCGTCGTAATTAACCGAAAACCGCAACCGTACGACCAAACGAACTGACACCCGGGACATTTTTTAGCACATTTCAAGTTCCCTATGCTTTATTGTCCTTATAAATCAGTTTAATGGGTGTTAGACGTGCCAAAACGCGACAAAACGTAGTGCAGGGGCCTGTTCTGCAATTAATCAAAACCTGGTGCCAGCAAGGGCCCTTACGGACCGTATGCACTTCTGCTTGCGGTCTGTAAGCCCTGCCCAGATCAGCAGGTTTGCTGGCAACAGCATGTTCATTTGGGGATACTAAGCATGTGAATTTTGCCACTTCTCTTATGCTTTGGACACCTAATGGGACATTAATCCATAACGAAACATCTGGACAAACACTTGTCATGATTTGGTGGCTTCTTGATCATTATAAATACCATGTCATCCCCACATTTGAACTTTTCATTCCCTTCTTGCTCCCATCTGTATATCTGGAGTTGCAACCATTTGGAGATCATCTTCTGAGTTCTAAGGCTCTCCTAGAGTGTATGTAAGTGTTTCATTCAGATCTTGTTCAATTGTTTTAGCATATTTGAGCTAAAAATCAAACAGTTGATTTTCAATTCTGACCATGAATTGGTCAAAACAAAGTTCAATTGAACTTTGCAACGTGATCGTGATCATGATGGTTATGGTCCTTAGTGATTATGCCTACTGATTTCCACGTTTACTGGTCATTGTGGCGAGTCAAAGTTTCGGTCTATAATTTCCACGTTTAGTGCTCGTTTAAGATCGTTTGTCGAGCGGTTTTGACCACCGCTTTGACTTTCGAATCCGACCGTTTGGCTGATCTTTGAACCCAACCAAATTCATATTTATGACCATATTGAATAGGGAATAACCCTCTAAGGTTATACCTTATGGCCATATCATTTGGTTAGTGTTATGATAATTAGTTGTTATTATCTTCAATAATGACCAAAATCCCCTTTTTGCGATAAAATCAACTATAAGCATATCTAACATAAATTTTGACTTATACACTGATGTTATAACATAATCAAACATGTTATGGCATATATGACTTATCATAACACATATCTAACCATCCGTTCATGCGTTTATGCAAATGACGCGTTAAAGTGGCTTAAACTACCTTAACGGGTCATAACGGGTCAAAAGCACATAGGAACCTTTCCAACTCAGAATGTTAACTTTATTAAACCATTTTATATGAGTTCAAATACTCATTTGGTTTATAAGGTCTCATTCTATCCAAATCCTCTGATTTCAAGTCTTGTTTCTAACAATTATCCGAATTTAGGACACGCTTGATTTCTCGAACTTTTGAGCTTGTTTAATCTTTGATTCAAGGTTACAATAGCAATCCCAAGTGAGTACATAGACCCCTCTTTTTACATGTTTTGTGGTGACTATGTGAGTACATTGCTCCCCTCTATTTACGTTTTGCAAATATTATGTGGTGATTCATATGTGCTAAATTCTTTTCAAGTTTTCAAGTTACAAATGTTATGGTTTATATAAATGAGACGATTTCAATAATGTGAATGAACTTGTTGGTGCATTATCCACAACAAGAATGACATTCATTAAACTTTGGCCGAAGCCGACCAGTAGTAAGTTATGGTACCACAGGACTGACAATCCCGTTACCAAGGTTCCCGGGGTTTGTGCGGAAGTTTGGGGAATGACCGAAACTGTTTACTTTAACAAACCCTTTGGTGGTTTGTTATTGCAATTTAAAGATACCCTTTGGTGTTATAGACGAGTCAACAAAAGTTTGAATGTATTCAACGAAACAACCAAAAAGTTTTTTCACAATTAAAACAAGGACGAATTATTTGTGACAATGACGATTGGTTTATGACAATGACGATTTGGTTTATGACAATGACGATTTGGTTTATAACAATGACGATTTGGACGATTGGTTTAACAAAGATGATTGGACGATTGGTTTATGATAAGTAATTAAGATAACGTGACAGGTGTAATGTGATAAAAGCATGGTGGATACGCCGCTGGTACTTCCTATATATAAGTGATTTCATCGTATTACAAACTGTGACCTTATCTAAATTTCTGGAACAATGTTTTCGAACGATGTCACGTAACGATTTTCACTTAAAGATATAAACCATACAAAGTTTTATTTTAAATCAATTTATAACTTGGTTTTACAAAAAAGAAACACTTTGGTCAAGGTTCATGGTTACAAGATTTTTCACAAACTTTAACCAACTACTTGTGGTTGGTTAACTATATTGCAATATCAAACACATTTGATATAGGTATTCATTCAACGGGTCGAGTAGCCCGACGAGGTATTGCAATATGTATACGAGACCATGAATTCGACTCACTCACAAAACCTATGTACTCGCCGGCATTCTTTTATGTTGACTCGTTTTCACATATGTTTCAGGGAACAATGCTTGATGATACTGATGCTTGCTCATGTAGGAATGGACATGGACTTTAGTGCCTTAAAACAAGAAAGACAATTTGTTATGTTTGTTTGTTTGTTTAATATTTCAAGGACAATACAACTATGTAAATTTTATAAATAAATAAAACGCAACTTCAAATACCATGTGTTGTTGAAACAATCTGTTAACGTGACTCCCCTACATTTCTGCCGCGGTTTGTTGTTTTTACGCGGTCGTGTGTTACAATACGTGGTGTTACACGCTTACATTATGCTATATTACTCGCTTATGCTACGCTATTGTTACGCATATCTCATACGTGCTGCACAAGATGTAATAAAAATGGACTGTTTGAAGTTGAATACGTGCGAAATGTGTGCTTACATACTTATGTGATTACGTGCTTATGTGATTAGATGTTTTTGTGATTACATGATTTTGTGCCCTACGTGAATAATAATAATAATAATATAATAATAATAATAATAAAATAATAAATAATAAAAATAATAATATAATAATAATAAAAAATAATAATAATAATAATAATATGTGGTGTAAAATGCTAAACCTTTAAAAACAAAACCCATTATAATCGAATCTCATCCAATCTCTGTCTGTAGATGGCATCCATGGGATCTCACACTCGCAGAACTGTCCAGCGAAAAAACGCTGACAAGCGAATCGCCTATCTCATGACCAAGGAAATGGCTAAGGTGATTCCTCAGATCGTCAGTGAGATTCACGCTGTCAACAGCAACTCTTAGGTAGATTCCATGAACGATGCGCCGAAAGCTTCATTCAGCTTCAAGCAATTCAAAGCCTGCAGTCCTATGACTTTTATAGGCGAAGATGGTCCCAGCAAGATGTTCCAATGGTTCGATTCAATCGAGGTAACCATCCGCTAGAGAGCG
This sequence comes from Scalesia atractyloides, assembly GCA_947069175.1. NCBI lineage: Eukaryota > Viridiplantae > Streptophyta > Magnoliopsida > Asterales > Asteraceae > Scalesia > Scalesia atractyloides. Next base: position 72,123,142 of record CAMTDV010000005.1, on the reverse strand, counting down.
GATGTCAAGAGAATCTCCACACCGCCAATGCCACCGGTGTTTTTCAGTCAAGGGCACTTGACTGGTGGATCGCAGAGCGTAACAGACGCGGAAAGGATGCAGCTTTTGGACTCTCATGGGAGGAATTGAGAGAGCTTACGATTAAGAAATTTTGTCCTTCCGCTGATGTTCAAAAGTTGGAGAACGAGTTTTGGAACATCAAACAGGCTGGAGGTGATAATGCTGATCTTACCGCTCGATTCAAGCAACTCAGCATCATATGCCCAAGTCAAGTAGATACGACAGGAAAAGCTATCAAGAAATATCTCCGCCTCTCCCAGATTGTGTCGCTAATTTTGTTCATGCAGTGAAACCGATAACCATCGAGGAAACCTACCAGCTAGCCGCCAAGATCAATGACAAACGAGTCTTGGCTGGAACGTTCAAGGTCCAACCAAGAGTCTTAGCCAAGCCACTGTTGAGTCAAGCGCTGACACCACACCGTCTCAAGTCTCCAAGTCCAAAGGCCACAAGCGAAAGAATATAAGCAAGAATTGTGCAGTAGTTGCACCACAGAACCCCCAGTCTCACCATCTTACTACTCCCAACGCACCACCTGCTAAGCGTGCATATACAGGTCCTCACTTATCATCATGCAGTTGGCGATAACTGTTGTTTCTATGTCAACTGCAACCGCTATGGTCATTACACAGTCAGTTGTTACACAGGCCCTCGTCAACAAGCTCCTCAGCCTACCGCAGCATTTCCAGCTCCACCCCGTGCTCCTCAGGTCAACCTGATACCACACGCACCAGTCGCTCCGGCACGTGCCTGTTACACTTGTGGCAATCCCAATCACTTCAGCAATGTCAGCCCGCACCGCGTCGTTAAACAAGAGCAGCAGCCACAGCCACCACAGCAGCAGCAAAACAACCACAAGCTGTACGTGGAAGGGCTTTCAACATCAACCTCCGCCAGGCTCAGAATGACAACAACGTTGACAATGGTACGTTCCTTGTTAATGGAATTTATGCTTCTTTCTTATTTGATACTAGAGTCGATATTGTTTGAATTCGAAAAGCTTTTAAAATGTGAACACGCTAAATTCCCAAAGACCTTCGATGCCGAAGTCGCCACCGGAAGAACCATTACCGTTAAATCCGTTCTACGTGATTGTACTCTCGATCTCAACAATCACATCTTCTCGATCGATCTCATACCTATGCAATTAGGTAGTTTTGACATCATAGTAGGCATGGATTTTCTTCGTGAAAATCGTGGCGAAGTTGTTTGTTACGATAAGATGATTCGCTTTCCACTTCCAAACGGTTATCAACTACATGTTTATGGCGAAGGACCATCTCGAGAGTTGAAGCTTATGTCGTGTATTCAAGCGAACAAGTACTTACGCAAAGAGTACCTCGCTTTCCTAGCCCATATTATGGAGACAAAGAACGAGAAGAAAACTTTAAAAGACGTACCCATTGTTTGTTAATTTCCCAAAGTTTTTCCCAACGATTTACCTGGTTTACCCCCCTACTCATGATATTGATTTTCGTATTGATCTCATACCGGTGCTACACCTGTTGCTAAACTCCCTATCATCTTGCACCATCCGAAATGCACGAGCTATCTATCCAACTTTAGGAGTTTCTTGATAAAGGTTTTATACGCCCGAGCACGTCACCATGGGGCACACCCGTTCTTTTTATGAAAAAGAAGGATGGATTGTTCCAAATGTGCATCGATTATAGGGAACTTAACAATCTTACGGTTAAGAACCGCTACCCTTTTCCTCGAATCGATGATTTGTTTGACCAATTTCAAGGTGCTACTTGTTTTTTCGAAGATTGATTTACATTCTTGATATCATCAACTACGTGTACGTGAGCAAGACGTCCCAAAAACCGCCTTCCGTACTAGCTATGGCCATTATGAATTCGTGGTCATGCCTTTTGGTCTCATTAACGCACCCGCGGTCTTCATGGACTGTATGAACCGTGTGTGCAAAGCCTTATTGGATCGTTTCGTCATTGTGTTTATCCATGACATCCTTATCTACTTGAAGTCGAGAGCCGAACACGTGCGACATCTTCATTTAGTTCTCGAGCTGTTCCAAGGAAATCATCTTTACGCCAAGCTCTCCAAGTGTGAATTTTGGCTTAATGAAGTTCAATTCCTCGGTCACGTCTTCAGTGACAAAGGAATTCACATCGATCCTGTGAAGATAGAAGATGTAAAGAGTTGGATTACGCCGAGGACTCCATCCGAAATCCGTTCTTTTCTCGGATTGGCGGGTTATTACCGTCGATTCATCGCCAACTTTTCAGAAATTGTTGTACCTCTTAACGCGTTAACGCACAAGGATAAAAATTTTGTTTGGGGTTCCGAATAAGAGGAAGCCTTTCAAATTCTCAAATGTATGCTTTGCAATGCTCCTATACTCGCATTCCCCAACGGAAACGACGATTTCGTTGTTTACTGTGATGCCTCTAACCTAGGTCTTGGTTGTGTCCTTATGCAACGAGACAAGGTTATCGTGTATGCGTCTTGACAAATCAAGATCCACCAGAAGAATTACACTACCCACGATCTCGAACATGATGTAGTTGTTTTTACGTTAAAGATATGGTGATATTACCAGTACGGTACAAAATGTACGGTCTTCACCAACCATAAGAGCTTACCACATATCTTCAACCATAAAGAACTGAACATGCGCCAACGCAGATGGGTTGAACTTTCCAATGACTATGACTGTGAGATACACTAACATCCCGTAAAGTAAACGTCGTAGCTGATGCCCTCAGTCGACGAAGCTATGCGTATAGCATTCGTGATGTTTAAGCCCAGTACGAACTCGAAACCCTGATTCGCGCAGCTCAGTATGAGGAAATGAAATGTTGTGCAGAAACCCAACTAGTAAATAATTCTAACTGTATCTATTATTATCTCGATCGTATTTGGATTCCCAATCGCAATAACCTCCGAGAGGTATTGATGAATGAAGCTCACACGTCCCGGCATTCCATTCACCCCGGTGCTGATAAGATGTACCAGGACCTCCGTTCTAGGTATTGGTGTCGGGCATGAAAAGGATATCGCTCTGTATGTTTCGAAATGCTTAACTTGCGCAAAGGTTAAAGTGAAACACGACCCTTTGGTTTACTCGAGCAACCCGACCTTCCGATATGGAAATGGGAAAGTATAGCTATGGACTTTGTTACAAAACTCCCTCGCACAACCTCTGGTCACGATGGCATTTTGGTTATCGTTGATCGTCTTACGAAATCTGCTCATTTTATTCCGATACGAGAAGACTTTAAGGTTGAACGATTAGCACAAATCTACATCGACGAAGTTATTTGCCGACACGGGACGCCTCGTTACATCATCTCTAACCACGATGGTCGCTTCACCTCACGTCTCTACTAGACATTTCAATCAGCACTCGGTACTACTCTTAATCTCAGTACCTCATTCCATCCTCAGACCGACGGGCAGATTGAGCGCACGATTCGCACCCTCGAAGACATGCTTCGATTGTGTATCATAGATTTTGGTGGTAATTGGGATTCGCATTTACCCTTAATAGAATTTTCATACAATAACAATTATCACACTAGTATAAATATTGCACCATTTGAGGCACTATACGGTAGAAAATGTCGATCGCCTATTGTATGGCACAAGATCGGAGACGCACAGATCACCGGTCCGAAGCTTATACAAGAAACGACAGACAAGATTCTGCAGACTAGAGACAATCTCCTGAAAGCTAGTAGTCGTCAAAAGAGCTACGCCGATAAACGACGCAAGCCCCTACGGTTCGAAGTTGGAGATCACATTCTCTTAAAGGTTTCACCTTGGAAATGAGTGATCCAATTCGGCAAGAAACAGAAACTAGCGCCACGATACGTAGGTCCCTTTAGATTCTGGAAAGAATGGGCAAAGTGGCCTATTGACTTGAATTACCGGTGGAACCCAGCAACATACATCCGACTTTCCACGTCTCAAACCTCAAAAAGTGTTTAGCCAAAGAAAATCTTCACGTACCTCATGAAGATTTACAAATAAACGAGACTCTTCACTTCGTGGAAAAGCTAGTAGAAATCATGGATCGAGAGATCAAGAAACCTCGACGCAATTGCATTCCCATTGTGAAATCCAGATGGGAAGGCAAACGCGGCGCCGAGTTCACTTGGGAACTCGAAAGTGATATGAAAGCTAAGTACCCACATCTCTTTGTTGCGTTTACTGCTTGAATTTCGGGACGGAATTTCCTAAAGTAGGGGTGAATGTAACAACTTGACCTTTTGGTTATTATCTGTTTTATCACTTATTTCATTGTAACTTCCTTGTACTCTGGGATTCGATATTACAAAAGGGTTAACTACTTTAAAACGCATTTTTATCTTGCTTAGCTATCGCATTTAAACGCTTATCAAACTCGAAACGCTTAACGCAACGCAAACTCAATCGCGGTTATTTATGTTATTTGTTATTATGTTATTTGTGTTATTTATGTTAATATGTGTGTTATGTGTGCTGTTATGTGTTTTTATGTGTTTATTACTCGCTCTCGCTCACTTAATCGCATTTACTCGCAACGCAACGCTTAATATCTCGCTAAAACGCTTAACGTAGCAAAACTAACTAATACAAACGAAATCACCAAACGAAAAAACTAAGGTGTGAACTGAGCTCACACGTACGAGTTACCACTCGTACGAGTGGAGCATGGCTCGCATCAGGCTCTCCTCATTCGCACCAAGCCCACTCGCACGAAGCACCACTCGTGCGAGGGTCCAGTCGCACAAACCCGCCAGCTCTCCTCTTCTCCTATAAATACCTCACTTGTGCATTCGTGCTCTCCTTGCTGTCACCCGCACGAAACGCTCTCTACACTCTTTTCTTTGTTTCCAAGTAAGAAGGCAACATTTTCCACGCGAATTACACGATTTCTACAACGATTTTACACGAGATTATCTCCAATTTCATCTAAACTTCTTGTTTACGAAAATCTTCATCCTTTTCATAAAACCTTCTGATTTTACCTCAGATTCACACTTAAATGAGTGTATTTGAGTTATCTTTGGCTTCTTAAGTTAGGAACCATGTTGTTTCAAGCTCACGAAGTGTTGATTCAAAGAAAACTGTTTTAAAACTCATTTTTTACACAAAAACGGACAAACCGACATATGTTTCGTTCACTAGATAGGGGGATGAAGCGGTGTCAAAACCGTCATGTAAAGGATTCGAAAATTACATCCGTTTCAGGCAAAAATTCAGTTCCGGTTGCACGAAAACGCAAGAACAGTCACTTGTGCAAACTGAGCTGGCTCGCACGAACCCAGTCTGAGTTTCCATAAGAGACTAGCTTGCTCTAAAGACCTCTCCAGCTCAAGGTTTGATCGGTAGCCTAAGGGTGGAGGGATGAACACTCGATTTCCCGAAGAACGAAAACAGGTCACTCGCACGGGCATTGCTCGTACGAGGGGTGACTCGCACGAGTCATGCCTCATGCGAAGCATGGCTCGCACGAGGGTCATGCCTCGTGCGAGTGAAACCTTGTGTGAACCATCTGTTTGTCCCGCACCACTTCCCGTTCAACCGTTCAGCACTATGGAAGACTGATGCATTTCTGTTTCTACGCGCAGGCTGATTCGACACACTTCCTTCTCTAGCTCACTTATGTTTGCTGTTACGCACCCACGGTGAGTATACTTGACCCCTTTTCGCTTTAACGCACTTTTGGGTGTTACATACATTCTCTATTAAACAGGCACTACACACAACGCTAAAAACGCTTTATAACGCAAACCGCTGTCGCATGACTATACGTGAAACGCTGAACTGCTATGTGTTATTTGTATGCCTTGAGACTTGCCTACCACCCTTAACATGATAGCAGCTATACGTTGACCCGCCATCCATAGGTTTGGGGTTGTTAAGGTTTGCTTTACTTGTTTACGTGCATGGTCATTCCTTTTGAGTTATGGCTGATGTCATTTGTTTCTGGTAGTTGTGGTTTCAATGGCAAGCACCATTTTTAGAATCTTACAAGTTTTCAAGACAAAAAAGATTATCGCTTCAGTGGATACGTATCGCGCATACTCACTCGTGGTCTAATTGGTTAGTTGGTTTCGGTGTAGATAACATATATGTTCACATGACTAGCTAGTGCATGCTGGTTTCGCCAAATGCTTAATTACTATTATTTATGATAAACATTGTACTCACCTTTACATCTTGTATTGACTTTATTTTAACGTATGTGGCAGGTTGATGGATTATATGCTGCAAATGAATTAGGCCTTTAGATACTCACTTAATCTAGTTGTTTAATTTTGTTTCATGGTTCGAGAAACTTGTAATACGTTTCGATTATTGTATGGATATTTGTTTAGTTTTGTGGGAAATTGAACCATGTTAAATATTGTCATAAAATTGTCGTTATGGATTCTCTCGAACAATCTATTCACTTAGTGCCGCATCCTGATGATTCCGCCATCAGTTGGGGGTGTGACAACCATAGCAACGATTTTAGTCAAAACGTCAATGGAGATAATGACATTTTTATTAAAGCTCCACTTCCTAAAAGAATGAAGGCGGTAACTTCTGGATGTACTTATAAAGATTTTCTAGCCTGTAAGCCAACTGAATTCGAAGGCAGTGAAGGAGCCATGGCTGCTCTGCGATGGTTGGAAAAGACTAAAGCTGTTCTAAAGAAAGTGATTGTGCCGAAGAAGATGAGGTAAAGTATGCTTCTAATCTCTTTAAAGATGAGACATTAGAATGGTGGAATACGATTCTTCAGGCAAAAGGTAGTGACATGGCTTATGCCATGAATTGGAGGGAATTAAAAGAAATGACTGAAAGGAAATTATGTCCTCCTCATGAGAAGGAAGAAATGGCTAACAAGTTCCTAAATCATAAAATGATTGATGTGAATTGTCTTGAGTATACGACAAAATTCTTCGAATATGCAAGAATGGTATCAACCCTGGCTCCGCCAGAATCTGTACTAATTTCTTGTTATATTTAGGGATTAATTAAAATCGTGATATAGTCAAGGTAGCTAGACCTCATACTATTGAGGAAACAGTCGAGCTGGCTAATACTTTGACTGAGGGATTAATTCGCACAAGGGACGAAAACAAGAAAAAACGATTAGCCTAGAAAATTTCACAAGAATTTGCCCTAATAGTACCTACAGAAGGAGAGAAGTTAGGCAGTCTTCTGCACCTTTCTGTAAATTCTGTAAGAGGAAACACTCGGGGAAGTGTGTTTGGTACTTCAATTTCTGTAAAACACCTAGGCATAAAAAGGAACGATGTAGAAAAAAGGTACTTTCTGTTTCGACTGCGGAGAGACAGGTCACATTAAGCCTAATTGCCCGAAGCTGACAAGAGTACCTGATAACAAGGCAAAAGCAGCATGCGAAGCTAAGAAGAACGCACGAGCATTCGTACTTGACGTGCAGGATGCAACAATGATTCCCGATGTAATCGCCGGTACGTTTCTTGTCCATGACATATATGCTAAAGTATTATTTGACTCTGGTGCAAATCAAAGTTTTATAAATACTGCATTCTGTCAAGCACTTAACAAACCGTTAACTGAGCTTAGTCAAGCTTGTATGGTAGAAACGACAGAAGGGAACTCCACCAACATACGTGAAGTACTTCAAGGAGGGAAGATAGAATTATTAGGACATATTTTCATGGCAAACATGCTACCAATGAATCTAGCCGGATTCGATGTAGTATTACGAATGGATTGGTTAGTAGCCAATCATGCTCGCATCCTATGTGATCAAAATACTATTGATATCCGTACGCCAACAGGAGAAATGATTGCAGAATTCATCTGATACCTAGAACTGCACCAATTGCTAAAGCGCCTTATCGATTAGCACCGACGGAAATGCTGGAATTAAGCAATTAAATGAGTTGCTAGAGAAAGGTTTCATACAACCAAGTTCATCCCCTTGGGGAGCACCTGTGTTGTTTGTCAAGAAGAAGGATGGTTCGATGCGTATATGTATCGATTATAGGGAATTGAATAAGGTCACAATCAAGAATCGGTATCCATTACCGGGAATTGATGATCTATTCGATCAACTCCAAGGAGCTCGATATTTTTCCAAAATCGATTTACGCTTAGGATACCATCAACTGAAAGTACAGGAAGAGGACATTCCTAAAACTGCTTTCAGAACAAGGTATGGTCATTACGAGTTTACAGTTATGCCATTTGTGGTAACAAATGCTCCAGCAACATTTATGGACATGATGAATAGGATATGTAAACCGTACCTGAATAAATTTGTAATTGTCTTCATAGACGATATACTTATTTATTCCAAGAGCGAAGAAGAACATGCTAAGCATCTACATGAACTTTTAACACTGTTGAGAAAAGAGAAGCTTTAAGCTAAATTCTCTAAGTGTGAATTATGGTTGCAAGAAGTGCAATTTTTAGGACATTTGATTAATCATGATAGAATTCATGTGGATCCTACCAAGATCTAGGCAATTACCAAATGGAAAGTCCCCAAGTCACCAACAGAAGTCAGAAGTTTATTAGGACTAGCAGGATACTATCGATGCTTTATCCAAGATTTTTCACGAATAGCCATTTTGTGAACTAAGTTAACATGTAAGTCGGTTAAGTTTGAATGGGGACCCAAGCAGGAAAAAGCTTTTACAACCTTGAAGCAAAGGTTAACTAATGCACTGATACTTGCATTACAAGAAGGAACTGAAGATTTTGTAATCTTTTGTGATGCTTCTAAATTAGGATTAGGATGTGTTTTGATGCAACGTGAGAAAGTGATTGCTTATGCGTCTTAGGCAACTGGAAAAGTACGAAGAAAACTATACAACTCATGATTTAGAACTAGGAGCAATAATTTTTACCCTCAAAATTTGGAAACATTATTTGTATGGTAGAAGTTTACCATTTTTACAGATCATAAAAGCTTATGACATATTTTTGGGCAAAAAGAGTTGAACATGAGGCAAAGACGATGAATGGAAATTTTAAGTGACTAGTCACAATAACCAATATCACGAAGGTAAAGCTAATGTAGTAGCTGATGCTTTAACTCGTAAGTATTATGAGATGCCGAGACGAGTACGTGCCCTCAGATTAAATCTGCAAGTAGATTTAATAAAACAACTGAAAAGTACCCAGGAAACAACAGTCAAGGATGATGCTGAAGGATTAAAAGGAATGATGAAAGAACTAGAAAAAGGAACAGATGGAATTTGGAAATCCCATAAGAAAAGAATTTGGGTACCTATACAAGGAAACCTACGACACAAAATTTTAGAAGAAGCACATAAGTCTAAGTATACGATGCTTCCTGGTAGTGACAAGAGGTATCAAGATTTGAGGAAGAATTGTTGGTGGATAAGAATGAAAAAAGGATATAGCTAGTTATGTCTCTAAGTGCTTAACTTGTTTGCAAGTTAAAGCTGAACATAAGAAAACTTCATGTTTACTTCAACAATTAGAAATGCTAGTATGGAAATGGGAATTCATAACCATTAATTTTGTTACCAAATTGCCGAAAACAAGAAAAGGTAACGACGCAATCTGGGTGATTGTGGATCGACTAACCAAGTCAGCTCATTTTCTACCCATGAAGGAAACCTTCAGTAGGGAAAAATTAGCTAAGCTATATGTAGACAAAATAGTTCCATTACATGGAATTCTGTTTTCAGTTTTGGACAACTTTCCAAAAAGCTATGGGAACACAACTAAAGTTAAGTACAACTTATCATCCTCAAACTGATGGACAAAGTGAGAGGACAATCCAAACACTGGAAGACATGTTATGGGCTTGTGTAATAGATTTTGGAGGTAATTGGGACGATCATTTTCCATTATTGGAATTATCCTATAATAGTAGTTATCGTACAAGCATTAATGTTGCTCCATTTGAAGCATTGCCGAACTCTAGTATGTTGGGTAGAAATAGGAGAAAAGCAAATATTAGGTCCTGAAATTGTATAAGAAACAACTAACAAGATAATTCAAATCAAGGAAAGATTAAAGACAGCACGAGATCGTCAAAAGAGTTATGCAGATAATAGACGCAAACCATTGGAATTTCAAGTTGGAGACAAAGTACTGTTAAAAGTTTCTCCTTGGAAAGGAGTAGTTCAATTTGGTAAGAAATGAAAGTTAAGCCCAAGGTATGTTGGACTATTTAAAGTTATCAAGCGAATTGGTCCAGTAGCCTATCAGCTACAGTTACCAGAAAAAAATGGCTAGTATACATGATGTGTTTCATATATGTAATCTAAGGAAATGTTTAGCTAGTGAATCTTTGATGGTACCTCTACAAGATATAGAGGTAAGTGAAAAATTAAAATTTGTTGAGAAACCTCTCCAAATCGAAGATATGAAGGTTAAGAATCTCAAACATAAAAGATTGATTTTGGTCAAAGTAAAATGGGATTCGAAACAAGGACTAAAAATATACTTGGGAATTAGAATCAGAGATGAAACGGAAACACCCATACTTGTTTCAGTAAATCTCGACGACGAGATTTTAAACAAGGTGGGGAGGATGTAACAACTCCCAAAATGCCATAAGCGAAACCCCGGACACGCATGATGAGACCTAGCACGAAAAGAAAAGAAGAAAATTTGGACTTCCCAAGCGACGCGCGGGAGAGTACCAGACCACGTGGCACCATTTCGTGACACGTGGCAAGCCTATGTGCTTCACGAGGCTGGCCTAGCCCAAATAGACTGCCGTCGCACCTCGTGGGGGAGACCCTAATTCTCCCGCGACGCGCAGGAGAAACCCAGTTTGGCTATATAAAGGCAACTCTGGGAGAAGTTCAAATGCACCAAATCGATTTAAACATCGATACTCTTTCTCTCTCGAAACATTGTCGAATACCGAAGCCCCTAAACCCCTAAACTCTGCCCCGTATTCAGCATATTAACCCGAATCACTGGTACGATGCCCTGTCCGATCAATCTACAAACAATTCAACGGATGTTTAAGTTCTGCCTGGATAAGGCTATACTTTGTCATCACATTGAGGTTTTGATCTCGTGATTATCGTTAAATTGAAATGGGCTAATACACTAATATGTGTTGCGTTGTGTGTTTAATTTGGAGCCCAAGACTTAGACCAGAAGGCTAATATCGAAAAACCTAAATCTGAAAAGTGAGTCATTCTCTTTTCTCAAATGCTTTCAAAATCCTAAATGCTTTCCAGTTGTATTTACAGTGATTAACTTTGTATTTTGGAATTACTGCCAGTATGTGGGGTTTTGTATACACTACTTGATAATCTTCACTATTGGACAACGGGTTAGCCAATGAGTGATATGACCATAGTCACAGGAACTGCCACCGAGTGATAAATACTGATTTGAGTAGTTGAAATATAGAAACAAATGTAAAATCCCTTAATGTTGTAATTATAACAATATGTTTTAGTACAAAATTGAACAAACTCACCAGTATTTTTCACTGACCAAATGTTTTTAAAACGCGTTTCAGGTGATTTATTGTGACGATAAGGAAAAGTGCTATGAGGCACTTAAGCTTAAATAAGTGGCTATATAAACCTGAATAAAACGTGTTTTATAATCATGGTTTTATCACTTTGAAAATCCTTTATGTAAATATGGGTTTCATCCCACAGTTTAAGTTTATGAAATGAAAACTACGGTGTTTTGAAAACTCTGAAAAATTTTCCATACACCCGGTCTCGAAGAAAATTCTGTTGCGACAATTTTAATAAACACCGGTACTACTTGTATCTGATCACGGCTCCAGCCCAGGATAGGGTCGGGGTTGTGACATATACTGTTGAGCAAAAGCAATCCTTTAATATAATAAATGATAATTTATAATGATTGTCCCATTTTTTTGTATATTATAAAACAGTCCCTTATTAACCATATAGTTACATAATTAGTCTTTTAAATATAAAATAACTTAAATACCCTTGAACCTAACAGAAAATAACATAAGTTAGTCTTAATACCCTAGGATGTTACAAACTTGAAAGTTGTTACCTCAGAATGTAACTTTAAACTATTAGTACCTTAGTATATTGCTTTGTGCAAACCATGGGGACTAACTATGTAACTAACTCTTTTTAATATAAATACATGTTAACGATAAAATCAGAATTGTAATTTAACTGAATGGATTAATTTAGAATGATTTTGGTACTTATTGGTTTATTCACATGTTAGAATTGTTAGTATTGGAATTGTTTACAAATTTATTTAATTGCAAATACTGATTTTAGGTATTTTTCTAAATATTTAATTATACATTTCAAGTCCCCATATAGGAGAAACCAATTTCGTAAAATTATTGAGTATTTTTTGTTCTCTCTCTCTCTCTCTCTTCTCTCTCTCTATATATATATATATATATATATATATATATATATATATGGGCAGGATTTAGAGAAAACGGTCATAAGTGTGAAAACGGTGAGAACGCCTCTCATCCGTTGGATCAAAACAATCTATGGATTAGATTGGCGCGGGGCGTTTCCATAAATAACATCAACTTTATTACGTGGACGCGCTTCATTAAGGGTAAAAGGGTCTTTTGACTCCTCTAAAACAAAACGCCACACTCCTGTATAAAACGCCATTAAATGCCTGCCTTAAACTACGAGCTATCCACATCAGTCCCTTCAGATGAAACGCAATCTTTATCTAAAACGCCATTCATGTAAACGCCAAAAAAATAATGATGGGACGCGTTACAGTACTAATAGAAAAAGCTGAACAACCAGTAACTGAAAATTTATTACTAACATTTATTATTAAAATTTCTTGCCTAAACTACGCGCCAAAGCACATCATTATATCTATGATGTTAATATCTCTTCCATTTATCATACTCAAAAACGCCATCTTTAACCAAAATGACCAAATTTAAAAAAAAAACCTGAAAAAAGAACAAATCGCAAACATCGTTTCTTGGGGATTCAAGGCTAGAATAAATAAATTCTTAATCCTCTTTGAAAACAAAAGAAGAGTGTTTGTGAAAACCCCCAACGCCATACCGAACTTGGATGAAGAAGTTCAAAGGGGGATCCTAGCACTTGGCATTCCTCTTGATAACCTCTGTGAGAAAACAAAGACGCTTATAAGAAGGTTAACCATAAAATTCGGACCATACCCTGCAAATCCTATTGTGAAGCCAGTCATTCAATCTTGGCGTTATGATGAAAACACAGACTTAGTGAGTGTTCTATGGGACAACGGGGAGCAGGAAGCCTACACGATTGAAAACATCATGACCAAACAAAAACCTGTCTTCCTACAGGAGTTATGCAATGCAACATGTTTGAACTCAGAGATGACCATAAAGTTGGTGTTGTTGACTGACATGTTAACATTGAGGTGTCAAAGTCTTCAAGATCAAGCAAATGATGATAGTGAAGATCTGGAAGAGAATTTTGATGCAGAGTCGGAAGAAAAAGACGAGGGGAGCGATGTATACTTCTCAGATCAGATCCCTTCTGACGAGGGGTTTTAAATTTTTTTTCTTTTTATTTCTATGGTGTGTCATTTTCAGTGGTTTTTAATAAAAGTACTTCATTAAAATTATTAGATATAAAATGCCAAAACCCCCCATTAAACAGAATTAAATAAAAATGAAAACAATAAATTATTAGTTAAATTGTGCAATACTGATATGTCTCAAAACGCCATCTTTTGTTTCAACGCCATAACGGTACTTTCACTTACAAAAAGTTAATTAGTTGTATATGTAAATATTTTTTGTTATAAAACACCATTCATACAAAACGCCAAAACTTAGATATTCGATAGAAGCATTACAGATTTAACATATAAAGCTAAACAAACAGTAAACTAATGATGGGACGTGCCATCTTTATTACTAAAATTTATTATAGAAAATTCCCGCCCAAAATACGCGGAAAAACATCTTATATAAACAACCTCTCAGGCCCTTCCATTCATTGCACCAAAAGCAAACGCCATATCTTACTAAATACCATATGGCAAACCTCTTTTCTTGGATATTCTTTTTTGTACTCGATAAAGTTCCACTCAATGAGGTGGACAACAATATTAGTTCATTCTTATGTGAGCATTAACAATGTTGTCCATCTCATTGAGCAAAATCTTATTGAGATAATCCTCAGCTTATTCAAAGTAAAATGCCATCAAATAAAAAAAGTCACAGATGGCAAAACCTGTAAGTTATGTGTTCTATAATCCTCAAAAGTTGAATATGAAAAAAAACGCCAAATGAGTGTATGTTCTGTATTCTAACATGCTAAAAAATTGTATAAGAAAAAAAATATTAAAGAAAAATAAAAACGCCAAATTACTCTTCACTTGCTCTCGAAGACTGTGTCGTTCTTCTTTTAATCACGGGTTGTTTGCATATCGATGCGTAGTGTCCTAAAGCTTTACATGGCTTCCTCCTGTTTGGATTTCAAATGCTTGCGAGATCCAGAACCTTTCGACTTATACCAACAGGGACTTTAATCGGATTCTTGTCGTTTTGGTATTGCCATGTTATCTCTGCAAATCTATCCCTAGTACTAGGAGGAAGAGCAACAATCTGCATATCTTCAACCTTCTTTTTATAAGATTGAACATGATCATTGAATAAGGATAGCTCCTCCTTATTACCGAGATAAACGATTCAAAGTTACTCCGTTGAAAAAATAATTTCTCGCATCATACTTTGAACATCAGGATCAAGCTCGGTTTGTATAAAATCACGACTCATTGTGTAGTCTGAAGACCAATTTGGTGAAGCCGCTTTACGCCATCTATTCAAAATGTACTGTTTTGGAAATTCCCTAATATCCAAACTTCTCAAAACATAAAATATATGTCTACATAGCAAACCAAACTGCTCAAAATGCCTACATGAGCAAGTGCTGGTGCAATCAGACTTACAGAACATTACCTGAAAAGAAACGCCAAAAGCTATGTATGTATAAAACGCCACGAACACAATATATGTATAAAACAACATCAAACAACAAAAACACAAAATAAGCTTCAGTGAGAAGAAATATAAATAAATGCCATACTCATAAAACGCCATTATTTACCTCGAATAAGGATGTACAAGGTTGCTGGAAATCATTTATGTAAACTTAACAAACCCATCATCCTGCTCTTCATACTGTTGATTTATGCAATCCGCAAGCCCAATTAGCTCAGCTTGAATGTCACAAAAAATAGTTTTTGTGTATACATCAGAAGCTTGGCTCTCCAACACTTTATAATTACTTTTAAACTGGGTCGTTTGTATCGAGATTCATGATCATTTTTCTGG
Source organism: Scalesia atractyloides (assembly GCA_947069175.1). Taxonomy (NCBI): domain Eukaryota; kingdom Viridiplantae; phylum Streptophyta; class Magnoliopsida; order Asterales; family Asteraceae; genus Scalesia; species Scalesia atractyloides. The sequence goes on along the minus strand of CAMTDV010000005.1, from coordinate 72,107,829 downwards.
TGCGTGTGACGCTCTCCTTCAATTGCAGTTTCATAATGAGTCACGAACTCAACAAGAGTGGATTTTGAATTTTGCAAAAAAAAATGGTTCTCATTCTCCAACCTCGATGTCGTACGCATAAGGCCCGATAGTTCCTCCATTCTATAGTATGCAAGAATCCCTAAGGGCAAAAATATCAGAAAGCCAGTCGTTATCCCCTAAATTGAATTCTTCACTAACCTCTTCCCATCCTGATTCAAATTCTTCGGGTGTAAGAAAATCCGTTCACACAACACCACAAATACGTTCTTTGAAATTGGTTGAATTGCATAGCCTAACACCACCCATATAAAACACGTAAACGCCATGGGATAAATACTATATATAAAAAAAACTAACATGCAACACAATTTTCAATGTCAAAAATGCCATATAACTTAAAACGCCAAACACATGAAAGAAGAAAACCTAACCTTTAGAGAAAGTTTATGCATCATGTGCCACATGCATAACCGATGCCTCGTTTCAACAATATAACAGAAATAGCCTTCTTCATTGTTGGATACTGGTCATTTAAAACGCCAAAAACACAAAGAAAAAGAAAGAATTATAAAATATTACTTGTTGGAAGATACGTGGCGTCAAACGAAATCACATCACCAAACACATAGTAATTATGTTTGCATTGATCATCACACCTAAAAAGTCCCTTCAAACGATTATCATCGTCTGTGAAGTAATCATATGAGAAATTAGGCTGGGACTGTTTTTGTTCATGTAAATGTCTCACAACCATATCAGCGTTATACTCCCCTATAAACAAGTTAATTTGCCTTTTGTAGTTCTTAATATCAACTTTACTTGCACCCACGTCTTCAAAACCACCAAAACAAGTCTTCATAATATTAAACGCCTTAACTGGTCCCAGATTCATCTTAGACATGCTATGTCTAACATGCTTCTAGAGCTGAGTGAGGTTCGTTCAGAATGGAGAAAATGCTTATCAGACTGTTCAACAAAACCATGGTTGTGCTCCTCAACAAACTTATATACCTTCCATGATCCAACCTCAAAAATTACACATAATTGTGCTCCACAACCAGTCCTCTTTGTAAAATTGGATCGAACATTCCTTGACTTTTGATTCGGGTCCAACGTATCAACCTTCTTGTCCTTATATACCCCGAACTCGTACACATGTAATACTTAATATGTGTTTCTCCTTTGACGTTCATCTTCACATTCCCTTTCCTAACAGAAAAATCACAAGTAGTTCATACCTAACATAAAATGAATGACAATCATCGAGGCTTGGGAATATCATGTCTATTTTTGGCTTTATCTCTTTACTAGCGTTAGGAATGATAAATGGAAAACCAGTTTTCAGGCAAAAACTTTCATTCGAAGAAACATCCTCGTCTGTGAAAACATTATCGATAAAAACACCATTAACTGAATAATAAAGAATAGGAATAATTGATGTTACTTTCTTAGTAAAACATAATAACGAAAACGCCATAATGAGCCATAACGAAAACGCCATTAGTTGAATAATAATCAATATGAGAAAAATGATAATACAGTCATCCTAAAAACATGTTAATGAAAACGCCTTAAGTTGATCAATCAACAAATAGTAAGAACTAATGTTTACAAATTAACGACATTGATCGTAAAACAAATAAGCATATATTAGATCCCAAACGACAATTATAATTAATAATGAAAACGCCAAATATTGAATATACGAAACAACGATAAAAATAAAACGCCATTTTTTAATGTTACTCTGATAAAAAAAACTCCATTGAAACACCCATAAGTAACTAAAACGCGATATATGTTACATAATGAGAACAACATCAGAAATTACTTTGTATTTCAGAATCCACATTATACGCCATAGATCCAGAAAGCTTTGAGAGGATGTAACAGCGAATATGAATTTTTTGAAATTTTGTTTGAAACGAATTTAAAATACCTTTTATTTGGGCGGAAACAGCAAAATGACAATCGTACCCTGCATATCATTTAGCGCCACCCTGCCACGTGTTCGACCAGGATCCGTTCTCACCGTTTTCAGACTTCCATGTAACGCCCTGCTTTTTTCGCAACTTTCCATTTTTAGAAAGAATGTATCGAATGCTATTTTCGGAATCTCGTTCCTTTGTAATCATATCTCATCTTCTATCATTGTAAATCCGAGACTTCGATCGTAATGAAATTGATCTTTATGTGGAATATACATTACTTATATATGTTTATACATCTATACATACACACGTTTATTAACATAGTTCGTATCATAAATTAACTCGTAAATAATTCTCGTGTAATCATAGTTTTTAAAGCATTTCATTCATACACAATACTTGATCATTCAATCGTGAGATTTACACTTATTTGACACTTCGTTATGTGTCACGAACTTGTTAATTGTTAGTCGAGATTAATCTTTTTTAAAACATGTTAATTTTGCTTATAGGACCTTAGGATATAATAACCAAACATTAGGAATATCATGTCACACCTTATTACAAGTTCATAACCCATTAAAAGGTAACAAATTAACCAAATAATAACATTTATTTAACAAAAAAATAAAAAATAAAATGGGGACAACCCACTTTTAAGAGTGTGCTTGGGCTTGTTTCAAGCCTTAATGACCCACTAACCTTGTCCAAATCCCAACTCATTAAAACCCTAGTCCCTTCCATATATAATAAGCACTTCCCCACTCCTTATTCCACTTTTGCAAGCCTCCAAGCACTTCAAAAATCCTCCCAAACTTAGCTGAGTTTCAGCCATGTTTGTTAGAGTTCCAGCCATAAAAAAGTGAGTTTTAACTCACTTCCACATCAATGTTATTCTTGTTTCTTCTTCTACAACAGTTGGATAACCTCTAGGAAGGTTCTCACAAGTTTGGTTGAGCAAACTAAGGTGAAACCTCACCATTTTTGAGGTCCAAAGTGACCTAAATTCTGCTTATTTTTATCTTCATGCTTTGGAAGAAAACTCATGTTTTTCTTCATATATTCTTATGTCCTTATGCCACTAATCAAGACTATGATTACGTGTGCTTAGAAACAAGGTTGTGACATGTAAATCCAGAGGTTTAATCCTCATAAACTTTCTGTTTTGATAGACTCACAAGTGATGAACAAGTCTTGAAATTGAAGATTGTGTGATTATATGCTTAGCTTGGGCTATCCTACTTGAAAATCCACACATCACTTGATGTTTTCCTAGATTAGTTGTATATACTTCATTCCTTATTGTATGGTCATAACCCTCCTTGTTGTCTATGACAACATATGTAGTGGTGAATCCAAAAGAGGTCTTAAATGGATGGTTAATCCTCCTACCTCATGCATGACTTATGTGAATCCAAAAGAGGTCTTAAATGGATGGTTAAACCTCCTACCTCATGCTTGACTTATATAATTAATACCTACACTATATAACCTATATAATATCCAAATGACTAATAGCCTAATGGTTATTTGTCGAGTGTTAAGTTACATCGTCTATGACCATAATACTTGCTACGATTCTAATGGGCATTGTGACCCATGAAAACATTCAAACTCTTTGAGTTTCTTAGTGTCAAGAACAAGTATTATGTGTGCTAGATGATTACCTTTCATATGTTAATTCTTGTACCTTAGACCCCGAATCTTTAATCCTCCGTTAAACATCCAGTACTCATACCTATGTTTCCTCGTGTAGAAGGACGATGTGCTCCATCCTAAATGACCAACAACTCTTACGGATTTATCAAGTGGAAAGCTTGCAAAACCGTGAGTACACTTGATCCATTTTCATTTTTGTCACTTTTAGGTGCAATATGTTAACCTTATCAAAAATCACCAAACTTTATGCTTTATTCAAACGCATGAAAACAATCCAAATACATCAATACTATGTTACCATACTTGATGCATATACTTGGGTGATTCTTATGTGATACAAAAGTCATTAGCTTTATACGAGCCTCCATTTAACATGTATAGTGCTATAGGATTAACCCACCACCCGTGAACGAGAGGTCATGTTAAATTTCATTCTTATTGCGTAAACAGAGGGTTGACTAGAAATATTGCATGCCATGTTATGATGATCATGTATAAACTAAGTTGCCATGTGGATTCGTTTGAAATTTTTATGCTTATACTTATACTTAAACTTGTGTACTCGCCAATACATTTTGTGTTGAACTATATTTTGTTAACATGTTGCAGGTTGATTAGGATTCTTTATGATAGGGTCTACACTAGAAACGCACTTGAAAGTACTAGATTTGTTACTTTGTTATTTGAACTTGTTGTATTGTCTTTCTTGTTGTACTTTGTATTCCATGTTGTAATTGACAATTTTGTTATAATATGAAATCGGTTATGAATTAATTATTGTCACAATAGCGTTATGTGTTATGAGCAATCTATTTCGTCTCACTCTGATTTATGCCATCGGTTAGGGTGTGACATTCCACCCGTTTTCTCCTGATCCTGTTTCTATATATTATACATATATATATATACACACACACACACACACACACACACATATATATATATATAATATATATATATATATATATATATATATATATATATATAACACATTTGGGGTTTGTTATAATTTTTAGAGTTTTGGCACGTCATTATTCAACTCGTGCGGTTGCCGTTTTAGTGGTTTGTATCTTTGCAAACAATGAGTAAATTCTACTCTAGCTTCTTACATTAATATTTTGGATTGTGTCATTATATCACCAAATTTCTTTTTTATTTTATACCTATATCAAGCATGCAATAATCAGTGTGTAGCTCATGTATTATTTGGTTATTGATTCAAGCAAGCAAGCGTATTATCGATCCACGATTGTCCTTTTTTTAATGACGATGGGATGTTGGTATAGCCGCCTCATTTAGTCACATCCTTATGGGTGTGGGACACAAGCATTTGATTTTGGTATTCGGTTTATTATATTCATGATTCACGATCTTATTTTTCGTTATACGTGTTTACAAATGAACTTGCATGTTTATGTTATTAAATTAAAATGAAAATTTTCACTTAGCTTGGATTTCCTCACCAACTTATTGTAGTTGACCCAAAACTTTTTTACACATGATACATGTAGTGAGAACTCTGGCTGGATTGGATCAAGGTCACATAGAAGCTTGTGCCTTAGAAATAAATAAAGACACAGCTTATGTATTATTTAGATATTTGGTCTTATATGAAAGGTGTGACATTTTAATTACGACTTGTTAAATTATGAAATTTTTAATAGTACCATAAGCTTTGGACAATCATCATGTATTGTACCGTTCCGTTGCGGATCGAAGTGTGACATTGGACTCCCGCTATTATTGACTCCCAAACAACCACCACTACCACCACCACCCGTAATCGTGTTTCCACCCTTGTAACACGTACAGAAACCCTAATTGATTGACAACACAGACCCAAAATCGTTCGACTGAAAATTAAGGATGAATTGTGGTGGTTGGATGGAGGCTGTGCAATGGGTTCCTTTTACTTGTTGTCTCCGCCCCACCCACCCCCCAATTAGATAATTTATTGTTTAATTATCTGAAAACCCACTTCAATTCTAGCATGGTCACAACTAGAAGTTCATAACTTCATCTTAGAATTATGGAGTTTTTTTGGATTCTCTATATTGTTTAACAATTATACGGATGTTTTTTTAGAATAGCATCAAGTTAACTAAAAATTTGTTAGGGCGATATGGATACTTTGTTAAGGACTCACAATTTATTCAAAATTCTACATTCATTTATAAGATTTGTAGGAAATGCAAACACTTTTAGCTAGTTAATCGCTGAAGGCTATGGTCTGGTTTAATACTTGATTTTTTTCAAAATATTTTATTAGAACTAACTAGGAGATTGGATGAAGTTAATGGGGGTAAAGTTGATTGAAACGAAAATAAAAATTCTTGTACTACATTAACAAGGTTTGAACTATTAGACTGAAATATTGATTTTGAAGAAACTAACTCTTCTTTAATTAGCAATTTACTTTTATAAGCAAGATCTCTCTTGTCAGGGCTCACCTAAGCGCGTGCCTAGGCCCACTTTTCAGCCTCATCCTAGTCTTCTAGCTTCGCTTCAAAAGCCCCACTTTTAGGCCCTCAGGCGTATTTTCAGGCCAAATTCCAACGAAATTCTAGTCAAAAATCGTTTGAACAGGTTTAAACATGTTTGAAACAATCATAAGAACCCTAAACAAGCCTGGAAACAACCTAAAATAACTTAAACTAGCCCTGCAGAAATCTAAAACATGTCTAGAATCCCTAAAAATTGTATCTTATACTAAACGACTCGCCTAAAAAAGATCTCGCTTTTTAAACGCCTTGTATTGAGGCCCAAGGCTCACCCTTTACGCCTTGGGTGCTCTTTGCGCATTTGACAACTACAAGTAAGATGCAAACATTATGAAAGTATATCAGTTTTACTTTCACTCTCATTTCATTTCCAGTCGTTTCCGTCGGATAAAAACTTCCATATTTCTGTTAGTCATTCACAAATATATACTAAAAAAATCCTTAAATGTGTATCTTTTTATATAACAAGAATTTTAAAAGACTCAACGTCTTTGCATCTTTTATTTCTTTGCTTGCCAATTAGGCAATTACTTGCAACTTTCTAAGTCTTATCTTTCATATTGCCCTTATCTTTCATATTGTGCTTATATTTTAAGAAGACCAAAAAGAAGTTATAAAGTTGACCTTAATTTTTCCCGTTAAATAAGTCTTGAGTTAAAAAAAATTATAATTTTAAATTTTGACATCAAATATCGTCTAAAGTTTTGGCATGAACTCAAATATGGCATGAACTAAGAAATAATTTTTTTGAGCAATTATAATATATTCGATCCTTTTGGTCTACAACATGGATAACCGAGTAAATACAAAGGTTTGCGAATTTGTTCTTTGAAACGCTAAAAAATACGGGTGTGCATAGGTTGGTTTAGATGTAAAACCAAAACCATAAACAAACTTTCGTTAACCATACAATGATCACTGATGGGTTTCGGTTAATTGGCTTTTGACTTGGTTTTGGTTTGGTTATAAGTCGGTGTTATACGTTTGTTCTTAAAATAACGAAATTCGGCTAAAAATTTCACTCGGCTTAAACACAATGTTTTAAAAACCGGAATTTTAATCGTATCGGGTAAGACTCAGAAATGGTTCAACCGGTTGAACCGAGTTGTACCGGGCGGTTCAACCATGTTGACTAATTAACTCTATAAATCCATTAAATATAATTTCAACTCAAAAAATAATTCAATACTACATCATTCCATACTAAAAAATATTAATCCATATTCAAAAAATAATCCAAAAGTTTATGATTAAATGCCTTAGCAAACACTATAACAATTAACAACATGAACGATTGAACAAAAGTCAAAAGAAGGTAAATCTGGATGATCGGTTGAAGAATTAATTTGAAAAAACCAATGATTTTCTATCTTTGAGTAAGGAAGAAGTTTGATCGGTGTGGATTGTCAGTTGTAGGCGCTAAGTTTTAAACTTTAACTAAGAAGGTAAATAGTCATCTTTTTTAGGCACCTAAAAATTAAAAGTTCAAGATTTTGACCTTTGGCCCGGTATGAACCGGTACCGGTATAACGGTTTAAACCGGTATAACCTAATTTACCGGTGGTACAACTTCTTTGCCGTTTCCTTAGTTTACCGGAATGATTCGTATCGGCCAAGCATCTGGCATCCGGTTTAACCGGTTCAACCGGCCGGTTTAAATCGGTTTTTAAAACATTGCTTAAAGGTATAAATTTTTCAGTTATCAAAAATAAAACGTGTCTTGCCATTATTTTAAACCACTTAGCAAAAGACAATCCTTTTATAGGAGATGTGAGATGAGTTTTTGCCAAGTTTAATTTACGAACTAGATTATAACATCTTCACATTCTCATTCTACCTCTACTAATAAAACAACTTCATAAATTAAACAAATGAATACCAACCTATTCAGTAACAAGAGATACATGGGAATACAACAAGTAGAATACCGCTTACAGCGAATGCTACAAGTAGGTTCTGAGAGGTGGGATGCAAGCAAACCGACAACGCATTTAGTCCATGTCACTATTCCTGCATCCAAGGAGGAGTCCGTTCGAGGAAAATCTCTATCTAAAGGACAAAGAAGTTGCTTCCGTGAGACCTATCCAACTCCGAAGCTATAGCAAGTCAATAAAAAAGGATGTACAAACTACAAAAAAACTCTACAAACTAGAAATAGCTAACTGACAATAGTAGACCATTTGTTAAAATGCGTAATTCGGACAAATACCATATCATATAGATATACAAACAAATGATGTGAGATGTTTTTAGAAAATAAACAAAATTTAAAGAAAATTGTATTTAATTAGTTAAATTATACCGATATATATAGAGACAAATAAGAATGCCTTAACATGATACATATACTATTCAATCAATCTATCTAGCGAGTACTTAAAAGGACAATAAATCATAAATACCAATAATAATATAATAAAAGGAAACATGAACAAGAAAACTCACAAAGTCTGCGAGACTAGAGTCAAATTCTATTATTCTAAACCCAAAATGGTATTAGTAAATCCTTTACTTTCCTTAGCTACTTCTTTTCCACGCCCCTGATACGGGTAACAGTTAACACAAAAAAGCTGCAACTTTTAGTTTATTATTTGTTTAAAAATGTTTTGTTTTTTTGCATGCATCTCACGTTTCCATCATTTTAGGTTTAGTTTGAGTAGGTTAGAGTTAGTGGACCATGTTCTCCCACATCCCCACTTTCCCATGTTTCCCTTTTGTTTAGTATTTCATTTTCCTATAAATATTGTAAGTTAGTTTGAGAAAGATATGAAAAAAAGTTGCAGTATCTCTTCTCTTTAATTTCTTAGAGAGAGGTTCACCCACTTAAGGGTTGCATCAGCCCCCCTCCCCCCAAACTACCCAATTTTATACGCTTAACAAAACTATCAAGATGGAATTGGTGTTCTCGGAATTAAAACGCCAAAAAAGATGGGCTTTCTATTAGCCAACATTTTTTTGCCTGTCTGTCCTCGTTCGTTTTTCATGTTTTCTTGGTTTACATAATGTAGATCATATTGAAAACGAAGATAAACGAACTTCCTGCTGTGCCATCCATTCCAGCAATTACGTCACATCTTCTTCAATCTCCTCTTCTTTATCTGGAAAAGATGGGTGAAAACGCGGCCACAAAGCACCAACAAGCTCGGTGGAGGATTTGCTCCTCAGGGGGCGTTGAAGTGCTTTGATTACTACGGCCGTCTTAAAAGAACTGGTAAATATTATTGTCAATTTTTACATTTTTAGTCAAAGTTGAATGTCTCAATTATAAGGTGTTTACTGGATTATAGGGACTGTTTGGACTGCAAGTGCACATATCATAACTGCGGTAATCGGTTCCGGTGTATTGTCACTGGCGTGGGCTACTGCGCAGCTTGGTTGGATCGCGGGACCGACGGTTCTGTTTCTGTTCTCATTTGTGACTTATTACACGTCTTGCCTTCTGGCTGCCTGCTACCGGTCTGGTGACTCTGTTACTGGGAAACGGAACTATACTTATATGGAAGCTGTTCAAAATAATCTTGGTACTTTCTTGATTATTAAAATTCTATCATATTTATTAAAATCTTCTGTGTTCGCGGCTAAGTTCGGCAAACCAGCTGAGACAGGGTGTATGTCGGCTGAAATAGATTCCACTTTTATTTGTTTTCATACCAAAGTATTTAATTATACACAAACTTGAGTTCATAGAATTTTCAATTTATTTTGTTGCTGATTTGAGAATTTGTTTGGAAAAAAGATGGGTGAAAACACGGCCACAAAGCACCAACAAGAGTTCGAGCTGGGCGGAGGGTTCGCTCCTCAGGGGCCGTCGAAGTGCTTTGATGACGACGGCCGTCTTAAAAGAACTGGTAAAAATATTTTTATTGTCTTTAAGTGTAGAGTAGGAGTAAGAGTCGTCAAAAATAAATTATTATTTGTTTTTACCTTTTTAGTCAAAGTTAAATGTGCAGTGGCTGAATTCATTTTTTTTTCGGATTTTAGGGACTGTTTGGACTGCAAGTGCACATATCATAACTGCGGTCATCGGTTCCGGTGTGTTGTCACTGGCGTGGGCTACTGCGCAGCTTGGTTGGATCGCGGGACCGACGGTTCTGTTTCTGTTCTCATTTGTGACTTATTACACGTCTTGCCTTCTGGCTGCCTGCTACCGGTCTGGTGACTCTGTTACTGGGAAACGGAACTATACTTATATGGAAGCTGTTCAAAATAATCTTGGTACTTTCTTGATTATTAAAATTCTATCATATTTATTAAAATCTTCTGTGTTCGCGGCTAAGTTCGGCAAACCAGCTGAGACAGGGTGTATGTCGACTGAAATAGATTCCACTTTTATTTGTTTTCATACCAAAGTATTTAATTATACACAAACTTGAGTTCATAGAATTTTCAATTTATTTTGTTGCTGATTTGAGAATTTGTTTGGAAAAAAGATGGGTGAAAACACGGCCACAAAGCACCAACAAGAGTTCGAGCTGGGCGGAGGGTTCGCTCCTCAGGGGCCGTCGAAGTGCTTTGATGACGACGGCCGTCTTAAAAGAACTGGTAAAATATTTTTATTGTCTTTAAGTGTAGAGTAGGAGTAAGAGTCGTCAAAAATAAATTATTATTTGTTTTTACCTTTTTAGTCAAAGTTAAATGTGCAGTGGCTGAATTCATTTTTTTTTCGGATTTTAGGGACTGTTTGGACTGCAAGTGCACATATCATAACTGCGGTAATCGGTTCCGGTGTGTTGTCACTGGCGTGGGCTACTGCGCAGCTTGGTTGGATCGCGGGACCGACGGTTCTGTTTCTGTTCTCATTTGTGACTTATTACACGTCTTGCCTTCTGGCTGCCTGCTACCGGTCTGGTGACTCTGTTACTGGGAAACGGAACTATACTTATATGGAAGCTGTTCAAAATAATCTTGGTACTTTCTTGTTACATTTCCATCATAATCCATGTAAAGTGGATGGGACACCATACATACATACATACATGATCCAGTACTTCAATCTTGTCGGTGTAGCTATTGGGTACACCATTGCAGCTTTTAAAAATATAATTTGTTAGTATTAAAAGAATTAGTTTTGACTTTAAAAAAGTTCAATAAGTAAGTAAATAACTTTTAATCGTTTTGTTTGATTACCAGAAAATTAAAAGATTGCACATCTTGCTGCCTGCTACCACTCTGGATACCGTCACCGGAACACGATACGAAACTCAACTTATATGGAAGGCTCTGTTCAAAACAATCTTGGTGTTGGCCTTTAATTGATCAAGTTATGTTAAAGTTACGGGTCAAAGTTTTACAAGTTAGATAGTTGTATTTTAGAGTGTTGTATGTATTTGTAAATAGATTAGGGATCATTATTGTAAATATGTAAAGTTAGAAGTAATTAAGATATGTACATCATCTAAAGGGCGGGTTCAACGTTTTTGGAGGTCCTAACGGAACTAAAAAGTCGGGGGCCTATTGAATTGGTATAAAGAGAGATTGAGATTTGAGACATTGAATAACCAAAGCGATGATTTTTCCTAATGTCAGCCCTAATATCGCCCAACCCACAATCAGTTTCACATTGGTTACTCAAACGGCGCCACAAGTGACGAGGGTTGGTGTGTTGTGCAGACAGTGTGAACTCCTGGAGTAAAATCCTAAATCTTTAGCCTAGAAACATTGTTTAAATTGGCAAAAAAAACAAGTCTAATATATGAAAAGAAAAGAATATTTTGGAGACCCTTGTTTTTGAGTGGCCCTAGGCCATAACCTTGTTGATAAGCCCAACGAGTCCGGCACATGAGATCACCATGTCAACATTCAAGTGTTCAGTATATCCAAGTTCGTTTTGAGGGTTAATCTTGTTGTTCGATTCTTCGATTCATGTTCTTGATTGTGATGGTTTGATTCAATGAAATCCTGGGCAAAACTTTGGTACTTTCTTGTTAAAATTCCATCATATGTATTTAAATCTTCTGTGTTTAAACAACCATTTTAAATTTGTACAAAATGCATGTTGGATTGTTGGTTATAGAATCTCTAATACAGATATTTGAAATTTGAAGGACAAACAAAGATTATGCATAAATTTGATGTATATATTCATGTTGTATTTCAATTTTAAAGGAATTGGTTTGACCTTAAAAGTCAAAGGTAACAAATCATTTGTTTAAGAAAACTAACCTAGTATTTTCTTTTTTGATTACCAGAAAATAAAAACAATAAGGGAAGCCTGACTGGTATTAGTTGGAAAGGTGACTAAAACTCGAAGAATCGAGAAGCTTTCAAGCTCTTCTAGCCATTGCTTTTGCCTCATCCTCATTCAAAATTCAGGTAATTAATAATTAGATTTTATGATTTATGTTTATTACATTTATAACTTTTTTATAAAAAAATTTGTGTTATATACATAATCATATAATAGTACATTACACGTTAACTCTGTTTAAAAAATACACCTTGTGTGCTAACATTTAGAGTAAATTGCTAAAATGTACCTATGGTTTGGCCAGTTTTGCAAGTATAGTTCAAAGGTTTCATTTATCCCATACGGATCCAAAAAGGTTTCACCATTACCATTTTGATCCAACTGACTTAACCCCGTCTATTTTTATGTTAACTAGAAGGGCAGTTCAGTCTTTTTATATTCTTAACATAAGGAGGACTATCTAAAAAACATATACAATGACCGAATTACCCTTGTAGTTAACAGAAAAAATGAACGGGTTAAGTCGGTTAGACTAAAATGGCAATAGTGAAACATATTTGAACTCACAGGGGATAAATGAAACCTTTGGACTGTATTGACAAAACTGCACAAACCACAGAGACCATTTTAGCAATTTACTCTAACATTTAAGATAAAATCATATCACTACTAGCAAAAACGCAAAAGCATTAAGAAAGCAACTTGACTTTCATAATCTTAAGTGTTGTGGGATACTTCAGGTACACCGCCTTCGGTGACATGGCACTGGGAAACCTCCCCATGAAACTTTGACAACGACCCCTAAGAAATTTTAACACCGACCCTTAAGAAAAATTTGACACTGACCCATCAAATTCTTACCCAAAGTCTCTACGATTGTTGTGAAATAGACGACGAATGGCGTAAGTGGAGTTCCAAACATTTGTCAGGGACGTGTCCAAGGTGAAGATAGCAAATAGAGCTATCTACTTTGAGTCTATGGCTATTGGGTATTGCTGTAAAAGAGTATTTTGGAGGACATAGGGGTCCAGAGATACGTCTAGCTTGCGGTATGCACATATAATGTATATATTTTTAACGTAAAAAAGCGAGGGACGGTTAATCATGCATGGTGGCGTTGATAACCGAAGGAAAAGGGGATACATGCACTAATCGGCTTTTGTCCCAATTGCTGAGTGTTATCTTATGTCCAACACTTGATGCAAAACTACTATCGAGCCGGGGGTATCACTGGAAGCAGCATATACATTTCTACAAGGTAGAGGTAAGGTTGTCTATGTTTTACCCTACTCAGACCTTACCTTAACTTTGCTATTAGTGAGATTTACTAAGTATGATAATTATAAGGGGTACAGAGAAACTGAAGGACATTTTAGCTCGGCAAAGAGGTTGTGTGTTACACTATGTATCAAACATATGAATCAATCCAAAGTTTAAAACGGAATTCAATTTTAAAAGTTTCTAATTAAAATAATTGGGACGCCTCGAAAACCAACACGATAATACACCTACATCTTTTTTTAAAGGCAAAGGTTGCATAATCCCTATTTCTAAATTACACCAATTTACCCTATGCAAGGAATGAACCATGGTCTCTCCTCAAGAGACACAAAGACTCTACCACCCCACCAAAGTGGTGATGGCACCTACATCTTTTTTTTAGTGTACAAATACAATGTTACTCCCAATAATCCTTAAATACACCCTTTGTCCAGGTTTGAACTTGGGACCTCCCCTTTAAGAGACAAGTGTCTCTACCAAGTGGGTCACCCACATTGGCAATACACCTACATCTAACTTCCCAGCTCATAAAACAACTTTAGATTGTATGGTTAAACAACTTTCCACATATTTATCATTGTATGTAATTATCTTAAGCATATTTTTTCCAAAACCTAGCTTAATTATGCATCCAATTGAGTACTTTTATATAAATCCAAAGAGTTACGTACAAAACGTAAATTTTAACTCAAGAGTTGTCATTTTGTTGATGAATTGGACCGAACTATTTATGGTTTATCTTGATAGGTATGATGAATAAACATATGCACAAACTTGAAATAGAGAACTATGATAACCACATAACTATCTCTCTTTCTCTCACTATATATGTTTAATTTTCAAAAACTATGTATAAATGTTTACTACGTTATATATTAATTCTCTACTTAAGTTAGTCATGTGTTTAACATGTCTAGAATTTTAAAAGCTAATATGTGTATTTTCTGTTGTTTTGAAATTCTAGTTAGGTCATGTGTAGTCAGGGCCAGTCCTGAGAATTTATGTACCATGATCGAGCTTGAAAAAATTGTCATTATGCCTTAACGAAAATTAATGCCTAAATAACAACGGCGAACCAAAAAAGATTTCTATGGGGGGATTTGTAGGGCGTTTGTCCATCGTCATATAAAAACCTTTTTAGTCCGGCTCAGGTCGAATCAGGTCCAGTCATATAAGAAAAGATAATCAAATCATTTTATATTATCAACAAATGTATGTCAAATAGTCATTACAAATCATGATAAAAGTTTAAAATCTAATATGCCTAAAGTTGTTCTCATTCAAGTTAATAATCAATAATCAAAACTTATTAATATAGATCATTTAAAGTTCTAATCCACATTAACTACTCTCTATTCATACAAATAATGTTTTAAATCTAAACTTTCTTAGTTATAATTAAATCTAAACTTTCGTAATTATAATTTGTAAAGTTGTAACTTTTGAAACACCTTAGTCATATTCCCTAATCAAATAAACTAATAAAAAAACTAACCATCTGAGTAATTTATAAAGTTGTAATATTTTAGTTTGTTGATTCTCCTTTTTTTTTTCTTTCACAAACAAGCTCAAATGAAAGTAGTCCTATTTCCTGCTCACGATTTTTTATTTCTTTCTTTAAAATAGGCATTTAGGGTGAAGGGAGTGGTTAGACACTTGAAAGTGCAAACTTTAAAATTAACTAATCAGAGGGTGCCACGTCAATCCACCTAAAGTGTTTAAACTTTTGGTAAAAAGTGTTGGCAATGGTAAAAAGGGTTAACTTTTAAAAATGTTTTTTTTAATATTGACAGCATAACAGCAGCCAAACAGCTTCCCATATGAGTTTACCAAGTCGCAAACCTTCACCGCCAACCTAACTTTACCGAGCGGCAAACCCCGAGTGGCGGTGTGTTACCGCACGGTAAACCAGTTTGCCGACTGGGTTTGCCGCCCACTCCCTTCCCCCTTAATAAGATATTGGGCTATTAAAAAAAAAACTCTTTTGAGAGGTCCCTTCATTTCATAGGCCCATAACAAATAACATTAATATTAGGTTAGGAGCCGCTCCATGTTTTTCGTTTCTTCTTCCTCAACATAGCAACGCTACAACAGAGCAACCAGTGCTTTTTGGCCGAAGTTGGCTTTGACCAAAAAATTCCAGTCATTCAAACTTCAGCCTTCTCTTCTTCTATAAAAGGGCCTATCTTGGTGTTTGTATGAGTATTCTAATTTAAAAAATAGATATATAACACATATATCGGACGTGCCCATCAGAATTACGGGCCCTGGCCGGTGGTCCTCCCCGCACACCCTCAGGGCCGCCCCTATGTGTAGTCGTAAAGTCCTTTGTAGGAGCTTTATCCGACAAGTGACGAAACGCGTAAGAGAGAGGTTTTATGGGACTTTATATCACAAGAGAGTGTAGTTGGTTATATATGTATGAGGCTTTATATATATGTATTTATACATATATGTAGAGGAATGACCCGATTCGGTCATTCCGGGTCGATCAAAGTTATAATAAATATAATATAAATACAATTAATATTCTAGAGATATTCCCATTCAGATAAAGTATCTTCCAAATCTCCTAAAAATGGGCTGTCCCTTTGTAACCAATTCTCCTAGAAAAGGAAAATCCTAATCACCACCAACTATATAGGGGACTCCTTTCCCCAATATTCCACATGTTATTCTCTAACCCTAAAACTTTTTCTAAATTAGGTTTAATACTGACTTGAGCGTCGGAGGGTGGTCCAGAGACTTCGTCTCTGACCCTCAATGTGTTCCGTGATTTTGCAGGTTTGGGATGAGACAGAGAAGACGAGGTGTGGCTATGTTTGTGTTCATCACCGTTGAAGTACAAACCCGTGTAGGTTCATGCTTCTTCATTGGCGCCATCCGTGGGACCGGCATCAATCACATCTCGTTTTTTTACGTCAATCTACAGACTTGTGTTTTTAGGATCTGCACACAACTCGTTGGATCAACATCAATCAGTTCTATACTTTCTCAAAGCTTGATCTGGTATGCTTTTTCTTCCCTTGAAACACCTTGAAACCATGCAACCATGGTGATTCTTGTAGATCTGTTAGATCTATTTTAATGTTTTGAACTTTCTAAGTTCTTGTGATATAAATCAGATCTACCAAAGTGTGATTAAAGATCTAATAAATCTATACTAAACAACGCCTAAGACTTTCAAATATATTTGTATGTTCATACGATTGGTCTTTTGAGACATGAATTTTGTAACAAAAATTGAAAGTCAATTATGAACTTAGGGCACACAATTTTATACCTAGAATCAATACAGAGAAAAAGTGTACAACAATTTCTTTATTCACTTGAAAAAGTTATTTACATGTTTCAAAGCATGGAATACATGTGTGAAGCCATAATTTGGTCAAACATTTAATTTTTGATTCAAACGGAGAACCCGTATTATACTTCCGCGAGACCCTTGTATGCCGGATTCGTTCAGTCGCATACGAAAACTTGTCCTCCGAACAGGACCCTTTCCGACTTATCAGGCGGACAACCTTCTTGGTCACGCCAGCTCTGGCAGACAATAGTTTTGGTCACGCCATCTCAGGAAGACGGTTGATGACGTAGGTATACCAAGTCCCTAACCAACAACAAAAGGACAAGTCAAGAAGCCTAAATAAACAACAACCATCTCAGCACAAATAAAACCAGGACCGAGTAAATGGGGCAGCTAGCTCCCGACCAGAAGTGGGACAGCATAAGGGAGCTACTGTTACTGTGCGCCTCGGGAATTGTATAACAAAGGTCAAACTGACTTGACCTTTTACCAAAAGCACAAGTAAAGGCCTCGAGACACACAAACCTGTACACTTACCATAAAAGGCAAGGTCTCTCCTGCAAGCAAACAACAGTAAAGAAGATGCTTACTCGATGGGGAAGGTAACAGCTGCAAAGGAGCTCCCTTGGGCAGATCACCAGGTCTATAAAAGGGAGTACTTTGGCCTAGCCTAAGGTATTCACACTTCACTCTCTCACTCTAAAACTCTTTACTTCATTACGCTAAGACTCTGAAGAACCGATAACTGATTCTCACGCCGGAGTCCAAACGCGGGAGGCCACCTCTCGCGTTAAGGCTAACGGTGTTCTTTGTCCGCAGATTCCAGTCAAGGAGCTTCCACCGGAGTTGATCCTAAACCTTCCTCCCTACCATACCCTTGTTGTTTTAACAAGTGGCGCCCACCGTGGGGCTGCACTACTTAGAACAACCATTGTAGTAGTACAGCCTGTTCCTAAGTTCTCATTTTTCATATGGCCAGAAAGGATCACCCCCAAAAGGAAGTCTCAGGCAGTTCCTTTCCCCTGCCGGACTCCCTGTCACACCGGGAATGGGCAGCTCACCTAGTAACACGGACGGACTAAATGTCGTACCGATTACAGGAAGTACTCAACTGTTCCAAACACCTCCTGCCACACGTGTTGTGCCCTCCTCACCCAGTGAGGTACTATTTCTGGTGAACACCATGGAGATAACACCGGAAGGGGTAAGAAACAACTTCATACAGCTGAGGGAACTGCTAAATAGCTACGTTCGTGAAGAATAAACCAAGGGAGTGAGGCTACGTTGGTCTTATGATGAACCTGAGGTTACACTTGCACTATGCCTCCTCCTTTATATACTACTACCTCCCCCAGTGTCACTCGAGCTTCCCCGAGTCCTAACACACGTTTCCCTGCGGAAGGTACACTTAGGGAAGGGAGCGGTCACTCTGGCTCCCTTATCAACCTTCCCCAAGATATCCTGAGTACACAGTCGAGCAGCTCCTCCAGCAGGCTCAGATTGTCTCACAACCTCCGCAAACGACCTTTGCAGAAGCACTCAGGTCCTTGCCGCTGACTGGCAGAGCCGTGGCCGCAAGCTTGTCACCGTTCACCAGTCTTCGGTCTTCAGCCACGGTGCATGCCATATGATGTTCAACACCCTCAAATGGCTATGCTCTTAGCACAGCTGGGTCAGCAGCTCTTAGGCAACCAAGCTTGGCAAAGCTTCCAGAACTTACAAACTCAGTAAGTTGCCCAAGACATAAGAGAAGCAGGAGCTACTAACAACAATCCTTCTATGCCCTACAAGCCGAGCTCGTTGTCATGCTTCTCCGACGAAATAGCCAACTACATCTTTCAAACCAAGATAAAGATGCCTTCAAACGTCAAAACGTATGATGGGACGGAAGACCTGAGGATCATTTACAAGTCTTTATAGGAGCCGCCACAGTGGAGTGATGGAACAATGCAGAGTGCTGCCACATGTTCATGCAGACCCTCGTTGGCCCGCAAGGTTATGGTTTGTGGGCTCCCGGTCAGGAGCATCACCTCCTTCGATGACTTGTATAAAAGTTTCCTATCAAATCACCCCACAAATAAGTGTACAAGGGATGCTACAGTCATGCATCAAATTCAACAAAAAGACCATGAAGACCTTCGAACTTTTGTGGAAAGATTCAAACGAAAGGCTTGATGTATAGTGGGGCAACCGAGAAAATGAGGGTCTCAGCCTTCATGAAGGCCATAAGACCTAAAAAGTTGCTAAGAAGGTTTCATGAGAACAATCCTCGAACGATGGAGGAAGCCTTTGAGCGAACAGAATCATTCCTCAAAGGAGAAGAAGCTTTAGAAAACAGGCCTCGAAGAAAAGAGAGCATGGTAGCTGGAGAGACCAACCTTCCTCGTCTAAGAGGCCTCGTTTCCAGTCTTTCCCAGAGAGACGACCATTCAGACCCTATGAGGGAAGAAGGTTCGAAGATAAAAGAAGGTCCCCCGGTCGAATAGAGAAAAAGATAAACACATCTTTACCCTACTTACGAAAACACCCCAAGAAATCTTGTCAACGGAGGAGGTCAAATACTCTTTCAAACCACCTCGACCCCTGGCAAAGCCAGCCAACAAAGAGATTCAACCAAGTTTTGTGCCTTTCATAATGACACAGGGCACCAAACTAACGATTGTTATCAGCTAAAGAAAAGGATCGAAGAGGCGGTTAAGTCGGGGAGCTGGCTCACTTAGTAAAAGAGATCAAGGAGAAGAAAGAAAGTAAGAAAGAATCGAATGTCAACATGGTGTGGGGAGAAGAGAACCAAGAAGGAAAAAGGAGGAGAATCACCCCTTGGAACCAAGAGGTCATATGTTTCTCCCCAACAAAGTCAAAAGATAGAATGGAACTTCCAATCATTGTAGAAGCAGAATTGGAAGGGAAGGTCGTCAACAGGGTGTACATCGACCCCGGGGCAGCATCAAATGTCATGTAACAAATATGCTTTAGTCAACTCAACGATGACATAAAATCCCGGTTGAAAAGTACAGATACAACCCTAAGAAGCTTCACATGGGAAAAGGTACAGCCCCTAGGGAAGCTAACCCTGAGCTTATGCCTCAGAGATGGTGACCTGGCAAGAACGGAGGAGCTAACATTCATAGTAATAAGCTCCCCCACCAACTGTGACATGCTGATAGGGAGGCCAGGCCTCGCTGCTTTTGACGTGTGGTCTCCCCAGTCCATGGTATGGCAAGATTCCCAACCAATAAGGGCATAGCATCGCTGGTCCCAACAAAGGAGTCGTTATTAATCGCATCGATGGAAATAGAAGCAGGGGGAGGTAGCGAAATAAAAGATAGCCTGACGAGGAAGTGAGCATAAACAGCTCCTTCCCAGAACAGAAGATCAGGATAAACAACCACCTCCCGGAAGCCACAAAACAAAGGTTAAAGCAACTCCTGAAGGAAAATGTTGGGTATTCGCTTGGAGCCCAAGCGACATGATAGGGGTACCGAGGCACGTAGCTGAGCATTCACTGAATATTGCTCCAACATACAAACCAGTGACTCAAAAGAAAAGAAGCCTGGCTCCCGAACGAAGCCAAGCTGCGTGTCTGGTGGTGGAAAAATGGTGGAAGCTAACATCCTAAGGGAGGTAAAATACCAGTCCTGGTTAGCTAACCCTGTGATGGTAAAGAAGCCCGATGGATCGTGGAGAATGTGTGTTGATTTTAAGGACTTGAACAAAGCATGTCCTAAAGATTGTTACCCCCTACCAGAGATAGATTGGAAGGTAGATTCACTCACCGGGTATAAGTTCAAGTGCTTCCTTGACGCTTATAAAGGGTATCGTCAAATCAAAATGGCAAAAGAAGACGAAAAGAAGACGCATTTCACACCAACAAAGGGATTTTTTGCTACACCAAAATGCCCTTTGGGTTGAAAAATGCCAGAGCCACATACCAACGGCTCATCGACAAGGCATTCTCTGAGCAAATCGGAAGGAACATGGAGGCATACGTTGATGACCTTGTGATAAAAAGAAAAAGCGAAGAAGACATGTTACAAGACATCAAGGAAACATTCCACAACCTCACCAAAATCAATATTGAACCCAAGCAAATGTTCGTTTGGTACGAGGAGGGGAGGTTCCTTAGGCATGTGGTAGGGAAACAAAACATCAAGGCCAATCCAGACAAGGTTCAAGCTATCATCCAAATGAAATCACCAAAAACAAAGAAGGAAGTCAAAAGCTTGAACGGAAAGATTGCAGCCCTCAAACGGTTCCTCCCTAAGTCGGCATAAAGGTCACTCCCGTTCTTCCGAACATTAAAAAATTGTGCTAATAAGAAAAGCTTCGAATGGACGGAGGAAGCTGAACAAGCCTTATCAGCACTCAAAGAGCTCCTCGCCTCATTACCTGCCATGGCAGCACCATCAAAAGACGAGACTATCACCGTCTACTTGTCTTCAGGTTTAATAAAACACCTTCCCTGTCAATATAACCAAAATGAAACAAACACTAATGTTTCACTAAAATATGTTATCACAGGTCAGGAAGCCATAAGCTACGTGCTTATGGTAGAAAGGGAAGAAAACAGATACCGGTATACTTTGTAAGCAAGGCCCTAAAAATGGCGGAAATTAACTACTCTCCATTAGAGAAGCTGGTTCTAGCCTTGGTGCATACAACGAAAAGGCTAAGAAGGTATTTCCAAGCTCACCCCTCCAAGTACTGACTGATCAACAGCTAAGAACCATCCTGGAAAAGCTTGAAGATTCAGGAAGGATGGCAAAGTGGGCAGCAGGATTGGGGGAACACAATATCGAGTACACACCAAGGAAGGCTTAAAGGGGCAAGTGCTGGCTGACTTTTTAACAGAAATGCCAAGAATCAAGGAGGTTAATGAAGTAGAGGAGGAAAAATGTGAAACGATAGTGGCAGGAAAGTGGACGTTATTCACAGATGGAGCATCTAGTATAGAAGGTTCCGGGGCAGGTCTCATCATAACGGAACCCCACGGAACCGAATATACTTATGCACTACGTCTTGACTTTCCTTGCACCAACAATGAGGCAGAATATGAAGCATTGTTAGCCGGTCTCAGAATAGCAAAGGCATTGGGTGTTAAAGAGCTGAAGGCCTTCATCGATTCAAAGCTAGTGGCAAGCCAGGTAAAAGAAGAATACACAGCAAGGGAACCATCAATGATACAGTACAAGGAGAAAGTAAAAGCGTTGATGGAAAGTTTTGAATCTGTTCGTTAACCCAAGTGTCCCGAACAAGAAATAAGCAAGCCTACGCCTTGAGCAAGCTGGCTTCCCTAACCTTTGCACACCTAACGAAGAAGGTGGTGGTAGAAGTAATCAAAAAGAAAACAGTGGAGGAAGAGGAAGTCAATGATGTCGTCAAAGAAGAGCAAGAATCATGGATGACCCCGATACAAAAATACCTCGAAAAAGGGAAGCTCCCCCAAGAAGAGCCAGAAGCTATAAGAATCAGGGCAAAAGCTAACCAATATGTAGTGGAAGAGGGGAAGCTTTAAAAGAAAGGCTACATGTCCCTACTACTAAGGTGCGTCGGTCCCAATCAAAGCACCTACTTGATCAATGAGATGCATGAAGGAATATGTGGTGCGCATGCGGGGTAAGAACAATAGTGGCAAAGCTAATAACATGGGCTATTACTAGCCCACGATGCACAAAGACACAGCTGAAGTCATCCACAAATGCAAATCATGTCAGATGCACGCTTCGTAAAGGCAAGTCCGAAGCACGACTTAGTTCCCATCTTGACAGCATGGCCATTTAACAAACGGGATATGGACATCGTAGGTTCATTCCCCACAGCAGCTGGCCAGGTCAAATTCCTCCTAGTCGCGGTAGACTATTTCACCAAATGGCCGGAGGTGAAGCCATTGGCAAAAATCACAGGAAAAATGTGATAAACTTGTATGGGAAAGCATCGTATGTAGGTTCGGACTACCGGGGGAGATAGTAACCGACAATGGCAAGCAGTTTGCAGAAAAACCGTTCAGCACATGGTTCCAAGAATTGCAAATCAAGCAGGTCTTTAGCTCAGTTTATTACCCACAATCCAATGGGCAAGTAGAGAGGATGAATAGAAGTATCGTAGAAGGGCTGAAGACCAGGCTAGGAAGGTATTGAAAACACTGGTTGGAGGAGCTCCCCAGTATGCTGTGGGCTATCCGAACGTTAGAAAAAACAAGTCAACAAAGAACCCCTTAGCCTAGTGTATGGCTCCGAAGCAGTGATACCAGCGGAGGTTGGGGTACAAACGCTAAGAAGGCAAGAAGCACCCAATGAAACAGAAATCTTGCTAAACCTAAACCTACTGGAAGAAGCCAGAGAAGCTGCCCTAATTCGAGAAGCAAGATACAAGAAAAGACTAGAAGGTTACTACAACAAAAGACTCAAAAAAGAGACTTTCAAGCCAGGAGACCTCGTCTTAAGAAACAACGAAGCAAGCAAAACGGAAGACACTGGAAAGATGGGCCCAAAGTGGGAAGGCCCATACGTTATAAAAGAAACACATGAGGGAGGCTCCTACAAGCTAGAAACCCCACAAGGCAAGAAGGTTCCAAGACATTGGAACGGGAAACATTTGAAAAAATACATAGTGTGATTAATCATTGTAATAGTTGAACGAATCTGTACTGGGCTGAAATCAGTTTTCATGAAAACACATGCAACAACTTTTGTTAACAAAAATTATTGTTCTATCCTAAGGGTGAGCTCCTCCAAATCCAGCTCCATGGGATCTGACACTATATCTACCCATGAAAAAGGGATGAGCTCCTAGGCCATATCGCTCAGCGGGGAACAAGGCGCTATACCTTCCCGTATAAAGGGTGAGTACCTAAGACAATACAACTCCATGGATCGAACATATTTAAAAAGCTAACTCCATGTAAAAGGGTAAGCACCTTACATCAAATGCTTCATAGGAAAGAAAGCTACCTATGTAAATATACCACAAAAACAAAAGTGTGGACTAGAAAAGAGATAGAACACAAAAGTGCATCGGTTCTTCAATAGAAAAATGAGGGATAGGTGACTGCAGCACTTAACCTAAATTCATCTAGAGAAGGCATTGCAAAAAATAGAAAAATGATTGTACATAGTATCACAAACAAGAAGAATAAGCATGACTACACCAATCACTACAATAACAATACAAACGGCTACAAAAATTCCCAAAGAAACATAAAGCTCTATACTCCCATAAAGGCAAAACAAAACATTAGAATGCACGAAGGGGGATAACAAAACCTAAATATATCACAAGGACATAGAATGTCATAAACATACTAAAAGGCTTAAAACCCCTAAGGGGGCAGCCTAAGTCATAGTCCACCAAACGATAACCCGTAAAGGGCAAAATACAAATACACTTCCTAAACAGGAAGGCTAAACAAAATAAAACATACTACAATGAGCCAACAGTGCCAACATCAAACAAAGAAAAGACCATCACCTCAAGAAAGTTCATCATACAAGCCATCAAAGTCAGCATCCCCACCCTCAGGAGCGGAGGAGCTAACTCCCTTGGGAGAGGAAGGTGGGGGAACATTAGAAGGAACGAAGGTGGTAGTAGAAGGGTTAGAACTTTGGGTCATTTCAGCCTCTTTAGCAAGGCTAGCTCCCCGGACTTGAATACCAGATTCAAACAATGACTGTTTCGCGGGGGGAGGAGGCAATAGTTGCCTACAAAGATCCAAATTCAGACCCTCCGGCTCCAAAGCCTGTAGATCAACAATAGGGCGGCCCACCATCCGAAGCCCTCAACATACGGATAGGAAAGAGCCTCCATCCTCCTCACAACAGCAACAAAGTCAGTTAAAGAGTCAGGCTTGTAGAGGGGAGCCCCTCTATAGCTTCCCCACGAGCAATTGCCATAGAGGCAGCAACAAGGCCTGTAAAACGACCGTGAGCCATAGCCTTGGAATAAGTACCTGTAAGATGCTTGTTGAACTCCTGGTTGTGTAGAAGAAAGGTCACAAACTGGCGAACACAAGACCCAATCAACCACTTCCTGTCCTCAATCAAACTCTTGACCTGCTGCCTCAACTCTTCAACACCTGTCTCATAAGCAGCACGTTCCTTCCTGAACAATGACCTTTCAACACCAAACTCAGCTCTCCCCTTAGCCAACTGATTATTGAAATCAGCCAGCTGCCCGGCATACACCTCAGTTTTCCTAGCTTCCTCATCTCTTTTGGATAAAGAGGAAGCAAGTTGTTCCTCAAGATCATTTACCTTGGCCTGGAAGGTCGCTAAATGATCAGAAGAATCCTTGAGCTCGGCCTCCTTCTTCGACAGTGCTTCAGTAAGATCAGCATTCCTTCTCACTGAGTTAGCCCAACGTTCAAGACCATCAGGAAGGGAGGTTATCAGACAAGCAGCTTGGGTAATGATAGGGTAAGCCGAATCCTCATCAGCACTGAGAAGCATCTTCATCAGCAACTGAAAAGCAATTCCTTCTCATCAGGAGGGGCAACATTCCGTATAAGATCATGACATACCCTACTGCTCTTCAAGGTATCTGAGACAGTAATCTTCCAAGGGACAAAAATAACCTCTACCGGCCCCTTCCCTGATTCAACAGTCTGCTTCCCCTTCGAAACATCACCCAACTTACCTTTACCCGAAGACTTAGAAGCTTCACCCTCACCACTCTTCTCGGCATGAATGCCCGCAGAGGCCATATGAACACCTCCCTTAGGAGAGGAGGGCTAACAACAGAAATCTTAACCTTCTTTGAAGCCTTAGAAGCCTTGACAGCTTCTCCGGGAGTTTCCTTTTCGTTTCATTTTATTTTTGCACAACGGCAGCAACACAGGAGAGGAAGCACCAGCTTCCCCACCACTAACAAAGGCTCCTCAGGCACACTGCCTCTCCTCTGCAGCAACATCGCCTCCCTCACCAACAAGTTCAGAAACCTCCTTCTTAACAACTTAACCCCAGTAATTGAAGCAATAATATTAGCATCATCCTCATCGCCACTATCAACAGATATCAGATCAGAAGATTGGGGAGCAGATTTAGAAGCTGACATCCCCCTAGTAAACCGACGGCCTGTGGAAGCAAGCTTCTTGGCAGAAGGAGCATCAGAAATAGGTTGCACTGGTACATTCTGGAAATCACCACTAGTACGGACATGCTGGGTAGAAGAACAATAGAAGGAGCACCCTCAGCAAGTCTCTCATCTCAATTTCCACACCAGTAGCATCATTCATCTCAAGAAAATCCAAAGCACTCATCTCTGAAAAAGGAAACAAGTAAGAAAATTAAAACAAAACAAAATGATCAAGTCAATAACAAACATAACATACCCTTGTCATTAAAGAAAAACACGGGTTCACGACGAGATTCAGGCCAATCCTGGCTTATACCCAACATAACCAGAAGCTCCTCCGGGTAAGCCTTAAGCCTCAAATGATAGGGACGAAGTTTGAGAAGTAACTCCTGGTTAACACTTTGTGCATCCAGCTCTTTCTCATTCAAAGCCTCAGAAAACTTTCGAGGAACAATACGAAATGGAAGCAGGTAATGATAAATAAAGAAAAATTGATTTTTCCAGCATAAGTATGCCCAACAGTGGTAGTTAGAAGAGAATTCTAACAAGGAGCCTTCTCAAGAGTATACCAATCCCCATTCCGTGCAAGCCAGAAGAAACGCTGGAACATCAACAAATCGGGCTCATAACTTAAAGCCCGACAGAGGATCTCAAAGAACATGATACGGGCAATGCCTACCGGAGCCAATTGACCCAATGACAATCGGTACTATTTCAGGACGCTAAGAAAGAAATTAGAAAAGGGATATCTTAAGTTTAGTTGATCCAAAATATGGGTATAGAACACCAAAAACCCCCAGGACATTGATCGGCGGTCATGTCGCTAGGAACCCTAATTTCTAAACTAGAGCCAATGTCATGATCAAGAACAAACTGCCTAATTTCAGATTCAGTAAGTTTCAAAACTTGTAGAGCAATATCATTCTTGTAGAGGCCATGAGGAGGAAGAAAGACGTACCAGAAATTATATATAGCCGAGAAAGTACAATAATATCCGAAAACAGAGGAAACGGTGAAGAACTTAGAGGATTTTCGAATGAAAAGGGGTTAAAGGAAACGGTGGTTTTATAAATCAAAAAACACTAATCCCGATTTTTAGGGAAAATGGAAGGCCAAGATGTAACCGCCGGAAACTGACAGGGAAGCACTCATCACCTGCAACAAGGTCAAATCAGTCGCTTCCTGACAGCCAACTAAGGCAAGTGGACAATAAATGAAGAAGGATTCCAATCGCCAGGGGTAAAATAGCTTCCTCAAGGGAGCTCAGCTTCCTGGGGCTAGGGAAATAAGATTAAAAATAAGAAAGGAATAATAGAAGTCATAATATCGCTACCATAAGAAGATATCAACACTTATGACTTGGGAGCTGATGACATAGTATACCAAGTCCTAACCAACAACATAAGGACAAGTCAAGAAGCCTAAATAAACAACAACCAGCTCAGCACAAATAAAACCAAGGACCGCGTAAATGGGGCTGCTAGCTCCCGACCAGAAGCTGAGACAACATAAGGGAGCTACTTTACTATAGCACCTCGGGAATTGTATAACAAAGGTCAAACTGACTTGACCTTTTACCAAAAGCACAAGTAAAGGCCTCGAGACAAACAAACCATGTACACTTACCATAAAAGGCAAGGTCTCTCCTGCAAGCAAACAACAGTAAAGAAGATGCTTACCTGATGGGGAAGGTAACAGCTGGCAAAGGAGCTCCCTTGGGCAGATCACCAGGTCTATAAAAGGGAGTACTTTGGCCCAGCCTAAGGTATTCACACTTCACTCTCTCACTCTAAAACTCTTTACTTCATTACGCTAAGACTCTGAAGAACCGATAACTGATTCTCACGCCAGAATCCAAACGCGGGAGGCCACCTCTCGCGTTAAGGCTAACGTGTTCTTTGTCCGCAGATTCCAGTCAAGGAGCTTCCACCGGAGTTGATCCTAAACCTTCCTCCCTGCCATATCCTTGTTGTTTTAACAACGGTTATCTTGGTCATGCCATCTCAGGTGGACGGTTATCTTGGTCATGCCACCTCAGGCAGCGGATGACCACGTCGTTCCGCCCATCTCCGATGGATTACCATCATACTCCCGCTACCTACTAGAGTACCATCCAACACCTCAATCTCTGGCGGGTTACCATCACGTCCACCCACCTCTGGCGGACTACCATACCATTCCGTTATTTATAGCAAACCACCATCATAAAGCACAATTAAAGCCATGCCCGCGTTGGCGTAACCTGGTTCGCGTGGTGCGGTTTACGCCACCGACATGGATACGTTTGTTAGATGACGGTGATGCCGTGTGAAGAGGTATGGTCCCAAATCAGTGCACATGTGGCAGGGACCACACCACTGTTTTTCCAACCTAGCGTCCCACATCAGCTAAGGATATCCATAAGCTTCTAGAAAGTTCTAGAAGGAATTGCTAGAGACAAGGAAGATGTTCCTCCAGACATAAAGGACGACACGTGTCACCAACAAGAGGACGTCAGCTGGACCAGCAAGAGATTTTGAGGACAGACCGACAACTACTGCCAAGCAATGTCTAGCTGGATGAATAAGGGCGCGCCACATCACCCACTACCCTGTCAACAACAGAGGGGACAAAAAGGATATTCCCCTTGGTCGGACAGCTGGCACTCGCAGGCTAGCTGGCAAGTTCCTCCTATTCCCTCACCTTTCGGCTATAAATAGAAGACTCTTCCTTCAGGTTTAAGGATCTCCACTCTCACACTCATTACTATCAACACACACTATTTCTCCTCAAGCAGTACTTATTATCATGTCGGAGGGTGATCACAAGGAGAACCCCCTATTCTCCTCCTTGTGGCGAGTCACCTGTGTTCTGTTTTGCAGGATACCAGCTATTGGCGAGTAGGAAGAGAGATTGAACCCCCTTATACGAGATAACTCAGCTGGGATAACCACCGTGTGAACCAGTGTTTCATCATTGGCGCCCACCGGTTTTAAAACTTTTACCAATTGCGTCTTCTCTTTCTAAAAACACTTTCTGTGGCTGAAAGAGATTCCTATCTTCAAAGTGACGAAGAAAACTCTCCGTTTGAACTAACCACGGGCGATACACACGCCCAAGAAAAACAAACGAATGAGATCGTCAGGGAGGGGGCCAAACACTCGTATTCCATATTTCTTTGGAAGTGCTTCGTGGGTAATCAATCAACTAACTCCAGGAGTTCCAACTGGGAACCATGGTGTTGGCCCCTCAGGACCATCGGAACCAGTGGAACCAAACATTTCAGCATTGTTGGGTTTCCAGAAGGAGAAACGCTCGCTTCATGGTATGCTAAGCAGCAAGCGTCGTTGAACGTAATTTATGCACATTTGAACGCGCAGAAAGCATTGATTCAAGTGCAGGCTCTACAGACCCCACACGTGACAGCGACGCAACAACAGACTCCGCGCGCAGCTTCGCAACACACTGCACCCAGGAATCAACAACATGAAAAATCACACACCATAAGAAGGCAAAACGCACAAGATACGCGCGATACATATGGTGAAACAGAAAGCAATTACGAGCAACATACTCAACAACAAAAGAAGCCTCCGTTGCATAGCAGACTAGGGCCGCGCAATATCAACAAAGAATGGGAACAATACAATGAGGAAAAAGACTCCACTTACAGACAAGAAGAAATGTCTGTCTTCAGCAGGTTGTCGTTCTTGCTCAATTTCACACGCTATCTCCTTGCGCCGCGCGCCCCGTCTTGGCTCAAATTCACACGCTATCTCCATGCGCCGTGCGCCATTTTGGCTCAATTCAACACGCTATCTTAATGCGCCATGAACCATATTGACTCAGAATTACATCCAACACTAGCAAATAAACCATCCAACAACGTATTGACTCAGAATTACATCCAAAACATGCACCGTATTGACTCAGAATTACATCCAACACAAGCAATTATAATCAACACATCAGTGACAAGTGCAACAAGAAATGGAGGAACCAACCTAGAAAGCACCTGCCTATATGGATAAAAGTCCACTAATCAAGGATGCACGCGCAACCATCAACCAGATAGGGTACCGAAAAGAGATCAAGAAGGAAAATAGGGAGAAACAATGGACGCCTCTCTCAAAAACTCCTTCTAAAGTTTTGTCAACTGAGAATTACGAGTTCAAAGCTCCATTACAGATGCGTAACAAGAGAGGGAAAGACCCAAACCTTTTTTGCGAATATCACAAGGATACGGGCCATTTAACTGATGATTGTATCAGCTTGCGACAAGAAATAGAGCGAGCCTTGAAGAACGGCAAGCTCACACATTTGGTCAAGGGTGAAAAAAGGGACGCGCGCCAAATCAAAAGACGAGAAGAAGGTCCTGATAACAAAAAACGTCGAAAGCTCGAGACACACATGATACAAGGAGGCCCAAGGAGACCAAGAATGAATTATAAAAAGCGCGCAAAAGACGATACGTGGCGCGAAAAGCAAGTCTTTTCCCCGTTGTTAGGTGAGGACCAAGAGAAAAGAGGCCCATCATAACCTCGGGTGTATTTGGTCATTATCAAACATATTAAATATTCGTCGATCCAGAGAGCACAGCAGATATCATTTACGAACAATGCTTTAGTCAACTGGATGAAGAGGACAAAGCGCGCTTAGATCCAGTCGATTATACACTTACTGGTTTCTGCAATGAGGCTGTTTTTCCTCTTGGTCAGATATCTTTCCCAGTACTGCTCTCGGACGGAAGAATCTAGAACAGAGGAAGTTATGTTCATGGTTTTACCAGCAAATTCAAGACATGACATCCTTTTGGGAAGAGAATCTCAAGGGGATTTCAGCATGATCTGCTCAGTTCCTCACGCCGCAGTAGGGTTTCCAACTGAGACATGGGTGGCGATCATTTATGCAAGCAAAGAGGTGCTTATGAGAGATGAGGCAAGACCGTCAAAAACAAGCAAACTAAAACCATGCGCGGAAGCAGAGAAATGGGTCCTGAACAGGAGATACCCAGAGCAAACAATAACGTTCGGCCCGGCTTTATCCGAATCTACGCGCACAGCCCTTAAGAAACTGTTATTCACGAATATGGACGTCTTTGCCTGGACACCAACCGACATGGTGGGAGTTCCACGGCAAGTTGCAGAGCACAAATTGAATGTTTCGGAAAATGTCAAACCAGTCATTCAAACTAAACACCACCTGGGACCAGAAAAACACGAAGCCATGAAGCAGCAAGTCACAGATTGCAAAATGCATGACCCATTAAAGAGGTGCGCTATCAAACTTGGGTATCTAATCCAGTAATGGTACCCAAAGGAAATGGTGGATGGAGGATGTGCGTGGACTTCAAAGATCTGAACAAGGCATGCCCAATGGATTGTTACTCCTTACCAGAAATTAATGAAAAAATTGATTCCTTGGCATCCTTCCGATGGAAATGTTTTCTAGATTGTTATAAAGGATATCACCAAGTTCAAATGGCTATCCAAGACGAAGATAAGACAGCGTTCCACACGCCAATGGGATTATACTGTTATACAAAAATGCCCTTCAGTTTGCGAAATGCTTGAGCTACCTATCAGAGGCTGATGAACGAAATGTTTGGGGAAGACATTGGCAAACACGTTGGAGTCTACATGGATGACCTAGTCATCATGAGCAAAGAAGAAGAGACAATGTTGCAGAACATTCAAAAGACTTTTGATACGTTCGAGGTGTGAACATCAAATTGAACCCGGCTAAATGCTCCTTTCGGGATGGTGGAAGGCAAATTTCTGGGGTTCGTAGTGACTAAAGAAGGGTTCAAAGTTAACCCTGAGAAATGGAAGCAATAGAAAGGATGTCTTCCCCATCAACAGTAAAAGAAATGCAAGTCTTAGCAGGACATTTAGCCCGTTTAAACCGTTTATCGCTAATCATGTGGGAAATCTCACCCATTATTACGACCCTCAAAAACGTGTGAAGAAAGGCAAGTTTTTGTGGACCCCTGAATTGGAGGCTGCATTCAAAGAAATGAAAGATTACTTGATGCGCCTCCCTACCTTGATAGCACCAATGAAAGATGAGCCCCTGGTGATGTATTTGTCCGCGTTAGAAAAAGCAGTAAGGGTAGTCTTATTAGTCGACCGGCAGGGAGTGCAGACACCGGTTTATTACGTCAGCCGAACCTTGAATGACCCTGAAACAAGGTATTCCATAATGGAGAAGTTAGTCTTAGCCTTGATTCATGCATCCAGAAGTTGCGCATGTACTTTGAGGGTCACGTTATTCAAGTCCTGACAAACTACAACATTGGTAATATCCTGGCCCGGTGAGAAATCCCAGGGAGGTTAGCGAAGTGGGCCATTGAGCTGGGTGGACATAGCGTCATTTTCAAACCTTAACCAGCAATCAAGGGGAAATATTGGCAGATATTCTAACAGAAGTTCCAAAGGAAAAGGAACAAGAGTGCAAAGTAATGGAAAAAGCCCAGAAGACGTAGCGGGGGCAGATTTTCTAACAGAAGTTCCAAGGAAAATGGATGGCGCATCCAACGAGATGGAGCGGGGGCAGGATTAAGTTTGGTAAGCCCAGAAAAGCATGCGTTCACCTACGCCATTCTCTTGGAGTTCAAAAGCACAAACAACGAAGCAGAATATGAGGCTTTACTGGCGGGACTACGTTTGGCAATCAAGTTGGGGGTGAAAAACTTAGAAACGCATGTAGACTCGTTGCTAGTGGCAGGTCAAATCAATGTTCAGTACGATGCCAAGGGCGAAATGATGGCGTTGTATCTCGAGCAGGCTAAAACTCTGCTAAAGAATTTCAACTCTTTCAAAATCACACATATTAACTGAAGCGAGAACAAACCAGCAGATTCCTTGAGCAAGCTTGTGTCAACAAGTTTCCAGCATTTAGCAAAAGAGTGCGAATTGAGGTGCTGAAAAATCCGTCAGTTACACTACGTCAAGTAAGTGTTATCCAAATGGGTTCGTCATCCTGGATATCTCCGATTATCATATACCTTCAATCAGAATTTTACCAGAAAAAAAGTCAAAGCAAGGACGGTGCAGCATAAGGCCTTACACTATCAGATGTCTGATGGCATTCTGTACCGATGGTCTTATCTAGACCCCTACTCCGCTGTGTAGACCCGAAAGATGCTAATTACTTGATTCGAGAAGTGCACGAGGGAATCTGTGGAATCCACACAGGTCCTAGAATGGTAGTAGCCAAGGTGATGAATGCAGGGTACTATTGGCCAGGGATGCATCTAGAGCAGTGAAGGAATTGAGAAAATGCAACGGGTGCGAGAGGCATGCGCCCAAAACCCTACGCCCTAAAAACGAACTAGTTCCAGTTACAACCGCATGCCATTTCAGCAATGGGGAATAGATATGGTTGGCCCGTTTCTCGAAACCTCGGGTGCAGTTAAGTTTATCATAGTGCTGTCGACTATTTCACCAAATGGGTAGAGGCAAAAGCGCTTGAATCTACAACAGCATTGGTGGTAAGGAAGTTTATCTGGGAACAAATAATTTGCCAATTTGGGCTACCTCTGTGCATCATCACCGACAACGGTACAAATTTCACGGCAGATGATCTCCAAAAGTGGTTCAAAGAGCTGAGCATAGAGCACACATTCTCGTCGGTTCCACACCCACAGGGGAATGGTCAAGTAGAAGCCGTGAACAAGAGCATCGTAAAGGGGATTAAAGCCAGGCTAGGAACTCAACGAAGAGGTTGGGAAGACGAGCTGCCTAGCATCCTATAGGCCCATAGAACAATGCCTATGAAAAGCAATGGAGAGACTCCATTCAATTTGGTGTATAGGTCAAAGGCAGCAATTCCAGCAAAAATTGGTTTACCATCCCCAAGAATGCTTACAATGAACGCTGTGAACAATGAGGAACAGCGCTGGTTGGATCTGGACCTCCTCGAAGAACGAAGAGAAATGGCGTTAATCAATGAAGCAAAATACAAACAAAGTTAGAAAAGTATTACAACAGCAAGGTCAAGATCTGCGTTTTCAACTCGGGTGATTATGTCTTCGGAGATAATGAGGCGTCGTGTGTAGAGAAGCCATGGAAGTTTGCCCCAAAGTGGGAAGGACCCTACGTTATCAACAAAGTCCTGGGCAAGGGGCATATCAGTTGTGCACCCTAGATGACAAAGAAGTCCCCAGGACTTGGAACGCTCAACAATTAAGGAAGTGTTACATGTAATGAGCAAATGTTCACTTTTTATGTAAGGCTCGAAGCCCAACACATACATCTTATATACAAGAAGTGTTGCTTATCCTACATTTATTTTGTGAATTTAGTTACAAATGCATATATTACTTTGGGTGCACATGAAAACATCGCTGACGTAACGACACTCGAAATGGTTGACTCCCAAGGCTCGTCACAATTAAGTGCACAGCTAGGTCAACTGCGTACAAATACGTGTCATTTAGCGAGATACTTCATAAAACAACAAACACACGAAAACGTTGTCTCAGGAACGTCACACTATAAGTAGACCCACAAGGCTCGTCACAACCAAGTGCATAGCCAGGTCGATGTAACGTAATACCCTGTATATGAGCAATTCGTATCATCGCAGGCATACGAAATAAGACATGGCATAAAAACAGTAGAAAACATTGTAGACCCCCAAAGCCCATCACGAGTAAGTGCATGGCTGGGTCAAGAAAACACAATTTACTGGTAACGTCATCATTCATTCATGACACCTGTTCAAAGCAATTGACATACTCACATATTGT
This sequence comes from Scalesia atractyloides, assembly GCA_947069175.1. Lineage (NCBI taxonomy): Eukaryota > Viridiplantae > Streptophyta > Magnoliopsida > Asterales > Asteraceae > Scalesia > Scalesia atractyloides. The sequence continues at coordinate 72,073,142 of CAMTDV010000005.1, read as the reverse complement.
AACGTAAACAAATTCACAATAATTCAAAACGAAATATAACAAGCACATCAGTCAAAGCAAGTAAATATCATATCACCGCAAGGTAAAAATACCACATGACAGAACAGGCCAAGTAATGTTTACACACAACTGGAAGGTTAAAGTTGTTCAAAATACAAGGTCCTTAGACCATATCACGGCATGCAAGCTGGTAACGTGGAAGATCAGGCAGAGTGACTGGGGCCAGTACCACCAGTCTCGCCAGCTTCTGTAGGAAAAGATCTCCAAGTGCCTTCTTCAAGGTCTCCACAGCAACCACACGATGTGTTAGCTTCTCGATAGCTTTCACAATGCCAAATTCTATAAATTCAAATTCACGATGCTTTTCAGCATAATTCTTCGTGCAATCTATCTTCTAAAGGTCAAACTTGTCGCCTTTGGTCTTCAAAAGAGCGGCTGCCTTACCATCAGAATACCCGTCCTTGCGACCACTGTTGTAAGCGCACCACCAAGTTCACAGATGTATTTCGCAAGCTCTTCAGACTTCATAAGGCGGTCAGCAATCTACACAAAGGCAACCTTAGAAAACCATGTATATTAAAGCATAAAATAACGAGATAGAGCAATGGAGACGTACCAATGGGATGCCGCGCATCAATAACCACTTACAACACCCCCCCCCAAGTATTGCGATAACTTGTCCAAGGCTTTATTTTGGGTTTGTTGTTTAGAAAGTGCTTTTCCAGCTCGGCAAACACGCGCGCAGGCTTCAGCTTTTTATCTCCTACGGCAAGAGCTTCAGATTCTTTCTCCTTATAGGCAGTGGATAAGCGTTCATAATCTTTACCCTCCTTAGCCCGCTCGCCATTCACTCGTATCACCTCGTCACAGATAGCCTTGAGTTCACGATTGGTGCGATCACATGCAGACTCCCATTCTTTCTGTTGATAAACATTCAGTTGTTTCTCTTGAGCCAGTAATCCACAGTAATCCCTTTTTCTCAGTATTGAAGGAATCTTTGTCCGCCTCAAAAGCTTTCCTCGCCTACTTCAAAATCCAAGATGTCTTCCCCCGTCGATTACCACCCGCGAACAATTTCCGGACCGGTAGAGAAGTAGTTGACACCAGACTGGATGTGGTCTTCTAACGAGCTAAACCGGTTTCGATTCTTTTGGAATAATCGTTCAGCAGGGGGGAGAGACAGGGAGTAAAACGCACGACAATTCTTGAGAACGTCCACGCGAGAGCCCTGGGTCAAGTTCCAACGAGGAGTGTGGGGAAGAGAATCACATGAAGTGTTATGAGACATCAAGAAGCCACTCGGCCCTACCTTCGAAACCTCTGGATCAGGTCGGCTACCAGATGCGCCAGGACCACCTAGGAGAAGGAATGCGACGAGTATATTGTGTACCTTGATGAGGAGTGGCTTCACTGGATTCCCAGTCAGTCTCTTCACCTTCTACATGACGATAGTCATCCTGAATCACCAACCCATGAGTAGTTTTTTTTCTCACTAATTCCACCGCCATGGTCTCCTGTACCCTTCCCTTGGTCACGGGGGAAGGAGGCGATTGATCGAAAGGAAAAGGAGGGGAAAAGATGAGGAGGATATTGGCAATGTTCTTGGAAACGATCTTAATACCTCGCGAGGAAGGTTTAGCAGTTTTAGCATAAGCTACACAAAATATAGGAATGTTTTTTCAACAGCATACAACACAGTATACAAATAACAATCAAAAGAAATATATGAAAAAGTCATACAGCAGGGGTACGAAGAGGCTTCATAAATCTCTTAAGCAAATTCCTAAATGTGTGAGCAAACACATTCAGGTCCACATCTGATTCCGAATGAGCAACAGGAACTCCCATAACCTTCATTTTCTTCTCAGAAAGAAGAAGGGCAGCTTGCTCATCTAATTCTTCTTCTTCTCAGAAAGAGTTTTCTGCCGTTTTGACATCATCTCAGTTAGGGTGGCTGATCAGGAACAAATCGTTTCGTTCCTGATCTAAACCCGACAAGGTGTCAGATATAACAACATAGTCTAGATGTGGGGCAATAGAAGAACGCTTACGGGTGGAAGTGCCGGCAGGTTTATCAGTACTCTTCTTGTTACGCGCCTCTCGGGACTCTGGATCGTTGCGCACATCCACCCCCTGGTCAAGGCCTCCAACGTTAGAAGGCAAGTCAACACCAATCAGACACATCTGCATCACCACCAACATGGACTCGATCAGGTCGATGCTCTGGACCTACAGAGATGAGCGACGAATCAAGTCCAGAGATGAACTGGTGGACTCTTCACTCGAAAGGAGAATAGTCTCCCTACGAGTAGGAACAGTCTCAACACCAATATTTCCAAAGAAGCACCTAGGATAACGTTTGCAAAGACGCTCAAAACTATCGCAGTAGGATGTAAGAAGTTGCCTCGGATCCTCTCCATCCAAGAAGGCGAACCAGCAGCTAGCAACCCGGCCCAATCTCACCTGCGACTTTTGGTTCAAACACATTCATCAAACTGTAACCTGCTGAATGGAAAAAAGACACGTAAGCAGGGAGGAGAAAACAAAGAAACATAAGGGAATGAAGAGCTTAGAATAAAATACTTTTTCCTTTATGAATATAGAGGGGAAAAGCCCTAGGTTCCTTGGCATCCATAACAGGCTCATTCCAGCAGCAACAAGGGCCCGTTCCTCCAGTTGAATAATAGGGGTGGCGTTGCGAGTCAAGGTTTTATACCAATCCTGAATCGGCAAAAGGCATGGAAACGGCTACCTTTGGCACACCCTCATCCTCACTACGATAGTGCATCTCTATCGGGATCACACCATGTGAATGTAAAATTTTTTTGCTTCCAATCATGAAGGCGCTTGGGGGGATCCCGGCTGCAAGGAAGGACTACCAGCGGTCCGCGCGTTGAAAGATAAAAACCACCGGTATATGTCACATAATAGAAGACGTTGAACATCTAAAAGTAGGTCTATATCTATGATCATGGAAAATAAACTCAAAATGGGTCACTCGAGGCAAACCCAGGGCATTCACCTAAGAAAGGTGTATCCATATCTCGTCAAAACTTCACCAACAAATTTCGACATCGGCAAACGGAAGTTCCCTTCCCTAAAGGAAGCGGCATCTAAGGTCATATATCCAGGACGGACATCTAAAGCGTGCAACCGGCAGTCGAAACTGAACTCCCCAATAGAGGAAAAGCGCATATCTTGAATGATATTATGGATTTCTTCCTCCCTCCAGTTAATCACCGCCTGGTTAGGACCAGGAAGGTTTCGAGGTCGAGACTGACGCCTTTTAGTGCTCACTTGTTTGGAAGAAGTAGACATGTTGGAAGAACTAAGGAAAAGATTCTTGAAGGGGGCAACGAGAGGAAGTTGAGGAGCAAGTGAAGTGAAGGGGAGGAATCGTCTGGTATATATACCCATCACATTTAAGGCGAGGGGGAAGTGGTACGACAGAAGACAGAGCGTCGCCCAATAGGAAGTTGCCACGTCAGGAAAGAGAAAAGGGCAGGCTGCCGGTTTAGGGCGCGTGGCCATCACTGCCTGAAAAAAAGCAAAAAGTGTACCTGCCACCTGCCAAAGCAACTGGTCACCCTCTCCGACAAGACAACTATCAGACAAACGTCAGTCATGTCAAACGTCTTATCACTCCAACACAAAAGCTTCTCTTAGAAGAAATCTACATGCGCCATGTGCCGTTTTGGCTCAAATTCACACAATCCTCCCATGGTCGCCGCCGCCCGTGTCTTTGGCTCAATTTCACATCGCTATCTCCATGCGCAATGCCCCCTCTGGCTCAATTTCACACGCTATCTCCTTGCTGCGCGCCGTCTTAGCTCAAATTCACATGCTATCTCCATGCGTCTCTGGCTAATTTCACACGCTATCTTCATGCGTCATGCACCGTATTGACTCAGAATTACATCAACACAAGCAAATAAACCAGAAGAGCGACAACACCCACATTTTTATGTGTCCTAGTAATCTCTCCAGGATAATAAACTCACCCAGCAGAGACATTGGACTGGGGGACTTGAAGAGGTATGGTCCCAAATCAGTGCACATGTGGCAGGGACCACACCACCGTTTTTCCAGCCTGGCGTCCCATATCAGCCAAGGACATTCAGAAGCTTCTAGAAAGTTCTGGAAGGAATTGCAAGGGACAAGGAAGATGCTCCTCCAGACATAAAGAACGACACGTGTCACCAACAAGAAAACGCCAACTGGACCAGCAAGAGACATGGAGGACAGACCGACAGCTACTGCCAGGCGATGCCTAGCTTGACGAATAAGGACGCGCCATGTCACCCACTACCCTGGCAACAGGACAAAAAGGATATTCCCCTTGATCGGACAGCTGGTACTCGCAGGCAAGTCTCCTCCTCTTCCCTCACCCTTCGGCTATAAATAGAAGACTCTTCCTTCAGGTTTAAGGATCTCCACTCTCACACTCATTACTATCAACACACACTATTTCTCCTCAAAGCAGCACTTATTCTAACGCCGGAGGGTGGTCACAAGGAGAACCCCCATATTCTCCTCCTTGTGGCGAGTCACCGGTATTCTGTTTTGTAGGATACGAGCTATTGGTGAGTAGGAAGAGAGATTGAAGCCCCTTATACGAGACAACTCAGCTGGGATAACCACCGTGTTAACCAGTGTTTCATCACCGCGCCATCTCTTTACAAGGCGGCACCCTTCTTAATAACGGTCATTTCCATCATTCCGCCTTTTTACGCGCCACCGTGTTCATGCCGCCTAGTTTGCGTCACCGACCCTCACGCCACCCGCCTTCACGCCACAAATATTTTCCCACTAGCCCTCGCACAAAAGTTATAAATGGGCTTTACATCTTCATCCCACCGGAGAGGATTTTGAACGACCTGCTTCAAGTCAGATCAGATTAGTTTTTAACTTCTATCACATATATAATTTAAAAGCCACGAAGTCCTTCATGCATTTAAACTTTTTATCCACAATTTTGTTGATTATCATTACACGTTGGTACAATTTCACTGAGTCATATAAACCTGTATCTAGGTACAACTCCAATGCCATGATTCTTGTTTCTTGCGTAACACCTTGAAATACCATCTCATATTTGTTTGGAGCATTTGGCCCTGGCGGATGTACTCTTAGTTTGCTAGGTGAACAAGGTGGACGGTTTTCCTTGTCACTCTCACTTAATTCGACGTTTTTTCTCCGTTGTGAAGCCTTAGATCTAAGCGGATGAAAAACTGATAGTAACTATAATAAAATATAAATTGGTTACACAACACTATAAGCTAGGCCTATCAACAGTCATACAAAGGCCAGTTACATGAACCCCTTGTTCAAATTAGCTCTAGTAAAATTGTCTGCTTCAGATGGCTTTTACATATATGTTTGATTTAGTTGTGTTACATGTGCAATACTTCTAGCATATTTAGCAGCCTTGAACTTTGGGAACAGGCACGGTATAATATTTATGTTATCATACTACATCAAATACGGAAAATAAGCTTCGGACATCCTGACTTACACACGAACTGGTCCTTGTTTAAGAATGCGGTTTAGTACAACTTATATGTACATATCTGTTTAGTTCAGTAGTTTGGTTGTTTACTTTCTTAGTTCAGTGCTGCTAATGCAGTTTAACAACATTAAACTAAGAGAACTTACACAATACGGAATCACCAAATTCAGTAATAGTACCAGGGCGCTCCGGCCAACACGGCGAACAATCCTTATTCCGGGAAGAATAATTTTTTCTTTATTTGTTTACCTAGTACCCAAAGAAAAACTTACGGGCTTTTACACCATTCGGTTCGTGTCACACCCCTATTTCCACGTGTACCCGGTGGGCCCGGTTGGGGAATACCGTGACGTAGTTGATTACATCATAACCAAACAAACATAGCACAGCGGAAGTCTTGGATTTAAATTACTATTACGAACCGAGTGTTCAAAGTTCGAATACAAATTACAAGGCTTGTAAAGAAAGATCCACAGGCGGATCGAAATAAATATGTACAAAGTATTTGTTCAACAGACTTTAAGCAACCTAGGGACTTGCAAGATCCTCTATTGTCACTATAGCGCAGCTCCCGATCTATTGCGTGTTGCCACATGTAACTTGATCTTTTGAAAATACGTCAGTTTTCACTGGTAAATACTAGTAACCGACTCATTTTGAAAATATTTCTAAAAATGGTTTTAAGTGCACTTGGCACATTTTATAAATAACTTGGGATAGTTCAAAATGACCTTGTTTACAGTTTTACATGTTTGTCAATACATAGGGGGTCCGGTGCAGAAACCAAATAACTTGATTAACCGACACGCCACTTAAATATCCACCAGTGGCATTTATCATTGTATTAGCATTAGCATCTGTCAGGTGTATGCCTACACCCCGCGCTTAAGGTCGTGGCCATTAGTAACTTAAATGAGCCAAGGATATCCCAGACATGGTCGAATTAACCCCCAATGTTTAAGTTATCAAACAATACAGAATAAAACGGGTTATAAGGATTTAGTAAATCACAATCCGATAACATTATCCCATACCCGACCAAGCGGTATTATTATACCGTATCCCAAGCACGTATAGGGAAAATAAGTTAAAAGTATTTACCTGAGCAATTCTTCAAATAAGATAAACAACTCAGCCGAATACTCAAAAAGTAAGCTTAGATGGCAATCTACCGGAAGGCTCTTAGTCTGGAAATGGTGGTGTTTGTAACCAATTAGAATGCTAACGAGTCCTATCTACTTTGTAGACTCGAACCGGATAGCTTATGAATAATAACGGTACGAAACACTAGATTAACCGATGACCGGAATATAATGTAGTTTAAACCTGACAAGTACGGAGACTTGTTAAATATGGGTAAACATGTTACATTCTGGATTTTGAAAATAAAATGAAAAGGTTAAACCGTTTCGATTAAATTACGTAAACTAGTTACGTAGGCCGAACTATACGCATATAAGCGGAATCGGGTAACCGGGTGAGTCCTATACAAGTTCCATATTCCATTATACTTTAAACATATTGTAACATCAGTAATTTATCAACATGTTGGTCCGTTACGCTTTTCAAATCAATTTATGCCTTAAAAGGGCACTTTAGTCATTTACGGCTTATAAAAAGACTTTATGAGCAAACTGATGTAATGGACGTAAACTTACTGTAAAAATAATTCAATTATGATGTTATATCAGTAGGATATCAAGTATGCGTGTGGTTTTGATTTTAGGACCAAACTATGACTCGATAGGGCATTTTGGTCATTTCAAACGTCACTTGACGAATTATTTGGGAATCTGAGTTTAGACTGTGTACCTACTATAACTATGTTTAAAATAAGTTTTAAATTCAGTAGATACCAAGTCTTGATGCCCTAATGTGGTTTTAAACCATACTATGCCCGAAACGGCGATTAAGTCGCTAAATGATGAATTACTTGATGTTTAAGTAAAACTGATGTTATAGTCAGGTTTGCATGATAAAAATGTGTTATATAATATAATACATCAGTATGTAAAAGGTTTCGTTCATTAAAGATGGTTAAAACTCATTTTCGGTGCCGTAAGGGCAATATCGTCATTTAAGGACTTAATACATGGACTTGTATATAAACTCAGTTTATAATCTGAATTGACATTCCAAACAATCCTAATTATGATATTACATAAGTAGATAAAGAGTTTTGAGGCCAAAGTTATGTTTAAAGTAATTTATGTGTTAAAGGGTAATTTGGTCGCAAAATGCGTAAACAATGCAAAGTAACCATTTCTTGGATTTTAAATCAGAAAGTTGGCCTCAACACAAGTTCAATAACTTAGTAAATCAGTTTATAACTCATTTTTGTATGCTCACGTATGTTTAAACTTTGTTTTTAAGCTCTTGGGGACCTTTAGCAATATTCAGCATATTATATGGAAACTTGCATAAATACTCGGATTACTAAGTAACCATGTCATATAACTCCAGAGGTTTATAGTACAATATATCATGGTCAAAATGCAACCTAATTTCAGTAGCTAAGGTTGCTAAATCGGGTCAGAACTGAAAGTCAAAGCAAAAGTCAACTTTTGTGACTTTCGGTAGCGAACCGACCTTAAACCTGGACTTGACGGGCCGAACACGTTTAGACATGTTCTATTACTTATTACCAAGTTATTAAAGTGTTGAAACTGATTTTATAGCACCAACATTGCTAGATATGAATTTATTTCAAAACTGACCCGTTTGACTTTCTTTTAATATAACTTAAACCCGTCAATTGACCAAGCAAACGTGGTAATCAGGAGGTGCCCTCTTAAGGGATTAACACCTACCTAATTACAATCACGTAGCCATGTTCGTTACGAACATTGGCTGGACCGTAATGGTCTTAGCCGAAAGTCAAAGCGTTTTTACGTAAACGCTTTGACTTTGGCTCTAAGTCTATGAAACTGAACAAGGAGGGCTAGGAAGACTTACACAAGGTCCTAGCACGAAAATACAACTGATCGGAAGCTCTTATAAGACCAGGAACCTCCAGAGGATAGGAAGAGATGAACTGAAGCAATTAAGCAAGTTTTGAGTGAAATCAAGAGCTCTTATATAGTGGAGGAGAAGTAAGGAGGTGATGCCAGGTGCCAAGGGGTGTTGGGATGTTGTAACAAGTGTCTAAGGACGTGTCTTGAGCAGCTGGAGTGGTGGCAAACGCGAGCTAATTGGCAGGGCAGGGAAACTGCCAAGTTGTTGCCTATGGCGACCCCTTGCGGACCGTATGGCATTTGCCTTGCGGTCCGCAAGGCCCTTCTGGCGCGCACAATTCAAAGATGGTTACGGATCGTAACCAAAATGGCTTGCGGTCCGTAACCGCCTTCCAAAACTTGAAAAATTGGCTTTTCTCCACTTTTGATCCCTTGACTTCATTAGTTGCCATTCAGAGGTTAAAATTAACATGTTGGCAAGTTTAGTCCCTCTCGTTAAGCACGTGGCATTCGAGGATCAGCGGGACACGTGTCGAAATTTTACAGGACGGGTTTTTACGAGGTGTCACATTCTCACCCCCTTAAAAGAAATCTCGGCCTCGAGATTTAGTTAAAAAGATAGGGGTATTTTTGTCGCATAGTGGACTCAACTTCCCAAGTATACTCAGGGCCTCGACGGGCATCTCATTTAACCTTCACAATAGGCACGTGCTTCCTACGAAGCTTCTTAACTTGCCGATCTTCAATCGCAATTGGTTTCTCCATGAAACGCAAGTTTTCATCAATCTGGACGTCTTCGTGGGGCATTGCTAGCGACTCATCCGCTAGACATTTCTTTAAGTTGGAAATGTGAAACACATCATGTATTCCACTTAACTGTCCGGGTAGCTTAAGCTTGTAAGCCACTGAACCTATAGATTCGATGATCTCGAATGGTCCAATATACCTTGGGCTTAGCTTACCCTTTTTACCAAAGCGCATTACACCTTTCCAAGGTGATACCCTTAGCATAACCTTGTCCCCTACTTGGAACTTCAAAGGTTTGCGTCTCTTGTCAGCGTAACTTTTCTGTCAATTTCTTGCAGCTTTTAAACGGTCAAGGATTTGCCGAACCTTTTCCGTTGTTTCTAGAATAATCTCTGGGCCCGATAGTTGGGCTTCCACAACTTCGGCCCAACAAATAGGCGTCCAACATTTTCTCCCGTATAAAGCCTCAAATGGTGCGGCTTTAATGCTCATATGATAGCTATTATTATAGGAGAATTCAATCAAGGGTAGGTGGGTGTCCCAACTACCACCTAAGTTGATAACACATGCTCGAAGCATGTCCTCAAGAATTTGAATAGTATGCTCACTTTGTCTATGCGTTTGCGGATGATAAGCGGCACTAAAGTTCAATCGAGTGCCAAGCGATTGTTGGAAGCTTTTCCAAAAGTCAGGTGTGTATCTTGTATCTCTATCGGACACAATAGACACAGGCACTCCGTGTAGGGACACGATCTTGTCCACATACATCTTTGCCAATTTGTCCAAACTAAAAGTTTCCTTTATTGGCAAGAAGTGTGCTGACTTAGTCAGCCTATCGACAATTACACAAATGGTGTCGTTTCCGCTTTTAGTCTTGGGTAACTTGGTTATAAAATCCATGATTATTAGTTCCCATTTCCACGTGGGAATCTCTAATTGTTGTAGAAGTCCTGACGGCTTTTGGTGTTCAGCTTTTACTTGCGAACACGTCAGACATTTTGATACATAAGTTGCTATGGATTTCTTCAAACCCATCCACCAATAGTTAGACTTCAAGTCTTGGTACATTTTATCACCTCCTGGTTGAACAGAGTACTTGGAACTATGTGCCTCCTGGAGGATTAGTTCTCTAAGTCCTCCAAAGACTGGAACCCAAATTCGATCATTGAATCTGAGGATTCCATCATCACCGGGTGTTAACTGTTCCATAGTTCCACCTAGTTCCTCACTGGCTATGTTCTCCTTTAACATAGCTTGCCTTTGCGCTTCCAGCAACTTTTTATTCAGACTGTTCCTCACGTCTATACTTTTGCGTTAATCCTCAAAGGTTTAACCCTTTCTTTGCGACTAAGCTCGTCGGCAACTACATTTGCCTTACCGGGGTGATATCGGATTTCACAATCATAATCATTTAGTGTTTCCATCCAGCGGCGTTGGTGCATGTTTAAGTCCTTTTGATTAAACAGATGTTGAAGGCTTTTGTGGTCGGTGTATATGATACACTTTGTCCCGTATAGGTAATGCCTCCACAACTTAAGTGCAAACACAACGGCACCCAATTCCAATTCATGGGTGGTGTAGTTCTTTTCGTGCACTTTGCGTTGTCGTGATGCATAGGCAATCACTTTGCCTCCTGCATAAGCACACAGCCCATGCCTGTGTGTGACTCATCGCAGTATACTACAAACTCTTCAATACCTTCCGGTAAAGTTAACACTGAAGCATTACTTAATTTCTGCTTTAAGGTCTGAAAAGATTCTTGTTGCTTCGGGCCCCAATCAAAATTGATATTCTTGCGAGTCAAAGCAGTTAATGGAGTGGCTATTCGAGAAAAGTTTTTGATAAACCTTCTATAATAACCAGCCAATCCCAAGAAACTGCAGACCTCAGAAGGTGTCTTTGGCGCTTCCCAATTCATAATAGCTTCAATTTTAGCGGGATCCACTTGGACACCACGCTCACTAACTACGTGTCCAAGAAATTGAACCTCACGAAGCCAGAATTCGCATTTAGAGAATTTAGCATACAACTTTTCTTTTTGTAGCAACTCCAGAATGCACCTAAGATGTTTCTCGTGATCGGATTGATTACGAGAATAAATAAGTATGTCGTCAATGAAGACTATGATAAACTTATCCAGGTAGGGCTTGCAGACTCTATTCATGAGATCCATGAATGCTGCAGGTGCATTAGTGAGCCCAAAAGGCATCATTAGAAATTCGTAATGTCCATATCGTGTTCTGAATGCTGTCTTTGGAACATCTTCACTCCTAACCTTCAATTGATGATATCCTAATCTTAAATCTATCTTCGAGAAGTAACTTGCCCCTTGTAGTTGATCGAATAAATCGTCGATCCTGGGCAAAGGGTATCGTTTCTTGATTGTTATTTTGTTGAGCTCAAGGTAATCAATGCACATGCGCATTGAACTGTCCTTCTTTTTGACAACCAAGATCGGAGCTCCCTGGGTGATGAACTAGGCTGAATGAAGCCTTTTTCCAAAAGTTCATCGAGTTGGGTTCTTAATTCTTGCGTTTCTATTGGGACTAAATGATAAAGTGCTCTCGCATTAGGTGCAGATCCAGGTAGGATGTCGATCACTTGTCTGTCGGGTGGCAGACCGGGTAGTTCCTCAGGAAAGACATCCGGGTAATCCGAAATAACGGGCATGTCTTCAATCTTTGGCTTAGGTTCATCAACGGTTATTTGCGCCATATAGATGACACAACCTCTCTTCATACATCGGGAGGCCTTAAGCATAGCAACTTTCTCTGGCAACCCGTAGTGTATATCTCCAAATATGGTGAGCATTTCACCAGATGGGGTTTTAATCTCGATTAGTTTCTTATCACAGGTAATATGGGCTTGGTTATGGGATAACCAATCCATGCCTAAGACTACATCGAACCCCGCCAATTTCATTGGTAGAAGAGAGATAGGGATCAAATGATTCTTGATGGATATAAAGCATCCATCCAGAATGGAAGATGCGGTTTCTATGGTTCCGTCGGCAAGTTCTACCTCATATGTTATGTCTAGAGTTCTTACGGGCAAGTTTAATAGTTTGCTAAACTTATGGTAGACAAATGACTTATCAGCCTCCGAATCAAATAGAACTCTAGCAAAGGTGTCGTTGATGAGGAAAGTACCTGTTATGACGTTGTTATCATTGACAGCCTCTCGGGCGTTCATCTGAAAGGCCCGAGCATTGCTTTTCTTAGCTCCACCAGAATTTGCATTATCATCCTTTGCATTCTTGGAGCAGTTAGTATTTATGTGGCCTTTCTCACCACATTTAAAGCAAGTTGCATCTTTGATATCCCTGCAGTCCAGGGTCTTGTGTCCCGTCTTTTTACGAATAGCACAAGGTTTAGCTTGTGGATCAAATCGACACTGTCCCCCGTGTCGTTTCTTGCAAATCTTGCATTCAGGTCTCTCCTCAGACCTGTTTTGGTCTCTATGGGATCCAAATTTCCCTTTCTTTTTATACCTTTGGGAGTATTCGTCCTCCCTTTTCCTTTTTCCTTCAACTTCCCTTCGAGCTGACATTCTCCTCACATAATCTTGAGTGAGGAGAGAGCTAGTTCAACCGCAGACTTATAAGTACTAGGCTGAACAGCCTTAACCAAACTCCTGATCTCTGGGGCTAAAGAATTGATAAAGCGCACAATGCGCTTAGGCTTTGGAGTGACTAGATATGGTACCAGCCTAGAGTATGAGTCGAAGTCGGTAACAAACTTCCGACAATCGAGATTCTTCATTGTTAGAGCGAGAAGTCCATCTCAATCTTTTCCACCTCGTGCGGTGGGCAGTATGTGTCCTTAACAAGGTCCACAAATTGGGACCATCCCAAGTTATATAGGTGGACCTTTCCCGAAGATTGCATTAAAGCCTTCCACCATATCAGGGTGCTACCCTTGAAAGATTGAGATACAAACTTTACGATATCTTTATTAGCGCAGCCACTGATATCTACTATTGTCTCGATCTCATCAAGCCACCTTAGGGTCTCAATAGCCCCCTTCTCTCCGTTGAAGTCTCGTGGTTTGCACGTGACGAAGTATTTATATGAGCAGCCTTCCTTGGATGTATTAGTCTTGTCCAGGATTTCTTGCTTCTTAGGCTCGTCCCTCTTGCTTGAGGAGTGAACAGAACCTTCCTTCTTATTAGAGGTAGGAGGTTTCGAGTGCGGTTTCGATACAGACATAGAGTGTGTAGCACTTGACCTGTTAAATTTTTCGAAGGCTTTTTCCATAGCCTTACCCATGGCTGCCTCAATGCGAGCCTGGAAGTCATCTTCGCTGATGATTATTTTCCCTTTGTCTCGATCATCATCGTTATAGTGACTACTGGCACCACCAGAGTGAGCCATTCTAGATTCTATGTGCTATATATCGAATAGGTATTTTTTATGTTAGTCATGGTATGGCTAAACCATTCAGACTTTATCTAAACCAACGTATATACAAGACCTCAAAAGACCCTTACAGGTTTTTATAAGATTTGACATAGTCCAAGACCTTAGACAGTGGATCGTAATGTCGCATCTGCTATTGTCACATTGACAATTTTAAGATAGTTCGAGAGTTTGACTCGGGGACGAAAGATGTGCACAAAAAGGGCCTTTGTCACATAGACTAATAAGATTGAACAAGAGTCAAGGACTACAACTGTTACTGTCACCAATAGACATAGTATATAGATGACCCGTAGGCACTACATCACTAATGGATTTATATTATAACCCGTAGGTAATACACCTCTAATGGGTGTTAGAACGCTTATCATCATAATGATAACGTTAGTCTTGATCACAATGATCGTTTAGACTTATTATATTTGAATCAAAGTCAATTATTTTGATGGCTGGTGTGGTTCCTCACGCCATGCTACATCACTAATGGATGTTATATTATAACCCATAGGTAATACACCTCTAATGGGTGTAGAACGCTTATCATCATAATGATAAAGTTAGTCTTGATCACAATGATCGTTTAGACTTATTAATGTAAATCAAAGTTCAATTATTTGATGGCTGGTGTGGTTCCTCACGCCGCACTTTCAGGAGTGTTAATATTACTTGAATATTAATCATAGAATGATTCTTAAAATGGTTCAACATGTTACCTTGATCGCATTGACCATAGAGGCTTGGAGGTTGTACATAGATACTACCTCTTGATAGAAGGGGTAACTTCCTTAATTATCATGGTAGAAGATTATTCCATCTTAACTACCATTATTTTGCCAATTACTGTGACCTAATCATTTGGCATAAGTAAACCATCAAGAAGATCTTTTGGAATTTATAGAGGAGCAATAAAATTGAATTAAAATCGAGACGCTCGAATGAACAAAGGAAGTAACAAGAATGTACATTAAAGCAGAATTCCAAAATTTCAATAAAACGATAAGGATTGCATATTTTACCTCTAAGGAGGTCTTAGTACAAAATCTTGTCCGCGCAGGGACTATTACAAGAAAAACATGCCCGCGCAGGGGCTTAAATAAATAACAATGTCCTCGCAGGGACTTTTTAATTTAAATTACACCATGGAAATACAAAATCTACTCATCCTTCCTCCCTTTCACGGCTTTATAAAGTTTCTTGATAAATTTAGTTGTTTTCTTCTCCGACTTCTTAACTTGCTGCCGCATTTCCCTGACCTGGTCTAAGGCCTCATTAATGGCCTCGAGTTGTACTTGTGGTTGGGGTTGAGGCTGAGGTGGTTGCGGCTGAGGCGCAACTGGATACGGATATCCATAAGGTGATATCCAGTAGCAGCATAAGATAAGTAAGGAGGTGGGTAATTAGGGTAAGAGGGATGGTAAAGGTTATTATGATTAACTGCATCAAAATAAGGATCTTGCTCTAGGCCATGGTGGATGTAGTTATACAGACCAGGAGGGTCAACAGGGTTAAACCCTGGCGGCCCTTCATAGGCAGGTATTGGGTTAGTAAAATCCTGCGGTGGTAGGGGTGGTTGAGGCTGAGGCTGAGGCTCAACAGCTGGTTGTGGTGGAGGTTCCACCACTGGCAATGTGTTTGAGGGCCCACCCATTTGCGGTCCTCGGGGATGACAGGGTAGGATCGTGGCAAAGGTGGTAGCGAACCCGAAACTTTGACCAGCACGCACCGACATGCGTGCACCACGCCTTCGGTGTGGTTGTGATGATGACTCAGGTGGTGGCTGAGGTTGATCCACCTGTTGCATATCTACATCCTCTTAGTGAGGATGAGATGATGGGGCTTGATGTTGGGGAGTGCTATGAAAGGAGGGTGTGTTGACGAACACATATATGTTTGATTTAGTTGTGTTACCTGTGCAATACTTCTAGCATATTTAGCAGCCTTGAATTTGGGAACGGGCACGGTATAATATTTATGTTATCATACTACACCAAATACGGAAAATAGACATCCTGACTTACACACGAACTGGTCCTTGTTTAAGAATGCGGTTTAGTACAACTTATATGTACATATCTGTTTTGTTCAGTAGTTTTGTAGTTTACTTTCTTAGCTCAGTGCTGCTAATGTTGTTTAACAACATTAAACTAAGATAACTTACACAATACGGAATCACCGAATTCAGTAATAGTACCAGGGCGCTCCGGCCAACACGGCGAACGCTCCTTATTTCGGGAAGAATATTGTTTTTTTATTTGTTTACCCAGCACCCAAAGCAAAACTTACAGGCTTTTACACCATGCGATTCGTGTCACACCCCTATTTCCACGTGTACCCGGTGGGCCCAGTTGGGGAATATCGTGACGTAGTTGATAACATCATAACCAAACAAACATAGCACAGCGGAAATCTTGGATTTAAATTACTATTACAAACCGAGTGTTCAAAGTTCGAATACAAATTACAAGGCTTATAAAGAAAGATCCACTGTTCAACAGACTTTAAGCAACCTAGGGACTTACAAGATCCTCTATCGTCACTATAGCGCAGCTCCCGATCTATTGCACGTTGCCACCTGTAACTTGATCTTTTGAAAATACGCCAGTTTTCACTGGTAAATACTAGTAACCGACTCACTTTGAAAATATTTCTAAAAATGGATTTAAGTGCACTTGGCACATTTTATAAATAACTTGGGATAGTTCAAAATGACCTTGTTTACAGTTTTACATGTTTGTCAATACATATGGGGTCCGGTGCAGAAACCAAATAACTTGATTAACCGACACGCCACTTAAATATCCACTAGTGGCATTTATCATTGTATTAGCATTAGCATCTGTCAGGTGTATGCCTACACCCCGCGCTTAAGGTCGTGGCCATTAGTAACTTAAATGAGCCAAGGATATCCCAGACATGGTCGAATTAACCCCCAATGTTTAAGTTATCAAACAATACAGAATAAAACGGGTTATAAGGATTTAGTAAATCACAATCCGATAACATTATCCCATACCCGACCAAGCGGTATTATTATACCGTATCCCAAGCCCGTATAGGGAAAATAAGTTAAAAGTATTTACCTGAGCAATTCTTCAAATAAGATAAACAACTCAGCCAAATACTCAAAAAGTAAGCTTAGATGGCAATCTACCGGAAGGCTCTTAGTCTGGAAATGATGGTGTTTGTAACCAATTAGAATGCTAACGAGTCCTATCTACTTTGTAGACTCGAACCGGATAGCTTAAGAATAATAACGGTACTAAACACTAGATTAACCGATGACCGGAATATAATGTAGTTTAAACCCGACAAGTACGGAGACTTGTTAAATATGGGTAAACATGTTACATTCTGGATTTTGAAAATAAAATGATAAGGTTAAACCCGTTTCGGTTAAATTACGTAAACTAGTTACGTAGGCCGAACTATACGCATATAAGCGGAATCGGGTACCAGGTGAGTCCTATACAAGTTCCATATTCCATTATACTTTAAATATGTTGTAACATCAGGATTTTATCAACATGTTGGTCCGTTACGGTTTTAAAATCAATTTATGCCTTAAAAGGGCATTTTAGTCATTTTACGGCTTATAAAAAGACTTTATGAGAAAACTGATGTAATGGACGTAAACTTACTGTAAAAATAATTAAATTATGATTTTATATCAGTATAATATCAAGTATGCGTGTGGTTTTGATTTTAGGACCAAACTATGCCTCGAAAGGGCATTTTGGTCATTTCACACGTCACTTGACGAATTATTTGGGAACCTGAGTTTAGACTGTGTACCTACTGTAATTATATGGAAACTTGCATAAACACTCGGATTACTAAGTAACCATGTCGTATAACTCCAGAGGGTTAAGTACAATATATCATGGTTACAATGCAACCGTAATTTAGTAGCTAAGGTTGCTAAATCGGGCAGAACTGAAAGTCAAAGCAAAAGTCAACTTTTGCGACTTTCGATTGCGAACTGACCTTAAACCTGGACTTGACGGGCCGAACACATTTAGACATGTTCTATTACTTATTACCAAGTTATTAAAGTGTTGAAACTGATTTTATAGCACCTACATTGCTAGATATGAATTTATTTCAAAACTGACCCGTTTGACTTTCTATTAATATAACTTTGACCCGTCAATTGACCAAGCAAACGTGGTAATCAGGAGGTGCCCTCTTAAGGGATTAACACCTACCTAATTACGATCACGTAGCCACGTTCGTTACAAACATTGGCTGGACCGTAATGGTCTTAGCCAAAGTCAAAGTGTTTTTACGTAAACGCTTTGACTTTGGCTCTAAGCCTATCAAAACTGAACAAGGAGGGCTAGTAACACTTACACAAGGTCCTAGCGCGAAAATACAACTGATGGGAAGCTCCTATAAGACCAGGAACCTCAGAGGATAGGAAGAGATGAATTGAAGCAAATGAGCAAGTTTAGAGTGAAATCAAGAGCTCTTATATAGTGGAGGAGAAGTAAGGAGATGATTGCAGGTGCCAAGGGGTGCTGGGATGTTGTAACAAGTGTCTAAGGGTGTCTTGAGCAGCTGGAGTGGTGGCAAACGCGAGCTAATGGCAGGGCAGGGAAATGCCAAGTTGCTACCTATGGCGACACGTTGCGGACCGTATGGCATTTGCCTTGCGGTCCGCAAGGTCCTTCTGGCGCGCACAATTCAAAGATGGTTACGGATCGTAACCAAAATGGCTTGCGGTCCGTAACCGCCTTCCAAAACTTGAAAAATTGGCTTTTCTCCACTTTTGGTCCCTTGAATTCATTAGTTGCCATTCAGAGGTTAAAATTAACATGTTGGCAAATAGTTTAGTCCCTCTCGTTAATCACGTGGCATTCGAGGATCAGCAGGACACGTGTCGAAATTTTACAGGACGGGTTTTTACGAGGTGTCACGTTCGCGTGGTCACGCCACTTGGTTCGTGCTACCAGCGTTCAAGCCATCAGGATAACACAAAGCATGCCTTTGCATTGAAATGGGGGATTGGCACAATGTAAGGCTATTATTACTGGCCCTCATTAAAGACGATCATAATCTTCATGCTGCCCAAGATATACACCAGACGCCTCCATTCAAGAATGATGGTAAGTGATGTGGCCGCTGTTACTACTAAATTCAGTAATGATTTCCGTCATTTTGGTTGGCACACAATGATCATATCAAGGGAACTTTGGATAAATGGTCCTTCAAAAGTGTTTATGAGTCGATATTTACATTTGGCTTCTCAACAAAATCAAGAACAACGTGAATAACAGTGGCCTTTGGATGTAAGCACAAGATTATGTTGGTTATGTGTGGATAAGTTTGTCTTCATTCCATCTCCATAGGAAGAACTTCTGGTTTATAAATGTTACTATCGGTAACGCCGCATCAGCCGCGAGTCACACCAGCAACGGCGCATCAGTCACAAGTAACAGGTACGTGACAAAACACATGTTCGTGCTATATCTAAGTCACCTCTCCCTCTTGGCAGCACTGCCTCTCGTCGATAATTATGCGTGTCATGTCGCGTACTTTCCACTCTTGCCAGCTTGCCACGCCACCTGCCACTCAGCCATGCTACCTCTTTGCGAGGTTACTTCTTGTCTGGGCTACCTTTTGGTCAGGCTACTCGTTCAACGGACCACCTCTTTGAACAGGTGCAGGAGACACTTGTAAGTTTTCAGCATCTTTTCTTTACATATTAAGTATGGCGTACAAAATTTGCTATGCGCCAGTTCTTAAATATGGGATGCTCATATGGTAACAAAAAAAAAGAAAAATAAATACTAGTTATAAAGTATTTCTTTCACTTCAATACCTGTGCATAATCACGTGATGTTGTAAGGCTTTTCGCTAAAGTTCAAAGCTACTAACATCATTTAGCATGGTCTGGGAAGACTTGCATGCCTGGTGTGATATCAATATCACTAGACCTGGTCATATGCTTCGGATGACACGATGGGTACACCAATCAAAACCACTTAAGGACAAAGTTTTAGGACTTGAAGTGTATAACACCGCGGGCATTACCATTTTCGAATTTAGTCACGGAAGCCTAGAGTTTCAGACCAGACATTCCGGTTTGCACACCTAATGATCTATATTTAATAGCTGTATTTAAGAGCTTGGTTTGGATCGGACAACTTCTTCTTGGGTTGTCCTGCTTGTCGCTTGATGTTTACCAGCGTACTACATACTTAATAGTGTTGCACCTTAATCAGGCAATGTTTTGGTAACGACAAATATACGTCGGGTAACATTGTGCCATATTACATATTCAAGTACACATTTTTAGGTAAAAATCTTACATTTATCGCGTTATTTGTTTAATTAGTTTATTCATCATTTGGTCACGCATCCTCCTTATATAACTTGACAATACGCATATGTCATGGGTCATAAACAAAAAAACATTAGTGAATGATTTCACCAGTATTACACATACTTCAATGCTACTAACATAATTTAGCACGCTGAACTGGGGGACAAACAGGGTATAGCGCCACTACGACCTAAAGTGATCATCTACTCCCGGTGGTGCTTGTATTCCAAAGCTGATCGTAGCTACTAGAAGAAGATAATCTTCACGTTGCCTCAGACATGTCAAGTACATAGTGAATACTCTCACAAGGTGAGCAAAGTTCTATGTATTATGAAAAGAGGCAAGACGCCAATTATTCCTTCTTTGAAGATCGGAGTTTCAACACAGGTTTTCATATATTGCACTATTTGTTGTAACTTATATATATAAAGTTATGTTGAGTTAACAAGTACTAACACATAGTTGGGCACTTCGTAATACGTTCATATTCTATAGATAATTTCAGCCCTGTACAGGAGTACTAGACGTACGATACTAGACTCCTACCATTTGCAAGTTCTACAATGGGTCGAGCCAATAGTGTGCTACGCGTTGCATGGTTATTTGACTATGCGCCTCATATTTATTGGAATATATATATATCATATAATAACATTATTATTTGGCCACACAACGCATCATTATTTTAATATTCATAACCACAACGTCTGCTGCATATTTATTTGGCTGTGGGCCTACCTTTCTTTATATAACTGTGCACCATATGGTCATTTGGCTACGCGACACATTAGTATTTAGTTGTGCATGCCACATCTTATTTGGCTACGCGCCACATTTTAGCTGACTATGAACTGTGCCTATAGGAAACTTATACTTTCAACATCGTTTGGCCTAAGACTATACCACTCGATACGACATACGCAATTTCGTAGTCAAGACAAATGCGCGAAATACCAGTAGACTTGATAATTTGAATAAGTATTCCACACGCTATATGATAGGAAAAATACTTATTCAGATTTGTATTCTCCACGCCAATAGGCGACACAGATAACAGAAAACCCTCACGCCATAGCCGACAAGGGCTATTCGCAGAGTAATTTAAACAAACGTGCTACCTACTATAGTATTCCACACGCCAATACGCAACCAGGAAAAATACACAGTAGCTTACATAAAAGTACTCATTCACGCCGAATGTGTATAAAGCATTTTATCTCAATGAGTGTTCATTCACGCCAAGCAAGTGTTCATGTAAACATTAACAATGCAACTCACTATCGCATTTAAACTGCACAATACGGTAAAGCATAACACGACAATACTAAGTGTAACGTAGTTATCCAAATATTTACACACTTACAAAAAGTATTAGTCACAAAATACAGCACTACAAGTAAGTATCTTGGTATAGATGCACATAACCACTAATGAAAAACCAAGTACTTGTCCCACCATAACCTGAAAACATCGTGGGAAACACAAAAAATGCTCTAAACACCCTTCAAGGGTCAATGAGCATAGCAAGCACTTCTGCAGGGTTGTATTGCACATCATCCTCTTCGGCTGCAACAATGATTGCTATAACCGGATCATCTGGTGCAATCATCAGCGGTTCTACATTCGTTGAAGGTGGTATAACATCCACATCTGCATCTACGACCACCAAGGGCTGCATATTAGGACGATGACAATACTCGTGTTACAGGGAACGTCGTCACATCAATAACAGCCCCCGCTAATTGGTCGAATGTCATTTGGAATGGGAACTTGTTCATTAGGATACATGTCGTTCCTAACAACATCTCGAGGCTGACTACATTCTAGTGGCCTAATAACGCTTTGACCAGACAATTTGCAATATGTTGTTTCAGTCTCGCATCATTAATTTAACAAGATAGCCCATTTTCGGTTTTGGATTTATTCTAGTCCGGTATCATTATTTTTAACAATAACACCGGACTGGGAGACATGTAGAGGAATGACCCGACTCGGTCATTTTGGGTCGATCAAAGTTATAATAAATATAATATAAATACAATTAATATTCTGGAAATATTCCCATGCAATAAAGTATCTACCAAATCTTCTAAAAATGGTCTGATCCCTTTGTAACCAATTCTCCTAGAAAATGAGAAACCCTAATCACCACAACTATATATAGGGGACTCCTCCCCAATATTTCGTAGGTTATTCTCTAAACCTAAAACTCTTTCTACATTAGGTCCAATACCGACTTGAGCGTCGGAGGGTGGTCCAGATACTTCGATCTCTAACCCCTTCTAACGTGTTCCGTGATTTTGCAGTTCTGAGATGAGACGGAGAAGACGAGATGTGGCTATGTTCGTGTTCATCACAAGTACAAACCCGTGTAGGTTCATGCTTCTTCAATAGATATATGTGTGTGAGTTGTATATGAAACAAACCATCCATCAAGCCGCTATTGTCATCGCGGGGACCAAATTTTACATCCTCATAGCACCGCCCGTAGCGGTGTTCGGGCCATGGGGCGCTATGTGGCGCTATGCTTGGAAGTCTTGTGATATGCCGCCCCATTACACAAGTCCTTAGAGGCAACCAAAGGCATTTTTACACCATGTGTAGTGGAGAGCATGAATATCCCCCATGGCATTGTGCGACACGTGTCATCCCAGTCAGCAATGGGGCATTATGGGCGTTTTTCTAAAATGGGATGTAGTGAGGATGTAGGCATTGTGGGCATTTTGTTAAAAGTGGTGAAAAAATTAAATAAAAAAAACCATCAAAAAAGGGTATTGGCCAACCAAAAAGTAGAATACATGTCATTAGCCAATTCTTTTTATCTCTGGTGTGGAAAAAAGGACGCCCAGTGCTTCTTTTTGAAAATAACGCCCCCGGGTGGAATAAGAGTGTTGTGGGGTGTTTTTAGGAGAAAAACGCTAAAAAACCCCATTACGAATTATCTTAGCCCAGTAAGACAAATTGTGTGATCCATTGATATCAAGGCCCATTTATTCCCAAATTAGTAAGTAAATGGTTAAAGACTTAAAGCTAGAAAGTCAACTGGTCAAGTACCGAGTACCAACATGTGAATGTATGATTTTGGAATTCTAACCAGACCATTAATATCAACGTGTACATGTCGTAACTTTATTCTTGTTATTGATAAAAAAGCCATTTTGAAAAAAAAAAAAAGCAAACTGATTAGGTAGGTTGACTCAGCAGGACTGACTAAAATAGATCGGTTTCGATGATATGAACCAATGCTTTTGTTTTTCCTTTTTAAAGTTATATGTTTGTTACATGTTTTAAAATGATAAAGATGACTCGTTAACGTAAAACATATCCATAAATACATAATTTATAAATAAGAAAACAATCAATGTTAAGATAAGAGATCATGTACAAAGAGAGGAATTTTGTACGAAGTGTAGGAGATAATCATGACCACACATTTATTTTTTCTCAATTTAAGAATGTAAGGGTATGATTGTCTTTTCTTTCTTGATTTTTAAACGCTCTAACTTATTCATATATTAATATTTTTTTTAAAAAATTACACCATATTAACGAGCATTTCATTCTCTTTAATTCGAGCAGCCTATTGCTATTGTTTTCTTAAAAATAATTTACAGGACTTTGAATACCCATTACGTGATTTTGAATATACCACGGGTTATATGACTACGTGATCTTTTAATACTCATTACGTGATTACACGTTCAACATAAATCATTAAACATTCAATGTAAATTGATTACGTCATTACATATTCCATATGATTTGTTATAACGAATGTTAATACAATTATCTTATTAGTGATTACACATTCAATAATAAGAACTTGATTGTTTATGCTATATTACGTGGTTAAATATCTAATATACGACATTATGTTGCTATTATAGGTTGGCTTGGCTAATGTTTTGTATATAATTTATTCTTAATACGTGATTATATACCTTAAATATTAGGTATTACATTTGAAATATTATGTATTACATGTTTTGTTTATACGTAATTACGTAATCACTCAATAGGTTTCACATAAATACTATAACAAAAACACGTAATCACGAAATGGGTATTTAAAATCATGTAATCATGTAATTTAAGTAGTCAACTATTGTTACGTAATTACGTAATCACTTAGTGGGTTTCACATAAAATACTATAATGAAATCAAGTAATCACGTAATGGGTATTCAAAATCACGTGGTCACTTACTATGTATTCAAAATCACGTAGTCACGTAATGGGCTTTCAATATCCTTCAAAATTTTTTAAAGAAAAATATAGCAATAGGTTGCTCGAATTAAAGAGAATGAAATGCTCGTTAATATGGTGTAATTTTATAAAAAATATTAACGTAACGAAAAAGTTATTGCCGTTTGAAAATCAAGGGGGAAGTGGGTTTATGAGTAACAATATTGGATTTCCATTTTACCTTTTCCCCACTTGTTCCCTTGTTTTTAGTTATATGAATTCTATATTTGGGGACCACTAAGGTATGTTTGGTAGCTGGTTAAACTGTAGCTTTTTAGATATATTTAGGTGTTTAGCAGAAGCTTTGAATAAAATGTATAAATGACCAAAATAGACATAAATAAAAAAATAGTCATTAGAGGTTAAAATAGTAATTTTTTCTCTAAAAGCTTGTAGTTCCTTCTAAACGTTACTAGTAGGAGCGTTTAACCAAAAGTTTCAAGCTTCTAACCTAAAAGCTTCAAGCTCCTCTAACCAAACAAGGTTTTTTATTAATTAGGAGTTTTTACTTAAAAGCTTAAAGCTAGAAGCTCATAAAAAGCTCCCAAAAGCTCCTTGCCAAACATACCATTAATCTCAACCATTATCTTTCAAATCAATGTCAAACTTCTCTCTATATTTGTACAATTCTTTGCTCTTGTAAATAACTGATCTCTCAATCTTACAGCGTAAGGTTTGTTTACATGGTTGGTTGGTTCCAAGTTTGAATTTGTTGGCCAAACAACCAGACTGTCAAATTGCAAAATTAAAAGGTGGACCGAACCATTAATCCGCCAATCCGCTAAAACAACCTATTCGCTTAAACTTTCTATTAGTTTTAATGTCCAACAAGTCAACAATATTTACTATATATATTCTTAATATTCGAAGTATATACAAATACTAGGTTATAACCCGTAAACTTCACAAACTAGTCAATTTAATTTACATAAAACATAAGTATATAACTAAAATAAACACAAAGTGACATATCACATAAATTAATGACAAAGTAATAAAAAATACATATAGCTACAAAATATTATAACTTTTATTTTATATATTATTACTCAAGGATAAATAAAGGCTTTGTCTATTCACACACGCTGTTTGTCTTTTTGCACACCCAAAGTGTCCCCGCTTTGGCCAAAGAGCAGCGCTTTGGCTTGGTCAACAGACAAGGACTGACAGAGTAAAAATACAATTAAAAATACATAGAGTCAGTCCTTGTCTGTTGACCAAGCCCAAAGCGATGCTCTTTGGCCAAAGCGCAAGCGTTTTGGGGTGTGCAAAAAGACAAATAGCGTGTGGAAAGGGGTTTGTGTTGTTTTTCTGTTGAAAATAGGTGGGATGTGGGTTAGTTTTGGTAGTGTTTTTTGAATGATAAAATTGTATTTGAGTTTTATTATTATTATAAAATATTAGTATTATATATAATTCAGAGTTGTTTTATAATTACGTTTTTTTACGTCATTATTTTTATAAAACGTATATAATATAAGGGCGTCTTTATAAACTGTTAACCGAGTATATTTTGTTAAATTAAACGAACACGTTAAATAAAATGTACAGAAAGCCACAAGAATTAAGCGTAAACAATCCAAAACCAACGTGATGTAAATAGAAGATTAACTGCAATATATATATCGGTTTGTACATACAAAACAAAAAAGGTACAACTAAGTATATAATACATAACAAAACACTATACAAACAAACTAAGGTACTAATCCTCGTGCGGTGGGGGCGGTGGGAGGGGAAGGGGAGGCATCCCGGCGAGCTCTTGTAGACCAACGAGCATCACGACCATCCAGTCAATGAGTGCGCCGTGGCGTCTGAGGCGCCGGTCAAAGTCCCGAGCGACCGCCCGCGCTGCCGGAGGCAGGTGAGCGTAAACGTGCTGCGGGTATTGCGGCGGCTCAGGAGCTGGCTGAACTGGTGGTACCGGGATCTCCTTGACATGGTCCTCCTGAGCCGGATTCGCGAATACAGGCTGAGCCTGAACCTGAGCCTGAGGCTGGCCCTGAGGCTGATCGAGGCCCAGAGCCTGTAGCTGAGCCTGCCGAGTGGCCTCCTGAACATGAGGAGGGCTAACACTCCGTCCCTCACCTCAATAACAACCGGGATGACCTCCGGCAACTCCTCCGCCTGCCAAATCTGCCCGTCATGACCCCTAAACCTCAGACCAACATCAAAGGTACAGGTGATCCGCATGCTAGATACTGACGCGCGGCCAACCTAGTCGAGGGGATGGTCGCGGACAGATGCGGATCACTCTCGGGCACGAGCCCTAGCAAGCGTGCAATGACGGTGATGTGTGAGCCACCGTGCAGCTTCCCGCGGAGCTGCCGGTGGTATGCACCGGCAAACTACTCTGCCAGGCAGGCTGCTAGATCGCAGTAACCGCGAAGCAGGCAGTATAGAAAGAAAAGGTCACCGAGGTTGACCTTCTCCCTGCTGGTACCCCACGCACGATAGATGACCAATAATACGGTGCAGGTATCGGTACAAAGGGTCTTTAATGGTGGTGGCCTTTTGCGAGGATTTCCTAAAGGGAACCCTCGAAATGACCCTCCAGAAACTAATAAGCGTCTGCCTATCCATGGCCCTAACCCCCTGCGTATATAAATCAGTATCAAGCTCGGGCTCTGTATACAAACCTGAATGGACAGCAAACTCCCGCACACTCATCTGAAACTGCTGACAAGCGAGACGAATGTAACCTCGTGGACAGATGATCCGGTCCTCCACGTAATCCGCCGGATGCGGCTCATATGTAAACAAAGAAAGAAACTCGACCGTAAGGTCACGGTACGAGTCCTCCATCGCTAGTTGAAAGAGACGCGACCACGGGTATCCAGGCCAACTACAAAAGGCACCCGATGTGCCTCTCCCAAAGTCTCCAGCAGCTCCCAGTCTATCCCAACATGCCCCCCAATCTCCATGGTGTGCAACCTAGCGCATCTCCCCGCCTCCCGTGACCCCTCCTCAAACTGCAGGTACGGGTGATTAGGTAGCGGTTAACCACTACCTCAGCCTCCATCTCCTCCATCTCCTCAATCTCCTCCTCATCTCGTGATCGAAATCCATCCCTGCATGTTTAAATACAAATAGAAGTTATTATTAATTTTTTTTAAAATAATAAACAACTTAATATTAAACAATTCAAATACAAGTTATTATTAAATTTTTAATCAACAATTCAAATAATAAAGATCATTTTAATATTATTAATGTCACACCCGACCGCAGCGGAAATAAGAGTCGGGGCATAATTGGGTTATCACCAAAGCACATGACATTTACTATTATGTTTCATATTTAATAAAGTCAAAGTTACTTTTTCAAACATCCAAACATGTTCATTCAATACAAAGGAAATAACCAAACATAACAATCCCAATACTAAATCGTTTTATTCTTCTAATCCAGGTCCTATGTGTTCCTAGCTGCTGCTGGTTCACCTGTATCATGTGTAAAATGGAGTTTTTGGGTCAACATAAGTTGGCGAGTGAACCTTATTAGATAAACATTGAGCATGATTTTATGGTTAGTTTATCAATGAAATATTGTGCATAATCATAAAAGAGCAAATGTAAGTAATCAAGCATTGGCAAATAGCAGTTACAATTATAACATACACTAACACTAGATAGCATACATGAACATACCAATATCATACTATAACTAACATAAATGAACTGTGCGATCAAGGCTCAATCAAACGGAGCCGATCGTATTGCATGAACTGGAAATGTAAATTGAACTGTGCGATCAAGGCTCAATCAAACGGAGCCGATCGTATTGCAGTACTGAAATGTAAAATGAACTGTGCGATCAAGGCTCAATCAAACGGAGCCGATCGTTGCGGGCACGCCAAGTTCAACCACATAATAAAATGGGAACAAGCTCAAACCTCATAAATGGGAGCTGCGGCCTCGGCAAATGCATGTACTGAAATAATAATTTGCATCCAATAACAACTACTTAACAGCAACAAACTAAATACACATGTCATGATATGATGTATGCACAATAGTTTAGTTAAATATGTATATAAACAAAGACACATGATACACCCCAAAAACGTGATTAAAACGGGGAATTTGAAAGGTTCACTCACATTGGGTGCGTTGGATTGGAGATGGTGAGATGCGCACGATTTAGATGAGCGGATCGACGAGGAATACTATCCTAAATAATAATGAAAAATATATTAAATGGATGGATTTTATTAAGTTTTTAATGAAATTTTTAGATATATTTTTGTGAGTTTATGGCTATTTTCTATCTTTAAAAATGTTATTTTTAAGTATTTTTAATTGATTCTTAAATTAAATTAAATAAATAAAAATATAAAAAAAAATTATTATATTTTTTTTAGTGTTGACCGTTGACCGTTGACCGGTTCGGTCAGCGGATAATTCTGCGCCGGTGGGATTCGAACCGGCGACCTTCTGTTCGCGTGCACGTAGCTCTACCAACTGAGCTACGTGTCTACCCGTTATAAACTCGTTTTTAATTATATTTATATACTTATTTGAATTAATCGAAAATTCCTTTATTTGCAAAAATGTTTTAATTCAATTGGACCGGTGCTCGTGACGAGATTCGAACGCGCGACGTGAAGTTCATGATGCACACAATCCACCGCTGGACTGTGTGTCTAACCCGGTTATATTCTTGGTTTTTATTATACTTAACAACTATCTGTCTTAACCCGGTTTAGTTCTTGATCAAAAAAGGCATGTTATTACACAAGGCATACGCATAGCAAGGATCGAACTCGGGACGTGTGTGTGAAATTTGCACACAGTCCACCGCTGGACTGTGTGTCTAACCCGTTTAAAATACCGTTTTTAATTAATCTTATGTTCTGTTACAACTTCATCTTCTTCGCCGATTTACACAGACAGCATAATTCGACTGGTTATGATTGATTTGTGATTTATAAAGTTCTCAGACATTAACAGTAATTCAAAAGTAAAGAATGGAGAGAGTTTAAGGAACAGAATATACCGATTGATGTTATTTACAGAAATCCGGCGGAGGTTCGTCGGTACTGGAAATGAACTCCGGCTGTTGAACCAATTAACAGCGTTGATCGATTATTCATAAAGTTGAGTCACTTAAACAAGGTTTAAAAGAAGTTTAGGATATCATACCAGTTCACAGTGTGATTCCGGCAGTCTCAGAGATTTTCCGGCGAAGATAAGATTTTCGATAAACGTTGACTAGGATCGATTCTGATGATGGAGTTGTGTTAGAGACTGATTAATCACATGTTTTAAACAGAAAGAGTCAGAGGAATTACCGTGAAAATGTGAGTCCCGGTTTTCCGGTGACTTGCAGAAATTTTCCGGCGAACTGATTCAGAAGATCTTATGGTTCAAAAATGCGACGAAAATGAAATTGAGTATTGTTGTGATAGCTCTGAATTGCGAGAATAATCTGAAGCTTGAGTTAAATCAGAACTTGATGAATTTTCGGTTTCAAAAGCCGAAAATGATAAGACTTAAAGTTTCAATCAATTTTAACTTGATTAGAAACCGTAATACATCGGTTATAACTGAAATTGTGAGGTAAATAATCGATTTGACGATTGGTTTGCCGATTACCGGTTTTCAGATGGTATCATCGGTTAAACTGAGTTTGTATATAAGTTTCAATTGTTTTCCTAGAGTTAACAGAAAACACATTGTGGCGGAGTGGTTTAGGGAATGAAAGTTAAGTTGTTTAAAGACTTGGCTGACCCGGGTTCGAGTCCCGGCAGCTTCAAATATTTTTTATTTGTTTTATTTTAACTGTTTATCAAATATAATTTTTATAGTTTAGTTTATTTATTAATTATGTAACGTTTTAACTCAAAATAATCATAAATAATTAACGCGACTTTTATAACTTGGTACAAGATTACAAAACGGAGCGGGTTTTGGAGACCCGATTTTTACAAATGTTACAATTAAAATACAAATAATATTATTTCTTTAAAATGTATTTGCATTATTAAACAATAATATTGTATAAATATTAATAAACAAATTATATTATTAAACAATTTAAATACAAGGTATTATTAAAATTTTTAAAAAAATTTACATAATAATCAACAATTCAAATAATAAAGATCATTTTTAATATTATTAAAATACAGATAATATTGTATAAATTTAAAATGTATATTCATTATTAAACAATAATATTGTATAAATAATAATAAACAAATAATACTTAAAACAAAAAAAATTAAACATGAACCAAAGCGCGGCGCTTTGGCCTCGGAGCGGCGCTTTGGTTCTTCGTTTTCAAATAAAAAACCCAGCCAAAGAATCAAACTCAACCCAATCAAAACACAATCAAGTATAACAAGTGAACCAAAACAATAAAGGAAGTTCGATCGTATCTAATAGCGTTTGAAATCTGGAAAAACACGAACGTGAGTTAAGTGTGTGTAATCGCACCTTGATGTGTATGTTTGTGTTTTGTGTTGAAATGGAGGAAAAGATAGTTGCTTAACCACGACATCGTTTTTTGAAGACAGGCAACTAATACAGCAAAACTGCGTGTTATTTTGAAGAAACACAACTAAAACAACAAAACCCCCGCTTGTTTGGATCTGGAAACAATATATTGAATACGCTAACTCTTGTATATTGCCAGCTTTTAAAAGCAAAAATTTTGGGTCGAAGCGCCGTGCTATGACCAAAGCGCGACGCTTAGGGTTCACGGGACAACTTCGTACCGCCTGAAACCTCGTACAACCTTTATGTCTCTCAAACATCAGTCAAGTCACCTTTTATCGGTCAAAGAAGCCTTAAGGGCCCCTCTTTGGCCATAGCGGGGCGCTTTGGGGTGTAAACATAAAGGGGGGGGGGCATGTGTAAATAGCATGATCCTAAATAAAATTGTACATTACATTAAAGACGAAAAAAGAAAAAAATCAAATTACAATTCACACAAATATAAAGTAATTATAAGTCTCTAAATATTTCCTTGTATACAACATTTATTGTTTGATTTGCAACATTATCTTTTTTTGTCTAATATTAGTAATTTTACTCCGTCATTGATTTTTACTCTTGAAAGATAAACAAAATCAATTACACTTTGAATAAGATCAGATATCTCACCGATTACAAAGTCAGTCAAACAAAAATTCTCTCTAAACAACTCTTTTCGATTCTTGAATTATTTATTATTTTGAAATTCTAATTTTTTCATATCTTAGTTAGTAATTGTATAATGATATAATGAGGCAGACAGTAAACGGCAAAAAGTTGTTTACAAATTTAAATACGAAATACAACTAACATTAAAGATCAACATAGTTTAGGTAATGAAATAAACACAGAATATTGTCTTCAAACACATGTAACGGAAATCAAAGTCACAATCTCAAACCAAATCCAAACATGTAATTGTCTTAAATGGAATAATAAACCTGAAATTGGCTCAAAAAATGAAATGGACCACAACCCTAAAATTGCTAGCCGCTTTGTTCTTTGCTCTAATCTTTATTATACTGAAACACGATTCCTCAATCTTTGCTTGATCTCCTAAAAGTTAATGCATAAATCTATCATGTCTCTTCAATCGCCACTTTGGTATGTTGTTGTTCCTGCTTTTCATTTTAGATGATTTTTCTTTAGGGTTTTGTATGGTTGATCCTTCAATGGCCTGAGGCTGACGGTATGTGGTTTGTTTGTGTTTTCGCAATTTATTTTGTCATTGTAAGGAATTCAATATCGCAAAATCGTAGTTTGATACTAAGAAAATCAAGAAATCAATGTCGATATCAGTGTATGAATAACGTGCCTTTGAATCGATAAATATTTACTGTTGATTCGATCTTCAAATCTTCCTTTTTATCGTTTAAAAAAACTTTGTATTTAACTTTTCTTTTGTCATGGTATTTAAATGTTTGGAATCCCTTTACATGTGTCCTTGTGAAAGCTAATGTTTTCTCAACATTTTTTTTAGCATCAAGAGTATGGATGATTATAAAGATTTGGGTTTAGATGATTGTTTGAATTTGAATTTGAATCTGGGTATGGATTTGGATTTGAATACGGAATGGAAGGATGATGTTAATAAGTTGCCTTCTGATCCTTTTGAGATGAATATAAGTGGTGGGTGCACAATGATTAGGGGGTGGGTTCAAGAGGTTGATGAGGATTGTCACACCCTCATTTTTTTCTCGTGCAGAGTACTACCGCGAGGCGTGTGACACACTGACCAAGATCATGCCACTAATCATATTGAACAATATATATAAAGCATAGTAAATCCATCACCATAATACGACCAGTGACTATGGATAATAGTTCAAAAACAATGTTTAGAGTTAATAGCGGAAGCATAAAGTTTAACAGTTAATAGTCCAAATAATAGTTTAACGTTCATGGATTTCATTTAGGAACCCAACATAGGTTCGATGCAACCACTACACTCCTCCGCTGCAAGCTCCCAAGCTGTACCTAAGGTCCTGCAAAGCATGTAGTAGAGTGTCAACAATAAAGTTGGCGAGTTCACGGTTTTGCCAGTTTTGATTCCGAAAACATAGTCGTTACGTTTACTCTTTTATAAATCATGTTTGTAAACATAGTTGTTACGTTTACCCCATATGTAATACCGAATACTTGCGGACGTCGTTTTGTTGCCCCGTTTGTCAATGTCTATCATCATTGACGGTTGCCAATGCATACTAGTTCACGCCCGTCCTCCTCGGCACGGTGTGTGGCCGGTCAAAACCTAATAGCGCTATCAACTAATATCCTGCTCACATGGCCAGGTGATTAATCGGTAAAGAAAGTGGGGACTTCGTGATAGAGTTTCGTTTAGTACACTAGGATATGAAATATAAAATAGTAGTTTAGTCCTTCCCGGAATACTAGGTGATCCCAAACCAGGGAAAGTGTTGTTCGTTTATTCCCAACCACCGGGAATACATGCTTTTTAGTAAGTGTGTGAACTCACCTTTGCTTAGCTCGGCAGATAATTTACTCGTTTAAAAGTTGGTCAACCACATCCTATTATGGTTATCAATAGGTATCAGTTTCGTACACAAGTAACTTTCGTATATTCTACACGTATCTAACACATAGTATACAGATTATCACGTATCATGTAAACAGTCATGCGTACCAAGTATGAGTTTCTAACACAAGCCCAACAGTAAACAACAATATGAAGCAGTCCAATTTGTGTATTATGACTGTGCGGCCCAACTTGGTTTAAGGCCCAAGCAAGTGTGCGGTCCACACGAGGGTGTGCGACTTCCTGACAAGTGTGCGGTCATGCAAGGCTGGGTTGTACGTTGTGTAGATAGGGTTGTACAATACATAAGTGTGCGGTTCATAATTGTGTGATTCATAAGTGTGCGAGCTAGGGTGTGCGACCCTATAGTGATCCCTTGTACATGGTGCATCAGGGGTTGTGCACTTAGGAGTGTGCGACCCTTGAGTGTGCGATTTGAAGTGTGGATTTGTACATCGTTCGGTGGGAGGTGTGCATTCGTATAAATAGATTTAAATCATCAAATCAAACTATTTAAATCAATCATTCTATTCCTCATATCTCAGTAGACCTTTTATTCACTCATCATCACAGTGTCTTCCTTATACAAATCACCCCATATATCTAGTTTTCTATATTACCAATATCGAGAATCCCCCTTCTAATACATATCATCGTTTAATCATACAGAAGTCCAATTGCATATTTTATATAACCAATGAAATTTTAGATCTTGATTCTATCAAAAACCCTAGATCTTTGTCTGATCAGCAAACACTTCATTATGAAACAGAAGATCAGATTTAGTGAATATTATATCAACATCTACACCCTAACGTCAAGAAATCCTTGTTCATTATTTCTACAACAAATGCCCAGCATGTCCTTCCGACCATCATGATTAACATGTCATACTAACGCATTGTCATTTAACCCTAATAAATCAAGCAGTGGTATCACTAACCTGGAATCGGTGATAAGGAGTGTGTATAAATGGATGAGATCTTCAAAAAATGATAAGAACTTCAAAGAGAGGAAGGTTGCTGATACTCTAAATCTTGAAATAATGAAGGACTGGAATGTTTTGTTTGAAAAGAGGGAAGGAATATGGCAGAGGAAAAGCTGCCGCAATGATTGGGGAAAATTTCTCCTAGGGTTTACCAACCATGTGTATTTATACACCCCCATGTGCGCCCTACTAGAGTGTGCGGTCCATTAAAGGCCCATTTCCAAGAAGTGTGCGACTAAATTAATCGCACACACACATATATATGTGGTGTGCGGTGGACCCTCCCACTCACACATTCAAATGTTCACATTCAAATGTTCACACTCAACAAAAAGGAGTGTGCGGTCCTTAGTGGGCCTGGGTGTGTGAGGATGGAGTGGTGTGCGGCTTAGTTAAAATTGTTCAAATGGGGTCGCACACTTGAAGTGTGCGACTGGTTTGGTGTGTGGTTATACATGTACACATATGTTAACACATTTTTCTAACACTTAGTAACTAAATTAACATCAACACCTTAAATTATATACACATAAGCAGCCCAGATAATTTATTCATATTTATACGACTAAGCCACATATAATAAATCGCGTTCATTAACTTCGCATAATTGCAACGTACTGTAGAGCGTAACGGAAAGCTTTCGGTTATCACATTCCAAGTTGAAAGAAATTTCGTCCCGAAATTTAATGTGCAGTCACTAAGTAAGCTAGTGTAGTTAAGCGCTTCCGTGGGGTATCACATCATCCCAATGTTGGTTTGGAATTTCGCCTCGAAATTCAATAGTACCTTCAGGACTGGTTGCGTTGTTCTTAAACAATTGGAGATACTTCCGCATCATTTGGTCTTCTCGTCCCCAGGTAAACTCTGGGCCACGGCATGAGTTCCAACGAACTCGAACTATGGGTATCTTACTACGCTTGAGGGTTTTGATCTCTTGGTCCATAATCTCAACAGGTTCCTTAATGAAACAAAGATGCTCATCAATTGTAAGTTCTTTGAAAGGAATGATGAGAGTCTCATCTGACAGACACTTCTTCAGATTCGACACGTGGAAGACATTGTGTACCGCACCGAGCTCTTCAGGCAAGTTTAGTATATAGGCCACTTTACCGATTTTCCCGGTGATTTCAATAGGTCCGACATACTGCGGATTAAGTTTTCCCCGTTTGCCAAAGCGAATCACACATTTCCAAGGTGAGACTTTTAGCAAAACTCGGTCTCCAACTTGGAATTCCAAAGGTTTCCTACGCTTATCAGCGTAGCTTTTCTGACGGCCGCAGGCGGCCACCATTCGTTGTCTGATTTGGGCAATCTTTTCCATGGTATCGAGTACGAGTTCAGGGCCAGTGA
Organism: Scalesia atractyloides; assembly: GCA_947069175.1. Lineage (NCBI taxonomy): Eukaryota > Viridiplantae > Streptophyta > Magnoliopsida > Asterales > Asteraceae > Scalesia > Scalesia atractyloides. The sequence continues at coordinate 72,037,592 of CAMTDV010000005.1, read as the reverse complement.
TTTGGCTATCGCCAACTTCGGCCCAACACAGAGGTGACCGACATTTCCGTCCGTATAACGCTTCAAATGGAGCAGCTTGAATGCTAGTGTGGTAACTGTTGTTATAAGAAAATTCTACTAGAGGCAAGTGGCGTTCCCAGCTATTGCCAAAATCGATAACACATGCTCGCAGCATGTCTTCAAGAGTTTGGATGGTACGCTTGTTTTGACCATCTGTTTGCGGGTGGTATGAAGTGCTCATGTCTAGACGTGAGCTGAAGGATTTGTGCATAGCTTGCCATAAATCAGATGTGAAACGTGGGCCACGATCAGAGATAATAGAGGTTGGCATTCTGTGCCTAGCAACTACTTCCTTCAAGTATATGCTTGCAAGTTTCGAAAACTTGTCAGTTTCTTTGATCGTGAGAAAATGTGCAGATTTAGTAAAGCGATCAACGATTACCCAAATGGTGTCGTTTTCGCCTTGAGATCTGGTCAAACCGGTGACGAAATCCATAGAGATTTGTTCCCATTTCCACGTTGCTAATTCCGGTTGTTGCAGTAGGCCTGACGGCTTCTGATATTCGATCTTGACCCTAGCGCAGGTCAAGCACTTGCTAACGTACTTCGTGATGATCCCTTTCATGTTAGGCCACCAATACAAAGCCTTGAGATCGTGATACATCTTGTCGGAACCAGGATGTATCGAGTAGCGAGACTTGTGTGCTTTGTTAGGAAAATTTATGTATGAATGTAAAGTATTGAAGAAAAATGAAGAAAAGAATCTGATCAGATCTGATGAAGAAGAAGTTAAAGGATCAAGTCAACAGAAGATACATGATCATAGGCCATAAGAAGAAGCATCTGAATCGGATCTGATAAGAATATCTTTGTCTAAGTGTTCGAAGAATGGATCAGAAGCGTCTGATCAAATCTGATGAAACCTTATCAGATTCTGATCAGAAGTCATCAGGATGACCAATCATAGTGTCCACTTGCATTTAAAGATAAGATAATACGGTTGAAGGACATTTATGACACAAGTGGAAGTGGTAAGCATGACGAATGAAATGGTCTTCCACGATAAACACTTGCATGAATAAACAATTGTTTATTCATGCCAATTGGTCTCTATAAATAGAATCACCAACACCAGAGATCAATGGACCTGAGCATTGCAAGTATTACATCTTACATACTCCATTGCCCTTCACTTCCACAGAATTCTTTATTATTGTTTTGTATTAGAAAATAACTTTTTCAATCATCTTTTGTAACCTTTCAAAAGTGATATAAACTTGAAAATTAAGTACTTCTATTTCTTACAAGTTGATTTCTAATTACTCACATTATTTTCATATAAAGTTAAAATCAGCTTGCCATTTTAAATCAAAGCATTGTTATCTGGGATCAACAATTGGTATCAGAGCAGATTGAATAAAACACTTTCAAATCGATCACCTGCTCAAGTATCTTTGTTTATACTCTGTTTTTTTTAAACTTTGATCAAAAATGGCAAACTTTCAGTCATGGAACAGTGCTTTCAACATGGGTTCTATGTCAAAGCCTCCGACATTAGTCAGAGAGGAGTACCTCCAATGGAAAATCAGGATGATCAATTTCCTAAATGGACATGATCGAGCTCTGTTTCAATCCATTGTGTGTGGCCCACATATACTGTGTGTTGAAATACCAGGTGTTTACTCACCAGAAATCCATGCCTCTTGGGCTCCCAAACTAGAGAAAAACTGGAGCCCAGAAGACAAGAAACTGGTAGAAACAGATGAAAGGGCCAAATCACTTCTGATTATGGCACTTCCAAATGACATATTTTCGTATGTAGATGCATGTTCACCTGCAAAAGAAATATGGGATCAACTTGAAAATATTTTTGAAGGAGGAGACAAAATGAAAAGAAACATGAGAACAAATCATGTCTCTGCTTATGAAAGGTTTAAATGTTCACCAAATGAAACACTCACAGATGCTTGCAACAGATTAACAAAAATTTTAAATGAACTAAAAAAAGCATGGAGTTGAAAAAACCAAAGCTGAAAGAAATGTAAAATTTCTTGATGCTCTACCAAGAGAATGGCAAAATCTTGCCATGACCATAGCCTCTACACTAGAGCTAGGAAATCTGAACCTACATGATCTATATAACATTTTACTCCCAAGAGAGCAGCAAATCATTAAAAACTCAAAACAGTATGGTGGACCTATAGGCTTAATATCAAACTCACAAAGATCAACCACACCTGATCCACAACCCTCTAACTCACATAAACAGTTTTAGCATCAGAAAAATCTGAAAATCAATCAGATTTTTCTGCATTTGCTGAAGCAATAGCTTTGCTCGCCAAAACTTTTGAGCAAAGAATGAAGGGAGGAAGTCCTAGAACTCAGAGAAGTGATAAAGGAAAGATGGAAGCTAGATCCAAGGAGAGAAGAGCAGAAAGCAAGTCAGAAGTAGTGTGCTATAGATGCAAACAAAAGGGTCATTATGCATCAGAATGCAAGAACAAGAAGCTAAAAGATCCAGCCTACTATGAAAAGAAACTAGAAGAAGACAAGAAACAACAACAATAAGTCAGCCTGATTGCAGGAACAGATACCTGGATGACTGATGAATCATCAGATAATGACCAGGAAGAAATGGCCAACTTTGGCCTTATGGCAAAACTTGATGAAGAAACAACAGAAATCAATGACCATCATGTGCAGCAAATTTGGTACTGCGATTCAGGAAGCTCCAAGCACATGACTGGGGACAGGAGCTTACTTAGCAACTATGTAGAAAAGCTAGGTAAATTCATAAATTTTGGTAATAGAGTCAAGGGTAGAGTAAAAGGTTACGGAAGCATAACATATGGTACAATAACAATTGAGAGAGTGGCACATGTAGAAGGTTTAAAATATAATCGTCTAAGTTGTGGTAAATTTTGTGATAAAGGTTTCAAGGTAACATTTTTACATGACACTTGCTTATTAATAGGTCTTGAAGATGATAAAATTTATATTAGAAGAAAAAGAATAAGAAAATCAATCTATTTCTTTGACTTCGATAACAAAGTTGAAGAACCTCAATTTTGTCTATTTTCAAAAGAAAATAAAGGAAATAGTTGGTTATGGCATAAAAGTCTAGCACATATAAATTTCAAAAATTTGAACAAATTAGCAAGCAAGTGTCTGGTAAAAGGATTGCCTTTTATTGCTTCAAGAAAAGACAAACTTTGTGAAGCAAGTGAGCTAGGAAAATCAAAAAGAGGCTCACACAAAACTGTGGTAGAATCTTCTATCTCTGAAAATCTTGAACTTTTACATATGGATCTTTGTGGACCAATACGCACTGAAAGTCTTTCTAGAAAGAAATACATTTTAGTCATTTGGATGACTACTCAAGGTGCACATGGGTAGAATTTTGAGGCAAAAGAGTGAAACCCCAGATCTGATCATAAATTTTGTTAAGAAATTTGAAAATCTGTTAAAATTGACTGTAAGAAAAATCAATCTGACAATGGGACAGAATTCAAAAATGCAAAACTTGAGAATTTCCTAACAGAAAAAGGAATATCTCATGATTTTTCTGCTCCCAGGACTCTTCAACAAAATGGGGTTGTTGAAAGAAGAAACAGAACTTTGGTAGAAGCCGCTAGGACAATGCTTGCATATGCCAAACTGCCAAACTATTTCTGGGCAGAAGCAGTGGCAAATGCATGCTTCACACAAAACAGAACTATCATTAACAAAAGACATCAGAAAACACATTTTCACATCATAAACAAAAGAGTACTAAGTGTCAAATTTCTACAAACTTTTGGATATTTTCAATGATTTTGATAGTTTAGAGAAATTTGACAGAAAAGCTGAAATAGGAATTTTTCTTGGATATTCTTTATCTTCAAAAGCTTATAGAGTATTTGTTTTAAATAGTAGAACAACTAGAGAAAGTTTGTATGTCTCTTTTGATGACTTATCAAAAACAGAAATTTCTGATGACATCGTAAGTTTTTCACAAAAACAAAATCCAATGAATAATGAACATCTTTTGACAGAACTAACAAATGAACTGCTTGGGTATGACTGGGAAGGAAATTATGGAAGTTTACCAGAAAACCAGTACAACTCCAACTCTGTAGAAAATGCAGAACCCACAGATGAACTACAAGGAACAACAAATCAGACATCAGACTTCACATCAGAAAATTAAGAAGAACATACGTCTAAAGACTCAAGCTCAGAACAGATGACCAGTCAGGGGGAAGCAGGAAGTTCTTCACAAAATCCATCCTCTAATCCAACAAATACTACTACAAGATGGACAAAGGGTCATTCAACAGAAAATATCATAGGAAACCCTCAAGATGGTGTTAAAATAAGATCAGCCACTGTCCATGAATGTCTTCATGCTAGTTTCTTGAGCTTAACTGAACTAAAAACAACAAATGAAGCAGTCAAAGATCCAGACTGGGTTCAAGCTATGCAAGAAGAGCTTGATCAGTTTGAAAGAAGTCAAGTGTGGAATCTAGTACCTAGACCAAGTGATAAATCAGTCATAGGGTCAAAATGGGTATTTAGAAACAAATATGGTGAACAAGGAATAATTACAAGAAACAAAACAAGATTGGTAGTAAAAGGGTACTGTCAACAAGAAGGAATTGACTATGATGAATCTTTTACACCAGTAGCAAGACTGGAGGCAGTTAGGATCTTTCTTGCTTATGCAGCTTCAAATGGCTTCAAAGTCTATCAAATGGATGTCAAGTCTGCTTTTCTGAATGGAAAGATTGATTAAGAAGTATACGTGCAGCAACCAGAGGGCTTTGTTGATCCTAAATTTCCAAAACATGTTTATAAACTAAACAAAGACTTGTGTGGGTTGAAGCAAGCTCCAAGAGCATGGTATGAAACTGTTTCAAACTTTTTGATCCAATCAGGTTTTACCAAAGGTACTATAGACACAACTCTGTTTCTCAAAACACACAAAGGGCACACTCTGTTGGTATAAATATATGTAGATGACATAATATTTGGATCAACCAATACAAATCATTGTAAAAAGTTTTAAAAAGTAATGACAAGTAACTTTGAGATGAGCATGATGGGAGAATTAAGTTTCTTTTTAGGTCTCCAGGTAAACCAAGAATCTGATGGAATATTTTTGAATCAATCAAAATATGTTAAAACTGTCACACCCCGACCCGCAGCGGAAATAAGAGTCGGGGCATAATTGGGTTATCACCAAAGCACATGACATTTACTATTATGTTTCATATTAAATAAAGTCAAAATTACATTTTCAAATATCCTAACATGTTCATTCAATACAAAGGAAATAAATCAAACATAACATTCCCAATACTAAATTATTTTATTCTTCTAATCCAGGTCCTATGTGTTCCTAGCTGCTGCTGGTTCACCTGTATCATGTGTAAAAGGGGAGTTTTTGGGTCAACATAAGTTGGCGAGTGAACCTTATTAGATAAACATTTATTAATGAATTAATGGTTAGTTTATCAATGAAAAATTGTGCATAATCATAAATGAGCAAATGTAAGTAATCAAGCAATGGCAAAAAGCAGCTACAATTATAACATACAATAACACTTGATAGCATACATGAACATACCAATATCATACGATAAATAACATAAATGAACTGTGCGATCAAGGCTCAATCAAACGGAGCCGATCGTATTGCATGTACTGAAAATTAAAATGAACTGTGCGATCAAGGCTCAATCAAACGGAGCCGATCGTATTGCATGTACTGAAAATGTAAAATGAACTGTGCGATCAAGGCTCAATCAAACGGAGCCGATCGTATGTGGGCACGCCAGGTTCAACCGCATAATAAAATGGGGAACATGCTCAACGCTCATAAATGGGGAGCGGCGGCCTATGAAATTGCATGTACTGAATAATAAATTGCATCCAATAATAACTACTTAACAGCAACAAACAGAATACACAAGTTCATGATATGATGTATGCACAATGGTTTAGTAATAATATATATATATACAAAGACACATGATACACCCCAAAACGTGATTAAAACGGGGAATTTGTAAGATTCACTCACATTGGGTGCGTTGGATTGGAGATGGTGAGATGCGCACGATTTAGATGAGCGGATCAACGAGAAATACTAACCTAAATAATAATGGAAAAATATAATAAATGGATGGATTTTATTAATGATTTTAATGAAATTTTTAGATATATTTTTGTGAGTTTATAGCTATTTTCTATCTTTAAAAATGTTATTTTTAAGTACTTTTAATTGGTTTTTAAATTAAATTAAATAAATAAAAATATAAAAAAAATATTATTTTTTTAGCGTTGACCGTTGACCGTTGACCGGTTCGGTCAGCGAATTGATCTGCGCCGGGTGAGATTCGAACCGGCGACCTCCCGTTCGCGTGCACGTAGCTCTACCAACTGAGCTACGTGTCTAACCCGAAATATTCTTGTTTTTATTTATATTTAAACACTTATTCGATTTAACCGAATTTCCTTTATTTGCAAAAACATTTTAATTCAATCGGACCGGTGCTCGTGACGAGTTTCGAACGCGCGACGTGTAGTTCATGTTGCACACAGTCCACCGCTGGACTGTGTGTCTAACCTGGTTAATATCTCGGTTTTTATTAAACTTAACAACTAACCGGGTTATCCCGGTTTAGTTTTTAAACAAAAAGGCGCGTTATAATATAAGGTGTGCGTATAGCAAGAATCAAACTCGGGACGTGTGTGTGAAATTTGCACACAATCCACCGCTGGACTGTGTGTCTAACCCGTTTAAAATACCGTTTTTATTTAATCTTATCTTATATTGTGTCTTCATCTTCTTCGTCGATTTACACAGACAATATATTCTGACTTGTTATGATTGATTTATGACTTATACGCTTTTCAGACATTATCAGTAATCTAAAAGTAGAGAATGGAGAGAGTTTATGGAAGAGGATATACCGATTGATGTTGTTCACAGAATTCCGGCGGAGGTTCGTCGGTACTGAAAGTGAACTCCGGCTGTTGAAACCAATTAACAGCGTTGATCGATTATTTATGAAGTTGAGTCACTTAAACAAGGTTTAAAAGAAGTTTAGGATATCATACCAGTTCAGAGTGTGATTCCGGCAGTTTCAGAAGTTTTCCGGCGAAGATAAGATTTTCGATAAACGCTGACTAGGATTGATTCTGATGGTGGAGTTGTGTTAGAGACTGATTAATCACATGATTTAAACAGAAAGAGTCGGAGGAAATACCGTGAGGATGTGAGTCCCGGTTTTCCGGTGACTTGCAGAAATTTTCCGGCGAACTGATTCAGATGATCTGGTGGTCCAAAAATGCGACGAAATTGAAATTGAGTATTGATATGATAGCTCTGAATCGCGAGAATGGTCTGAAGCTTGAGTTATTCAGGACTTTGATGAACTTTCGGTTTCAAAAACCGAAAATGATGAAACTTTAAGTTCAATCAATTCTAACTTGATTAGAAACCGTCATACATCGGTTATAAGCTGAACATGTGAATTAAACAACGATTTGACAATTGGTTTGCCGATTACCGTTTCTCAGATGGCGCCATCGGTTAAACTGATTTTGTGTATAAATTTCATTTGTGTTCCTAGAGTTAACAGAAAACACATTGTGGCGGAGTGGTCTGGGAAGTGAGTGTTAAGTTGTTTGAAGTATTTCTTGGCTGACCCGGGTTCGAGTCCCGGCAGCTTCAAATATTTTTTATTTATTTTATTTTAACTTTTTATCAAATATAATTTTTATAGTTTAGTTTATTTATTAATTATGTATCGTTTTAACTCAAAATAATCATAAATATTTAATGCAACTTTTATAACTTGGTACTTGATTACAAAACGGAGCGGGTTTTGAAGACCTGATTTTTACAAATGTTACAGTATCCCCTACTTTTAGGAATTTCGTCCCGAAATTTAAGTAGTAGGAAAAAGATGCGGGTATTTTTCACGCATTGAGTCCTCACGTTCCCAAGTAAACTCAGGTCCCCGTTTCGACTCCCAGCGTACCCTAACAATTGGAATGCAACTTCGACAAAGACGCTTCTCCCCGTAGTCCATGATCTCCACTGGTCTTTCAATAAAAAGCATGGATTTATCAATCTGAATATCTTCCAGCGGAATATGGAGATTCTCATCAGCGAGGCACTTCTTCAAGTTCGACACGTGGAATGTGGGATGAATCCTGTTGAGTTCTTCTGGTAAGTCAAGCTTGTATGCTACAGGACCTACTCTTTCGAGTATCTTGAAAGGTCCTACTTAACGTGGTGCTAGCTTCCCCTTTTGACCAAAACGAACTACTCCCTTCCACGGTGATACTTTTAAAAGCACATGATCACCAATGTTAAACTCTAAGGGCTTCCGTCGTTTATCTGCATAACTCTTTTGACGACTTTGAGCCGCTAGAAGATTGTTTCGAATTTGATGGATCTTATCTGTGGTTTCTTGGATCAATTCTGGACCAGTAATTTGTGCTTCCCCAATTTCGTGCCAACATACAGGAGATCGGCACTTACGACCATATAAGGCTTCAAAATGTGCCATGCCGATGCTCGAATGATAGCTGTTGTTGTACGAGAATTCAACTAATGGTAGGTGGGCGTCCCAATTTCCCTTGAAGTCTATTACACATGCTCTAAGCATATCCTCAAGAGTTTGAATGGTGCGCTCAGACTGTCCATCAGTTTGAGGATGATAGGCGGTACTGAGATCTAATTGTGTGCCCATAGCGGATTGTACTGCTTGCCATGTACGTGAGGTGAAACGACCATCACGATTAGAAATAATACTTAATGGTACCCCATGCCGGCTCACGATTTCGTTGATATAAATACGTGCAAGCTTTTCGTTCTTGAAATCTTCACGGATAGGAATAAAGTGAGCTGATTTTGTAAGTCGGTCTATAATCACCCATATAGTGTCATACCCACCAGAAGTGCGAGGTAACCCGGTAATGAAATCCATGGTTATATTTTCCCACTTCCATACAGGTATTTCCGGTTGGACTAGAAGTCCTGAGGGTCTTTGGTGTTCAGCCTTCACCTTGGAACATGTGAGACACTTGGAAACAAAAACGGCAATATCCTTCTTCATTCCAGGCCACCAATAGGTGTATCGTAGGTCTTGATACATCTTATCGGCTCCTGGGTGTATAGAATATCGCTTTTTGTGGGCTTCATTCATAAGAGTTTCACGAAGATTGTTGTGGTTAGGGATCCAGATACGATCTAGGTAATACAGAATACCGTCTGATTTAGTTTCAAGTTTTAGCTCGGCTCCACAGGACATCTCCTTTCGTACATCTTCTTCTGTTATTGAAACGTGTTGAGCTTCTCGAATTTGACCTTTAATGTCGGTTATAATTTGCGAACATAGAATATGAATGGAGTTCGCATAACCCTTTCGACTAAGAGCATCAGCCACCACATTTGCTTTGCCAGGGTGGTATCTAATTTCACAGTCGTAATCATTCAGAAGTTCGACCCATCTTCGTTGCCTCATATTTAACTCTTTTTGATTGAAGATATGTTGAAAACTCTTGTGGTCAGTGTATATTTCACACTTGGTACCATAGAGATAATGTCTCCATATCTTAAGAGCGAATACAACGGCTCCAAGTTCTAGATCATGAGTGGTGTAGTTCTTTTCATGCGTCTTGAGTTGTCTCGAGGCATAAGCTATGACTTTTCCTCTTTGCATGAGAACGCAACCTAATCCTTGCCCTGACGCGTCGCAATAAACTACGAAATCATCACAACCTTCAGGAAGAGTGAGGATTGGTGCATCACAAAGTTTTTGTTTAAGAGTTTGAAAAGCTTCTTCTTGCTTGGGTCCCCATACGAAAGGTTTTCCCTTATGAGTTAAAGCCGTGAGTGGTACAGCAATACGAGAGAAATTTGAAATGAACCGACGATAATAGCCAGCTAGTCTAAGAAAAGATCTTACTTCAGTTGGTGTACGTGGAGTTTGCCATTCTTGAACTGCCTTGATCTTTGAAGGGTCAACATGTATTCCTTTGTCATTGACTACATGCCCGAGGAATTGCACCTCTTTCAACCAGAATTCACATTTAGAGAACTTGGCATAAAGCTTTTCCTTTTCTAGAAGTGCAAGAACGAGTCGAAGATGACGCTCATGATCAGCTTTAGATTTTGAATAAATAAGAATATCGTCCATGAAGACTATAACAAATCGATCAAGATAAGGTTTGCAGACTCTGTTCATTAGGTCCATGAAAACAGCTGGTGCGTTGGTTAATCCAAACGGCATAACCATGAATTCATAGTGGCCATAACGAGTTCGAAAAGCAGTTTTAGGGACGTCTTCTTCATGCACTCTAAGTTGATGATAGCCAGACCGAAGATCGATTTTTGAAAAGCAGCTGGCACCTTGTAGTTGGTTAAGAAGATCATCAATGCGAGGTAAGGGATAGCGATTTTTGATGGTTAACTTGTTGAGCTCTTTGTAGTCGATGCACATACGAAAAGATCCATCTTTCTTCTTTACAAAAAGAACAGGTGCACCCCAAGGCAACGAGCTAGGACGTGTGAATCCCTTGTCAATCAACTCTTGCAATTGACTGGCTAACTCTTGCATTTCAGAGGGGGCTAACCTATATGGAGACTTTGCAACTGGTGTAGCACCAGGTATAAGATCAATACGGAATTCGACATCTCTGATTGGAGGAAGTCCTGAAATGTCGTCAGGAAAAACTTGTGGAAAGTCTTTAACTACAGGAATATCTTCAAGTTTCTTCTCTGTGGTCCCCTTCTTGATGATATGGGCTAAAAACGCGACATAATTCTTGCGAAGATATTTTTGAGCTTGAAGACAAGACATTAAGCTAAGCCATTTCGACGAGGTTTCTCCAATGATTCGAAGAGTCTGACCGTTTGAAAGAGGAATACGAATAAATTTTTCACCACATACAACTTCCGCCTGATGTTGACTGCGCCAATCCATACCGATTATGATGTCGAAACTTCCCAGCTTCATAGGAATAAGGTCGACTGAGAAATCGTGGTCGTTTAAGGTGAGTGTACAGTTGCGTAATATAGAGTCTAATGAAACTGGTTTCCCGTCCGCAACTTCTACCGTTATGGATTCCGCGAGCTTATCCCGATTTTTGCTTAAGATAGGTTCAAATTCTAATGACATAAAACTTCTATCCGCACCAGTATCAAATAACATAGAGGCATATCTACCATTTATAAGGAACGTACCGTTGACCACATTGCCGTCAGCTCTGGCCTGGTTCGCGTTAATATTGAAAGCTCTTCCTCTTGCAGGTGGAGGAGCTTGGTTCGCTTGATTCACTGGGTTGGCTTGGGCCTGAGCATGAATAATATTAACCAGCCTTGGACATGTGTTTCTGAAATGACTTGGGTCGCCGCAATTGAAACAAGCCCGTATAGGTTGGCCCATAGGATAATTGGGTTGATAGTATGTTTGGGCTAAATGTTGGGTGGGTGGAAATGGTAGTTGTTGTTGTGCTTGACCCATTAACTGTTGATGGGTTTGGGTTAAAGGTTGGTGGCGGTTTGTTCGTTGAGGCATGCGGCAGTTTTGAACAGTATGTCCTGCGCGACCGCAGCCGGTGCAGTATTGGCAAGGATGATCAGGGGAATGGTGATACTGACAACGATTACATTTTGGTAACGGGCCTGTGTAGGGTCTTCTGTATGGTGCGGGTGGAGGAGTGACTTGGGTTATGGGTGCAGCAGGAATAGGGGTGTTGGTTTGGGTAACAGCAAAATTTCTGGTGTTACGCTTCCTCTTGTTAGCAAACTTAGAGGAAGGAATGGGGTGGTTTGAAGTTTGTCCCTCAACAGGGGCTTTCTTCTTCTCTTCTTTGAACTTCCCGTTGCGAATTCGGTTTTCGGTCAGTTCAGTTGCTAACTCCATAGCCGCTTCAAGTGTTACTGGTGAAACACTAAAAACTGAATCTTGGATTTTCGAGGGAAGTCCTCGAATATAATGCTCGATCAGACGATAGGTTGGAGTGAATAAATTTGGAACCATTTGGTTCAACTCCAAGAACCTCTTGTTGTAGGTAGTGTGATCACCCTCCTTTTGCTTTAAGGCATGAAATTCATCCTCCAATTTCTTAATTTCACTTCTAGGACAGAAACGCCTAGTCATGATTTCCCTTAACTCTTCCCAAGTTAAGGCCATCGCATCTTCAGTTCCCCTCTTCCCTTTCTCAGTATTCCACCAAGTGAGAGCTACACCAAGTAGTCTCCCGGTGGCGTAACGAACCTTGCGATCCTCAGGACAATCGCAGTTTAGGAAGGTGTTCTCCATCTCCTCGAACCAATGTAGGAGAGCAGTGACACCCTCGGTCCCTTCAAATTTAGGAGGATCACAGGACTTAAAATGTTTGAAAGAGCACTTGTTGGTAGGAGGGTTGTCGATGTTCTGGTCCTGTTGTTGGGGAGAGTTAGTAGGATTCTTCTAATTATTTTATTCTTCTAATCCAGGTCCTATGTGTTCCCAGCTAAATTATTTTATTCTTCTAATCCACTTCATTCAATACAAAGGAAATAAATCAAACATAACAATCCCAATACTAAATTATTTTATTCTTCTAATCCAGGTCCTATGTGTTCCTAGCTGCTGCTGGTTCACCTGTATCATGTGTAAAAGGGGAGTTTTTGGGTCAACATAAGTTGGCGAGTGAACCTTATTAGATAAACATTTATTAATGAATTAATGGTTAGTTTATCAATGAAAAATTGTGCATAATCATAAATGAGCAATGTAAGTAATCAAGCAATGGCAAAAAGCAGCTACAATTATAACATACAATAACACTTGATAGCATACATGAACATACCAATATCATACGATAAATAACATAAATGAACTGTGCGATCAAGGCTCAATCAAACGGAGCCGATCGTATTGCATGTACTGAAAATGTAAAATGAACTGTGCGATCAAGGCTCAATCAAACGGAGCCGATCGTACGCCAGGTTCAACCGCATAATAAAATGGGGAACATGCTCAACGCTCATAAATGGGGAGCGGCGGCCTATGAAATTGCATGTACTGAATAATAAATTGCATCCAATAATAACTACTTAACAGCAACAAACAGAATACACAAGTTCATGATATGATGTATGCACAATGGTTTAGTAATAATATATATATACAAAGACACATGATACACCCCAAAACGTGATTAAAACGGGGAATTTGTAAGATTCACTCACATTGAGTGCGTTGGATTGGAGATGGTGAGATGCGCACGATTTAGATGAGCGGATCAACGAGGAATACTAACCTAAATAATAATGGAAAAATATAATAAATGGATGGATTTTATTAAGGATTTTAATGAAATTTTTAGATATATTTTTGTGAGTTTATAGCTATTTTCTATCTTTAAAAATGTTATTTTTAAGTATTTTTAATTGATTTTTAAATTAAATTAAATAAATAAAAATATAAAAAAAATATTATTTTTTTAGCGTTGACCGTTGACCGTTGACCGGTTCGGTCAGCGAATTGATCTGCGCCGGGTGAGATTCGAACCGGCGACCTCCCGTTCGCGTGCACGTAGCTCTACCAACTGAGCTACGTGTCTAACCCGAAATATTCTTGTTTTTATTTATATTTAAACACTTATTCGATTTAACCGAATTTCCTTTATTTGCAAAAAAACATTTTAATTCAATCGGACCGGTGCTCGTGACGAGTTTCGAACGCGCGACGTGTAGTTCATGTTGCACACAGTCCACCGCTGGACTGTGTGTCTAACCTGGTTAATATCTCGGTTTTTATTAAACTTAACAACTAACCGGGTTATCCCGGTTTAGTTTTTAAACAAAAAGGCGCGTTATAATATAAGGTGTGCGTATAGCAAGAATCGAACTCGGGACGTGTGTGTGAAATTTGCACACAATCCACCGCTGGACTGTGTGTCTAACCCGTTTAAAATACCGTTTTTATTTAATCTTATCTTATATTGTGTCTTCATCTTCTTCGTCGATTTACACAGACAATATATTCTGACTTGTTATGATTGATTTATGACTTATACGCTTTTCAGACATTATCAGTAATCTAAAAGTAGAGAACGGAGAGAGTTTAAGGAAGAGGATATACCGATTGATGTTGTTCACAGAATTCCGGCGGAGGTTCGTCGGTACTGAAAGTGAACTCCGGCTGTTGAAACCAATTAACAGCGTTGATCGATTATTTATGAAGTTGAGTCACTTAAACAAGGTTTAAAAGAAGTTTAGGATATCATACCAGTTCAGAGTGTGATTCCGGCAGTTTCAGAAGTTTTCCGGCGAAGATAAGATTTTCGATAAACGCTGACTAGGATTGATTCTGATGGTGGAGTTGTGTTAGAGACTGATTAATCACATGATTTAAACAGAAAGAGTCGGAGGAAATACCGTGAGGATGTGAGTCCCGGTTTTCCGGTGACTTGCAGAAATTTTCCGGCGAACTGATTCAGATGATCTGGTGGTCCAAAAATGCGACGAAATTGAAATTGAGTATTGATATGATAGATCTGAATCGCGAGAATGGTCTGAAGCTTGAGTTATTCAGGACTTTGATGAACTTTCGGTTTCAAAAACCGAAAATGATGAAACTTTAAGTTCAATCAATTCTAACTTGATTAGAAACCGTCATACATCGGTTATAAGCTGAACATGTGAATTAAACAACGATTTGACGATTGGTTTGCCGATTACCGTTTCTCAGATGGCGCCACGGTTAAACTGATTTTGTGTATAAATTTCATTTGTGTTCCTAGAGTTAACAGAAAACACATTGTGGCGGAGTGGTCTGGGAAGTGAGTGTTAAGTTGTTTGAAGTATTTCTTGGCTGACCCGGGTTCGAGTCCCGGCAGCTTCAAATATTTTTTATTTATTTTATTTTAACTTTTTATCAAATATAATTTTTATAGTTTAGTTTATTTATTAATTATGTATCGTTTTAACTCAAAATAATCATAAATATTTAATGCAACTTTTATAACTTGGTACTTGATTACAAAACGGAGCGGGTTTTGAAGACCCGATTTTTACAAATGTTACAAAAACCATTTTGAAAAAATATTCATTAGAAAATTGCTCATCATCAAAAACTCCAATGGCCACAGGAAATAAGTTAGATTCTGATCCTGATGGTGCAAATGTAGATCTTAAAACCACAGAGGGATGATTGGATCACTCTTATATCTAATAGCCAGTAGACCTGACAAAATGTTTTCAACATGCTTTCTAGCTAGATATCAGTGTAATCCCAAACAAACTCACTTAAAGGCAGTAAAAAGGGTTTTTAAATATCTAAAAGGCACATCTGACCATGACTGATGGTACCCTAAGGGGACTAGTTTAGACCTAATTGCATGTTCAGATGCAGATCATGCGGGTTGTAAACTGGACAGAAAAAGCACATTCGATGCTTGTTAGATGCTAGGAGAAAAGCTAGTATGTTGAGCAAGCAAGAAACAAAATTGTGTTTCCACCTCTACAGCTGAAGCAGAATAAGTAGCAACAACAAGTTTTTGTTCACAAGTTTTGTGGATGCAAACACAACTCAAGGATTATGGAGTGAATCTAACAAAGACACCAATTTTGTGTGATTCCAACAGTGCAATAGCTATAACTTCAAATCTTGTTCACAACTCAAGAACCAAGCACATTGATGTCAGGTATCATTTCATAAAAGATCATGTGGAAAAAGGAAACATTGAAATGTATTTTGTTCCAACAGAAAACCAGTTTGCTAATATTTTTACAAAACCATTGGATGAGAAAAGACATAATTATCTGATCAGCAAATTGGGAATGATAAATAGAGATACAATGAAATAAGTCTATCCACAAACTTTTCTGATGAAACTAAACAAGAGTTTGATAATTGAAAAGTTTCTATTGAATATATCAGAAATGTGATAATCTCATCAGAAATCTGATCAATCCAGCAGAAACAAAACAACTTTTCATGTGTCACCATCACATATCTTCTTTGTACCATGCATGCACACATATCCTGTACATATTTTTTAATTTTTTTGTTTTATCATAGATAACTTTTGTACAATAGTCATTTTCCACTCACTTGGGATTATCAAATACATGAGAGATGTATATCTCACAGGGATAATTCACCAAGTTCTCTTTTATTTTATTTTTATTTTTTACCCCCATCACATTAGTTTCACACGCTTACTCAGCACGGTTAAAGGAAAGGAAGGCTACACCTATCCTCTCAACAGAAAATTGAAAGACTAGGGTGCCGCCTATTCTTAAATGAGGAGGGAGAATATGGCAATTTTTAGTTCTAACAAATCTGACACCATATCTCAAAGTGGAGTAGAGCTGGTACAATTAAAGATCTTAAGCGGTGGATATATTTAAGGTATATGCTCATTGTCTTTAAATATACAAACACTTGCTTGTACAATTTCACCTGAAATTTTCTATCACTCATCTTCTTCACTTACAAACCCTAACCCTCATATTTCAAAAGCAAATTCACCATGCAAAGGATTGATGGAAACAAATTCCCTCTACCTTACTTCCAAAGGCACAATGCTAGAGTGAGAATGAATGTAGATGGACCAAGCTACGTTGGATGCTCCACAATATTGAACATGCTTTTGAGCAGTCCAATAGCTTTTGCCCTCTCCATGCACGTTCAAGTGTATCCGGAAATTCTTCAAGATTCTGGAAGTCTGCACGGCTTGTTATAGACGATGGGAGGCTAATCACTATTGCAGGGTGGGTGATGGGAGACAGGCTCATTTGTTTAAATGAGTACACTATCAGAGAAGCTCTCCAGCTGAATGATGACTGTCCTCCAACCACCTTCTGCTTTGAAGACAGGCAAACCACATTGGCTATGATAGGATACCATGACCCTCAAGGAAAAGTCCCCATATTCAAAAGCGGGTTCTTTGAACCATGGCAGTTCCTGGTAACCCAGTTTGCCTTTTGCTTTACAAGGAAAGCTTCTAGTTGGTATGAGATCACTCAGAGGTTGATGGATCCCATTCACGCATTGGTAAACCATCTCCCTTACAACTACTCCTCTTATCTGATGAATGACTTTAGAGCAAACCTCTTGGGAGCTCGTCCTTTCCTCATCTACCCAAGATCTTGATGAAGGTGATAACCTCACAACTGGACTTGGAGGAGTTCCTGCAACATATGTCCGAGCCCGGGTAGTTCCTCAGGAGGATCAACACATTGCAGCCCTCATTCCAACAGAAGAAAACACAGGGAGTGAGACATTTCTCTGGGAGATGGTGGGTATAATGTATGGGAATGAACACTTTGGGGATGAAGATTTAGTTTAAATTTTTATTGTTGTTAACTGTGTATTTTCTTTATATATAAGTATGTATACGTCTTTCTTGTTTGTTTTTTTTTTTCATTTTAGTTTAATATCTAATTGAGAGGGAACTTTTTATAAAATCGGAAATCCATGGGGAATTTCTGATGAGTTCAGTAATCCAGGGGGAATTTCTAATAAGATCTGCAATTCAGGGGGAATTTCTGATAAAATCATGGTTCAAAGAATATTTTCTGTTGAGAAACTAATGATGGGATTATTTTTTTAAGAATCTTCAAAAATTTTAGAGATAATGTAAAGAGACTTCTTTCAAAAGAATAAAAATCTTTCAAAAATGTGAAATGATGAAAATTTTCAAAGGATAATGGGAGATGAAAATATGTTGACTAACAAAAAAAATTTCAAATGTGGGAGATGAAAATATGTTGATTAACAAAAAAAATTTCAAATGCAACATCTTTTTCTTTAATTCTTCTAAGATGAATTTTCTCTGACAAAAATCTGATACATTCTGATGAAAATTTTCGAACAGATAATAGGAGATAAAAATGTGTTGATTGACAAGTTTTTTTTAATGCAACATCTTTTTTTTTCAAAGAACCACTTTGATCTCCTAAAAGAATTTTTGATAAAAATTACATATTTTCTAATAACCCAACATGAAAACAAATTTCATCAGAAAATCTGATCAATTTATCAGAAAATTTCATCAGAAACTCTCAGAAAATTTCAAATTTTGACCATCATCAATAGAAGACACTTTAAATCGATGTAAGTATCGCGGAAGAATTCTCGCTCACTCCCAATCACCTCAAAAAAAATCTGTTGACCATCTGATTATCATCCGATACATCTCAATCCATTTGATTATCATCTGATACATCTTTACAAACCAGAATTTGAATTATTGATTCAACAGAAAATCTGTTGACCATCTGTTGAACAAAATATCAACAGAAAAATTGCATTGACAAAGTCAACAGATACTTGAGCTTTTGGATTACAGAAAAGGGGGAAGAAAAGGTCAAGAAAAAGGAATATTTGGAGTGAGAGAAAATAAGTGGACCACTCTTCAAAACGTGGACCCACTTGGGCAAAAGTGAAGATTGGCGGTTTGCAGGGACCAATAGAAGAAAAGTTGAAACGGTATTTATGAAGACAAAACGATAAAGGTGTTAAATGATAACCCAAAGGTGTCAACATTAAACATAAATTCAATGGTTTAATGACACTAGTTAATCACCAATCATTCATGATCTTAAACACGTGGGACAACAAAACTTATATAAACCAACCTAGCACACAACCTCTCACCATCACCTCCAAAAGATTCAAACTTTCAAAATTCCAAGACCCTAAAAATCACAACTTTGTTTTTGCAACCTAAACCTCAAAATTCAGCATCATGTCTTCTTTTGGCTCCATGAAACTCAACATTCCAGTTGTGGAACATGAAGTTCCCCTTGTCAAGAAATCAAAATGGCTAGATACAGAGAAAAAGAACAACCTAGCTCTCAACACTGATCACGAGCAACATGATGAAAGGGTCAGGATTCTTGTAGAGTTCCTGATCAACTGTCCCATAAAAATGTTTAACAGGAGGCTATGAAGTTCCTCAACAGATCCTACAACAAAGAGTGCAAACAACAGAGAAGTCATGAACAGAGTTAATTGCACATTTGTGGGGAAATATCAGAATTACTGTTAATGAGGAAAACATTAGAAGATGGCTGGAGATTCCTGAAAAAGAAGAATATCACATTCCTCCGGTCAAAGAAGAACTCTTAGCAGTATTCAGAAACCTTGGTACAAGACACCAATTACCTTAATTAGCCAGTTCAAAAGAAAGCAACTGCCAGGATTCTGGCAAGTCTTCATGGAGATAATCAACAGATGCCTCACAGGAAAGATAGGAGGTGCTGACCAGGTAACCATTCCAATTTTGAACATCATGTATGGGCTGATAATGGGTGAAGATGTAGATTATGCCAAAGAAATCTTTTCATTACTGAAAAGTAGCATATTCACTCATAAAGGAAGAACAAACACACATCTTCCACATACAACATTCTGGTCAATATCATAACAAAAGTATTTGCTAAAAGAAACATGGAGATCCCTACTCATGATACAGTATGGAAACCAGTGGTAATGACTCCATGGACTGCTGCAGCAAGTGCTTGGGCACTTCCCAGTGATCTTTCTTCCCTACCTCTCAGTATGCTATGCTGAAGGTGATTCCCTCAGACTCACCCATCATCAAAAGGCATGAGGATTTGATCAAGCCAACAGGACCTGATGATTGTGGATCAAGAATGGTGTCCACTTCAGCTGCTGGTGACAAGAACATTATTGAGGAGTATGGAACAAATGCAGAATCTGATGAAGTTTCATCCACCAAAGATGAAGCATCTGATTCAGCTTCATTACAAGCCGGAGAAGGTCAACCACATGATACTCTTGAAAAGGTGTGTAACAACTCGAAAATTCGATTGTTATCGTTTCTTTTTGTTTTCCTGTTTACCTATCTATTGTAATTCCGAGATTCGACTTATAATAAAGTTTATGTTGATTAATTATGGTGTTGTACGTTATTATCGCATCTAATCGCTTATTGAATCGCATTGCTAATCTCATCGCATCGCAAATCGAAGTTATTTTTGTGGTTTTATGTTATTTATGTGTTATGTGTGTTTGTGGTTATGTTTACACTCGCTATCGCATCGCTTCGCACTCTCGAGTCGCTAAATCGCACTATTATATCAACTATAACGCTTAACGCTTTAATTTAACGCTTAATATAACTATTTAAGGCGAACCGAATAACCAAACGAACACTTAAAGCAAAATCGCAAACGAAACTTGGTCACCAGCCAAGTTCGGCCGAACTTGCCTACCACAAGTTCGCCCGAACTTGCCTGATAACCAAGGATCCCTTGTTTGCCATCAAGTTCGCGCGAACTTGCATATGTATATGCAAGTTCGGCCGAACTTAACCTAATACCCTTTAATATTCTTCCAAGGCA
This sequence comes from Scalesia atractyloides, assembly GCA_947069175.1. Lineage (NCBI taxonomy): Eukaryota > Viridiplantae > Streptophyta > Magnoliopsida > Asterales > Asteraceae > Scalesia > Scalesia atractyloides. The sequence goes on along the minus strand of CAMTDV010000005.1, from coordinate 72,017,224 downwards.
CGAACTTGTCATGGAAACATGCAAGTTCGGCCGAACTTGTCTCCCTCAGCTCCCTCTCCTATAAATACTCAGCTCATTCCTCTCATTTGCACTTGCTGACCAAGTTCGCTCAGAGCTCCCTCATCCCAAATCTCTCGTGTTCTAAGTAAGAAACGACCCGATTTCGACTACAACAACGTTTATCAATCAACCAACAAAGGTTTACAACGATTTTGCACAAGGATCTACCTTTGTTTTCATCAAAAACCCATTCTTTTACAAAATCTTCATCTTTTTCTTCAAAACTTCTATTTTTAGCTTAGATCTACACAATACGAGTTCGTTTGGTGTTAGCAGAGGCTTCCCAAACACGAGATCTGCAAGATCTCGGCTTGAAGTTCTAGATCTGAGAAAAACCTTTGATAAATATCGATTTTGACACAAAATACGGACTTTTGAGGATGTTTTGTTCATTTTCTGATATGAAACGAACCATCTATCATTCAAGATCCCAGATCTGGAAGCACAAGGACGTTTATGTTGGTTTACACAAGCCGGACTAATCTGAACGAACCTCGAGTTCGCCCGGATTAGCCCACGCTTTTGTAAAACGACTAAAACAACTCTAAAAGACCTCTTTTACCTAAGTTTGCTCAGTAGGGATGAACACTCGATTTTCCTCAGCAAACGACGCGAAAACGCAAGATTTTGGACCCGAAAACATCAAGTTCGCTCGAGAATCACCAGCTCACCAGGTCAAGTTCGACCGAACTTGTACCCATTTGGGTCAAGTTCGACCGAACTTGAGTGTTTCTTCACAAAAATTCTTGCAAGTTCGCCCGGACTTGCCTGGTTTCTTAGGAAACCATACAAGTTCGACCGAACATGCCTTGTCAGTAAGGTTTTCCTACAAGTTTGCCCGAACTTGACAAGTTTCTTAGGAAACTCATCAAGTTCGACCGAACTTGGCTATAAACTCACTAAGTTCATACAAGTTCGCTCGAACTTGTGTGTTTACACACAAGTTCGCCCGGACTTGGCTACTGCCCAACCAAGACTTAACCGTTTCAGCTTTTTGGAGACTGATGTACTTCTGTTCGCGTACGCAGGCTGATCCGGCGCTCTTCTCGACTCTTCTCAGATCCCTAATCTTACCTAAAACGCACCCACAGTGAGTATACTTGACCCATTTTCGCTTTAACGCACTTTTTGGGTGTTACATACGTTCCTATATCAAAATCACTTCACAAATCAAATTGTTTATCACACACAAATAATCTGATTATATATGCTCAATACGTGATACTAGAGACATGTGACTAGGACTTATTTTCGTTAACTTGCCTCCTTAGCTAGTATGGTACTATAGTGTGGCTTACACCCGACGGGGTCTAGTTAGGATGGACGTGCAAGCCTTCTCACGGTAGTTAGCATGAGAAATGAGCCTATGTTATGTTAAGTGTTTTGGTGTATCGTGATATGTAATTAGATTGTTTCGCAAACGCTTTCTCGACTATATATTCAAACTCGTATGCTCACATTTACTTAATTGTATTGACTTGTATTTTAACGTATGTGACAGGTTGAGGATTTATAGCTTGGATGCCTTGGATGTTGCATGCGTAGTTTAGTTTGTTTTAGAACGGTTGTAATAAAATCTAGGGGAGATCGAATTGGATTGTGTTTAAGAGATTTTGTTGGTAAGTAATGGTTATTTTGAAGGTTTATGAGTTTGATAGTATGGGATATTAAATGTTGATGTTTATCTTTGAAATGGCCGTTATGGAAATTCTCTTGATCAACCTGATTCGCCTAGTGCACTACCCCGATGATTCCGCCATCGGTCGGGGTGTGACAAGGTGCACACCTTGAATTAAACACTGATCTTAACTTTACAAAACCAACTTCTGATGAAACCTCATCGGAATCTGTTGAGGGTGATTTTGAAATAAGAACAAGGGTACCTGATGTTGAAGCCCAATTGGGTATGGCACTAAGTATCAACTCCGAATCTTATAAGGAGGAGGTTGAAACTGCAACAAGTGGAGAACATCCACTTGATCAGAGACAAGTATTAGATACTTTGTGTTATCCTAGAACTCGAGGAGAACATTCTGAAAGGATTGTTCAAGGAATTGAGGAAATCCAGGAAATGCCTGTGATGCATGATTTTGGTAGGAAATCTATAGATTGGTCTTTTGATCAAGACATAGGAACTCCTAAAACAGCAAGAAATGTGTTTTCTGCTGGTATGTTAGTAGGAACATCTGTTGTTCCAATTGACCCAATTACAACTTATTTTGAATCAACATTGAAGAAAGCAATGGAGAAGGTGATGAATCCAAGAGAAAACGTCTCCACTTGAAGAAAAGCTGGATCTTCTGTTGAATGAAATGAAGCAAGAGAAATCTGATATCAGAAATCTGTCAGATTCTATTGAAGTCATCAGAAAGCAATCATAAGTAAATACATACAAGCTAAACAAATTGCAAGAACCCCCAGTTGCCTCTCAAGATGTATAGGAGATTTCCCATGAGGAAACTAGCTGATGAGATTAGAGCTATGAAGGATGAGATTGTGAAAACAAAAGAAAGTGTTGAATCAAGTACTGCAGCACAGAATCTATCAACAGTTGCAGAAAACTTTACAAAAATGGAGGAAAGGCTGAAAGAAGTTGAGAAGAACAACAATCTGATGGTACATTTACTAAAAGAACAAATACAGAACTGGAACAGAAGCAAAACAGAATTACAGGGGCAGATGGCAAGCATTAAAGAAGAAAGTGCTTCCAACACAAAGCTGATTGAAGATGAGGATTTATTAAAAAGACTTTGTGTCAACATTGCACAAGTAACCAATGCCAGCTTGCCAGATCTGTTGAAACAGATTCCAGAAAAAAGAAAGGTGCCTGGCACAACCCAGAAGGATGCATCTAAGCAAACTACAACTGCATCAACAAAATCTCTGTTTAGAAAACCAGCTCCTATACCAACCAGACCAAAAACCTGAACTGGACCTTCACAAAGAACAATGGGTCCTCCTCCTCCACCTTATCTTACCTCTACCTTTAAAGAAACAGCCATAGTCTTACATCCTTCAACATAAACTCAATCATCACCACAATCAGCACCAACTCAATCAAAACCAATTCAACCACCACCACAACAATCTCAAACAAAAACAGAACCATCATTGAGGATAAGAGCTCAACAAAGAAACTTAGTCTTCATCCAGAGACAATAAGAAAGGAAAAGAAACTGCTGAACCTACTCTTTCAAGCCAAACCGAATTCAGCAAACAATGTATTTCTGGAGAGAAAAGAAAATGGGAAGAAAATGGTTATACTTCCTCAAAGAAGCCTACTATGATTCCAACGGAAAATCCAAACATAACCAGGATCATACAGGTTGTGGATGATCATGAAATACCTTTCCAGAGGTTGCTTTAAAAGAATATTATAGAAAAGATGATGAACCTCTTCCTAGCAAAATGGACCCTTTCATCAGAAATGCCCTACAATGAGAACCAGCAACAAGAAGGGTGTCTCTGGAGGAAATACAAAAATCCCATCAAGAGTGTACACATCACAGACAATTTAGTCTAGACTCCTCTTAAAGGTGAGTATGTGTATCGCATCAGAAGAGAAGATGGTGAGGTACAAAAGGTCCTTGATAGTCAAATAATGGAATGTCTTCATCCACTGGATATAGCAAGCTAAGAAGAATGTATGCACTGGAATCACCAAGAAGAAGAGAAAACAGAAGGCACTAGAGCTTCAAAATGAGAAGAGTGGCAACCAAAATATGCCATGCATACTTTGACTTATTTCTTCGTTACAAGTATATAGTTAATGGCAAACTCTGATCACTGCTCCAAACACTGAAATCCCTGAAGAAATAAAAGATGCCAGAATAGGTAGCATTGTTGAAGCACCTGAGCTAGCAGTAATATATAAAGACGAAGAGGGAAGGAAAATGTTCAGATTCAATGAAATATGTAAGCTTTCAAACAGAACTTTGACTTACATCAAGGAGATCATGAGGAAAAAGCAGGAGCAGAAGAAAGATAAGAAAAGAGAGCCCTTGGTGAAACAGATTAAGGCTTCATTGATGACTGGATTGAAGATAGAGAGTACGTGAAAGCCATGTATAAGGAGTGCAAACAACCAATCCCTCAGAAGTGGAAGCCGAGCATGAAAATTTTTACTATTGAATCTACTAAGACAATGATTGCTATGGTTATGTTTGAACATTTTTTTTTGATTGTTTAGTTGAAAAACTGTTTAATAGTTGTCTCTATTTGCATTTCTAAGTGTATGTTGGATGCATTTTTCAAGTTGTATGTTCTTCATTTTACTTACAATACTTAGGGGTGAATTATTAGGAAACTTTATGTACAATGTAAAGTATTGAAGAAAAATGAAGAAAAGAATCTGATCAATCTGATCAGATCAGATGAAGAAGAAGTCAAAGGATGAAGTCAATAGATAATACATGATCATAAGCGTCTGAATCGGATCTGATAAGAATATCTTTGTCTAAGTGTTCGAAGAATGGATCAGAAGCGTCTGATCAAATCTGATGAAACCTTATCAGATTTGATCAGAAGTCATCAGATTTCTGATGACCAATCATAGTGTCCACTTGCATTTAAAGATAAGATAATACGGTTGAAGGACATTTATGACACAAGTGGAAGTGGTAAGCATGACGATGAAATGGTCTTCCATGATAAACACTTGCATGAATAAACAATTGTTTATTCATGCCAATTGGTCTCTATAAATAGAGATCACCAACATCGGAGATCAATGGAGCTGAGTATTGCAAGTATTACATCTTACATACCCATTGCCCTTCACTCCCACAGAATTCTTAAGTATTGTTTTGTATTAGAAGATAACTTTTTTAATCATCTTTTGTAACCTTTCAAAAGTGATATAAACTTGAAAATTTTGTACTTCTGTTTCTTACAAGTTGATTTCTAATTCCGCACATTATTTTCATATAAAGTTGAAATCAGTTTGCCATTTTAAATCAAAGCATTGTTATCTGGGATCAACATGCTTCATCTGTCAAAGTTCTCGAGGTTTCCGTAGGAGGGAACCCATATGCATTCCATAAAGTACGGATGCCATCATCCCTTAGTTCGAGTTGCTTTTCCATGCCTCGCATGGACTCAGCTAGAAGGTTCTCGTCCTTCGATGCTTCAACTTGAGCTTTGCGAATCTGCTCAGGAAGGTTCGAATGAATGGTAAGCTGAAGCGTATGAACACGCTTAGGTTTGGTCTCTTTTCGGCTGAGGGCATCGGCTACAATGTTTGCCTTGCCCGGATGGTATTTGATGGTGCACTCGTAATCGTTCAGGAGTTTGACTCATCGACGTTGTCGCATGTTTAACTCCTTCTAATCAAGTATGTGCTGGAGACTCTTTTGATCGGTGTAAATTGTGCACTTAGTACCGTAAAAGGTAATGTCTCCATATCTTGAGTGCGAAAACTACAGCTTCCAGCTCCAAGTTGTGGGTAGTGTATTTCCTTTCGTGAATTTTGAGTTGGCATGATGCATAAGCAATGACCTTCTTGCGTTGCATCAATACGCATCTGAGTCCTTGAATAGATGCATCGCAGTAGACAATAAAATCCTCTGTGCCTTCAGGCAACGAAAGAATGGTCATGCTGTAGAGTTTTTCCTTCAGTTGATGAAAGGCGGACTCCTGGGCAAAACCCCACTTGTAGGTGATACCCTTTTGGGTGAGCGTTGTGAGAGGTTGAGCGATCTTCGAGAAACCCTTGATGAATCTACAATAGTAACCAGCCAGACCCAAGAATTGACGGATTTTAGTTGGAGTTCTAGTGCAGGCCGGTTCTTGATAGAGTCGATCTTAGCAGTATCAACATGAATCCCAGCTTCATTGACCACGTGCCCAAGAAAATGGACTTCACGAAGCCAAAAGTCGCATTTCGAGAACTTGGCATAGAGTTGTTCGTTTCGTATGAGTTCCAGGATGGGACGTAGGTGTTGCTCGTGTTCCTCTCGACTTCTCGAGTAGATCAAGATGTCATCGATGAATACGATTACGAACTTATCAAGATATGGTTTGCACACTCGAATCATGAGATCCATGAAAACTGTAGGTGCATAGTCAACCCAAATGGCATAACAAGGAACTCATAATGGCCGTAATGAGTCCTGAATGTTGTTTTAGAGATGTCTTCGATCTCGGACTCTCAGCTGGTGATAGCCCAATCTCAGAACAATCTTGGAGTAGAAACTCGATCCTTGTAGCTGGTCGAATAAATCGTCGATGTGTGGAGTGGGTAAGGTTCCTTAACGATTACTGTGTTTAGTTCGCGAATAATCGATGCACATACGGAAAGTGCCATCTTTCTTTTTGGCAAATAGTACGGGGGCTCCCCAGCGTGACGAGCTAGGACGAATAAAACCCTTATCCAGCAGTTCTTGTAATTGTGTGGATAACTCTTCAAGTTCGGTTGGGGCTAGCCGATAAGGTGCATGAGCTATAGGTGCCGCTCCATGAGTTAGCTCGATTTGAAATTCGACCTGACGGTGCGGTGGGAGACCAGGTAATTCTTTAGGAAATACCTCGGAAAAGTCACGAAGATGGGGATATCTTCAATCCTTCTTTTCGTTAGTCTGAGTACCGGTGTCGAGAGCTAGAATAGCGGTATGGCCCTTTCGCAAACACTTCTAGGCCTTTAAGTACGAGATTATGCCTACAACAGCACCACTCTTTTCACCCTGGAAATAAGAGGTTCGCCGATCGAACTAGGGATGCGGATAATTTTCTCTTGGCAGAGTTATTCCGCTCGATGTTGAGATAGCCAATCCATTCCGATGATAATGTTGAAACTTACGAGAACGATAGGGTGGAGGTCGATAGAGAACGTCTGCCGGATAACACAAGTTTACAATTGTTGATGATTGAGTAGCCTCGATATTTATACCATTGGCTAGTTCGATGACGCGTTTAAGGTCTAAGGGAGTTGCGGTAGAGTTAAGCATTTTACTAACACTTAAGGATACATAACTAGCATCGGCTCCAGAGTCAAATAGTACAGATACAAAAAGATCATCAAGTAGGAACTTACCCATTATAACGTTGGGAGCATTCCTTGCTTCTCCAGCCCGAGCATAAAAGCTCTTCCTCTTGCACCATTGTTGCCATTGTTGTGGTTGCATTGTTCCCACGCCTTGGTTGTTGTTATTGTTGTTGTTTTGGTTCAGTTGAGGGCAATTCTTCTTGATGTGCCCTTCAGCTCCGCACTGAAGCATCCTTGGTTGTTACCCCTTTGATGCTACTGCTGCAGCTGGTTCTGCCTCACTAGGAACTTGCTTCTGCAATCCTTAGCCAAGTCCCTGGCTTGTTGCACCGCTGGCAGCGGTTCTTCTCACATTACCCGTTGTGATGTCGATTACACTTGTTACACTTGGTCGGTTTCCTTGATAACCACCCTGGTTTTGGTTGTCGGAGCTTGCTGATTGGGACCCTTGTTGTCCTCAAACTTCCTTTGCTAAGCTTGAGGTTGTGAGGAGTTGGACCCTTGCCTTGGTTTTTATCCCATTTGCGTTTGTTGTCAGTAGAAATGTCAATAGTAGCACTGATTCGCTTAGGCAGCTTGCCCTGCTCAACTGCTTTATCGGTGAGACAGTGAGCCAAATGGATGACTTGCTGGATTGTGGGGAGATTAGCTGAAGTTACCAAGCTTTGGATTCCGGGAACTAGGCCCTTGAGATAAAGCTCGATTCTCTTGTAGGCAGGCTGTGACAAGTTGGGACATAGAGCAGCTAAGTCGCCAGAACTTTTCATGTACGCCTCGATTTCTGATCCAACCATCTTCAAATCATAGTACTCAACTTCAAGTTTTTGGATGTCATCCCTGTGATAGTACCTTCCTTAATCAGATCCTTGAATTGGTTACATGGAGTGGCATTAGCATCAGCCAATCCGAGCATTTGAACTTGCGCGTTCCACCAGGAGAGCGCGTTTCCTTCAAGTGTGTCGGTAGCATACTTCACTCGATTGTTAGCAGGACATTCACCATCTCGAACACAGACTCGACCTTCTCGATCCAGTGCAGAAGTGCTACAGCTCCCTCGGTGCCGTTGAAGGAGTGTGGTTTGCAATCCATGAAAGCTTTGAAAGTACTCGAGGTTGAACGGGTGCTTGTTGTTGGGCTGCCAAAGCCTCCGCAACCCGTGCGCTAGTCATGGCCTCCAGTTGGCCCCGAGTCAAGTTAACATTTCCTCTTCCGCGTCCGCTCATTTTCTTCAAATCCACAAAACACAGAAGTAAGAACGACGCCGCAGAGATGCGAGAATAATGAATAGAGTTGACTACGACATATATATACGTATCTTGCTATATAGAGTTCACCTACTAAGTATATATACATATATATCTACCTATATCATCAACTACGCATCAAGCATGCAACAAGTAAACACATGTACGAGCTATCGATTCTAGTTTGTTGAGCTTGCAGTTGGAGTGTAGTCGGATCGTTTAACGCAGATCAGATTATAGTCTGGTTTTTCTCGAAAGACTTTTTTTCATAAAAACCGAGTTCACTATAACCAATGGCTTTGATACCAATCTGTCACACCCTCATTTTTTCTCGTGCAGAGTACTACCGCGACGCGTGTGACACACTGACCAGGATCATGCCACTAATCATATTGAACAGTATATATAAAGCATAGTAAATCCATCACCACAATACGACCAGTGACTATGAATAATAGTTCAAAAACAACGTTTAGAGTTAATAGCAGAAGCATAAAGTTTAATAGCTAATAATCCAAATAATAGTTCAACGTTCATGGATTTTATTTAGGAGCCCAACATAGGTTCGATGCAACCACTACACTCCTCGCTGCAAGCTCCCAAGCTGTACCTAGGGTCCTGCAAAGCATGTAGTAGAGTGTCAACAATAAAGTTGGCGAGTTCATGGTTTTGCCAGTTTTGATTCCGAAAACATAGTTGTTACATTTACTCTTTTATAAATCATGTTTGTCATGGGGAGCTACCCCATATGTAAGCTACTAAACTGCATAATACGAATACTTGCGGACGTCGTTTTTATTGCCACGTTTGTCAATGTCTATCATCATTGACGGTTGCCAAGGCATACTAGTTCACGCCCATCCTCATCGGCATGGTGTGAGGTCGGTCAAAACCCAATAGCGATATCAACTAATATCCTGCTCACCAGGCCAGGTGATTAATCGATAAAGAAAATGGGGACTTCGTGATAGATTTTCGTTTAGTACACTAGCGACATGAAATATAAAATAGTAGTTTAGTAGTATTCCTTCCCGGAATACTAGGCGATCCTAAACCAGGGAAAGTGTTGTTCGTTCATTCCCAACCACCGGGAACACATGCTTTTTAGTAAGTGTGAACTCACATTTTCTTAGCTCGGCAGATAATTAACTCGTTTAAAAGTTGGTCAACCACGTCCTATTATGGTTATCAATAGGTATCAATTTCGTATACAAGTAACTTTCGTATATTCTACACGTATCTAACACATAGTATACAGATTATCATCTATCATGTAAACAGTCATGCGTACCAAGTATGAGTTTCTAATACAAGCCCAACAGTATACAACAATATGACAGTTAAATTTGTGTATTATGACTGTGCAGCCCAACTTGGTTTAAGGCCCAAGCGAGTGTGCGGTCCACACGAGGGTGTGCGACTTCCTGACAAGTATGCGGTCATGCAAGGCTGGGTTATACGTTGTGCAGATAGGGTTGTACAATACATAAGTGTGCAGTTCATAATTGTGCGATTCATAAGTGTGCGAGTAGGGTGTGCGACCCTGTAGTGATCCCTTGTACATGGTGCATCAGGGGTTGTGTACTTAGGAGTGTGCGACCCTTGAGTGTGTGATTTGAAGTGTGGATTTGTACATCGTGCGGCAGGAGGAGTGCATTCGTATAAACATATTTAAATCATCAAAACGAACTATTTAAATCAATCATTCTATTCCTCATATCTCGGTAGACCTTTTATTCACTCATCATCACAGTGTCTTCCTTATACAAATCACCCCATAGATCTAGTTTTCTATATTACCAATATCAAGAATCCCCCTTCCAATACATATCATCATTTAATCATACAGAAGTCCATTTGCATATTTTATATAATCAAGGAAATTGTTTATCTTGATTCTATCAAAAACCCTAGATCTTTGTCTGATCACCAAACACTTTATTATGAAACAGAAGATCAGATTTAATGAATATTATATCAACATCTACACCCTAACGTCAAGAAATCCTTGTTCATTATTTCTACAACAAACGCCCAGCAGGTCCTTTATCGTTATCCGACCATCATCATTAACATGTCATACTAACGCATTGTCATTTAACCCTAATAAATCAAGCAGTGGTATCACTAACCTGGAATCGGTGATAAGGATTATGTAGAAATGGATGAGATCTTCTAAAGAATGATAAGAACTTAAAAGAGAGGAAGGTTTCTGCTACTCTAAATCTTGAAAAAAAATGAAGGAAGGGGATGTTTTGTTTGAAAAGAGGGAAGGAATGTGGCAGAGAAAAAGCTGCCGCAATGATTGGGGAAAAGTTCTCCTAGGGTTTACCAACCATGTGTATTTATACACCCCATGTGCGCCTCTACTAGAGTGTGCGGTCCATTAAAGGCCCATTTCCAAGAAGTGTGCGACTAAATTAATCACACACACACATATATATGTGGTGTGCGGTTACCACTCACACATTCAAATGTTCACACTCAACAAAAAGGAGTGTGCAGTCCTTAGTGGGCCTGGGTGTGTGAGGATGGAGAGGTGTGCGGCTGTTTGGGTTGTGTGTGGGTTATACATGTACACATATGTTAACACATTTTTCTAACACTTAGTAACTAAATTAACATCAACACCTTAAATTATACACAATAAGCAGCCCAGATAATTTATTCATATTTATACGACTAAGCCACATATAATAAATCGTGTTCATTAACTTCGCATAATTGCAACGTACATAGAGCGTAACGGAAAGCTTTGGATTGTCACATTATCCCCAAGTTGAAAGAAATTTCGGGACGAAATTTAGTGTGCAGTCACTGAATAAGCTAGTGTAGTTAAGCGCTTTCGCGGGGTGTCACAAGGATATTGGGTACGTTAAAGTTAGTGAAAAATTAATTTGGGATGAAATTAGTATTGATGATGCAAATGGGTTTTTTTTTGTTTTATGAGAAATTAAAAAAAGTCGGGAACTTTATCAAGAAAGATGGTGTGGTGGTGGTGATGAGGTTGAGGTTGGTGAGCCTCATGATGCTTTGTTTTTGGTTCTTGGGCATTTGGGAATTGAATTAGTGATTTGCATTATGTTGATAGAGTTTGTATCATTTAGGGATGATGTTCGTCATGATCCGTTGCATGGAGGAATTTAAAATGGTGACGTTACTGAGCTATCAAGTTTGTGATTGATATTTCTCCTCTCTAATATGTATTATCACGAATGATTCGACCTTGATGGGAACTTGGATCTGATATTTGATAATTACGTGATTGAAATGCAGTCAGATCAGTAAAGTAAAGTTCATACCACGCAAACAATGGATTGTTGCTGGTGCAGATGACATGTTTATCCGTGTGTTACAACTACAATACAATAGATTCGAGGCACAAGCTGATTATATTTGGTGTGTAGCTGTGTACAATTACAATATAATAGATAAACACTAAATCGGCAAGTACAACGCCACCCATGTCTTGACAGGTAAATCCCAAATCCATCTCCTGGAATTGATAAACCCGTAATTGATAATCGGTGATAATCGTTCTGGGTTTTCTTTTTCTACCTTTTCAGGCAAGTTAGAGCCAGTAGCAGATGCAGGTAATGAACTTTATTATGTATTTGTTCTTTTGAAAATCTAGGAGTGTTTTACATCTAAATGAAGGTTCTTTGTACTGTAGTTCTAAGACCTAGAAAACAAATCGTCTACTAATTTGAGCTCATAATTTGTATATTTGTTTATGCCAACTTGCATTCACTATTTCACTTGCAAGAAATGAACATATAGTTATGTAGTAACTTCTTTTCTTGAGTTTTTCTATATCAAACTTCTCTTTTGTGTTCTAATTAATTTTCATGCCAATACTATTTAGGAATTTCGGGCTCATACTGCTAGGTAAATGTTTTAAATTATCTATGGGCCTTATATTTTATAAAATGATTTGTGGGATTTATTCATTTTTAAAGAAGTCCAAATGTCACTACGGAGGCAGAGGCATATTTTGACACCGGCTCTTACTTTACTTTGTTATTAACTTTCTTAAATTTAAAAATTGATTTCTGTTAAATGTATATTTTAGGTGGTGAAAAAAGCGGATGTCATAAAAGTTACTAAAGATCATGGTGAAGAGTTAATGCTAGATGTTGTAATTTTTGCCACTGGTAATTCCTTTTCTCAATTAAAGATAGTCATTATAGTTAATGTCAAACTTTCTTTATGTATAATTAGATGATGCTTGCTAAATTAGGTAGTTGTAATTTTAAATTAGAGGAAAAACAAAACAAAACAAAATAAAACATAAAAATATTGAAATTTGTCGGACAGAGTTGATTGGAGTTGGAGCTTTAACCTCAAGTGATGGAAATTGGGTTGATGATTCCATATTTGCCTCTTTATAGAGGTGCTAAAATGGTGGGTGGGTCAGATAATTACAGGGTCAAAACAAGGCCGGTTTAAACGGACCCGGTTGGGTTGGGTTGCCAGAAGTTTTCTCTTTTTTAATAATTACTTTGTTAAGAATGATCTCATAAATAATATATTCATGATTAATAATACGATCTTTGAAGAAAATGATTTAAGGCTCTACACAATGTAATTTAATATTTACATAAGTAATAAAATGATTATTTCATTTTAAGGTTTATATCAACATTCTTTAATTATATAAGTTACTTTGAGTAACTCGTGTAACACACGGGTATTAAACTATTATTATAATATATAAAAATAATTTGGGCCACGTGTGTCAGTAAATGAGGGCTACCAATTTTTGGTTTTGGCGCTCAAACCTTCGTCCGCTTTTTTTTTGTCAGCGTTGGATATGAAGCCGGGTATTACCCGATCCACGTAACATTATGCGTACATCAGAAGAAACCCTAATTCATTCAGCCTGACAATCAAGCCGTCCCTCTCCATCTTAAGTTCATCTTTCCTTCATCATATTCGATTTCTTCATCTGGATTGACTAATATATTTTCATTAACTGTGATATGTTCTTCATCAAGGCTATCGATTTGAAGATTAATCGTTCCACATTGGAAATGTATTTTAGGCGATCGATTAGTACAATACTGGTACGTAAGCTTTTTTTTTGTAATGATTGCGATTTGTGATTGCTATTAAAACATTAAAACTGTAAATTTATTAATTCAATTTGGTTTTGTTCGATTTGAACATGTATTGGTTTGTTTTGGTTTGGTTTTAGGATTCTTTCTGGCTCCTCTGTGTCTCGATCAATAATAGGGTTTTGCCATTGATTGTGATTTGAATCTGAAAACTATATGATTTTTCTTTACTTTGATGTGTGATATTTGTTCGAATTATAGGCTCAACATGTTAATGTTCATAAACAGTTGTGTTAATATAGTGATACTTTATATTCTTTTTATATATATTTCAAATTATAGATATATTGAATTAAAAGAACTAAGATATTTATATTTGATTATAATGGAGATGAGATCAATCGAATTAGATTCAGATTCTCATCTTAATTTGTGGTTATGTTATGCATTATTGAAGCAAAGTCATTCATGAACGGGTGTTAATAGGTTCGGATTTCATGTTATTCAGTTTCAAATTTATTCGACCTAGACCAAAATGATATTATCTTTTTTTTAAATATATGTCATTCCTTCTTAGATTGTATAAAGTTGATATGTTAGTGCGGTTCTTTGATTTTGATGCAGACTTTTACTTTGATGTGGCGGGGCAATTAGTGTAAAACTATTTACAAATAAACCATATGTTGCTTTTTACAGAGGAATCACGGTTAAACATAACAATATTATCCCAAAAAGGCACTTTAAGAAGCATTGGCGGAGTTATGTCAAGACACGATTAAACCAACCCACCCATAAGACAAGGAGACACGGATGGTATGCTCTTAACTTTTAGTGGAATTATTAGCCCACTTTGTTTTTTATATATTTTAATGTCATTATTAATTTCTTCTTTTCTCAAATTTTCTACATGGAATAAAGAGGTTCCTAAAAATTTGATGGTGGTATGAAGTTTTTTTATGTTTAAGTTATAATGCTAGAATTATGTATCATTAAGTCAGATTGAGGTAATTTATTATAGTCCTTTTTCACTTCAGCCACCAACAACTTCACATCTCAAAATGATACAGCCCAGTGATGCCTTACACTTATCGAATGGCCTGAATGATTAGCCTCCAAGGCTCTTGATTTGAGGACAATATGATAATTTTGGTTTTCTAAGTGATACAGATATTTCATTGTTTTGTTACTTTGGTTTAACTTTCTATAACTTTATATACCACCAGCTACCAAACCTTTAGCCATAGTGAAATATGGTAGTTGCTCTCTGTGACCTCCTGTTGAATCATGATTAAAACATTCGCCTAAAAGTGGTTGTAGTAGTTTCAGATATAGCATGTCATGGCTTATCTTCTATATCACCCAATACCATGATAGCTATAGATCACCTTGGTGAAAAATCTGTAACTAGTTTTTTGTAGTTTGTAGTTATAAATGTATTCCAGTTAAACTTTATGTTAATATATGAGTAATATTGCTTTTATGATAAAGATTTTAGGTATGTTGTACCTTTTTAATTGTTTTTTTTTCCTACTAATTATGGTACGATATTGACCATTGAAAACATTTTCTGAGTTTCAGATAAGACACGGTTGAATACATTCTATGCACGTCTCTCTTCCCAACTGAATTATCTGTTAAATATAAGCTTAGTGAAGTGAATCAAGAACAATACGAGCAGGCACTGGCATGTGACTTTTCGAAGAGGCAAACTGGGCTTATAAAGAAAACTCATGAGCTATCTATGCTTTGTGATGCCCAGATTGGCCTTAGTTTCTTCGCGGGGTGAGTTTTATGTTTCTTGGGGGTTGTGTCTTTACAAGATGTTAAAATTATATGTTGTTCAGATATACGTGGGGTCTATGGGTTTTTGTTGTTAAGTTTAAAGACTACTGATACTATTCCCCCAAAGTCACTTAGCGTCTTATTAAACTAATTATGTCATTTATTTCAGGGCCGGTCTGAGATAATTTCTTTGTCGGGTTCGTTCATGCTTGAAGAAAGTAATGGTAACCATAGCAGCTGGTCAAGTGGGTTGAGTGTTTCCCTTGTAGGTTAAGATGTTTGGGTTTCGGGTAGTGGAGTTGTTGGGTCGTAAGTTGCAGCAACACCCATACAGGTTCTTCCCTCTCTGGTCTCTTATCATGGATCACCAGCCATCCCAAATCTGTTAGAAAACACCTGTTTTTGTAAAAGCGTAAGTTCCATGGTTCCTAATTAACTATTAGCTTAAAATCTTAAACTTAACAAAACTGCTCAGTTTCTAGACAGATTTTTAAACTCGGCTTATGAAATTTAACCCAAACTGGCCCGTTTAGAATACAATATAAACAAAAAACGCTAGCTGCGCTGAGAGTTTTATGTACACATTAGCTTATGCGGCAGTTGCTGTTGATGCTGGTGGTTCTGGTATCGGAGATTCAAGGGTTATGACGGTTCAGAAGTCCAATGGATGGTTCGGTTCTATATTGGATGCGATGGAAGTTGTTTTGAATGTAGTTTATTCCTACTTCGTATATTGTGTTTGAATATATGTTGTAGTAGTTGGTTGTGTAAGATATTTAGATTAGAGCATAATAATTTATGTTGTGGTAAATTTGATAAGAGTTTTTGTTGTTGTCAATAGTATAGGTTGCACAATAAAAGAACTTTATTTTATTTATTATGGAATGACAGGCATTTGCACCAAGGAGGTACTATGAAGTCGACCTTCGTTAATGGTGTGAAGATGTATACAGTTGCGGGCTAACATCGCTCGCTGGCCACTTGGCTACTGCCGAAGAAGCTTAGAGCTCTTCGCAAAGACAAAAGTATGGATTTTGCTTATTGTTTTTAATTTTATTAATAAAATTGAATGTGAATTTGATCCGTTAGATGTGCTACTTTTTTTCATTAGCTTTACAAGATCTGTTGTTTTCTTTATTTAAGGGTTTTATTTCTATAAATAGATTACACAGAAAGGGTGGATTTGATCAAAGATTTAAGATTTGTCAAGGTTCTAAAGCCATTGGTACATAGTTGCACGCAATTTACTCCACAAAATGTCTCAATGAGGTGCTTCCATAAAATTGAAGTCATAACAATGTCCAGCAATATTGTATCTGATGCATGTGAAAGAGTTGCCGCAGCAAGAAGCGACTAACACACTTCCACAACAAATTGTACAAGCAATATGTAACCTTCATAGTTTATATGCACCAGAATTGTTATTTTGCAAAAAAATAAAGAGTTAATTATTGTTTTCGTCCCTGTGGTTTGTCAAAAATTACTATTTCAGCCCATTAGTTTAAAAATTGCGATTTCAGTCCCTGTGCTTTCACTTTCGTAACCATTTCAGTCCACCAAGTTAACTCCATCCATTTATTATGTTAACTTTGGGTGAAATTACCAAATTGCCCCTGTGGGTTCATTAAAAAACGGTGATCACAGGTCTCGAACCTTTGTCCTTTCCTTTGAGGGGTAGTTGTTAAACCATTAAGCCATGTATCGAGATTGTTATTGTATTCGGATTGTTTTCCTTATAACATGTTCTATCATCTTTATATCTCTTTCATTCATAACCCCAACTTTGCAGACCCATTTTATAACACTTGTTTTTGTTCCAGATTTTAAGGTTTAATCATCAACCTGAGACTTTTCTATAGGATTAGGAGATTACCTACGTCCGAAGTCACGACATCTCGACAAAAGGGTTCGCCGGAAAATAGGTGGTGACGGATGCGATGATCTTTTCACATATCTGATGGGCTACGATGGTCAGACAACGTTGGAGATGACCTATTGTGGTCTAGTTTGGTGAAATCTGATGCAAAAAGTTAGTTTTCTGATGTGAGTGTTCGTCGCCGGAAAAACGGTGTGCAGCGGTTGTGGTTGTTTCATGGCTGAGGGAGGTTAGAGAAGGTGAGACCGAGAGAGGTCAGATGGGAGTCTTGGGTGTGTGTTTGTTTCGTTCAGAGGTGACGAGGGTCGTCAGAGTGGAGTTGCAGGTTGTAGGAATTCTCAAGTAGTCATCGGGAACTATGAATTGAGCTGACAATTTTGTTTGGCCATTGATAAATATGAGAGGTTTTGATTTGGAGAAGATGATGGATAGGCATGTTATCAGTAAGACAATCTGAATACAAACACAATCTTGATACATGGCCTAATGGTCTAACAACTACTTCTCAAAGCAAAGGTCATAGGTTCGAGACCTGTGATCACCGTTTTTTTAATGAACCCACAGGGGCAATTTGGTAATTTCACCCAAAGTTAACAGAATAAATGGATGGAGTTAAGTTGGTGGACTGAAATGGTTACGAAAGTGAAACCACAAGGACTGAAATCGCAGTTTTTAAACTAATGGACTGAAATAGTGATTTTTGACAAACCACATGGACGAAAACAGTAATTAACTCAAAAAAAAAAAACAAATACCATTTAAATATTTTATACTCTATTACAAGAATTGATATTTTGTCAAAAATCCAATTTATGGAGTGGATTTGGTCCACCATGCACAAGTTGCTATTATTCGTTTACTTGATCAACATACATTTAGTTGTCTAACCTTCATAGTTTGCATGTCTTATTATTAGTATCGTATTGTTTTTTTTATGATTTACATATTTGAACTTCCTTACTTGTGTCTGTTGCTTTATTAATATTTTTTTTAGGTAAAAAGTAAATTATAAATGTGTATCATCACCAGTCAATAAGTTTATAAATCTATAAATAAAATCATGGGTCCGCCATTGCTACGACATAGTAGCATAGTATAGACACCAAAGTTGATTTTATGTAGTTAAACACTTATAATTTGGTTGCTTCTTTTTATAGAATGGACTCGATTTACTGAGAGAAAGATTTTGGCCACTTGATGGATATGATCTTTAAAGGGACGCGGTTATCTTTAGATTGTATTTGCACTTTGTTACTAATTTATGTAACATGACACTTTGTTTGTATTTTATTTTATTTATACACTTAATGTTTATCTAAATAATTTTCTCTAACTCGGGTCGCACCCGGGTGATAACCTAGTTAAATATAACTTAAAAGATATAAAACACCTTGGTGAATTGAAGGAATATGCAACTACTTTTCAAGTTTGGAATCAAGATTGTTGATCTCCTTTTGTATTTCCTGTATCATCCTTTTTCTCGCTTTTGGGTGGTTTTGTTGAAGATAGAGCACTTGAATAATCAACATCATAGATTTCTTGGAGATAACATTTATTATCGACAAAGTAGTCATTTCCATGCTATCATCCATGTTAGAAATAGAGGTGAAGTTCTTCAGCAAACGAAACGTTGATCAGTTCTGTATAAACATAATGGAAAACATATATAAATACCTGTAACGGCAGACAGACCATCAGAAAATCCAGTCAGAGACGCAACCATTGAGTTCGACATGATTGTCAGGATGATCTGGTTCCTCCTTAATGTGTGGGTTATTGATGGTGAAACCAAATTCTAGGAAGGAATTCGGATGGAGAGAGAGGGATGAAATTATGATGTTATGATTAATTAAGTTGTGTAATCTTTAACCTCTCTAATTATCTCCTTATATATACACCCAAGAGGAAACCCAATTAGTTAATAAGGGTAATATGATCCATCAACAATTACTAACTAATTACTTAGTAGGTTTAATATATTTTGATCTATACATTATAGGCTATAATATAAATGATTATAATGGCTACACAATTAAATCTTACACAATAATTATACTTTAATCTTACAGGAAACAGATTCTTAAAAATGAAATACATACAAAGATTTGAAAAAAAAACATGTAATAGAAATCTAGTATAATAAAAGATCAATAAAACGTTGAATGCATATGCAGATTGTGATGCAAACAAAATTAGACATAACAAGATTAATTGAATTGGTTTCATCAACATGTATTATTAGATTTACATTATATGTTTGTGACTAGTAGATATAATCAATCCAACTTGTACAATATAACATGTTAATCTAGGATCCTTTAATTGTTATCTGATCAACATTAAACTTGCTGTCAAACTCTATTAATATTGTCGAATCCTCTGTTAATATAGATTTTTTTTTTAAATTAACCTTCTAATACAGATTATGATTTGCAGTTTGGACCTTAAATGCATCTTTTTTCTATGATAATACTGAATTCGATGGAAGCCTTTGATTATCAGGATTCTGTTTAATAACCTAAAAACACTGGAAAGTATAAGTATAAAAGATATGAGTGACTTGTAGTTTTTAAGGAAACAAATAGAATTGCTCATGTTTTTCAACCATTTCTTTAGCAGATATTCCACTTCCTGATCAAATAATGAGTGAAACAGTTTCGGAACCATCTTGGACCCTCATACCGATTTTAAATATGCATAATTTAATACTAATAAAAGAATCCATTTAATACCATGTGACAATTTCTTATGCTACCTTAACCATAATAGTAATAACAAGAATTAGGGGTGTGTAAAAAACTGAATTAACCGAACCATAACCGAATTAACTGATAAAACCGAACCGAAAAAACCGAACCAAAACAAAAACCGGTGGGTCGGTTAATGGTTTTTTTTGAAAAACGAAAGTAGCGGGTTGGTTATGGTTATCATGTTTTCATACCCACCAAAACCGAACCGAACCGACATGCAATAAATCTTTGCAAGATTTAGGACTTTTCAACATTTTTTAAATATTTGATGTTTTTGATTAATTTTTTTAGTATTTATAGGTTATTTCATAACGTTTTGCGGTTTTTGGTTGAATGTTTATTTGAATTGTGGAATATTCACATCACTTAATTTGAATACTCGGTAATAATCGGTACTAATATTATAGAGAGTGAGGTTCTTGTAAAAATGAACATTTTCGTAAGAAGTGTAAGAAGACATAGGAATTAAGATGTAGGCATCATATTTTGAACTTAGCTATGTTGTTTTGGGTTATTTTGGCAAGAAATACACCAAACATAACAATTTAAAAAACAATGCAATGTATTATAGGCGTGCAATTTAAAAAACACTATTTAATAATTAAAGCACCATACTTAACGTTCTTGGCATGGTGTTTTAAGTTTTAAGCCTAGAATTCATTGCATTGTGTTTAAATTGTTATATTTGATGTTTTTCTTTCCAAAACAACCCAAAAATCATGCCGACGTTCAAAACATGATGCCTACATGTCAATTCATATGCCTTCTCAAACTTCTCATGAAAAATGTTTTTTTTACTGGATCCTAGACCTTATAGATTATATGTATTTATAATAGTATGTAATATAATAATATATAATTATACAATATGCAATAACAATTTATTCCATGTTAAAAGATTAAGCTATTTTTAGCTAGGCTAAATATACGGTTAACCACCCACAATCGACCCGCTATAACCACCAAAATCGATTAACCATAACCGCCATAACCAATCGGTTATGGTTATTGGTTATCCATTAACCGACATCGCGGTTATGGTTATGGTTTTAGGCCAAAACCGACCCATGCACACCCCTAGTAAGAACCATTATCTACCTTAATAGATAATTTCAAATAAACATCCTCTCCCTCAAAGGAAATTGATATACCATGATATTGGTTTAATAAATTATACTATACGATATAGAGATAAAAATACAAGAATTACTTTACCTCTTGAATATACCAATTTTACATATTAGAGATCAAGATTATCTTCGTCTTAATGACATACGAGAAAATGTTATTATATTTTCAAGATGTTTGTGTTTAATATGAACTAGGATTCTCCCGCCGCACGTTGTGGCGAAGAATCTTTGTACGAACCAAATGCTATCAAGTTGCAATATATAAATGTAACAAAAAAAACAAAATAAATTGTAACAATTAAAATAAAACGTGGTGATGTGATGTAGCGACCCAAATGAATGGATGAAAAAAATGATGGTGGTGAGGTGGTGTTGCACCTTTCACATAAGAATTCATATCGCTTATTTAGCTTTTTCTAAAAAAACTAATAACGAAAGTTATAAGATGAAAGTAAAATTTTTGGGCTAAAAGCGTATATTATTTATAGCATAAGCGTCGATTTGAAACTTTAAAAAACTTAAAAAAAAACCAATGTAACGGCTATAATTATTTTGTGATGTTATTTAATATAAAATAAACCGTCTATAATAAATAAAAGTGTAAAAAGAATAATATAGACGACATAAAATTTTAATAAATTAACTTTTTTAATTTTTAATCACTTATGTTTCACCAATAATAATAACGATTATAAAAAAATCTAAAGTTGAAAAGATTTAATAATAAATTAACATTTTTAATTTTTAACCACTTATGTTTCACCAATAATAATAACGATCATAAAAAATATAAAGTTGAAAAGATTTAATATAAGCAAATATGTTACTTTAGTGGTAAAAACAAAAAAGTAAAAAAAAAATTGTACTAAAAAACAAACATTAAGAACTTCCTGTAGCTATCATGATGTGGTTTAATATATATTATAATTATAATGTCCTTTAAAAATCAAAAGCCTTTTAACCGTTAGTTTAATTTTATCAATAACAAAACTATTATTATTGTTATTAATGTCTACAATTTAATAAATAATTTAATTATTTATGCATTATTATAATAACTTTATTTGTTAATATAACACTTCATTAGGTTTATCCACATATATTTCTAAAACTAAATAATTTAAACTATTAATTATTGATAAAAATGGTAAAGTTACAAACAAAAGATCAAGTCTAATTTTACTTTTACTATAGAATTATTGTCACGTGTGACTCTCGACTTACATCTTACATTTAGACTTACATTTTATTTTAAAATATTTTTTAATCCTTATCCTTACTAATATAATAAATTTACTTTAAATATGTTAACTACCAGATTAGAATGCACTATTTAGTTAATATTATTAGATAAATACAATGTATTTTATTAAATATTAATTGTAAAATAAAAACTACAATAATTAGATCTTTTTTACTAAACCATCCTTAATTTAGTACTAATCAAAATAATGCAATAATTAGATTATACTATTATTACACTTTTTTTACCTATGTGATCAAGATTATATAGAAGTATGATTTATAGGTTTTTGATATTTTACGTCTGTAATACACTGGTTTGTAACACTTATAAATTAAAATTTATTCAGTCGAAGTTTTTTTTATTTTAATCCGTGTGTACACGGGTTTATATGCTAGTTTATTAAATAAAAGGCACAAAATAAATTATTCCAACAACATTTCTTTTCGGTCATTACTTAAATAATATTAAGGATACATGAATAAAAATAGCCCAGGTTATTCACACACGCCCCTTGGCTATTCACACATCCCAAAGCGTCGGGCTTTGATCAAAGCGGGGGGCTTTGATCAAAGCGGGGCGCTTTGATGTAAAGTCAACAGATAAGGACTGAATCTGTCATTCCTTGTCTGTTGATTTTGTTGACTTTACATCAAAGTTACCCGTTTGGCCAAAGCGCGGCGCTTTAGGGGGTGTTTGTTTTTTCTTCAAACATCTTCAAGGGAGCTGATGTCTGTAGGCGTGCAGACGTTACCCTTGAAGACTGTTTGTTTTTTATTTTTAAACAGATCTGAACTCAGCTTTTTTCATCTTAAAAAAAAAGCTATGGACCCCCTTCTTAAAACATCTTCACACCTCCCTCTTCTCCTCCCTCAAACAACAGCCCCTCCCACCGCCGCTCCTCCTCCTTCTCCGACCTCCATCTTCTCCTCCGGCCACCTCCCTCCTATCCGGCGACCTCCTGGTCGCCTCTTCTCCGGCGACCTCCCTCTTCTCCGACCTCCCTCCTCCTCCGGCAACCTACCTCCTTCTCCGGCGACCTACCTCCTTCTCCGACCTCCCTCTTCTCCTCCGGTGGATCGAAGCGGAATGTGAATGTTTCGTCATTGTTTGATGCGTTTCAGACCAGTATCAACTTATAAAAAACAAACAGTCTTATATTTTTAGCTTGCAGATCTTCAGACCACATCTTCAGTTGCAGGCATGAAAACAAATGAAATTAGCTTGCAGACATAAAATGTCTGCAAAAACAAACAACACCTTAGTCTGAAAAAGACAAAATGAGATGAGAAGGAAACGTGGAATTGTCAGGGATTCTTATAAATCTCAACATTAATGAAAACAAAAGCACCTGAATTCTTGCACGACTGACGTCAGCAATGTTTTTACTTTGAAACAAATCCCATTTTTTTCCTTTACAGACACATGAAACCTCCAAGCTTCTTCTAAAGTAATGAAACCGAAATCCCCCAAAATTCTAATGTCGTACAACTACAATCCTACATTATTCAAGGGTTCAGACGCCATGGTTTGAGTAGTTATGGAAACGGTGGCATTGCAGATGTGGTTTCCGTTGAAGATGTCATTGAGTTCATTAAGAAGTAGTGACTGCTGACTAATTGCAAGACTATTTGTCGGGCTTCCAATGCTCATACAGGGTGATAAACATAATGACACCAAACAAATCCCATTTTAACACGATCTTTGTTTCCAGGGTATTGTCGAGCTGCAAACAACCCAACAAACTCCGGATACTGATAAACATCAGCAATCATACTCTCTAAACTTTTAGATTCAGATTCAGGAAGCAGATTCTAAATCACAACGATCCTTGTGTTATTCGATTTCGGTTTAACATGGTTTATAATAAAACTTCAAGCATTCTCCGTACCCTAGCTGCAAACAACCCAACAAACTCTGGATACTAAAAAACATTAGCAATCATACTCTCTGAAGTTTCAGATTTAGGAAGCAGATTCTAAATCAAAAATAGCAAGGAGAATAATAAGTACTTAAACTGCTACCCAAAAATAGCATGGAGAATAATAAGTACTTTAACTTATTAACCGTTCGTCTATTTTATGTTTTGACAATTTGTAATGATGTGGGGAATTAAACGCATGTACGTGACAATAGTAGTTGTTGCGCGCTTGGGCCTGATGATATGTAGAATCTGCTTCTTGATACGAGACAAAACAAGGATCATTCTAATAGATTAAAGAGAAAAGGCACTAAGAGATGCATGTAAGGAGAAGTGTTGGGATTCAAGGGTTTAGACGCCGTAGTTTGAGTAATGAGGGTTTGCAGAGCATTATGGTTTAAAGTTCTCGAACATGTTGGTATTCAAATACGAAGGGTGCTCGACGTTTGGTGTCATTATGTTCAATGCCACTGCATTGATCGTTCGAAAATTGAAGTCCATTGGGTTTAAACGCATGTAGCAATCTGGTTCTTAAGTTGTCTTTGATAAAGATTACTACTTTGATCAAGATCTGGTTCGGTTACGGAGAATGTTCTGGAAAATGAAGGAAAAGGAAGGTTGTGGCAATTTTAGATTAACTAGTAACTTTGCATTTGGTATGTGTTCAGAGCATATTTTGACAAATATGTCCATACATGCATTTAATTCACATCACTACAGAATATGTCCATACATACATTGGATTGATTTGTTGTTTCAGTTTTTCAAATTCCGCGTCTACATCGAAATTTTTATTATAACTGTAATAAAACGGAACATAGTCCCAAATTGTCTAAAGAAGCGTTTTTTTTCATGTGTCATATGAATGTAATAAAGCGGAAGCTATCAACGTGGGGATGGGGTACAAATAAGGGGGAAATGGGATTTGTTTCAAGTAAAAAGATTGCTGACGTCGGTATGTCAAAGTTAACTCTCTGATTCAGATTCAGGAAGCAGATTAAGATTCATTGTTCGTTTGTTTCATGTTTTGATAATTTTTAATGATGTATTGATATGATTGAATTAAAGCAGTTGGTATGTGTTCCGAGCAAACTACCATCTAATTCCAGATCAGCTTTGTTTATCACCCTGTCTGAGCATTGGAAGCCCGACATACAGTCTTGTAATTACTTCTTAATGAACTCGAATTCGGAAAATTGTTTTTAGAACCTTGGTTAAACAAAATGTAAGAAAATTCCCGGTTTTATCTCTTAGACTCATAAAACCCACTAGCAGAAGAACTTGAATAAGCGTTAGGATTCAAGGGTTTAGATGATCGTATTCTGAACCCTAACTGCAAACAACCCAACAAACTCCGGATACTGAAAATACATCAGCAATCAAACTCTATAAACTCACACAACCCAGATGTTCAAGATGTTAAGTATGTTTATGACCTACCGAATGTCATCGACACGAACCGTACGGCCAAAATACGTGATAGCACGCAACAATACTAATAATAAATGTAATAATACAACATTTAATGACAAAATACGTCAAGTAATGATCCGGTAGGACGTGTATACATGCAACATGACACGTTAAAAGAGAATCATACGAAATCATGGAATACAGCAACACACGTGACCGAACTTATCCGGAACATGCCGTATAGACCATAAACTTGCTAAAATGACGTGCAATGGAAAAATACATCACGTTACGACATGTATAGGTGCGTTTTTTAATTAAAAACAAATTAAAAAAAATAAAAAAACCTCAAAACGGTCCGCTTTGCCCAAAACGAAGCAGTTTGGGTTAAAAAATTTTACATTTTAAAAGCTGGGCACTATGGGGTAAAGTCAACAGACATGTATTGAGCCTGTCGGTCCTTGTCTGTTGACTTTAACCCAAAGCGCCCCGCTTTGACCAATGCGCTACGCTTTGAAGTGTGAAAATAAGGTTTGGGGTGTGTAAATATCATAAAATGAATAAGACAATGATAAAATACCTTGAAATTGGAGATTCATGAATAAGACAATGATAAAATACCTTGAAATTGGAGATTATATTTGCTTATTGCACTTATAATAACCACATACTAGAATTTGTTAACATCACCTGACCAATCTTCTTTCTCAATTGTGGTAAATTCGGGAAACACCTTTCGATTACAATTATCACACCCTTGATAATACCACTCCATATCATCACAAACAACCTTGATTTTACCGATAACAACAATTTATGTGAAGGAATATATGTATATGATGTTGAATATATTGAATAAGAGTATGGTAAATGATAAATAATGATATAAAAGAGTACCTCTTATTGATGTGTGTGAAAGTGTACTCAAAATTGGATCAAGTTTTAAATATGAAATTACCTAAAAACTACATACAAACGATAAGTGTACCAGACGTGTATAGTATAGAAAGCAAGACCGAGTATCGAACCTAGGGACTAAATGTGCAAACTCTAAACTCAACCTAAACCGAATTACTAGCTAAAATTAATTTTGATTTTTTAATTATTTTAATTAACTAACTAATAACCTAAAATTAGACTGATAAGAACTAAGGCGAAAACAAGAGCAGATAGCAAGCACGAGTGTAACCAGTAATGATGAACAAGCACGAGTCTAACCACATGCAAGATTTCTACGGTTGACAATTACCAAGTAGTTTGATTTTAGACCAACTACCCTTTCGTTAGAGAGGAAAAATCCTATAATAATTAGACAAGATAAATGTGACCCACACACAAAAGCCTAAAAACCGATCTACGACGCGCAATCAGATAGTGAATGAAGTGCTAGATTGAACCTAGGCGGCTATAAACGTTTAGCCTCTAATCATGTTTAAAACCAACAAACACTGATGAAAAATCTGAAACATAATAATCATCAAAAGTTATACTATGACTAGCTGATTGCGAATACGTGAAAAGTCTTGATCTTGAACGCTCCTTCTTGACTCCCTTTTGATCGTTTGCCTCCTTGAATTCGTCTAATATCTTTTTTTTTCCTACGAATCTGTCCTTTTCTTAAAAGAAAAACAATACTATATATCCCATAAAATCAGAAATATTTTTTTAAACAACAAATTTGGATCATTGACGGACCATTTGAGTATCACCGTGCCATCAACATAATCACCCGATCATATCCATCTCCACTAGGCATAATGCTTATACACCGGTTCAGAAGAAAACCCAATAAATATATGACAAAAGATCAAATACAAATAAATTTAACGTACAAAACGTACGAATTGAAGATTTTGCTGAAAAACGCGGTGGCATTTTCATAATTATCAAAATTACTCTACAAATGATCTAGTAGAGTAATTTTGATCTTTGTATAGTAATTTTGTAAAATGTTTATGTTGAGTAATTTTGATCTTGTAAGTAATTTTGTAAAATGTTCTTGTAGAGTAATTGATCTTGAAGGGTAATTATCAAAATTACTTTACAAGTGTATAAAAATTACTCTGCATCAAAATTACTCTACAGGTGTATCCAAATTACTTTGCAAGTTTATCAAACAACATACAATTCAAAATTACTCTACAAAATCATTTGTAAAGTAATATGATACTCTACAAAATCCCCGTACAAGATCAAAATTACCATACAAGATCATTTGTAGAGTAATTATGATACTCTATAAAATTACTCTTGTAACACCCCAAAAACGGGTTTGGTAATCAAACCACGTCAACATTTAAAGAGCGGGTAAAATATTGTCAGTGGTAAGGTGAAACCATAAACAAGCTAACTAGGAATAAATTAACCTAGTTAGTGACATGAAATAGTAATAAAATAATGAGTTGTAGCTCTTTAAAAATAAAACCTCAAACATGAGGGACCAAAACAGGAAAAGCTGAAACTTAAATATATAAAATAAAAATAAAACACAACACACACAAAAGATGTGTGTGTGTAACGACCATGAGCAAGACAAAGGGGGAAAACCCCTAGTTCATCGCAAATCATCAAATTGGAGGTCAAATTCGGATCTTCAAATTGTGCATGAACTAAATTATTGATCACCCAAGCTAGGGGATCATGAGGTATGTCGAATTTTGATGATTTGTGAAGTGGTGAAATTTAAGGAAACATCATAATCGCGAATTATGTATGGATTATAGAAGCTATGGCTGAATTAGTGATGTATACTTGCTTAGGAACAAAACCCTAAGTGAAAATTATACATATGAAGCTATGAATTGAATGTTTAGATGATTTACCACATTAGGATAAGTGGGTTTTGATCATATGATGAAATTGATGATATAATTGTGTTTAGAATCATCATACATGATAGTAATAAGGAACTACTTGAACAAATTTTGTGTTTGAGTATATAATCATACTTACTATGAAATGGGTTTTATATGATAAAATGAAAATGATGATAGATTCATGTTAAAATGATGTTTGATATCACCATGTGTTAAAAATGACTGATGTAACGATAATATAACAAGTTGTGATTTTGATAACTTGATTTAATAAGTAATTAAAATGGTAGCGCAAGAATAATGCCTACCGGATATTTGACAAATTGCTTAAATGAGTTGTTGAACTCATAGTGTAATTACTTACGCTAATAGGCAGTTTGACTTTTCAAACTGACCAATGACACGATCGAATGATAAATTCGACATAAAATCGTAGGATGGAATAGTCGTGAATGAGTATGACTAATCTAACCATCTTACAAATTACAATGATAGTTTGACGCTTAACAAGCTAGGTGGAAGCTTGGGAAGGAAGCAGGTCAAACAAATCGAGTGTGAAGGAAAAGTGTAATTCGGATGCAAGGTAAGTATAGCTTACACTATTCTTGATTCGTAAAATATTCTCTTATCATACTAATTATGAATCAGATAAATATGCAATTGAAGTATAATGTTCCGACGTGTAGCCGTACGGAACGAGATAAGCAAAATGATACGAAATCATATTAATGGTTAAGAAGGAGTAAATTGGGAATTTGGACATATTATGACGAATAGAAAATGAACTTTTAATGGTTACCTTATAGGGTAAACCAAAACGAATGATAAGGTCAAAACGGTAAATTGGTCACGCGTTGACAATAACCGTTAGTTTTGAAATTACACTTCATGGCGTAAGCTATAAGGAGTCAAAAGAGTTAAGAAATGGTTTAATAGTAAAACGACCGTACGGTGTAAACCGGAGCGAGTCATGTAGATGAGATGGTAATAAATGTCAACTCACAAAGAAAAACGGTCACTTAGACTAAACGGGTCAAAAGGTGAAGGTATCACCCTTTGACAACATCGACTAATGATTATCTGTCGAGCTGTATGTTTACAGGAATAAATATCTAATGGATATCCACTTTGATAGTAATTGGTGGTTACTAAAGCAAGGTATTAACGGGTCAATATATTGATCCGAGCCAGGTAAGTGTAACATTTTAATTACTCATTTAGAACTTAAGGTTCAATGAGAGTTAAATAAGGTCAAAAATGGACATTTGGTTATCTTTAGGTAAACCGAATGATTTATATTATAGTTATTGTGTTTTGAAAACAAAATGATTATTCAAACAAGATCATAGTTTAATATGTGAGATTTTGGGTCAATATGCCTTTCGAAATCAATTATCGTAAATGAAAAGCTTAAATGGACCATAATGCCCTTGATCGACAAATCAAACAAACGACCCTTATGGGTTGTTTAGAAATAAGTCATTTGATCAAGTAAATACTTAGAACAAGTATAAAAGCGAAAAGTATGATTCTTGTAAGTCAAATGCCTTAAAATGCGTCTTGTCGTAAAATAGTAATCCGAGGGATAAAACTCGAAACTAATAATTACCACATTAAAATCCACCACAATTATAGTTGTGGTGGAGATTATTTGATAAGAAATGTGGTAATATAATGCTAGAAGTGAATGAAAGTGAATTATGCGGAAAAGTGCTTGAATACCCTTAACGGGTCAAAATAAGCAATTAAGTAAGAACGAGTTTAAGAATGTATATAACTCTTGATTGGATCCTAGTATAATGGACAACATTGAAATTACGAGGTTCATGAGAAATTGGGATCAAACAAACATGTTTGTTTGATGAATATATGAACGGGTCAAAACTTAGTAAATGTATATTAAGCCGAAGGCTTAAAAATCTCAAATCTGGTTAATCCGGGTGTCGGATTTTAACTCCATGTGATGGAGAATTAAATTACGATCACGTAGGAAGAAACGAATCGTAAAACGGATAAAAATTGAGCGAGATATGAAGGTTTAAGTAAAAAAATGGGTTGCTCAAAATCTGCAGCACGAGTATCAAAACTTTTTGTGAAAAGGGGGGTGGCATACGGCGACACCCCCAAAACGTGCAAAAATGATTTATTTTTGTTATTTTGAGATAGTAGCTTGGTTTGATCTACTAAAACCTTAATAACTAACGTTAAAAGTGTTTTCAATGTTAGGTGAATGTTATAAGTCTCCGGAAGAAGATCAAGTGACGAACACGAACCAAACACGATCAAGATACAAGCTTCCGCACTATGTTTCGTCATCATCTCAAACGATGAACTTATTTTATGATATGTTGAAGTGTCTTACTTCGTAAAATGTTTTGAGAAACCCGCATTTTCAAATGTATGTGTAATCGTAAATACACAATTATAGTCGAAACTAATATGAATATTGATAAAAAGAAGTAAGGGTCTTATAAGTTGGTAATCAGAGCTCTAGGTTAAAGTGTACAGTGTTCGGTTCGAGACTTGATCGCATAATCCGGTAAGCTATAAGTATGTTAACGGTTTAGCATGTTAAAGTGTTATAAACAACACATAGGGTTATCGTGCAATACACGTTACCCTAACTAAATTGATAAAGGATCAATATAGTTAACGAAATTACGTGTGTTAACACGTATAGTGAAAAGCCTTGTATTATAGTACAGGCATTTATTGATGTCGACATTATTATTCTTTGTAAATGTTTTAATTGAAGGACACTCGCAACTGTAGATGGCGAGAGTTTAACAAATAGCGGATATAATGGAGGAACGGTCCGAAGTATGACAAGTAGAGCATGTTCACTAAGGACCTAAATCGCGTAATAATCGCAAATAAGAGTAATGGCAAGGAAAGCCCGTTGGGGCAAGCATCTACCAGGTGCACACTTTAAATTTATTGTACAAATAGTAATATGCAACAAATACGTAGATATTGACTGTTGCATATGTAAGATAAACACTTGGAAAAACCTGGATAGAATACCTATCCAGGATGATGTTTCCAAGAGAAATTTTGTAGAAACATGTGTTGTTCACAATTGTGAAGAACAAAACAGTAACAGGATTAGTTTATGTGGAAACTTGGACAGAAGTAATCATCCAAGTAAATAATTCTCAATATAATACTATTGAGAAAAGTAGCGATTACATTAACGAAAGTGATGGTATAACAGTTTGATAAAAGGAAAACATTATAGATGTGCGAGAATAAAAAGGGTAAAACTAATAATTGTTAAATAATAATTAAATAAAGTTTTACGGATTTAAACCATGAATATGGAAATTATTAGAAGGGTTGCTTACATGGGGCGTGATGCGAAGATTATAAAAAGGTCATGTGTGTCATGTGTTGATCGCTTACTCTGGCCAAGTAAGTAGTGAACACGTGATACCATGAACTTCTTATAATGGACACATTTATGTCCGATGTGGTAAGGATGGGGCGAATGGGACAAACTACAAAGGTACCCAAAACGGATCAAATAAGTAAAATATTTGATAATAAATGTAAACGCAAGCCGGGTAATGGTAGCGTAATACATTAGAATAACGAGCCCGGGGGAAGGGACAAGAATCAAAGTAAATGAAAATACAAACTAACTAATGAGAATGCTAAGGCGTATGGGATAAAATTTGTTTGACTGTCATAAGTGATGAAATTCACCTGGACAAGTCAAACGGATTAAATAAAGAATAAAGTACTTGGTCGAATAAAAGTGATGGAATTCGCTAAGACGACCAAATAAATTAAAACAAAGTCTAAAGGCATACTAGAATGGTTGCTTTGATGATGACTTCGGTAAAAATACCTGATAGATGGGTAGAATTTAAAGAATATGCGTAAACCAAGAGACGGGAACGCGGATTAGAAAGTCAAAAGACTCGGATTATGAGTTATGACTAAAAGAATAATAAAATCTCGCAAACAGAAGTTTGTTAGTGATGTTCAACTATTTCAAAGTTGAACGAGCTAAATAAAGAATGAAGTTTGACTGTCATAAGTGATGAAATTTCACACGAACAAGTCGAACGGGTCAAATAAAGTATAACGCTTGATAGTGTAAATAAGCGCAAACCAAGTAATGGGAGCGTAAAATATTAATAAACTTATGCAATAGGTCATGAGAGAATATATAAGAAAAAAAAAGAAAAACGTAGACCAGGCAACGGGAGCGTTAAAGACATTAAGATAAAAGAACCCAGGTAACGGGATGTAAAGAAATATAGGTGTGAACCGGGTAACGATAAGCGTAGAACGAACCGACAGTAAATGACGTAAGAAGTCATAGAGTCGGGAGAATAATCCAAAAGAAAACGAATGTAGCCTTAGACTACGGTCAAATTCATTAGAATTCAAAAATGAAAATAAATGATTTTTAAACTTAAAAAGGGTGCCTTGACACCAAGAATACATATTTTAAGAGCGAAATGACACGAGTAAAAGATGATCTACGGGATCACCATAACCTTCGGGTTATAAACAATGTAAAGGTCTACGGGACCAGAATGACCCTTGGGTCACGAAAAGAAGGAAACGAACTATAGGGGTCTCACCTGAAAAGGGTGAAAACCTGAGGAAGTAGCCTACGAGGCTAAGTGAAAGAACCTACGGGATATTTAGATGAAGCAAGGAACACATTTGAGAATTTCCGCGTAAAATAATAACGGAAAAGAATAAATTCTTGGTTGTCAATTTCTTGATATGAGTAATTGACATAAGTTGAAGGGAAAACGTTAAACTAAAATTTAATTTTTAATAAGAAACAACGTTTTCACAAATATGAATATTTTGATAGAAATCGAAATAGTAAATATTAAAAGATACAGGTCTTGACACCGATAGGTGTAAGATGATACATTCGAAAAGAAATATTTTCGATAACGAAGGGTTGATATAAACTTAAAAATGACATGACACAATCTCGGTCAAGAAAGGTAATGTGACATATAATCACATTGTAGCCCGAGTGATGGGTATAAAGTAACTGGACTAATAAGTCTAGACAGTGAGACTGGTTAAGGTCAAAATTTAAATTAAGAATTTGTTTAATACGCTATTTATTATGAAATTAGCGTGGAAAAAACATAAACAATAGACTTATATGACCAAGTGGCCAAAATGGCGACTCGGTCAAATAAAACAATAAAGGTAAATGGGTACAAGATAAAAGTGACGGCCCATGAGACCTCACTAACAGAAAAATACTGATCACCTATATTGAGGGATCATGAGATAACCTAAGTGATGTGTCGGGAAGTCAAATCGAGCAAAGGCACGCTTGAAAGATAAAGCTATAAGTATGTGGTTATATACTTTATAGAAATTATGTTATTTTGAGTTGCATTATTTCGTATGAGATACGTATATGCTTTGTAACCAAAAAGATATTACCATACTTTTCTGGTAATACTAACGAGTGGTTAAACTATGAGCAATGCTCCAAAGATTATTGAGACTAACTGCATTGGGTTTAAAACCAAATGAACTAGGTACGAAAGGTTTCGTGGGCGAAACCTCTTTAAGGGGGTAGACTTGTAACACCCCAAAAACGGGTTTGGTAATCAAACCACGTCAAGAGCGGGTAAAATACCGTTAGTGGTAAGGTGAAACCGTAAACAAACTAACTAGGAATAAATTAACCTAGTTAGTGACATGAAATAGTAATAAAATAATGAGTTGTAGCTCTTTAAAAATAAAACCTCAAACATGAGGGACCAAAAGAGAAAAAGCTGAAACTTAAATATATAAAATTAAAAATAAAACACAACACACACAAAAGTTGTGTGTGTGTAACGACCATGAGCAAGACAAAGGGGGAAAACCCTAGTTCATCTCAAATCATCAAATTGGAGGTCAAATTAGGATCTTCAAATTGTGCATGAACTAAATTATCGATCACCCAAGCTAGGGGATCATGAGGTATGTCGAATTTTGATGATTTGTGAAGTGGTGAAATTTAAGGAAACATCATAGTCGCGAATTATGTATGGATTATAGAAGCTATGGCTGAATTAGTGATGTATACTTGCTTAGAAACAAAACCCTAAGTGAAAATTATACATATGAAGCTATGAATTGAATGTTTAGATGATTTACCACATTAGGATAAGTGGGTTTTGATCATATGATGAAATTGATGATATAATTGTGTATAGAATCATCATACATGATAGTAATAAGGAACTACTTGAACAAATTTTGTGCTTGAGTATATAATCATACTTACTATGAAATGGGTTTTGTATGATAAAATGAAAATGATGATAGATTCATGTTAAAATGATGTTTGATATCATCATGTGTTAAGAATGATTGATCTAACGATAATATAACAAGTTGTGATTTCGATAACTTGATTTAATAAGTAATTAAAACGGTAGCGCAAGAATAATGCCTACCGGATATTTGACAAATTGCTTAAATGAGTTGTTGAACTCATAGTGTAATTACTTACGCTAATAGGCAGTTTGACTTTTCAAACTGACCAATGACACGATCGAATGATAAATTCGACATAAAATCGTAGGATGGAATAGTCGTGAATGAGTATGACTAATCTAACCATCTTACAAATTACAATGATAGTTTGACGCTTAACAAGCTAGGTGGAAGCTTGGGAAGGAAGCGGGTCAAACAAATCGAGTGTGAAGGAAAAGTATAATTCGGATGCAAGGTAAGTATAGCTTACACTATTCTTGATTCGTAAAATATTCTCTTATCATACTAATTATGAATCAGATAAATATGCAATTGAAGTATAATGTTCTGACGTGTAGTCGTACGGAACGAGATAAGCAAAATGATACGAAATCATATCAATGGTTAAGAAGGAGTAAATTAGGAATTTGGACATATTATGAAGAATAGAAAATGAACTTTTAATGGTTACCTTATAGGGTAAACCAAAACGAATGATAAGGTCAAAACGGTAAATTGGTCACGCGTTGACAATAACCGTTAGTTTTGAAATTACACTTCATGGCGTAAGCTATAAGGAGTCAAAAGAGTTAAGAAATGGTTTAATAGTAAAACGACCGTACGGTGTAAACCGGAGCGAGTCATGTAGATGAGATGGTAATAAATGTCATCTCGCAAAGAAAAACGGTCACTTAGACTAAACGGGTCAAAGGTGAAGGTATCACCCTTTGACAACATCGACTAATGATTATCTGTCGAGCTGTATGTTTACAGGAATAAATATCTAATGGATATCCACTTTGATAGTAATTGGTGGTTACTAAAGCAAGGTATTAACGGGTCAATATAGTGATCCGAGCCAGGTAAGTGTAACAGTTTAATTACTCATTTAGAACTTAAGGTTCAATGAGAGTTAAATAAGGTCAAAAATGGACATTTGGTTATCTTTAGGTAAACCGAATGATTTACATTATAGTTATTGTGTTTTGAAAACAAAATGATTATTCAAACAAGATCATAGTTTAATATGTGAGATTTTGGGTCAATATGCCTTTCGAAATCATTTATCGTAAATGAAAAGCTTAAATGGACCATAATGCCCTTGATCGACAAATCAAACAAACGACCCTTGTGGGTTGTTTAGAAATAAGTCATTTGATCAAGTAAATACTTAAAACAAGTATAAAAGCGAAAAGTATGATTCTTGTGAGTCAACTGCCTTAAAATGCGTCTTGTCGTAAAATAGTAATCCGAGGGATAAAACTCGAAACTAATAATTACCACATTAAAATCCACCACAATTATAGTTGTGGTGGAGATTATTTGATAAGAAATGTGGTAATATAATGCTAGAAGTGAATGAAAGTGAATTATGTGGAAAGGTGCTTAAATACCCTTAACGGGTCAAAATAAGCAATTAAGTAAGAACGGGTTTAAGAATGTATATAACTCTTGATTTGATCCTAGTATAATGGACAACATTGAAATTATGAGGTTTATGAGAAATTGGGATCAAACAAACATGTTTGTTTGATGAATATATGAACGGGTCAAAACTTAGTAAATGTATATTAAGCCGATGGCTTAAAAATCTCAAATCTTGTTAATCCGGGTGTCGGATTTTAACTCCGTGTGATGAAAAATTAAATTACGATCACGTAGGAAGAAACGGATCGTAAAACGGATAAAAATTGAGTAAGATATGAAGGTTTAAGTAAAAAAATGGGTTGCTCGAAATCTGCAGCACCAGTATCAAAACTTTCTGTAAAAAGGGGGTGGCGTACGGCGACGCCCCGTGGCGTACGGCGACGCCCCCAAAACGTGCAAAAATGATTTATTTTGTTATTTTGAGATAGTAGCTTGGTTTGATATACTAAAAACCTTAATAACTAACGTTAAAAGTGTTTTTCATGTTAGGTGAACGTTATAAGTCTTCGAAAGAAGATCAAGTGACGAACACGAACCGAACACGATCAAGATAGAAGCTTCCGCACTATGTTTTGTCATCATTACAAACGATGAACTTATTTTATGATATGTTGAAGTGTCTTACTTCGTAAAATGTTTTGAGAGCCCGTATTTTCAAACGTATGTGTAATCGTAAATACACAATTATAGTCGAAACTAATATGAATATTGATAAATAGAAGTAAGGGTCTTATAACTCTATAAGATCAAAATTACTCTATAAGAACATTTTACAAAATTAATCTACAAGATCATTTGTAGAGTAATTTTGATAATCACTCTACGACCAAATAATTACGAAAATGTCACCGAGTGTTTTTTACTTTTTCATGTCTTTCACAAGTTTAGTACGTTAATTTTATTTGTGCGTGAAGTTTACTCTAAATATATAAAATCGCTAACGTGTGTAATTATAATTACGATATAGGCGGTCTAACACTTTTCTTTCGGTCAACAAGAGAACAAAGGCCGCTTGAAATCTCTTTTTCTTCTTTTGTCGTTTAACACCATTAATGTGTGCACATATTAATTCAAGTTTCAAGCATTGTGCAATTTAACCTTTAAAGTTTCAACTCTATTTAATTCTTATCCTTCAACTTTGAACAACATATTAAAATGCAACCTTATTCTTCTACTTTTCGAATATTGCAATTTCAACCCCTCGACTCCATTTCGCGATTCATTATTTATCCATCATTTAAGCTAGCTTCTTCTTTTTTTGCTCCAGGACCTACAAATAAACAATCTAATCAAATATAGTTAAAAACTAATAAAAATGACTCTAAAACTAAAAAAAATATATATACAATTACATAAAATAAATGTTTGTACGCCGGACATCGAACCGGTGTCTTACTGGTTCACTGATCGGACCGGTCAGATCGAATTTAAGAACCAGATGATATCCAAATTAATTTAATAATATATAGACGCAAAAATAAAAACATAAAATTTAATTTAGACATAAAAGCTAACAAAGGTGTTGTTTATTTTTTAAGAAGTAAAATGTCCGCAGGCTGCGGACCACGTCTGTAGACATCTGTAGAAGAAGAGGTGGACCAACTGCAGTCTGCAAGAAGAAGACTGTTTATTTTTTAACGTATGTAGACTTCTAAAATAAACTTGTGGTGGTGTACAGACGGTGGCGGTGGTGGTGCTGGTGTGAACGGTTGTGGTGGAAGTGGTGTGGTGGAGAGTGGTGGGGTGGTGCGTGGTGGTGATGGCGATCTTAGAAGTGGCCGAGCCAAGTCTGCACCAAGAAGAGCTCGGACAGACGTTTTTTAATGAAACTTTTTCATAAAAACAAACAGTTTACAGATGACAATGTCTGCACATGGTCTGCGCGGCGCAGACAAAAGAGGCTGCACATAATTTTTTTAGAAAAACATAGACTACCTAAAACATAGATTAATATTTAATAGAGTAAATTACAAGTTTTGTCCTTTATGTTTACTTCATATTTCAGGCGCTGTCCTTTTTTCCAAAAGTATACAGGCGGTGTCCTTAACCTTCTAAAATCTTGCACGTTATGTCCTTTAGGCCAAACCTAGTTAGAAATCTCAGTTAATTCTTGGCATGTGCAATGCACATGAGGGTACATCAGTCTTTTTACCTCAACCCTTGTAATTCCCCCCTTTAAAATCCATCACAAACCCCCAATTCATCTCTGTATCGCATACATTGTCCCTCATCTTTCAGACTTAGGGCTTTTACCACAATTCTAAGACGAACAAGAGAATCAATGTCGCAGGACAAAGACGGATGGTGTATTCGAAACAATCTTGACAATGATCAGGTCGTTGAACTTTATGGTAAGTTAAAATTTTCGATTTCGTAACCCTGGTTTACTTTTTGTGAAATTTTGCGATGTTGATGATAATCAAAAGTTGATTAATGGCAATGGTGATTGAAATTTTGCAGCTGGATTTCCTAACTTCTTCAGCATATGCTTTCATCATGGTGGTAGGCTAACAACATGTCCCGGAAGAACATATGTAGGAGGGAAGATTGATTATGTGGACTTAATAGATATAGATAAGTTCTCTGTTCATGAAGTTGATCTTATGTTGGATGGGTTGGGCTATAATAATACAAACCCAATGTATTGCCAGTTTTTAAATCCTGTAAAAAACCTAGATGATGGTCTTGAACACCTTAGCAGTGATCAAGACTGTCTGAACTTGGCTAAGTACGTTGAGGAATACAAGGTCATCAACGTATATACCACACATGGGTTAAAAAATATGAAGGAATTGTTTTCCTCACTTGTTAAACCTACCAAACCTACTATCACCATTGAAGAGATAGATGAACCTGGACCACATGCTCTTGTTCCTCTTAACCTAAATGCAGATGCTAGGCAATACAATGGGTTGGTACAATCAAGTAGGGCTGCTCAGGTTAATATGAATGTTGATGATGTGCTAGATAATATGGATATTGTGTTTGATTATATGGATCTTTGCAAGGTGATAAGGATGTTGGACAATCTAGTGGGGTTGTACAAGGTAACAATTTGATTGAAAATCAAACTTGGGTTGAGACTGAAGTGACTATATTTGATGACATGGAAGGTCTTGATGATGATAGTGAGGATAGGATTGATAATGAAAGTGCTAGTGAGGATATGATTGATAATGAAAGTGATAGTGAGGATACTAGTGACAGTGATTATATAGTTGATGAAGAGAACAATATGACTGATCATGAAGTAAACATGAGTGATTATAGGATGAATGTTGATGCATATGTAGAGGACATGGTCACTGAAAACCAAATGAATGTAGAGGAAGCCATGGATGGGGATGTTTTAGATAATGATAGGTTTGACAGTGAGTCTGAATCTGATGAGAATCAGACAAGTACTAGGAAACACTTGTTACACAAGATAAGAAGATCAAATGAAAACAAAGCAAATTTTATCTTGGACAAGTGTTTGGAAACACACAAGAAGCCAAAAAAACTGATAAAAAAACATGTAGTGGAGACTAGAAGAATTAAAAAATCATCAAGGATGATCATAGTAGGGTTAGGGCTGTCTGTCAAGGTTCTAAGCTAGACTTTGAAGTAGATGATAATGGGGTGCATATTGCAAGCCAAGCCAAAGACAAAGGTAAAGAAAAAGTGAGTGATTTGGAAAAAAATGAAGACAAGGGTGGGGAAGGTAAGAAAAAGAAACATAAGGGGCTATTTTGGAAAAAGCTAAAGAAGAAGGTATTGTAGAGCAAAAAAGTGTAATAAATGTTGGAGGTAGGGGAAAAAGGACAAACCCTCAACAGTTCCAATGTCCATGGGTATTACTAATATCAAAAGAAAAAGAATCTGAGAGTTGGTTGGTCAAAACCCTAATCACTCAACACACTGCCTTCAAACCCAGAGCAATTTCAAAGACAGTTTGCTGTTGGGATTTCCAGGATGAAGGTATACAGGGCTAAGAAACTAGCCAATAAGCATGTTGAAGGGGACTATGTTGAACAGTATACACTGTTGAGGGAGTATGCTAATGAATTGATCCAAAAAAATCCAGGTACTACTGTAAAAATTGAGGTTGAAGCATGTCCAGATCCAGGTACAAGGCAGTTTAGAAGAATATATGTTTGTTTGGCTG
This sequence comes from Scalesia atractyloides, assembly GCA_947069175.1. NCBI lineage: Eukaryota > Viridiplantae > Streptophyta > Magnoliopsida > Asterales > Asteraceae > Scalesia > Scalesia atractyloides. The sequence continues at coordinate 71,976,916 of CAMTDV010000005.1, read as the reverse complement.
CTTTGAAACAGCGCTTTAAAGCATTAGGTAGGGATTTCTTAGGACTATATGGGGCAATTATAAAAGGACCATTCCCAGGTCACATGTTATCTACTGTAGGTGTTGACTGCAACAATGGTATCTACCATGTTGCTTATGCAATTGTAGAATCTGAAAACGAGGACTCATGGACATGGTTTTTAGAACTGTTGGGTGCACCATTACATTGGTCAAGGTCACACTTTTCAGGTATATAACTCAGTGAATAATTATATTTTTAATGCATGTATTGATTTGTTGCAATTTGATCACAGGAAGGGCTGTTTCTGACATACTTCTTAACAACATGTGTGAGGTTTACAATGGAAAGATTGTGGAAGGAAGGGACAAACCCATCATTTCTGCACTTGAATACATAAGGGAGTATCTTATGCGAAGAATTGTGACCGTGTTGAACATGATAGAGAAAAGTGAAGGGTTGCTGACACCAAAGCAACAGAAATGTTTGATAGAATCAAGCAGGATGCAACGAACTACCATGTCCAGTGGAATGGAGGAGGCTACTACTAGGTCAGTGGAAAACCAAACAGTGCTCGCGAGGTGAACTTGGATACAAGGACCTGTACATGTAGGGGCTGGGAAATAATAGGTAAGAAACATACTTATTAAGTTAGAATGACAATCATAGTTGTTAAATGTTGTTCCCAATGTAGGTATGCCATGCAGACATGTTGTGGCTGCATTATGGGAGAAGGCTGCTACTGGTGGAAGGGTGGGTGCTTTAGAGAGTTGGGTTCATCCAGTTTGCACCATGGAGAGGTGGAAGCTGGTTTATTCTTTCAAGGTTAATCCAATTAGTGGTCGTACTTCATGGTCAAAGATTCAGCTTCCTACAACTATTGTACCTCCAAAGCACCATACACAAGTAGGAAGACCAAAGAAGTTGAGGAAAAGATCTGCAGTTGAACTTGAAGAGTTGACCCAGTCTGGTAGGCTGTCCAAAAGGCACACCAAGGCTGCATGCACAAAATGTAAGAAAACAGGGCATAATTCCAGGACTTGCAAAGGTCAGGATCAAGCGGGTAACGGTGCAAAAGCTGGGAAAGGTGGAAATGCAGGGAAAGGTGGAAAAGTAGGGAAGGTTGGGAAACCTGGGAAGTGTGGAAAATGAACAAACACTGTGATGTCTGTTACTTACTTTGTACTTTGAACATGTTGGCTGCAACCTATCTTTTGAACTTGTGTTAATTAGGTTTGAAGTTGTTATTATGTTGTCTTTTGAACAAGTTGGATGTTTTATGGTATGTAAGTGATCTATATATGTTATGTTATGGTCGTTTTGAAGTTTACTTCTGATTGTAGTGATGTTATGGTCGTTTTGAAGTGTAGGTCAACTAGAATATGCTGTTTTGGTCATTTAGAAGTTGTGGTCATTTATAAGTTTTTGTCGTTTAGAAGTTTTGGTCATTTTGAAGTTTTGGTCGTTTAGAAGTTTTGGTCATTTAGAGGTTTTGGTCATTTAGAGGTTTTGGGCATTTACCAGTTTTGGTCATGTATAAGTTTAGGTCGTTTTGCACGCGCACAATACAAATACACTTCTTTCGGACGTTTTTAAGTTCTGGTCGTTTAGCACGCGGACACTGGTAATTCCATTTACACTTACACAATTCATTAATACAAAACTTTCACATTTCATTAGCACTTTAAACCTACACATTACATCAGCTACATTACAGACAAAAGACATACACCTACTGCTAATACATATGCTAAGATAACATCACATACATAGCAAAACAAACCCAGTTAATAACCAAATACATTTTGAATTTTCTTGAAGTAGCTTCAGACTCTTGCAGTTTCCCTTCAAGTAACCGTTTTGAATGTTCCAAATTTATGTTAGCTTGTACAAGGTTCTGCTTATCAACTTCCAAGTTCTGCTTATCTACTTCCAGGTTGTTCTTAGCCCTAACCAATCCAGGTATGATATCGACACACCTTTGGCACCTTTCCTGATCGTACCATCCAATAAAGGCACAACTTGAGCCCTAGAATTAAAAAAACAAGACATTTTAGAGGACCAGTGACAAAGGCACCATGGGTATTCAATAAAACCTGGATTGGACAACCATAAAAACGACGGCCAGGGTTCTTGCTTGTCCATGAAGTCTGAATTACGGCCTCTCTTCCACAATGGCAGAACACCATGATCGATTGAAAGATAAAGATCTATGCTGCAACCCTAATTTGATGACAGAGATGAATTGGGGGTTTGTGATGGCTTTTAAAGGGGGGAATTAGAAGGGTTGAGATAAAAAGACTGATGTACCCTCATGTGCATTGCACATGCCAAGAATTAACTGAGACTTCTAAGTTTGGCCTAAAGGGCATAACGTGCAAGATTTTAGAAAGTTAAGAACATCGCATGTATACTGTTAGAAAAAAGGACAGTCATGAAATATGAAATAAACATAAAAGGATAAAACTTGTAATTTACTCTATTTAATATCATATAGACGGTCAACACTTTCTTCCGGTCAACAAGAGAACAAAGGCTGCTTGAAATTTCTCTCTTCTTTTGTCGTGTAGCACCATTAATGTGTGCACACATTAATTCAACTTTCAAGCTTTGTGCAATTTAACTCCTAAAGTTTCAACTCTATTTAATTCTTATCCTTTAACTTTGAAAAACATATTAAAATGCAACCTTATTATGCTACTTTCCAAATATTGCAATTTCAATCCCTCGACTCAATTTCTTGGTTCATTATTTATTGATCGTTTAAACTCGCTTCTTCTTCTTTTCGCACCATGACATACAAATAAACAATCAAATGAAATACAAGCTAAAAATAATAAAAACGACTCTAAAACTAATAGAAATTAGTCAATTTACATAAAATAAATGTGTGTATTTTACGACACATCACTTATTTATTTCATTTATGACAACATTGTATGTGAATTTGGATTTATTCAGAAAATCATTTTGAACAGATATCACCATAGAAGAACTAATAGAGCAATGAAAGGATGGTACACCCGCATAAAATTTTCAAGAACGTTGTTAAATATTGTATAATATATGAAACGTAACTGTCGGTGGCTAAACCACCGACCACCACTCAATTTCCTTATTTTTCCTTTAATTTATTCTTATTTTTAATTTAAATTAACTTAATATTAAATTACTTTAATAAATTAATATGTCGTAACATGTAACATGTGGGTAAAAGAATCGAATTCGCGTGTCGTAATAATCGTCTAACAACTTTAAAAAAATTGTGATTTCAAATTGTTTTTTAGCATACATTTGGGTTTTCGTAACATAACCTACTCAACTTCATACGCTTCTCTTTAATTTCTTAACCACATCGACTTCATAGCTGTAGTCGGGTTCACAACAACGTTTACTCAATCGAACATGTCGAAACACACATTTACATATGCTAAACGCATCACCTAATGCTTGGACTAATCCATACGATTTTTGCAACGGGCCCGCGGCGCATCACCTGCGGGTCATATTACTAGTTAATATTAATATTAAAAGTAAATATCAAGTGATAAACAAATATATACATGTGTGGTGGATGTTTTGTGATTAACCTTTTTTCTAAACAAAACAATATTGTCGGTGTCAGGAGAGGACCTAGGTGAAGCCTAAGGTGGGCGGGCGTACCCATTGAGAAAAATTTAGTATAATTTTTAGGCAAAAAAGCAGACTGCACCCTCTGAAAATATGTTTGAACCACTCATCCGCACACTCAACAAATAATTTCTAAGTCCGCTATTGATCGGTGTCTTCATTGATGAACTATCGAGTCACATCATAGGAGTTTGAAAGGGTGGGTTTCCTATAAAATAAAAGAGTAAATATAAATGTTATACATATAAAAAATATGTACTAAATGAATATGGGAAAGTAGTATAAAATTGTTCCAAGACCTTTTGTAAATTGTTCAACTATCGAATTGAAGAATACGAACAACATGAACAACGGCCTTTATTTTTGAAAATGAATTCTTGCATCATCTGAGCATATACCTCCCACGATGTTAACAAAATATGCAGCCCCCGTAACATATAGAAATTGATCAAACCTTCAAAACTATATTTAACTAGTGATTTTCCCCGCGCTTCGCAGCGAGAATTCAGTCGGTATTCGTTCGGTTTGTTACATTACCGATATTCGCTATAGTAATCAAAAGAAAAAACTTGCATCGATCGGGAACAATAAAAACGAATATCGATACTGGTACCGATGTTGTTTAGTTATATGGGCTCGTTTGGTTTGCGTTCTATGTTTATTTTTTTTCAACATTGCCTTATAAACTTCATTGAAAACGGCTATTTGTGTTCTATGTTTATTTTTTTCAACATTGCCTTATAAACTTCATTGAAAAGGGCTATTGTGCTGTTATTGTACCAAAGCAAACCGAAACCGACTAAACAACATTTGTATCTGTACCAATATTTATTTTGTTGCTTTTGCTTTCGATAAACAATCATCATATTGCTATCAAACTAATTTTAATTAATACATAATAATAAAACCACGAAATATATAAAATTCTCACTCCAAATCATCCAATTTCATTGTCATATTCTTAGCTATTTTAACCAAATTTGGTTTCCGTGTCTTAATATGCTATAACATTGATCTACATAACCAATGAGATCTAAGAAAAAAATATATATTGTTAGTGTATTAATTTTCGACAATAAATTATAAGTATAACAATTACAATAATTTAGAAACAAACCAAAGCTAAATTTATCCGAAACAGGATCATTAGAATGGACCGAAAGCTTATAAATTCAAATCCGTATTTAGAACCACCATAGTTGGAGCACTTATAAAGAGTTTATTCGAGTTATTTCGGATAACATTTTAAAATTTAAAAGATTTGGTCAATTAAGCTATTACATTCTTTGCAATGGACTGTATGCTCCCAAAAGAATATAAGCAAGGCTTCCGACATACGGGACACGGGTCATCGACCGGGAAAAGAGATACCATCAGCCGCTACTTGAGGATAGCCCGGTACTCCACAACAGCCGACATACATTGCCCTAAACCTTCGATAGGAACAACAAACAGGAAATCCTGAGCATGGGGGGCTCGCAAACACTCGAACACGGTTCGCTGCCGCGGGGACAGCGCAAACTTCTTTTCAACTGTCTTGACGATTTCACCATATAAGGCATTCGCCAAAATTTTCTGGGCTTTAAGGGGGGCGGTGTCTTTAATGTAGAAACCGCCAAGATCAAGATCGAGAAGAGAACTATGCAGAGTGTCCAACGCACCACTATATGTCACACCCCAACCGATGACAGAAACATCGAGGAGGGACGAAATAGATTGCTCATTGCTCATAAATACTAATTGGCGACAATATTTAAATAAAACCCATATGTCATTCATAACAACATTGTCATACATTACAAGGAATTTCAAATACAACAATAACAAGGGCAAAATTTGATACAACATTTTATAACCCTAACGTCTATATGTGTATCTAAGCATCATCACTACTCCAATTTCATGGCAAAATCTTCATCAGTTTGTAACATGTTAAAAATACGAGTTCAATGCAAAGGCAAAGGCGAGTACACAAGTTTGGTGATACATAGCATAAGTATAAAAGTGTACTCGAATCCACATGGTAATTGTAAGCAAAGTTCATACTAATCATGCAACAGTAGATCAAACCCCGAGTTTCCACAAAAGTTTTAACGAGATCGAGCTTCCATATGAGAATGAATATCTTAACATAACCCCGACGGGTGGCATGCTACTCCTATAGCGCTATATACGTTAAGTTGGGCTAGCTAAGTTAATGATCGAGCATGTATAATTCTAGCATGTATCTAAGCATAACAAGCATCATGTATTAAGGATTGAGTATGTAAAAGCATGGATTTATGATAAGTGTATTTTGATAAGTAAACATGTTACAACCCAAAAGTGAGAAAGCGGTAAATGGGTCGAGTGTACTCACGGTTTTGCTAAGTGTTCCACTTAAGAAATCCCGGGAGCTTTGTTGTGATGTTTAGAGCTTGGCACCTTGTCCTTCTACAAGAAGAACATAGGTATTAGTTAGGAGTGTAACGGTAGTTTCGGATTATTCGAGCGAGACTACAGAAATAAGAATTAAAGTATTATGTACGAAAATATTCACTAAGACATAGCACTTGTTCTTGACACTATGATATCCCGAAAAGGGGTTGATATGGTTTCATAGGTTCGAGACTTGTTAGAATCGTGACAAGGAACTACGTACTTTAGTGATAAACTTAATAACTCGATAGATGCTTACTTAGCCATTATCAAGTTTTGGTTTTTAGGATTATATCATAGTCCATAATTTATACATAGTCATATAAGATCATGTAGGAGGTGGGAGGATGAACCATCCACTTTGGTACCTCATAAGTATTCAAGTAAGTCAAGCATGGAGGTAGGATGATAAACATCCATTTAACATCTTTATATGATTCATCACTACACAAGTTGTCATAGACAACAAGGAGGGTCATGAATATAAACAAGAATGTAAAATGACAAGAATTTGTAAAGTGTGTCACCATGACATCAAGTAGCCAAGTGAATACAACACGGAGAGCACACATTAACACACGTCAAAGGCTAGGCGGGGTTGTGACACTTTAGAGCTAGCAAACTACTTGAGATAATGATGAAAATCATCAAGTGATGTGTGGTCTCAAAGTTTAGGTTAGCCCAAGCTAACTAAGGTGGGCACACATGAACAAGTTATGAACTTGCATCACTTGTGAGCTTGAAGCTCTACGAAAACAGAATTATTGTGAGGATAAATCCTCTTGCTTGAATGTCTCAACCTTGTTTTTAAACCTAACCAACCACAAGAAGTGTTGTAAGCATTCGGACATAGGTATGAGATGAGTTAGACTCAAGTTCGTTGAACATAAACAAGATTTGAAAGAGTTTGAAAACATACAGAAAATTTTGGGACACTTTAGGGGCACTTCCAGGTCTGGATTCTTCATGGAGAACCCTTGGATTCAACCCTAAAGATTATCCAAGTAAAATGAGAGAAGAATCAAGCAAAAAGACCAAGATTTGAGCAAGTTATGCTCACTTTTGTAAAGGTGGTACAATCTGCCCGAAATCTGATGTTGCAACTGATTTGGAACAATTTGGGAGTGCTTGAGAGTGATTAGATGAAGATTGAAAAGTGTTTGAGGCTTGGGGAAGCTTGGTTAATATAGTGGAAGAGTTGGGAGGTGTTTGGGAGGTTTTAGTTAGGGTTTAAGGCCATTGGGTGAGACCAAAATGTGGGGATTCGTGCTAAAACCGCGAGCCAAAACACATTCTGCCCACCCAGAGTGCCTTACGGACTGTAAGGCTACACCCTTGCGGTCCGTAAGGACCTTAGCCGGGTTGAAAATTTGATTTTTGTTGTTTAACTCAAAGGTGACGGGTTTTAATGCTTAATTAAGGTATTTTATGGACTTGTTAAGTATTATAAGCATAAGTGTTGTGTCACAATGTATATGTATGAATAAAATGTCTGAGACCGAGTATAAGCAGCGAGTATAATGTATGTATCAAGTATAATTGTCACGTGTATGCAAGTATGTTACGTTTTCGAGTATGAACATCATGTGTATGTATTGTATGAGTATGTATAACCAGTATAGGGACAAAATGTATATTTCCATTACGCTTCAAGTCTCGATTACAACGGTTACAACGAAATTAAGAATACGAATACAAAGACTTCCAAAAATAGAATTACAACACGAGCTTGCTATAAGTAGAAAGTATGGAAAACGCGAGGCGTTACAGTCTCCCCTCCTTTAGGAAATTTCGTCCCGAAATTTAGGAAGATGCAACGAAGAGATGCGAATACTTAGTCTTCATATCACTCTCGAGTTCCCAAGTAAACTTAGCACCACGTTTCCCTTCCCATCGAACTTGACGATAGGGATCCGACTGCGCCTTAGTTGCTTGACTCCTCGGTCCATGATTTTGACCGGTTTCTCCACAAAGTGCAAAGTATCATTGATTTGAAGATCTTCCAGCGGAACTTGAAGTCCTTCTTCGGCTTGACAGTTCTTTAGGTTTGAAACATGAAACACAGGATGAACGTTGTTGAGCGTTTGATGTAGGTCCAGTCGATATGCTACCTTGCCAATCCTTTGCAAGATCTTGAAAGGACCCACGTAGCGAGGAGCGAGTTTTCCTTTCTTACCAAAACGAACAACGCCTTTCCAATGTGATACCTTGAGAAGTACATGGTCACCTACATTAAATTCCAAGGGCTTTCGTCTTTTGTCAGCGTAGCTCTTTTGTCGGCTTCGTGCTTTGAGGAGATTATCACGTATTTGTAAGATCTTGTCCGTTGTCTCTTGTATTAATTCGGGATCAGTGATATGAACATCTCCAATCTCGTGCCAACAAATAGGCGAACGACACTTACGACCATACAATGCTTCAAATGGATCCATTTGAATACTAGCGTGATAACTAATGTTGTACGAGAATTCAACCAAGGGTAAGTGCGAATCCCAATTGCTGCCAAAATCGATTACGCATGACCGAAGCATATCCTCTAAGGTTTGGATAGTACACTCGGTTTGACCATCAGACTGAGGATGAAAAGCGGTGCTAAGATTAAACTGAGTACCAAGGGCGGATTGAAAAGTTTGCCAAAGGCGAGAGGTGAAACAAGCATCGCGATCAGAAATAATATCAAGAGGAGTACCATGACGACTAATGATTTCATCCGTGTAGATACGAGGCAATTTATTGACTTTGTAATCTTCACGAATAGCGAGAAAATGCGCGGATTTGGTCAATCGGTCAATAATGACCCAAATGCTGTCATGACCAGATGAAGTACGAGGCAATTTCATGATAAAATCCATGGCTATGCTCTCCCATTTCCAAACAGGGATTTCTGGTTGTTCGAGAAAACCAGAGGGACGTTCATGTTCTGCCTTGACTTTGGAATACATAAAAAGGCATTTGGACACGTAAAGAGCGATATCACGTTTCATTCCAGGCCACCAATAAGATGCACGCAAATCATGGTACATCTTATCAGCTCGAGGATGAACGGAGTATCTGGATTTGTGGGCTTCATTCATCAAAGTAGACCGAAGATTGAGACGATCGGGTATCCAAATACGACTATGGTAGTAAAGAATACCATCAGGTTTAGCTTCGAGCGGGTTTTCGACTCTACAATTTAATTCGCTATCGAGGTTACCCTCGTTAATGACGGTAAATTGTGCTTGTCGAATCAACTCGTTGAGTTTTCCCAGGATTTGGTGGCAACAAACACTCTTAACATGAGTCTTATGACTAAGTGCCATTGGCCGAGCAAATCCCAAGACCCCTAAAACGTGTCAGAAGGGAAGCTAACCTCCATTGGAGATCTCCGAAAAAGGAACCCCCACAAACAACAATGTCCTCGATCGCATTACGAAGCCCCTTGTCAAAAACAGAGACGACTCCCCGACATAAGAAGGCTGACACGTCCTAAGCCCAAACAACAGTTTAGCTACCCCCATGCACGAACGAAGCAAGAGGAGTTCGCTCTGAGGGTCCGAAGACGTTTGAGGCTTCCCATCATCTCAACCTCACATTTGGCTCTTTTAAGGGCCAAACCACTAATAAACTCCCCATCTCTGCTCACAGCACCACCCAAAAGTTTCACACCATGCACCGGCCTAGCAATCTCCCATGGGTATAAACCCTCTAGGGCCTTCACCCCGTCACATGTAGGCCAAAAAACTTCAGTTTTTTTTATGTTGAGATGAAGGCCTAAGAAGGGGCCATCCACTCTGATGATGTCTAAAGCCTTGGCAACCTGAGTAGCATCTCCAATAAGGGTCCCATTATCTAGGTACCAGGTGTAAAAAAGAAGCTTGCAATGATCTCTGATTAGGAGGATAAGGGGGTGTAAAACAAGGGCAAAAAGGAGAGGCCCTAAGGGATCCCCCTGCTGAACCCCCGTGGAAGACCAAATATTATCATTCCCCATATAAAGCCTAGCTGGTTGCCCGTATAAAAAATCAACCCAAGCAGAGATGGATGGACACATTTCCTTACTTCATTTAAAAGAGCAGTTCTATCCACAAGATTAAAGGCATTCGAGAAATCGACAGTAAGCATAGCCAAGACCCGTCTTGGTGGTGCGCATTTAAAAACCTGTTCGCACTATGAAGAACCGCTTCAGCCCCGTTTGGAACCCCGAACCCCCAACTGAAAGTCGCCAAGGTATTTGACCATATCCTTCCCCACCCCTTTCATCGCTACCTTGGAGACCACTCTCCTCCAGATCGAACCCCCTACGATACGCCTAATCCCATTATCAGACTTGAGAAGGGGCGTAATGGGAGCAGATGCAACAAACTCCGCCAAACTCCTCAGACATTCCCCCCGCAAACATAAGTTAACCACAGCTGAAATCACCCTGAGCAGACTAACCGCCATCACAGACCCTTCCCTACAGAGAGCGTCCAAAAGGTGTTGAGCCCTCAAACCATCTCTACCACATGACGTCCCTTTAGGGAAGGATTTGATACACCCTAGCACACTGTCGGACTCCACTGTAAGGTGAGGCTCTGACGGTAAGAAAGCAAGCCTGGTAGGGGGTGGCATGCACGAGTGTTTATCTACGAGAGCTTTCATAGTTTTCTTATCAAGTGGTGCGACCCCAGAAGAACAAAGAACCTTAACTGCAGCGGTAAAATGACCATTGTTAACCTTACGTAAACACTGCTTGACACTAGAACTCGCATTCTCGTTGTTTTTATCAACCATTTTCTTACAACCCTTCAGATCCTCATTCACATGTTGAGCAAACAAAGATTGAATGAGAATGCCAAACCCCTCACGGTCCCCCCATTGGGGCAATGCCCGCTGTATACTGAGACATTGGCCATTTTTCCTGTTACCCGACCTTTTATCCTGGCGGCTGATTGACGTAAATACACGCAAGGTAGACCGAGGTAGTAATAGAAGTCGAATCCATACATCAACAGAATCAGGCATAGCCACCACATTATCCAAAGCAGTGGTTAAGGCTTGGGCAAACGCCATGCGATAACTAAATGGGATGCTCTTAACAGTTTTAATAGGAAGATAGAAAACTCGGTCAAGGAGAGCAACATCAACACATACCTCTCCAGACGGGGTAACCCCCGTTGCGACACACGGTTTAGGGACCCCCACAATAAAACCCGCTTCACCATGAACAACCCGATCTTCATGATGACACCCCCGCCGGAAAGAATGAAGGCACATGCACTCCCAACACAACCATTGTTCAGACAACCTAAGTGCTTCAAAAACAGAAGTAAAAAGATTGGGGTCTTCAGCAATGGCATGCCTCAAAGTATCTCTTCTATCATTCGAACCAAAATGGTGACGTTTAATACGAGTCTTAAGCCTTGGGATCCTCAGCCGAGCAAATCCCAAGACCCACAAAACGGGTCGAGGGAAGCTAACCTCCATTGGAGATCTCTGAAAAAGGCACCCCCGCAAACAAAAATGTCCTCCATCGCATTACGAAGCCCCTTGTCAAAAACAGAGACGGCTTCCCCTCATAAGAAGGCTGACACGTCCTAAGTCCACACAACAGTTTAGCTTCCCCCATGCACGAACGAAACAAGAGGAGTTCACTCTGAGGGTCCCGAAGACGTTTGAGGCTTCCCATCAGCTTAACCGCACATTAGGATCGTCATGGTGACACCCCCGCCGGAAAGAATGAAGGCACATGCACTCCCAACACAACCATTGTTCAGACAACCTAAGTGCTTCAGAAACATAAGTAAAAAGATTTGGGTCTTCAGCAATGGCATGCCTCAAAGTATCTCTTCTATCATCCAAACCAAAATGGTGACGTTTAATATGAGTCATAAGCCTTGGGATCCCCTTAGACCCAACAACCCCATAGGGCAACAATGGAACCCCTTGAAAGGGCAAGGCCAAGAACCATTCGACATGGCCTAAAAAACCAAAATGAAAATAACTCCAACCAAGAAACTTAGGCAATGTCTCCACCCCAAAACAAGAAGAAAAAACAGACCTAGAGCTAACACCCGACAGTTCATAGGCTTTTTGAACCCGAGCTCATTGAAAATTACACCGAGCATATCATCGAACACTTTGTGGGTGCAAACCCCACAAGGAACCGAACACCCCACCCCGCTCACCTTGTTCCATAAATCAATGGTGCAAAGAAAGAAAGAGTTGGTTTGTGAAATGGATGATGTGTATGGAACGATTATAGACGTTGTGCCATTACACAAGAATCTTCACTAGAACGATTATATTCTCCATGTGTTAATGGGTATGGAAAAAGCTATTGATCCCACACCAAATGATAACAGAAAGCTACTGATCCCATGTAACAACTCGAAATTTTCGTTGTTATTTTATTTCAGTTTATTCCGTTTATTTCCATCATTGTACTTCGAGATTCGTTATGAGAAAGTTTATGTTAAAATATTTGTATTTTGTCGCATCTATATGGCATCTAATCGCTTATTAAACGCTAACGCAATCACAATTAATAGCTGAGTGTGTTGTTGTACAATAACCACTCGTGCCATCGCATCGCTTATCTCATCGCATCGCAAAACGCAGTTAATTATGTGGAAATATGTTTTATGTGTGTTTTATTTGTTTATATTATGGTTATAATCGTTATCGCAACGCTCTCACACGCACGAATTGCTAAATCGCATTATTGTATCAATTATAACGCTTAATATAACTATCTAATACGAACCGAATCGCCAAACGAACCCCTAACACGAAATAATCGAACAAAACTTGGCCATTAGGTCAAGTTCGGCCAAACTTGTGCATCACAACTTCGCCCGAACTTGTTCCAGCCATCAAGATACTCCAACAAACAACAAGTCCGTCCGGACTTGTCCTAAAACTCAAGAAACAAACAAGTTCGCTCGAACTTGTAGCAAGTTCGCCCGAACTTGATGTCTGCCCACTCCGTTCTCACCTCACCTATAAATACCCAGCTCCTCCTCTCATTTGAACTTGCTACAAGTTCGCCCGGAGCTCCCCAAAACCGAAACCCTTTGTTTTCTAAGTAAGATTCAACCCGTTTTCAAGCTACAACAACGTTTACAACGATTTTGCACAAGGCTTTACCTTCGTTTTCATCAAATCTCTTCTATTTATGAAAATCTTCATCTTTTTCTACAAAACTTCTGTTTTTCACTTAGATCTATGCTTAGATCTAAGTAAAACCTTTCAAACATCGATTTTTACACAATATTCGGACTAAATGACGTATGTTCGTTCACTTTGAAGTGGAACGAGGCCTTGTCAAGCAAGATCACAGATCCAGAAGCACATGGACGAAATCGTCACTTTACACAAACTGGACTAACCCGTACGAACCTTCAAGTTCGCCCGGATTAGCCCGAGTTTTTGTAAAATGGCTAAACTCGCTCCAAAATACCTTTCCAGCCTAAGTTTTACTCAGTGGCTTAAGGTTGGAGGGATGGACACTCGATTTCCTCAGCAAATGACGCAAAAACGCACGATTTGTACGCCAAAATAGTCAAGTTCACTCAGAATAGAGCAAGTTCGCTCGAACTTGTCACCAGAATAGTGACCAAGTTCGCCCGAACTTGCCTAAAACTTCAACGAATCAGACAAGTTCGCCCGAACTTGTCCAATTCCCAAAGGAATTAGACAAGTTCGGCCCGAACTTGTATTGCCCCTCAGTAGTTTCTCAGGAAACCAGACAAGTTCGCTCGAACTTGTATGTAACATCTCGAAAATTTCATCCAATAAAATTCCGACACGTGTCCCGAAAATTCTTGGTAGCCATGTGCAGCCAAGAGGTGACTAGAAGTGCCGTTATGTTATTTTAATAACCTCTGAACGAGCATATAGAGAAGTCGGAGGACCAAAGTGGTGAAAATGCCAAATTTCTAATCTTTGAAGGTCTTTACGGACCGTAACCATATATGGTTACGGACCGTAAGGTTAAACAAATATTGTTTCTGAAAGGCGGTTATGGACCACAAGCCTCAATGGTTACGGTTCGTAACCAATTCAAATTTATGGGCGCCTTAAGGGCTTTTGGACCACAAGGCTTATTCCTTACGGTCCGTAAGGGACTGCCAGTGGCAGATTACTTGGCAGCTTGCTGCCATGCCACCATGCTCTCGTAATGCCACTCTCTTGCTGCTTGTTGTAAGTTCCAAAACACTTGTACTCATCCTAGGGCAGCCCATAACACCTGGCATGATCCCTAACTCCTTCCTTACCTATAAAAGGGCACTTGAATTGCCTCTTACACTTGCTCATTCATAAATCTTCTCCTCTCTTGCTCTATTGGGAGTTCCTGAGTTCACTGGGAGCACCCTCTTAGTTCTTAGTACTTGTTTGGATCACTTGTAAGTGCTCCAACTCTCATTGTTAAGTTTTGTTAGGCTTAAAGCCAAAGTCAAAGCGTTGACGCAAAAACGCTTTGACTTTAAGCTAAGACCATTATGGTCCAGCCAATGCTCATATCAAACGTGGCTACGTGATCGTAATAAGGTAGGTGTTACTCCCCCAAGAGGGCATCTCCTGATTGCCACGTTTGCTTGGTCAATTGACGGGTCAAAGTTATGTTAATAAAAAGTCAAACGGGTCAGTTTTGAAATAAAATCATAACTAACAATGCAGATGTTATAAAACCTGTTTTGACACTCTGATAACTTGGTAATAATTATAAGAACATGTAGGAACATGTTCGGCTAGTCAATTCCAGGTCTAAGGTCGGTTCGCAACCGAAGGTCGCGAAAGTTGACTTTTGCTTTGAGCTTCAGTTCTGACCCGAACTAGCAACCTTAGCAATTGTTTCTAAGTTTCATTATGACCATATTATAGCATACCATAACCCTCTGGAATTATAGGATGTGGTCATGTAGTAATCCGAGTCTTTACGCAAGTATCCGTTAAATATGCCTAAAACACCCTTTTTACGTATAAAATGGTTTAAACCTAAACTTGACATCAAAACTCTATACCTACTGATGTAATAACATTATTAGGATTATTTGGGATATTAATTCAGGTTGTAAACTGAGTTCAAGCTATAGTTTGCATATTATGTCCTTAAATGACGATGTTGCCCTTTCGGCACTTTAAATGAGTTCTAAACATTCAAATGGACCAAAACCTTATACTTACTGATGTAATATATATATATATATATATATATATATATATATATGAACATATTTTGGTCATTCAAACCTGGTCACAACAACAATTTCATTTAAATACCGTTTGAATCGTCATTTAGCGACTTACTCGTCGTTTTGGCGCATAATACGGTTTAAAACCATATTAGAGTATTAGGTCTTGATACCTACTGATTTCAAAACAAAATTTCAACTTATTAACAGTAGGTACATGTCCCAAACTCAGATTCCCAAATAAGCTATCAATTATGTGTGAACTGACCAAAATGCCCTTTTCGGGACATAGTTTGGTCCTAAACTATAAACCACACATATAATTAATATCCTACTGATATAACATCACAAAATAAGTATTTTTACAGAATGTTTATAATAATAACCTCAGTTTACATATAAGCTCGTTTATTACATTTTTAAAATGACGAAATTGCCCATTTAAGGCATAGTTTGCTTTTAAAACCATAACGGGCCAACATATTCATAACCCAATGTTATAATAACATAATTTAAACTAAATGGCATATGGAACTTGTATAGGACTCACCCGGTTACCCGGTTTCGCTTATATGTGTACGGTTAAGCCCACGTGACTAATTTACACAACTTAACCGCAACGGGTTAACCATGTCAAAATATTCTCAAATTCCAGAATGTAAAAGTGGTAACCCATGTTATAC
Organism: Scalesia atractyloides; assembly: GCA_947069175.1. Taxonomy (NCBI): domain Eukaryota; kingdom Viridiplantae; phylum Streptophyta; class Magnoliopsida; order Asterales; family Asteraceae; genus Scalesia; species Scalesia atractyloides. Next base: position 71,961,029 of record CAMTDV010000005.1, on the reverse strand, counting down.
AAGTCCTAGCACTTGTCGGGTCCAAAATACATTCTTTTCCGGTAACCGCTTAATCTAGCGTTTCATACCGTTATCTTTATTTTAAGTTAGCCGGTGTAAGTCAATGACTAAATCAAGACACGCTAGCTATCTAATCGGTTAATAAAACCCTCCTTTCTAGACTAAGACTTCCGGCAGATTGTCGGCGAGCTAGTTTTATTGATTACGGCTGTGCTTTGCTCATTTTCTTATTATTTAGAGATTTTGCAAGCCAAGTAAATACTTTAACTTATTTTCCCTTATACGGGCTTGGGATACGGTATATTAATACCACATGGTTGGATATGGGATCAAAGGCCAATGAGTCGAGAATTCAAATAATCCATTTTAATTTGTATTGCTTAATATTAAACATTTGGGGGTTAAAACGACCGTGTCCTGGATATCCACAGCTCATTTAATTGCAAATGGCCACGACCTAAGCACGGGGTGTAGGCATACACCCGTCAGATGCTAAAATAAACTATAACCCATTAGGGGTGCGCCTATTAAAGGTGTTAAAGTGGCGTGTCGATTAATCATGATCCCGGCGTAGTTTTCGGGCTCTAAATGTATTGCCGGCATGTAAAACTGATAACATGAAAATTATTTATCCCAAGTTATTTATTAAACTAAGTACCATTGTGTACACTAAATGTTTTCGAAATACTTTCAAAATGAGTCGGTTAAACGTATTTACCAGTGAAAACTGACGTATTTTCAAAAGACTAAGCGCAGGTGACAAGTATACGTAAATATGCTGGAAGTACTCGGCGAAGCTTAAGAGGAATTTCAACCCTTTGCTTAGAAGGCCTTAGTCTGTCAAGTTTCCTTTTGTAATCACATTTCGATCCGCCTGTGGATCTAGCTACAAGCGTTGTATATTGTTTTTGAACTTTGAACATTCAAACGTTTGTAATAGTAATTATCCATACTTCCGCTGTGTTTTATTGTATTGTTTGGTAATGATGATCTCAACTTACGTCACGATATTCCCCAACCGGGCCCACCGGGTTACACGTGGAAATTAGGGGTGTGACAGGTTGGTATCTGAGCCAACTCTCGAGTGAATTAAACACTAGCCGTTTTGTGTTTAATCTCGGGAATACATATTAACACATATCTCTTAGACTTTCGAGTCTAGACTTTGACCTAGGTGTAATCATTTACTTCTTATTATTCTAGCTTTGTATTTTGTTTAACTTATTTTTGAAGCAGGAATAATGCCACCTAAATTTAGACGCGAAGGAAAAGGCAAAGGACCCATGAGGGTGGACCCTCTATGACCGGACCATCCTTCAGACCACCATACAGACCCTATCTAGCTGGAGCAGCTAATTTGCCTGAGCACAATCCTTACGAAGGATCCGGAGATTCTTCGTCCCCCTTTGAACCTTATAGACATTCGATCTCACATGAATACTCCCCGCCTCAATCACACTCTCATCATTCCTACCATTCTCACCATTCCCACCAATCACACCATTCTCATTCCCATTAACACCAAGAATTCTTCAACTTTAGCTTCGTCAACCTAGTCAACCAACCCTCACCAGAAACCCCTCCAGTCGACTCGCCAACTCACATGGAGGAGTAATCCGATCTGGAAGAATTTCCCCAAACCAAATCCTATGGCCACCCCATCGAGCTGTCTAGTGGCTCGAACTCTTTGGCAGGGTCTCCGTTTCGAAGTCCTGATGAATATGAGCAACGATGGGCACAATATGTGTTTGTCAACATGCCCTCATACCATAGCACTCCCTAACATCAAGCCCCATCACCACATCCTCAAATCGAGGATGTAGATATGCAACAGGTGGATCAACCTCAGCCACCACCTGAATCATCGTCACAACCACGCTGAAGGCTTGGAGCACGCATGTCGGTGTGTGCTGGTCAAAGGTCGGGTTCGCTACCACCTTTACCACCATCATACCCTGTCATCCCAGAGGACCCGCAAATGGGTGGGCCCTCAAACACATCGCCAGTGGTGGAGCCTCCACCACAACCAGCTGTTGAGCCTTTGCCTCAACCACCTCTACCACCGCTAGATTTTGCCAACCCAATACCTGCATATACAGGGCCATCAGGGTTTAACACTATCGACCCTCCTGGCTTGTTCAACTACATCCACCATGATCTAGAGCAGGATCCTTATTATGATGCAGTCGTTCATAATAACCTTTATCATTCCTCTTACCCTTCTTACCCACCTCATTATGCCGCTACCGGATACCCACCTTATGGATATCCGTATCCAGTTGCGCCTCAGCCGCAACCACCTCCACCTCAGCCTCAACCCCAATCGCAAGCGCCACTTGAGGCTATTAATGAGGCCTTAGATCAGGTCAGAGAAATGCGGTAACAAGTTAAAAAGTCGGAGAAGAAAACGACCAAATTTATCAAGAAACTTTACAAGGTTGTGAAAGGGAGGAAGGATGACTAGTTTTGTATTTTAATATATGTAATTTAAATTCCAAAAGTCCCTGCGTGGACACCGATATTTCTGTTAAGTTCCTGTGTGAACTACTTTTGTTATTTCCAAGTCCTATATATTAGGCAATTATGGAATGTTCTTTCTAGTAAGATTTCCTTATTTATATATTTCATTCAATCAATCATCATGATTTTATTCAAATTTTATCGATCCGCTATATTATCCCAATATCTATTAAGCCAATGACTAGATTGGCAAATGAAAATTTTGGAAGTGACCTTCTGTCTAGCAAAGGAGAACAATGTTCGACTTCCAAATTTATCATTTCTCTATATTTAACTCTCAATGTGGAGTTACCTTTAATTTCCTGTGACAATTATTGTCGCATTAATCAAGTGGGAAAATGACAATGTGCAAACCCAATCGCCTAAGTGATCAAATTAGATCATGGCTAAGATATTCAAACACTCAATAGTAGTGTAAAGCCAATGTGCAATAATAACGGTAGTGACGCTTGATGCACTATCTGATAAATTCTGGACTATGTCAAATCTATAAATGCCTATGATGGTCCTTTGAGACCTAGTTTTTATATATATAAATATACCACATCTGATATCTGAATTCTGTATGGTCATAGAACCATGTCGGGAATAAGGGTACGCCATAGCAACTAACCGAATTCACCTCAATATTTAGAAGTAAGTTGCAACAATGGCGGATTCAAACGAAGTGAATAGCAAACGCAATGACGACGATGCCAATGAGAACATTATTATTAGTAAGAACGACTTTAGAGAACTTATTGCCGCAGAAGTCGGCAAAGCTTTAAAGGATAAGTCCGAACGACAACCGGAGTCGAGTGCTTCTCGCTCCAAGCCTGTTTCTGAACCGAAATCTCAGCCTAGCCACTCAAAGTCGAAAAAGAGTGAGGCACACTCTTCGAATGTGAGGAGTAAAGCAAAGAGTGATCCGCAACCTAAGAAGCCGAATGTTGATGGCGATGGATGCTCCTATAAGTATTTCGTGTCTTGTAGACCCCGCGATTTTAACGAGGAAAAATGGGCAGTGGAATGTTTAAGGTGGTTGGATGAATTGGAAACAGTGGTGGATATCAACGGATGCGCTGATAAGAATGTTGTTAAATACGTATCTCAATCATTCAAGGGTGATACCCTTATTTGGTGGAAAGCCTTAGTCTAGTCTACGAGCAATGTTCATCTCTACAAGTTGAGTTGGTCCAAGTTTGTAGAATTAGTGAAGGATACTTACTGCCCACCTCATGAGGTGGAGAAAATCGAGTCAGATTTCCTAAATCTGACTATGAAGAACATGGACTATCGGAAGTTTGTCACCGACTACAATTCTCTTTCAAGATTAGTGCCTTATCTAGTTACTCCGGAGCCCAAACGCATTGCGCGTTTCATCAATGGGCTAGCTCCTGAATTAGGAGTATGGTTAAGGCGGTGCAGCCTGGCACCTACAAATCTGCTGTAGAACTATCCCTCTCTCTCACATAGGATTATGTTAGGCAAATGTCAGTTAAGACTGACAATGATGGGAAGCGAAAACGGGAGGATGGCAACTCCCAGAAGTTTAACAAGAAAGGAAAACATGGGTTTGGCAAGCATAATCAGAAATCGGGCTACAAACCCACATGCAAGACGTGTGGAAAGCAACACTATGGACAGTGTCGCTTGGAACAAAAACCGAAGCAATGCAATATTTGCAAGAAAAAGGGCATCGGTCGCATGAGTGCCGAAACATAAAGGATGCTACCTGTTTTGGATGTGGTGAGAAAGGCCACATCAAGATAAACTGCCCTAAGGCAAATCTGAGGGTAAGGCCAAAACTACCGAAGCTAACAAAGCCACTGCTAGGGCCTTTCAAATGAATGCCAAGGAAGCAGTGAAAGATAACAATGTCATAACGGGTACGTTCCCTATCAACGACGCTTTTGCTAGAGTTCTTTTCAATTCGGGCTCCGATAAATCGTTTGTAGATCATAAGTTTAGTGAACTATTAAACTTGCCCGTAAGAACTCTAGACATAACCTATGAAGTAGAACTCGCTGATGGAACTATAGAAACTGCTTCATCCATCTTGACGGAATGCTTCATATCCATTAAGAATCATTCTATCCTTGTCTCTCTTTTACCTATGAAACTAGCGGGATTCGATGTAGTCTTAGGCATGGATTGGTTATCGTATAACCAATCTCGCATTGCCTGTGATAAGAAACTCATTGAAATCAAATCCCCGTCTGGTAAGATCCTGACCATTCATGGAGACAAACACTTTGGATTGCCTGATAAAGCAGTTTTGCTTAAGGTATCTAGATGTATGACGAAGGGATGTGTCATCTACATGGCACTAGTCACCGTTGATGAACCCAAACCAAAGATTGAAGATATACCTATCATCTCTGAATACCCAGACGTGTTCCCAGAAGAATTACCTGGCCTACCTCCTGATAGGCAGGTAGAGTTTCGAATTGACATCATACCTGGAGCAGCTCCCATAGCTAAAGCTCCATACCGTTTAGCACCCACTGAGATGAAAGAATTGAAAACCCAATTGGACGAACTCTTAGGAAAAGGTTTTATACAACCTAGTTCTTCTCGATGGGGAGCCCCTATCCTGTTCGTCAAAAAGAAGGACGGATCAATGCGGATGTGCATTGATTACCGTGAACTTAATAAGATAACGGTCAAGAATCGTTATGCCTTGCCAAGGATCGATGATTTGTTTGACCAATTGCATGGTGCAAATTACTTTTTCGAAGATCGATTTAAGGTCAGGTAATCACCAACTTAAAGTTAGGAATGAAGATGTTCCGAAAACTGCTTTCAGAACGAGATATGGTAACTACGAGTTCTTGGTGATGCCTTTCGGGCTCACTAATGCACCCGCAACATTCATGGATCTCATGAATAGAGTCTGCAAGCCATATTTAGATAAGTTTGTCATCGTCTTCATGGACGACATACTTATCTACTCTCGTTATCAATCTAATCACGAGAACCATTTGAGGTGCATTCTTGAAATTTTGCGTCAAGAAAGGCTATACGCAAAATTTTCTAAATGCGTATTCTAGCTCCGTGAGGTTCAGTTCCTTGCTCATGTAGTAACTGAACGTGGTATCCAAGTAGATCCAGCAAAGACAGAAGCAATAATGAATTGGGAAGCCTCAAAGACACCTTCCGAGATACGTAGTTTCTTAGGACTGGCTGGTTATTATCGAAGGTTCATTGAGAACTTTTCACGAATAGCCGCTCCTTTGACAATCTTAACTCGTAGGGATGCTAAATTCAACTGGGGTCCAAAGCAACAAGAATCCTTTGAGACGTTAAAACATAAGTTAAGCAATGCCCCGATGTTAACTTTGCCAGAAGGCATAAAAGAATTTGTGGTTTACTGTGATGCTTTGCACACTGGTATGGGATGCGTGCTTATACAGAGAGGCAAGGTGATTGCCTATGCATCACGACAATTGAAAGTGCACGAGAGAAACTACACCACCCATGATTTGGAACTGGGTGCGGTAGTTTTCACACGTAAACTCTAGAGACATTATCTATATGGAACAAAGTGTATTTTCTACACCGATCATAAAAGTCTCCAACATTTGTTCAATCAGAAGGAATTGAACATGAGACAACATCGTTGGATGGAAACACTCAACGACTATGATTGCGAGATTCGATATCATCCAGGAAAGGGGAATGTAGTCGCTGATGCGCTTAGTCGCAAGGAAAGAGTCAAACCTCTAAGGATCAATGCCAAAAGCATTGAACTGAAGAATAGTTTGAACGAGAAGCTACTAGATGCACAAAAGAAAACCATGTCAGTGAATAACGGCGCGGAGGAAGGATTAGGTGCAACCATTGATCAGTTAGCATCTGGAAAGGACGAAATGCTTAGGCTTAATAATCGGATCTGGGTTCCGATCTTGGGAGGACTTAGAGATATAATCCTCCAAGAAGCACATAATTCTAAATATTCGGTTCACCCAGGAAGCAACAAGATGTACCAAGATCTTAAGCCCAGTTATTGGTGGATGGGTATGAAGAAAGATATAGCAAATCATGTAGCAAAGTGCTTGACGTGTTCTCAAATTAAAGCAGAACACCATAAACCGTCAGGACTTCTACAACAGCTTGAAATCCCAGTGCGGAAATGGGAAATGAAAACAATGGACTTCATCACTAAGTTGCCCAAGACCAAGCGTGGCAATGACACGATTTGGGTTATTGTGGATAGATTAACCAAATCCGCTCATTTCCTACCAATTAAGGAGACATGCGATTCTGATAAGCTGGCTAAGCTTTATGTCGATGAGATTGTATCCTTGCAAGGTGTGCCGATATCCATTGTATCTGATAGAGATACAAGATACACATATCACTTCTGGAAGAGCTTCCAACAATCTCTAGGGACGAGATTAAATTTTAGTACGGCTTACCATCCGAAGATAGACGGACAAAGTGAGCGTACCATTCAAACCTTGGAGGACATGCTTCGAGTTTATGTAATCGATTTAGGCGGAAGTTGGGACGATCACTTACCCCTAATCGAATTCTCTTATAATAATAGTTATCACACAAGTATTAAGGCCGTTCCTTTTGAAGCCTTATACGGAAGAAAATGTAGGACGCCTGTGTGTTGGGCTGAAGTTGGAGAAGCCCAACTATCTGGACCTGAAATTGTTCTTGAGACCACATAAAAGATTGTGCAAATCTGTGATCGACTTAAGGCAGCTCGTGACAGACAAAAGAGCTATGCCAACAAAAGGCGTAAACCTTTACAGTTCCAAGTTGGGGACAAAGTTATGTTAAAAGTGTCACCTTGGAAAGGTGTAATGCGCTTTGGCAAAAAGGGCAAGTTAAGCACGAGATACATTGGACCATTTAAAACAACCGAATGTGTCGGATCTGTAGCTTATAGGCTTAAGCTACCTGAGAAGCTCAGTGGAATTCATGATGTTTTCCACGTCAGTAACTTGAAGAAATGCCTCGTGGACGAATCGTTAGCAATGCCTCATGAAGATATTCAAATTGATGAAAACCTGCGTTTCATAGAGAAACCAATTGCGATCGAAGATCGGCAAGTTAAAAATCTTCGAAGAAAGCACGTACCTATTGTGAAGGTCAAATGGGATGACCGTCGAGGTCCCGAATATACTTGGGAGGTCGAATCCAATATGCGACAAAAGTACCCTTATCTATTTAATAAATCTCGAGGTCGAGATTTTTATTAAGGGGGGTGAAGATGTAACACCTCGAAAATTTCATCCAATAAAATTCCGACAAGTGTCCCGAAAATTCTTGGTAGCCATGTGCAGCCAAGTGGTGACTAGAAGTGCCGTTATGTTATTTAATAACCTCTGAACGAGCATCAAGAAAAGTTGGAGGACCAAAGTGGTAAAAATGCCAAATTTCTAATCTTTGAAGGTCCTTACGGACTGTAACCATATATGGTTACGGACCGTAAGGTTAAACAAATATTGTTTCTGAAAGACGGTTACGGACCGCAAGCCTCAATGGTTAAGATCCGTAACCAATTCAAATCTGTGGGCGCCTTAAGGGCTTACGGACCGCAAGGCTTATTCCTTATGGTCCGTAAGGGACTGCCAGTGGCAGATTACTTGGCAGCTTACTGCCCTGCCACCATGCTCGTGAAATGCCACTCTCTTACTGCTTGTTGCACGTTCCAAAACACTTGTACTCATCCTAGGGCAGCCCATAACACCTGGCATGATCCCTAACTCCTTCCTTACCTATAAAAGGGCATTTGAATTGCCTCTTACACTTGCTCATTCATAAATCTTCTCCTCTCTTGCTCTTTCGGGAGTTCCTGAGTTCATTGGGAGCACCCTCTGAGTTCTTAGTACTTGTTTGGATAACTTGTAAGTGCTCCAACTCTCCTTGTTTAGTTTTGTTAGGCTTAAAGCCAAAGTCAAAGCGTTGACGTAAAAACGCTTTGACTTTGAGCTAAGACCATTATGGTCCAGCCAATGCTCGTATCGAACGTGGCTACGTGATCGTAATAAGGTAGGTGTTACTCCCCCAAGAGGGCACCTCCTGATTACCACGTTTGCTTGGTCAATTGACGGGTCAAAGTTATGTTAATAAAAAGTCAAACGGGTTAATTGTGAAATAAAATCATAACTAACAATGTAGATGTTATAAAACCGTATTGAAACTCTGATAACTTGGTAATAATTATAAGAACATGTAGGAACATGTTCGGCTCGTCAATTCCAGGTCTAAGGTCGGTTCGCAACCGAAGGTCATGAAAGTTGACTTTTGCTTTGACTTTCAGTTCTGACCCGATCTAGCAACCTTAGCAATTGTTTCTAAGTTGCATTATGACCATATTATAGCATACCATAACCCTCTGGAATTATAGGTTATGGTCATGTAGTAATCCGAGTCTTTACGCAAGTATCCGCTAAATATGCCTAAAACACCCTTTTTACATATAAAATGATTTAAACCTAAACTTGACATCAAAACTCTATACCTACTGATGTAATATCATTATTAGGATTATCTGGGATATTAATTCAGGTTGCAAACTGAGTTCAAGCTAAAGTTTGCATATTATGTCCTTAAATGACGATGTTGCTCTTTCGGCACTTAAAATGAGTTTTAAACATTCAAATGGACCAAAACCTTATACTTACTGATGTAATATATATATATATATATATATATATATATATATATATATATATGAACATATTTTGGTCATTCAAACCTGGTCACAACAACAGTTTCATTTAAATACCGTTTAAATCGTCATTTAGCGACTTAATCGTCGTTTCGGCGCATAATACGGTTTAAAACCATATTAGAGTATTAGGCTTGATACCTACTGATTTCAAAACATTTTTTTCAACTTATTAACAGTAGGTACATGTCCCAAACTCAGATTCCCAAATAAGCTATCAATTATGTGTGAACTGACCAAAATGCCCTTTTCGGGACATAGTTTGGTCCTAAACTATAAACCACACATATAATTGATATCCTACTGATATAACATCATGAAATAAGTATTTTTACAGAATGTTTATAATAATAACCTCAGTTTACATATAAGCTCGTTTATTACATTTTTAAAATGACGAAATTGCCCATTTAAGGCATAGTTTGCTTTTAAAACCATAACGGGCCAACATATTCATAACCCAATGTTATAATAACATAATTTAAACTAAATGGCATATGGAACTTGTATAGGACTCACCCGGTTACCCGGTTTCGCTTATATGTGTACGGTTAAGCCCACGTGACTAATTTACACAACTTAACCGCAACGGGTTAACCATGTCAAAATATTCTCAAATTCCAGAATGTAAAAGTGGTAACCCATGTTATACAAGTCCTAGCACTTGTCGGGTCCAAAATACATTCTTTTCCGGTAACCGCTTAATCTAGCGTTTCATACCGTTATCTTTATTTTAAGTTAGCCGGTGTAAGTCAATGTCTAAATCAAGACCCGCTAGCTAACTAATCGGTTAATAAAACCCTCCTTTCCAGACTAGAGACTTCCGGTAGATTGTCGCCGAGCTAGTTTTATTGATTACGGCTGTGCTTTGCTCATTTTCTTATTATTTAGAAATTTTGCAAGCTAGGTAAATACTTTAAATTATTTTCCCTTATACGGGCATGGGATACGGTATACTAATACCGCATGGTTGGATATGGGATCAAAGACCAATGAGTCGGGAATTCAAATAATCCATTTTAATTCGTATTGCTTAATATTAAATATTTGGGGGTTAAAACGACCGTGTCCTGGATATCCACGGCTCATTTAATTGCAAATGGCCAAGACCTAAGCAAGGGGTGTAGGCATACACCCATCAGATGCTAAATTAAACTATAACCCATTAGGGGTGCACCTATTAAAGGTGTTAAAGTGGCGTGTCGATTAATCATGATCCCGGCATAGTTTTCGGGCTCTAAATGTATTGTTGGCATGTAAAACTCATACATGAAAATTATTTATCCCAAGTTATTTATTAAACTAAGTACCATTGTGTACACTAAATGTTTTCGAAATATTTTCAAAATGAGTCAGTTAAACGTATTTACCAGTGAAAACTGACGTATTTTCAAAAGACTAAGCGCAGGTGACAAGTATACGTAAATAGGCTGGAAGTACTCAGCGAAGCTTAAGAGGAATTGCAACCCTTTGCTTAGAAGGCCCTAGTCTGTCAAGTTTCCTTTTGTAATCACATTTCGATCCGCCTGTGGATCTAGTTACAAGCGTTGTATATTATTTTTGAACTTTGAACAGTCAAACGTTCGTAATAGTAATTATCCAGACTTCCGCTGTGTTTTATTGTATTGTTTGGTACTGATGATCTCAACTTACGTCACGATATTCCCCAACCGGGCCCACCGGGTTACGCGTGGAAATTAGGGGTGTGACATTGTACCTCCGGTAAGTTTTAGCATACAAGTTCGCCCGAACTTGTACCTCAAAGTACAAGTTCGCCCGAACTTGTCTACTGCTCCTTCACCTAGTTAACCGTTTCAGCAATTCGGAAGACTGATGCACTTCTGTTCGCTTACAGGCTGATACAGCGCTCTCCTCAATTCATCTCAGATCCCGTCTGTCTTCAAAAATGCACCAACTGTGAGTATACTTGAATCCCTTTTACGCTTAAATGCACTTTTGGTGTCACATATGTTCCTATATCAAATCACATCACACAAATTCTCAAATGCTTATTCGTAACCCGTGTTACATGATTATACGTGAAATCTGCTGAATTGTATGTATTGCTTGATAGCTTGTACGCCACCCTTAACATGATAGTATACTAGAGGTTAACCCGCCACCCGGAGGCCCGGAGTTGTTAAGGCTCGCATTTTACACTTCTCATTTATTTTCTCTTTTAGGATGTGGACACTTGTTCGCATGCCTCGACCAATCGCGGTTTGTTGGTTTGCTTGAATCTAAGTAGTTACATCATTCACATCTATTACGTATGTCATGCGGTGTATGCTAAACGCTTTTATATCTATTATGCACGCAAAACCTGTATGCCTCACCCTTACTTAATTGTATTGACGTTTTATTTTAACATATGTGGCAGGTTGAGGATTTGTCTACTTGCAAACGGATTAGGATTTGGTATTCTAGAAACGCATTGTAATAGAAATCTAAGGATACCGAACTTGATTTGTTTTATGAGATTGCTTGTATTTTGTAACTTGTTTAAGGATTATATGTTGAAAGTATGGGATTTTGACGTTTAAATATTGTCGCTTAAATAGTGTTATGGAATTTCTCATGAGACAATCTGGTTCGCCTAGTGCCACTACCCCGATATTTCCGCCATCGGTTGGGGTGTGACATCCCACACCGGGCTTTAAATATCGTTCATTGCAAAGATTTACCGGGTTTTAAATATCGACATGATTTAGTCCGAGATGTGCTTCATGATGTCCTTAAGCGGGCAAGGATCTCAGCAAAAAAGGAAGCTCCGGTGAAGTTCTTGACTGATCCATTAGAAAGGAGATCTGCTGACATTCTTGTTTTTGGATGGGAAGGAGGGAAACACGCGTTCGTCAATTTGACAGGTGTGTCTCCCTTCGTTGGGCTAAGGGACCACGGGTTTGTGGCGGGCCAGGCGATAACCAAGGCGGAGGCGGGCAAAGTAGCCAAGCACGAAAAAGATTGCATTTAGAATCAGCACGTGTTCGTCCCGTTCGCTTTCGATACCTTTGGCGCTCTCGCCCCTGATGTAGTGTGCTTCCTTAAACGGGTTCAGCAGGTGGTAAGTAGCAACACCGCACACATTAAGGGCAAAATTTTGTGTATAGCAGGGTAGGGTTTGCTATTCAGAAGGGGGTAGCGGCGCAGTTTGTTGCCCGTCTACCTGCCATTAGTCCGTAATCGTTTTTGTTTTTGTGTTTCTAAACTAAATTGGAATTGGAAAATGGAAGAAAAGATAGGTATTAAATTAAAAACAAATTGGAAAAGGGAAGAAAAGAAAGGTATTAAATTAAAAACAATTAATGCAAAAATTGTAACATTGCCTCAGTTAGTAAACCAAATTTGGATTACTAATCAAGGGTTAGGATTAAAATGGGTGAGATTGAACAAAAAGAAAAGGCGCGTGGGTAAATTTGAGGGTTTTCTAGTCCATTCAAGTCAATAGTTTCTCTCTACTCCAATTTCCCCTCATTTTTTAAACGTTAATAACTCTTTCATACAGCATTATTTTTTTTATAAAAATTGCACCATAAAAACGAGCGTCTTTTATCTTTAAAACGAGCACACTATTGCTATATCTTTGAATTTTTTTGATAACCCATATGCGTAAAACGCAATGGACTATAAACATTAAAAAATGTTTTTTTTTTCTAAAACGCAATGGACAAAAAACACAAAAGAAAGTGTTCTTTCTAAAACGCAATTGACAAAAACACAAAAGAAAGTATATAATCTAAAACGCAATGGACTAAAAACACAAAAGAAATTGTTCTTGCTAAAACGCAATAGACAAAAACATAAAAGAAAATGTTTTTTTTCTAAAACGCAATAGACTAAAAACACAAAACAAAGTGCAATTTCTAAAACGCAATGACCAAAAAACACAAAAAAGTGTCTTTTATAAAACGCAATGGACAAAAACATAAAAGAAAGTGTTATTTTCTAAAACGCAATGGACTAAAAACACAAAAAAATGTTATTTCTAAAACGCAATGGATTAAAAACAAAAAAAATGTGTTCTTTATAAAACACAATGGACAAAAAACACAAGAAATATGTTATTTTTTCTAAAACGTAATGGACTAAAACACAAACAAATGCAATGAATTGGTGTATTTGATAAAACATAATACAAAAACACAATGAAATAGATATATTTAAAACACATTTCAAAACATAATTAAAAAATAATCATTTATTTAGAGACATTTTTAATAATCTAATTTATTGCGTTTTAAAATTTAATACGTTTTAAAAAAGTTAGTGCGTTTTCATCAATAATCTAACTGATTTATATCATAAAGCATTTTACAAAATAAAAATATATGCCTTACATCATTTGGAAAAGTACCCGGAAGTTTCAGTGAGAATGTAATTTGTCTTTATACACTCAAAAAAATTTCTTTTATTTCCTTCTCATACTAACACAAAACCCGAAAAGAACCTTTGACTCTTTTCAGCCGCCAACACACTTTATATTCTTTCACCTTCTCAAACTTAAACTTAAACTTGAACACAAACAAAATTCCTTTTCTTTTTATAAAACGCAACAAACAAAGCTTTTATAACTTACAACTTAGCAGAACAGGGGTCTGAGGTTATGTTTTTGTGATTATTTGATTGTTCCAAAAAATGTTCAAAAACCATAAAACGCAATTCATGTTGGCTTCAATTTGAAACAGTTATTACTCGGCTCCAACGGCGGCAACTACGGCTCTCATGGTGGCTTCGACTTTCTAAGACTGAAACTCAATCAATTCGTCAATGCTCCGACCATGGTGTCGGCGATGATGAACGGTCCATCAGGAGCTAACGCCACGATGCAGATCTGTTGATGTGATTTGTGGACGGTGACCATGTGGTAGGAGTAGGGTGACAGTTGTGGTGGAGGTGGGCGATGGAGTGGTGGTAGTGACGGTGGCGGTGACAGTGATGGAGTGGTGATGGTGGTGAGATGAACCATAAAGATATACTGCGTTTTTTTTTAAATCCACGGTTATATGAGACTAAATTGTGGTTGACAAAAATGTCCTTCCTTTTAATTGTTATTATTTGCCACGTGTCAATCTACTATTGCTTTCTATACTTCTTATTCAAAGCATACATTCTATTTGATCTCTCCGGACTTTTATATGAAAAAAGAGTGAATGTAACTTTGTTATAAGAAAAACCAAAAGGTAAGTTGGTTTTTATGACTAAAATGAGTCGGTTTGGATGGTTTTAACCATTGTCTTGTTTTTCTTTTCAAAAGTACAAGTTGTATACATTTTAAAATGATAAAATATGGCTCATTAATGTAAAACACATCCGTAAATGCATATTTTAAAAATAAGAAAAAATAAATGTAAAACCGTAGAGTTTATTTACATGGTTGGCCCCAAGTATTTTGTTGGCCAAATAATCAAACTGTCAAATTGCAAAACCAAAAGGTAGACCGAACTATTAATCCGTCAATTTGGCTAAAACAACTATTCACTTTAGTTTAAATGGTTCTACAAGTTTTAATGTCCAACAACAATATTTACTATTTATATTCTTAATATTCAAGTATATAAAATATATATTTAAATCCGGAAATCGATAACAAGAAAAATATTGATATATATAAAAATATATTTAAGTCCACGAATCGATAACAAGAACACAATTGCAAGGGGAATAACTCGCTAACATATTAATAAAAAAATATAACTCTAAAAATTGATTACATACTCTCAAACCATAACTCAATTTCACTTTTAATAATGTTTATCCCTAACTTGGTTTATATAGGCTAATGTTGATGCACTTTTGATAGTTATCTCGATATACTTTTGTTGGGTTTAAGTTGTAATTATTTGAAAGTATGAGGTTTGGGCTATAAATTGTAATTAGGACCCTAATGGTGAGTCAAACCGTTTAGGGAGCCTATAGCATTGGGTCAAAACCTATAAATAGAAATTTGAAAGAAGAAATTAGGTTAATGGTTTTCCAAGGATTTTAAAGAGATAAGATCCTAGAGAGAGAAATCATCAACATAGTGTGTTTTGGGTTTGATTGTTAATGCAAATATATTGAAAATGTCTTGAGTTCTTTTTATTTTTGTTTGACCTCGTTTCATGTGGCCATGATAGGTGTTTAAGTGATTTATGCTTACTTAAACATCATAGATCCGTTATCTCGTGTTAGATCCATGATTCGGGGGACTTACAACTAACCCAAACTTGGTAGTCAAGACAAACCATGCTAATTATAATGTAATTAGGAAACTTAACCAATTCAAATTTGGTCCTCTGAGTTCACCAACTTGTGACTTGTTTAAACCCATTTAATTACCGGGTTGGACCCCTTGCTTGCCCAAACAACAATTGAGCCAACAATCACCCATTGTTGAACTCGAAATAGGTAGGTTTATGTCTCAAAGCTTGTCATCTTTGTCTTGATACTCCCAAGTCTCTTCATGATCCATTGCAATGTTCTTTGGACTCCACTCAGCTTGAAGAAACACTTGCTTCTTGTGATCATTGTACGAACTTCCTTGGGTTTGAATCCCTTGATTGACACATCCTTCGAATTCTTGAACATTCTTCTTTGGACTTTAACTTTTGGGTTTTTTCATTAAACTTGGATCCTTGAGAAGATTCTGACTCGTACAAGACTTTTCATCTTTCAGTTCAACTCTTTGTAGATCTCGACCCACAAAATTCTTCACTCTAATAATGCTAACTTATGTACCGGGACTTACTATCTTGAGGTTGATCATGTACAAATGGTTCTTGGTCCTTGTTACCTTCATCATAAGTTTACATGTATCATCATGAATGGTTAGCAAATCGTGTTTCATGTGAATGTCACATCCACCTTCTGTTGCTTAACCAAGACTTATGATATTGCTTTGTAAACTTAGTATGTAGTAAGCATACTAGTAACAAACGTTGCTCCTCCGTTTTCCCATCAAGTATTACCGATCCCTTTCCCCTATATCAATACAAGTTCCATTTCCAAATTTTACCTTTCTCGTGACCCGTTCATCCAACTCAAAGAAGTAGGCTTAATTACTTATCATGTGATTCGATGCGATCTCAAAATGCTTTGAAATCACCTATTCTTCATTTAGAAAAATTGTCTTTTAATCACATTTCATCATAAATAAAGATGGATCCAAATCATCAGTTTTAGCTAAGTTAGCTTCTTTTTGTTTCTTCATACGATGCGGACACTTTGAAGCGAAATGACCAAATCTATTACAACGCTAACACTGAACCTGTGATCTATCCTTTCTTCCCTTTTGATGGTCATTGGTTCTTCTTTGACTAGTTTGCTTTGACCCATGATCATGACCATCTCAGCTTTGACTTCCATCGTGGTCCTCATGATCCCGGTCTTGATCTATATCTTGGTAACTTGAACCGTCTCGCCCACGCTCCGCGTATTGTAATAGAATTTGTGATTCAAACGTCTTCAGTATCCTGTCTTCAAACGTCTTCATTATACCGATTACTTCCTGAAACGTCATTGACTTCAAATCTGTAGACTGTTCGATTGAAGCTACGATCGAAATTGTTTTGCTGAAACAGAACCTAACATCTTCCTTGTAAGTTTCTTGTCTTCATAAGTAGTTCTAAGACTGGCTACCTTGGTAATTAGTTGACTTATTCTGGTTGCGAGCGAATCACTTGATTCTGTCTCTTTCATCTTCAAATATTCAAGCTCTATCTTCAACTATTCAATCTTTGCTTCTCGTACTAGTTCAACCCCCATATACCACATTTTCTAAGCATCCCGGATTTCCCTTGCAATCTGAAACTGAGCAACCTAAAACACCAATTCTTCTGGCATCACCTAAAGTAATAAAGCTACTTCCATGTCATCCTTTTTAGCATCAACTTGTTGATTTCCATATTCTAGCGCCTACAATATTCCATGAACTCGAAATAGTGCCTTAATTCTGATTGCCCAGATGTTGTAATTACTTGTAGTCAAAATCGGGCACTGTAAACTTGTGGTGCTCTGATCGTTAACCACAACCGGTGGTGGTCTATCACAATGTCACCGTCCGCCATCGTTTTCTAAACAACTTTTACAACCAAACCGTCTACTCACAAATCTGGTCACAAATCCCTCATGCGAATTTGGTCAAAAACCCAACTCCCTTAACCCAAATAAAAGTAAAGGTTAAGAACTGAACCCACTTGTTCAACCCATATAAGAACTTAACAATAGTGGTAAAAAAGACTTGTTTAACCTAATAAAAAGTCAAAATTGTACTTATCTTCTTGAATTGTGAGCAAGCCACAAAATCAATCCCAACTTTGTTTTTTAAAAAGAAAACAACTTTGTTTTAAAAATATTAAAAAACAACTTTGTTTTTTTTCTTTTTAAATTTCAAGACACCCAAAAAACAAACAATCTTGTTTTAGGGTTCCGGTTGAACCCAACAAAGAATGAACGCACCTTGTTGCTCTCTTTGGATAATAAGACAACCACAAAACTAAACTAAAAGAGAAAATTCCAAACTTTTTATTTGAGTTCGAGGCATTGAAAACAACACCAAACAATCAAGACCCACCAACTTATGTTTAAGTCTAAGAAAAAAAATATGTTAAGTGAATCTTGTCTTCTTTTTTGTTTTAACGCAAAAGAGGTAAACAAAAAGGACAGAAAAAATGATGCAACAAGGAGCAACTGATGACGAATACGTGAGTGGCAACGACAAGGATTGAACTCGACTTAGTTCAAATAGAAAAACAAAATGGCAATGACGATGTCTTCTTCCGGGGAAGGGGGCTTCTTGCGAAAGCATGGCTTATTCGATTAGGGTTCTTGAACATGGATCTGATACCAATTCAAGTTCGGGAATCGATAACAAGAACATAAATGCAAATGGAATAACTCCTCAATATATTAATAAAAAATATAACTCTAAAAACTAATCTAACCCTAACTTGGTTTATATAGACTAGGGTTGAGTTATAATACAAAGGGGTTTTAAAATACGAAGTGTAAGAAGTCACCATAAAGTGACAAGTGTCTGATGTGTACAAAATGCAACATATAAATTACATCAAATAATGCATAAAACTAACCCTTTTTCAGTACTAATGTTGGAAAAGCATGTTTATTTGTTCCTTTTGAATTTACATGATCGAATGAGCTTAAAAGAAGCAAATAAGCAGCCAAAACCAACATAAATACAAGAAGAAGGAATAACATGGTATGCCCGACCCCTCAGCAGCATCCCAGAGACAAAAACAAGAATAACAAAAGCTGACCACGGGGCTGTGCCCTGCCAGGCATGGGCCATGGTCAAACCTTACATGTGAAGACAAGACAAACAGAAGCTTCTACGCCCACCACGGGGCCATGCCCACCTCACCATGGGGCGTGGTCAACTATTAGATTTGCAGAATCTTGATAGTACAGCGAAGAGTTGACCAAGGGGTCGTGTCCAAAAGCCACGGGGGCGTGTGGGGCCCTATGCTGATAGCTGCAGTTAATGAAGGAAGAGAATGAGATGACCATGGGATGTGCCCAATGGACACGGAGCCGTGGCCGAGGTACTTTTCTGACTATAAATAGGGGTGCTTGGTTCACTTCAAAGGCATCCCTTGGCAAACCAATTCTCTCTCACTTTGCCACCATTCCAACACCACCACCACTACAACACCAACACCCACCACCATATCCATCTATCATCTCTAGGGTTTGTAGTAGTCTCAGGATCCAAGATTGATTGTAAGAGTTCTTGTCAAACAAAGGCCATGCTTGGCTAATCACTTACATCACTTGGTGAAGACAAGTCTTTAATGTATTACTTTTGATTTAATCTTTCGGTACTTTTAAATTGGATATGTATTAATGACTTTAATAACTAGTTTCTTATGTTGAAAGTGAATTTTCCTAACCATTTATTCATGATGTCATTGATTTGCTCATTCGTGTCTTTACGGTCTATATAAAGCACGTTAACTACTTGGAAGGGGTTAGAAGGGTGGTTCGGTAAAGTTCTTGTCTCGTTCAGTGTATAGATCTTGCAAGGACTTGGTTCAAGCTTACTAGGACCTCCTTCAATGCCCCAAAGGTATTGGATGGCGGGGGTGCGAACAGCTTGAACCCCTCATATGTAAACTACTATTAAATCATTAAACCGGTTTCTTGGGATTGTATCCTTCCTGACTCAAACCACTAAGCCGAGGGTAACGCCACATTCAAAAGAGGGGCCTACCACTTTTTGCATTAATAAGTTATTTAATTATCTTTTAATATTCTGACCCTCTGAGATTGTATCATTGCTGACTCAAACCACTAGGTTGAGGGTAACGTCACCTTCAAAAGATGGGCCTACTACTATAACTAAGATAATTGAAGGTCCGTGATGAGGCAGTTCTAGACGGAAGTTAGTGGATAAACGTAAACCGGTTCGGTTGAATGTTATTACAGAAAGGAGTAGAAGTAGAATGCAGCGAAAGTCTTCATTCATACCGAAAGAGTATACATCTTTATAAGTCCAGCTGCCGGAGTTCCTGGAGAGAATCCGGCAGCACCTCCCCGTAGGGATGGCCAAAAACTTAAATGACAAATGAACACACATCACCTATTTATAGGATAAGAAGTTCGCTGGTAAGCATCTAAGTTCGGATGAACTTGACCTAGTCAAGTTCGGTCGAACTTGACATCAACATTACCATTATGAGCGAACTTGACCTTCACAGTTCAAGTTCGAGCGTACTTGACCTCCACATGTCAAGTTCGAGCGAACTTGTTACATTTTACACTGAAAACTCCGTATTTCGGTCGTGTGTTCAATTCTAACCTATACAATACTCAACATACGCTCTATCTAGCCTATTCGACAAGTGACGAACACAAAGTGCACCAACAGATTCCCCCTTGTTCGTTACTGGCGAATCTTGGTCTTCAAACGTGAGCCGTGTTTGAATATTCTGCAACTTCAATCAAGGTATCTGCCGTTGTCGAAACGCGTCAACAAATTCCCCCTTAATTGATGATCCGAGTTTGCATTATCAACATCTAATTCCCCCTGAAATCTCCAGTTCAGATATTTGTTGCACAGTTTCCAACCTCCTCTGACTTGCTTGACATACAGATTATCTTGAATAGACACCAATTTGAAGCTCATCAATGTAGCTTCTCCATTTCAACTTTAACCACGTCCGCGTTCAGTTTAGCGCATATCTCCCATGCTCGATCTTCCGATCTTCAAGACTCAACCCGCAATTGATAGAAACTTCGAATTACCACACTGGTAAACTTCAAATCAATGTTTACCCACAAAAATCTGAAATCCGATTTCCGTAGTCACTCCAGATCAGCAAATCGGTAATCTTTTTCAATAAACAAATCTTCATCGGAACCAAATCTTCTGGTAACACTTCGAATCTGAGAAACATTCGTCCGCGATCAAAATCACATTCTTCTTCTTCAGTCACAATGCCAGATATATAGCTATCTCCGGTAGACCAGCGCCACTTAATAACCAAACATCATCATCCACTGGCGGTTAGTCCAAAGAGAAGAATGATTCATCTGCTTGAAGACTAAAAATAATGGCCACCAAAGGCTATCATCAGTTAGCGTATCTGGGATAACTTCTAATCTCCTTGGTAATTTTGAAACCATCCGTCTTCGAAGCTAGTCATTAATCCTAAGATCATTACTGAACGTTTTGAACGTCCTCAGTTCCTTCATCGGTACTAACGACTGCTAATCCAGCTAACTGTTCCTTAACCGGAGAGCAGGACTCTAACCCTTAAGCATCAATCTATATCATGATATGATAAATCGGAACTTCCTATGATCATAAAATCTCAATGAATCTCAATTCTATGCATTTACCGAAAATCTGCAATCGGTAACCACACGGATACTGTTGCAGTAGTCACAAATTTCAAAAATGCCGGAATCTTCAAATATTGAAAATTTTTTATTCCCCCTCATTTTTGCAAATTTTGACCATACTGAAATTCCGCCTCAAATCCGGAATTTTCAGTTTTCATCAAATGCGGAATATAACTTTAGGCCCATCGGTAGTCTTCAACTCTAATGATCACTAAATTGCTTTGGAATCAATGACTACCCTCTCATCTTCAACCATCTCTAACCTCATCATCTCAGCCTATCTCTAAGGCCTCTGACGGTGTCCCCGAACAGTCAGTATTGGACGTTAAAATTTCGAAAAAACTTCTATCACCATTTTTTTTCTAGACACCTGTCTCATCAAACCGAACAATAAATTGTTTTTAGGCTCCTTAACAAGTTCGGCGAACTTGTATATGCTAGTGAGACAAGTTCGGGCGAACTTAGTCAAATTGTGACAAGTTCGGGCGAACTTGGTTGGCCACCACCAAGTTTGGGCGAACTTGCATGAAATAGACAAATTCGGGCGAACTTGTGCTTAATTTCAATGAAAATCAGTCAAGTTCGGGCAAACTTGAGAAAAATTCATGAAAAACTTTGTCAAGTTGAACTTGATGAAAAGTCTTGAAAAACCATGTTAAGTTCGGGCGAACTTGGTCCACCAAATCAGCCATTTTTCACATTTTTCGATCCAAAATCCTTATTTCTTCGAATTTCGAGATGTTTTCACCATAGATCTGGTCGAAATTGGTTTTCTAACAATCATATCCGTTCAGTTTTGGATTTTGTCCGTGGATTGTAGGTTTATTTCATGATTTACGTCCAAAACCCATCCTAATGTCCATAAATGTCCAAATTCATGAGCGTAGGTGATAACCTTAGCTCTGATACCAATTGAAGGTCCGTGATCAGGCGGTTCTAGACGGAAGTTAGTGGATAAACGTAAACCGATTCGGTAGAATGTTATTACAGAAAGGAGTAGAAGTAGAATGCAGCGGAAGTCTTCATTCATACCGAAAGAGTATACAGCTATAAGTCCAGCTGCCGGAGTTCCTGGAGAGAATCCGGTAGCACCTCCCCGTAGGGATGCTAAAAACTTAAATGACAAATGAACACACACCACCTATTTATAGGGTAAGAAGTTCGCTGGTAAGCATTTAAGTTCGGGCGAACTTGACCTAGTCAAGTTCGGACGAACTTGACATCAACATTACCATTATGAGCGAACTTGAGCTTCACATGTCAAGTTCGAGCGAACTTGACCTCCACAGGTCAAGTTCGAGCGAACTTGTTACATTTTACACTGAAAACTACGCATTTCGGTCGTGTGTTCAATTCTAACCTATACAATACTCAACACACGCTCTATCTAGCTTATTCGACAAGTGACGAACACAAAGTGCACCAACAATAATCTCTTAAAAAGGTCTGAAAGTGCGAAAATTATCAAAGGGTATATTAAAGAGGAGTTGGATCCAAGTGATTCTATCTTCTTTATTTGTATTTTATTTTATTTATCTTTTCATTTCTAGATTTATTTTTAAAACTTTTATCAAAATTTAGATTGATTAAACGTTGACAATAAACCAGTATTAAAAGCTCTTGTGTCATTGGACGACCTCAGTATCTTACCAACACTATACTACGCTTGGGATGGGTGCACTTGCCCAAGTGTGTGTTTAGTGTTAGTACAATATCGTGTTTTATAAATTTAAAACTTGACTAATGCGTAAAACAGACTTCAAATATTAATAAAATCATATCATGCTTCACGTACCCAAGTTTTCGACGCCGTTACCGGGGACACAAGGATTTTAAGAAAGTTTAAAATCAGCAGCCTAAGTTTTTTTAATGTATTCTTTTTATTTTTTGGATTTTCTCTATTTTTAGCAAATTCTGCACTTTCTGCGGGCTGCAGCACGGGGCCGTGCCCATCCAACACGCCCCCATGTCCAATAACAACAGTAACTAATCTGTTTTAAGTCAGACAGTAGCTGAGCACGGGGCCGTGTCACACGAACACAGGGTCGTGTCCAATCTCAGTTACTGAAAACAGAACCGTCAGATCCCAGTGGTTGGTAATCTCTAACAAAAATGGATGATATCGATTATTTTTGCTTTCGCCACTCTTACGATGAATGGTGTCAACTATGTGGTGGATTCCATCAAGATTTAGAATGTTACATTCCAAGTTTTGAACCCCACTATTTAGCAGATCCATCATTTTCCTGTAATAATCACCTTAAGATAGGCGAAAGTAAAACCGATCCTTACTATCCAACTGAATACTCTCAACCTCCTCTTCCACATTACATGACCTCCTCCGAAATATGTCAACTAGAAGAAAAGATTCTCCTAAAATTAAAAGAAATAGAGCTTATGATGAAAATAAGGTATTCATCACAAGATCAAGGCCAAAGAGAATCGTTGAGTCCACATTCGGAATCTAGCAACATCGAAGATATCGAAGGTACCTCAACCTCTTGTGAAAGCATTAGCGATAGTCGTCCCTGTGTCGATTGTGCCATGAAGGACTCTCCATCGGCTACTAACGATGTGCTCATAGACCTGAGCAATTCGACATCCACTTTCTTTAACAAGAATCCGGGTAAGGGGAATAAAGGTTGGTTTCGCCCACCGGTAAGTAGTTTAGGTTTTACCCTTTCTGATAACCTCTTGCGTCCATGCATAAACCAAAAGCAATTACGGTACCTTAGGCACTCGGTGTTGTTCCCTCCAGTAAGGAACCACTCGAACCAAATAAATTCCTTAAAAAAGATACAAACATCACTTCATAAAAACCTTAGCTACGGGGCCGTGCTCAGCCAGCACGCCTCGTTTCCACCTACAAGTTTCACCACGAGGTCGTGTCCATCCAACACGCTCTGGCTCACAATACGGACAAAAATGCCTGACCCATCTCTGACCACGGAGTCGTGTCCAACAAGCATGGGGCCGTGGTCAGAGTGCTGTCACTTTCTATAAAGTCAGCTTTGGGGCAGCATGTTTGGACCCATCCCAAAGATCAATATCTGCTCTGATTTGCACACATACCAAAAAAGGTGTATTCTTAAAAAGGTTTTACACAAATTATCTTGTCTTTGCCACTTTTGTCAATTTCTTTCTTCTCCAAAGAGCTTCCACCTCCATTAGAGCTTGATGTTTCATAATTTCAAGCTTCATTCAAGCAATTACAAGATTTTTACCAATAAACTCTTAATAAACATACATTTTACAACACTGGTTTGGGTTATTTACGTTCAGAAATGTTTTAAACCAAAGAAAAATAATTTATAACAATGAGTTTTTGGGTTCAAAAATCTTGCAGAGGTGTGACCACGGGGCCGTGCTCGTGTTTTTCATCCTTGATTTTTGAAGCTTCCTTCTTGTTCTCTTAGCATGGCAAGCCAAAACAGTGAGACTTCATCAACCAACTACAGAAACACGCAAAGTGGGAGAAGACCATCAATCGAAGCAACCCTTGTCCGCTATGTGTATGCTCTAAAGGAGGCTATCGATGAAATGACAACGGTGGAAGAGGTCCTCATCGACCATATCAACTACTTGACGGTGGGGCTAGAAAATAGCTTCCAAGAAATCAACCTTTTGCACCAAAGGTTGAACATTCTTGCGATGCCTCCCATGGAACCAATCTTCCCATAAGAAGATTGGAACCTCGCGCAAGAAGTCATTATCCCAACCGGATGTGATGACCTTCCTCCGAAACCTCCTCTAGACACATTACACGAGGTTCCGGTGGTCGTCGTACCTCCCGCACCTCCCCCTTATGAAAATGCAGAAGATGAGCCTTACTCTTCCTCCCTAGGGAGATTGAGGAGATGCTCAATGACTTTATAGGGGTGCACCCTCCGAAATGAAGCTCTTAGAGCCCTTACTTACCAGAAAATCATTTTCGGGTTTTTGTTGTTTTTAACATGTAACATCTAGGGTAGAGCTTCATTATGGTTTAGATTTCTTGCATCTATCTAATTCTAGGACTTTCGTAATTTTTTATTTTTAGAAACTATCCTAGGACCGTTTGTATCATACACTCTAATATATGATGGTTTAAGTAATCGTTGTGGTGTTTGAATCTTGTATAATGGCGCCTAACAAATGAGAAAATGTGAAAACTGCCAAAGGGATGTTAAAACCACATTCCATGCACGTAAACAGTACCTTCCGACAACTTTTCTAAACTTTCCAGCATGTGCAGCACGGGGCCGTGCCCAACCCAACATGCCCCATGCCCGGAGCTTTACAGAATTTTTTTTTGGTCAGGTAACTGACCACGGGCCGTGGCTAATGGACACGCCCCGTGGTCAGCCTTCTGTACATTTTTTATACTGGCACTCTGACCACGGGGCCGTGCCCGGACAACACGGGCCCGTGGCCAGGTGCCCAGTAATATAAAATTTTGTTTTTAACACGCTTTTACACATTCGAATCAACCGAAAAACTCATTCTTGGACACATTGAGAACGATGTGTAATTTAATTGGGGGGGGGGGGGAGCTAAAACCGTGAATCTTGCAAGTCCTAATAACAAGCCTTAGACAAAACTCGTATTGGAACCGCTAATCACCCAAAATCTTTTCAAAAAAAAATTTCATTTTTTACTTGTCTTCGTTTAATTTGGGAATAACAAGTTCTAAAAATGTTATGTTTTTACAAATTTACAACCGATAGCGTTCTGATAAAAAGAACCAAATAAGAAAATTTTAAAAAGGCATGACAAATCTTTTTAGAATTTGATTATATATACTTGTTCACACTCTAAACCCATTCCCACAATAAGTGAGTTTTGAGCCTTTACGTAGCATACATGCACACATTTTTAAACTAAATGCTCATTTTCCGTTTCCTGTGTGAATAGCCGCTTGGTTCTTAACTCTAGAACTTGTCAAGACGATACATTCCCGGTCCTTACCAACATTAACCCAAGTAAGTAAATGATGGAGGCATTAGGACTAACCCATTTTTTTATTCAAAACCATTACTTTCCTTCTTTTTACTCCCCTACCAAAAATCCCCCTAGTTAACCCCTTTGAGCCTAAACCTTTTCCTTTCAAAACCTGCAAAACAAACACCCATTACCCACCAAAAACCTTTTTCATTCAAACCCATTTATTTTAGTGAAAAGCTCGGTTTTGTGACATAAAAAAAACATAGTTCTTGTAATAACCAAACAAGTTCCTCAAAAACCTTGAACGAGCTTAGTTCAAATAAATGTCACAAAAGCAAAAAGTTTTACGACAACCGACGCTTTTTACGCTTTCGCCACTTTGCTAACTACTATCGCAAAAACCACCTACCCTTAGCCCAAGCCTAACCATTTCCAAAGTCCTCTTGATATTTACAAAGGTTTATAGTTAAAAAGGAGGAGGTTTGATCGCTTGGCAAACATATGGTAGAAGTAAGTTCCATGTCGGAATCGAGGGTTATCACAAAAATACATCTTCGGCCGAGTGTTGAGTGATATCCCGCGAGGTATGTGAACTTGTATATAAATAAATAGGATTTAAAAAAAGCATGTCATGCTTAAATAAATAATTTTTCTTAAAAATTTACTGTAAATAAATCATGACGAATAGGATTGTAAATAAAATAAAAACAAAACTAAAATAAAATAAAGATCTTGGATTCCCGACACTCAAGACAAGCCACAAAACTTCTTCTCTACCTATTCCATTTGGGTGTGTAAGCCACACTTAAAGAGTTTTACTTAAGGACAAGCAAAGATTCAAGTGTGGGAATATTTGATGTGTACAAAATGCAACATATAAATTAAATCAAATAAGGCATAAAACCAACCCTTTTTCAGTACTAATATTGGAAAAAACATGTTTCTTTGTTCCTTTTAAATTTACAGGATCAAATGAGCTTAAAAGAACAAAAAAAAAAAAAACAAAAAACAAAAAACAAATAAGCAGTCAAAATCAACATAAATACAAGAAGAAGGAATAACGTGGTATGCCCGACCCCTCAGCAGCACCCCAGAGACAAAAACAAGAATAACAGAAGCTGACCACGGGGCCGTGCCCAGCCAGGCATGGGCCGTGGTCAAACCTCACATGTGCAGACAAGACAAACAAAAGCTTCTACCCCCACCACGGGGCCGTGCCCACCTCACCATGGGGCGTGGTCAACTATTAGATTTGCAGAATCTTGATAGTACATCGAAGAGTTGACCACGGGGCCGTGTCCAGAAGCTACAGGGACGTGTGGGGCCCTCTGATGATAGTTGCAATTAATGAAGGAAGAGAAGGAGCTGACCACAGGCCGTGCCCAATGGACACAGGGCTGTGGCCGGGGTACTATTCTGACTATAAATAGGGGTGCTTGGTTCACTTCAAAGGCATTCCTTGGCAAACCAATTCTCTCACTTTGCCACCATTCCACCACCACCACCACTATAACACCAACACCCGCCACCATTATCTATCTATCATCACTAGAGTGTGTAGTAGTCTCGGGATCCAAGATTGATTGTAAGAGTTCTTGTCAAACAAAGGCCATGCTTGGCTAATCTATTACATCACTTGGTGAAGACAAGTTTTTAATGTATTACTTTTGATTTTTAATCTTTCGGTACTTTTAATTTGATATGTATTAATGACTTTAATAAATACTTTCTTATGTTGAAAGTGAATTTTCCTAACCATTTCTTCATGATGTCATTGATTTGCTCATTCATGTCTTTACGGTCTATATAAAGCACGTTAACTACTTGGAAGGGGTTAGAAGGGTGGTTCGGTAAAGTTCTTGTCTCGTTCAGTGTATAGATCTTGCGAGGACTTGGTTCAAGCTTACTAGGGTCTCCTTCAATGCCCCAAAGGTATTGGATGGTGGGGGTGCGAATAGCTTGAAACCCTCGTATGTAAACTACTATTAAAACATTAAACTGACTTCTTGGATTGTATCCTCGTTGACTCAAACCACTTAGCCGAGGGTAACGTCACCTTCAAAAGAGGGGCCTACCACTTTCCGCATTAATAACTTATTTATCTATCTTTCAATATTCAGACCCTTAGGGATTGTATCCTTGTTGACTCAAACCACTGGGTTGAGGGTAACGTCACCTTAAAAAGAGCGGCCTACTACTATAACTAAGATAATCTCCTAAAAAATCCGAAAATGCGAAAATCATCAAAGGGTATATTAAAGAGGAGTTTGATCTAAGTGATTCTATCTTGTCTATTTGTATTTTATTTTTTTTATCTTTTCATTTCTGGATTTATTTTAAAACTTTTATCAAAATTTAGATTGATTAGACGTTGACGATAAACAAGTATTAAAAGCTCTTGTGTCCTTGGACGACCTCGGTATCTTACCAACACCATACTACGCTCGCGATGGGTGCACTTGCCCAAGTGTGTGTTTAGTGTTAGTACAATATCGTGTTTTACAAATTTAAAACTTGACTAATGCGTAAACAGAGTTAATATATTAATAAAATCATATCACGCTTCATGCACACCAGAGTCCATAATTTTGTCCATAAGTAAAAAAGAACATGCACATGCAAAAACCCAAAAACCTAAACCCCCCAACCCACCCCCACCCCACCACCCCCAAAAACCTAAACTCCCCACCCACCCCCTAAAAATAATATACCTCAACAAAAAACCCTCCAAAAATCTAAAAAAAACCTAACCCCCCTATAACATTTGTGAAAAATTCCGAACTATCAAAAAACTTTTTCTTTTTGAAGTAATTCATTGACCGATACTTAAACGTAATCAATTTATGATAACGTATACATCGTGACAAGAACACAAGCTACACATACCTTAAATACCCTTTACATAACTTGGATATAGGTTTTGAGGGGTTAGGAATGACAAAAACACGTTTATACAAGTTTAGGGACCATTTTCGACGAACTATAAAAGTCTGCCCAAACCTCCAGCATACAAACCATGTGTACAAATCCAAACATTTTTATTCAATAAAATCGTGTATTTTATTGATTAGAGAGCAAAAATTAATCGTTGCGCAATTTCGATCATTTTCGTGTTCGTTAAAGCGTTTTACGTGATTTTGCGAAACGCGTAACTGTACAACCGAACAAACCGACATCCATGACATTCTCAAGAAAAATCCAAGTTACATATGCCTTAACACCTTTATAGAGCCTAAAAATTAGGTTAAAATGGGTTAAAAGTGAAAAACGCGACGACACAAGTCCAGGGGCCAAAACTGCCAAACATTCAAACTTCTGCCCCTGCCAGGGCCTTACGGACCGTAAGGGAAACCCCCATACGGACCGTAAGGGGTGCCCAACAACCAGTTTCTTGGCAGCCACATGTTTAGATTTCTTTGGAGACCAAGAACTCGAATTTCAAGCTTGTTTCCTACAAATGATAATTGTTAGGACCTCCCTCCTGATCATGCCACCTCTAGGGACACTTGTGATGATCCTAGAACTTCCAAACAACTATAAATAACAAGCCATTTTCACCATTTTTGGTTGCTCATTTCTATTTTCTTTCCCCCACTCTCTTGGAGCTTGTTTCCAGTCATTTAGAGACCTCCTACTGAGTTCTTAAGTGTTCCTTAATACAAGTAAGTACTCACTCCTAGTCTATTTCATTTATTTTAGCTATTTTGAG
The DNA here is from genome assembly GCA_947069175.1 of Scalesia atractyloides. Lineage (NCBI taxonomy): Eukaryota > Viridiplantae > Streptophyta > Magnoliopsida > Asterales > Asteraceae > Scalesia > Scalesia atractyloides. The sequence goes on along the minus strand of CAMTDV010000005.1, from coordinate 71,931,366 downwards.
CTAAAAGTCAAACACTTTGACTTTCTGTTTGACTTTCGGTTATGACCATTTTTGGTCAAGTCAAGTTCAATTGAACTTTGCAACGTGATCGTAATGATGGAGGTTATAATCCCTTGCGATTGCACCTTCTGATTACCACGTTTACTAGTCGAAGTGACGAGTCAAAGTTTTGGTCAAAGATGCGCATAATGTGCCTTTTACGACGAAACTATTTTCGAGTATCAAAACTCCAAGTTTTGATACCAAATCAGTTTTATAACATTAGTTAGACATGTTTTAACATGTCTAACTCGTCACTTCAAGTTTAGTGCTTTATTAGGATCGTAAGTCGAGCGGTCTTGACCACCGCTTTGACTTAGGATTCGACCAAGCACATTATTGTGGCCATAAATGTATAAGGAATAATCCTCTAAGGTTATATCTTATGGTCATAATGTTTGGTTAGTTGTATGATGAGTTTATCTTTATGTACTTAAAAATGACCAAAACACCCTCTTTTACGTATAAATTAGTTTTAAGCATATGTAACCAAAGTTTTGACATCTAAACTAAAGTTATAACATAATCAAACTTGTTTTGGCATATAAGACTCATCATATGACATATTTGACCATCCGATCATATAATTACGCTTATAACCCGTTAAAGTAGTGTAAACTAGTTTAACGAGTCATAACGGGTCAAAAGCACTTAGGATCCTTTCCAAATCAGAATGCTAAGCTTTTTAAACCATATCATATGAGTCCCAACACTCGTTTGGTTTGTAAGACTTCATTCTATCCGATCTCCCGTTTCAAGTTTCGAAACACTAACATGTAGTTACCCGATACACTAGGAACCACTTCAACACTTGAACTCTTGATCCTTTGAGCTTTGTTTAATCATTCGAACATGACCTATACGCAATCCCAAGTGAGTACACAGTTCCCCTATGTTACGTTTTTTAAATGTTTTGGGTGATTCATATGTGTAATCAAATTTTCTCAAATTTATGGCATATATGTGTTTACTAAGTGCTTTTTGTGTATTATTCCTATTATGCAAAACACGGCGATTGAGAACACGAACCAAATCCTTATAGGATCTATCTATCTTCATAGTTAGATTCTTGTAGGATATTTAAATTACAGTCTTAAATCTTTCTATCTTCATAGTGAGATTTCTAAGAAGTGCTTTACACGCCGATGTTTATTGTTTATGTGTTGAGATTGTTGGTGATTTAAATAACGAAACTAGAGTAATACAATAAGGACATGGTGCGTACGCCGCTGGTACTTCCTATATATAAGTGTGCTTATGGTATTACCATCCGTGGCGTTATCGAATCACCATTAGGATTTAGGACTTTGTGATTCAATGATTCAGTGTGACCAAACCAAATCCTTATAGCATCTATCTATCTTCATAGATTGATTCTTGAGGGATGTTTAAAGTGCTAAATTGAAGTTCTTGTTTGGATTCTTTATGTACTTTAATGCGTATGTTATGATTCAATGTGACCAAACCGAATCCTTATAGCATCTATCTATCTTCATAGATTGATTCTTGTGGGATGTTTAAAATTCTAAATTGAAGTCCTTGTTTGGGTTCTTTATGTACTTTAATGCGTATGTTATGATTCACTGTGACCAAACGGATCCTTATACTATCTATCTATTTTCATAGTTAGATTCTTGTGGGATGTTTAAAGTACTAAATTGAAGTCCTTGATTGGATTCTTTGTGTACTTTAATGCGTGTGTACAAGTTGATGACCAAGTTGATGATTATGTGTTTATGTGATTAGTAGTGATTTAGATAACGAAACAAGTGTAATGCCATAAGAACATGGTGGATACGCCGATGGTACTTCCTATATATAAGTGTTCTTATTGTATTACCCTTGTAGCGTTATCCGAATCACTTTAGGATTTTTTGTGTTTAGTTGATTCAAATGTTCACTATCCAAATCTTGTAGAAACTCAGTCTACTCTTTGGTTTTGACGATTTAACAGTTTAACCGTTTTATTGGCGGGTTCAAATCTGGACTTGCTGCTTATTTATCATTTTTATATATCTAAAGTATACATTTATAGGGTTAAGTTATTCTACAAAGACTCCTAATTATAAAAAGTGTAAGAAGGAATCATAGAGTGACAAATGTCCTAGAAGGATTCAAGTGAGAGGGGTAATTTTGTCTACAAGGGGAGAGAAAATATGCACATGCAAGTCATATGTTATTTCCCCTCCAATTTTAAACGTCCGTAACTTTTTTATACATCATTTGTTTTAAAAAAAAATTATACCATAAAATCAAGCATTTTTTATCTTTAATATGAGGACCATATTGTTATATTTAGAAAAAAAAAATCAAAAACCCAGTTGTGTATGACACAATATACATGACGTAAAACACAATGTAAAGTAGATCAAAAACATAATAAATGGCAACAGATAAAGACACAATGGACAACAGACTAAAACACAATGATCATGACCTTGACGTATAACACAATGGCCATAATATATAACACAATAAGTATCAAACTAAATAAAATCACAATTGATGACAATAGATAAAAGACACAGTTGATAACAGATAAAATACACAATTGATAACAAATAAAAGACACAATGGAAAACAAACTAAAAACATAATACACAACAAACTAAAACACAATAAACAAGAAACTAAAACACAATGGATAACAAATTAAACACAATGACCTGAATCAACAACGCAATTTATAGAAAACTCAAATATAACACCATCTTCATTCTGTCATATTTTGTTTTATAGGTTCTTACAAAACATACACATGCAAAAATAAAAAACCTAAACCCCCCACTCCCATCACCACCAAAAAAAAAAAAAAAAACAACTCTATCTCACCAAGAAACCTAACCACCCCCCCAACCAAAAAAAAAACTATACCTCACAAAAATAAACCCCCCCAAAAACCTAACCACACCCACCCCCTCCTCTAAAAACCTAAAAAACCTAACCTCCTCTCCCAAACCCAAGCTAAATGCTAAAAACTAACCCTAAAAACCTAACACCCCACCCCCTAAAAACCTAACACCGCCCGACCCCACCCCACCTCAAGACCCTATTAAAAGACACAATGACTTGAACATTTAACACAATGTAAAAAAAAACCAGTAAAAATGAAAAGTTTTATTTTATTTTTTTATGACAATATGGTGCTCATATTAAAGATAAAAAAACATTCGTTATTATCGTGAATTTTTTTTTAAAAAAAATGCCATATGAAAAAGTTATGGACGTTTTAAACCGATGAGTGAATAGACATGTGGAGAGAGAAAATCCATAAATATAGGATTTCCTTTATACATTTCTATTATCTTATTTTCCTACAATTAATCTCAACCATTCAAATATAATATCAATGTAATAAAATCCTTATTATCTTTCTTACAATTGAAGTTATTTGTATTTCATCCATACTCATGATATTAATTCCCATTAATTTGTCAACCTTTCTAACTCTCCCCACTTAGATTCACATTTGACGGTTCAATTAGTTTTGATGATGCATGAACACTGTTTACAAATTATATTCATAAACATTCTAAGTACATTCAACTAATAATAAAATAAAAAGGGAAAACGTATTTGCCTATAGAAGGTAGAAATGTAGATGCATCGGTTGTGGCTGAAGACACTACATATACCAACCTATCTTTATCTCTATTAGACATAATTAATTCGTAATGACTTCGATATATATCTACCTCAACCAAACCTTAGTCAAGAAACCAAACAGTTCGGATATCTTTCAACATGTTTGGATGTCGAGGTGACGGGCTGAAGTTGTTCAACCCGAACTCCCAATTCTCATATTTTTATTCGGTTCAAATACATTAACCGTAACCCGCACATGTAAAAAACCTCTTGAACACGGCTCGTTTAACTAATTTATCTAAACGTGTCAAACGGGCTGACGGGTAATAAATAATAATCAAGTAGTAAACGTGTTAATCGGGTTAGTGGGTTGTAAAAAATACGTTAAACGTGATAACTGGGTTAGCCAGTCGACTTATTATAATTATAATATATATTAATTCACATCTTTAACTACATGGAACTTTTGATGTTTTTATTTTTAACCCATTCTTTTTGTAGGTTTTTAATTTTGACAAGACAAGAGTTCCCTCTTTTGTGTTTTTTTTGTTTTTATGTTTTGATTCTTATACTTTGCCCCCTCAACTTTTGTTAATTTTTTTAAACCATCTCTCAAGATCTCTTTTATTTTGTTTTATATTTTGACCACCAAGGTTTTAGTTCTTACACTTTTAGCGGCTACATTTCTTTTTTTTTCCTTTTTTTTAAGTTTCAAATTAGCCGTATACAATATAATAAATTACGTCTTTAACCTAACAGTTTAAAGTTTTATTTTTCTTTAATGACTTTCATTCGTTAGTTCTTTTTTCCAAAAAAAAAAAAAACTAAATACGTTGGAAACGGCTCAAAACCACGTCACCACCACCATTTTTTTTCGTTCGTCTGTTCGGGTCGGAACACTACGTCATAGGTGCCATGTCACCATTTTTTCTTTCGTTTGTTGTTACATTTTATTTCAACTTTAGTTTTTCGCACATTTATATTTTGCATCTTCATGTCGGTTTTTATCGTTTAGTTTGTACGCGGATTCCCCGGTTTTTATCGTTTAGTTTGAACGCGGATTCCCTGCCGCAACGCACGGTGGGAAAATCCTAGTTTAATTTAAAAAGTTGACAGATTGACCTGCTTAATTTGGTTTAACATGTCAATCCAAAAACACCCTTTTAATTAAACATGACCCTAATATAATCTTTCTATATGGATACTATTAGATAATTAGTTGGAAATAGCTCAGTGTTGATAAGTTAGAGTTTAGTATAGTAAAAGGTAATAAATTCAATCCGAATGACTTGTAAGTTTAAGTGTTCAATAATAATAATAATAATAATAATAATTCATTATTTCTGTAAATGAGTGAATTTTCCAAGGCTTTCTTCTAAAATCTACAACATTCGTCATTATTTAATTGTCCGATTCATGACGTCATCATCGTAACACTAATTTAGGTTTCGTTCCTACAAAGAGAATTTAATGTCGTAAGTTAATTTATATTTATACTAGGTTATCACCCGGATTGCTTCTCAGACTCAAAAAAATTACTTATATTAAAACTATATATGATCAACAACTTAATTAAAATCATTTTTAGAAGTATGAAACATTAAATGTATTAGCTATAAAAGAGTTAAAAATTTGAGTTAATTTCGGTTTGACTCCTTGAGGTTTACATATTTTAACCATCTAAGTACGAATTCTTGTTTTTTCTCAAATCATGGCCTAAGGTTTATGAATGTTAACTATTTGACTCCTTAGGGCTAACTCAGTCCAACTTTGACGTTAGTTCTTGAGGGTATAATTGTCCGTTCAATTTAGTATGTTTAATAGATCTAAATTAAATAGTAATTAGTGTACGATTATTTCTAAAGAAATATGCGTTTTGCACGTGATTATTAAAGATCATGTGATGAATTAATTGGTGAAACTTGATTACACCAGAAAGAAAAAAAGATGGAATCTAATTTATATACAAACTAGGTTATAGTCTCGTGTATTACACGGGCTTTTTATACATGTAATGTTATATAATTAACGAAGAAATATATTTTAAAAAACATATGCATTGCCCGCTTGAATAAATTCATGTATTATAGTAATAGAAATAAATATAACGTAATTTGTTAACACATATAGTCTTCAATATACGTATTTAAATAAATAAACATTGACATGAAGTAACAAATTTTATTAAGTTAATTTGAAATCATAATCTCTTTTAATTGGGTATTAACTTTGATTTTTTTATATCACTGCTTTTTATTATTTAACTTATTGTATTTTAACATTGTTACCATCCAACCACATTGAATATTTAAAATATGATTTCTTACTTACGTAATCAAGTTCCATCGATTAATTCTATCGCATAGAATTTTATTCCTTCATGAATAAAATGTATATTTGCTATAGAAACAATCATCGACAAAAGGTAAGTATGAATTCGTATTTGAATTTGATTTATTAAACACTTAAAATTTAATGGACAACTATACCCTCAAGAACTAACGTCAGAGTTGGATTGAGTTAGTCATAAGAAGTCAAATAGTTAACATTCATAAACCTAAGGCCATGATTTGAGAAAAAATAAGAATTCGTACTCAAATAGTTAAAAAAGGTAAATGTTAGGGAGTCAAATAGAAATTAACTCTAAAAATTTTGATAAGCTTAAACACGGGTTGTGAACGTATAATAAAAGTTATAAACTTATTAATTGATTTTAATTTGTGTTCATCTATACATCTATATAAAGCATTTCCTATGGACATAAATGTAATTTTCCCCTTCGACGCTTATTCCAATCCTCGTTTCTTGTTTCTCCATTTTCATCACAGCTTTCCAAATCTACCCTTCCTTCAATAATTCATCGGTCTCCTTCAATGACATAGTCTTTTCAGTGTTCTGAATTGAAGGCCACATTGAATATGATTCGGCGTTCCAAATTGAAGGCCGATTGAATATGCTCAGAACATGGCCGCTTCAGATTCTAAAGGAAATTGAATGCGAACGTTTCAGGCTTGGAACATTTGGGATTGAATGCAGAAATTGCAATCATATACTCATCACACCTCTTTTCTCCACTCCTATGCGAAACCTTCTGACTCTCATGTTCAAGAAGGTTGAAGATTCAATGTCTGCGTCGGTGGTGGTTGTGCTGGCAGTTCACTGATTCAAGGTATTTAACTATCAATTATCAAAACAGATTTGATGTTTCGAAGTTTCAATTGGTTGCGGTGAGCTGATTTTATTTCAATCTAAATAAACCCTAATTTTGCTACTGATGGCAGTTAGTTGTGGTGGTGTTAAGTGGTGGTTGTGAAAGTGACGAAGCATGTGGAGACTTTGATTGCCAATGAGAAGGTCGCTAAAGAAGATCTTAAGTCGTTTGATGCTGATTTTGTCAAAGTTGATCAGAGTACTCTTTTTTATGTTATTCTTGTAGGTTTTCATTTTAATTTTTTGATATTTTAAATTGATTATTGTTTGTTGATGATGGTTATGTGTAATTTGTTGCCCTAATTTTGTTTATTTTGGTTTAGCATTTTTTGATGGTAACTTAGTGTTTTAGTTCCATCTCCAAAGAAGCTACATATATCTTTATTCTTTTTTCTTTAAAGTGTATAGTAGTAGATGTGAAACTTTGATTTTAAGGCTTACAAGATCAAGGACTAGAGCCCTTCTTGGTTTCGTTCCACCTAACTTTTATTTTTCCTGATATCACACAGATTACTCTACGATGTCAAAGAATTTTCTATAGCTAGAATGGTGTTGGATAGTGCTTTCCTAACTTGTTTATTCTAATGATGGAACTGGTTGATGTGTATAAAATCCGTCTTCCCAAGTTTACGGTAATGTTTTCTATGTCTATTCTTTCATTCAACACACACACTCACATCACTACAATAATATTCTTAACTTTTTTATTAACATGATCTAGGAGGGTGTATGCGTTAAATGGACTTTGTATAGCTTTAATCCTGTTTTACCAGTTCCCGTTTCACCTAATTTTTGTTTTTGACCCTTTTCTGACCCGTTCATCCCTGGACACATCGATCAAGAGGTGGCAGGCAATGGTAGGGGTATTGGCTAATTCATATTTCAGGGAATCTACTGTCAAAATAGCACTTTAAGGGCATATATTGTGTGCTTGTGTAGGTTTCTTAATCGTCGGTTGTTTTGGGTCTTTTCAAATTATACAATGGGGCAAAATAAGTCGCTTTTATGAAACACTAACTTTGACTGGTTCCGAATTGGCCAATACCACTCACCGCCATTGTGTGCTGACACGACCACTGCTGTAACATAGGGAGTGAACGAAATTTTCTAATTCTAAAATGACCCGTTACCTGTCCTGAGCTGTGCGTTTTGCTACTGTTTTCTAAAGAAAACCTGTTACATTTTTCAGTATTATATATGTACATCAATACTATCCTCATGAACAACACAAGATATAACTCTGTTCACGCTTCACATATCATTCACCGATTTAATATTCTATAATCCAGTGGTAATTATAAGCTTATAATGCAAATAGAATCAGAAGCTTACAGTTAACTACAGTAGGCAGTTCCCTCAGTCTAGCTCTCAATGTCTCTATCTTTTACTATGAAATTTTGAACTCTCCGGACCACACTTGTTTATATTTTTCCTTTATGGCTTTTGATTAAGTAATTGTTGAGCTGGATACCTTTTGTGAGGAGTCTTACTACGATAGCACCTTGATCACGCAACTCCTTCTTGACAATCTCACTTTGTGGACCTCTGATATATAGGTACAAATTTTGTTTTTTATTAATAAGTCAAACTGGGTGCGTTATATTATATCTCCAACGCGTTAAATAAAAGAAAATTAAACTAAAGTAGAGTTTAAATAAGCTGAGGCGTTAAAGCTTTAATAGAGTTTAAAACTAAGCTTGAGCTTATATTAGAGGTCATTTAACGAATTCAAGTCCGACTTAGATTGGTTAGGTTAAACTCATTAAACAATGATAAACGAGTCGAGCTCAACTTTGTGAAACTACTCACAAGCCGTGCTCGGAATTGAAGATGGTTAGTTTTTAAATCTCTTTCAAAGCAACTAATTGATTTTTTGCCATTCTTGTTAAAACCCTAAATATGGTTTTTTTACCTCAGTAGTTAAAAACACGCAAGCAACAACATCGAATCAAATGTTTTACTACATCTTTAATCTGAAAAGCAGGGAAGAGGCTGGATCTGCAACTAAATTTGTGATTATTGTTTAAATCGTATTTAGATTTTTGAATTGAAATAAGGGAATTCTTTTTAACTGGGTGTAAAAATATTCCATTCATGTATCTTTTGGATAATACCAACTTTGTATATATGACAATGGAGGTATATTTACCCCAACTTTGTTCAAATGGGAGTGGTGTGTTTCAACTTTGGGGCATCATAATAATTAGATAAGCTATATGTTGATTCAAATCGGACACAACTAATGGCTTTGGAATTGTATTTTGGACTAATAAAGGTGATAACCTTGCATTATACTATGTTCAGTTTTCTACCTTTAGTAGTGTGGAGAAAAGCCCTGTTTTTCAGGTTATGCTTAAGCAAGTTGCAGAGTATGTGAAGAAAGTAAAGGAAGTTCCTACAAGGCATTGGAGTGAGCAACAGCAGCAGAGGTGGTTAACATAGGTATTGTTGCCTAATGAAAATTATGGATCCCACAAAAGGGGGGAAATTCCCCAGGTCTCTCAAGTCACTGGATTTCATGTCGGTCATGCCTGGATCAGGCTCTGGGTGGTGCAGATATGTGTTTTGCTTGTAAAAAGAAAACTTAACCTCCCAAGCACACTTTTTGCTTGTTTGAATGATCCGTCTTGACTGCATGCATGATGAATGTAGTTATTTGTCAAGTCTTTAGTGAAGGTTGTCCTTTCAGACTTACGGGTTGGTGGGTTTGAATTGTGCCGGTGACGGGTCAAAAGGGCTTGATAAGTTTGTACCCTATATCCAATTTTTGTTAGGCGTGGTTTGTTGGTCCAACCAGGACTTTAAACTTTATTACATTTAGACCGTTGTTTTGTCCTAAAAGTATGAAACTTTAGTAATGCTTATACCCATGTCTAATTATTCGGAGGAACTTTTTCTCCTAATTTGTGGCAATGTTGGGTGATGATAATAGGGAGTGGAGACAATTGAATGGGCTTCAACAGTTTGCATTTCAAATGCCAGTTCTTTATAATTTTGTTTAGTGTATTTATTAACTAGACATTTAGAATTTTTTTAATGAGAATAAATGTGTAAATTTTCAAGTTCTTTTATCCTCTTGGATGGAATTAAATAAAACTTATAATAAATTAATATATGGACTATCTGTTGGGGTTCGTAATAGACATCATAATTTAATCTGATATCAGTCGGGACACCCGCCGCAACGCGCGGGCATTCCCACTAGTAAGTTACTATGTACGAAGAATGATTATTAAAAAAGATTAATAAGTTACCGTATTACACACAAAAAGAGTGTTAAAAACAATCGAATAAAAACCAATACGATACTAACATTAATAAGTTGATAGATGAACGAAAAACTCAAGCTCCTTAAGACAATTTTAGACAGATACTACATGTTTCGAAATAGTCTAATGGAAACAATAAAAAAACACAAATATCAGCGAATACACAACCGAACATATAAATCAAAAACTTTATCTTATTACATGAGTTAAATAATGGAATATTAAATTGATAGTCTAACAGGATAATGACAAATGAGGCGGGTCAACGTTTTTTTTTATAGAGACCAAGACTTGACAACACAACTCGGATTAAACCCGGACAAACCAGCCCTTCAAGGCTTTATCAAGAACCCTTTGGGCCTTCAACTTATAATCCTCAAGCCTGATTCATAATTTAATTCAGCTGCAATATCTGCAATTTACAGATGGTATTTTTAACACAAAAAGGAACCATCAAGCCAGAAGGATCACAGATGGTTCCATTACAACCACTTTGTGAACCCAAGCAATCCAAAATATAATATGATATTGATACAACTAACCACCTTTTGTTATCTAGATTTTTAAAGGTTTCAAACGGTATTCTCAACCATCCTAAACATATGTGTAATGAGAAGCTAAATAAAGTTAAGAACATGCGGCATGGGTTATAGATGAGAATTAAGTTCAGAAAGTCCATCGGATCATCATGATGAACCTTCTTCATCATGTATGCCTACATGCAGTACTTTCGTTTTTGAGAAAACTATTAATCTTGGAACATTATAAGTTGGAAAAAAAACATAAATACAAAAAATACAAAATTAGGAGTTACTAACAGTATTTCGCTTCGTCATAACCTTGTGCTTCAGTCTCCATATAGGGATCCAATTGTTGTTTGTAATCCGAACACCAAGGTAACCTTGTGCTTCAATTTCCATAAGAAACTATTGGTTTCGTGAGGAATTTCCCTTACCTTTGCAATATTAATAATGCAGGCATGTGGCACTAATTTATTAATAATGCAGGTATATGACCCTAATAAACCTGCAACTTGCTTACACTTCTTCAAGTTTACGAAATTCTAGACTACCCGTCTTTGGCAAAACTAATCCTCTAAATTACAAAAAAAAAAAACTTTGTTTTCTTAAAAAGGTAAAATGATTTCTTTTTAGTTTTAATTAACACAATCAACATTTTACTTTGACTTTAGTAAAAAGTCAAACTGCTTCAAATATGTGAACTGGTTTGTTTTTATCCAAATTTAACATATAAATGTTAATTCTAATTTCCAAAAATTTAAAGAATTCACATCAAATCTAACCGGTTAATATCATCACCCAAATTTGATGGACTCAAAATTGAGTACTCTCAAAATTAGTTATAACATTAAAGATAGTGGGACATTACTCATTAGATGTTATATTCTTAACACTTCTATGCCATTCTCAAGGATAAACTTTAATTTTTAAACCTATCATGAATATTAGTATCTAAAATAAAATGGATAGGCTCGTTTATTAAATTACATTTAGGGGCTTCAATTCACACACCCAGATACACATGATTACTTTTATTATTATGTAGTATATATATTTATATATATATATATAAAGCTGTATGGATATTCTATTAGAGACTTACATGAGTCACGGTTCTTAGTCTATCTCATCGGCCAAGCAAACGAATCGGTCATTCCCTGGACATGCTCTTTTTGTGCATTTGAGACGGTTCACATAAAACGAGTCGCGGTGTTCGTGCATGAAGAATTAGAGGGGCTTTTGAACCATAATCTGTAAAAAAAATGTGGTCTACTAAAAAATTTCAATAAGAGCATATAAACAAAGACACTTGTACACAATAATATCACATATAATGTTAAGCAACATACCACTTTCACAGATTGTAACTGGAATTTCTATCCACATTTAGTTAACTATTGATACCTGATACTATCCGAATTAAGATTTGATACATAAGTTTTTTGTTATGTTTCAAAACAGTTTGTATTTTATTGATGTATCGAGTTTAACGTAGTTGATGGGATATGGTATCTCACCAACAGACAACAGCCAAGGACATTGGACCCACACCAGGGTCGACCTAGTAGAATCCCGTGGAAAAGGGAAAATTGATAATAAACACCCAGTTCAGCATCAAACTCAATTCAGTTTCTAGATGTAGAAACATGTTATTTAATTAAAGATAAAGACTCCAACTCATTTATGCTATAATGAGCTAGTTTGGAATATTATTGTTCATTTAATCATCCTTTCAATTAAAAGAAACTTATGTATGTGATATCTGTGACGATCCAAACATGTAACAATGACGAACAAGTTTATCAATGAAAGAAATTTATGATTTATTTGTGAATTTTATATATTTATTATGTTATTTGCACACAATCAATTCTTGCACGATTCCGAATTTTCTAACGACTTCTGGAAGTGAAAAATTGCAAATTGTTACGTAAACGTAACCAGTTTAACGCGACGTATGTTCCGGAATAGTGACGTAAGCTACACATGCCTTAAATAACCTTTACATAACTTAGAAATAAGTTTTGAAGGGTTTAGTATGCCAAAAACAAGCTTATTCGATCACAGGGGCTATTTTGCAAATTCTGCGAAACTCTGCCTTTTCGCGTAAATCGCTATCCGGGGCATGTACGGACATCCAAAATTTTTTCTAATCATTAAAATATTGTATATTAATGATTGGAATGCAAAAATATCATTCGTTACGTTATTACAATCGCGCACGCGTTCGTTACGCTTTTCGTCGTAATTAACCGAAACCCGCAACCGTACGACCAAACGAACCGACCTATGGAATATTTTTGAATATTTTTCAAGTTCCCTATACTTAATCTACCTTATGGAGCTTGAAAATCAGGTTAACGAGTGTTAGAAGTGCCCGAAGCGTGACAAAACGATGCAGGGGCCTGTTCTGCCGGTTTTGGAAAGTTGTGCCCAGCACCTTGGCTTACGGACCATAAGCCTAATGATCATACGGTCCATAAGGGTGCTCCAGCACACCAGAATAGTTGGCAGCAGCCTATTTATTCACCCTTTAACTCACCATTCGAACTTGTCACCCTTGTTTCTGCATTTGACATGTGTTTTGACACTAATCAACTTCTGGAATGGCTCATGGACACTTGTCATGATCATATTAACCCAATTCAAGTATAAAAACCATGGTGTTCTTGAATTTTGAACTTTTGCAACCGTCTCTCTTGTCCATTCTGCTTCAATCCGAATTTGGCAACCATCTTGGAGCTTTCTCTGGTGTTCTTGATCAATCTTTGGTGTTTGTAAGTATTCTCTATCATGCCTTGTTCAATTCTTGTAGTTTAATTGGATTAAAAGTCGAAAAGTTTGACTTTTGTTTGACTTCCAGAATTGATCATGAATTGATCAATTCAAAATCCAGTTGTACCTTGCATTATGATGATAATCAAGATGGTTATGATCCCTATTGATCATACCTAGTGATTTTTATCATTTCAAGTCATGTTGACAAGTCCAAGTTTCGGTCAAAATGCGATTTATACGCATTTTATGACGGATCTAAATTCGGGTGTCAAAACAGTTTGTTTGGATGCCAAAACTCTTTTATAAACTTATTTAGACATGTCTAAACATGTCTAAATCGTCACTCTTATTTTAGTGCTTGTTTAGAGTCGAAAGTTGAACGGTTTGACCGATTTTAGGACACGCTTGATTTCTCGGACATTCGAGCTTGTTTGATCTTTGATTCAAGGTTACAATAGCAATCACATGTGAGTACATAGTTCCCCTCTTTTCTGTTTTGCAAATGTTTTGGGGTGATTCACATGTGCTAAATGTTTTCAAGTTTTCAAAGTACAAATGTTATGGTTTATATAAACAATACGATTTCAATTATGTGGACGAACTTGTTGGTGCGTTATATTCATAACAAGAAGGACATTCATTAACAAGGGCCAAGCTGACCAGTAGTATGTTATGGTACCATAGGATCTGACAAATCCCGTTATCGGGCTATTCACTGGAATTTGGTGGGTAGTTTGGGGTAACGACAGAATCTGTTATTTTAACAAACCCTTTGGTGGTTTGTTAGTCGATATAAAGATACCCTTTGGTGGTATAGACGAGTCACACAGGTTTGAATGTATTCACGAAATGACCAAAAGTTTTCACGATTAAAACAAGGACGAATGACGAATGGTTTTATGACACGGACGAATGACGATTGATTTATAACAAAAACGAATGACGATTTATTTAACACGAACGGTTGATAACACGGACGAAATGGATGATTGGTTTATGGTAAGTGATTTGATAACGAGACGGTTTAATGTAATAAAAGCATGGTGGATACACCGCTGGTACTTCCTATATATAAGTGCTTTTATCATATTCTATCCGTGGCGTTATTTAGATCACTTGGACGAGTATTTTCAAATGATGTCACGCAACGATGTTTGCATAATGATATAAACCATACGAGTTTTTTTCAAGGACGATTTACTACTTGGTTCACGAAAACAAATGTTTTAGTCAAGATTCATGGCAACGAGATTTCATAAACTTTAACCAACGTGTTTTAGTTGGTTAATTATATTGCAAGACCAGACACTTTTTAGTACAAGGTTTTCACTACTCGACTTTAGTAGTCGAGTAAGGTAATGCAATATGTTACATGCCATAAATCTGACTTACTCACAAAACCTATGTACTCGCCGACATTTCTTTGCTGATTCATTTTTCACATATGTTTCAGGAAATAACGTTTGACGATGATGATGCATGCCTCACTTAGGATCGGACGCGGGCCTTAGTATTAATAAAATAAGAAAGCTAATAATTGTGTTTGTTTGTTTGTTTATGTGTTTAAAAGTTCTAAAACAATATGACATTATGAACTATGTTTAATAATCAATAAAACGAAACTACAAATGCCATGTGTTGTTGAAACAATCTGTTAACGTGACTCCCCAAGTATTTCTGGCTGCGTGTTGATTTACGCGATTTGGGGTGTTACAGGTTGGTATCAGAGCATTGGTTATAGGGAATTAGGTTACTAGTAATGCTTTGACCTAGACTATAACCTTCCTAGGACCCTAACGCGAGTTTACTTGCGTTTAGTTTTAAAATACAATACAATCACCTATCCTTAGGTGATTACCAAAACAAATCCACAAATTTCAAATCCGTTTTGAAAATCAATCATGTATCCTTAGATGATTTGTTTTTGGCGTAAGCCTTCGAATGTTTTCAAAATCTCGTCAAAGTTTGGGTTTTAATAATGTGAGCATGTGCAACCTGGAAGGGTGGGTGCCTGTACCCTGAGTTTTCTGTCTAGGCTAGAGTGTTCGTACAAATCCACTTAATCGGACCAGTCACTCTTACCTGGGAACTCTTGGGGTGAGTGTCCACTTATAGGATAAAGCATGTCTTCGCGATACATTATGAGACCCAATTACTTTGGTTAGTCAACGTACGTCATTTGTATGTTTTGAGAAACGAACAAATGACCACAATCCTTATGTTTTGTCGATATTTCAATACCTCTCTCTTTGTTTATCCGAATGTCAATCTCACAAATTTCTCATGTTTTCTTTATTCTTTTAGAATGCCTCCTAGACGCGATCAAACTCAAGATGCTGCAATAGCAGCCTTAGTCGCTCAACAAATTGCTGCCGTACTCCCGAACCTAGTAACTAAGATAAATCAAGCAAACAACACTAACAATAACAACGCTCAGTGCAACTATAAGACTTTCAGTTCGGCTAAACCGCTTAAATCTCTGGGTCTAAAGGAGCTACGGGTCTCCTACAATGGTTCGAGAGTCTGGAAAGCACATTTCGACATGTTCAATGCCCAAACGAGGGAAAGGTTGAGTTTGCATCTAGTGTTTTTGAGTAAAGAGCATTAACATGGTGGAATGGTGTGATGAGAGACCGGGGTGCCAATATGGCTATGGCTCAAACCTAGGAAGAGCTTCGAGCTCTAATGATGAGGGAGTTCTGTCCTCGTCATGAACTTAGGGCTCTGGAAAGGGAATTTGATGATCTTAAACAAGATAGTGGCGAGAATCGTGCTTACACAGATCGATATGAAGAATTGAGCTTACTATGCCCCACAATTGTTACCCCACTGGATAAAGCTATTGAGAAGTATATCGATGGTTTGCCTGACCCTGTGCAAGATATTGTTACTGGTAGCAACCCTACCACTGTTCGTCAGGCCATCGAGTTGGCTACAACCCTGACTGAGTCTTAGGTTAGAAAGGGTAAACCGTTTCGCAAGGGCGACAAGAAACAGGCAGCCAAAACCACACAAGACAAAGAAAAAGACAAGAAGAAGAAATCCGAGTCATCGAAGAGGTCAAGGAAGCGTAAGGCTTCTCAGAATTTTGCTGTGACTGCACAACCCGCTCCAGCTGTTCAACCCAATCAAGCTCCCTAGAACCATCCAGCATAGCCTCCTGCAAGGAAACCATTTGCTGGTACTGCACCGTTGTGTAACCGGTGCAATAGTCATCATCAAGCTCATCTAGCTTGTCGACAATGTACATCTTGTGGGAAACTTGGCCACATGGCAAATATTTGTCGAATTGCTCCGAATCAAGCTGCACAGAACCCAGTACATCCTCAAGGAAATGCCGCTAGACCTCCGTTTCCGCCTGGTTCATGTTATCATTGTGGTGAAATGGGTCACTATAGGAACAACTGTCCGAGGATAGCCAATGCAAATCTAGCTCGAGGGCGAGCTTTTAACATGAATGCCAACGAGGCTTGTGCGGACAATGAAGTTGTTAATGGTACGTTCTTTGAACAATCATGCTGCTTCTGTTCTTTTCGATTCGGGTGCCGATAGAAGTTTTGTATCTTTAGCCTTTGAGCCTTTACTTTCAATGCCTAGAACGAAACTAGGGAGACCCTTGTCAGTCGACATAGCCAATGGTGAACCTCTTGTTCTTGATTCTGTTATTCGTGATTGCAAGTTAAATCTCAACAACCATTTGTTTTCTATCGACCTCACACCAATGCAACTCGAAAGCTTCGATATCATTAGTGGAATGGATTGGTTAACCAAGCATCATGCTGAAGTTATTTGTTTTGGCAAGATTGTTCGTATACCGCTTTCGTCTGGCGAAACCTTGGAAATTCATGGAGAGAAACTCGCTAGTAACCTAAAACTCATGACTTGTACACAAGCCCAAAAGTACCTGCGAAAGAATTATGTGGCCTTCTTGGCACATATCGTAGGGGAGAAAGTAAAGAACAAGAGTATTCAAGACATTTCTGTTATTCGAGATTATCCTGAGATCTTTCCCGAAGATCTACCTGGTTTACCACCGGCACGTCAAGTGGAATTCCGTATTGATCTTGTACCTGGTGCCAATCCGATAGCCAAATCTCCTTACCGTCTTGCACCTTTGAGATGCAGGAGTTATCGAAGCAACTTCAAGAGTTATCCGACAAAGGTTTCATTCGTCCGAGTTATTCTCCTAGGGGTGCTCCTGTCTTATTTGTGAAAAAGAAGGATGGATCCTTCCGGATGTGTATTGATTATCGTGAGCTCAACAAACTCATGATCAAAAATCGATATCCCCTACCTCGTATTGATGATCTCTTTGACCAGCTGCAAGGTGCTTCATGTTTTTCAAAGATCGATCTGCGCTCTGGGCATCATCAACTTCGTGTTCACGAGGAAGATATTCCTAAGACTGCTTTTCGCACACGATACGGTCACTACGAGTTCACAGTTATGCCTTTCGGTTTGACCAATGCTCCAGCTATTTTCATGGACTTGATGAATAGGGTTTGTAAACCTTATTTGGACAAGTTCATCATTGTTTACATCGACGACATCCTTATTTATTCAAAGTCTCGAGCCGAGCACGAACAACATCTTCGTCTGACAATGGAACTTCTAAAGAAAGAGGAACTTTACGCCAAATTCTCCAAGTGTGAATTCTGGCTGAAAGAAGTTCAGTTTTTGGGACACATAGTCAATGAACAAGGTATTCATGTGGATCCTTCCAAAATCGCTGCGATTAAGGATTGGAAAACACCCACTACTCCTACGGAAGTTCGCTCATTTCTTGGTCTTGCTGGTTACAATCGACGATTTATTGCGAACTTTTCAAAGATCGCGGTTCCCCTCACTGCTTTGACGCAGAAGAATAAGCCATTTGAGTGGGGACCTAAACAAGAGGAAGCTTTCCAAACCTTGAAACAGAAACTCTGTGATGCTCCTATTCTGTCTTTACCCGATGGCAATGATGATTTCGTGGTTTATTGTGACACGTCAAATTTAGGCCTTGGTTGTGTTCTAATGCAACGCGATAAAGTCATAGCCTACGCATCAAGACAACTGAAAGTCCACGAGAAGAATTACACAACTCATGATCTTGATTTAGGTGCTGTTATCTTTGCTCTCAAAATTTGAAGACACTATCTTTATGGAACGAAGTGTGTGGTTTTCACGGACCACAAAAGTCTCCAGCACATATTCAATCAAAAGGAGTTAAACATGAGGCAACGACGTTGGGTAGAACTTCTAAATGATTACGACCGTGAAATTCGCTACCATCCTGGTAAGGCGAATGTTGTGGCTGACGCACTTAGTCGTAAGGAACGTGTCAAGCTTCATTGTGTTCGAATTCGATCATTCAAACACGTATTCTTGAAGCCCAACGCACTTGTGTAACCCAAGGTTTGTTGAAAGACGAACTACCTCATCAACTCGAACTTCAACTCGAAACGAAAAACGATGGATTACTCTATTACATGAACCTTTTGTGGCTTCCGAATCAACATAATCTCCGTGCTATATTGATGGACGAAGCTCATAAGTCTTGATATTTGATTCATCCTGGTGCTACAAATATGTACAAGGATCTTTGTACCCAGTATTGGTGGCCGGGTATGAAGAATGATATTGCCTTGTATGTATCTAAATGCCTTACTTGTCTCAAAGTCAAGGCCGAGCATCAACATCCGTCTGGTTTATTGGAACAAATACCGATATGGAAGTGGGAGAACATTGCGATGGACCTCGTCACTAAACTACCGCACACATTTAGAGGTCATGATGCCATTTGGGTAGTCATCGATCGTCTAACAAAGTCAGCGCACTTTTTGGCAATTCGTGAGGATTACTCTACTGACAAGCTCGCAATGATCTATGTTGATGAGATTGTGTCTCGTCATGGTGTTCCTTTGAATATCATATCTGACCGAGATGCTCGGTTCTCATCTCATTTCTGGAAAACTATGCAATCTGCAACGGGAACCAAACTTAATATTAGCAATGCTTATCATCCTCAAACGGATGGACTGTAGGTCCCCTTAATCTTATGGATCTTCACAGAATCGTCTATCCAACCTAGAGTGCGGAATCCTCTAGATCAGATTATCATAGAAAATAGTGGAAACAGAATTCCAATTAAACCAGTCTTCTATTGATTATCCAAACAATCAGTTTTACAATCAACTCAATACCTAACAACCTCACAGCCTATGTCTATGATCTTGCCTACTGCTATTTCGAAATCTCTCTCTCTAGGCTTTCTCTCTCTAGAAATCTTTTGGTCACACAAACCCTAATCACAAAACATTTTATATACCACATGTCTGTGAACTGGGCTTCCTACTGGGCTAGGCCATTCTCCAAGCCCATTACAATAATAAACTAGCTAACTAATAAGCTAAGCCCAATACAAAATATCCAAAGACTAAATACTTAAACTATTAAGCTGTTGTGACAGAATATGCACCAACAGACTCCCCCTTGACAATAGCTTCATAGTGTAACATTGTCTTCAAACATCTTGTGTTCTTTTGGTCTTTGGATAGCTTCAGCTACACACAGATTCTGAAATCAACAGACTCCCCCTTAGCTAATGCTTCCAATCTCCAAAAATTTCATTCTTTGTAGATCAGTGAACTAGCAATCTTTGGTTAAGCAAGTAAGCTCCAATCTTTCCATATCTCTCTACAATGTAGTAGAACGAATCCTACCATGCATCTTCACACGTTCTGAACTTCACTCTCAATCTAATCTGCACTTTACTTGATTTTTGCACTTAATTTTGATAACTGCATCAATCTGTTTACAAACACAAGCAAGTATCTCGAAAAAACCATTAGTATTTTTCACATTCAAGATAAACCAATATTTTATCTTATCTTGCAAAAATAAACAACCTGTCAGCTCAATATGGAAGTCTTTTTAAAAAGAAAATCTTTTTGGTTTTTTTTATAAGTAAAACAAATAAACAAAACTCAACATTTACAATACATCTTTTTGTGAGTATCATGTGCAAGAAGATCATATCAGCCAAAGCAAACTGTTTCACACAAGCAGTTAATTTTCTCTTTAGATTTTCATGAATAACAGTTCAAGACGATTACCAGTATTGTTTATCCACGTAACAAAACACATGAACATTTCAAGTACTTTTACCTAGTGATATGTTAAGGTAATTTTATACTGATGTACTAGTGTGTCCCACTTCCGGATATATCCCCACGATCAAGGTATGCACAAAGATTCATCGTAGTAGGTGAGTATACCGAAATTCATCCTTTTAGATTTACAAGGTCAGATAATTGGTGATCAGGTCAGTACTTTCGTACAGCAAAGAGACCAATATCCAACGAGGGTTAAGACAAATACCAAATGTTGGTACGATTTATGCATTTGGCACATTTGAATGACTCTCTAGGAGAGCTTCTTCAATTTATGGGATTTGGAATTTTTAGCTCTTTTAAGATATCCTGGTTGTGCCTAGGTCAACATATATCTGGATGCAGCAGAAGGACAACCCTGATACCCCGGATGAAATAACAGTATAAAGCCCAAAACTTCAGATTTTGGCAATCTATCAACGCAAGATTTAAGGTTATAAAAACCATACGCCACTGATATGTTACCCACTCATATTCAGTTCTTTTATGTTTATATCACCATAGTAAGTTGATTATTTCATGTTTTTGCCTACTGGTACATCATATGATGAAGCTGCTATCACACTTAAGCATTTAATTTCAATTTTAGTGTGACAGTCTAACTTGCTGATGTACTATAATTTCTTTTTTTTTTTACACCATGAAAACTCTTTTATCAGTTTTTCATTTTTTTATGTTTTTCATTTTCAATGTTTTTGGATTTTTAAAATTTTAAACTTTTAACTTACTCCCCCTAAACTCACGCACTAACTAAACTCTTTTTGGCTTAGGGAAATTTCTCCCCCTAAATTTTTGTTTTTATGGAGCAAGTTTTAAAAACAGAAATTTAAAACACTAAACAGACTCCCACTTCAACCTGACAAAAGGTTTTCGATTTTGAAATTTTGAAAAATCATTATCAATCACGAAAGTAAATAATTCGTTACCCATTTATAACCTACTATTCACCTCAGATGCTCTACAGGAATAACCACTGTCGAACACATCAACAGTCCTTCGTGGTCATCCTGCACACACTCAAACAACTAGTTAGAATGACGAACCCAAGCCCAGATAGTCTTGGGTTGTCCATAGTCATCACAAATCTGAACTTCTTTCCAAGATTGCTTTCACAAGGTCGATTGTCATGAGAGTTCCAATAAAATCTTGGAGTTTCCAACCTTTGAAAATTATTATCCTAAAACCTTCTTCTCCCATTATTATAACCTGAACTTTGGAAAAATTTTGGATTGTTTCGAACCTTTGAGTTACTAAAACCTCTATACTCGTTTCTTCTTTGAAAATTTCGATTACCAGAAGACTGGTATCGATTATGATATTCAAAATTTCCACTTTGAAACCGATTTGTTTTACCGTTAAAATAACTCAATTGCGGAGAAATGCTTCTAGGTCTATCAAATCTTCCTGATGGTGAAGTCTTTGATTGAAATCTTGGTTGATTACTTTGACAATGTTGTTGCGCGTTATTATTTAAACCAACCCTATTCCCTTCCTTGACTTCATCAACTTTTTGCTTACTTTTCTTAAAAGGACAACAACTCGCCACATGCCCTTTGTTGTGACATTTAAAACAATATTTTTTCTTATAAATTTTCTTTTTGTTAAATCCCTTTTTAAGTGTTTTTCTATTTTCCTCCTCAGTATCCTCATCCAATTTATGAGGTGTACTGTTTGACCCAATAGATTCTTTCAAAGAAACTAAACTATTAGGCAAGTCCACAGTTATCGGATCGACCACAGCTTGTGCAGTGGGCACAAAATCAGTTAGCTCATTCTTGTGATGTATCGAAGGTGAAGCTTTAACAAACCCCACTCCCGTTTTATCATTACTCTTTTTCAAACTTTTCTGAATTTGAGTCCTAACTAACGAAGCTTTTCCAAATTTGTCTAATTTTCCTTGAAGTTCAACAATTTTGGCCTGTGCAATGGACAATTCCCCGCACTTTTCAGAAAATTCATTAGTTTTGTCTTTCATAGTTTCACGAGCCAAATCAATGACTTGTAACAAGTCATTGACTTTGCTTGTTAAACTGCTGATTTCTTGTTCATTTGATTTGATTTTATTAAGACAATCTGTCCCACCTTTTATCAAAAAAACATTTGACTCTTTGACTTTTTCCAATTCAGCTGACAATATTTTGTTTTGTTCCGATAGTCTGTTAACTTTACCTTGTAGTTCAGTGCAATTATGACACGTATGACTTACAGTTTCTGATTTTACCTTTACCTCTGTTGTAATATCATTCACATCATCTATGCACTTTGAAACTTCTGCAACCTTCTTCTCTTGTACCGTAGCTGCACTCTTAACCACACATATACGATGTCTTGAAGAACTCTGATAACGTTTGTTCAAAGCTTCCCACAGCTCTCTAGAAGTCACATACCTCTGGAATCTATACCTAACTTCCTCAGGTAAGGATTTCTTTATCACTGCTAAAGCTCACTTCTCAGCATCATATATCCGTTTCAGATTCATCCATCTTCTCATATCCAATCACTATGATTCTTCCGTCAACCTGACGTGTAGGAGCAATGTACCCATCAATCATACAGCTCCACATTCTAACATCTTCACTTTTCGCATATGCTTCAACTCTCTCCTTCCAATCAGCAAATTGTGCAACCTTTATCAATTTCGGTCAATTCTTTGCAATCCCACTGAACTTATCCATTTTGGCCATCATGCAGCTTAAAAGTTTAAATGGACTTTTGTATACCTGTGTCAAAATCCAAATCTAACTTCTCTACTGGTCCTTCTCGAATTTAACCGTAAACGTACTGTCAAAAACGTTCAAATTTTTTCCGAAAACCATTTTTACCAAATTATACCGTTAGAGTCGTCTCGTGACTACGAATCCAATGATATATAATGTTCAAAACCTATTTCGGGATTTTCCAAGGCTTTTTTTTTGTCCTGAAAATATTTCGGATCAAACCGCGCAACCCGTTTTCGAAAATTCCTTACGGATAGTTTTCTATTCACGAAAACGTTAATTACACCAAACGTACCCTGAAAATAACTCCACCCACCTTTTTAATTACACCAGATAAATTACACTAGCAAGCTAAATATGCTGGTTAATTACACTAGTTAGTCAAAAACTCTGAGTCCGATTATGCTGGTATAAATACGCTGGTTTAATTATGCTGGAGTTAATTACACTAAAAATTAATTACGCCGATTAGTTATGCTAGTTGATCAGATCAGTATTACGACGACTAGCAAAGTCGCCGATCATCGTAATAATGTCGCTGAGGACTATTATCACCGTCACCAAAGCCACCTTTGGATTTAATTACACCACTTAGTCAGATATACTGGTCCGATAAATTACACCAGTTAGCCAATTACACTGGTCTAATTAATTACACCAGTAAGTCAATTTCGCTGGTTTTTCAGTGTAATTATCCAAATCAGTAACTTCTCCACCAAGCTGAGATTAATTACACCAGATCTGATGAAATCTTTTCAAATTTTGAAAGATCTTATTCTGATCTCTTAACACTTTCCTACAAATCACAAAAGCAAAATATTAGTAATTCTCAAGAAATAATAAAGAACAGAATGAAGAACACGAAGAACAAATCTTCAAATCTTCAAGTTTTTCTTCAAAAATCTTCAAGTTTCAGCCACCAGAATCACCAAAATATGCAGAATTAAATACGCAGGAATCCAAAATCAGCCTTTTTCAAATCAAAATTCAACCAAAAACCCTAAAAAATTTGAAAATTCTAGAACACCTTCAAAAATTTTGAAATTTTCTTCAAAATAACCCGAAAATCCACCTATTTCTGAAGCAACCAATTCTGAACCAAGCCAAACAAGAGCCTAATGCTCGGATACCAATTGTAGGTCCCTTTAATCTTATGGATCTTCACAGAATCGTCTATCCAACCTAGAGTGCGGAATCATCTAGATCAGATTATCACAGAAAATAGTGGAAACAGAATTCCAATTAAACCAGTCTTCTATTGATTATCCAAACAATCAGTTTTACAATCAACTCAATACCTAACAACCTCACAGCCTATGTCTATGATCTTTCCTACTGCTATTTCGAAATCTCTCTCTCTCTAGACTTTCTCTCTCTAGAAATCTCTTGGTCACACAAACCCTAATCACAAAACATGTTTATATACCACATGTCTGTGAACTGGGCTTCCTACTAGGCTAGGCCATTCTCCAAGCCCATTACAATAATAAACTAGCTAACCAATAAGATAAGCCCAATACAAAATATCCAAAGACTAAATACTTAAACTATTAAGCTGTTGTCACATAATATGCACCAACATGGACAATCTGAGAGGACGATTCAAACTCTGGAGGATATGCTTAGAGCTTGCGTGATCGATTTTGGTGGTAGTTGGGATTCACATCTCCCGTTGGTCGAATTCTCCTATAACAATAGTTATCATGCTAGCATCAACATGGCGCCTTTCGAAGCTTTATACGGTCAAAAATGTCGTTCACCTGTATGTTGGAATGAAGTTGGAGAGTCTTCGTTTACTGGACCTGAACTCATTCACTACACAACCGAGAAAGTCAAGAAAATTCGCGATAACCTTCTGACAGCTAGAGGCCGTCAAAAGAGTTACGCGGACAAGCGACGCAAGCCCTTAGAATTCCATGTTGGTGACTACGTCCTGCTCAAGGTATCCCCTTGGAAAGGAGTAGTGAGATTTGGAAAGAAAGGAAAGCTTGCTCCACGATACGTTGGACCATTTAAGATCGTTGAAAGAATCGGAAAGGTGGCCTACCGACTCGAGCTACCTCCTAAACTTGGGAATATTCACCCAACATTCCATGTGTCCAATCTAAAGAAATGTTTAGCCGATACAAATCTCCTTATTCCACTCGATGAGATTCACGTTGATAATTCTATGCATTTTGTCGAGAAACCGGTGGAGATTATGGACCGTGAAGTCAAGAAACTTAAACGAAGACGAATCCCGGTAGTCAAAGTTCGCTGGGAATCCAAACATGGCCCAGAATTTACTTGGGAACATGAGGATCAAATGAAAGCAAAGTACCCACATCTGTTTCCACGAGTTTCCTCTAATTAAATTTCGGGATGAAATTTCCTGAAGTACGGGAGACTGTGATATCTGTGAGATCCAAACATGTAACAATGACGAACAAGTTTATCAATAAAAGAAATTTATGATTTATTTGTGAATTTTGTATATTTATTATGTTATTTGCACACAATCAATTCTTGCACGATTCCGAGTTTTCTAACGACTTCTGGAAGTGAAATTGCAGATTGTTACGTAAACGTAACCAGTTTAACGCGACGTATGTTCCGGAATAGTGACTTAAGCTACACATGCCTTAAATAACCTTTACATAACTTAGAAATAAGTTTTGAAGGGTTTGGTATGCCAAAAACAAGCTTATTCGATCATAGGGGCTATTTTGCAAATTATGGAAACTATGCCTTTTCGCGTAAATCGCTATCCGGGGCATGTACGGACATCCAAAAATTTTTGTAATCATTAAAATCTTGTATATTAATGATTGGAATGCAAAAATATCATTCGTTACATTTTTATAGTCGCGCACGCGTTCATTACGCTTTTCGTCGTAATTAACCGAAAACCGCAACCGTACGACCAAACGAACCGACCTTTGGAATATTTTTGAACATTTTTCAAGTTCCCTATACTTATTCTACCTTATGGAGCTTGAAAATCAGGTTAACGAGTGTTAGAAATGCCCAAAATGCGACAAAACGATGCATGGGCAGTTCTGCCAGTTTTGGAAAGTTGTGCCCAGTACCTTGGCTTACAGACCGTAAGCCTAATGACCATACGGTCCGTAAGGCTGCTCCAGCACACCAGAATAGTTGGCAGCAGCCTGTTTATTCACCCTTTGACTCACCATTCGAACTTGCCACCCTTGTTTCTGCATTTGACATGTGTTTTGACACTAATCAACTTCTGGAATGACTCATGGACACTTGTCATGATCATATTAACCCAATTCAAGTATAAAAACCATGGTGTTATTGAATTTTGAACTTTTGCAACCATCTCTCTTGTCCCATTCTGCTTCAATGCGAATTTGGCAACCATCTTGGAGCTTTCTCTGGTGTTCTTGATCAATCTTTGGTGTTTGTAAGTATTCTCTATCATGCCTTGTTCAATTCTTGTAGTTTAATTGGATTAAAAGTCGAAAAGTTTGACTTTTGTTTGACTTCCAGAATTGATCATGAATTGATCAATTCAAAATCCAGTTGTACCTTGCATTATGATGATAATCAAGATGGTTATGATCCCTATTGATCATACCTAGTGATTTTTATCATTTCAAGTCATTTTGACAAGTCAAAGTTTCGGTCAAAATGCGATTTTTGCGCATTTTATGACGGATCTAAATTCGGGTGTCAAAACAGTTTGTTTTGATGCCAAAACTCTTTTATAAACTTATTTAGACATGTCAAAACATGTCTAAATCGTCACTCTTATTTTAGTGCTTGTTTAGAGTCGAAAGTTGAACGGTTTGACCGCCGCTTTGACTTTCGAATATCGGACCTGACCAAATACATATTTGTGACCATAATTAAAGGGAGTAACCCTCTAAGGTTGAACCTTATGGTCATGTTGTTCGGATAACGTTATGATAATTAGTTGTTATAATCATCATCATTGATCACCGAAATGCCCTTTTGGCAAATAAATCAACTAAGAGCATATGTAACATAAAAAAAATTGACATACAATCTGATGTAACAACAATATTAAACACATTTTGGCAATTAGGACTTATCATAACGCATATCTAACCATCCGAATGCGTAGTTACGCAAATGACGCGGTAAAGTGGCTTAAGCTAACTTAACGGGTCATAACGGGTCAAAAGCACATAAAAATCTTTCCAAGTCAGAATGTTAACTTATTAAACCATGTCATATGAGTCCCAATACTCATTTGGTTTATAAGGTACCATTCTATCCAAATCCTCCGATTTCAAGTTTCGATATTTAAATTATTATCCGATTTAGGACACGCTTGATTTCTCGGACATTCGAGCTTGTTTGATCTTTGATTCAAGGTTACAATAGCAATCATATGTGAGTACATAGTTCCCCTGTTTTCTGTTTTGCAAATGTTTTGGGGTGATTCAAATGTGCTAAATGTTTTCAAGTTTTCAAAGTACAAATATTATGGTTTATATAAACAATACGATTTCAATAATGTGGACGAACTAGTTGGTGCGTTATATTCATAACAAGAAGGACATTCATTAACAAGGGCCAAGCTGACCAGTAGTATGTTATGGTACCATAGGATCTGACAAATCCCGTTATCGGGCTATTCACTGGAATTTGGTGGGTAGTTTGGGGTAACGACAGAATCTGTTATTTTAACAAACCCTTTGGTGGTTTGTTAGTCGATATAAAGATACCCTTTGGTGGTATAGACGAGTCACACAGGTTTGAATGTATTCACGAAACGACCAAAATTTTTCAAAATTAAAACAAGGATGAATGACGAATGGTTTTATGACACGAACGAATGACGATTGATTTATAACAAAAACGAATGACGATTTATTTATAACACGAACGATTGATAACACGGACGAAATGGACGATTGGTTTATGGTAAGTGATTTGATAATGAGACGGTTTAATGTAATAAAAGCATGGTGGATACGCCGCTGGTACTTCCTATATATAAGTGCTTTTATCATATTCTATCCGTGGCGTTATTTAGATCACTTGGACGAGTATTTTCAAATGATGTCACGCAACGATATTTACATAATGATATAAACCATACGAGTTTTCTTCAAGGACGATTTACTACTTGGTTTACGAAAACAAATATTTTAGTCAAGATTCATGGCAACGAGATTTCATAAACTTTAACTAACGTGTTTTAGTTGGTTAGGTATATTGCAAGACCAGACACTTTTTATACAAGGTTTCACTACTCGACTTTAGTAGTCGAGTAAGGTAATGCAATATGTTACATGCCATAAATCTGACTTACTCACAAAACGTATGTTTCATTTCTGCCATAAATATGTTACATTTCTTTGCTGATTCGTTTTTCATATATGTTTCAGGAAATAATGTTTGACGATGATGATGCATGCCTCACTTAGGATCGGACGCGGGCCTTAGTATTAATAAAATAAGAAAGCTAATAACTGTGTTTGTTTGTTGTTTATGTGTTTAAAAGTTCTAAAACAACATGACATTATGAACTATGTTTAATAATCAATAAAACGAAACTACAAATGCCATGTGTTGTTGAAACAATCTGTTAACATGACTCCCCAAGTGTTTCCGCCGCGTGTTGTTTTACGCGATTTGGGGTATTACAGTGTACAAGTTTAAAGGTGAAGATAAAAAAAAAATTGATAAACTGCGGTGATTGAAGCAGGGAACATAATTGAAACAGAGGACATCGTTGGTGAAGTAATCACGATCACTGCAACCATGGTCACTGTATGCGGCGTGACTTATCCTAAACCCCAAAACAAACAAATTACCAAGCAACATAAGACCGTAAAACAAAGATACAGTGTTTACTTGAGCAACTTACAAAACACCTTACATGAATTTAGGAAAGAAATTCTACAAACACTTGGCGTGCACAACAATTAAGCAGAAATAAAACAATTGAGGAGACCCAAATCTAGCCATTCATCAATACCACAAAAACAGCCAATAACACAAACGACATAAGTCCACAAGAAACAATGTTGACTAATCCTACACAATTTTAAAGTACATCTAAACTGAAAACCTAAACTCCAAACATTTTATTTCCAAACCCTTTTAATTCTAACCGAATTCAACATCTTGAACAACAAAAAAATGAAAGATTTATACACACACAATAACATAAAGAGTAAAAAACAGCCAAAACTCTAACCTGCACTGTCAGATTAAACAAACCCCTTTGGAATAAGCCGTGCACCCAAATCGCAAACCATCGAATCAAACAAATACTCCTCATCTTCCTCACCATCAAAACCCTACCCACCTTTTTATCCCAATCAAGAACACCTTCTACATCCATCTTTCAATCATCCGGCAGCTGCAACGGTTTGTTCCAATCAAACTGTCACACCCCTATTTCCACGTGTAACCCGGTTGGCTCGGATGGGGAATATCGTGACGTAGTTGATAACATCATAACCAATCAAACAGAGCGTAGCGGAAGTCTTGGATTTAAATTACTATTACAAACCGAGTGTTCAAAGTTCAAAAAAAAAATTATAAGGCTTGTAATGAAAGATCCACAAGCGGATCGAAATAAACATATACAAAGTATTTGTTCAACAGACTTCGGGCAACTAAGGACTTGCAAATTCCTCTTATGTTACTACCAAGCAACTCCCGGCCTATTTCGCGTTGTCACCTGTAACTTGATCTTTTGAAAATACGTCAGTTTTCACTTTTCACTGGTAAATACTAATAACCGACACATTTTGAAAATATTTACGAAAATGGTTTTAGGGGCACTTGGCACATTTTATAAATAACTTGGGATAGTTCAAAATGACCTTGTTTAAAGTTTTACATGTTTGTCAATACATATGGGGTCCGGTGCAGAAACGGAATAACCTGATTAACCGACACGCCACTTAAATAATCCACCAATGGGATTCAATATTTTATTAGCATTAGCATCTGTCAGGTGTATGCCTACACCACGCGCTTAAGGTCGTGGCCATTAGTAACTTAAATGAGCCAAGGATATCCCAGACACGATCGAGTTAACCCCCAATGTTTAAGTTATCAAACATAACAGAATAAAACAGGTTATGAAGATTTAGTAAATCACAATCCGATAACATGATCCCATACCCAACCAATAATACCGTATCCCAAGCCCGTACAGGGAAAATAGGCTAAAAGTATTTACCTGAGCTAATTCTTCAGTAAGATTAATAACTCAGCCGATAATAAAAAAAGTAAGCTTAGATGACAATCTACCGGAAGGCTTCAGTCTGGAATGATGGTATTATTAACCAATTAGAACACTAACGGGCCCTATCTACATCATAGACTTGGATCGGCTAGCTTAAAATGATATTTACGGTACTAAACGCTAGATTAAGCGATGACCGGAACAAAATGTAGTTTAAACCCGACAAGTACTAAGGCTTTTTAATATGGGTAAACATATTACATTCTGGATTTTGATATGAAAATGATAAGGTTAAACCCGTTTCGGTTGAACTATGTAAACTAGTCACGTAGGCTTAACCGTACGCGTATAAGCGAAACCGGGTAACCGGATGAGTCGTATACAAGTTCCATATGCCATTTATTTAAAATATGTTGTAATATTAGTAGGATATCAACATGTATGTCCGTTATGGTTTCAAAATCAAGTTACGCCTCAAAAGGCGTTTTGGTCTTTTTATGATTTGAAAAAGGAGCTTGCAAGTAAACTGATGTCATGGTCATAAAAATTCTGTAAAAATGATTTATTTATGATGTTATATCAGTAGGATATCAAGTATATGTGTGGTTTATAGTTTAAGACCAAACTATGCTTCGAAAGGGCATTTTGGTCATTTCACATATCACTTGACGAATTATTTGGGAATCTGAGTTTAGATTGTGTACCTACTGTAAATATGTATAAAATAAGTTCTGAAATCAGTAGGTACCAAGTCTTGATGCTCTAATATGTTTTTAAACCATATTGTAAGTCGCTAAATGACGATTTAAATGGTATTTGAATGAAACTGATGTTACGAATAGGTTTGTATGATGAAAATATGTTATATAATATAATACATCAGTAGATAATAGGTTTTGTTCCTTAAAAGTAATTAAAATCCATTTTAGGTGCCGTGAGGGTAATATCGTCATTTAAGGACTTAATACATAGACCTGCGTATAAACTCAGTTTATAATCTGAATAGATATCCCAAACAATCCTAATTATTATATTACATCAGTAGGTAATGAGTTTTGGTGTCAAAATTATGTTTAAATCATTTTATACGCCAAAAGGGCGATTTGGTCACCTTAAAGCGTAAATTACGCTTATTTAATCAAAACTCGGTTTATGATCAGAATGTTGACCTTAAAATAAGTTAAATAAGTTAACATATCAGTTTACAAGTCACATGTATGCTCATTTGTATTTAAAACCTCGTTCTTAAGCATGAAGGCATTTTAGCAAAGTTTGGCATAGTTAACGGATACTTGCATACAAACTCGGATTACTATGTGACCATGTAATATAACTCCAGAGGGTTATATTACAACTCAACTGGTCATAATGCAACTTAGAATCAGTAGCTAAGGTTGCTAAATCGGGTCAGAACCCAGAGTCAAAGTAAAAGTCAAACTTTGTGACTTTCGGTTGCGAACCGACCTTAGACCTGGACTTGACGGGCCGAACATGTTTATACATGTTCTAATACTTATTACCAAGTTATTAAACAGTTCAAACTGATTTTTATAGTACCTACATTGCTAGATATGAATTTATTTAGAATATGACCCGTTGACTTTTTATTGATTATAACTTTGACCCATCAATTGACCAAGCAAACGTGGTAATCAGGAGGTGCCCTCTTGAGGGACTAACACCTACCTAATTACGATCACGTAGCCATGTTCATTACGAACATTGGCTGGACCGTAATGGTCTTAGCCGAAAGTCAAAGAGTTTTTACGTAAACGCTTTGACTTCGGCTGTAAGCCTATCAAAACTGAAAGAGGAGGGCTAAGAACACTTACACAAGGTCCCTAGCATGAAAATAAACTTAGTAGGATGTTCCCAAGGATTAGGAACATCCAGAGAGTGAAGAGAGAAGAATGTGAGAATGAGCAAGTTCAAGAGGAAAGAATGCTTGCTATTTATACTTGAGCATGGTGATCAAGATCATGCCAAGTGTTTACAAGGCTTCTCTGGTGTTGATTAGTGTCAAATGAGGTGGAAGAAGCAGGTGTCAAGTGGAAGTTCTCGAGCAAGGTGTCCCAAGCAGCAGGCTGGTGTGCCAGCTGCATACTGCCAGCGACACCCTTACGGACCGTAAGGGTGGTGGCTTGCGGTCTGTAAGGACCTGGCGCGCCAACAGTTTTAAAACTGGTTATGGACCGTATCTAGTTATGGTTGCGGTCCATAACTGCCTTCCAGAAGCCATAAATTGATAAATTTTCATATTTGGTCCCTTGACTTTGAATAGCTATCGTTCAGAGGTCATATTTTAACATAACGATGCTTTTAGTCCTTCTCGACCAACTTGTGGCAACAAGGATTAGCGGGACATGTGTCGGAATTTTACAGGACGGGTTTTTACGAGGTGTTACATCCTCACCCCCTTAAAAGATATCTCGACGTCGAGATTTATTCGATTAAGTAGGGATACTTTTGTCGCATAGTGGACTCGACTTCCCATGTATACTCGGGAGCTTGACGGGCATCCCATTTGACCTCCACAATAGGCATGTGGTTTCTTCTAAGCTTATTAATCAGTCGATCTTTAATCGCTATTGGTTTCTCAATAAAACGCAAGTTTTCATCAACTTGCACATCCTCGTGCGGTATTGCTAGCGACTCATCGGCTAAGTATTTCTTTAAATTTGAAAAGTGGAACACATAATGAATTCCACTTAGCTTTTTGGGTTGCTTGAGCTTGTAAGCTACAGACCCGACTCGTTCGACAATCTCGAACGGTCCTATATATATTGGGCTCAACTTGCCCTTTTTACCGAATCGCATGACGCCTTTCTATGGTGACACCTTCAGTAACACTTTGTCTCCAATTTGAAACTGGAGAGGTTTGCGTCTCTTATCCGGTAGCTTTTCTGCCTATCTCGGGCAGCTTTGAGACGGTCGTGAATTGGTATAATCTTATCTGTTGTTTCTAGGACAATCTTGGTCCTGATAGTTGGGCCTTCCCAACTTCAGCCCAACAGACGGACGTTCGACACTTTCTCCCATACAAGGCTTCAAAAAGTGCAACTTTGATGCTTGTATGTCAACTGCTGTTGTAGGAGAATTCAATCAAAGGTAAGTGGTCATCCCAACTTCCACCTAAGTTGATCACACATGCACGTTGCATGTCTTCCAAAGCTGAATAGTACGCTCACTCTGCCCGTCAGTCTGCGGATGATAAGCCGTACTAAAGTTCAATCTAGTGCCTAAAGATTGCTAAAAGCTTTATCAGAAGTGAGAGGTGTAACTTGTATCTCTATCGGATACAATAGACACCGGCACTCCATGTAGGGACACGATCTCATCCACATACATTTTTGCCAATTTATCCGAACTAAACGTTTCCTTGGTTGGCAAGAAATGCGCTGACTTGGTTAGCCTATCAACGATGACCCAAATCGTGTCACTACCACGCTTGGTCTTATGTAACTTGGTAATCAAATCCATAGTTACCATTTCCCATTTCTAAGTGGGAATCTCAAGCTGTTGTAGAAATCTAACGGTTTCTGATGTTCAGCTTTAACTTGCGAACATGTCAAGCATTTAACTACAAAGGTGGCTATGGATTTCTTCAAACCCATCCACCAATAATTAGATTTTAAGTCTTGGTACATCTTATCACCTCCCGGGTGAATAGAGTACTTAGTGTTACGTGCTTCCTGGAGGATCAAATCTCTGAGTCCTCCAAACACTGGAACCCAAATTCTTCCATTGAATCTGAGGATTCCATCACTTCCAAGTGTTAATTGTTCAACAGTTCCACTTAATCCCTCATTCGCAATATTAGCCTCCATCAGGGCTTGCTTTTGCGAATCAAGCAGCTTTTCGTTCAAACTGTTTCTAACTTCTATACTTTTGGCGTTAGTCCTTAGAGGCTTACCCCTTTTCTTGCGACTAAGCGCATTAGCGACTACCTTTGCTTTGTCGGGATGATATCAGATTTCACAGTCATAATCATTAAGGGTTTCCATCCAACGATGTTGTTGTAACAACTCGAAAATTCGATTGTTATCTCTTCTTTTGTTCTCTGTTTATCTATCTTTTTGTAAATCTGAGATTCGGTTAATAATAAAGTTTATGTTAATTAATTATGGTTACATTATTATCGCATCTAATCGCTTATTAAATCGCATCGTCTATCTCATCACATCGCAATCGCAGTTAATTATGTGGTTTTTATGTTATTTATGTGTTATGTGTGTTTGTGGTGATATTTACAATCGCTATCGCATCGCTCTCGCACTCTCGAATTGCTAATTCGCACTATTATACCAACTATAACGCTTAACGCTTTAATTTAAGGCTTAATATAACTATCTAATGCGAACCGAATAACTAATCGAACCCTTAACGCGAAATCAGCATACGGAACTTGGTCACCAGGCAAAGTTCGGCCGAACTTGACTACCACAAGTTCGCCCGAACTTGCCTGGCAACCAGGAACCCCTTTATTTTATCAAGTTCGCACGAACTTGCATGAGTATATGCAAGTTCGGCCGAACTTACTCATAATTCTTCCCAAAATTCATCAAGTTCGCGTGAACTTGCATGAATTTCATGCAAGTTCGGCCGAACATGCCTCCACCAGCTCTCCTCCTATAAATACCAAGCTCATTTCTCTCATTTGAACTTGCTGTAAGTTTGCCCAGAGCTCTCAAAATTCGAAACCTTCGTGTTCTAAGTAAGAATCGACCCGATTTCGACTACAACAACGTTTATCAACAACCAACAAATATTTATTACGATTTTGCACAAGGATCTACCTTCGTTTTCTTCAAAAACCCATTCTTTTACAAAAATCTTCATCTTTTTCTTTAAAACTTCTATTTTTAACTTAGATCTACACAATACGAGTTTGTTTGGTGTTAGCAAAGGCTTCCCAAACACGAGATCTGCAAGATATCGGTTTGTAAGTTCTAGATCTGAGAAAACCTTTGATGAATATCGATTTCTACACAAGATACGGACTTTTGAGGATGTTTTGTTCATTTTCTGATATGAAACGAAGCATCTATCATTCAAGATCCCAGATCTGGAAGCACACGGACGTTTATGATGGTTTACACAAGCCGGACTAACCCAAACGAACCCCGAGTTCATCCGGATTAGCCCACGCTTTTGTAAAACGGCTAAAACTTCTCTGAAAAGACCTCTCTAACCTAAGTTCGCTTAGTAGCATAGGTCGAAGGGATGAACACTCGATTTACTCAGCAAACGACGCGAAAACACAAGATTTTGGACCCGAAAACATCAATTTCGCTCGAGAATCACCAGTTCACCAGGTCAAGTTCGACCGAACTTGTACCCAAATGGGTCAAGTTCGACCAAACTTGGGCTAGTCTCATCAAATTTCTCCGCAAGTTCGCCCGAACTTGCCTAGTTTCCTAAGAAACTATGCAAGTTCGCCCAAACTTGTCACCTCATTAAGGTATTCATACAATTTCGCCCGAACTTGACAAGATTCCTGTGAATCTTGCCAAGTTCGACTGGACTTGGCTATAAACTCACCAAATTCATACAAGTTCGCCCGAACTTGGCTACTGCCCAACCAAGACTTACCGTTTCAGCTTTTCAGAGACTGAGCTTCCGTTCGCGTATGCAGGCTGATCCGGCGCTTTTCTCGACTCCTCGCAGAATCTCAAACCTAACAAAGCGCTCCCACAGTGAGTATATTTGACCCATTTTCTCTTTAAACGCACTTTTTGGGTGTTACATACGTTCAAAATCACATCATAAATCAAATTGTTCATCACATGTGAATGATCTGATTGTATATGCTAGAATACGTGATACTAGAAACATGTGACTAGGACTTGTTTTCGTTAACTTGCCTCCTTAGCTAGTATGGTACTATAGTGTGGCTTACACCCGACGGGGTCTAGTTAGGATGGACGCGCAAGCCTTCTCACGGTAGTTAGCATGAGAAATGAGCCTATGTTATGTTAAGTGTTTTGGTGTATCATGATGTGTAATTAGATTGTTTCGCAAACGCTTTCTCGACTACGCTAGTATTATTCAAACTCGTATACTCACCTTTACATAATTGTATTGACTTTTATTTTAACGTATGTAACAGGTTGAGGATTTAGCTATGGACGCTTGGATGATTTCATGCTTAGCTTTGTTTATTTTCTTTTGTTTTGTTTAGATGGAATGTAATAAATCTAGGGGAAATCGAACCGTTTTGTTTTTATGAGAAAACTTTGGATTTTGTAATGATTATTTAGAAAATTATGTTTAATAGTATGGGATGTTAAACGTTTAGTAATGTTGTGAATAATTGTTATGGAATTTCTCGTGAGAACAATCTGGTCGCCTAGTGCCATTAACCCCGGTGATTCCGCCATCGGTCGGGGTGTGACAGATTGGTATCAGAGCGCCATAACTTAGGATAATAGGTAGAATTGCCATGATTCAACCTAGTAGCATGTTTAAGTACCCGATTGACCTATCTTTGAATTAAATGCTAATCTACTTGACGTAAATGCTTAAATATGCTTTTCCTAAGGCTAATACAAAATACACGCTTGGAAACGCTCGTATCTCACAAACGAGGATCGAGTTGAGATTAGGTGTGAAAACCGCAAACTCTCAATAAGATCGCTTATTCCACGTATTACTCATCATAAGATATCTTCGTTGAGTTAGGGGTGATACCCGAACCTCGATGAAAAATCTCCATTTCTGTCTAGTGGAACGCCCGACGTAGTCGGTGAGCGTAACCACAATTTGGAACTAGTTGTTAAGTTAGGGGTGAAACCCGTACCTTAATGATGAATTCCGCTTCTCGATTTTCAATCTCACCCAAGTCTCGGTTATGCCAATGGTTTGGAACACGTATTAACTGGAAGGGTAAACGTCGTTAGCCGCTTGCGGTGAGAACGTTTATCTATTAGGCCAAAACGCGGGTCTAAATGCAAAGGGTAGTTGAACCACTTTGGGTAGTCAACATCTCAAAACCCCAGACACTCTCAATTGATTTAAGCCTATATCGTCGATTTACGCATCATCGAGTTATTATTATTTATGTATTTAAAATTTTGAGAATTTTCGCTTTATTCGATTTCTCGCTTTGATGATTTATCATATCATCGATTTCTCGATTTATCGCATTTACGCTCCATCGAATGTATGCATAACTCGCATAGCTCTCGTAATCTAAAACGCTAAATTAATACACCAACCAAACTAATCGCATAACTCGCTGACGCCTATGAGGACGTGTGCCTCATACGCGGTATTATCTCGCTTATCTCGCTATTATATATCGCATATATCTCGCTATTACTATCTGGCATCTCAAATCGCGCTATGCATGATTTATGAAGTTAAAGGTGAATACGTGCAAAATATGTGCTTATGTGACTATGTGCTTACGTGCTTATGTGCTTACGTGTTTAAGTGCTTACGTGGATACGTGCTTATGTGTTTTGTGCTTGCTTGAATAATAATAATAAATATTTAAACATAACTCTATTATAATCGAATCTCGTCTAATCTAAATCCTTTATGTAGATGGCATCAATGGGATCTCACACTCGCCGCACCGCTTAGCGCAACAACGTTGACAAACGCATCGCCTTTCTAGTAGCGAAGGAAATGGCTAAGGTGATCCCGCAAATTGTTAGTGAAATTCAAGCGGTTAGCAGCAACTCGTCTGTTGACTCCAAGAGTGATGCTCTGAAATCCCGCTTCAGCTTCAAGCAGTTCAAGGCTTGCGCACCTCTAACGTTCTCTGGCACCGTAGGACCGAGCGCCATGTTCCGTTGGTTTGATTCGATTGAGGTTACCGCCAAAGCGGATGCCCCAAGGCACTGCGCACTATCAACGCCACCGGCGTGTTTCAGTCGAGGGCTCTCGATTGGTGGACAGCTGAGCGCAATAGGCGCGGAAACGACGAAGGCTATGGGCTCTCATTGGAGGAACTTAAGGAAATCATGATTAAGGAGTACTGTCCTCCGTACGAAATTCAGAAATTGGAGAACGAGTTCTGGAACATCAAACAAGATGGTCCTGACAATGCCGATCTTACTGCTCGTTTCAAGCAGTTGAGCATCATTTATCCCGGTCAGGTTGACACGACCGAGAAAGCAATCAAGAAGTACCTCAATGCCCTCCCCGATTGCGTCGCTGACTTTGTGCAAACAGCACGCCCTGTTACTATCAAGGAGACTTATCAGCTCGCCGCAGAACTCAACGACAAGCGTGTTCAGTCTGGTTATTTCAAGAATCACGCCAAGGTCGCAAATCAAGCAGTTACCGAATCAGCAGCTCCTCCTACTGATCAGCCCCACGAGTCAAAGAACAGTCGCCGTGGTCGCAAGCGTGAGAACTCCAGCAAGAACTTCGCCCTCGTAGCTCCAGCGAACCCGCAGCCGCTCCAATCCGCAGCACCCAACGCACCTCCTGCCAGCGTGCGTATACTGGTCCTCACCCGATGTGCCCTAAGCGCACATATCATCATGTAGTGGGTGGCAACTGCCGTTTTTGCGCAAATTGCAATATCTACGGCCATTTCACAGTAAGCTGCCGTACCGTCCCTCGGCAGCCAGCTCCTCAGGCTCCAGCAGCTCCAGCTTTACCTGCTCCTCCTCCAGCCAATCAACAAGCTCCAAAAGCACGTGTGTGCTATGTTTGTGGTGATCCTAACCATTTCGCCAATGCCTGCCCGAATCATCCAGTTAAGCAAGAGCAGCCAGCACCGCCGCCTCAGCAGCAGCTAGCACAGCCACCGCAGCAGCAGCAGTAACCACAAGCTGCGCGGGGTAGGGCTTTCAACCTCAACCATCGCCAGGCTCAGAATGACAACAATGTTGTCAATGGTACGTTTCTCGTTAATGGTATTTATGCTTCATGTTTATTTGATACTGGTGCCGATAATTGTTTTGTATCATTAGAATTCGAAAAGGTTTTAAAATGTAAGCGCGCTAAACTCCCAAAGACTTTCGATGTGGAAGTCGCCACCAGAAGAACCATTACCGTTAACTCTGTTTTACGTGGTTGTAATCTCAATCTCAACAACCATGTCTTCGTGATCAATCTCATACCTATACAGTTAGGTAGTTTCGATATCATAGTAGGCATGGATTTTCTTCATGAAAATCATGCTGAAGTTGTATGCTTCAATAAAATGATTCGCTTCCCGCTTCCCAACGGTGATCAACTTCATGTTTATGGTGAAACTCCCTCAAAGAAGTTGATTCTTTTGTCATGTACTCGAGCACACAAATGCTTGCAAAAGGGATGTGTTGCTTTCCTCGCCCATATCGTGAGCCTGGAGAAAGAAAAGAAGACTTATAAAGACGTTCCCGTTGTTGTTGAATTTCCTAAAGTCTTACCCGACGATTTACCCGGTTTACCCCTACTCGAGATGTTGAATTCCGTATCGATTTAGTTCCTGGAGCTACCCCCGTTGCTAAAGCTCCTATCGCCTCGCACCATCCGAAATGCCCGAGCTATCGAGCCAACTTCAAGAGCTTCTTGTTAAAGGTTTCATACGCCCGAGCACTTCGCCATGGGGCACTCCTGTCCTTTTCGTGAAAAAGAAGGATGGATCGTTCCGTATGTGCATCGATTATCGGGAACTTAACAAACTCACGATAAAGAACCACTACCCTCTTCCTCGTATCGACGACTTATTTGATCAGCTTCAGGGTGCTACTTGTTTTTCCAAGATCGATCTTCGTTCCGGCTATCATCAGTTACGCGTGTTGGAAGAAGACATTCCTAAAACCGCCTTTCGTACCCGCTATGGCCATTTCGAATTCATGGTCATGCCTTTTGGTTTTACCAATGCACCCGCAGTTTTCATGGAGTTGATGAATCGTGTGTGTAAAGCTTTCTTAGATCGATTCGTCATTGTTTTCATCGATGATATCCTTATCTATTCGAAGTGGAGAGACGAACACGCGCGCCATCTCCGTTTAGTCATCGAACTTCTTCAAGGAAATCGCCTTTATGCTAAGTTCTCTAAATGTGAATTCGGGCTCGAAGAAGTCCAATTTCTCGGTCACATTGTTAATAGTCAAGGAATTCACGTCGATCCCGCAAAGATTGAAGCTGTCAGAGTTGGATTACACCAAAGAATGCTTCCGAAATCCGTTCATTTCTTGGATTGGCGGGTTATTACCGTCGATTCATCACCGACTTCTCAAAAATCGCCGTTCCGCTTACCGCTTTAACTCATAAAGATAAACCTTTTGTTTGGGACTCCCAGCAAGAGGAAGCTTTTCAAACTCTCAAGTGTATGCTATGCAACGCTCCCGTCCTCGCCTTACCGACGGAAACAACGATTTCGTTGTTTATTGTGATGCCTCAAACCTTGGTCTCGGTTGTGTTCTCATGCAACAAGACAAGGTTATCGTGTATGCGTCTCGACAACTCAAGATCCACGAGAAGAACTACACAACCCATGATCTCGAACTCGGTGCAGTTATTTTTGCATTAAAGATATGGCGAAACTACCTTTACGGTACAAAGTGTACGGTCTTCACCGATCATAAGAGCTTACAACATATCTTTAATCAAAAAGAACTAAACATGCGACAACGACGATGGGTTGAACTTTTCAACGACTACGATTCTGAAATACGCTACCATCATGGCAAAGCAAATGTCGTCGCCGATGCTCTCAATAGACGAAGCTATGTATATTGCATTTGTGACTCTCAAGCTTGTGCTAAACTTGAAACGCTCATCCGTGCCGCTCAATTCGCCTGTTTCAACGAGAATACTTTGGAAGACGAAATGAAATGTGGTGCCGAAACTCAGCTTGTATCTAAATCTGATGGTATTTACTACTATCTCAATCGCATTTGGATTCCCAGTCGTGATAATCTTCGTAAGTTGCTAATGGACGAAGCTCATAAATCTCGATATTCCATTCACCCTGGTGCCGACAAGATGTACCAGGACCTTCGTCCTAAGTACTGGTGGCCGGGCATGAAAAATGATATCGCCTTGTACGTCTCAAAATGCTTAACTTGTTCGAAAGTTAAAGCCGAACGTCAGAGGCCCTCAGGTTTACTCGAACAAACCGAAATCCCGATGTGGAAGTGGGAGAGTATAGCTATGGACTTCGTTACTAAACTCCCACGTACTTCAGCCGGTCACGATAGCATTTGGGTTATCATTGATCGTCTCACTAAATCTGCGCACTTTATTGCTATACGAGAAGACTTTAAGGTCGAACGGTTAGCCCGAATCTTTACTGACGAAGTTATATGTCGACACGGGACGCCTCGTGACATCATCTCTGACCGAGACGGTCGTTTTACCTCGCGTCTCTGGGAGACCTTTCAATCCGCTCTCGGTACTACGCTTTAACCTAAGTACCGCTTTTCACC
This sequence comes from Scalesia atractyloides, assembly GCA_947069175.1. Classification (NCBI taxonomy): domain Eukaryota; kingdom Viridiplantae; phylum Streptophyta; class Magnoliopsida; order Asterales; family Asteraceae; genus Scalesia; species Scalesia atractyloides. The sequence continues at coordinate 71,889,535 of CAMTDV010000005.1, read as the reverse complement.
CTCAAACCGATGGTCAGGCTAAGCGTACGATCCGCACCCTTGAAGACATGCTTCGTGCGTGCATCATAGATTTCAATGGTAACTGGGATACGCATTTACCTTTGGTTGAATTCTCATACAATAATAGTTATCATGCCAACATTCAAATGGCTCCTTTTGAGGCACTGTATCGAAGAAAATGTCGATCGGCTATTGCATGGCACGAGATCGGAGAAGCACAAATCACCGGTCCCGAGTAATTCAAGAAACGACAGACAAGATCCTCCAAATCAGAGATAATCTCTTGAAAGCTCGGAGTCGTCAAAAGAGTTATGCCGATAAACGCCGCAAGCCCCTACAGTTCGAAGTGGGAGATCACGTTCTCCTAAAGGTTGCACCTTGGAAGGGAGTGGTCTGCTTCGGCAAGAAAGGAAAGTTAGCGCCTCGATACGTTGGTCCCTTTAAGATTCTAGAAAGGATCGGTAAAGTAGCCTATCGTCTCGAATTACCGGAGAAACTTAATAATGCACATCCGACTTTCCACGTGTCTAACCTCAAGAAGTGTTTAGCCGAAGAAAATATGCATGTACCTCTCGAAGATCTGCAAATCAACGAGACTCTCCATTTCGTGGAAAAGCCTGTGGAAATCATGGACCAAGAGACTAAGAAACTACGACGCTCCCGCATCCCTATCGTGAAGGTCCGATGGGAAGGCAAACGCGGCGCCGAGTTTACTTGGGAATTGGAAAGTGATATGAAGGCCAAGTACCCGCATCTATTTGTTACAGCTACTGCCTAATTTCGGGACGAAATTCCCTAAAGTAAGGGAGACTGTAACAACTCGAAAATTCGATTGTTATCTCTTCTTTTGTTCTCTGTTTATCTATCTTTTTGTAAATCAGAGATTCGGTTAATAATAAAGTTTATGTTAATTAATTATGGTGTATTACGTTATTATCGGATCTAATTGCTTATTAAATCACATCGTCTATCTCATCGCATCGCAATCGCAGTTAATTATGTGGTTTTTATGTTATTTATGTGTTATGTGTGTTTGTAGTGATATTTACAATCGCTATCGCACCGCTCTCGTACTCTCGAATCGCTAAATCGCACTATTATACCAACTATAACGCTTAACACTTTAATTTAACGCTTAATATAACTATCTAAGGCGAACCGAATAAGCAATCGAACCCTTACCGTGAAATCAGCAAACGGAACTTGTCACCAGGCCAAGTTCAGCCGAACTTGACTACCACAAGTTCGCCCGAACTTGCCTGGCAACAAGGAACCCCTTTGTTTTATCAAGTTCGCGCGAACTTGCATGAGTATATGCAAGTTCGGCCGAACTTACTCATAATTCTTCCCAAAATCCATCAAGTTCGCGCGAACTTGCATGAATTTCATGCAAGTTCGGCCGAACATGCCTCCACCAGCTCTCCTCCTATAAACACCAAGCTCATTTCTCTCATTTGAACTTGCTGTAAGTTCGCTCAGAGCTCTCAATACCCGAAACCTTCGTGTTCTAAGTAAGAATCGACACGATTTCCACTACAACAACGTTTATCAAAAACCAACAAAGATTTACTACGATTTTGCCCAAGGATCTTCCTTCGTTTTCCTCAAAAACCCATTCTTTTACAAAAATCTTCATCTTTTTCTTCAAAACTTCTGTTTTTAACTTAGATCTACACAATACGAGTTCGTTTGGTGTTAGCAGAGGCTTCCCAAACACGATCTGTAAGATCTCGGTTTGTAAGTTCTAGATCTGAGAAAACCTTTGATGAATATCGATTCCTACACAAGATACGGACTTTTGAGGATGTTTTGTTCATTTTCTTGTATGAAATGAAGCATCTATCATTCAAGATCTCAGATCTGGAAGCACACGAACGTTTGTGATGGTTTACACAAGCGGACTAACCCGAACGAACCCCGAGTTCGTCCGGATTAGCCCACGCTTTTGTAAAACGGCTAAAACTGCTCTGAAAAGACCTCCTGACCTAAGTTCGCTCAGTAGCACAGAGTCGGAGGGATGAACACTCGATTTACTCAGCAAACGACGCGAAAACGCAAGATTTTGGACCCGAAAACATCAAATTCGCTCGAGAATCACCAGTTCACCAGGTCAAGTTCCGAACTTGGGCTAGTCTCATCAAATTTCTTCGCAAGTTCGCCCAAATTTGCCTAGTTTCCTAAGAAACTATGCAAGTTCGCCCGAACTTGTCACCTCAGTAAGGTTTTCATACAAGTTCGCCCAAACTTGACAAGATTCCTGTGAATCTTGCCAAGTTCGACCGAACTTGGCTAGAAACTCACCAAATTCATACAAGTTCGCCCGAACTTGGCTACTGCCCAACAAAGACTTAACCGTTTCAGCTTTTCGGAGACTTATGCACTTCCGTTCGCGTATGCAGGCTGATCCGGCACTCTTCTCGACTCCTCGCAGAATCTCAAACCTAACAAAGCGCACCCACAGTGAGTATACTTGACCCATTTTCGCTTTAAACACACTTTTTGGGTGTTACATACGTTCATATATCAAAATCACATCATAAATCAAACTATTTATCACACACGAATGATCTGATTGTATATGCTCGAATACGTGATACTAGAAACATGTGACTAGGACTTGTTTTTGTTAACTTGTCTCCTTAGCTAGTATGGTACTATAGTGTGGCTTACACCTGACGGGGTCTAGTTAGGATGGACGCGCAAGCCTTCTCACGGTAGTTAGCATGAGAAATGAGCCTATGTTATGTTAAGTGTTTTGGTTTATCATGATATGTAATTAGATTGTTTCGCAAACGCTTTCTCGACTACGCTAGTATTATTCAAACTCGTATGCTCACCTTTACATAATTGTATTGACTTGTATTTTAACGTATGTAACAGGTTGAGGATATAGCTATGGACGCTTGGATGATTGTATGCTTAGCTTAGTTTATTTTCTTTTGTTTTGTTTAGATGGAATGTAATAAATCTAGGGGAAATCGAACCGTTTTGTTTTTATGAGAAAACTTTGGATTTTGTAATGATTATTTAGAATATTATATTTAATAGTATGGGATGTTAAACGTTTAGTAATGTTGAGAATAATTGTTATGGAATTTCTCATGAGAACAATCTGGTCGCCTAGTGCCACTAACCCCGGTGATTCCACCATCGGTCGAGGTTTGACAGTTGTCGCATGTTCAGATCTTTCTGATTGAACAAATGTTGGAGGCTTTTGTGAACATTGTATATAATACACTTAGTTCCGTACAAATAATGCCTCCAAAGTTTAAATGCAAATACAACGGCACCTAACTCCAAGCCGTGGGTGGTGTAATTCTTTTCATGCACCTTAAGTTGTCGTGATGCATAGGTAATCACCTTGCCTCTTTGCATAAGCACGCAACCCATGCTTGTGTGCGATGCATCACAATAAACGACAAATTCTTCAATGCCTTCAGGCAGAGTTAGCACTGGAGCATTGCTCATTTCTATTTCAATGTTTCGAAGGATTCTTGTTGCTTTGGACCCCAATCAAACTTGATATTCTTGCGGGTCAAAGCGGTTAAAGGAGTAGCTATCCTTGAAAAAATTTCAATGAATCTTTTATAGTAACCCGCTAGTCCTAGGAAACTGCGGACTTCAGAAGGTGTTTTCGGTGCTTCCTAATTCATTATTGCTTCAATCTTGGCGGGATCAACTTGAATACCGCGTTCACTAACCACATGTCCAAGGAATTGGACTTCACGAAGCCAAAATTCGCACTTAGAGAATTTTGCATACAACTTCTCTTTTTGCAACAATTCTAGAATGCACCTTAAATGTTTCTCGTGATCGGATTGATTACGAGAATAGATAAATATGTCGTCAATGAAAACGATGACAAACTTATCTAAGTAAGGCTTGCAGACTCTATTCATGAGATCCATGAATACTGCAGGTGCATTAGTGGGCCCAAAAGGCATTACTAGAAACTCATAATGACCATATCTCGTTCTAAAAGCAGTCTTTGGAACATCTTCACTTCTAACCGTTAGCTGATGATAGCCCGATCTTAAATCTATCTTGGAAAAGTAACTTGCTCCTTGAAGCTGATCAAACAAATCATCGATCCTGGGTAAAGGATAACGATTCTTGATCGTTATTTTATTGAGCTCGCGGTAATCAAGGCACATACGCATTGAACCATCCTTCTGTTTGACAAACAGTATCGGAGCTCCCCATGGCGATGAACTAGGCTGAATAAAGCCTTTTTCCAAAAGTTCATCAAGCAGAGTTCTTAATTCCTTCATCTCTGTTGGAGCTAAACGATAGGGTGCTCTCGCAATAGGTGCAGATCCGGGTAGGATGTCAATCCTAAACTCTACTTGTCTATCAGGGGGTAGACCAGGCAATTCCTCAGGAAAGACATCTGGGTAATCTGAAATAATAGGTATATCTTCAATCTTTGGTTTAGTTTCATCGACGGTTACTTGTGCCATATAAACGACGCAGCCTCTTTTCATGCATTGGGAAGCCTTAAGCATGGCAACTTTTTTTGGCAACCTATAGCATATCTCCAAAGATGGTGAGGACATCACTAGATGGGGTTTTAATCTCGATTAGTTTCTTATCACAGCAATGCGGGCTTTGTTATGGGATAACCAATCCATGCCTAAAACAACATCAAACCCCGCCAATTTCATTGGCAAAAGAGAGATAGGGATCAATGATTCTTGATGGATATGAAGCATCCATCTAAAATAGAAGAAGCGGTTTCAATGGTTCCATCGGAAAGTTCTACCTCATAAGTTATGTCTATAGTTCTTACGGGCAAGTTTAATAGCTTGCTAAACTTATGGTCAACAAATGACTTATCAGCCCCCGAATCAAATAGAACTCTAGAAAAGGTGTCGTTGATGAGAAAAGTACCTGTTATGACGTTGTTGTCATTGACGGCTTCCCGAGCATTCATCTGGAATGCTCGAGCATTTGCTTTCATTGCACCACTAGACTTTGCAGTATCTTCCTTAGCGTTCTTGGTGCAGTTAGTCTTTATGTGGCCTTCCTCGCCACATTTAAAACATGTAGCGTCCTTAGTATCCCTGCAATCCAGGGTCTTGTGTCCCATCTTTTTTACAGATACCACAAGCTTTAGCTTGTAGATCAAACCGACACTGTCCTCCGTGTCGTTTGTTATAGATTTTGCATTCAGGTCTATCCTCAGACCTACTGTGATTATTATGGGATCCAAACTTTCCCTTCTTTTTGAATCATTGGGAGTTGTCATCGTCCCTTTTCCTTTTTCCCTCAGCTTCCTTTCGGGCCGACAATCGCCTCACATAATCTTGTGTGAGGGAAAGAGCTAGTTCAATCGCAGATCTGTAGGTGTTAGGCTGAACTGCCTTAACCAAACTCCTGATCTCTGGAGCAAAAGAATTAATAAAGCGCGCAATGCGCTTGGATTCTAGAGTGACTAAGTATGGCACTAGCCTAGAGTATGAGTCGAAGTCAGTAACAAACTTCCGACAATTGAGATTCTTCATCGAGAGAGCAAGGAAATCCATTTCAATCTTTTCCACCTCATGAGGTGGGCAATACGTATCCTTGACTAGGTCCACAAATTAGGACAATCCCAAATTATACAGGTGTACCTTTCCTGATGATTGCATTAAGGCCTTCCACCAAATTAAGGCGCTGCCTTTTAAAGATTGTGACACAAATTTTACAATGTCCTTATCAGCACAGCAATTGATATCCATCACTGTTTCAATTTCGTCGAGCCACCTTAGGGTCTCAATAGCCCCCTTTTCTCCATTAAAGTCTCGTGGCTTGCATGAGACAAAATATTTATATGAACAACCATCCTTGGAAGTATCAGCTTTGTCAAGGATTTCTGGTTTCTTAGGCTCGTTCCTCATGCTCGTTCCTCATACATAGAGTGAGTAGCATTCGACCTATTCAATTTCTCTTAAGGCTTTTTCCATAGCCTTAGCACGGCTACATCGATGTGAGCCTGGAAATCATCTTCATTAATAACGATATTTGCCTTATTGTGATCATCATCATTGTGGCGACTGCTTGCACCATCGGAGTGAGCCATAATTGCTTCGGTACTATATGACGAAATAGGTATTTTTATGTGTTAGCCATGTTATAATTAAACCCTTTAGGCTTTAGCACTATAAATGAATGCCTTTAATATATACATATAACCTAGGTCTCAAAAGGACCATCATAGGTATTTATAAGATCGGACATAGTCCAGAATTTTTGACAGTGGATCGAAATGACACATCTGTCATTGTCGCACTGACAATTCAGATTAGCTCGAGAGCTTGACACAATGACGAAATATATGGCACAAAAGCCTTTGTCACGAAGACTTAACATAATTTGAACAGAGTGTCGTAGACTACAACTGTTACTTCCACTAATGGACATAATATATGTGGCCCGTGGGCACTACATCACTAACGGATGTAATATTATAATCCGTAGGTAATACACCATAAATGGGTGTTAAATGATTATCATCATATGATGATATTAGTCTTGATCGCATCGATCATTTAGACTTATAATATTTGAATCAAGTTCGAATATTTCGATGGCTAGTGTGGTTCCTCATGTCACACTGCCAGGAGTGGCAATATTACTTGAATATTAACATAGAATGAAGTCTTAAAATGATTTGTGATATGTGCAAAATGCAACATATAAATTACATCAATTGAGGCATAAAACTAACCCTTTTTTAGTACTAATGTTGGAAAAAGCACGTTTCTTTGTTCCTTTTGTATTTTCAGGATAAAAAGAGCATAAAAGAACGAAAGAAGCAAATAAGCAGCCAAGACCAACATAAATACGAAAAGAAGGAATAACGAACCATGCCCGACCCCTCAGCAACACCCCAAAGACAAAAAACAAGGTTACAGATGACGACCACGGGCCGTGTCCATCCAACACGGGGCATGGTCAGACCCTACACTTCAAGACAAAACCTGCAGAAGCTTCTACGCCCACCACGGGGCCGTGCCCAGGCCAACATGGGGCTAGGTCAACTATAAGATTTGCAGGATCCAGATAGTACAGCTAACAGTTGACCACGGGGCCAAGCCCAGAGGCCACGGGGTCGTGTGGGGCCCTCTGCTGTCAGATGCAATTAATGAAGAAAGAGAAGGATGATGGTCACGGGCCGTGCCCACTGGACACGGGGCCGTGGTCGGGCCTCTGTTTTGACTATAAATAGGGGTGTTTAGTTCCCTTCAAAAGCATCCCTTGGCAAACCACTTCTCTCTCACTTTGCCACCACACCACCACCACTACAACACCAACACCCACCACCATCACCCATCTTTCATCTTTAGAGTGTGCAGTAGTCTCGGGATCCAAGATTGATTGTAAGGGTTTTTGTCAATCAAAGGCCATGCTTGGCTAATCTCTTACATCACTTGGTGAAGACAAGTCTTTAATTTATTACTTTTGATTTTTTATCTTTCGACACTTTTTATTTGGGTTTGTATAATGACTTTAATAACTAGTTTCTTATGTTGAAAGTGAATTTTCCTACCATTTCTTCTGATGTCATTGATTTGCTCATTCGTGTCTTTACGGTCTATATAAAGCGCGTTAACTAACCTGCGAGGACTTGGTTCGAGCTTATAAGGACCTCCTTCAATACCCTAAAGGTATTGGATGGCGGGGGTGCGAACAAGTTGAACCCCTCATATGTAAACTACTATTAATATTTTAAACCGGCTACTTAGGATTGTATCCTTGCTGACTCAAACCACTTAGCCGAGGATACCGTCACCTTCAAAAGAGGGGCCTACCACTTTTCGCATTAATAACTTACTTAATTGTCTTCCAATATTCTGACCCTTTTGGGATTGTATCCCTGCTGACTCAAACCACAGGGTTGAGGGTAACGTCACCTTCAAAAGAGGGGCCTACTACTATAACTAAGATAATCTCTTAAAAAGTCCGAAAGTGCGAAAATCATCAAAGGATACATTAAAGATAAGTTGGATCCAAGTGATTCTATCTTGTCTATCAATTCTTTTTATTTTATTTATCTTCTTATTTTTATTTTTATTTTTAATTTTTAAATTTGAAACTTTTATAAAAAATTTAGATTGATTAGACGTTGACGAGAAACCGGTATTAAAAGCTCTTGTGTCCTTGGACGATCTCGGTATCTTACCCACGCTATACTACGCTAACGATGGGTGCACTTGCCCAAGTGTGTGTTTAGTGTTAGTATAATATCGTGTTTTATAAATTTAAAACTTTACTAATGCGTAAAATGAACTTAAAATAATAACAAAAAAATATAGTACGCTCAATGCACACCAAGTTTTTGGCGCCGTTGTGGGGACACAAGGATTTTCAGGAAGTTTAAAATCAACGGCCTAATTATTTTTAACAAATTTTCTTTTCATTTTTAGGAATTTTTTGAATTTTTAGAAAAATCTGCAGCAACACCATCTGTTTTAAGTCAGACAGTAGCTGAACAAACACGGGGCCGTGTCCAACGTCCAGCTACTAAAAACAGGACTGTTTAATCCCAACAGTTAATAACCTCTGACACGCACATTGATGATATTGATTATTTTTATTTCGCCAATCTTACGGCAAGTGGTGTCAACTATGTGGAGGATTCCATCAAGATTTAGAATGCTACATTCTAAATTTTGAACCCCACTATTTAGCAGACCCATCGCTTTCCCTTGGAAATAACCTTAAGATTGGCGAAAGTAAAAATGATCCATATCACCCAACCAAATGCACTCAAACTTCTCCATACGACATTATCTTTTCCGAATTATGTCATCTGGAAGAAAGGATGCTCCGAAAAATAAAAGAAATAGAACTTATGATAAGAGAGGTACTCATCACAAGCCCAAAGCCAAGAAGAATCTGTGAGTTTGCATTTGGAATCTAGCAACATCGAAGCCGTAAATAGTACCTTAGTCTCTTGCATTAACATACGATAGTCGTCCCTGTGTCGATTGTGCAATGAAGGACTCTCCATCGGCCCCCACCGATGCGCTCATAGCCCTGTGCGATTCGACATACACCTTCTTTAACGAGAGCCCGGATAAGGGGAATAAAGGTTGGTTTCGCCCACCGGTAAGTAGATTAGTTTTTACCCTTTCCGATAACCTCTTGCGTTCATGCATAAACCAAGAGCAACTCCGGTACCTTAGACACTTCGGTGTTGTTCCCTCTAGTAAAGAACCTCCCGATTACTGGAAATCCTTAAAATAAAGACGACACATCCTAAAAACTCTAACCACGGGGCCGTGCTCACTCCAACACGCTCCATGCCCACCAAAAAATTCACCACGGGGCCGTGTCCTGGCCAACACGCCCCGTGTTCCTAATACAGACAAACGTGTCAGAACATTGTCTGACCACGGGGCCGTGCTCAACGGGCATGGGGCCGTGGTCGGTGTGCTGTCACTTTCTATAAAGTCATCCTTGTTACTGCATGTTTGGCCTCATTCCAAAAACAGAGATTTCCTGAGATTTCTCACATATACCTTAAAAGGTATGTTCTTAAAGAAGTTTCCTCTATCCCTCTTGTCTTTGCCACTTTTATCACTTTCCTCCTTCTTCTTTGAACTCAAATCCTCCATTAAAGCTTGAAGGTCCATAGCTTCAAGCTTTATTTTTGCAAAACATATGTTTTAACCCAATATTCTCAATAAACAACATGTTTATCACATTTCTTTAAGTTATTTCTGTTCACAAATGTTTAGAACCTGAGAAAAATAAATTAAAACAATGAGATTTTTTAGTTCAAAACATTGCATGAGGCCGAGCACGGGCCCGTGTCCGCTGGACACGGGCCGTGGTGAGCTTTTAAACTCTCGTTTCTTTAAAAATTCACCCTTGTTTTCTTAGTATGTTGACCCAGAACAGTGGAACGTCGTCAACATCAAGAAACAACCAAGGAAGAAGAAGACCATCAATTGATGCTATCCTAGTTCGCGGCATGTATGCTTTAAGGGAAGCCATCGATGAAATAACATCAGTGGAAGAGGCCCTTGTCGATCGTGTTACCTATTTGATGTAGGGTTGGAGAATTGCTTGCAAGAAATCAACCTTTTGCACCAAAGGTTGAACATTCTTGCACTACCTCCCATGGAACCAATCTTCCCCCAAGAAGATTGGAACCTTGCTCAAGAGATCGTTAACCCAACCGGATGGGATGACCTCCCTCCGTAACCTCCTCTAGATGCATTGTATTAGGTTCCAACAATGGTCGCACCTCCCACTTCTCCCCCGTATGAAAATACGGAAGAAGAACCTTCCCTCTTCCTCCCTCGGGAGATTGAGGAAATGCTCAATGACTTTTGAGGAGGTGCACCCTCCGGGTTGAAGTTCCTAGAAGCCCCTATCTACCGAAAAATCGATTTAGGGTTTTTGTCGTTCTTAAAACATGTAACCATCTAGGGTGGAACTTCATTATGGCTTAGATCTCTTGCGTCTATCTAAATTTAGGAACTTTGTAATTCTATTTTTTAGGATTGATTTTTAGGACCCTTTGTATCTCGCACTCTAATATATGATGGTTTAAGTTATTGTGTGGTGTTTGGATCTTAAATAATGGCTTAACACACGAGAAAAGATGAAAAATGCCCAAGGGACGTCAAAACCACACCCCATGCATGAAAACAATGCGTTCCGACAACTTCCGCATCTTTACAGCATGTGCAGCACGGGGCCGTGCCCAGATTCTGCAGAAAAAATTTCTGAAACAAGTTATTGACCACGGGCCGTGTTCACTGGCACTCTGGACACGGGCCGTGCCCAGATGCCCAGTAACATAAGTATTTCTTTTTTAACACGTTTTTACGCATTATCAACCAAAAAAAATATTTTTGGACACATTGAGGACAATGTGTAATTTAAGTGGGGGGGACTAACACTTTGAATCTAGCAAGTTCTAATAACAAGCCTTACACAAAACTCTATTAGAACCGCTAAACACCCCAAATATTTTTCAAAATTTGTCATTTTCTTTCTTGTCTTGGTTTAATTTGGGAATAAAAAGTTCTAACAAGTTATCTTTTTACAAATTTACAACCGACAGCATTGTGATAAAAAGAACCAAATAAGAAAAATTATATAAAAAAAGGGCATGACAAATCTTTTTAAAATTTGATTATATATACTTGATCACATTACAAACCCATTCCCACAATAAGTGAGCTTTGAGCCTTTATCGAGCATACATTCATCTTTAAACTAAATGCTCAACTTCGTTTGTTGTTTGAATAGCCGCTTGGTTCTTACGACTCTAGAACTTGCCAAGAAGATACATTCCAAATCCTTACCAACATAATCCCAAGTAAGTAAATGATGGAGGCACTAGACTAACCTGTTTTTCATTCAAAACCATTATTTTCCTCTCTTTTTACCCATTACCAAAATTCCCTAGTTAATCCCTTTTGTGCCTAAACCTTTTTCATTTCAAACCCATTTATTTTAGTAAAAGCTCCGGTTATATATATGAAAAAAGAGACCATAACCAAACAAGTTCTTTGAAAAACTTGTTTGAAAATGATTGGTTTAAAGAAATAAACAATTTTCACGATAACCGACGCTTTTTACGCCTTTCGCCATTTTACTAACCGCTAACCCAAATATCAGCTACCCTTAGCCCAAGCCTAACCCTTTCAAAGTCCTCTTGATACTCGCAAAAGCTTATAGTTAAAAAGGAGGAGGTTTGATCGCTTGGCAAACATATGGTAGAAATAAGTTCCAAACCGGAATCGAGCGATATCACAAAAATACGTCGTAGGCTGAGTGTTGAGTGATCTCTTGTTAGGTACGTGAACTTGTATATAAATATAATTTTAAGGAGGCATGTTATGCTCAAATAAATAATTTTCTTAAAAAACCGTTCTAAATAAATCATGACGAATAGGATTGTAAATAAAGTAAAAAAAAATTAAATAAAGATCTTGGATTCCCGACACTCAAAGACAAACCACAAAACTTCGTCTCTACCTATTCCATTTGGGTGTTTAAGCCATATTTAAAGAGTTTTGCTTGAGGACAAGCAAAGATTCAAGTGTGGGGATATTTGATGTGTGCAAAATGCAACATATAAATTACATCAATTGAGGCATAAAACTAACCCTTTTTAGTACTAATGTTGGAAAAAGCACGTTTCTTTGTTCCTTTTGTGTTTTCAGGATAAAAAGAGCATAAAAGAACGAAAGAAGCAAATAAGCAGCCAAACCCAACATAAATACAAAAAGAAGGAATAACAAACCATGCCCGACCCCTCTGCAACACCCAAAAGACAAAAAACAAGGTTACAGAATACGACCACGGGCCGTGTCCGTCCAACACGGGGTCTGGTTAGACCCTACACTTCAAGACAAAACCTGTAGAAGCTTCTGCACCCACCACGGGGCCGTGCCCAGGCCAACATGGGGCGTGGTCAACTATAAGATTTGCATGATCCAGATAGTACAGCGAACAGTTGACCATGGGGCCGTGTCCAGAGGCCATGGGGTCGTGTGGAGGGCCTCTGCTGTCAGATGCAATTAATGAAGAAAGAGAAGGATGATGACCACAGGTCGTGCCCACTGGACACGGGGCCATGGCCTGGCCTCTGTTTTGACTATAAATAGGGGTGCTTGGTTCCCTTCAAAGGCATCCCTTGGTAAACCACTTCTCTCTCACTTTGCCACCACTCCACCACCACTACAACACCAACACCCACCACCATCACCCATCTTTCATCTTTAGAGTGTGTAGTAGTCTCGGGATCCAAGATTGATTGTAAGGGTTTTTGTCAATCAAAGGCCATGCTTGGCTAATCTCTTACATCACTTGGTGAAGACAAGTCTTTAATGTATTACTTTTGATTTTTAATCTTTCAGCACTTTTTATTTGGGTTTGTATTAATGACTTTAATAACTAGTTTCTTATGTTGAAAGTGAATTTTCCTACCATTTCTTCATGATGTCATTGATTTGCTCATTCGTGTCTTTACGGTCTATATAACGCGCGTTAACTAACCTGGTAGGGGGTTAGAAGGGTGGTTTGGAAAAATTCTTGTCTTGTTCAGTGCATAGATCCTGCGAGGACTTGGTTCGAGCTTATTAGGACCTCCTTCAATACCCTAAAGGTATTGGATGGCGGGGGTGCGAACGGGTTGAACCCCTCATATGTGAACTACTATTAATATTTTAAACCGGCTACTTGGAATTGTATCTTTGCTGGCTCAAACCACTTACTTAATTGTCTTCCAATATTCCGACCCTTTAGGATTGTATCCCTGCTGACTCAAACCACTGGGTTGAGGGTAACGTCACCTTCAAAAGAGGGGCCTACTACTATAACTAAGATAATCTCTTAAAAAGTCCGAAAGTTCGAAAATCATCAAAGTATACATTAAAGATAAATTGGATCCAAGTGATTCTATCTTGTCTATCTTTTCTTTTTATTTAATTTATCTTCTTATTTTTATTTTTAATTTTTATATTTGAAACTTTTATCAAAAATTTAGATTGATTAGACGTTAACATAAACCGGTATTAAAAGCTCTTGTATCCTTGGACGATCTCGGTATCTTACCAACGCTTTACTACGCTCACGATGGGCGCGCTTGCCCAAGTGTGTGTTTAGTGTTAGTATAATATCGTGTTTTATAAAGTTAAAACTTGACTAATGCGTAAAATGAACTTAAAATAATAACAAAAAAAATATAGTACGCTCAACGCACACCAGTTTGATAGATTAGCCATGGTCGCATTGACCATAGAGGCTTCGAGGCTTGAACATAGTTCACCACCTCTGGATAGAAGAGATAATCTTCCTTAACTATCATAGTAGAAGATTAGTTCATCTTAACTACCCTTTATTTTTGCCAATTAATGTGATCTTATCACTTGGCATATGTAAACCATCAAGAAAATCTTTTGGAATTTATAACGGAGCGATAAAATCGAAATAAAATCGAGACGCTCGCAAGAACAAAGGAAGTAACAAGTATGCATATTAAAGCAAAATTTTGAAATTTCATTAAAAGATAGGGATTACATATTTTGTCTTCAAATAGGTCTTTTTAATAATAAGCTTTGTCCTCGTAGGGACTAAAATAAGAAAAAACATACCCACGCAGGGGCTTAAAAGGAAATACAATGTCCTTGCAGGGACTTTTTGGAAAATAAAACAATAACAAAACATACTATTCGTCCTTTTTCCCTTTTACCACCTTACAAAGCTTCTTGGAGAATTTGGTTGCCTTCTTCTCTGATTTCTCCACTTGGTGTTGCATTTGTTTAACCGATCTAAGGCCTCATTAAGAGCCTCGAGCGGTGGCTGCGGTTGGGGTTGAGGTTGAGGTGGAGGTTGCGGTTGAGGCATAGCCGGGTGTGAATATCTATAAGGTGGATATCTGGTAGCCGCATAAGAAGAGTAAGGAGGTGGATAGCCCGGATAGGGAGATGGATAAAGCGCGTTATACATAACTGCTTCAAGATATGGGTCGTATGCAGGAGCAGTAAAATCATCACCATATCCAGATAATCTGGATAGGTGGGAATCGGGTTACCTAAACGCGATGGTGATGGCTGAACTGCCGGTTGAGGCATTGGATCAGCAGCATGTTGTGGGGTTGGAACCGCCACAGGTGAAGTGTTTGAGGGTCCACCCATTTGTGGATCCTCAGGAATAACAGGGTAAGATGGTGGCAAAGGTGGTAGTGAGCTCGAACTTTGACCAGCACGCACTGACATGCGTGCACCATGCCTCCGACGTGGTTGTGATGATACCGATGGTGGTTGAGGTTGTTCCACCGGTTGCATTTGTTCATCCTCGATTTGAGGATGTGGTGATGGTGCATGGTGGGAAGGAGTGTTATGGTAGGAAGGGGTATAGTAAAAGTTGTAGGTATCCCACCTGAAGAAACGTAGACCTAACAGATCGGAATCTGGTTAGATCTAGGGTTTGGTTCCTTGCATAAAGAGGTTAATCCTTCGTTTGGTTTCATGACAATGATGTTTGCATTTACTTCCGACAATACCTACGAAACAGAAACGCCGTTAGCCTCGCGATAGGGAGAAGGGGAGTTCTCTTCGTGGCCACCCTCCGGCGTGAGAATAAATATCGGTACTTGAAGAAAAGCTTAAGTGAAGTAAGAGAGAGAGTAAGTGAGAATGAATACCTTTTTATTAGACTCCAAGTAGCTTATTTATAGCCGGCGTTTGGGCACCAAAGTGAGAGATGGAAACCTAATGGAATCTTTTGTTGCTCCGTTAAGCTTTAACCACCCATTAGTGCACACGGATCGGTTATTCATCTAAGGCTAGGGATTGCCACGTGTCGCCATGAGATCACTTTATTTTATTGATGTGAGTATGCTATCACCGTGATCTTTCCTAATCTCCCTGGATGCTGCCACGTGTCATTCGGTTGCAACCGAAAGGTGGCCTTGCACGATTGGCATTAAATGTTTCTAGAACATTATACAACTGTGATCAATTGTGCTGTTGCCATGTGTGCATTCTGTTACAACAGAAAAGATTCCTTTTGCCTCTGCAGCATTTCTTGTGGACAGAAATTCTTTGCTAAGGAAAAAGTCTTTCAAGATTAGCTGTTTCCTTGCGCGAGCGGGGCTAGGTAGTTAAATGATCCTTTTCCTTTTAGATGCTTGGTGCAGAGAGTTGTCAACCTCCTCTGTTGTGCTGTTGGATGTGCAAGGTTTCTGGGAACCACAATGGCAGGGAATTCTCAAGATTAACTATCTTCCTTACGCGAGCCGGCGCAAGGTAGCTAAATGATCTTTTCCCTTTTTTGCTGTTTAGCGCAACGTCTGCTGAGTTCCTTCTTTGGTACAAATGTTTGCGCAAGGTTTATGAATGAAATATTACCCAAGGAATTTAATCAAGATTAACTTTGAACCTTGTGCGAGCCCACGCAAGGTAGTTAAATGATCCTTTCCTTCTTTGGATACCTGGCGTAGGGTTTAATGAAGTCTTTCTTTGGCAGAGAAGTCTGCGCACGGTTTCCTTGGCAGTTAATAGTGGGTATGGTTCCCTTGCTTGGCGCAAGGTTTCTAGGACCATACCCCCTCATGTCCCCCCAGTCTAGTGTTGCTCCTATGCGCAAGTAGCAAGTAGGTGGAGCACTGGACTAAATAAAAATGGTATGTTGCATGTTTATAGATAGTTGCGCTGAAGGCAAGAGGAAACTTCCTGGAGAAGAAAACCTCTGGATAAGAATAGGCAATTTTGAATTTTGAAAAAGCTGTCTTTTGTCAGGGGTTGGTGAGCGAGCACGTGCTGTTGTGACGTTTTGAGCACTGTTTGATAGCTGTCAACAGTTGTCAATCGTACAACATTAATTGCCTGACGACAAAAGTGACTCACACGCGCGTGAGTGACAGTTACTGTTCCCCACTCGCCCTACTTGTGCCTCGGGTCTGTAAAAAGCATGGAGGCGGTTACCCTTTTACCGAGGCATTTATTGTGATCACTATAAATAGAAGACGATTGGATGCCCTTTTCCTTATGCTTTCAAAATCTCTTTGCCTTCAACATTGAAATTTCCTCTTTTTCTTCTCTAATATTCCCTCCTTCTTAAGAAATTTACCTTCATAGAACCATGGCTACTGGTACCAGTTCCGGGAGGATTGAGACGCCTGCGACATCGTTACTTCCACCGTTAAAATGGAAGAAAGAAGATTTTGATACCTTGGTTAATAATTTCTTGTTCGCCAAATCCCGGGGAGCATTTTACCCTAAGGAAGGTTCCACGGCGGCGGATGCTCCGGCCGGCTACATCACTTTATTCTTTTATTATTTTGCCGAGGGCAACTTCAGGCTTCCAGTGACCCATTTCATGCTGGAAATTCTTGACTTCTACAAATTCCATATCTCTCAGTTGAACCCCATGGGAATGGTCAGAATCAGGCACTTTGAGTTTGTTTGCCGAGCGATGAAAATTATTCCGACGGTTAAGAAATTTCGAGTTTTTTACCAGTTGCACTGTGCTCTAGGATTCTATTCGTTCCAACAACGACTTCAAGCCAAACGCTTGTTACTTGTGCCTCTCAAGTCGTACCATGACTGGAAACAAAAGTTTTTTTTATGTGAAGGTGGCGGTTATCCCGACGACGATGACATTCAGGGCCGGAGAGGAGATAGAACTGGAGTCGTTGGCCATTCCTACCAACGAAGTGTGGTATCAAAATATTAAGGATGTGCCCAACATTATTTTGCCAGAAAGGGTGTTAATTGCTGCTGGGATGAGCATCTTATGGAAGAAGGAACGCCAAGAGAAGCCAGTTTATACTGAAGATGGAGTTGGTATGTTCTTTATATAACTTGTTACAATCATCTGTTATAAGTGTATAGTGATGATGTTCCTTTCTGGGTGTTGTGATACAGTTGCGCCATTATACTTGGTCTCTTTCAAGAGAGACAATGGAAAGATGGCAGCGGTGCCACTTGAAGAAAATGAGGAGCCATGGTTTGATCAGATCCTGGGAAATTTTGAACTTCCCAACAAAGAAAATCTCAATGCGCAGCCTTCCTCCACTACTGGTATGTAGTATGTTGTAAAGCCTGAGTTAGTATTGCAATATTACTGCTAGATATTAGTTCTAAGTGATATTGTAATGTAACCTCGTGCCATCCTGAAGGTACAGAAAGAGATGAAGTGACTCTCGGGGCAACTCCTTCAGGCGCATACCCTATTATTCCTGACGTATCAGAGAAGATTGCTCCTAAAGAGGAGCAACAAAAAACTTTTGTTGAAAATCCTGCTGGCGAGCAGGTAAAAGATACTGCCCCCTTCTGCGGAGACTGAAACTGCGACACAAGAGACGATTGTCTCCCCCACTCATGCTGAAAAAGTTGCTTCAACGATTAAGGGGGTGGGTCCCTCTAAGGGTTTTCCTCATTTTTTGACGATCCTGGAGAGAAGTCGCCTATTCGTCCCGAGGAGACTCTTGGGGACTATTACTATCGGACTTATTCCGCCAAGAGGGCCTCTGCGGTACACGAGCCGGTGTGGAAACTGAAACAAAGTGAGACCTTTACCGATCTGCAAGCTTGCAGGGAATGGTATAAGGGAATCTATCCACCAGCGAAGGTAAAGCGCCATGAAGAAAAAACCCATGACCAAATTTACCAAGCCTATCTTTTGGAGAAGGCGCAGGCCTTGTTGGTTAAACACCGGATTGTGCGCGAGTGGCGCAGTATGAATAAGGAGTGGGATGAGTTTGAATCCAAACGATTCAAGGTTGGGACGGAGAGTGAGATATTGGGAAGGATGAGGGTTGAGCTTGAGGCGGAGAGGAGTAAGTTTGAAGATGAGAAGAAGACCGAAGAATGGTCAGCGCTTGCCTGGAAAAGGAAGTATGAGACCGTTGCTGCGCAGTACGTTGAAGATCGCAAGCGGTTTGTAGAGGCTTGTGATCGTGATAATAATGAAAAAATTTCTCTTCGCAACTAAATTGAGAAGCTTAAAAAAGAGAAAACCGATGCGGTTGCTGCGGCGGAAGAGGCTCGTTCTCATAGGGAGAGGAGCGAGTAGAATGAGGTAGCGACCAAAATGACTCTCCTCCTTAAGAATAAAGAGATTGATGAGCTAACCTCTATGTTATTTGATCAGGAGCGACTGCAGGCGGAGGTTGATTCCTTGAAAAAGGATATCAAACTTCATCGAACTGAGAAAGCAGAGTTGACCCGCCGTTTGACTGAAGGTGAGCAAAAGATCAACAATACGGAGGTCGCTCGTGCCACAAGCTAAAAGCCTAGCAGAGTCGTTGATGAATCAGCTCACCTGGCTGCGTGAGTACGGGATTGTGGAGGTATTACTCTTATCTTGCAGTATATATGTCTTGTCTAATTATCATAGCTTGTAATGATGCGTTTGTATACATATTGCAAATGCCATCTTAAACTCTACGGAGTTAGATGAAAGAGTGGCAGAGCTGATGGTAGCGGCGCGCAGCGATGGTCATGCTGAGGGCTACAAAGAGTGAACGCTGTATGTGGCGCATGCTTTGCAGACCAAATGGGATACAAGCCGAGCTGCCACTCATGGAATTAATACTGCTGCCATCTACACTGCTGCGAAAGAAAAGTATGACCACTTGCAAATCCCGATCATGGATTTAGTGGATGCTGCACTGCAACAAGATGACTTTGTAGATAGATTAAAGGAGATCTTCGCATTGGCAGAGAAGTAGACAAGCACAAAAGATGCATGAAACCAGATTACTTTAATGTTGTATTTTCTTTTGATGTATCGTTGCGCGGATGCGCAAGTACTTTTTTTATGTGAATATAATATATATTTAGTTTATAATGTTTGCATGTGATAATTGCTTGTTTAGGATAGACAAATGAACAATAATCAATCTCATGTGTGAGCGTAAGCATTGGTTTATCTTGTGGCTCAATAGTATGTGTTTTTGTGTATCAAAAGGAATTGCATACATTTGTAATAAATATAAAAAGAATGTAAGTAGCGATAGAAAGTATTTTATTTCATCGATAAAGCATAAAGCTACAACTGTCACTAAGATTACAAGCAAGATTTAATGTAAGCAGGCTCATGAAAAGCGCAAGGCTAATGAGGTCTGAGATTACATGTAACATCTACGCAATTGCTGGGCATTCCAGGTCTGCGGGATGCTAGAACCGTCAAGGCTCTTCAAAGTGTATGCTCCTTCCCACCTTGGCGCAAGTTTACCCGGTTTTTCAGCATTGGACGCTTCATTGTCGCGGAGGACGAAGTCCCCCGGTAAAAATGTGCAAACGCGCACCCGCTTGTTATAATATTTATCCAGCTAAGATTTATATTTTGCTTCGCGGATGGTTGCGTTTTCGCGTCTTTCTTCAACCAAGTCCAAATCCAAGCGGCGTTGCTCTTCATTGTTTTGTTTTTCTAGCGCAAGCATTCTTGGTGATGGGAGACCTACCTCAGCAGGGATCACCGCCTCCGTACTATATACTAGACTGAATGGGGTTTCTCCCGTACTTGTCTTAGGCATTGTTCGATGCGCCCATAGAATGCTGGGCAACTCATCGACCCAACCACGCCGCGTCGAGCCAAGACGGGCTTTGATGCCATCAACTATTTGCTTGTTAATTCTTTCAACTTGCCCGTTCGCCTGAGAGTGCGCAACGATTGAAAACACATGTTCAATCTGCATTTCTTGCATCCACCTTTGCAGATCTTCAGATGCTAAATTGGGACCGTTATCTATGATCATTCGCATGGGTAATCCGAAACGGCAAATAATGTTCTCCCAGATAAACTTCCGGATTACAATGGTTGTTGTCGAAGCTAATGGCTTTGCTTCAACCCACTTGGTGAAGTAGTCGACAGCAACAACGATGAATTTTACGGTGCCTGGCGCATCAGGAAAGGGCCCCACCAAATCAATGGCTCATTGTTGAAACGGCCACGCCGTTGTAACCGGAACCAACGGATTTGTGGGGCGCAACGTTTTGGGTGCATGTCTTTGGCAAGCCATGCATTTGCGCAACGTAGCCACAGAGTCTACGTACATCCCAGGCCAGTAGTATCCTGCGCCCATTACCTTAGCGACGACCATGCGTGGCCCCACATGTATAACACACAATCCTTCATGGATTTCTCAGATCAGATATTGCGCATCATTCTTATCGACACATCTCAATAAAGGGCACATGTATGACTTGCGGTACAGAATACCATCTGCCATTTCATAGTTTAAAGCGTTGCATCGGATCTTTCGTGCCTGCGCCTTGTTGTCAGGAAGTTGACCATGTTGTAAAAACAAGATAATAGGAGACATCCAGGAGGACTCCCCATTTCGACCATGGTAACTTGTTTTAGCGGAACAAATGGATTTTGTAGAACCACAATCCTGACTTCCTTTGCGAAATGCTGAAAACTCGTGGCTGCAAGTTTGCTTAGAGCGTCAGCATGTTTGTTCTCACTTCTGTTGACATGTACAACTTTAAATTGTCGGAATTGACTGATTAAAGATTTGGCTTGTTCCATGTATAATGCCATAACCTCGCCTCACGCATCATAAGTACCATTAATTTGTTCTGTTAGGTCTACGTTTCTTCACCACCTTTGTTGGAACTCATCGGGACCTCGATAAGGGGATCCCGGGATTGAGTTGGAGCCATTGGAAAATTCAATGGGGTGTCCATATGATCCTGTTGGGAGTTCCTCAGGATCTGAATCTTCCTCCATATGCGTAGGTGAATCGACTGGAGGAGTCTCTGGTGATGGTTGTCCGTGGTCGATAGGGTTAAAGTTTAAGAATTCGTAGTGTGATTGAGAATGGGAATGGTGGGAGTGGTGCGAATGGTGTGAATGGTGGAAATGTTGTGAGTGGGATTGGGTGGCGAGTATTCATGGGATATGGAATGTTGATAGGGTTCCCATGGCGATGAAGAAGAATCACCCGATCCTTCATAAGGGTTGTAATTATGTATATTAGATGCTCCAGCTAGGGAAAGTCTGAAAGATGGTCTTGTCATGGAAGGTCCGCCCCTCATGGGACCTTTGCATTTTCCTCCACGTCTAAACTTGGGTGGCATGATTCCTGCTCAAATAACAGGTTAAAACGAAAACAAATAATGATAATAAATAACACAATGTAAATGATTAATCCTATGTCAAAGCCTAGACTCGAGAGTCTAAGGAATGTGCTATCGTGTATTTTTGAGATTAAACACAAAAGGCTAGTGTTTAATTCACTCGAACGTTGCCTCTGATACCAACCTGTCACACCCCTATTTCCACGTGTAACCCGGTGGGCCCGGATGGGGAATATCGTGACGTAGTTGATAACATCATAACCAATCAAACATAGCACAACGAGAGTCTTGGATTTAAATTACTATTACAAACCGAGTGTTCAAAGTCTAAAAAAAATTACAAGGCTTGTAATGAAAGATCCTCAGGCGGATCGAAATAAATATATACAAAGTATTTGTTCAACAGTCCGGGCAACTAAGGACTTGCAAAATCCTCTTATGTTACTACCAAGCAGCTCCCGACCTATTTCGCGTTGTCACCTATAACTTGATCTTTTGAAAATACGTCAGTTTTCACTGGTAAATACTAATAACCTACACATTTTGAAAATATTTACGAAAATGGTTTTAGGTGCACTTGGCACATTTTATAAATAACTTGGGATAGTTCAAAATGACCTTGTTTACAGTTTTACATGTTTGTCAATACATATTGGGTCCGATGCAGAAACCGAATAACCTGATTAACCGACATGCCACTTAAATAATCCACCAATGGGATTCAATATTTTATTAGCATTAGCATTTGTCAGGTGTATGCCTACACCCCGCGCTTAAGGTCGTGGCCATTAGTAACTTAAATGAGCCAAGGATATCCCGGACACGGTCGAGTTAACCCCCAATGTTTAAGTTATCAAACATATCAGAATAAAACAGGTTATGAAGATTTAGTAAATCAAAATCCGATAACTTGATCCCATACCCGACCAAGCGGTATTATTATACCGTATCCCAAGCCCGTATAGGGAAATAGGCTAAAAGTATTTACCTGAGCTAACTCTTCAGTAAAATTAATAGCCGATAATAAAAAAAGTAATGACAATCTACCAGAAGGCTTTAGTCTGGAATGATGGTATTATTAACCAATTAGAAAACTAATGGGCCCTATCTACATCATAGACTCGGACCGGCTAGCTTAAAATGATATTTACGGTACTAAACGCTAGATTAAGCGATGACTGGAACAGAATGTAGTTTAACCCAACAAGTACTAAGGCTTGTTTAATATGGGTAAACATATTACATTCTGGATTTTGATATGAAAATGATAAGGTTAAACCCGTTTCGGTTGAACTACGTAAACTAATCACGTAGGCTTTACCGTACGCGTATAAGCGAAACCAGGTAACCGGATGAGTCGTATACAAGTTCCATATGCCATTATATTTAAAATATGTTGTAATATCAGTATCAACATGTATGCCCGTTATGGTTTTAAAATCAAGTTACGCCTCAAAAGGGCGTTTTGGTCTTTTATGATTTGAAAAAGAAGCTTGCAAGTAAACTGATGTCATGGTCACAAACATTCTGTAAAAATGATTAATTTATGATGTTATATCAGTAGGATATCAAGTATATGTGTGGGTTATAGTTTAAGACCAAACTATGCTTCGAAAGGGCATTTTGGTCATTTCACATATCATTTGACGAATTATTTGGGAATCTGAGTTTAGATTGTGTACCTACTATAAATATGTATAAAATAAGTTTTGAAATCATTAGATACCAAGTCTTGATGCTCTAATATGGTTTTAAACCATACTATGCGCCGAAACGGCGATTAAGTCGCTAAATGACTATTTAAATGGTATTTGAATGAAACTGATGTTATGAACAGGTTTGTATGACGAAAACATGTTATACAATGTAATACATCAGTAGGTAATAGATTTTGTTCCTTAAAAGTAATTAAAATCCATTTTAGGTGCCGTGAGGGCAATATCGTCATTTAAGGACTTAATACATAGACCTGCGTATAAACTCAGTTTATAATCTGAATAGATATCCCAAACAATCCTAATTATGATATTACATCGGTAGGTAATGCGTTTTGGTGTCAAAATTATGTTTAAATCATTTTATACGCCAAAATGGCGATTTGTTCACCTTAAAGCGTAAATTACGCTTATTTAATCAAAACTCGGTTTATGATCAGAATGTTGACCTTAAAATAAGTTAAATAAGTTAACATATCAGTTTACAAGTCACATGTATGCTCATTTGTATTTAAAACCTTATTTTTAAGCATGAAGGACATTTTAGCAAAGTTTGGCATAGTTAACGGATACTTGCATACAAACTCGGATTACTATGTGACCATGTAATATAACTCCAGAAGGTTATATTACAACTCAACATGGTCAAAATGCAACTTAGAATCAGTAGCTAAGGTTGCTAAATCAGGTCAGAACCGAGAGTCAAAGTAAAAGTCAAACTTTGTGACTTTCGGTTGCGAACCGACCTTAGACCTGGACTTGACGGGCCGAACATGTTTATACATGTTCTAATACGTATTACCAAGTTATTAAAGTGTTCAAACTGATTTTTATAGCACCTAAATTGCTAGATATGAATTTATTTAGAATCTGACCCATTGACTCTTTTGACCCGTCAATTGACCAAGCAAACGTGGTAATCAGGAGATGCCCTCTTGAGGGACTAACACCTACCTAATTACGATCACGTAGCCACGTTCATTACGAACATTGGCTGGACCGTAATGGTCTTAGCCGAAAGTCAAAGCGTTTTTACACTAACGCTTTAACTTTGGCTTTAAGCCTATCAAAACTGAAAGAGGAGGGCTAAGAACACTTACACAAGGTCCCTATCATGAAAATGAACTTAGTAGGATGCTCCCAAGGATTAGGAACATCCAGATAGTGAAGAGAGAAGAATGTGGGAATGGGCAAGTTCAAGAGGAAAGAATGCTTGCTATTTATACTTGAGCATGGTGATCAAGATCATGCCAAGTGTTTACAAGGCTTCTCTGGTGTTGATTAGTGTCAAATGAGGTGGAAGAATCATGTGATAAGTGGAAGTTCACGAGCAAGGTGTCCCAAGCAGCAGGCTGCTGTGCCAGCTGCACATACTGCCAGCGACACCCTTAGGGACCGTAAGGGTGGTGGCTTGCGGTCCGTAAGGACCTGGCGCGCCCACAATTTTAAAACTGGTTACGGACCGTAACCAGTTATGGTTGCGGTCCGTAACCGCCTTCCAGAAGCCATAAATTGATAAATTTTCACATTTGGTCCCTTGACTTTGAATAGCTACCGTTCAGAGGTTATATTTTAACATAAGGATGCTTTAATATCTCTCGGCCAACTTGTGACAACGAGGTTCAACGGGACATGTGTCAGAATTTTACAGGACGGGTTTTTACACGGTGTTACACAAACCCACCATTGTTACAAGTTCTTGGAAAAAAATTAAAGAATTATATTCAGGGAAGAGTAGGACACGTGGTGGAAGTCAATGTTGTAATAATTAGACAGATTGTTAATGAGTAAAAAGTCAAACATACCAAATAGACCGACTCGACCAAAACCACTTTTACCATAAAAATTACACTCGCGAAGTTCTTAGTCGCCTGCTTTAAGGCTTGTAAACCACAAATAGCTTACTGTCTTAAGATTCCCACCGAAAGAATCTTCTAAAAACACAACCCAAACTAACACATTAGTTATTAATGTCCAATAATATTTGTGCAATCCTACAGTAATTTATAGCCTTTGCAGCTGTTATCATGGTTTTTTAACTTTCTAACTCGTGATGGTCTGACAAATTACCAAAGAAAATGAAGATGGCCGATAAAGCATGATTCTTAGATGAGCTTTCTTCATTCAATGATAACCGTGTTGGAGCCATTGATGCATCCACATATCATGTTATAATATCATTATCAATTAACCATAAGCTTTTTTAACCAAAATGGTTCTTTTTGGTTTAGGATACTAATGTTTTATTATGAATATAAAGTCTACATTTTTAATAAAAAGTTGAATTCACTTATCAACTAACACCATTGAAAGTGCTCAGCGCAAAAAAGAAATTGCGTTTATTGGGACTTGGACTAAACATTTTCACCATGAATATTACTTAAATATAATTTGGTTGAAGGCTTACCTAACAATGTGGCATCCATCCACACCTAACACTTTGAAGCTTCCATCTTTAACTCTAAAAAACAAACCAAGGAAGGAAACATTTTCATTCATTCTTTATAACACAACCTAGGAGAAAATAGATAAACTTCCATTCATACTTTAAACACAACCCAGAAAAAAAAAAGTAAAGATGCAGAATCACAAGTGTTTGGGTGTGACATATACTAACAAATTACCAAATTTTGATTGCTAGAAATAATCCAAACTTTTGAATCTTTCGGCAAAATCCTCATGAACCTTCAACAAAAACAAACAATCAAACCCCTAAAACCCAGTAATTTTATGTAAAAATTCTCATTAACCATATCGCTAACAACACAATAATGAATTACTGAAACCTCTGTTAAAATCGAAGAATTGAAACTTATGATGGAAAATCAGCCCCTTCAAAGTCTGTTTATAAAAAAATGAGCATCTTTGAAATGATTAGAACTAAAGGACTCAAGAGTAAATCACAAAAAAAGTTATATGAAAAAAGAGAAATTACTACCTTGAGGAACATCTTCAGTGTCACACCCTGGTCGTAGCACAAGCGCAAACGTGTGACTTAAAGGTCATCATTGCAATCAATCGTGTAAACAATAATAACTAACAATGATGCCATGTTATACATAAGTTTTGAAATCCAAGATTACAAGTTCCAAAAGTGAAATCCCATGTTTTCAACAAGTTCATAATTGTTATCCCAATCAACATTCAAGTTTAAGTTACATCACAAAACAAGTTTGTTATCTTCATGAATTATGTCAAGGCTTTGGCTCCCATATGCCAATACGAAGTTGGGATATAAGAGACAAACCCTTCAAAAGTGGCATTTGTTGCTAAGTTGTTTCCAAACTTCCGAGGCCTATCACCGTTCATGCTTTGTTTCCTGAAATACATGTAATATGAAAAATCAATAAAAGTTGAGCGAGTTCATGTAGTTTTGGTTTCCGAATAAGTTGTCATAATTGCAATCCAATATTGAAATCCAGGTATGTTAAAAATAAGGAATTTAAGGATCTATCATTGGGTAGCGAGCCCTCCGACATTATGTGCCATAAGTAAATAACCAAACCGGGACAATTTTGTTTTCTAGTCTGGACGACAAAAGCACCCCAGGGTATACAACCAGGAGTGGAGCGTGCCTCAAGCTCAATAGATCTACACCTTTTGCACCTTGGTCACTAAGTGATTAATGGTTACTAATGTTATAATTGTTATCAATCCTACTTACGCACATCGATCGTGTTATCATCTAAATCCATAACTAACATACCATATGTCTTAACATGTATTTCTCCCGAGTGTTATAAAACCGAAAACGTTTAAAAGATAAAGGGGGACATGAACTCACAGTTTTGCGTTCCAAGTGTTTTGCGTGTACTCACAAATGTTTTCTTGTTCTCGTACCGAAACCTACAAGTGTCCTAGACTCCATTAGACACTTAGGTCTATGCATGTTCTATGTACTAGTTTTACCATCTTGTATTAGTTGTACCACGTTGTGTGTTAGACGATTTATTCTTCTTTGGTTTATATATATTTTACCAAATATATATTCTTGTGTCTCATGTGTTATAGGAATGGGCCTAGCCCTCTTGACTTCGTGTCTCGCTCGAGTATGATGTACGTGTCCTTGTCTTCTCGGGTTCGGGTCTTACACGGGAGAGTTGACGATGACGTAGACGGATATATTTTATATTATTAAAATATATTTTCTTGTCTAAGAATAATTGTTATTTATCGTCTAATCGTATATGTATATTTATCCCCATATAAATATATGTATTTTTCAATTAAGATGGGTTGTTAAAAATAATATAGTTTTTAACTTACACTTTTACTTGTATACTTATACTCTTCTAAGTATTTTTGTGTTATACTTCTTCGACTAAGTCAAGACATGTGTTTAGTTATATTTATTTTCCAAAATAAATATCTTTGTCAAGATAATATTTCTAATATTATTTTTAGTATAAGTATACTTGTACATTGCCAAATGTATTTTTAGACAAGTGTTCATGTATTTGTGTTTTGATACTTATGTATTTCTTTTTACTTGGCAAAAAATTATTATCTGTGATTTTTAGGTTTTTCTTAAAAATACTATATTTTAAGGCTTGTTGTAATATATATATATATATATATATATATATATATATATATATATATTTCTACTAACCTTGTTAAATATAAATATTTTATTTATATAATCATCCATTTGTCCAAAGTCCATATGATCAAGGAATATATATAAGTTTATATATATATATATTGTTTTATTTGTCCATGCACCCAAGTATGGGTATTTTTGTGTGTATTCTTCTTGAATATTTTCCTTGGTATTTTTGAGAGTATTTTATTCACACTCCATTGAGAGTATTTAATGGTTTAAATCTCCTAACTTGTCTACTACCATATAATACACTTAATATACACATAACACACAATTCCTTAGTGACCACTAAATATATATTTTCCTAAATATATATTTATACTTGTTTTAATACTTTAAGAAATCATTATTTTCTTAACTTGTATTTTTTATAAAAAAAATATAGGGATGACCATCTTTAAATTTTATTAAACATCTTGTAAACACGAGTTTGGTAGTAAAAAAATATATTTTTCTAAGTGTTGAATTTTTATAAAAAATTTGGCTATAGTTCTCCTAGATTTAGGAGTTTTCCCATGTTTTTAAACACGTGTTTAAGCTTCACAAAACTTATTTAATCAACCACAATAATTTCTACAAGCTTGAACAACCTTATACAAACACTTATCATGCGATGTGAACTCATAACTTTGTAAAAATATGTAGTCTTTTAACTCTGGTTTAATATGTTTGTCTAACTTTAAAAACACTAATTATCCACTAACTACACAACTTTGTAGAAATTTCATGTTTAACAACTTGTTCATCCATTTTTGTAAAAGCTCATATGCATCACTATATTACTTTTAAACACCTTAACAAGTTCATTTTTGTAAGTAACAAGTTCATTTTGTAAGTAACAAGTTCATCTTCATATCTTTCATGGATCTTACAAGCTCCATGTGTATACTTGCTAGGTCTTCACATCTAGCAAGTGTACTCATGATGTATATCAAATAAAGCACAAAATAAGCATCAACATCTTCATTACATCTTCAAGACATGATTATTTTCTTTAGATTATAAGACTTTTTCATGTGTTCATCTTTTTAGTGTTTAGGCTTCTTGATGGTTTTACTTTTACATCATAATACTACTAGTACCATGAACTTAAATGAAGATCAAGACACTTACTACTAGCTCTTGTGGCTAGGGAAGTGGCTAAAGAAACAAGATGAAGAAGATGAGATAATGTAGGTGGATAAAAGCTTCCTAGTGAGGTCCTTCAACTTCCATCACTTGACACCTTCATAATTTGCCTTGATACACCCTTGTATACCCTTAGATTGCTTGTAAAATGACTAAAGAATGGAGGTGATATGGTGGTTGTTTCGGCCGTAGGTAATGCGGAAGGAGGAGGAAAGAAATGAGTTTTTAATTTTTGTTAAGTGTTGAGTGAATGGATGATGGATGATTATGTTCCTTGTATCTTCATGCAAGGCCTTTTTCCCCTAAACCTTTCTATAATCCACCATATCAAAAACATTATCTAGAGACAACATGGGGACATGTGGGTCCTCATGTTTGACTATGAATACCAGGGGGGGGGGGGTA
Source organism: Scalesia atractyloides (assembly GCA_947069175.1). NCBI lineage: Eukaryota > Viridiplantae > Streptophyta > Magnoliopsida > Asterales > Asteraceae > Scalesia > Scalesia atractyloides. The sequence goes on along the minus strand of CAMTDV010000005.1, from coordinate 71,860,139 downwards.
GTTGGGTGGTGATGGTAATTAATTTAATTGGTTAGATCTCAATGGATTTAGTTACATGTTTAGATGCATTAGTGATTTCTAAGTGTTTTTGGTTTATCGGGTGACCTTAACTAGTTATATGATGTCAAAATATTGTTAACTAGTTCATAGGATGTGTCTAGTTGTGTTGGGGTGTTCGTTTTGTTATCGGACCGTTAAATGCTAAGTTGTAAGTATTATATAATATGGAGTACCTTTAGTTTCCATATGATACTTTAAGTGTTTTCCAAACGAATTATAATGTTTAACATTATTTCAACATCCAGTAATAATTACCAATGCTAAATTATGCTGAATTTTTGCTGAAATGATTATTTATGGTTTGTTTCGAACAGTTTTTAGTGCTTGTATTATCTCCGGGACATGTTATCCTAAATCCTTGCTTTCCCATATAGGATTTATTATATAATTGCTATCGGACTTCCATCTAAGTCCTAAAACTGTCGTTAAGCGAGTACCAGAACATTGCTGACATAGCTAGTCTAACTAGCAAGTTTATTAATTGTTTTAGTGCACTGCCTAACTCGTTTTCAGATGCGACTATCAAAATGAATGACATGCAATATTCAAATGTATTTCATGGCAGTTTCAGATATATATGATGTAATCAAGTAGAGCATGATGTTTTAAGATATAATTGCGTAATTAAAATGACTAATTAGTTGTATAGAAGTTACTCGGAAGTTTCCAGTTGTCACATTCAGTCTGCGAGGAAGGCATGAGAGGCTAGGTTATTAGATTGCAAAGAAGGTAGAAGTAGATGAAGAGGTTCAGATTTAGGGTTTGTGAGAAAGAAGGAAGCGTTAAAGTATCCGGTTGATATGGGGCAGAAGACAACGAAGAAGGGATGGAGGACATATAAAGAATCGCCTTGGGAAAACCAGGTATCGCATTGTGAGGCTAAATGATTCTTAGGGTTTCTTCAGCACAAACATGATGGAAGTTTGCGCGGGAAAATGAAAGAATTGTAGCCCTCATCTACTGCCACGTGGCTCAAATTTCTTTCATTTAATATATAATAGATTGTTAGGAAAGCATACACTAAAAATCGGGTTTTGTCTAATTAGTTTAAGAATAATTGTAGAGATGATATGTGACATTCATAGGATTAGAATGAAAGGGTATTTTGGTCATATAACACAAACTCTAACCCTTTTGTTTTCCTAAATTAAATATGATACAAAAAATCTTTTACAAAAATAATTAGCACAAAAATGCAACACAAAAAATTAACCCAAACAAAAACTAACACAAAAAAAATCTAGTAAAAAAAAATTCAACACAAAAAATCTAGTATAAAAATGTAGCACAAAAATCTAGTACAAGAAAATACAGCACAAAAATGTTATACAACATTGAAATCCAAGACAATTTTTGGGTTTTTTTTTATATTTCATATTTTATATAGCAATATAGTGCTCACATTAAAGATAAAAAATGCTTGGTGTAATTTTTTTAAAAAAAAATCATTGCGTATGAAAAAGTTATGAACGTTTAAAAAATAAGAGGGGAATAGGCATGTGCCTTGCATGTAAAGAGAGAAAGTTATCCAGTAGGCTATTACAAAAATACCCTTACACCCATTTTTTTTTCTTACTTTCAACTTAACCATTGATTTGAAAAATGAAAGGTCAAGATTCTTTCTTATCTTACTTAGGCAAAATCAACTTTATATTTGATCTTACCCCTACATTATTATACACCGTAAGCTATACTAACAACTAGTGGTATTCCTCGTGCTATATGGCGGGTCTTTAGTTGGTATATGTTCAACACTATCAGTGTGATATTGCCATTAGATTTGGTAATCAACACATGGTTTACATCGATAAAAAACCATAAAAATAAATACAGGTAGCAAGTTGAAATGGTATCGGTTTGGTTCGTGACCGTACCGCTATCGAGTTCAAATAGAGGCAATTTCCACCATTTTTCTTTACTCATTTTCTCCCATCTTCTCCACTACACACTTCTCTTCTACCCCACCCTCTTTAATCATTGTAATCATTAGGAAAAACTCAAGAATCATTAGTGTATCAAGCTTTTTATGATTTATATAATCTTTTCAAGTTTGATCATATCTTCTTCCATGGACTTAGTTTATATAAAAGTAACTACCTTAGGGGAATTGACAACTCACTGATGGACTAATAGGTATAAGTAATATAAACTCCTTTAGCTATCTAATTAATTAATGCAATATCCCGGCCTCAAGTGTTGATTCCCTGCTGATTCAAAGCCGAAGGATCAAGTGTGTTAGGATTCTGACCCAGATGCTCCACAACATTACGCATTAACACGCATAGTTCATTTGCAACAAACTAGGGTACTAACACTTAACCCAGTTTAATTTTAACAGAGTTCAAGGGTAATTATTTCCTTTTGCAATCTCTATTTATCAAAACTAATAAAAAACAACCAACTTCAATAAAAAAACATACAAATTCCAATACAAGCCGATTTGGATAAAAGCGACCATTTTCAATAAAAAAACATACATTCCCATACATGTCGATTTGGAAAAACTACCAACTTCAATAAAAAAACATAAATTCCCATACAGGTCGATCTGTATAAAACAACCATCTTCAATAACAAACAAGTTCCAAACTAGTTGCCAATAAATAACATTTTAACGTAATCCAGTTTCAACTTAGTTGCGAAAAGATAACATTAAAACATACCAAAGCAAACCACTTCCAAACCAGCACTTCAAGCAGTTAATGATTCCCCTCTTTGTCCTATACATCTCCTTCTGTCGTGCCCCTTGCCTCCACAACTTTTACAAGTCACCGTCTTCCACTTTCTGCTCAGTTTCCCACCTTTGGCCATGTCATTTTCCTTCTCGATGGCATCCTTCGTCCTCAACTTCTTTGGCCTCCCAATTTGTTTGTGGTACTTAGGTTCAATGAGTTTGGTAGGACATTGTGATATAGGTCACATGCTTCTTCCGTTGATGGTTCGTACTTTGTGTGAATATACCTGCTTCCATGTTGATAGCCAATAGCATTCATCAACCCATTTCTATGGAATGTCAACATGTACACCATGCGTAGCCATGTTCCAGTTGGAAGCAACAACATGTGCACAAGGTATGCCAATTAATTCCCACCTTCTACACGAGCATGTCTTCCTATTGACATCCACAACATATTGTTCTCTGTGTTGTTGTCCATAGTATGCAGAGACTAGAAATTCTGAACCTCCATTCCACTTGGCATTTAAATTCGCAGCATATTTCTTGATGGCATCAAATTTTTGGGTTACTTTAGGTGTTAAAGGACCATCACTTTTCTCAATGACTTTACGCACATTAACTATCCTTTTCATGAGATAATCTAAACTCTAAAGCACTGATAACTGGCTTATCCCTACCTGTTTACATAATAATATATTAATAATAAACTAGACATATATTAATGGGCTGATAAAGTAACACGTACCATCAACCAATCTTGAATTTAACACCTCACACATGTTGTTTAAGAGAACATTAGTCTTTGCTCTACCTGTATAACCAATAATCAATTTTGCATGACAAACTGTACATATATTAAAAATAAATTGTATTAAAATCAACCATTTAAATGTATCTGTAAAGTGACTTTTAGCCCAATGTCTTGTTTCAATCTAGCTAACCATTGGTGAGCTGCAGGATTCATCAGTCTCAACTCAATCATCTTGTCTTGAAATCTTGAATTGTAGTCACTGTAGCTATAGACCACAACATGTCTTTCAAATCCTTGCCCTTCCACTTTAGTTGCATGTTCTGGTGTATGTGTCTAAGACAATATCGATGTTCTGCACTAGGGAATATGTCTTCAATGGCCGGGATTATTCCCTTTTGTCTGTCTAAAATAAAGGTGAAATTAGAGTTCCTTTGCAATTCCAAATCATCTCTTAGTATATCTAAGAACCAAGTCCAAGTAGCTCTTGAATCTGCCTCAACAATGGCATAAGCAACCGGATATATCCCATTATTAGTATCCATACCCATAGTAGTTAGTAATTGACCTGGAAATGGCCCCTTCATGAAAGCACCATCCAAATCAAGTATTTCCCTTCTACAAGATTTCTAATCCTCCTTTAATGGACCTAAGCAAATGTATATTCGTCTAAAGACTCTTGTACCTAAAGAACTATTTGGCTCAAGTTCAATGTCAATATTGATATTGGTGTTTGGGTTTGTTATTTGCAATTCTAGAAGATAGTCTCTTAACAGCCTGTAATGCTTAGTAAAATCACCAACTACCTGCTCTGGTGCCTGTGTTTTAGCCCCATATGCCTTCATTTTTTGAGACACCCATTTCAAACATCTTCTGCAAGTGTTCTTGGACAGCTTTTATGGGTATTCTAAGGTTGGCTTCCATTTGCATCTGAATCTCTTTAGATAGCCATTCTGATGTGAAATGCTTAACAAATCTGGTTTGAAGGCATCTGTGTTGAGGATTATATTTTTCACCAACCATGTGGGCTCATTTTTTATTTTAGAAGCATATAGTACCCAAGGACACTTATTAGGTTTTTCTACTGTTTTTCTACCACGATCTTTTGCACTTTATGACCATTTTTTTGTTTGTTGTCACTTGTACTGCTTGTCACAACATTATTTGGACATATCTGAAAATGGGGAATTACCCCATTGCAAACAACCCTTATCCTTGCCTGGTTATTCCTATAGAATGCAATTTTCCCTTCTAGTTTCTATTGCATTCCTTCTTATGAGAGTCTTGATTTCTGAATTATCCTCAAACTTCTGACCAACATAAAATGTTTATCCCCAAACTTCTGACCAACATAAAATGTGTACTTCTCCTTCCCTCCTTCTTGTTGTCTCCTAATTCTCCTATTTAAGTGCCCTTTTTCTTAGTTCTTCAATATCAACCTCTCCTTCTGATTCAGATGTCCCAAATGAATCGTTTGTCAAGTAACCATCAACATCTTCATCTATAATATGATCTTCATCATCAACTATTTGTTTGCCCTCACCCATGTCAACCTTGGAATTCTTCATATCAACTTCAACCTCTTCAACCTCATTTTTTCATCTACAATTTCATCAACTTTGTCTACTTGTTCATCTTAATTTTCAAGGTCAGTTTCAGTTTCAATTTCATCTTGACTGAAATCATGTGGTTGTTTACCCTTAAACTTGTTTACATCATTTGGTCTAGTGTATGGCTCCAAAACAGTAGCAAGTGTCATTTCCTCATTATATACTTCAAGGTTTTGAACACGTCCTTGAGTATGATCAAGATAAAAATCATTATCACCTTCAAAAGATAATATAAATGTCATATTACTTCAAGGGTGGCATTATTATATACACATACAATATTGTCGATTACTATATCTTGCACCTTTTTCCCATTAATTTAGTTATCGCCTTAGGCTAGGGATGAACATTTGGTACCGAGTACCGGTATCGAACTGTAACGGGTATATTCGGTACCGGTATCTATTTTCCTTGTTTTTTGGTTTACATGTATGGTACTAGTATTTACGAATAAAGCACCGGTAAATACCGGTACCGAACCGGTATATTCGGTAACAAACAGATAGCATGCTCATCCATACCTTAGGCCATGTCAAATACAAATGTTATATTCGCTGATTCATACAACATCTTCTTTTTTTGATAGTCTAATATTGTATGATAATTAATATGTAATTAAAATCCATAATCGATAAACTTGATTCAACTATTTGTAGCATCAATTAAATGATACTACCGTCAGGAATTGAACCCACTTTGACTAAACAATATTAGTACCGGTATCATAAGGACATCCGTGAAATATTTTAAATACCGGTTTAAAACCGGATAACCGGTCGAACTGGCCACCGTTTAGTTTCTTGTCCGGGTTGAAATTGTATTTTTATTGAATTATAGTGTTAACTAGTTAACCTGGTTGAACCGTCTAGTACAACCTGATACAACCGGTAAAACCGTTTTTAAACCTAATCCGGTATAATTAAGAAACTTATTTATAAAACATTGCATTCATATTATTTATAACAGCTACCCACCACACCATAACCAACTATATTTTGCCTAACATAATTATTCAATATGATTTATGTGAATGAGAAACATGACAAGCATGGAAGATTTAATAGGTGATAAAGATCATTAAATTCGGATACTTTTAACTATTGTTCATTGTTGTCACGTAATGATTATGTGTTCAGAAACTTATTATATATTAATATCAACTCCCTACATAAAAAACCCTACTGATGCTTATCCAAGAAGAAAAGACTACAAAATTTATGAACCAAGAAAAAAAGACAACAGGATTTATGAATAGTAGAAATGAACGCTTAATTCAATTAATAACATAAAAAAGTTTTGAGACTTTGACCAACAAGGACACGTACCATATTCATCTTCATGATTGAAATCATCATTTTGTGTTTTTAATGATGGAGACGACATGGCTTAGATCATTGAAATCGCCCCTTTACAATGGTCTGAGGCAGAACACATAAAATTTTACGAGTGTTAGGGTTTATATTAGTTTGAAAAATGGAGAATGTAAAATGACATAATTACCCTTGAACTCTATTAGTTAAACTAGGTTAAGTGTTCATTCCATAGTTTGTTACAAACTGAAAAGTTAATACTTTAGGATGTTACTTTAAACTATTAGTACCCTAGGTTGTTACTTTCTATAAACCAGGGACTAACAGCGTAATTAACTCTTAAATATTTACAAGTTATAACTTTATATGATTTTTCTATGATTTCGTTATCTTCCCACTTGAAAGTTCCGGATCCGGCGTGTTTAAACGGAAGTTTGGATAAGATAAAGCTAGTTTGATAGAAATCTCGTAAGAATAGTCAACAATAGAAAGCTTTCATTCACACCGAAAGAGCATACATCGTTTTACAAGCTGGAGAGAAATCTGAGGTATCTCCAGCCTTTCCCCAAAACTTATCAACTATGAACACATGACAACCTATTTATAGACATGAGACATTGGGACGGATTACCCTCTGGAGCGGATGACTCATCTGTACGGATGAATCCTCATCCGTACGAATGAGTACTTGTCCTCTCCAAACTGTCATGCGTTCCAATCTCTCACTCAACTGTACAATATTCAACATACGCTCTATCTCGCTTATTTGTACAGTGGCGAACACACAGAATATACACTAACACCACTGAACGTTTCACTCATACCTTTTGTTTTGTTTTTTGTTTGTGCACTCTATGTTACAAGGAGTATTGGGGAAAGACAAGGAGGAGTGCTCGAGAGTAAAAAAAACACATAGTTTCAGAAACGCAACTCATTTAATTTTTGTTATCTTATTGTAAATTGTAACAATTAAAGGAATATGGAATTAGGTTTGTGATCCGATTACTGTTTGTTTTAGTGATACGTCAGCCTTAGAACATGCAGTGTTGTACATTTATGATATGCTCTTTCTTGTGGAAAATTAATATCCAAACTAAAATCTGTGGATAAAGATTATCGTTCCTTAATATTCGAACAATTTGTTTTTTTCGTAATCTCGTTCTATAAATGTGATCATTTACTTTTTTTCGAACGGCAAATTTCTTTACTCTCGTTGTCTGTGAGACTTGAACCCAAGACCTTCCCCTTCTAAGGTGTTTTAAAGGCTTTGGCTTTCCCTTTGCCAATAGACCACCCATTGATTTGTTCATTTACTTAGCTTTGCGATTGTATGAATTAAATTGATTCCGTATTTGATGCCACTCTGACATAAATGATAAAACAATAAGTTTAGATAACTATTGACATGTCTTCAAGACATCTATAACAAAATGAGATATCAAATTCATTTATACGTGGTTTATATGTATTACTAGGTTATCACCCGAATGGCAACCCGAGCAGAAACATTTAAAAGTCAAAAGGTATTCTAACTATTTTCAAACAATGTTTTTTCAGTTTGTGTACATTTAAAAGTCAAAAGGTATTCTAACTATTTTCAAACTTAAATTTTGACGAAGAAACTATTTAAGAGGGGTAGCATTATAACACCCGAATTTTAAACTTTGATTAATTAGTAATATTTTTAAGGTGGGATTTGTCTAAATATTTATTGTGATTTTTATGAAAAAAACATGAATAAGTTATGTAAACAAAAATATGAAAGTTTTAAATCAAGAAATTAGTAATTGTCCTTCCATCTGCAGCGCAGTGGTTGTGACATCCGGGTGAAGGCTCGGCTCGGGATTCAACCCGGGTTCCAGTCCAACGAGGGGGCGAGGGTTTACCCATTTCACGGGTTCCCATACATCAGGGGTGTGCAACGCTTTCTAGCGGTGGTCGAGTAGTCGGCCTTTGGACATAGCTCCGAAAGGATGAGTTTACATGTGAAAAACAGTTAGCCGTTAAAAAAAGAAATTAGTAATTAATCTAGTCACCTTACCATTTAAACCAAATGACAACTCATTTATTTGTTTAACGTCTCCCACATTAAATTTTTTTTTGTCAAATCACCTAGTTATTATTGAGCAATCATTTCATGCCTTTAATAATGATTCAAATTTGCTGTTCAAAAAAAAAAAAATAAAGAATCATGTTTTTTATATATAAAAAAAGATCATGTGTACACATACAAATCTGTATATCAACTCCATTCGAAAATTTATCTGTATATTTGGAACCAACTGTTATCAATCTGCAATTTTGTTTGAGATTCCCATATTGCCGTATCAACATTTGAATTTATTATGATTTTTGTGTTTCCCTGATAATACAGACGACCTATATGTTATAGTTGTAGCATGAATAAATTCACTATTTTAACATGAACCATTTCGTCGCAATGTGTAATGTTTATGAAGGTTTGATATGAATTTCGTTTCCATATTTTTTAGTGATTTAAACGTTTTTATCATGTCTATTGATTCATCATTGTTTTCATATGTTTTGAGGAGTATGGATCGTCTCACTCGCTTACATGTTTTATATTTTTTGGTTTCAAGGAATGTGTGCTTATATGTGAGTTGAGGCATATAAAATTGATCAATGTCGAAAGGTCGGTTAAAAACATGGGTAAAGTTCGGTCCTAAGTACCTCTATTAGCATGGGTAAGTAGGGTCATCTCCATAGAGAATACGTGGTTAGTGTTTGATTGTAAAAGTCTAAATTAACTAAATACTAAAATAATTATTGCTTTAATTGAGTTTTGAAAGTTTTGATTGAGTATCATTAAGAAAGTTTTCAAATTTTAAAGATAAGCAACCCCCTCATATTTCCGATTCAATGATTGATCCAAACATGTTTAATTAGATGGATATCAAAAGGTCTTGTTAATTGTTTAATTTAAATGATAATCAAAGACAAGTTTTTAATAATAACTCATGCAATTTAGTTACTAAATCATAAGTGTCGATCACGATTCAAGAAAACCGAATTCGAATGGTAAAAAAATGAATAATTGCATCACACCTATTCTTTTAAACAATATAAACCACAAGTATCTTCAAAGTTATGAAAAACAATCCAAAAAACTAAATAAACAAGGTTTGGGTTCCACATACATGAACCATCCACCCGGAGGTGGTCACAAAAGATTCTAGCTACTCATCATCATGATTGAATCTTCTAAGGTTGTTGTAGATCTTGATTTCATGGAAGATTGATGAACATTCAGGTTGGGAACTTGGAAATTTGTGCTTAGGAGGCCAAAAACGATTAGGGTTGAAGGTATTTGCGTTTGGGGCTGAAGAAATCTTTAAATAGGGTGAAAACCCAAATTTCCCCATGCATTCTTATGGCCGATGCAAGGTGGCGCCCTTCCCAGCGCCATGTGAGTCTGCTGAATTGCACTAGCCTTGTGCAAGACTGGCACCACCTTGCGACATTCACTGGTTTCTTCCATGTTTTCGTGTTTTTCAACTCTCGTCTTACGCGTAAGCTTCCTTTAATAATGCTTTCTGAAAACCTCCCATTAAGCTCCAAAAGCTATCCGTTAAGCTCCGGGTACCGACAAATCAAATCACACTCAAAGTAACCATGTTTTGTGATAATAAACACTTAAACCCATATACTTACATTAAAACATGGTTATTTACCCTTCTATAAAAATAGATCTTATAACAAATACATCGTCTCAATCTGTCTCAATGTTTGTGAACGGATCCTAAGAAAAAGATATACCGTTCAATATGAATATGTATACGTATAAGTACGAATGTGTATGTGGAAACATATGGATCAATCCTAGGAGAAGAAATATCGCCTCAATCACATATCGGGGCACCCACTATGAAACCGTTTATTGATTTTTATATTTTTATTTATTAGTTTTAAGTTTCAATATTCTGTTATATGGGACTGACCCAAGTTACAAGTTGACATATTACGAGCTTCTAAATGAAAGTGTTACATGTTACAAGTTTAGTTATTTACAAGCTATACGTTTATATGATATTTCTATGATTTTGTTATCCGCCCACTATGCATTTCGCTCAAACGTGCTTTTGTTTTGTTCATTTTTGTGCACGTCATGGAGGAGTAAACGAGAGTAAAAAAAAGACATGATTTTCATAAACATAATTGATATAATTTTTTTTAATCAAATTGTAAACTGTAACAATTAAAGTATTATGAAATTATGTTTGTGATCTGATTAATGTTATATAGAACGGACGGGGTCTTTGTAACGCCCTGCTTTTTCATACCTTCCATAATTAGAAAGCTCGCTTTGTAATGCTATTTTTGGAAATCCTGTATTCTTGTAATCGTCTTTTCATTTTAATCGTTGTAAAATCCGAGATTTGAATCCTAAATAAAATTCGTATTTCTTTTCACATTTTACATATTCATACATGCTCGTACGTTCTAATTCATTGTACATTGAATCCTTATTCGTAATTCATACGCATACGATACTTATTTACGATACATGTCCATGCTTGTCCTTGTCCTTAAATTGTTGATACTCAAAAACCCCTAATAATATGCTTATTTACACAACGATTAATCATCTAAAATGTGACATATACTTGTTACTTACAAACATATTGCATACTTGTATATCACACTTTTTTCTTAGTTAAATCATGTTTTATTCCATGTTATACCTTATTATGAGTTAAGGAAAACATTGTTACATACTATTGCATAACTTAAACAACAAAATGGCACATTATAATGTTTATATATATATATATATAGGGGAGGATGTAAATGAGAACGCTAAATATCGTGAGAACCGTGAGAACGAATGAAAAATCCACGAAAACTTTGTCAAAAACAATTCAAATTTAAAATTTCTTTTTACACTTATCATTATTATTCAAATACAATGTTAGAAATTTAATTTACACGTTTAAATTCACGTGAAATTCGTAAATAAATTTTTTTACACATGTGTAAGTTTGTCATTTACACATGTGTAAATTTGTTATATTTACATATGTGTAAAAAATCTAATAAGAGTGATTTTGAGGGGAGAAATGAATCATTTGATGTTGTAAATTCTTATTTTGATGTTGTATTTTAATTACAATAAGGTTTGTATTAAAAAAATGGTTTTGATTGGTTTTTTCATTCGTTTTCAAGATAACCCTCCCCTATATATATATATATATATATATATATATATATATATATATATATATATATATATATATATATATATATATATATATATATATATATATATATATATATATATATATATATATATATATATATATACGTGGCAGCCCCTAGTAGCACAAATCAGCCCTTATTGGGTTGTTTTTGTGGGCTTATTTCAAGGTTTAACCCCTTCTAAACACTTCCAAAGCCCAACCCTTGAAACCCTAATCCGTTCCCTATATAATAAAAACTTCCCCACTCCTTATTCCACTTTTGCAAGCCTCCAAACATTTCAAAAACTCTCCCAAACTCAGCTGCATTTCAACCATGTTTTTTAGAGTTGTAGCCATAAAGAGTTAGTTTTAACTCACTTCCACTTCAATTTTCTTCTTGTTTCTTCTTCTACAACACTTGGATAACCTTTAGGAAGGTTCTCACAAGTTTGCTTGGGCAAAATAAGGTGAAACCTCACCATTTTTGAGGTCCAAAGTGCACCTAAATTCTGCTCATTTTATCTTCATGTTTTGGAAGAAAACTCATGTTTTTCTTCATATATTCCTATGTCCGAATGCCACTAATCAAGACTATGATTATGTGTGCTTAAAAAAAGGTTGTAACATGTAAATCAGAGGTTTAATCCTCATAAACTTTCTGATTTGATAGAGTTTTAACTCACCAGTGATGAACAAGTCTTGAACTTGAAGATTGTGTGATTATATGTTTAACTTGGGCTATCCAACTTGAAAATCCACACATCACATATGTTTTCCTATATTAGTTGTATTTACTTCATTCCTTATTATATGTTCATGACCCTCCTTGTTGTCTATGGCAACATGTGTAGTGGTGAATCCAAAAGAGGTCTTAAATGGATGGTTAATCCTCCTACCTCATGCTTGACTTATGTGAATCGGTTTATCCTCCTACCTCATGCTTGACTTATATGATTAGTACCTACATTATATAACCCATATAATATCTAAGTGACTAAACCTTGATGAGAGCTTAGTGGTTATTTGTTGTGACATTTGTGGTGATTCGATCATGTAACGATTTCAAACGAATTATCAATTAATGAAATTTTGTGTTTTATTTATGAGATTTATTTATTTATCATGACAATTGCACATATTCGATTCTTACACGATTTCAAACTCTCGAACAACTTCTGGAAGTGAAATCGCAAACTATTACGCAAACGTAATCAGATTAACGTGACGTACACTCCTGAACAATGAAATAATCTAAACATACCCTAAATACCCTTTACATAACTTAGAAATAAGTTTTGAGGGCTTCGGTATGGCAAAAACATGCTTATGCAACTTCAGGGGCTATTTTGCAAATTCTGCGAAACTATGCCGTTACGCGTATTTCTTAATCCGGGACATGTACACACATCCAAAAAATTTTGTAATCATTAAAATCTTGTATTTTAGTGATTGGAATGCAAAAATATCATTTGTTACGCATTTATGGTCATTCGCGTGATTGTTACGATTTTCGTCGTAATTAACCGAAAACCGCAACCAACGACCAAACGAACTGACACCCGGGAGATTTTTGGACTTATTTCAAGTTGCCTATGCTTTAACTTCCTTATTGAGCTTAAAAATGTGGTTAACGGGTGTGAGGAGTGCCAAAACGCGACGAAACCTGTGTAGGGGCCTGTTCTGCCAAATTTTGAAACTTGCTGTCAGCTAGAGGCCATGCGGACCTCATCCACAATCCCATGCGGTCCGCATGAGACCCCCAGATCATCTGTTTTGTTGGAGGCCTCCTATCTGAGTTTTCTGGTTCACTCTTGGAGCTCTTAGGTGTTCTTCAATACAAGTAAGTGCTTTATCCTAGTCTTGTTATTTCGTTTAGCTATTTCAAGCTAAAAGTCAAACAGTTTTTGACTTTCAGCTTTGACCATTAATTGGTCAATACAAAGTTCAATTGAACTTTGCAACGTGATTGTAATCACGATGGTTATGATCCATAGCGATCATGCCTACTGATTTCCCCGTTACTAGTCGAAGTGACGAGTCAAAGTTTCGGTCAATAATGTGCAAAATGCGCATTATACGACAGAACTACTTTCCGGTATCAAAACACTTTATTTTTATACCAAAACACTTTTATAACTTAGTTAGACATGTAAAACATGTCTAACTCGTCACTTTTAGTTTAGTGCTTGTTTAGGGTCGTAGGTCGAGTGGTCTTGACCACCGCTTTGACTTTCGAATCTGACCCGTTTGGTCGATCTTAGGATCCGACCAAACAAATATTTGTGACCACAGTTCTATAGGGAGTAACCCTCTGAGGTTATACCTTATGGTCATGTCGTTTGGTTAGTGTTATGTTAAGTCGTTATGTTCTTTAAATATGACCAAAACACCCTTTTGTGCTTAAATCAATTTTAAGCCTATGCAACCAATGTTTTTCCATATATACTGATGTTATAACAATATCAAACATTTTTTGGCATATAGGACTTATCATAACACATATCTAACCATCCCACATTTACGCTAATGAATCGTTAAAGTAGCGTAAACTACCTTAACGAGCCATTATGGGTCAAAAGCACTTAGGAATCGTTTCAAATCAGAATGTTGACTTTGTTAAACAATTTCATACGAGTTCCATCACTCATTTGGTTTACAAGATCTCATTCTATCCGATCTTCTGATTAAGTCACGACATTTACACATTTATCCGATTTTAGGACACGCTTGATTTCTCGAACTCTTGAGCTTTGTTTGATCTTTGATTCAAGGTTACTTCGCAATCCCAAGTGAGTACATAGCTCCCCTCTTTATGTTTTCAAATGTTTTGGGGTGATTCATATGTGCTAAAGTATCTTTATTAAGTTTTCAAATCAAATGCTATGGTTTATATAAACGAGACGATTTCAATAATGTGAATGAACTTGTTGGTGCGTTGTATTGAGGACAATAACATTCATTAACTTTGGCCAAGCCGACTAGTAGTAAGTTATGGTACCATAGGACTGACAATCCCGTTACCAAGGTTCTTGGGGTTTGTGGGGAAGTTTTGGGAACGACCGAAATGGTTTACTTGAACAAACCCTTCTGTGGTTTGTTATTGCAATCTAAAGATACCCTTTGGTGGTATAGACGAGTCAACAAGAGTTTGAATGTATTCAACGAAACGACCAGAAGTTTTCACAACTAAAACAATGACGATTGGTTACAAGAAAGACGATTGGACGATTGGTTTATAAGTAATTTAGATAACGTGACGGGTGTAATGTGATAAAAGCATGGTGGATACGCCACTGGTACTTCCTATATATAAGTGCTTTCATCATATTACATACCGTGGCCTTATCTAAATTTCTTGGAACAATGTTTTTGAGCAATGTCACGCAATGATTTTCACTTAAAGATATAAACCATACGAAGTTTTCTTTTAAATCAATTTATCAGTTGGTTTTACAAAAGAAACATTTTAGTCAAGATTCATGGTTACGAGACTTTTCACAAACTTTAAAATATCAAACACATTTGATACAAGTTTTCATTCAATGACTCGAGTAGTCCGACGAGGTATTGCAATATGAATACAAGACCATGAATTTGACACACTCACAAAATCTATGTACTCGTCGGCATCCTTTTTGCTGACTCGTTTTCACATATGTTTCAGGAGCTTAGGTGTGACGATTTTCAATGCATGGATCACATAGGAACTGACGGGCCTTAGTGACTATTAAAAACAAGAAAGACAATATATTAATGTTTATATTATGTTTTGTTTTCCGTTAAAACTCAGACAATGTTACATGTAATTCTTTAATACAAAACTTTAAATACCATGGTTGTGTAACAATTTGTAACGTGACTCCCCGACGTTTCCGCCGGGGTTTGTTGTTTTACGCGGTCGGGGTGTTACAGATTGGTACCAGAGCCAATGGTTATAGGGAATTAGGTTATTAGTAACGCTTTGACCTAGACTATAACCTTCCTAGAACCCCAACGCGAATATACTTGCATTTAGATTTAAAACACAATACCATCACCTATTCTTAGGTGATTACCAAAAACAATACAAAAGTCACAAAAATCTTTTTCGAAACCTTTTAAAAGAAAACATCCATTCTTAGATGAATCATTTTCGGCTCTAAGCCTTGAAAGTTTTCTAAATCTCGTCAAAGTTTGGGTTTTATTAATGTGAACACGTGCAATCTGGAAGGGTGGGTGCCTGTACCCCGAGCTTTCTGTCTATGGCAAGAGTGTTCGTACATATCCACTTAATCGGACCAGTCACTCTTACCTGGGAACTCTTGGGGTGAGTATCCACTTATAGGCTAAAGCATGTCTTCGCGATACATTATAAAGACCCAATTACTTTGATTAGTCACCGTGTGTCTTTTGTTTGTTTTGAGAAACAAACGAATGACCACTATCCTTATTTTGTCGATATTTTCAATACCCCTCTTGATTTATATCAATGTCAATCTCACATATCTTCCTTCATGTTTTCTTTTAGAATGCCTCCTCGACGTGATACAAATGCCGAAATGGCAGCTCTTATCGCTCAGCAAATTGCTGCAGTACTCCTGAATCTCGTGACCCAACTAAATCAAGCAAACAACAACAATAACAATGCACCTGCTCAGTGCAACTATTAACAATTTTGTTCGGCTAAACCACTATCGTTTTCTGGGTCTGAAAGAGCTACTGGACTCCTGCAATGGTTCGAGAGTCTCGAAAGTACTTTCCGTCATGCGCAATATCTGAATGAGCGAAAAGTTGAGTTTGCATCGAGTGTGTTCAAGAAAAGAGCTCTTACATGGTGGAATGGTTTGATGAGAGACAGGGGTGCCGATGTGGGTATGGCCAAACTTGGGAAGAGCTTATGGCTCTTATGATGAAGGAATTCTGCCCTCGCCATGAGCAAAGGGCGCTCGAGGATGAATTCCACGATCTCAAGCAGGATAGTGGGGAAAACCGTGCTTATACTGACCGATACGAAGAGTTGAGTTTGTTATGTCCAGGGATGGTGACGCCTTTAGATAAGGCGATTGAAAAGTATATCGATGGTTTGCCTGATCCGGTTCAGGATATCGTCACTGGCAGTAACCCCACTACCGTTCGCCAGGCCATTGAGCTAGCTGCAACTTTGACCGAGTCTCAGGTCAAAAAGGGTAAACTTCATCGCAAGGGCGATAAGAAATCCTCTACTAAGTCAACTCAAGAGAAACCGAAGGAAAACAAAACCGAACAATCCAAGAGATCGAGGAAGCGTAAGGCTTCGCAAATTTTTGCTGTAACTGCTCAACCCAACCAAGCCACCCAAAACCAACCAGCTCAGCCTCCTGCAAGGAAACCGTATGCTAGTACTGCACCGTTATGCAACCGGTGCAATGGTCATCACCAAACTCACCAGCCATGTCATCAGTCCTCCTGCGGAAAACTTGGTCATTTGGCCAATATTTGTCGATTTGTTCCCAACCCAGCTATTCAAAACCCCGCTCAACCTCAAGCAAATGTTGCTCGACCTCACTTCCCACCTGGTTCATGTTACAATTGTGGTGAAATGGGTCACTACAGAAACAACTGCCCGAGGCTAGCGAATGCCAATCAAGCTCGTGGACGAGCATTCAATATCAACGCCAACGAAGCTCGTGCTGATAAGGAAGTCGTAAATGGTACGTTCTGTGTTAACAATCATCCTTCTTCAGTTCTTTTCGGTTCTGGTGCCGATAGAAGTTTTGTGTCTTTAGCTTTTGAATCTATGCTTTCGATGCCAAGAACTAGACTAGGAAAGCCTTTGACAGTAGAAGCCGCTAGTGGTAAACCTCTTGTGCTCGATCATGTTATTCGAAATTGCCAGTTAAACCTCAACAATCATCTTTTTCCTATTGATCTCATGCCAATGCAACTCTGGAGTTTTGACATTATTATTGGAATGGATTGGTTAACCAAACACCATGCTGAAGTTATTTGTTTTAACAAGATTGTTCGTATACCCCTTTCTTCTGGTGAAGTCTTGGAAGTTCGTGGAGTGAAACCCTCTAGCAACTTGAAACTCATGACTTGTACCCAAGCCCAGAAATACCTGCGAAAGAATTATGTGGCCTTCTTGGCACATATCGTAGAGGAGGAAAGCAAAAGCAAAACTGTTCAGGATATCCCCGTTATTCGGGATTAACCCGGGGCCTTTCCTGAGGAACTACCTGGTTCACCTCCTGTACGTCAAGTTGAGTTCCGTATTGATCTTGTACCTGGTGCCAACCAATAGCCAAATCCCCTTGCCGACTTGCACTGTCTGAGATGCAAGAGTTATCGAAACAGCTTCAGGAACTATCTGATAAAGGATTCATTCGTCCGAGCTATTCACCGTGGGGTGCTCCTGTCCTATTTTTGGAAAAAGAAGGATGGATCCTTCCGTATGTGCATGGTTATCGTGAGCTCAACAAACTCATGATCAAAAATCGATATCCCCTACCACGAATTTATGATCTTTTTGATCTACTACAAGGTGCTACATGTTTCTCCAAGATCGATCTGCATTCTAGGTATCATCAGCTTCGTAAACTCGAGGAAGATATTCCCAAAACTTCTTTCCGCACAAGATACGGCCACTACGAGTTTACAGTCATGCCATTCGGCTTGACAAATGCCCCAGCTGTATTCATGGACTTGATGAATCGGGTTTGTAAACCTTATTTGGACAAGTTCATCATTGTTTTCATCAACGACATTCTCATTTATTCTAGGTCTCAAGCCGAGCACGAACAAACATCTCCGATTAACAATGGAACTTTTGAAGAAAGAAGAACTTTATGCTAAATTCTCCAAGTGCGAATTTTTGTTAAAAGAAGTTCAATTTTTGGGACACATAGTCAACGGGCAAGGTATACATGTGGATCCTTCCAAAATCGCTGCAATTAAGGATTGGAACATACCCACTACTCCTACAGAAGTTCGCTCATTTCTTGGTCTTGCTGGATATTACCGTCGCTTCATCGCGAACTTCTCAAAGATCGCAGTTCCCCTCACTACTTTGAATCAAAAGAATAAGCCTTTTGAGTGGGGACCCAAACAAGAGGAAGCTTTTCAGTCATTGAAACAAAAATTCTGCGATGCTCCTATCTTATCTTTACCTGATGGCAACGATGATTTTGTTGTCTATTGTGACGCTTCGAATCTAGGCCTTGGTTGTGTTCTCATACAACGAGACAAAGTCATAATCTACGCGTCAAGACAACTGAAAACACACGAGAAGAACTACACGACTCATGATTTGGGTTAGGTGCTGTAATTTTTGCTCTCAAGATTTGGAGGCACTATTTATACGGTACGAAATGTGTGGTTTTCACCGACCATAAAAGTCTCCAACACATATTCGATCAAAAAGAGCTGAACATGAGACAATGACGCTGGGTCGAACTTTTAGACGATTACGACTGCGAATTCGCTACCCTGGTAAGGCGAATGTTGTGGCTGATGCGCTTAGTCGCAAGGAACGTGTCAAGCTTCATTGTGTTTGAATTCAATCTGATATCTAAAGACGTATCTTTCAAGCTCAACATACTTGTGTTATACAAGGTATGATGTCTAAGGAATTACCAAATCAACTTGAGCTTCAACTCGAAACAAAGGACAATGGGTTACTCTATTATTTGAACCGTTTGTGGGTTCCAAGTCAAGACGATCTCCGCACCTTGTTGATGGATGAAGCTCATAAGTCTCGTTATTCAATTCATCCTGGTGCAGACAAAATGTACAAGGATCTTCGTACCCAGTATTGGTGGCCGGGTATGAAATCGGTATAGCCTTGTATGTATCGAAATGCCTAACTTGTCTTAAAGTCAAGGCCGAACACGAACGCCCATCTGGTTTTCTTGAACAACATGAAATACTGGTACAGAAGTGGGAGAACATTGCAATGGATCTCATCACTAAACTACCGCGCACATCTAGAGGTCATGATGCTATCTGGGTAGTTATTGATCGCTTAACAAAGTCAGCACACTTTGTAGCAATTCGTGAGGATTACTCTGCTGACAAACTCGCCAAAATCTATGTCGATGAGATTGTATCTCGTCATGGTGTTCCTTTGGACATAATATCTGACAGAGATGCTCGGTTCTCATCTCACTTTTGGAAGACAATGCAATCTGCTATGGGAACCAAACTCAATCTGAGCACTGCTTATCACATTAAAACAGACGGACAAACCGAAAGAACAAATCAAACACTGGAGGATATGCTTAGAGCTTGTGTGATCGACTTTGGTGGTAATTGGGATTCGCATCTACCATTAATCGAATTCTCTTAAAACAATAGTTATATTGCCAGCATCAACATGGCACCTTTTGAAGCTTTATACGGTCGAAAATGTCGTTCACCTGTTTGTTGGAATGAAGTTGGAGAGTCTCAGTTTACTGGACCTGAACTCATTCACGATACAGCCGATAAAGTCAAGAAAATACGCGATAATATTCTGACAGCTAGAGGTCGTCAAAAGAGTTATGCGGACAAGCGACGCAAGCCCTTGGAATTCCAAGTTGGTGATCACGTCCAACTCAAGGTATCCCCCTGGAAAGGAGTGGTCAGATTTGGGAAGAAAGGAAAACTTGCACCACGATATGTTGGACCATTTAAGATCGTCGAAAGAAATGTTTAGCCGACGCAAATCTTCACATTCCCCTCGATGAAATTCATGTTGATGACACCCTGCACTTTGTCGAGAAACCCGTGGAGATTCTAGACCGTGAAGTCAAGAAACTCAAACGAAGACGAATACCGATAATCAAAGTTCGCTGGGAATCCAAACGTGGCCCCTAATTTACTTGGGAACGGGAGGATCAAATGAAAGCGAAATACCCACATCTGTTTCCACAAGTTTCCTCTAATTAAATTTCGGGACGAAATTTCCTAAAGTAGGGGATACTGTGACATTTGTGGTGATTCGATCATGTAACGATTTCAAACGAATTATCAATTAATGAAATTTTGTGTTTTGTTTATGAGATTTATTTATTTATCATGACAATTGCACATATTCGATTCTTACACGATTTAAACTCTCGAACAACTTCTGGAAGTGCAATCGAAAACTGTTACGCAAACGTAATCAGATTAACGCGATGTACACTCCGAAACAATGAAATAAGCTAAGCATACCCTATATACCCTTTACATAACTTAGAAATAAGTTTTGAGGGCTTCAGTATGGCAAAAACATGCTTATGCAACTTCAGGGGCTATTTTTGCAAATTCTGCGAAACTATGCCGTTACGCGTATTACTTAATCTGGGACATGTACGCACATCCAAAAATTTTTGTAATCATTAAAATATTGTATTTTAGTGATTGGAATGAAAAACTATCATTCGTTGCGCATTTACGGTCATTTGCGCGATCGATACGATTTTCGTCATAATTAACTGAAAACCGCAACCTTACGACCAAACGAACTAACACCGGGGACATTTTTGGACTTAGTTCAAGTTCCCTATGCTTTGACGTCCTTATTGAGCTAAAAAATGTGGTTAACGGGTGTTAGGAGTGCCAAAACGCGACGAAACGTGTGTAGGGCCTGTTCTGCCAAATTTTGAAACTTGTTGTCAGCTCGAGGCCACGCGGACCTCATCCACAATCCCATGCGGTCCGCATGAGACCCCCAGATCAGCTGTTTTGTCGGCAGCAACTAGTTAACTCTCTTGATGACCAAGCATGCGAAATTGCCACCCTTTCTTCTGCATTTAGCAAGTGTTATGACACTAACCAAACCCCTTGATGACTCATGGACCCTTGTAATGACCTTGTAGCTTCAACTCAACTACAAATAGGCCCTTGATCATTCACTCCAACTTGCTCACTCATATCTTCTTATCTCAAGCACTCTAAGTGGAGGCTACCACATTGTTGGAGGCATCCTACCTGAGTTTTCTGGTTCATTCTTGGAGCTCTTCGGTGTTCTTCAATACAAGTAAGTGCTCTATCCTAGTCTTGTTATTTCTTTTAGCTATTTCAAGCTAAAAGTCAAACAGTGTTTGACTTTCAGCTTTGACCATTAATTGGTCAAGACAAAGTTCAATTGAACTTTGCAACGTGATCGTAATCACGATGGTTATGATCCATAGCGATCATGCCTACTGATTTACCACGTTACTAGTTGAAGTGACGAGTCAAAGTTTCGGTCAATAATGCGCATTATACGACGGAACTACTTTCAGGTATTAAAACACTTTGTTTTGATACCAAAACACTTTTATATCTTAGTTAGACTTGTCAAAAAATGTCTAACTCGTCACTTTTAGTTTAGTGCTTGTTTAGGGTTGTAAGTCGAGCGGTCTTGACCACCGCTTTGAATTTCGAATCCGACCCGTTTGGTCGATCTTAGGATCCGACCAAACACATATTTGTGACCATAGTTGTATAGGGAATAACCCTCTGAGGTTATACCTTATGGTCACGTCGTTTGGTTAGTGTTATGTTAAGTCGTTGCTATGTTCTTTAAATATGACCAAAATACCCTTTTGCACATAAATCAATTTTAAACCTATGTTACCAATGTTTTGCCATAAACACTGATGTTATAACAATATCAAACATGTTTTGGCATATAGGACTTATCATAACAAACATCTAACCATCCAATCACGTGTTTACGCTAATGAATCGTTAAAGTAGCGTAAACTACCTTAACGAGCCATTATGGGTCAAAAGCACTTAGGAATCGTTTCAAATCAGAATGTTGACTTTGTTAAACCATTCATATGAGTTCAACTACTCATTTGGTCTACAAGATCTCATTCTATCCGATCTTCCGATTAAGTCACGACATTTACACAATTATCCGATTTTAGGACACACTTGATTTCTCGAACTCTTGAGATTTGTTTGATCTTTGATTCAAGGTTACTTCGCAATCCCAAGTGAGTACATAGCTCCCTTCTCTATGTTTTCAAATGTTTTGGGGTTATTCATATGTGCTAAAGTATCTTTATTAAGTTTTCGAATCAAAAGCTATGGTGTATATAAACGAGACGATTTCAATAATGTCAATGAACTTGTTGGTGTGTTGTATTGAGGACAAGAAAAACATTCATTAACTTTGGCCTAGCCGACCAGTAGTAAGTTATGGTACCATAGGACTGACAATCCGTTACCAAGGTTCTTGGGGTTTGTGGGGAAGTTCGGGGAACGACCGAAACTGTTTACTTTAACAAACCCTTTGGTAGTTTGTTATTGCAATCTAAAGATACCCTTTGGTGGTATAGACGAGTCAATAAGGGTTTGAATGTATTCAACGAAACGACCAGAAGTTTTCACAATTAAAACAATGACGATTGGTTATAACAAAGACGATTGGACGATTGGTTTATGATAAGTAATTTAGATAACGTGACGGGTGTAAGGTGATAAAAGCATGGTGGATACGCCACTGGTACTTCCTATATATAAGTGCTTTCATCATATTACATACCGTGGCCTTATCTAGATTTCTTGGAACAATGTTTTTGAGCAATGTCACGCAACGATTTTCACTTAAATATATAAACCATACGAAGTTTTCTTTTAAATGAATTTATCACTTGGTTTTACAAAAGAAACATTTTAGTCAAGATTCATGGTTATGAGACTTTTCACAAACTTTAACCAACTAGTTGTGGTTGGTTAACTGTATTGCAATATTAAACACATTTGATACAAGTTTTCATTCAACGACTCGAGTAGTCCGACGAGGTATTGCAATATGTATACAAGACCATGAATTTGACACACTCACAAAATCTATGTACTCGCCGGCATCCTTGCTGACTCGTTTTCACATATGTTTCAGGAGCTTAGGTGTGACGATTTTCAATGCATGGATCACATAGGAACGAACGGGCCTTAGTGACTGTTAACAAGAAAGACAATATATTAATGTTTATATTATGTTTTGTTTTCCATTAAAATCCAGACAATATTACATATAATGCTTTAATACAAAACTTTAAATACCATGGTTGTGTAACAATTTGTAACATGACTCCTCGACGTTTCCACCGCGGTTTGTAGTTTTACGCGGTCGAGGTGTTACATTTGTTGAGTGTTAAGTTACATCGTCTATGACCATGACACTTGTTACGATTCTAATGGGCATTGTGACCCATGAAAACATTCAAACTCTTTTGAGTTTCATAGTGTCAAGAACAAGTATTACGTGTACTAGATGATTACTTTCATATGCTATTTTCTTGTACTTTTCGTTCCAAATTCCTAATCTTCGATTGTCATCCAATACTCACACCTATGTTTCCTCGTGTAGAAGGACAAGGTGCTCCACCCTAAACAACCAACAACTCTCGTGGACTCACCAAGTGGAAAGCTTGAAAAACCGTGAGTACACTTGACCCATTTTCATTTTTGTCACTTTTGGTTGCAATATGTTAACCTTATCAAAAATCACCAAACTTTATACTTTATTCAAAGGCAGGAAACAATCTGAATACATGATACTATGATATCATAGTAGATGCATATACTTGGGTGATTCTTATATGATACAAAAGTCATTAGCTTTATATGAGCCTCCATTTAATATGTATAGCGCTACAGGATTAACGCACCACCCGTGAACGAGAGGTCATGTTAGATTTCATTCTTTATTATGTAAACAAAGGGTTGACTAGAAATATCGCATGCCATGTTATGTCAATCTTGTATAACCTAAGTTGCCATGTGGATTTGTTTTCAAACTTTTATGCTTATATTTATGCTTATACTCAAACTTGTGTGCTCGCCAATGCATTTTTGTGTTGAACTATACTTTGTTAACATGTTGCAGGTTGATGTGGATTCATTATGATGAAATCTAGTAGGGACTACACTAGAAACACACTTGAAGTTACTAGATTTGTTGCTTTGTTGTTGAACTTATTATTTTGTCTCATGTTGTACTTTGTATTTCATGATGTAATCGACAATTTTGATATAATATGAAATCGTTTTTTGAAATTAATTATTGTCACATTAGCGTTATGTGTAATGAGCAATCTATTTTGTCTCATTCCGATGTTTCCGCCATCGGTTGGGGTGTGACAGATTGGTATCAGAGCCATAACTATAGGGAATTAGGTAGAATTGTCATGCTTGACCTAGTCTATAGAGGTACCATACTTTTGACCATTCTTGATACTTGTCTAAAATGTTATTCTTCCTACTTTGCTTCTTTCTCTCCTTTTGGTCTTAATATTTACAACATGTCTTTCCTAAGACATTTTACACAATACGCACTTGAAGACACTCATAATGCATCAACGAGGCGATTTGCACCAAGATAGGCGCAATGGCCCACTATTTTTGGTGAAATCCCTCATTCCGCGTATTCGATTTTCACTAAGTTACACCATTAAGTTAGGAGTGATATCCACATCTTGATGGAAAACTTCCATTTCATACTCTAGTAGATCTTACTAACGAGTCGGAATATGCTTCTCATTTAGTAAGAAACAACCACACTTAGGGTACGATGTTGTCAAGATAGGGGTGAAATCCGCACCTTGTCAACTAGTCCCATTCCTCGATTTTCAATCTCACCAAAGTTCGAATTTTCGATCGACCTGGGACATGTAGTAACTGGAAGGGTAAAATACCGTTAATCGCTTCTCGACGAGAGTATTTTACCTATTATGTTATCTCAATTTCTATGTGATTTTAATACTCGTTACTTCGTTCATTCAAAACCGATGCACAATTTGCGCGTCTCTCGCAATCAAAAACAATAATAATCCTCGTGAACAAACTAAATTTATACTCTTTATACACATTCATACGTGACTGTACTTGTTGAATACTCGTCGAATACATGCAATTTACGTGAACCATACATGCTACAAGATACTTACATGCTTATTCATGCAACAACTTTATTTCAAATTATGATCAAGTCTCATCCTTTCCTTCTTTTTCGACCCTCTAGATGTCTTCTCCAAGTTCATCCAAGAAGTCCAAGAACTCCAAAAGGGATTCCAACCACAACAAGGACTCTATATCAAAGAAAGAGCTCATAAGATTGATCGCTGAGCAAATGGCCGAGCATATGGCCCAACTTATACCTAACATTGTGAGCAAGATCCAAACCCCGCCTACCACCCAATCCCCTAATGTCTCTGTCGATTCCAAGGTAGAAACACCTAAAACGATGTTTCTTTTCATACAGTTCATGGTTTGTAAGCCACTCATTTAAAAAAAACTGGCTTGGATGGTGCCACTGCTATGATGAATTGGTTCGACGCGATCGAACTCACATTTCTCTAGAGTGGGTGTCCCGATGACCTGCGAACCCAGAACGCGACAGGGGTGTTCCGTTCGAGAGCTCTCGAATGGTGGACCTCCGATCGTAACAAACGAGGCCATGATGCAGCCCACGCCTTACCTGGGGACGAGCTTAAGCAGCTCATGAAAGACCACTTTTGCCCTCCTCAGGAAATCCAAAAGTTGGAGAACGAATTTTGGAACCTAACTCAGAAGGGGTGTGACATAGATTGTCTGATTACGCACTTCAAAAAACTTAGCATCCACCGAATCCCAAATCCATAGCCAAGTTTATTCGCTGCCTTGCACCCTCCTTAGTTAACCATGTTGCCTCTGCCTGCCCCAAAACCATTGAAGATGCCTATAGTATAGCCGTTGAGCTTAAAAATAATTGCGTGCTTCAAGGAGCCTACGACAAGGTTTCTGTGAAGAATGCGCACCAAACCATCGTCACTACCCCCATTGTTGAACCTTCAACCTCCCAACCCAAGAAAAACCGAGGCAAGAAGCGGAAGGCTTCAAGCCAGAATTATGCGGTCATCACTCCGCCAAACCCTTAGCCTATCCAAACAGTAGCCGCCGTTACCCCTGCAACCAACGAACAACCAAAACGACCCTACACTGGATCTCATCCCCACTGTGCTACCTGCTCATACCATCATCCTACCAACGCATCATGTCTCAAGTGTGCCAAATGTCATAGGTTTGGGCATTTTGCTGACCGATGCCGAAACATCCTCAACCCCAAAACAACCAGAACCAAGCTATCACTGCAAACCCTACACTTAACCCGACTCAACCCCAAACCACTACTGTTCGAGCTTACTTCAAATGTGGCGACCCTAATCATCTCGCCAACGTTTGTCCTCATCGCAACAACAACAATCAGCAGCCGCAACCTCACCCAGCTCAAGGCAGAGCTTTTTTCCTCACCTCTGCTCAGGCGCAAAACGCCAACGATGTTATAACTGGTACGTTTCTCATCAACCATGTCTATGCTTCTTGTGTTTTTGATACTGGCGCAGATAAAAGTTTTGTATCTATTGAATTCGAACCCTTGCTTAAGTGTAAACGCTCTAAGTTACCAAGATTATTCGCTGTCGAAGTCGCAAATGGTAAATCCATCACCGTTGATTTCGTCCTTTCTAAGTGTTCCTTAAACCTCAATGATCATACTTTTCAAATTGATCTCATATATATGCAAATGGGTAGTTTCGACGTCATAGTAGGTATGGACTGGCTTAGGTAAGTACGTGCTGAAGTTGTTTGTTCCGACAAGTTCATTCGTCTTCCTCTTCCAAAAGGTGATTCATTACACGTCTACGACGAGAAACCTTCTAAAGGTATTAAGTTGATGTCGAGTATCCAAGCGAACAAATACTTGTGTAAGGAATACTTCGCCTTTCTGGCCCATATTGTGGAAAAGAAAGATAAGGGTCCAAGCGTGGGTGACGTTCCTGTTGTTTGCGATTTTCCTGATATCTTCCCAGAGGATCTTCCTGGTCCTCCTCCTCCTCGTTCTGTTGACTTTCGCATTGACCTCACACCTGGCGCAACTCCTGTTGCGAAGTCTCCTTATCGTCTCGCACCCTCAGACATGCAAGAGCTATCAGCCAACTTCAATAATTACTTGATAAAGGTTTCATACGCCCTAGTACTTCTCCTTGGGGTGCTCCTGTTTTGTTCGTCAAAAAGAAAGATGGATCATTTCGGATGTGCATTGACTATCGTGAGCTCAATAAGCTTACAGTCAAAAACCGATATCCAAAACCAAGGCGCGACCTGTTTCTCGAAAATCGAACTTCAGTCGGGCTATTATCAACTTCGATTTCTCGAAGAAGATATACCCAAAACCACGTTTCGTACCCGTTATGGTCACTACGAGTTTGTGGTCATGCCTTTTGGTTTGACCAACGCACTTGCAGTCTTCATGGACTTAATGAATCGTGTATGCAGACCTTATCTTGACCGTTTCGTGATCGTCTTCATTGACGATATTCTCATGTATTCCAAAACGCAAGATGAGCACGAGCAACACTTGCATTTAATCCTTTAGCTTTTGTGTACCGAACGTCTTTAAGCCAAATTCTCAAAGTGTGAATTTTGGCTAAAAGAAGTTCAATTTCTTGGACATGTCGTCAACGAACTTGGTATTCACGTTGATCCTGCGAAAATCGAAGCTATGAAGAATTTGATTGCTCCTAAAACTCCGTCCGAAGTCTGATCATTCCTTGGTCTCGCTGGTTACTATCTTTGTTTCATTTCTAACTTTTCGAAAATCGCCGTTTCCTCTCACTTCCTTGACTAAAAAAGATAAACCTTTTGTTTGGGGTCCTGAACAAGAGGAGTCTTTCCAAACGCTCAAGGACATGCTTCGCAATGCTCCTATTCTTGCTCTTCCCGATGGAAACAACGACTTCGTCATGCATTGCGATGCCTCAAATCAAGGTCTTGGTTGTGTTCTTATGCAACAAGACAAGGTCATCGCTTACGCCTCGAGACAACTCAAAATCCATGAGAAGAACTACACTACGCACGACCTTGAACTTGGTGCAGTTGTTTTTGCATTGAAGATATGGCGACAGTACCTTTATGGTACTAAGTGTGTGGTCTTCATCGACCATAAGAGCCTTCAGCACATCTTTGATAAAAAAGAACTCAACATGCGTCAACATCGCTGGGTAGAGTTGTTAAATGACTACGACTGCGATATTTGCTACCACCCTGGCAAAGCAAGTGTCGTAGCCGATACACTTAGTCGTAAAACTCATGTAGAGAGTATTTGTTGCTATCAAGCCTTGGGAAACCTTCGTGATCGCATTCGTGAAACGCAACATTCATCCATTACTGAAGACAACCTACACAACGAAATGAAATATGGTGCTGAAGAACAGCTGGTAACGAAATCTGATGGCATGTATTACTATCTCAATCGTGTCTGGATTCCAAATCGTGACGACCTTCGAAACTTCTTGATGAGGGAAGCCCATAAATCCCGATATTCTATTCATCCTGGCACTGACAAGATGTACCAAGACTTACGTACATCCTATTGATGGCCTGGTATGAAGAAAGATATCGCACTCTACATCTCGAAATGCCTCACTTGTTCAAAAGTCAAAGATGAACATCAACGTCTTTGGTCACGATAGCATTTGGTCATCATTGATCGATTGACCAAATCCACTCATTTCCTCGCCATACGTGAGGATTACGATGTCGAGAAATTGGCTCGTATCTACACGGATGAAATCATTTGTCGTCATGATATTCCCATTGACATCATTTCTGATCGTGATGGTCGCTTTACGTCTCGTCTTTGGCAAGGTACTCATCTCAACCTTAGCACCGCTTTTCATCCTCAGTCTAACGGACAAACCGAGCGTACTATCCAAGCTCTAGAGGATACGCTTTGTTCATGCGTAATCGATTTTGGTGGCAATTGGGATATACACATGCCTTTGATCGAATTCTCGTACAACAATAGTTATCACGCGAGTATTCAAATGGCATCCTTCGAAGCATTGTATGGTCGCAAATTTCGTTTACCTATTTGTTGGCATGAGATTGGTGAAGCTCAAATCACTGGTCCCGAGCTTATAGAAGAGACAACGGACAAGATTTTACAGGTTCGAGACAAATTGCTAAAAGCTAAAAACCGACAAAAGAGCTACGCTGATAAGCGTCACAAACCTTTGGAATTCTAAGTAGGTAATCTTGTACTTCTCAAGGTATCCCCTTGGAAGGGTATAGTTCGATTTGGTAAGAAAGGCAAACTCGCACCTCGCTACATAGGTCCTTTTAAGATTCTCGAGAGGATTGGCAAGGTTGCGTATCGATTGGATCTACCTAAAGAACTCAACAACGTTCATCCTGTCTTCCACGTTTCAAACTTGAAGAAATGTCTAGCTGAAGAAGGACTTCAAGTCCCACTCGAAGATTTTCAAATCAATGAGACTTCGCACTTCGTGGAGAAGCTTGTCGAGATCATGGACGGAGGAGTCAAGCAATTGAGGCGCAGTCGAATTTCTATCGTCAAGGTTCGATGGGAAGGAAAATGTGGCGCAGTTTACTTGGGAACTCGAAAGTGATATGAAGACTAAGTATCCACATCTGTTCGTTGCATCATTCTAAATTTCGGGACGAAATTTCCTAAAGGAGGGGAGACTGTAACGTCCTGCTTTTTCATACCTTCCATAATTAGAAAGCTCGCCTTGTAATGCTATTTTTGGAAATCTTGTATTCTTGTAATCCTCTTTTCGTTGTAATCATTGTAAAATCCAAGACTTTAATTATTAATAAAATTCGTATTTCTTTTCACATTCTACATATTCAAACATGCTCATACGTCCGAACTCATTGTACATCGAATCCTTATTAGTAATTCATACGCATACGATACTTATTTACGATTCATGTCCATGCTTGTCCTTAAATTGTTGATACTCAAAAACCCCTAATAATATGCTTATTTACACAACGATTAATCATCTAAAAAGTGACATATACTTGTTACTTACAAACATATTGCATACTTGTACATCACACTTTTTACTTAGTTAAAACATGTTTTATTCCATGTTATACCTTATTATGAGTTAAGGAAAACATTGTTACATATTATTGCATAACTTAAACAACAAATGGCACATTATAATGTTTATATTTTTTGGTTTTCTCATTTAAACTAGTTTTCTCATGATCCATCCCCTATATATATATATATATATATATATATATATATATATATATATATATATGGGATGGATCATGTGAAAACTAATTTAAATGAGAAAACCAAATAAAGTAACTAAAAAAGCCAAAAAAACATATCAAAAAAAAATTTTTGATTTTTTTTTATAAAAAATCGCTATATATATTATATAAAATAACTTTAAAAAAATTTAAAAAAACATATAATGCACATGTGCAACATATAAATATAATGCACATGTGTAGTACACATATAGTGCACATGTGCAGTACAAGTTTTTTTTTTGAAATTTTTTTATACATACGCAGCGATTTTTTATAAAAAAATTGTATGTTTTTTATGTTTTTTTTTGCTTTTTTAGTTATCTCATTTATATCTTGTTTTCTCATGATCATCTCCATATATATATATATATATATATATATATATATATATATATATATATATATATATATATATATATATAAGTGGCAGCCCCTATTCAGCCCTTATTGGGTTGGTTTTGTGGGCTTATTTCAAGGTTTAACCCCTTCTAAACACTTCCAAAGCCCAACCCATTGAAACCCTAATCACTTCCCTTTATAATAAACACTTCCCTACTCCTTATTCCTCTTTTGCAAGCTTCCAAACACTTCAAAAACTCACCAAAACTCAGCAGAGTTTTAGCCATGTTTTTTAGAGTTCCAGCCATAAAAAGTGAGTTTTAACTCACTTCCACCTCAATTTTCTTCTTGTTTCTTCTTCTACAACACTTAGATAACCTCTAGGAAGGTTCTCACAAGTTTGCTTGGGCAAACTAAGGTGAAACCTCACCATTTTTGAGGTCCAAAGTGCACCTAAATTCTGCTCATTTTTATCATTATGTTTTGGAAGAAAACTCATGTTTTTCTTCATACATTCCTATGTCCTTATCTCATTAATGAAGACTATGATTATGTGTGCTTAAAAACAAGGTTGTAACATGTAAATCCAGAGGTTTAATCCTGATAAACTTTCTGTTTTGATAGAGTTTTAACTCACAAGTGATGAACAAGTCTTGAACTTGAAGATTGTGTGATTATATGTTTAGCTTGGGCTATCCTACTTGAAAATCCACACATCACTTGATATTTTCCTAGATTAGTTGTATTTACTTCATTCCTTATTGTATGTTCATGACCCTCCTTGTTGTCAATGGCAACATGTGTAGTGGTGAATCCAAAAGAGGTCTTAAATGGATGGTTAATCCTCCTACCTCATGTTTGACTTATGTGAATCCAAAAGAGGTCTTAAATGGATGGTTTATCCTCCTACCTCATGCTTGACTTATATGATTAATACCTACATTATATAACCCATATAATATCTAAGTGACTAAACCTTGACGATAGCTTAGTGGTTATTTGTCGAGTGTTAAGTTACATCGTCTATGACCATGACACTTGTTACGATTCTAATGGGCATTGTGACCCATGAAAACATTCAAACTCTTTTGACTTTCATAGTGTCAAGAACAAGTATTACGTGTACTAGATGATTACTTTCATATGCTATTTTCTTGTACTTTCGTTCCAAATTCCTAATCTTCCATTGTCATCCAATACTCACACCTATGTTTCCTCGTGTAGAAGGACAAGGTGCTCCACCCTAAACAACCGACAACTCTCGTGGACTCACCAAGTGGAAAGCTTGAAAAACCGTGAGTACACTTAACCCGTTTTCATTTTTGTCACTTTTGGTTGCAATATATTAACCTTATCAAAAATCACCAAACTTTATACTTTATTCAAAGGCAGGAAACAATTCAAATACATGAATACTATGATATCATAGTAGATGCATATACTTGGGTGATTCTTATATGATACAAAAGTCATGAGCTTTATATGAGCCTCCATTTAATATGTATAGCGCTACAGGATTAACGCACCACCCGTGAACGAGAGGTCATGTTAAATTTCATTCTTTATTACGTAAACCGAGGGTTGACTAGAAATATTGCATGCCATGTTATGTCAATCTTGTATAACCTAAGTTGCCATGTGGATTCGTTTTCAAACTTTTATGCTATACTTATGTTTATACTCAAACTTGTGTGCTCGCCAATGCATTTTTTTTGTTGAACTATACTTTGTTAACATGTTGCAGGTTGATGAGGATTCATTATGACGAAATCTAGTAGGGACTACACTAGAAACACACTTGAAGTTACTAGATTTGTTGCTTTGTTGTTGAACTTATTATTTTGTCTTTTGTTGTACTTTGTATTTCATGATGTAATCGACAATTTTGATATAATATAAAATCAGTTTTGGAAATTAATTATTGTCACATTAGTTTTAATAGTAATGTGCAATCTATTTCGTCTCACTCCGATATTTCCGCCATCGGTTGGGGTGTGACAATGTTACACTACTTATAGTGCATGTGGGTTTGGCATGGAATCTGCTGGTCATTTGGTGGTATCTTGTGTGATGGTTAAGGCAATTTGGTGGCACTTTTTTTGGCCAAAAATCCCTTTTAACGTGCGTGCTTGTGCATAATTTATTAGAAGGCTTACATAGTTACAAAGGCTCCAAGAGATGGATAACGGTGCTAGAAGTTGTCTTTCTTATGACTTGGTGGAGAATTGGAAGGCGATAAATGAGTTACTTTTTGACAAATTTGTTCACTGTGAAGGCGGTAGAAGCGGTTATATAAGAGTAATATTTGGGCCTAAGAATAGATCCTCGTTAGATAATCTGGTTTGGGTTAGGTAGTGCGAATTTAACATTCTAGATGTAATCATGTGATGATGTTTTATGTTGTTGTGACTCCCAGTTTCTTGCTAGCCCCTTTGTTCTATTTATATTGTTTCCGTGATATAAATAGTCATCGTTTAGAATAAAAGGTAGTAGTCTAACATATTTGTTAAGCTTTTTCAATGGGTGATACGTTCTAATCTACGCATGTTAAAAATGAAGGGTAAAACAATTAAAGGTATTTGAAAAGGGTAACCTTTACTTCATAATAATAACAATAATAATAATAATAATAATAATAATAATAATAATAATAATAATAATAATAATAATAATAAATGGACATGAAAGCTTTCAAAGTCATAAATAGATTTTTAAATTAACTTTACAAGTTAATAGTCAAACCTCAAAATACGATCTTTGCACAACATATTTTTGGTGTCACATCCCAACTTACGGCAGAAACATTGGAGTGAGCCGAAAACATGATTGCTCGAGATATCATAACTTGATAATTGTGACAATAATTAAGTAATTCAAATTTCATTCATACTAAAGAGAAATACATTGTTTTGGAAAGGAAAGTACAACATAATGCAAATACCATAACACATGACTCAAGACATAAATTAGAGTTTAGGTAAGTCCATCCTAAATATTGTTCTTTAATCATCATCAACTTGTTTCCTGTAACATGTATTAAAATAAAATCAACAAAAGTTGGCGAGTATATAAGTATAATTATATAGTAAAATTTTGACTAAAAGTTGGCTCATAGCCAACATGATAATTTGCATATATTGTTTATTAACATATTAGCATGTGTAAACTATAAGTCAAACAAAAATATACCGAAATCGTGCATATCCTTGTCTCCAAAACGACAAGGCCGTAAAATAGATTACTTAACAATACCACAAAAATATGGGTGTTGTGTTAATCCTGTAGCGCTATAATTGTTAAGGTATGCTTGCAAAGTTAATGAGTATATAGAACACAAGTATGAATATAGCATGTAAGAACAAGAATATAACAAGTATCATGTTTTAACGGATAGAGTGTTTATGTGAAAGTTTAATCGTGAGTATGTGATTTGTAATATATTACATATTGCACCCAGAGTGTGTAAAGGCAAATGGGATATAGTATACTCATGGTTTACGTAGTAAATCCCGCGTACGTGAGTTGATGCGTTTGAGTATTGAGATAGACCGCCAAGTTATCCTACAAGGATAAACGAGGCATATGAGTTCGACGGAGTTTGGAATCAGAATGCAAAATGCAAGATGAGTAAGAAAATACATAAAAAATATCTTGACAAAACATTCAAATTCGGACACCATCAAAAGTTCGCCTATGGAAAGTCCAAATATTAGAAGTTTAATCCAAGATATTATACCATAACCCTTGACATCAAACCATCAATCGGTTAGTGCCTTAGGGTCGGTTATTAGTGTTATTTTATAGGCATATATATATATATATATATATATATATATATATATATATATGTTCATTATGTCTTATGGTCAAGGATTTTCAAGCATGTCAAGCAAGGGGGTAGGATGATTTCCAACCATTAAACCTCATTATATAATTAACCAAAGCACAAAATCATCAACTTAGTTGATGATTTCAGTCGGTCGTGAATAGAACTTAAAATAAAATAAAAGAATACATGACTAATTCATCAAGTAACCAAGTGAAACTCAAACTAAATTAGTGCATTCCAATCATGGTAAATTAGATTTGGAGACTTGGTGTAGTTTGGACACTTTGTTACTAGTAAGTGTACTTGATGACTTGGGTTAATAATATTGGAGGTGTTTGCACCTCAATCTTTCTGAAATGAAGCCCCAACTCAAGTCCATCAACATGCAAATTAGTTAGGAACAAGATTGAGTTCATGTTCATAAGCAAAAGTTACATAAGATAAAAGTTTCATCAAAACATAATTTAATCCAACTTTGGACCTCAAATATGGTGGTGTTCCATCTTAGTTTACCAAGGTAAACTTGTGGAAACATTACTAGAGGTTATCCAAGTGGAATGGAAGAAGAAAACAAGAAGAAACAATGAAGGAATTGAGTTGAAAGCTCACTTGAACACTTTGTACTTTCTGCCCAGAACTTGAAAATTCTTGATGATTTTGGTGTGTTTGAGAGTAATTTGGAGCTTTGAAAAGTGAAAATATGTTAGATGAGGCTTGGTTTTATAGGGGAAAATGAGGGTTTGAGTTTTAAAGAGGTTGGAAGGTGATTGGAGGTGAAAACATTTGGAAAAGCTTGAAACTCGATTGGGTTAAAATGAAGGTTGCGGATTTATACTGGTCGCGCCAGCAACCAGTCCTTCTTCCCCGTCGCGTGGCACAATAAGGGGCTTTCCCATAGTTTGGTTTTGTTCAATTTTGGCCCTTGTACTTTGTAATTAGGTTATATTATTCTGTTTTCTTGTATTTTAGCTTTTTTTCAAGCATAGAAAGTGTTTGTAAACATGTGATGAGTATCGTGTACGTATGATTGACATTCCAAGCGTATAATAAGTCTTGGTTTGTACGTAAACGTGTTTTTGAAAATTATGTGCATTGTTACAAATGGTAAACCAAAGAATTGTATTTCAAATAGAAAAGGTTGAATACAAGAAACACTGGTTGAAAGAAACAGGCAAAGAGAATGGGTATATGAACCCTAGAATAATTGTAGAAGATAGAGCCAGAGTACAAAAGATAGTTTTTCTCCTCTTTTTAATTCGATATGAGGCTTCATTATATAGATGACAAACTCCAATGGCTCCTCAAGATATATGGAAAGAACCATCAATTAGCTAGCCATTGATACCATGGAATCAATCTCAGCATCTGTTTATTTGGAAAGCCAACAGGGATAGGGAAAGTCTTGAGATGAGTGTGTGAACCCTGAGAAGAAGAGCCCGAAAGATCTTAACAGGACAAACCAAGAGCAAGCCCAAAAGAATCTTAATAAAGGGAGCCCAATATGCAAATAAGAGAAAATAAGACAAATTAGATACAATAAGAAATAAGCTAAGATATTACAAAATTAACTATTTTTAACACCCCCCTTAATTTTATAATTCAAACATGTCATGCATAGATAATTTATGAACTAAAAATCATGTTGGGTAGCCAACAAACCTTTTGTAAAGACATCTGCTAGTGGGTTGTTAGAATCCACAGCCATAGTTTTGATCAGACCCGTAGTGATCTTTTCACGAAGGAAGAAAAGGTCCAACTCAAAATGTTTGTTCTATCATCCAACATAGGATTTGCAGCGATGGAGATGGCAACATCATTGTCGCAAAAAAGGTCAAGTGGAAGAGTGATAGGGATATGCAACTCCTTTAATACATTTATTAGCCATAGAATTTCACAAGTGGTATCGCACATGGATCTGTACTCTGCCTCAGCAGAGAACCATGAGACAGTCCCTTGCTTTTCCACGAGACTACTGACTGCCCTAAGAAAATGCAAAAACTTGTGATAGAACGTCTAGAATCAAGGCATTTACCCCAGTTAGAGTCAGTATAGGACCGAATGTTAAGACTAGGAGAGCCTTTGCTAAAAAGAATGCCTTTACCGGGGCCTTCTTCAAATACCAAAGTAAACGAAGGGCTAGTTGAAGATGAGAATTTGTGGGTTGGTGCATGTATTGACTATTGCACAGTGTAAGAAATATGAGGACGAGTGTGAGACAAATAAATTAGTTTTCCAACAAGCTTTTGATAACCTGTAATGTTGGTTAACACCGACTCATCTTTTTTGCAAAAATTCATAACAACATGATGTTGTTCAATAGGGGTGTTGACAGGCTTACGCCCACTAAGACCGAATTCAGTAAGTAAATCAACACAATAATTCCTTTGAGATAGGCAAATGCCATTTTTAGATCTTAAGACCTGAATTCCAAGAAAATATTTTAAGAACCCAAGGTCTTTTATTAGAAACTTTTTTTTCAGAAGTTGTTTGACTTTGTTTATTTCATCTTGATTATTTCCAGTTATAACAATACATCCACATAAACTAACAAAACTACTAGAGAAGAATTTTCACTTTTAACAAACAAAGAGTAATCACATTTGCTTTGAACAAATCCACATTCAATTAAGACACTGATAAGTTTCTCATTCCACATTCTGGGGGCTTGTTTTAGCCCATATAAGGATTTGTTTAGCTTACAGATTGTTATTTATTTTTAGAGAAAAAACCTTCAGGTAAGCACATATAGACTTCGTCATTTAAACTACCGTATAAGAAGGCATTGTTAATATCAAGTTGGAAGAGGGGCCAATTTATTTCCACAGCAAGACTGATGACATACCGAACAGTGACCATTTTTACCACTAGGGAAAAAGTTTCATCAAAATCCACCCCTTCCTTTTGACTATACTCCTTAGCTATAAGTCTAGCTTTGTATCTTTCAATTTCTCATGTGGATTTATATTTAATATTGTAAATCCACTTACACCCTATTGGTTTTCTATTCTTGGGTAGGTCAACCAAGGTCCATGTGTTATTTCTATTTAAGGCCTTCATCTTTTCACTCATGGCGGTGACCCAATAAGAGTCATGTTTTGCTTCATGGTAAATTGTTGGTTCAATAGATTTATTTAAACTAGAAGCAAAACATTGATTTTAAAAGGATAGTTTAGAGTAGTTTACTACCTTTTCCATCCGATATTTGACTTTCCCTTCAATGATAAAATTATTTAATTTTTTTGGTATAGACTAGCTTCTAGTAGACCTCCTAACATGAATATTAGGGTCACTAGTTCCTTCAGAAGAGCATGAATTTTCATTGGAATTCAACACTATCTGCCTCATAAGTACCTTCGGTAGTCCCCCCTGAGGCTGTTGAAATACAGTCTCGACATCAGAAATTTGATAGTGGGTACGAGGCTGCTGATTTGTGTCAACTTCACTATAAGCCCTTTTCTCATCATTGGCCATTTCAACATTAGGAGTATTTGGCTCACTTATGTCAAAACAATCGAAAAAATTTAGGGTGTTTAGAAAGAGATCACCGTTTAACAAATCTTCATTTTGTTGTTTCTATCTTTTAGAGGAAATATGGTTTCATAGAATTTTACATCCCTTGATAAAAATATTTTCTTTTGATCGAGGCTCCATAGTTTGTATCCCTTTTTAAAGGGAGAGTAGCCTAGAAAGACACATTTATCAGCACGATCCCCAAATTTATCAGGGTTGTTTAAAACAGTACTAAAGCAAAGGCACCAAATACCCTAAGGTGACCAAGAAAGGGTTTAAACCCAAAAAGTAATTCATATGGTGATTTGCCATCTAGAATAGAAGATGGAGTTCTGTTAATT
This sequence comes from Scalesia atractyloides, assembly GCA_947069175.1. NCBI lineage: Eukaryota > Viridiplantae > Streptophyta > Magnoliopsida > Asterales > Asteraceae > Scalesia > Scalesia atractyloides. Next base: position 71,821,482 of record CAMTDV010000005.1, on the reverse strand, counting down.
AAATAAGTAGCAGTAAGAGCACAATCAGACCAAAAACCAAACGGAATGCCCCTTGAAATAAGAGAGTTCTAGCAACGTTTAGAAGGTTCCTATGTTTTCGTTCAACTATTATGTTCTGTTGTGGACTATACGCACAAGTGGTTTGGTGGATAGTTCTATTATTTCTCACAAAATTAGACATTTGGTTGTTAACAAATTCAGTTCCATTGTCACTTCTAGTGATTTTAATTGTTTTATCAAACTGGGTTTTCATTAGTTTGAAGAAGCATTCAATGTTGAAAAAGACCTCACTTTTAGATTTTAGAAGAATATTTCATGCACACCTAGAGAAATCATCCACGATAGTAAAAAAAATACATATATCCTTCATAGCTTTGTTTCTTATAAGGACCCAAACGTCTAGGTGGACTAACTCTCCCACACATAAAGATTTATGATCACTTAAGGGAAAAGGTTCTCTATGTTGTTTGGCCTTGTGGCAAACATCACAAGGAAATAATTCACCTATGTTTTTTAATTCTAGATCAATTTTTAGAACTTTTAAACTTGATTAAAAGGATGACATAGTCTAGAGTGCCACAAGTTTGTAGCATCATGACTATTAAAACATACCTTAACAGGCAAAGAAGCATCACCACATAAATATAATCCATCGATTTGACTACCAGTTATGAGGATTCTCTTTGTGCGTATATGTTGAAAATAGCAAGTGTGTTCATCAAATGACACACGTAATTTGTTATCACGAACAAGTTTATACACATATATCAAATTAACATAATATTCGGAGATGACAAAGACATTAGATAAAACAACTCCCTAAGTTAATTCAAAGGAGCCGATTTTAGTAACTTTGGCATTTGTCCCATTAGGATGTTTAACTTAAATATTAAGATCGGATACATCAATTTGGATGGTAAATCCTTTATCCGACATCACCATATGTTGGTTTGCACCGGAATCTATTACCCAACCAGAATTAGATAAGGAAGACACCTAGTTGAAAAACCATAGACACGTTTACTAAAGAGATTAGCTAAGAAAAAAACCAATAGAATTATCTCCCTCATTTTTATTTTGAGAATTTTCACCAGTTTTATCATTTAACAGTTTTAGAAGTCTTGAGATGTGTTCATGAGTAAAAATAGTAGAAGATGCAGAATTTGAAAAGAATTGGTTCTTCTTAAAATTATTATAAATACCAGTTTTAAGGCTTTGATTTGAAGACTCCCTATTTTTTTCTTTATACCAAGTATGATAACACTTATCCACCGTATGATCTAATTTATTGCAATGGTGCATTTTAAATTGGGGTTAGGACCTCCATTAAAACGTTTTTTAGTTTAAAAAAATATTGGGTTCAACCATAATGATGATCGCAAAGGCAAGAAATACCACATAATAAGAATAAGCGGAGGTATTAGCTTCTCCGAAACAATAAAGCTGGCCAGCCAAGAGTGCCTAAACAAAATAAAATGTTACTAGCCACAGAGAAGAAAAGCGACTTAAATAACAAAGCACAACTACCTTCACTTAGGATTAATACTCAAGAATACAGCCGGTGAAGCAAAACATAATTCAACTGAAAATAATTCTGAATCAAATTAATCAACACAAATTCAAGTATTAAAGATATGAATTGATACCATAAATGAAATTGAGTATTGTGCTACTCTATCAGAACTCGATGAAACCTATTATAAGTAGAGCCCATATGTGCGTTGTTTCTTGTTTGAAGTGTAATGGGAAAGATTGTTTTCTTTTTTCAAAAAAATAAAGAAAAAAAACTTCTAAGTACGCATTTAATAACTTAGTTCTCGTATTTGCCATTTAATTTGAGTTTTACCATAGATTTGGAGTGAATTTGACGAAACTAAGATTTGGTGTTTAGGGTTTTGGATATGAACAAGAAGCAGCGTATGAGGCTATATGACCACTATACGCCGCAGGTTAAAAAAAATCTTTTTGTTGTATTTTAATTATTGTTGTTAGTTTTAATGTTGTTGCTGTTATTTTTATTAGTAGAGTAGTAGTATACGTATACCGTATTTCGTATTTTTTTAATGTTATTAGTTTTATTACATTATTATTAGTATTAGTATACAAGGTGGATTCAGCTACAAAGTCCTTTTTTTATACAAAGTGTACAAAGTCATAAAACACCTCAATTTCAGCCGTAAAACACACTCAAAACCCTCAAATAACAGAATAAAGATCACTAAAACACAATATCCTACAAATATGACATTTTAATAATCCCCACTTTGTTATTTGTGGGTTTTGAGTGTGTTTTATTGTTGATATTATGGTGTTTTATGTCTTTGTACACTTTGTAGGGAAAATGGACTTTGTAGCCAACACTCATCCTTAGTATACATATACCGTGTTATTAGTATTATTAGGTATTAGTATACGTATATCGTATTTATTATTATTTGTATTAGAATTATTCTTATTGTTATTGCATACGTAAATTGTAATTCGTTTTTTAGCATGATGGACGAGGAGATGGAGGACTAGATCGATCAGCAACTGCCTTACCCGAAGCATCCCCCCCTCCATCAGATGTTTCTTTCCGCTTAGCCGGTGTGCAGCGTGAGATGACGCTAACTTGATTTGCGGTGCACTGCAGCTTATACTATAAGGGTTTTGAGATGTGATAGACCCACACTTCTAGGGTTTTAGGATGTGATTGCAAGCGCTCCTTAAGACCACACTCTGTCCAAGGGGAGGGCTTTGCTGTATGTGACCCGCTCCACAAGTACGTACATTAATTGTAATTGTTATCATTGTTATTATTATTTATAAATTTTGTTATTATTACTAACACTCTATGTAGTTATCTACACAGTTGACCCCACCTCATTTTCTTGTATTGTCTGTTGTACAAGAGGGTCGCGCCCTCTTACACATGGTTTGGCACAGTACTTTGCCTCCGCACATTATCGGCATAAGCGGGGTTTGTTGTTCGATGGTGCGTATGTCACCATGATTTCCCGTTCCTTTCTCCATTTCCCGAAGGGTGACCAATGCTTACGGGTGCCGATAGATCCGTCGAGGTTGGGGAAGAGCACGATGTGGAGGATTAAACTTCTTAAGACCTTCCCCATACTCGACGAGCAGTTCCCGCTCGGAACGAACAACTTTACATGCTAGTTCCGTTGCCGATGACTTCCCACCTATCTATTCGCCAGCCCAGGGCGCCTGCAAAGGCCGCAGCTAGTCGGTCTTGATATTCCAATGCATCCCAACCGTCGCCTCGACCCAGGCTACCTCAGTTTCCATGACACATTGTTCCAGGTCCTGGCCTGTAACTAGTGGAGTATCAAGCGTTACGAGGCCAAGGTCGGCACGCTTACTGATACGGTCGGCACGCATACTAATATGACACGGTGACTGGTTGAGGAGCTATAGTTTCAACGAGAGTGTGAGGGTTTACCTAGGCGACCGCTCCCACCGCCTCGAGGATAGCACCAGTAGGATCCACAGGTAGATCAGGATCCGCAGCTATAGACCAGCCGCTTGTTTTTGTATTTTGTATTCAGTTGTAGTTTACATTTTGTTAGGTATGTACAAACTTATGTTATATATGTCATATTCAGTTGTATTTCAGTTGTTCGGTTACGTGATGTTTGTTTGTATTACATAATATTTCTTAGTAATTTTCTTAAACATTAAATATTGAAAGTGGTTCAAACGTTAATATTAATAGTTGTTAAAAGGGAAAACATTGAAACGATATAATATTCAAAACGTTTTTAAACGATAATATTGAAATGGTATAATGTTGAAAACGGTATAATGTTCAAACGATAATGTTGAAATGGTATAATATTAAAATGATAATACCGAAATGGTATAATGTTCAAACATGAATATTAATAGTTGTTAAGACGGTTAACATTGAAATGATATAATATTTGAAATGGTAAACCTTGAAGTGATATAATATCTTAAACGATAATATTGAAACGGTATAATGTGGTAAACGGTATAATGTTCAAACGATAATATTGAAACAGTATAATGTTGAAACATTAATATTAATAGTTGTTAAAAGGGTAAACATTGAAATGATATAATATATGAAAGGATACTATTGAAACGGTATAATGTTGAAACGATAATAATGAAATGATAATATTGAACAGTATAATGTTGAACGACAATATTAAAACGGTATAATGTTGAAACGATAATATTGAAAATGTATCATTTTCGAACCGGATCAGACTTTATATAAAAAGGATTGCTTTGTATAGGCCTCTTATAGACCTACACTCAATGTATAGGCATCAAGAAAACACCAAATTTAGAGTCCAGATATTTTGATGTCTCGTATAGGCCTATACGATGTGTATATGCATCCTCAAAATCTGTGTTTGACACCAGTAGACACTGATTTTGAGGCAGCCTTATACGCATCGTCCTATACGATGTGTATAGGGATAAAAATTGTGCAAATAGATGGTGTGAGTGTCTGGATAGTTTTTGCCTTTTCTATTTCGATATGATATGACAATTATATTTTTAACCAATCCGTAACAAATGAAAAAATTAATATACTAATAGCTTAGATCTAAAAGTATCAACTAAAATATAGATCTACTTTTTAAAACGAAATTAAATAAATCAATAAAGAAAAAAATATAAAACTTAAAAAAAGAAATAAATTATTTCTCTATGCTTTAATTTGTTATTATTATATATTATAAGATGTACCTCTTGAGTTGATCGATGGCAATGTTGTACCTCTTGCGTTGATACATATTAATGAATTGCCTCTTTAGCTTTAGTTGATATATAGTATTCTAAATTAAGTTATCGACTTTGACATTTATAAAAGAAGCCTTAACTTCAATATTAAAAAAAGTTATGTTTTATTTGGACATCTATACATGCCTCTGTCTGTTTAGACATCTCAACAATCTATTTCAACATCCTCTACCATGGTATACTTGACGTATAGGCACGGAAGTTAAAAGTTAGCTAAATATATCAGTTCTTGTTTGGCGGCACTAGTATAGATTTATACTAGACATATAACCCTCTTTATACTAGGCGTATAAAAGAAGTTTTAATTTTTTTACAAACATTTATATACAACAGTTATTATTTTAGCAAATTATAATAAAAGTTTAAGTAATACTTTTAAAAAATCAACATTGTTAAAGTAGCAACTTTATATAAGAACATTAACTATAAATTTGTTAAAATTAAATTAATAATTTCTTTATAGAATAATAACTTTGTTAGTTAATCAATTGGTGATTTATCAAATACGTATACTATGCAAGACATTATATGATACAATACAATACTACATATATGCTATGTGATGTTGTACCATAATACTATACCATACTACCCTATACTATACCTATGAGCATATATGAGACCTATACTACACCTATAAGTCTATACGAGACCTATACTAAACATACAAGCATCTACGACACCTATCCTACAGTTATATATTACACATATACTATACGATACATATACTACACATATAATATATACCATACTATGTAACATTTGTGAATTTCTATCTATGCATTACCACTTGTACCTTATTTGAAAGCTTTATTTTTTATTTTTTATTATTAAGTACACTTTTATGTAAATAAATACAAATATCATATTTCCATTTACATAATGATCTACATAATTCTTAAGCTATCTATAGTTATACATTGTTTAGTTAAAAAATATATTAAACACAATGGTTTACATATTTATAATTAAAGGCTTTAAATAATAAATATGTTATTAACTACATAAACAATAACGATTTAAGTTACAAACATTTGGTTTAAACTTTTGGAACTAACAACTCATATCTAGTAATTTATAAACTATTTGTAGAAATTAAAAAAATATATATAAGGTTCATTATTAAAGCTTATGAACAATTGTTTATAAAACAAAGTTTTGTAGATTTAGTAAATTTTATGTGTATTATAAAATTCTATTAAAATCTACAAAGTTTATATAAGTTTAATTTAATTTAAATTGTTTTTCAACAAGTCTAGTTGTTAGGAAACTTTTATAAGTATTGAAGAAAAGTATGATCAATCAGATCATGTGCTGAAGATAAGGTCAACAAGATCAGTCAGAAAGAAGATACAAGATAAACAGGACAAAGGAAGAAAGGAAGATACATCTTCAACATTTATCAGAAATTGATCACAACTGATCACAACTGAATGAAGACGATCAGTAAGGAGCAATCTAATGAGTCTGATGATAACTTTGATGATTATCATTAGAATCTGGTAAACTCAATTCTGTTGATCTGTTCAACAGATTTTCTGATGGGCTGGCAATCAGAATTTCTGAATTTCTGATGAGCCAACTTGTCTAAGAGATAAGGCTCTGCCATATTTGTAAAGTAGCAAGTTGACATTGGATCGATTTAATGAATATGCCGAAAGGCTACTTTATGCCGAGCAAGTGCATGAATAAACAAATGTTTATTCATGACAGAAGACCTCTATAAATAGAGAATTCATCACCGAAGTATAATGAGTTAAGCCAAGCATTCATACATACAACAAAAACTCCATTGCCTTTCACTACAGAATTATTAAAATATTTGTTTGTAATAGTCAATAACCTCCCAATCACCTTGTAAACCATTTTGTATCAAAGTGATATAAACTTGAAAATTCTGTAAGTTGTGTTTCTTGAAAGTTTGATTTCTATTTACGTACAATATTTTCACATTTGTTGAAATCACTTGCCATATTAAGTTAAAAGAGCATTGTTATATGGGATCAACAATTAGTATCACAGCAAATTAAATAAAGCTATTTTCAAACGATCAAGTGTTCATTTTCATTAACTTCAAACATGGAACTATGCTTTCAATATTGGGTTTATGTCAAAACCCCCGACTTTGGTCAGAGAGGAGTACCCCCAATGGAGAATCAGAATAATCAATTTACTAAATGGACATGATCGAGCTCTATTTAAATCCATTGAGAGTGGCCCACATACACCCATGGTTGAAATACCAGTTTTTCCAGCAACTGAGCAAACACCAGAAATTCTTGTCTCTTGGGTTCCAAAGAAAGAAATAAATTGGAGCAAAGAAGACAAGGAAAAGGTGGAAGCCGATGAAAGGTCCAAATCACTTCTGATAATGACATTTCCAAACAACATATTCTCTCAAGTAGATGCGTGTGCTTCTACTAAAGAGATATGGGATCAGTTTGAAAATCTTTGTGAAGGAGGAGAAAGAATGAAGAGAAACAAATGAACAAACTGTGTTTCCTCTTATGAGAGATTTAAAAGCCTTCCAAATGAGAATCTTTCTGAAACCTATAATACATTTGCTAAACTTTTAAATGATCTCAAAAAATTTGGTATTGAGAAATCCAACGATGAGAGAAATGTAAAATTTCTAGATGCTCTACCAAGGGATGGAGAAGTCTAACAATGACTTTAGCTTCCACCCTAGAGCTGGGAAACATGAGTTTACATGACCTCTACAACATTCTTGTTCCTAGAGCATAAGAAATATACGGAAACTTAAACCAAAGGGCAGGACCCATTGCTCTCATTTCAAACTCATAAAGATCACTCATTTCTGATCCACAAACCTCTCAATGTGAAAGTGTAGAAAATTCTGATACTTCATCAGATGTTTCTGAATTTACCGAAGCAATTGCTTTACTCACCAATACATTTTCGCAGAGGTTGAGGTAGAAGTTCCAAGTATCAGAAAAGTGATTAAGGGGGGGGGGGGTGGAAGGAAAATAAAAAGATAAAGCAAAAGTAGAAGTTGTGTGCTATAAGTGTGGGAAAAAAGGACATTATGCATCAGAATGCAAGAACAAAAGACTAAAAGATGTTGCTTATTATGAGAAGAAGCTTGAAGAAGCTAAGAGGCAACAACAAGTTAGCCTAATTGCAGGGACAAACACCTGGCTAACTAATGACTCTTTTGATGAAGAAGAAGAAGAAGAAGAAGAAGAAGAAGAAGAAGAAATGGCTAACTTTTGTCTTATGGAAAAAATTTTTGATGCAGAATACTTCAGAACACAAGGTAAGCACAAACAATCTTGATCTTGAACAACAATTAAACAAACTTATGAAAGATTTTGAAATCTTACAAGATAAACAAATTTTGGAAAACAAGAAATCTGATGATTTTTAGAGAATGTTAAATAAAGTCATAATTGAAAATCAATTACTAATTGGGGAGAACTTGACAAAAGAAACAAAAATTGAATTTTATGAAAAAGAAAAAAAAAGAATTACACAAAAAAATTCATGACAGAGAAATCAATGTAAAAGGTTTTCAACAAGTCAAAGATTTTATAAACTTTATTGAAACAACACCAAAAAACAGAGGGGAAAGATTGGGATATGTAAAGACTAACATTAGAAATCCCACCACCTTTTTCAAAGCTTCAGATCAGAATTCTGACAAAAAAATCAGAATCTGATGCTGAATCATGCAAATCAATAAGTTCGACAGCTTTTCATTATCATCCAGATGCAATTCGAACGGAATAAGGCATGAATCAAAACAATCATTTTTAGAAAATTCAAAAAGGATTCATCCCAATTTGAAAATCTGGTAAACTTCCATCACAATCGAATTTGTCAAAAAAATTCTGGCAAAATAAATTGCATGTGTGTTGAAATATTGAAGCTAATTCAACAACATCTCTAAAAAAACAAACATTCTGTTAACAGAAATTCTGATGAAAATTACTCATCTAAAGAAGAAAAGTTAGGCAAACTTTCATTAGAAAAAGTACCCAAGCAAGTTTGGGTACCAAAAAATCTCTAACTTTACCATTACAGGACCATCATGTGCAGCAGATCTGGTAGTGCGATTCAGAAAGCTCCAAGCACATGACTGGGGACAGGAACTTAATCAGTAATTTTATACCAAAACTAGGTAAATTAGTAAATTTTGGAAAAGGGGAAAAGGGGAGAACTTTGGGTTATGGATTCATAAAGTATGGATCTTTGACCATTGAGAAAGTAGCTTATGTATAAGGTCTAAAATACAATCTACTAAGTTGTGGTCAATTTTGTGACAAAGACTTTCAGAAAACTCTATTATCAAAAAATGCTTATTAATTGGTCTAGATGATAACAAAATATATTTAAGTGGAAAAAAGAATAAGAAAATACATCTATTATTTTGATTTTAAAGAAGAAATTGAGCATCCTCAACTATGTTTATTTTCAAAAGAAAACAAAGGTAATAGCTTGTTGTGGCACAAAAGATTGGCCCACTTAAATTTCGAAAATCTAAACCAATTAGCAACTAAATATCTGGTAAAAGGACTGCCTTTTATATCCTCCAAAAGGATAAAATATGTGAAGCATGTGAATTAAGAAAATAAAAGAGAGCTCACGTAAAACAGTTTCTGAATCTTCAATTTCTCAAAATTTAGAACTTTTGCGTATGGACCTTTGTGGACCTGTAAGCACAACAAGTTTTTCTACAAAGAAATGCATTTGGTCATTGTAGATGACTATTCCAGGTACACTTGGGTTGAATTTCTAAGAAAGAAAAGTGAAACACCAGATCTGATCATGAACTTCATAAGAAAAATAGAAAATCAGTTAAAATTGTCTCTCAGACGAATTAGATCTAAAAACTCAAACTTGAGACTTTCCTGATAAGTAAAGGAATCTCTCATGATGTTTCTACTCCAAGAACTCCATAACAAAATGGAGTTGTGGAAAGAAGATATAGAACCTTGGTTGAAGCAGCAAGAACCATTCTTGCTTATGCCAAACTGCTCACATACTTTTGAACAGAAGCAATTGCCAATGCTTGTTTTACACAACACAGATCCATCATAAACAAAAGATATTAGAAAACACCTTACAGCATCATTAATGGAAGAGTACCTAACATAAAATTTTTACACACCTTTGGTTGTAGATGTTTTGTGTACAATGATTTTGAAAGTCTTGAAAAAATTGACAGAAAGGCTAAAAAGATAACTTTTCTTGGTTACTCATTGTCCTCAAAAGCATACATAATTTTTATTATAAATTCAAGGACAATAAGGGAAGGTTTAAATGTGTCTTTTGACAGTTCATCAGAAAATGAAATTTCTGGTGAAATATTACAAGAATTAACCTCTCCAAATCAACAAGAAAATTCTGAGCATCTTCTTATAAAATTAACAGAAGTACTTCTTTCATGTGACTATGTAAATAATGCATCAACTAAAAATCAGTCATGTACTAACCCTATAGAAAATCTAGAGCCTTCATCAGAAAATTCACAGGATGACCAGATTTATGGAAACTTGTCAGAAAATCTAAATCAACACCAGAATTCTGATCCTCTCAACACAACAGAGGCAACAGATCAGGGGGAAGCTTCAGAACCATCAAGTTCACACAATAATTGCAGATGGATCAAAGGACACTCTCAATCAAACATAATTGGGAATCCAGAAGAAGGTATCAAAACAAGATTAGCCACAACACATGAATGTCTGGTTTTCTAAGCATAATAGAACCAAAGACCGTCAAAGAAGCACTTAATGACTCAGATTGGGTCCAAGCAATGCAAGAAGAGCTTGAAAAGAGTCAAGTATGGAATCTGGTACCAGACCAATTGACAAATCTATTATTGGATCAAAATGGGTATTCAAAATCAAATCTGATGAACAGGGTATCATAACAAGGAACAAGGCAAGACTTGTGGTAAAAGGTTATTGTCAACAAGAAGGCATAGACTATGATGAAACCTTTGCACCAGTTGCCAGATTGGAAGTAGTAAGAATATTCCTTGCTTATGTTGCTTCAAAAGACTTGAAAGTTTATCATATGGATGTAAAATCAGCATTCTTAAATGTTAAGATTGAGGAAGAAACATATGTGCAACAACCAGAGGACTTTGTTGACCCTAAATTTCCAAAAGATGTCTACAAGTTGAACAAAGCCTTGTATGGGTTGAAGAAAACTCCAGGAGCATGATCATGCAGGTTGTAAAATTGACAGAAAAAGCACATATGGTCTGTTGGGCAAGTAAAAAGCAAAATTGTGTATCCACATCAACAACTGAATCAGAATATGTGGCAGCAGCAAGCTGTTGTTCACAAGTGCTATGGATGCAAACTCAGCCGAGGGATTATGGAGTCAATCTGACAAAATTCCAATATTATGTTATTCAAAGAGTGCAATTGCAATAACATCAAATCTGGTGCATCACTCATGAACAAAGCACATTGATATCAGATATCACTTCATAAAAGATCATGTGAAGAAAGGTAACATTGAAATGCATTTTGTTCCACTAGAAAGACAAATTGCTGACATTTTCAGAAAACCTCTTGATGAAAAGAGACTTAACTTTTTGGTCAGTAAATTAGGCATGATTAGCATGAGAAATGAAGAAACATCATAGAATATTTTTTCACAAAAAGAAGAAAATTTTGAATCATCAGAAGCTTGTTTGAATTCTGTCAAAATGCTGATACTTCATCAGAAACCGCATAAATTCACCAGAATTCTGGTCATTTATCATATTTGACCATGTCAATAGAAAATCTGATGAAGTTCATTATTGTTCTTCTTTTCTTGCAAAATCCATACACGCCCCTCATCAAACACTACAGACGTACATGATTTTTTTCTCCTTCCTCTTCTTTTCATTATTTATTTTAATTATCTTTTTTCTGATTATTATTTTTACCAAAATTCAAAAATAAAAAAAAATATTTCTTTAGCTTAGGGATGTTCACAAAGTAAAACTTCTGAGCAAAAAATGCAATGCACACTCTCACTCTCTCTTAATCTTTAATGCTTACTCATCAATACTTAAAGATAAAAGAAGTGAAACCTGGACAAATCATGATTAAAATTTCTCAGAACTTAGCCGCCTAGATCATAAATGAAGAGAAATTTTGTCCCATAAAATTTGATTATAACTCTAACAAAAGATCTTAGAAATAAAGAAAATGCGGATGAAAAATCTGAGTTGGTAGGTGCCATTTATGGCAAAGCATCACTTTCACTTATAAATAACCACCACTTGTAGATTTTCTTCATCTCACCAGTCACTTTAACCTTCATCTTTGCTCAGAAACCCTAATCAGAAAACCTCTTCAGCTTCCAAACCCTAACCATGGCACAACTTGATATCTCACACTTTCCACTCCCCTATGAAGTTCCGTGATCAGGCGGTTCTAGACGGAAGTTAGTGGATAAACGTAAACCGATTCGGTAGAATGTTATTACAGAAAGGAGTAGAAGTAGAATGTAGCAGAAATCTTCTATTATTCATTCATACCGAAAGAGTTTACATCGTTATAAGTCCAGCTGCCGGGGTTCCTGGAGAGAATCGGGCAGCACCTCCCCGTAGGGATGCCAAAAACTTAAATGACAAATGAACACACACATATATATAGGGAGCCAAGTTCCCCCGGATGTGCTATAGTCAAGTTCGGGCGAACTTGTCCTTCACAGGACAAGTTCGGGTGAACTTGACTAAAGGCACATCAAGTTCGAGCGAACTTGACTAATACAAGTCAAGTTCGGGCGAACTTGATCCCTTTTACACTGAAATCTCCATATTTCGGTCGTGTGTTCGAATCTAGCCTATACAATATTCAACACACGCTCTATCTAGCCTATTTGACGAGTGACGAACACCAGGTGCACCAACTGATTCCCCGTTGTTCGTTACTGTCGAATCTTGGTCTTCAAATTTGAGCCGTGTTTGAATGTTCTGCAACTTCAATCAAGGTATCTATTGATGTCGTCGAAACTCGTCAACAAATTCCCCCTTAATTGATGATTCGGTTTGCATTATCAACATCTAATTCCCCCTAAAATCTCCAGTTCAGATATTTGTTGCATAGTTTCCAACCTCCTCTGATTTGCTTGACCGACAGATTATCTTGAATAAACACCAATTTGAAGCTCATCAATGCAGCTTCTCCATTTCAACTTTAACCACATCCGCGTTCAGTTTAACACATATCTCCCATGCTCGATCTTACGATCTTCAAAACTCAACCGGCAATTGATAGAAACTTCTAAATACCACACCGGTAAACTTCAAATCAATGTTTACCCGTAAAAATCTGAAATCCCAATTTCCATAATCACTCTAGATCAGCAAATCAGTAATCTTTTTCAATCAGCAAATCTTCATCGGAACCAAATAATCTAGTAACACTTCAACTCTGAGAAACATTCGTCCGCGATTAAAATCACATTCTTCTTCTTCAGTCACAATGTCAGATATATAGCTATCTTCGGTAAACCAGCGCCACTTAATCACCAAACAACATCATCCAACGGCAGTTAGTCCAAAGAGAAGAATGATTCATCTGCTTGAAGATTAAAAATAATGGCCACCAAAGGTTATCATCAGATTTCCTTGGTAATTTTGAAACCATCCGTCTTCGGAGCTAGTCATTAATTCCTAAGATCATCACCGAACGTTTTGAACGTCCTCAGTTCCTCACTGGTATTAACGACTGCTAATCCAGCTAACTGTTCCTTTACCGGAGATCAGGACTCTAACCCTTAAGCATCACTCTGTATCATGAATTGAAAACTCAGAACTTCCTGTGATCACAGAATCCCAAATGGATAATCTATTTCGTCAGCAACTGGTACACTTCTTTGTCTGGAAGATCCGATCCCATAAATCATCTTCCTTAATCATGGTACCGCGTACAACCCGGGGCAACTGAAACTACAAAGCATCCTTATCTCCTGGCGGTTAGTCTAGTCAATAATTCATGTGCAAAGCAGAGTTAAAGATAGGCAGCCGTGTGTGCTTCCAAACCATGCGCGCGACTCAGATGTCAATCCACAACCATGAACGCAGAATCTGATAAACAACTCCTCCAAGACCCAGTTATGTAACCACCTGCTTTCAAACTAGACATCAACTTGATCAATTTACAAATGAATCTCTAATCTCTGTATTTCCCGGTTAATCTGTAGTCGGAAACCACCCGAATACTGTTGCAGTGTCACGAATTTCCAAAATGCCGGAATCTTCATAAGATGATTTCCCCCCCTCATTTTTACAAATTCTGACCATACCAATTTTTTCACTGAAATTCCCCCTCAAATCTGAATTTTCAGTATTTAACAAATGCGGAATTTACTTTAAGGCCCATCGGTAGTCTTCAACCCTAATGATCACCAAATTGCTTTGGTATCAATGACTACCCTCTCATCTTCAACCATCTCTAACCTCATCATCTCAACCTCTCACTAAGGCCTCCGACGGTGTCCCCGAATAGTCAGTATCGGACGTTAAAATTTCGAAAAAATTTCTATCACCAATTTTTTTGGACACCCGTCTCATCAAACTGAGCAATAAATTTTTTTCAATGCCTTTTTTAATTTATTTTGTAGGCATCCTGACAAGTTCGGGCGAACTTGTATGACAAGTTCGGGCGAACTTAGTCAGTTTGTGACAAGTTCGGGCGAACTTGGTTGGCCACCACCAAGTTCGGGCGAACTTGCATGAAATAGACAAGTTCGGGCGAACTTGTGCTTAATTTCAAAGAAAATCAGTTAAGTTCGGGCAAACTTGAGAGAAATCTTGAAAAACCTTGTCAAGTTCGGGCGAAGTTGACCTCCACAGGTCAAGTTCGGCCGAACTTGGTCTCCCAAATCAGCCTTTTTCATATTTTTCAATCCAAAATCCTTATTTCTTCGAATTTCGAGATGATTCCACCATAGATCTGGTCAAAAATGGTTTTCTAACAATCCTATTCGTTCAATTTTAGATTTTGTTCGTGGATTGTATGTTTATTTGATGATTGACGTCTAAAACCCCTCCCTAATTTCCATAAATGTCCAAATTCATGAGCGTAGGTGATAACCGTAGCTCTGATACCAATTGAAGGTCCGTGATCAGGCGGTTCTAGACGGAAGTTAGTGGATAAAGGTAAACTGATTCGGTAGAATGTTGTTATAGAAAGGAGTAGAAGTAGAAAGCAGCATAAGTCTTCTATTATTCATTCATACCGAAAGAGTTTACATCGTTATAAGTCCAGCTACCGGAGTTCCTGGAGAGAATTCGGCAGCACCTCCCTGTAGGGATGCCAAAAACTTAAATGACAAATGAACACACACATATATATAGGGAGCCAAGTTCGCCCGGATGTGCTATAGTCAAGTTTGGGTGAACTTGTCCTTCACAGGACAAGTTCGGGCGAACTTGACTAAAGGCACATCAAGTTTGAGCGAACTTGACCAATACAGGTCAAGTTCGGGCGAACTTGATCCCTTTTACACTGAAATCTCCGTATTTCGGTCGTGCGTTCGATTTTAACCTATACAATATTCAACACACGCTCTATCTAGCCTATTCGACAAGTGATGAACACCAGGTGCACCAACACCCTACCACCCAACACACAACCTTAGGGTATGTGTGGACGTCAGTGGTCCTGCATGGGAAGGATGTAACATCATCCTTGCTATGTTACTCAACAGCCCCCTTGCCAATGCCATAACTGTCCACATCTAGGTTCACCCAGACATCCTACAAGAGTTTTGGCTCAATGCCCAGCTCATCTTCCAAAGGGGAAGAATAACTACCATTGGTAGTAGATTAATGGGGATAGGTATCGTCATCAAAGAACACATCATCCTAGGGAGGTCTTAAACCTCAATGATGATAACAACAACCTGACCTTCACTCGTCAGGAACTGGACAACACCTTAACCCAAACGGGATATCATGTGGAGGGCCATGCAAGAGCCATCACAAAGTACGGATTCATCAAGCCATGGCCTCCCAACTCGAGATATGCTTTTCAAGGAAGATTGTGAACTTCCATGAAGCTTCATACAAGCTGATGGAACTTGTACATGCAATAGAACAAGAAGTTCCATACAACTTCTCTCATTATCTAATGAGAGATTTTGTGACAAACTTGTACACTAGTAGACCATTCTTGGTTTACCCTCATTTCTTAATGAGAGTAATCACCCGTCAGCTAGACTTTGGGGGAATTCCAGTCTGGTATCCCAGAGCGTAGACAATTTTTCAAGAAAATTTTCACCATGCACTCCTTGTTCCAACTTCCAATAACACAGGACTTGTGACTCATCTATGGATATTTGCTCAACTTATCTTTAATGTAGATTAAGTTTTAAATTATCTTTTTTTTCTTTCTTTTCGGTAAGTTTTCCTTTCATTTCCTTTCTCTTTCTTTCTTTTAATGCTAAAGTTTTTTGTAATATTAAATATGTATGCATCTTTTTTTATATCTTATTCCTTCTGATGGGAACAACGGAGCAAAAACAAAAAAGGGGTAAAATGGGTTGATAACAAATGAACGAGGATTCATGAGATAGATAAATATTTAAAAAGAAAAACAACATTTATGGTAAGACAAAAGATTGTTCTGATAAGATCTAAAATACTTTCTATTCAAATTTGGAGAAATTTGATGAAATCTGATCATTTATTTCATAAGAGAATGAACAAATCTGACAAAAAACAGAAACTGTTTTAACACATTCACCCAAAATGAACAAGGAGTTAAGCCAGGCAACAATATGTAAGTACCATTTCTGATGCTCTACTAATTCCCTCTCATCCCAAAAAAAGGAACCCCACTCTATCTAGGGGGGGGGGGAACATTCACTTCTGTTGATTTTCTTATGGAAAGCAATACAAGAAAATCAAGTTCTAATGATTAGAAAAGTTTGACCACTTTTCTGATGACGTCATCAGATTGAATTTTGCCTTTCAAAAAGGGGGAAGGCTGTCAGCTTCTAGAAAGAATATCACCAATGGTCGTCAGTATTCACCAATAAAAATCCAGGTTTTTGAAAATGTTGGAGATATATAAAAAAGAATTAAGGATAAATCAAAAGCTCAAAAACGATTCGGATAAAGTTAAAACATCATTAACTTGTCATTAACCAACTTAAACACTAAACAACCCATGATCTCTGTCCCCATAAAGCTTAAAAATACCCAATTTACATGATCTCTCACCTTCAGCTCAACCTCTCAACTTACTAGCCCTAAAAATCTTTCAGTTTTTGAAGAGCAAAATTCACCCCCAAACTCACCATGGCTGCACCAAACATTGTTAACCTCAACATTCCAGCAGTTGAACATGAAGTTCCTTTCATCCAAGAAGATGAATTTCTACCAATTAAAGACAACAACCTCATAATGAACGTTGAGCACTCGGAATATGATGAAAAATGTCAGCTCTTAGTTGAATTTCTGATAAGATGTCCAATTGCTCAAGCCATGACAAAAATCAGAGAAGTTCCAGAGAACCTCCTACAACAACTTGTTCATACACACATGGAAACCGGAAAAGAAAAAGTCACAACTCATCTTTTGGGAAGTATTTCCGTAGCTATCACTTCGAGGAAAATCAGGGAATGCTTGGAACTTCCAATCAATGGAAACTATGTTGAATGGAACAATTCATAGAGCTTGGGGTACAAGAAAAGGATCACAAAGATTGGAAAGTTCAAAAGGAATGAGCTACCTGCATTCTGGCAAGTTGTGATGGAAACCTTAAGCAAATGCCTAACCTGAAAAATTGGTGCAGCTTACCAGATAAACCAAACCATCCTTACAATCGTGTATGGACTCACCAATGGGTTCAACATTGATTATGAGAAAGAATATTCAATCTAATGAAGAGATCAGTTCTTACCAAGTCTGGGAGAATTACATCTCATATTCCCTACCCTAGATTCTGGTCAATCACAATTGCAGAGACATTTATAGAAAGGAATGTGGAGTTGCCTGATCAGGAAGAAAACATCTGGAAGTCACCAATCATGAAGCCCTAGTGTGCAACACAAGGATGTACATCTATCATAGATGTACCAATTTTACCAGAAAGTATGTTATGTCTCATAGTAGAAGATTCACCACACAGGAAGCTACATGAAGAGATTCTGAATAGAGAAGAAGAACACGTAGAAGTGTTTGATAACAGTTGATGAAACAGAGGAGCTTCACCATAAATTGATGAAACAGAGGACGTTCAACACCAAAATATCAGAATTTCACAAGAACCATTGGAAATAGATGATCAAGTGCAGCAGAATCAAGAAACAGAAGTACATCATGAAGCAAAATCTCATGCAACAGAATCAAGTGCTCAAGTTAATCCTTTTTTTATTTATTGCAAGAAATTCAACAGATTTAGAAGAATCTGTTCAAGTAAGTTATAGAATGGCGTTTAGAAAGCCTGATGCAATAAATGAAGAGATTACCAGTTCCATACATCTTGACTCCAAATCAATTGGTGAGGAGGAGATCGAGACAGCAACATGAGGAGATCAGATTTTTGATCAAGGAAACCTGGAAGAGGAAAATAGGCTTTTCTCAACAACTCCTAGAGGATCATTCTCTAGAATGATTCAAGGAAGTGAGGAAATTCCAAATGTGAATAAGTTTCACAAATATGGTAAAGGTGTTCAGATTGGTCTTATGACCAATTTAACCCTTTAACAACAGCAGCAAGTGTGTCTTCTGCTGGTTTGGTAGCCAAAACATTTGTTGTTCCAACTTTACCCACTGAAACACCACTGATTTCAAAGGAACAACTTGACAATGTACTAGACAATGTCATAAGAGTTTGTGTAGACACTTCAACAAAGGAAACTAAGTCTCCAGTAGAAGCAAAACTGGACATGCTGCTAGAAGAGCTAAGAAGTCAGAAATCTGATATGAAAGTTTTATCAGATTCAGTGGAAGCAATAAGAAGGCAAATAAAGAAGAACACTAAAACTATGAAAACATGCAGCAGCCACCAAAAAGTTCACTAGAAAGCAACAGATTCACAGCAGACTCAAAAGGATGTTTGAAAAATTGAAGAATATCAAGACACAAATGAAGGAAGTTGTTAAAACAAGAGAGTCCACAGATTCTGGTAAAATTCTAGAAGAAATCAGCAGTTTGAGAACAAACAACAATAGTCTGGCAGATGCTCTTGAAAAGCTGGTACAAGAATGGGCAGCATAGAAGGAACAAAACAAGGCAGATTATGAGAAGGTACATGAAGAAGAAAAGAAAAATGCTCAACTTATGAGTGATGTACAATCACTTATGAAAAGGATGCACTACAATGTTGCCAGATTAGCAAAGATAGACATTCAAGAGTTGAGGACCCCTATTCCCAAAGAAGCTTGATATCTGGAGGTACCAAGGATCATCAAATCAACACAGTCAAAACCAGCCACACCAATCAGTCAATCAGGGCCTACCCCAATGGGGCCCCCACCACCTGTATCAAAACCTGAGATGTTAAAAAGGTTTGAAGTCACTCCTTTTATTATATCTAACTTAAGCAGTGTTTCTCCAAAGGATAAAGAAAAGCAATAGGCACAACCAAGAAGAAATTCATCAAGGGAAACAGCTTTTAGTGAATCCCTGAATCTGTCAGAGAAAAGAAAGTGGTATGACTCTTCAACTTCTTCAAAAGGCCAAAGATTTTAGAAAGAACGGACTCAGAGGGAAAGGTCATTCTAGTGTAAAAAAATGAAAAGGAAGTCATGATGTTCCCAGAATATCATCTCAGAGAGTTCTACTAGATTGAGGAAGATAAATTAGACAAACCACTTAGTCCCATGAGCAGGAATTGGTGCCTAGAAAGACTTGGAAGAGGAAAAGGCAGCCTTCACAAAGTTTTGACCAATCCCAATAGTGAGAGTACTCAAAGAGGATACCCTAACCACACCAGATCAAGTGATAGGAATCCATGAACAAAATATGTACACTCTACTCAGAAAATATGGCAGTGAAGAGATAGTCACAGATGGTGATTTAGTAGACCAGCTTCATCCTCTGGACATAACCAAGCTGAAAAACGTTTATGATTAAGAGAAAGGAAAGACAAGGTTCATCAGAAGAGCCCTTAATAGTTTGACAAAAGCTGGAGTAAAACTGTTCGAAAGGGCAGCTTTATCAGACTTTGATCTTTGTATTAATTTTGATCATGTGCACAGCAAGAAAGTGCATCTACCTCCTCCAAATACATCCATCCCTGCTGAACTTGAAGAAGAAGCCATAACAGGTGTCATTTTTGAAAAAAGAGAATTATCTATTGTTTTTAGTGATCTTGATGAAAAAGGCCCTCTTCAGAGTTGTTGACATATGCAAATACTCGAATCAGACTCTTAAATACATTAAAGATTATATGAACAAGAAACAAGAACAACTCTAAGCAAAGGGACGTGACAAGGAGGTGCTGAGGAAATAGATAGAAGGAATCATCAATAAATGGATTACAACAAGAGGATGGTACAAGGAGATGTTCAATGAATGTCACAAGATGATTGACCACAAGAAGAGGCTAAAGAATGATGATCTCTACATAATTAACCTGAACAGTGCTTGAAATAAACAATATATTTATGTTATTTCTGTTGGTGCATATGTCTGTTGCCTAGTCATTATGTATCGAGTCTGAGTGATTAGGGCTTAATCTGTTAGAAACAAGGCGTATTTAAGTGAGTTGGAGGCCAAGTTCGCTGGTCATGGTATTTGAGATGTCAAGTTCGGCCGAACTTGACTAGGGGGCTGTTTGTTTACCTCTTAATGAGGCTCTGAATGGTTCAGACCTCTTACTGGTTCAGCACTTAATGGTTCAGACTGTTTGTTTCGTGAGCAAATGTCTGAATTGTTAAGACGTTTGCCTCTGAATGGTTAAGCATTATACTAAGTCTGAATGGTTAAGACCTCTAATCTGAATTGGTCAGACATTTGCCTCTTAACGGTTAAATATTATACTGGCTCTTAATGGTTCAGACCTCTTACTGGTTCAGCACTTAATGGTTCGAACCTTTTAACGGTTCAGCACTTAACCATTTAGAAGTTGCCAAACAGCCCCTAGGTCAAGTTCGCCCGAACTCAGCCTCCCTCCAGCGAACTTGTGTTGCTATATATAGGTGCCTTGGTGATTTCATTTGTAACTGGGAAAGTTTTTGGCACAGAGACGGGAGGCTCTGTCGGATCCGGTTCTCGAATGTATTGAACTCTAGATCAATGAAAACAACGTTTAAATGAGTAATTCTTGTTATTTGGTTAACTTGTCATTAGGTTCCGCCTAATTGGACAATAGATAACAAATTTAGGTTCCCCTGCTAATCGTGGACGTTCCTACAAGTGGTATCAGAGCCTGGATACTTATAATTGCTGGAATCAAGACAAGAATTTCTCTATTTCATCTCTATTCTATCATTTTTCTTAACATTTTCACATATTTGAAGATTTCATGGACAAAATTGGCTAAAATTTGAACATATCATGTAAAATACACTAGTGATAAACCCCTGAGAGTTTGGACATCAAATTCAATCGAATTGATATCAAAAAAGTTGGAAAAAACCATGTTTTGGAAACTAGTTATGGCCGAACTTAACATCAAGTTCGACCGAACTTGATTAAAATTTTACTGATTTTAATCAAGTTCGACCGAACTTGATCGATTTTTCAAGGAATTTGAATAAGTTCACTCGAACTTGCTGGAAAATTCACTAATTTTGATCAAGTTCGCCCGAACTTGATCAAATTTTGTTGGAATCCATTCACAAGTTCCCCCGAACTTGATAAATTCTTTGAAATCTCATATAAGTTCGCCCGAACTTATCTGTTTTTCTTGAAATCTTTACACAAGTCCGCTCGAAGTTAATCAAAGTTGAAAATTTTCAAATCCAACAAACAAGTTCGACCGAACTTGATTGTGTGTGATAAAATTTGAAAAGCTTTTGTGTAAGTTCGACCGAACTTATTGAAAGTTGAAATCAAAATCTGATTTTCACACAAGTTCGACCGAACTTGTCAATTGCTAATTAGTTTTCAAGTGTTTTTGATCGTATTTTCAGATAAGTCTTCAGATTGTCATAATGGAAGATTTCCATAACGTGTTCGTCTCACAAGTAGCTTCCTCATCAAATGCTAATGCTCTTGCGGCGAACCAGATGAATGTCGACAATGAAATAGGTACTACGACAAAATGGCCAAAGCTAATGAGTATGGACGAATTTGAAGGGTGGAAAGAAAAATTTGTGAATTGGATACAAGCAAATCAATTCAACAGCTGGGTTGCAGTTGAAGATGGTTACAAGTGGCCAAAAGATGAGCGTGATCAAGATCTTCCGCTGAATAAGTTCTCACCGGCTGACAAAGAAAATTATGTTGCTGAGAAGAAAATGATTAGCTTGATACAACAATCAGTAAAGGAAGATATCTTGATACTATTGCCAGAATATGAAACATCACAAGATTTATGGCACTCTCTCTGTGACAAATTCAAAGGAAGCGGTGAAATGATTAAAAGCAAAAAGGCTTTGATTAAGAAAAAGTTCCGAAAAAAGTTGCCAAACAGCACATAGCAATGCTTGCTACAGTTTTAGAATCATATGAAAGTCTTGTTGCTGGAAAGATTGGTAAACCCGAGATGACCGCCGAGGATTATGATCAGGTGGGCGAAGAAGAGTTGGAACTGATGGATATCAAATGGAGTCTTGCATCTATTAACAGAAGAGTTACCAAGTTCGTGGCACTCACTGGAAGAGATATTGGTAATTCAAGCAACAAGCTTGGATTTGATAATTCAAAAGTCACATGCTTCAGGTGTCGACAAAAAGGACACTTCAAACGTGAATGCAACAATCAAGAAGCAGGTGGAAACCAAAATCCTTTCGGCAGTAACAATGAGTACTACAAGAAAGCTCTTCAATACAAGCCATATCCAAAAAGAACACAAGTCGAAGTAGAAGATAAATCCGCAAAGACAACCGAACAAGCTCTTGTTGTTACTCATGAAGAAGATGGTTTTAACTGGAACAAATACATTGGAAAGAAAACTGGTGTTGCTATGATGGCAGAGGTAGTGGATGAATCTGAGACATCATATGTTGATGCTGCTCTAGAAAACGCCACTCTGGAAGGATATATGCACAGAGCTGAGGAAGAAGAAATAGCTTACCTTGAAATGTAAAGGCAAGAAGCATTGAAATCAGAGGCCGAAAAGGTAAAATCTGAGGTAACTGTTTCTGAAAAGAAAGTTGTGAAGGTTGTGGAGGTTGAAAAACCTTGCACAAATTGCACAAATCCTTGTGAATCTTGTATTGAAAAGATCAAAGTCATAAGAGAAATGACTGTACACAACGAAAAATTTCGTTATGATTACAGAACTATGAAAGAAGCTTATGGCAAAATGAAAGGCACATATAAAAATGTCGAAAAAGCTAATCTTGAACTCAGTGCTAATGTAAAATGTTAAATGCTACAGTAATTTAAAAACAAAAAGCAATTAACATGTACATTAACACCATTGCTGAAACAAAGCGTGAGCTTCATGACATAAAGATAGAAACAGAAAGGGTAAGACAATTGCTGAAAAGTTACACTACAAACGCTTATGTCATTGATCACACTCTGCCTACGATTAAGTCGGAAAAAAATGTTGATAAATCAAAGCGTAAAGAATACGGAAGTGTTCCTCCACCACTTCTTGCAAGTTATTCCTGCAAGAAAGATGAAGAGATTGAAAAGGCATTTAATATATTACTTTTATCAGAAATGAAAGATAAATTGCCTGAGAACATTGACGTAGACTTTACGAAAACAAATGATGACAATGAAGCGATTATAAAAAATGTGGTTAAAAACGTTTTAGGAAATGATTATGATGAAGGCAACTCTGAAAGCGCCAAATCAAGTTTGAATAACTCAGAGTCGCAATCTGAAGATGACGATACGTCATCAGAAAATAATCTAAGTGATGATCCCAATGTTGTCATGTACAAGATTAAGGAATCTGATAGATTATACTTCGATGATAGTTTTCCGATTCAAAACATGAGAGAAGATCAACTTGACAAATTTTTCAAACTTGTGGAAGTTTCATCAGATGATCTTGAGAAAAACGAGAAAAGGTTTTACTCGAAACCCAAAAGGAATGCTAACAACTTTCGAAAGTATGGTGGTGATTTTCCTGAGAACAGGAGAGCAAGATTGTGTTTGGAGGAAAAAGAACAGGAATCGAGAAGGAACTAGAAGACACCATTTCATGAATACAAAGGTAAAAACATAAGATTTGTATATGGGACAAACACGGTTCAGGAAGAAGGTTTGATCGGTAAGCAATCGAATGATGAATTTAAGAAAGAGAAAGAGCTTCGGGACAAGGCTAAGTCCACAAGTGGAGTGAAATCACTAGTGGACATGCTTATGATAATCGGACTTGCTTTAAATGCAATGCTGTTGGTCACATTGCTCGCAAGTGTCTGAATCTAAAGCCTGTGTTTCCACGAAGAAAAAATGTTTCAAAAGATGAAAAACAAAAACAACCAGAGATTGTGAAATCTGTCACAGAGTCAAATAGAAACTATGAATCTAAATGCGAAGTGAAACCTAAAACTGGATCAAAGTTTGAAAACTCTACTTTTGAAAAAGGTGAAACTTCAAAAACGAATGAAAACAAAAATTCTAGATTCTATATCAAGAAAGCGAGAAGCAAGTTACAATCCTGGGTTGTGAAGAAAAGGCTTTCATCATCTGAAAAATCAAATCTTGTTGCTGATAAAACTAAAAATGTCAAAACAACCAAGTCAGTAATCAAACAGACAAAGAAAGAAAAGGATAAAAAGTTTTCAGAATCGACATTGGATGAAACGTTTGATGACGATTTTGATTACGACGATGATTTTGAAAGTGTTTATGATTCTTATCATGTCAAACCCAAAACCAAAAAGGTTTGGGTTTCATTTTTCAAGTAGTTACTTTCATGTGCAGGAGTCCCAAGATCCCACTCTATCAAAGTTGATACAGGATAGTAGAGCTCCATGAGTATTTAACTTATCTAGAATGTCAAAATCTTTGTCATTTTGAAAAGAAAGAAATTGAAAAGAATGTTTGCAAATTGTGAAAATCCACACTGTTAAACAGAACACTGGTTGTTATATCAAAACCATTTAAAAATTGATGTTGACAAAGTTTAATGGTTTGTTCTGCTGACAGGTGATGATGTAGACATTGAAAACGGATCAGACGACTAGTTCTTGTGATCCATATTGGTTTATTATCTTTTTAAGACTAGTATTTCTTAACATCTAAAATCAAAAACATATGAAAAAGTTGAAAATTTAGAAACATTTAAAAAATCAAAAAGTACAAAAACATCGAAAAAGGCAAAAAGAATTTTGTGTCATAAAGGAAATGATAATACATCAGTGGACTATCACAGTATGCTAAAGAATTGTAAAGTTTAAAAGTAATAAACAAGTCTTACTGTGGATGTGTCGATAGGCTTTACACGTTCAGTAAATTGTTTCCGAGATATAAACTAAATTTTACAATTGCTTAAGCTTGTGGATTAACACATCTTGGATATATGGACTTAGTACTCCGAAATTTCGTTTGAAAGATTGTCTGATTCTGAGATACGAGGTCTTTATAAATAGTTGATATCCGGGGTATTATACAAGTTCTTCTGATTTTGCGAAAGCAATAGCCTAGAACTTCTATAATGCTTTTGCTAAAAATCCCCTAAACTGCATGCAAACTTGAAATGTATCGAAAGATCTAATCATTTACAATGCTTAAAAGTTTCCTTAAGTGGAACACACCTTTAAAAGACGAGCCTTCATCTCTTTGTCTGTACGGTAGTACTAACCTAAGCTCTCAAGGCCTCGCACAACCCAGATACAGATATCAATTACGCTATACTCACCTGTATGATGAATCTAGGGAATCTGAATTCGGGAGTATATTCAAGAGGTGGGAACCTTAGTTAAGTCATGTTTCATAATTCATACCTAACATATCTTGGAACAATTAAGAAATGTGTTGAAGTTTAAGTGGACAAACATATCAACAATCTAGGTAAACAAGTTTAAATCTTAAAGTCTTCAAAAAGGTCAACGGTACCGGTGATATGTCTCAAACAATTGATATGATCCTTAGACACGAATCACAAAAATATGTTTGTAAATATGTTTGTACATAGTTTACTTTACTTGTTAAAAGTTCTGTAAATACTTTACTTGCTTTTCAAGATAAAATCAAAAAGATTTTCAGTGTGTTTTAGCATAAACTTTCTAAAATACAAAAAGATTTTGTTTCTACATTAGTTTCAACGAGCCAATGTTGGAGAACGATCTTCGAAGTCTGGTAAGAAAATCTAATAATGTTTAAAAGTTCATTAATTTGAAACTTTAAAATCAGATTGTTCATAACCGTTTTCAAACTAAGGTCATTAATTTGGACTTGGTTGACAAAATTGGTTAATCAAGGTCATTAACTTGGACTTGATCAACTAAGTGGATTTTCACAAATGACAAAAATGTGAAAGTTGAAGGACTTAAGCGTAAAATGTATTCAAGGTCATTAAGTTGAACTTGAATCAACTAAAGTTTTTTGAAAAGATTGAAGTGAAGATTAAAGTTTGAAATCTGAATGGTACAAAAATTTCAAAGTTTGAATCTAAAATGTTTATTTGAATGTCAGATAGTATTTAGACAGGTAGTAAAGATTGAGGGGGAGTTGATAAAACAAAGACTGAAAACACCAGATAGCTTAAAGCTAGGGGGAGCAAAGCTTAAAGCAAGGGGGAGCACGATGATTAAAAGTTTTATCAAGACAAAGCTCAAGAAAAAGGAAGAAGATATAAAGATCAAGACGTTAAAGTTTATTCAAGATCTAAAGATCGAAAGACTCAAAAGATTTTAAAAGTCAATAACTACGGCAACATCCAATGGGGAGTCTGTTGGTGCATTTGTCTGTTGCCTACGTCATTATGTATCGAGTCTGAGTGATTAGGGCTTAATCTATTAGAAACAAGGTGTATTTAAGTGAGTTGGAGGCCAAGTTCGCTGGTCATGGTTTTTGAGATGTCAAGTTCGGCCGAACTTGACTAGGTTAAGTTCGCCCGAACTAAGCCTCCCTCCAGCGAACTTGTGTTGCTATATATAGGTGCCTTGGTGATTTCATTTGTAACTGGGAGACTTTTTGGCACAGAGCCGGCGAAGCTCTGTCGGATCCGGTTCTCGAATGTATTGAACTTTAGATCAATGAAAACAACGTTTAAATGAGTAATTCTTGTTATTTGGTTAACTTGTCATTAGTTTCCGCCTAATTGGACAATAGATAACAAATTTAGGTTCCCGTGCTAATCATGGACGTTCCTACAATTTCCTTATTTTTGAAACAATGTTTGTGTTTGCAACTTGAATTTCTATTGTTTAGAAACTTTTCTTTATGTTCGGTGTTAAGAGTTGTTATTTTTCTTACAATACTTCGGGGAAATTGTTAGGGAACTTTTGTAAGTATTGAAGAAAAATATGATCAATCAGATCAGATCATGTACTGAAGATAAGGTCAGCAAGATCAGTCAAAAAGAAGATACAAGATACACAGGACAAAACAAGAAAGGAAGATACATCTTCAACATTTATCAGAAATTGATCACAACTAAATAAAGACAATCAAAAAGGACCAATCAGATGAGTCCGAGTCTGATGATAATTCAGAATTTCGTAACTCTTATCATCAGAATCTCTCATGATCTGTTCAACAGATTTCCTAATGGGCTGGCTATCAGAATAATTCTGATAAGTCAACTTGTCTAAGAGATAAGACTCTACCACATTTGTGAAGTAGCAAGTTGATATTGGATTGATTCAATGAATATGCCAAAAAGCTACTTTATGCAGAGCAAGTGCATGAATAAACAAATGTTTATTCATGACAAAGGACCTCTATAAATAGAGAAGTCATCACCGAAGGATAATGACTTAAGCCAAGCATTCAATACATACAACGAAAACCTTCAATGCCTTTCACTACAGAATTATTAAAGTATTTGTTTGTAATAGTCAATAACTTCACAATCACCTTGTAAACCATTTTGTTTCAAAGTGATATAAACTTGAAAATTCTGCAATTTGTGTTTCTTGAAAGTATGATTTCCATTTCCGTACATTATTTTCACATTTGTTGAAATCACTTGCTAAATTAAATTAAAAAAGTATTGTTATCTAGGATCAACACTAGTCAAAAGAATTAAAATCCCTTAAACTATTTTTAGTACTTTTTTTAACTCCATTAACCTTTATATAATTCCTCTTTAAAAATCCCATTATAAATATGTCACACCCCAACCGACGGCGGAATCATCGGCGTAGTGGTACTGGGAGAATCAGATTGATCAAGATATTTCCATAACAGCCATTTCAAAGATATTATTCAACATTCAATATTCCATACTATCAAACTCATAACCCTTCAAAATAACCATTACATTTCAACAAAATCTCTTAACATAAATCCAATTCGATCTCCCCTAGATTTTATTACAACCATTCTAAACAAACTAACAAAATGAACTAAACTACGCATGCAACATCCAAGGCATCCAAGCTAAATCCTCAACCTGTTACATACGTTAAAATACAAGTCAATACAACTAAGTAAAAGTGAGCATACAGGTTTAAGTACTACTAGCATAATCGAGAAAGCGTACGCGAAATAATCTAACTACATATCATGATACACCAAAACACATCATACAACATAGGCTCATCTCTCATGCTAACTACCGTGAGAAGTCTTGCGCGACCATCCTAACTAGACCCCGTCGGGTGTTAGCCAAACTATAGTACCATACTAGCTAAGGAGGCAAGTTAACGAAAATAATTCCTAGTCACATGTTTCTAGTATCACGTATCGAGCATAAACAATCAGATTATTCACGTGTGATAAACAATTTTGATTTGTGAAGTGATCTTGATATAAGAACATATTTAACTCCCAAAAAGTGCATTAAAGCGAAAATGGGTCGAGTATACTCACTGTGGGTGCGTTTAGGATAGAGTAGACGACCGGCGAGAGGTGAAGAGGAGCGCCGGATCAGCCTGCATACGCGAACGGAAGTGCATCAGTCTCCAAAAAGCTGAAACAGTGAAGTTTTGGTTGGGCAGTAGACAAGTTCGGCCGAACTTGTATGTTTACATACAAGTTCGAGCGAACTTGCATGGTTTTGGTGAGTTGAGAGTCAAGTTCGGGCGAACTTGCAAGTTTCTCAAGGAAACTTGACAAGTTCGAGCGAACTTGTAGTTAACCTTGATAGGTGTGACAAGTTCGGCCAAACTTGTGAAGTTTCCTGAGAAACTTGACAAGTTCGAGCGAACTTGGGGGTTCCTGAAGAGAATTTTGTGCATTTCCACTCAAGTTCGGCCGAACTTGACCCCTAGAGGGCAAGTTCGAGCGAACTTGACTGCTGTGTTTGTCAAAAATCAGTAGCGAACTTGATGTTGTCGGGTCCAAAATCTTGCGTTTCGCGTCGTTTGATGAGGAAATCGAGTGTTCATCCCTCCAACCCTGTGTTACTGAGCAAACTTAGGTCGGAGAGGTCTTTTAGAGCGGTTTTAGTCGTTTTACAAAAGCGTGGGCTAATCCGGGCGAACTCGGGGTTCGTTCGGGTTAGTCCGGCTTGTGTAAACCAAAATAAACGTCCTTGTGGTTCCAGATCTGGGATCTTGAATGATAAATGCTTCGTTTCATATCAGAAAATGAACAAAACATCATCAAAAGTCCGTATTTTGTGTCAACATCAATGTTTAAAAGGTTTTTTGCTCAGGGAAGATTTATTGAAAACGAAGGCTATGCCTTGTGCCAAAATCGTTGTAAACCTTTGTAAATCGTTGATAGATGTTGTTGTAGTTGAAATCGGGTTGATTCTTACTTAGAACATGAAGGTTTCGAGTTTTGAGAGCTCTGGGCGAACTTACAGCAAGTTCAAATGAGAGGAATGAGCTGAGTATTTATAGGAGAAGGCAA
The DNA here is from genome assembly GCA_947069175.1 of Scalesia atractyloides. Lineage (NCBI taxonomy): Eukaryota > Viridiplantae > Streptophyta > Magnoliopsida > Asterales > Asteraceae > Scalesia > Scalesia atractyloides. Next base: position 71,791,682 of record CAMTDV010000005.1, on the reverse strand, counting down.
AATGGTGAGCTGGTGGAGTCAAGTTCGGCCGAACTTGTACAAAATTGTAAAAGTTGCGCGAACTTGTTGGATCTGAAGGGAAAGGAGCCAAGTTCGACCGAACTTGACCTCTCTGACGTTAAGTTCGAGCGGACTTAAGGCTTAGGAGAGATTAACTGGGCCAGTCAAGTTCGGCCGAACTTGGTATCACCAAGTTCAAGAGAACTTGACCCAATTATTAGGTTTTCTTCGTTTATTTCGCGTTAAGTGTTCGTTTGGCTGTTCGGTTTGTGTTAGTTAGTTATATTAAGCATTTTAGTAAAGCATTAAGCGTTATACTTGATATAATAGTGCGATTTAGTGATTCGAGAGTGCGAGAGCGATGTGATAGCGATCGTAATCATAACCACAAACATACATAACACATAAATAATATAAAAATCATGTAATTAACTGCGAGCTGCGATGTGATGAGATTAGCGATGTGGTTTGATAAGCGATTAGATGTGATACAACATACATAAACTTAATTTAATTAACATCAACTTTTCTTATAATTTGAATCTCGGATTTACAAGGAATAGATACGATCGATGACAAAGAAAAAGATAACAATGAATTTCCGAGTTGTTACAGTCTCCCCTACTTTAGGGAATTTCGTCCCGAAATTAAGCAGTGGCCGTAACAAAGAGATGTGGATATTTCGTTTAAATATCACTTTCGAGTTCCCAAGTGAACTCGGCGCCGCGTTTGCCTTCCCATCGGACCTTCACGATCGGGATGCGTGAGCGTCGAAGTGTCTTGATTTCTCGATCCATGATCTCAACGGGTTTTTCCACGAAATGGAGCATTTCATTGATTTGCAGGTCTTCAAAGGGGACATGCAAATTTTCTTCAGCTAGGCACTTTTTAAGGTTAGACACGTGGAAAGTCGGATGTACATTATTAAGTTCCTCCAGCAGTTCGAGTCGGTAAGCCACTTTGCTGATCCTTTCCAGAATCTTAAAGGGTCCTACGTATCGTGGCACTAGCTTTCCCTTCTTTCCAAAGCGGACCACTCCCTTCCAAGGTGCAACCTTTAGGAGTACGTGATCTCCCACTTCGAATTGCAGGGGCTTGCGTCGTTTGTCGGCGTAACTCTTTTGGCGACTCCGAGCTTTCAAGAGATTGTCTCTGATTTGGAGGATCTTGTCGGTTGTTTCTTGAATTAGCTCGGGGCTGGTGATTTGTGCTTCTCTGATCTCGTGCCATGCAATAGGCGATCGACATTTTCTTCCATACAGTGCCTCAAAAGGAGCCATTTGAATGCTGGTATGATAACTATTATTGTACGAGAATTTGATTAAAGGTAAATGCATATCCCAGTTACCACTGAAATCTATGATGCACGCACGAAGCATGTCTTTGAGGGTGCGGATCGTGCGCTCAGTCTGACCGTCGGTTTGAGGGTGAAAAGCGGTACTTAGATTAAGCGTAGTACCGAGAGCGGATTGAAAGGTCTCCCAGAGATGCGAAGTAAAACGACCGTCTCGGTCAGAAATGATGTCACGAGGCGTCCCGTGTCGACAAATGACTTCGTCGGTATAGATTCAGGCTAACCGTTCGACCTTAAAGTATTCTCGTATAGCAATAAAGTGCGCGGATTTAGTAAGACGATCAACGATAACCCAAATGCTATCGTGACCGGATGAAGTGCGGGGAAGTTTGGTAACGAAGTCCATAGCTATACTCTCCCACTTCCACATCGGGATTTCGGGTTGTTCGAGTAAACCAGAGGGCCTTTGATGTTCAGCTTTAACTTTCTAACAAGTTAAGCATTTTGAGACATACAAGGCGATATCCTTTTTCATGCCCGGCCACCAATACTTAGGACGAAGGTCCTGGTACATCTTATCGGCACCAGGATGAATGGAATATCGAGATTTATGAGCTTTGGTCATTAGCAATTCGCGAAGATTATCACGGCTGGGAATCCAAATATGATCGAGATAATAATAAATACCATTAGGCTTGGATACGAGCTGAGTTTCGGCACCACATTTCATTTCATCTTCTAAAGTATTCTCGTTAAAATAGGCGAATTGAACGGAGCAAATCATGATTTCGAGATCATTCAAAGCTTGAGAGTCACGAATACTATATACATAGTTTCGTCGACTTAGAGCATCAGCGACGATGTTTGCTTTGCCGGGATGGTAGCGTATCTCGCAATCGTAATCGTTGAGAAGTTCAACCCATCGACGTTGTCACATGTTTAGTTCTTTTTTATTAAAGATATGTTGTAAGCTCTTATGGTCGGTGAAGACCGTACACTTAGTACCGTAAAGGTAGTGTCGCCATATCTTTAATGCAAAAACAACTGCACCGAGTTCGAGATCGTGAGTTGTGTAGTTCTTCTCGTGGATCTTGAGTTGTCGAGACGCATACGCGATAACCTTGTCTCGTTGCATGAGAACACAACCGTGACCAAGGTTTGAGGCATCGCAATAAACAACAAAATCGTCGTTTCCGTCGGGTAAAGCAAGGACAGGAGCGTTGCATAGCATACGCTTGAGGGTTTGAAAAGCTTCCTCTTGTTAAGAATCCCAAACAAAAGCTTTATCTTTATGAGTTATAGCGGTAAGCGGAACGACGATTTTTGAGAAGTCGGTGATGAATCGACGGTAATAACCCGCCAATCCAAGAAATGAACGGATTTTGAAAGCATTCTTTGGTGTATTCCAACTCTTGACGGCTTTGATCTTTGCCGGGTCGACGTGAATTCCTTTACTATTAACGATGTGGCCGAGAAATTGGACTTCGTCGAGCCAGAATTCACATTTAGAAAACTTAGCATAAAGGCGATTACCTTGGAGAAGTTCGGGAACTAGACGAAGATGTCGCGCAAGTTCGTCCCTCGACTTCGAGTAGATAAGGATATCATCGATGAAAACGATAACGAAGCGATCCAAGAAAGCTTACACACACGGTTCATCAAATCCATGAAAATAGCGGGTGCATTGGTAAGACCAAAAGGCATGACCACGAATTCGAAATGGCCATAGCGAGTACGAAAGGCGGTTTTTTGAATGTCTTCTTCATACACGCGTAACTAATGATAGCCGGAACGTATATCATCTTAGAAAAACGAGTAGCACATTGTAGATGATCAAATAAATCGTTGATACGAGGAAGAGGATAGCGGTTCTTTATCGCGAGTTTGTTAAGTTCATGATAATCGATGCACATTCGGAACGATCCATCCTTATTTTTCATGAAAAGAACGGGTGCGCCCCATGTCGAAGTGCTCGGGCGTATGAAACCTTTATCAAGAAGCTCTTGAAGTTGGCTTGATAGCTCATGCATTTCTGATGGTGCGAGGTGTCACACCCCGACCCGCAGCGGAATAAGAGTCGGGGCATAATTGGGTTATCACCAAAGCTCATGACATTTACTAATATGTTTCATATTTAATAAAGTCAAAGTTACATTTCCAAATATCCAAACATGTTCATACAAAACAAAGAAAATAAACCAAACATAACAATCCCAACTCTAAATCATTTTATTCTTCTAGTCCAATCCTACGTGTTCCTAGCTGCTGCTGGTTCACCTGTATCATGTGTAAAAATAGGGGTTTTTGGGTCAACATAAGTTGGCGAGTGAACCTTATTAGATAAATATTTATTAATGAATTACTTGTTAGTTTATCAATGAAAAGTTGTGCATAATCATAAATGAGCAAATGTAAATAATCAAGCAGTGGCAAATAGCAATCACAACTATAACATACAATAACATATGATAGCATACATTAACATACCAACAACATACGATAAATAACATAAATGAACTGTGCGACCAAGGCTCAATCAAACGGAGCCGATCGTATTGCATGTACTGAAAATGAAAATGTCTGTGCGATCAAGGCTCAATCAAACGGAGCCGATCGTATGTGGGCACGCCAGGTTCAACCTCATAATAAAATGGGGAACATGCTCAACGCTATAATGTAATGGGGAGCGGCGGCCTATGAAATTGCATGTACTGAAAATAATAAATTGCATCCAACAATAACTACACAACAGTTGAAACAAACTGAATACACATGTTCATGATATGATGTATGCACAATGGTTTAATTATAATATATATAACAAGACACATGATACACCCCAAAACGTGATTAAACGGGGAATTTGTAAAGATTCACTCACATTGGGTGCGTTGGATTGGAGATGGTGAGATGCGCACGAATTAGATGAGCGGAACAACGAGAAATACTAACCTAAATAATACCGGAAAAATATATTAAATGAGTGGATTTTATTAAGGATTTTAATGAAATTTTTAGATATATTTTTGTGAGTTTAAGGCTATTTTCTATCTTTAAAAATGTTATTTTTAAGTATTTTTAATTGATTTTTAAATTATAATATAATAAATAAAAATATAAAAAAATTGTTTATTTTGCGTTGACCGTTGACCGTTGACTTGTTGACCGGTCCGGTCAGCGAAATAGTTTGCGCCGGGTGAGGCTCGAACCCGAGACCTCCCGTACGCGTGCACGCAGCTCTACCAACTGAGCTACGTGTCTAACCCGAAATAATCTTGTTTTTAATTATATTTATATACTAATTCGGTTTAACCAAAATTCTTTTAATTTCAAAAACCTGTTAATTCAACGAACCGGTGCCAGTGACGCGCGACGTGTGACTTAGTGTTGCACACAGTCCACCGCTGGACTGTGTGTCTAACCTGGTTATTATCTCGGTTTTTATTATACTTAATAACTAACTGAATTAACCCGGTTTAGTTTTTAAACAAAAAGGCATTTTATTATATAAGGAGTGCGTGTATCAGGGATCGAACTCGGGACATGCGTATATGTTTTGCACACAGTCCACCGCTGGACTGTGTGTCTAACCCGTTCATTTTACTGGTTTTAAATAAACTTATAACTTAATTAACTTCGTCTTCTTCATTCAATATTTCCGTCGACTGAATCACTGATCTGTTTCTTGTTTTTACGATTATCAAACATTCTTAAGGTTAAAATGAAATGACAGAAACGGTGTTGGAAGTAACATACCGTAGGAATGATATATCACAGAATTTCCGGCAAATGCGTCGGCTCTGTTTTTGTGCACCTCAACTGAACCAAAACAATTAACCATTTTGATTAGTCAATCGTGGAATTGAAGTGATAAACAAACGTTAACAGCGGGATTGAAGGTCCTTACCGTTTCACAGACGGAAATAAAAACTTTCAGGAAATTTCCGGCAAACTGGAATTAGCTGAATACAGCGCCTGAATTCGATTTCAATTGAGAGGTTTAAGTTAGAAATAACCTAACAATTGTTGAACTATAATGATATTGAAAGATTTACCGTTTGAGGATGAATACGGTTTTCCCGCGAAATTTGCAGAAAATTCCGGCGAGCTGATTTAAGTATTCTGATGGTCTGAAAATGTGATGAAAGTGAAATGGGATGTTGGTATGATATTTCTGAGTCGCGAGAGTGGTCTTGAGTTGAAGTAATCTGGACTTGATTATTTTTCGGTTATAAAAACCGATAATGATGAGACTGGATGCTCAATCAATTCCGACTTGATTAAAAATCGTCGGTGCATCGGTTATAAACTGAATGTGCGAGTAAATAAGCGATTTGACGATTGATTTGCCGATTTCCGTTTCTCAGTTGGCGCAACCGGTTTAACCGAGTTTGTGTATAAATCTCATTTGTTTCCTAGAGATAACAGAAAACACAAAGTGACGGAGTGGTGATGTGAGTGTGTGTTAAGTCGTTGGAGTTGTTCTGGCTGACCCGGGTTCGAGTCCCGGCAGCAACATATATTTTTTTATTTATTTTGTTTTAACTTTTTATCAAATATAATTTTTATAGTTTAGTTTATTTATTAATTATGTATCATTTTAAATCAAAATAATCATAAATATTCAACGTGACTTTTATAACTTGATATTCGATTACAAAATGGAGCGGGTTTTGAAAACCCGTTTTTGACAAATGTTACAGTATCCCCTACTTTTAGGAATTTCGTCCCGAAATTTAAGTAGTTGAAGTAGTAGGAAAAAGATGCGGGTATTTTTCGCGCATTGAATCTTCACGTTCCCAAGTAAACTCAGGTCCCCGTTTCGACTCCCAGCGTACCTAACAATTGGAATGCGACTTCGTCGTAGACGTTTCTCTCCGAAGTCCATGATCTCTACAGGTCTTTCAATAAAATGCATAGATTCATCAATCTGAATATCTTCCAGCGGAATATGGAGGTTCTTATCAGCGAGGCACTTCTTCAAGTTCGACACGTGGAATGTGGGATGAATCCTGTTGAGTTCTTCTGGTAGGTCAAGCTTGTATGCTACAGGTCCTACTCTTTCGAGTATCTTGAAAGGTCCTACGTAGCGTGGTGCTAGCTTGCCCTTTTGACCAAAACGAACTACTCCCTTCCACGGTGATACTTTTAAAAGTACATGATCACCAATGTTAAACTCTAAGGGCTTCCGTCGTTTATCTGCATAACTCTTTTGACGACTTTGAGCAGCTAGAAGATTGTTTCGAATTTGATGGATCTTGTCTGTGGTTTCTTGGATCAATTCTGGACCAGTAATTTGAGCTTCCCCAATTTCGTGCCAACATACAGGAGATCGGCACTTACGACCATATAAGGCTTCAAAAGGTGCCATGCCGATGCTCAAATGATAGCTGTTGTTGTACGAAAATTCAACTAATGGTAGGTGGGCGTCCCAATTTCCCTTGAAGTCTATGACACATGCTCGAAGCATATCTTTAAGAGTTTGAATGGTGCGCTCAGACTGTCCATCAGTTTGAGGATGATAGGCGGTACTGAGATCTAATCGCGTGCCCATAGCGGATTGTACTGCTTGCCATGTTCGTGAAGTGAAACGACCATCACGATCAGAAATAATGCTTAACGGTACCCCATGTCGGCTTACGATTTCGTTGATATAAATACGAGTAAGCTTTTCGTTCTTGAAATCTTCGCGGATAGGAATAAAGTGAGCTGACTTTGTAAGTCGGTCTATAATTACCCATATAGTGTCATACCCACCAGAAGTGCGAGGTAACCCGGTAATGAAATCCATGGTTATATTTTCCCACTTCCATATAGGTATTTCCGGTTGGACCAGAAGTCCTGAGGGTCTTTGGTGTTCAGCCTTCACCTTGGAACATGTAAGGCACTTGGAAACAAAAACGGCAATATCCTTCTTCATTCCAGGCCACCAATAGGTGTATCGTAGGTCTTGATACATCTTATCGGCTCCTGGGTGTATAGAATATCGCGTTTTGTGAGCTTCATTCATAAGAATTTCACGAAGATTGTTGTGGTTAGGAATCCAGATACGATCTAGGTAGTACAGAATACCGTCAGATTTAGTTTCTATTTTTAGCTCAGCTCCACAGGCCATCTCCTTTCGTACATCTTCTTCCGTTATATAAACGTGTTGGGCTTCTCGAATTTGATCTTTAATGTCGGTTATAATTTGCAAACATAGAAGACGAATGGAGTTCGCATAACCCTTTCGACTAAGTGCATCCGCCACCACATTTGCTTTACTAGGGTGGTATCTAATTTCACAGTCGTAGTCATTTAGAAGTTCGACCCATCTTCGTTGCCTCATGTTTAACTCCTTTTGATTGAAGATATGTTGAAGACTCTTGTGGTCAGTGTAGATTTCACACTTAGTACCATAGAGATAATGTCTCCATATCTTAAGAGCGAACACAACGGCTCCAAGTTCTAGGTCATGAGTGGTGTAGTTCTTTTCATGTGTCTTGAGTTGTCTCGAAGCATAAGCTATGACTTTTCCTCTTTGCATTAGAACGCAGCCTAATCCTTGCCCTGACGCGTCGCAATAAACTACAAAATCATCACAACCTTCAGGAAGAGTGAGGATTGGTGCATCACAAAGTTTTTGTTTAAGAGTTTGAAAGGCTTCTTCTTGCTTGGGTCCCCATATGAAAGGTTTTCCCTTATGAGTTAAAGCCGTGAGTGGTACAGCAATGCGAGAGAAGTTTGAAATGAACCGATGATAATAGCCAGCTAGACCAAGGAAAGATCTTACTTCAGTTGGTGTACGTGGAGCTTGCCATTCTTGTACCGCTTTGATCTTTGAAGGGTCGACATGTATTCCCTTGTCATTGACTACATGCCCGAGGAATTGCACCTCTTTTAACCAGAATTCACATTTGGAGAATTTGGCATAAAGCTTTTCCTTTTCTAGAAGTGCAAGGATGAGTCGAAGATGACGCTCATGATCAGATTTAGATTTTGAATAAATAAGAATATCGTCAATGAAGACTATAACAAATCGATCAAGATAAGGTTTGCAGACTCTGTTCATTAGGTCCATGAAGACAGCTGGTGCGTTGGTTAAACCAAATGGCATAACCATGAATTCATAATGGCCATAACGAGTTCGAAAAGCAGTCTTAAGGACGTCTTCTTCATGCACTCTAAGTTGATGATAGCCAGATCGAAGGTCGATTTTTGAAAAGCAGTTGGCACCTTGTAGTTGGTCAAGAAGATCATCAATGCGAGGTAATTGATAGCGATTCTTGATTGTTAACTTGTTGAGCTCTCTGTAGTGGATGCACATACGAAACGATCCATCTTTCTTCTTTACAAAAAGAACAGGTGCACCCCAAGGCGACGAGCTAGGATATGAATCCCTTGTCAGTCAACTCTTGTAATTGACTGCTAGCTCTTGCATTTCAGAGGGGGCTAACGTATAAGGAGACTTTGCAACTGGTGTAGCACCAGGTATAAGATCAATACGGAATTCGACGTCTCTAACTGGAGGAAGTCCTGAAATGTCGTCAGGAAAAACTTGCGGGAAGTCTTTTACTACAGGAATGTCTTCAAGTTTCTTCTCCATGGTTCCCTTTTTGATGATATGAGCTAAAAACGCGACATAATTCTTGCGAAGATATTTTTGAGCTTGAAGCAAGACATTAAGCTGAGCCCTTTCGACGAGGTTTCTCCAATGATTCGAAGAGTCTGACCGTTCGAATAAATTTTTCACGACATATAACTTCTGCCTGATGTTGACTGAGCCAATCCATACCGATTATGATATCAAAACTTCCCAGCTTCATAGGAATAAGGCCGACTGAGAAATCGTGGTCGTTTAAGGGGAGTGTACAGTTGCGTATAATAGAATTTAATGGAACTGGTTTCCCGTCCGCAACTTCTACCGTTATGGATTCCGTGAGCTTATCCCGATTTTTGCTTAAGATAGGTTCAAATTTTAAAGACACAAAACTTCTATCCGCACCAGTATCAAATAACATAGATGCATATCTACCATTTATAAGGAACGTACCGTTAACCACATTGCCGTCAGGTCTAGCCTGATTCGCGTTAATATTGAAAGCTCTTCCTCTTGCAGGTGGAGGAGCTTGGTTCGCTTGATTCACCGGGTTGGCTTGGGCCTGAGCATGAATAATGTTTACCAACCTTGGACAAGTGTTTCTGAAATGGCTCGGGTCACCGCAATTGTAGCAAGCCCGCATTGGTTGACCCATAGGATAATTGGGCTGGTAATATGTTTGGGCTAAATGTTGGGTGGGTGGTAATAGTAGGGGTTGTTGGGCTTGACCCACTAATTTTTGGTGGGTTTGGGTTAAAGGTTGGTGGCGGTTCGTTCGTTGAGGCATGCGGCAGGTTTTAACAGTATGACCTGCGCGACCACAGCCGGTGCAATATTGGCAAGGATGATCAGGGGAATGGTGATATTGGCAATGGTTACATTTTGGTAACGGGCCAGTGTAAGGTCTTCTGTATGGTGCGGGTGAAGGGGTGACTTGAGTAATGGGTGCAGCAGGAATTGGGAGGTTGGTTTGAGTAACAGCGAAATTTCTGGTGTTGCGCTTCCTCTTGTTGGCAAACTTAGAGGAAGAAATGGGATGGTTTGAAGTTTGACCCTCAACAGGGGCTTTCATTTTCTCTTCTTTGAACTTCCCGTTGCGAATTCGGTTCCCGGTCAGTTCAGTTGCTAGCTCCATAGCAGCTTCAAGTGTTACTGGTGAAACGCTGAGAACTGAATCTTGGATTTTCAAGGGAAGTCCTCGAATATAATGCTCGATCAGACGATAGGTTGGGGTGAACAAATTTGGAACCATTTGGTTCAACTCCAAGAACCTCTTGTTATAGGTGGTGTGATCACCCTCCTTTTGCTTTAGAGAATGAAATTCGTCCTCCAGCTTTTTAATTTCACTCCTAGGACAGAAACGCCTAGTCATGATTTCCCTTAACTCCTCCCAAGTTAAGGCCATTGCATCTTCAGTTCCCCTCTTCCCTTTTTCAGTATTCCACCAAGTGAGAGCTACCCCAAATAGTCTCCCGGTGGCGTATCGAACCTTGCGATCCTCAGGACAATCGCAGTTGAGAAAGGTGTTTTCCATCTCCTCGAACCAATGTAGGAGAGCAGTGACACCCTCGGTCCCTTCAAATTTAGGAGGATCACAAGACTTGAAATGTTTGTAAGAGCACTTGCTGGTAGGAGGGTTGTCGATGTTCTGATCATGTTGTTGGGGGGGTTAGCAGGATTTGTAGCGAGGGCTTGTTGTACTTGGACCACAATGTCAGGCAGTATCGTGGCCATTTGTTTCGCGATCTGTGTGGCCAAGCGTTCCTGAGACCTTCCTGATCTTTTACCCCTTCGTTGCTGTCTAGACGACATCTACAGGATCATACAATGAGAAGATTGTGAGTTTATGGTGTCTTTTTAGGTGTCATGTGTCTTTAAGAAAATGAAAATAACATAAATATCAATAATGCAACTACATCCATAGGATGTCTTGGGTTTGCTCATGTTGGGCCTCAAATGTCTCCCATACCTTCACCTATATAGTCATGTGGGCCCCCATGGCTATTGGCTTGGTAGGATTCACATTAGTATTGGCAATTTAACACTCGCATCACCCGAATGCAAACCACAAAATATGTTCATGAGATGTTTGGTCGGAACGTGTCCAAGTGTAGACACAATGACAACTCAAAGTGGGGTTAGCTCACACGACGTTTGGTATAGCATGCTTTGGCCTAATAGGTACTTCGTACTCTCATCGTTAGTCCCCAGGTAGGCAAACTGGTCCTTTATTTTGGATTTATACGAATGCCAGCCTAGACAGGACGTTCCGACTATCGGTACTGGTACCCTTCCAGTTACTACATGCCCGTCATGGGAACTCACTTTGATGAGATTTGAAAACACAAAAATCATTGTAAAAGCAATCATGATGTGGTGTGTGCTTTCATGGATGTAATATGTTATGAGTATATGATTCATGATAGGCATTATATGATAATACATACTTATGAACATGCTTGCATAATATTGAATGTAACATTTAACATAAAACATATAAACATCATGAAATTTGGCATGTAACACACAAAAATCTTATAATTTCTAATCAACTATAGTATAGGCTCTAAGGGTCTAATAACCTATCCTATATCCCTATAGTCATGGCTCTGATACCAATCTGTCACACCCCGACCCGCAGCGGAATAAGAGTCGGGGCATAATTGGGTTATCACCAAAGCTCATGACATTTACTAATATGTTTCATATTTAATAAAGTCAAAGTTACATTTCCAAATATCCAAACATGTTCATACAATACAAAGAAAATAAACCAAACATAACAATCCCAACTCTAAATCATTTTATTCTTCTAGTCCAATCCTACGTGTTCCTAGCTGCTGGTTCACCTGTATCATGTGTAAAAATGGGGGTTTTTGGGTCAACATAAGTTGGCGAGTGAACCTTATTAGATAAACATTTATTAATGAATTACTTGTTAGTTTATCAATGAAAAATTGTGCATAATCATAAATGAGCAAATGTAAATAATCAAGCAGTGGCAAATAGCAATCACAACTATAACATACAAACATTAACATACCAACAACATACGATAAATAACATAAATGAACTGTGCGACCAAGGCTCAATCAAACGGAGCCGATCGTATTGCATGTACTGAAAATGAAAATGTCTGTGCGATCAAGGCTCAATCAAACGGAGCCGATCGTATGTGGGCACGCCAGGTTCAACCTCATAATAAAATGGGGAACATGCTCAACGCTATAATGTAATGGGGAGCGGCGGCCTATGAAATTGCATGTACTGAAAATAATAAATTGCATCCAACAATAACTACACAACAGTTGAAACAAACTGAATACACATGTTCATGATATGATGTATGCACAATGGTTTAATTATAATATATATAACAAGACACATGATACACCCCAAAACGTGATTAAACGGGGAATTTGTAAAGATTCACTCACATTGGGTGCGTTGGATTGGAGATGGTGAGATGCGCACGAATTAGATGAGCGGAACAACGAGAATACTAACCTAAATAATACCGGAAAAATATATTAAATGAGTGGATTTTATTAAGGATTTTAATGAAATTTTTAGATATATTTTTGTGAGTTTAAGGCTATTTTCTATCTTTAAAAATGTTATTTTTAAGTATTTTTAATTGATTTTTAAATTATAATATAATAAATAAAAATATAAAAAAAATTGTTTAATTTTGCGTTGACCGTTGACCGTTGACTTGTTGACCGGTCCGGTCAGCGAAATAGTTTGCGCCGGGTGAGGCTCGAACCCGAGACCTCCCGTACGCGTGCACGCAGCTCCACCAACTGAGCTACGTGTCTAACCCGAAATAATCTTGTTTTTAATTATATTTATATACTAATTCGGTTTAACCAAAATTCTTATAATTTCAAAAACATGTTAATTCAACGAACCGGTGCCAGTGACGAGTTTCGAACTCGCGGCGTGTGACTTAGTGTTGCACACAGTCCACCGCTGGACTGTGTCTAACCTGGTTATTATCTCGGTTTTTATTATACTTAATAACTAACTGAGTTAACCCGGTTATTTTTCGGTTATAATCTGGACTTGAGTTGAAGTAATCTGGACTTGATTATTTTTCGGTTATAAAAACCGATAATGATGAGACTGGATGCTCAATCAATTCCGACTTGATTAAAAATCGTCGGTGCATCGGTTATAAACTGAATGTGCGAGTAAATAAGCGATTTGACGATTGATTTGCCGATTTCCGTTTCTCAGTTGGCGCAACCGGTTTAACCGAGTTTGTGTATAAATCTCATTTGTTTCCTAGAGATAACAGAAAACACAAAGTGACGGAGTGGTGATGTGAGTGTGTGTTAAGTCGTTGGAGTTGTTCTGGCTGACCCGGGTTCGAGTCCCGGCAGCAACATATATTTTTTTTATTTATTTTGTTTTAACTTTTTATCAAATATAATTTTTATAGTTTAGTTTATTTATTAATTATGTATCATTTTAAATCAAAATAATCATAAATATTCAACGTGACTTTTATAACTTGATATTCGATTACAAAATGGAGCGGGTTTTGAAAACCCGTTTTTGACAAATGTTACACGAGGCGATAAGGAGCTTTAGCAACTGGAGTAGCACCTGGAATCAAATCGATACGGAATTCAACATCTCGAGTAGGTGGTAAACCGGGTAAATCATCGGGAAAGACTTTAGGAAATTCACAAACAACGGGAGCATCTCTATAAGTCTTCTTTTCTTTCTCCAGGTTCACGATATGAGCGAGGAAAGCAACACATCGCTTTTGCAAGCATTTGTGTGCTTGAGTGCATGACAAAAGCATCAACTTCTTCGAGGGAGTTTCTCCATAGACATAAAGTTGATCACCGTTAGGAAGAGGGAAACGAATCATTTTATCGAAGCATACAACTTCAGCATGATTCTCACGAAGAAAATCCATGCCTACTTTTATATCGAAGCTACCTAACTGCATAGGTATGAGATTGATCGAGAAGACATTGTTGTTGAGATCGAGATTACAACCACGTAAGATGGAATTAACGGTAACGGTTCTTCCGGTGGCGACTTCGTCTTTGGGAGTTTAGCGCACTTACATTTTAAAACCTTTTCGAATTCTAACGATACAAAACAATTATCGGCACCAGTATCAAATAAACATGAAGCATAAATACCATTAACGAGAAACGTGCCATTGACAACATTGTTGTCATTCTGGGCCTGGCGGTGGTTGAGATTGAAGGCTCTGCCACGCGCAGCTTGTGGTTGCTGTTGCTGCGGCGGCTGAGGCTGTGGTGCTGGCTGCTCTTGCTTGACAGGACGATTCGGGCAGACATTGGCAAAATGATTCGGATCACCACACACATAGCACACACGTGCTTTTGGAGCTTACTGCTGATTGGCTTGAGGAGGAGCGGGTAAAGCTGGAGCTGCTGGAGCCTAAGGAGCTGGCTGACGAGGACCTGATCAGCAACTCACAGTGAAATGGCTTTAGATATTGCAGTTTGTGCAAAAACGGCAGTTGCCACCAATGGCATGATGATAAGTGCACTTAGGGCACAGAGGGTGAGGTCCGGTATACGCACGCTTAGCTGGAGGTGCGTTCGGAGCGGCTGACTGAAGCGACTGAGGGTTTGCTGGAGCAGTGAGGGCATAGTTCTTGCTCGGGTTTCCTCTCTTGCGTCCCTGACGCTTTCCCTTCGGATCACTGGATGGTTCGATAGCAGCAGTTGGTTCGGTTACATCTTGATTGGCGACTTTAGCAGAGTTCTTGAAATAACCATCCTGAACTCGCTGATCGTTGATCTCAGCGGCGAGCATGTAGGTTTCCTCGATGGTTGTAGTACGAGCAACTTTCATGAAACTTGCAACACACTCGGGTAAACCACGGATGTACTTGTTGATAGCTTTCTCCGTCGTATCAACCTGGCTGGGACAGATGATGCTCAAAATCTTAAACCGAGCAGTAAAACCAGCATTGTCGGGACCATCTTGTTTGATACCCCAAAACTCATTCTCGAGCTTTTGCATTTCATGCGGAGGGCAGAACTCCTTCATCATTACTTCCTTAAGTTCTTCCCAAGATAGATTGTAGGCTTCATCATTTCCACGCTTGTTTCTTTCGGCTGTCCACCAGTCGAGAGCACGGGACTGGAAGACTCCGGTAGCATTCACGGTGCGGAGGTCATCAGGGCATCCACTTTGCCTAAAAGTGACACATAGAAGTCGGTCCGTCATTGCCCGTGAAAGTGAGAGGTGCACAAGCCTTGAAGTTCTTGAAGCTGAATCGCGGCTTGGGATTCTCAGTTTTTGAGTCAACTGAGGAGTTACTGCTCACGGCATGAATTTCCGAGACGATTTAGGGGATGACTTTTGCCACTTCCTTGGCGACTAGTGAAGTGATGCGCTTGTTGTCGCTGTGTCGTTGAGCAGTACGGCGAGTATGAGATCCGAGTGACGACATCTACACAAAGATTTGGATTAGACGAGATTCGATTATAATAGAGTTATGTTTAAAATATTTATTATAATTATTCATACAAGGCACAAAAACACATAAGCACGTATCCACATAAGCACATAAGCACGTAAGCACATAAGCACATAAGCACGTAAGCACATAAGCATACACTTTGCACATATTCACCTTCTTATAAGTAAAGCGTAGCGTGTTCGAGATGCGATATAATAGCGAGATATAAGCGATGTATAAGCGAGATAATACCACGTATGAACACGTATGGGCTCATAAGCGTAAGCGAGTTAAGCGATTAGTTTTGTTGGTGTTTTAATTTAGCGTTTTAGATTACGAGAGCTGTGCGAGTAGTGCATACAATCGATGGAGCGTAAATGCGATAATTCGAGAAATAGGATAAGCGAGAAATCGAATAAAGCGAAAATTCTCAAAATTTTAAACACATGAATAATAATAAACTTGATAATGCGTAAATCGACGATATAAGCTTAAATCAATTGGGAGTGTCCAGGGTTTTGAGACGTTGACTACCCAAAGCGATTCGACTACCCTTTGCATTTGGACCCACGCTTTGGCCTAATAGATAATCGTTCTCACCGCAAGCGGCTAACGACGTTTACCCTCCAGTTAATACGTGTTCCAAACCATCGGCATAACCGAGACTATGGTGAGATTGAAAATCGAAGCACGGAATTAGTTATGCGGGTTTCACCCCTAACTTAACAACATCATTCCTAGTTGTGGCCACGCTCACCGATCACATTGGGCGTTCCACTAGATAGAAAGGGAGATGTTCGTCGAGGTTTAGATGTCACTCCTAACTCAACGAAGATATCTCGTGATGAGTAATACGCGGGATGAGCGATCTTATCGAGAGTTCTTGGTAGTCACACCTAATCTCAACTTGATCCTCGTTTGTGGGATATGAGCGTTTCATAATTGTGTATATTGTATTAACCTTAGGAAATGCACATTTAAGCATTTATGGCAAGTAGTTTAACATTTAAGTCAAAGATAGGTCAATCGGGTACTTACACATGCTACTAGGTCGAACATGGCAATTCTACCTATTATCCTAAGGTTATGGCGCTCTGATACCAATCTGTCACACCTCAACCGACACCGGAATCATCGGGGTAGTGGCACTAGGCGAATCAGATTGATCAAGATATTTCCATAACAGCCATTTCAAAGATATTATTCAACATTCAATATCCCATACTATCAAACTCATAACCCTTCAAAATAACCATTACATTTCAACAAAATCTCTTAACATAAATCCAATTCGATCTCCCCTAAATTTTATTACAACCATTCTAAACAAACTAACAAAACGAACTAAACTACGCATGCAACATCCAAGGCATCCAAGCTAAATCCTCAACCTGTTACATGCGTTAAAATACAAGTCAATACAACTAAGTAAAGGTGAGCATACAGGTTTAAGTACTACTAGCATAATCGAGAAAGCGTACGCGAAATAATCTAACTACATATCATGATACACCAAAACACATCATACAACATAGGCTCATCTCTCATGCTAACTACCGTGAGAAGGCTTGCGCGACCATCCTAACTAGACCCCGTCAGGTGTTAGCCAAACTATAGTACCATACTAGCTAAGGAGGCAAGTTAACGAAAATAAGTCCTAGTCACATGTTTCTAGTATCACGTATCGAGCATATACAATCAGATTATTCGTGTGTGATAAACAGTTTTGATTTGTGAAGTGATTTTGATATAGGAACGTATGTAACACCCAAAAAGTGCATTAAGGCGAAAATGGGTCGAGTATACTCACTGTGGGTGCGTTTAGAAGAGAGTAGATGACTGCCGAGAGGTGAAGAGGAGCGCCGGATCAGCCTGCATACGCGAACGGAAGTGCATCAGTCTCCGAAAAGCTGAAACAGAGAAGTTTTGGTTGGGCAGTAGACAAGTTCGGCCGAACTTGTATGTAAACATACAAGTTCAAGCGAACTTGCATGGTTTTGGTGAGTTGAGAGTCAAGTTCGGGCGAACTTGCAAGTTTCTTAAGGAAACTTGACAAGTTCGAGCGAACTTGTAGTTAACCTCGATTGGTGAGACAAGTTCGGCCGAACTTGTGAAGTTTCCTGAGAAACTTGACAAGTTCGAGCGAACTTGGGGGTTCCTGAAGAGAATTTGTGCATTTCCACTCAAGTTCGACCGAACTTGACCCCTAGAGGGCAAGTTCGAGTGAACTTGACTGCTGTGTTTGTCAAAAATCAGTAAAATCTCGAGCGAACTTGATGTTGTCGGGTCTAAAATCTTGCGTTTTCGCGTCGTTTTCTGAGGAAATCGAGTGTTCATCCCTCCGACCCTGTGCTACTGAGCAAACTTAGGTCGGAGAGGTCTTTTAGAGTGGTTTTAGCCATTTTACAAAAGCGTGGGCTAATCCGGGCGAACTCAGGGTTCGTTCGGGTTAGTCCGGCTTGTGTAAACCAACATAAACGTCCTTGTGCTTCCAGATCTGGGATCTTGAATGATAAATGCTTCGTTTCATATCAGAAAATGAACAAAACATCATCAAAAGTCCGTATTTTGTGTCAAGATCAATGTTTAAAAGGTTTTGCTCAGATCCAAGTATGGATCTGAGTGATAAACAAAAGTTTTATGGGAAAAAGATGAAGATTTTCGTAAACAGAGAAGATTTGTTGAAAACGAAGGCTATGCCTTGTGCCAAAATCGTTGTAAACCTTTGTAAATCGTTGATAGACGTTGTTGTAGTTGAAATCGGGTTGATTCTTACTTAGAACACGAAGGTTTCGGGTTTTGAGAGCTCTGGGCGAACTTACAACAAGTTCAAATGAGAGGAACGAGCTGAGTATTTATAGGAGAAGGCAAAATGGTGAGCTGGTGGAGTCAAGTTTGGCCAAACTTGTACAAAATTGTACAAGTTCGCGCGAACTTTTGAGATCTGAGGGGAAAGGAGCCAAGTTCGACCGAACTTGACCTCTCTGAGGTTAAGTTCGAGCGGACTTGAGGCTTAGGAGAGATTAACTGGGCCAGTCAAGTTCGGCCGAACTTGGTATCACCAAGTTCGAGCGAACTTGACCCAATTATTGGGTTTTCTTCGTTTATTTCGCGTTAAGTGTTCGTTTGGCTGTTTGGTTCGTGTTAGTTAGTTATATTAAGCGTTTTAGTAAAGCGTTAAGTATTATACTTGATATAATAGTGCGATTTATCGATTCGAGAGTGCGAGAGCGATGCGATAGCGAGCGTAATCATAACCACAAACATACATAACACATAAATAATATAAAAATCATGTAATTAACTGCGAGCTGCGATGTGATGAGATTAGCGATGCAGTTTGATAAGCGATTAGATGCGATACAACATACATAAACTTAATTTAATTAACATCAACTTTTCTTATAATTCGAATCTCAGATTTACAAAGAATAGATACGATCGATGACAAAGAAAAAGATAACAACGAATTTCCGAGTTGTTACAACATAGAGGTTAAATCCTCATCACTATTCACACCTTAACACATTCTTACTTAAGACCATGAGTAGCATGCATTATAGGGGCTTGAAGTAGCTTGATAATGCCCCCAACACCATCTCTATGGGATTTATATCGGCATAAAGAGCAAGTGGCATTTCTAGTATAATGCCCAATGTGGATAACAAAATTGGAAAGTGATAATGGCATGGGGCATTAAGGGAGGTTAACCACACATTTTTAAGGGGCGTGATAATGTTGATGTGGCGAAAAACGCCCCTTAAGAGGCATTAACCATTACGTATGGTTGAAGTTCTAAAGCGCAAACAAATAAGTTTTACAATTTTATGCATTTATAGCTGTTGTTATGATTTTACTTTGAAGAATCACGGTTCATACTAATTACTAATTGGAATCATAAAAATGTTAACTGATATATTTACATAAGCTAAATCATACTTAATATATATATATATATATATATATATATATAGGAGAAGGACCCGTTAGGAACCACCCTTTATTGCGAGAACCAATATGTACACAACCAAAAATACCTAAAAAATCTAAAAAACATACAAAAAAATTAATATTTTTTTATGAAAAAATCGCTGCTTTTTATCACGTTTAATATTTTTTTAGCTTTATAGTTTAGCTTTTAGCATTTAGCTTGTGTGTGGGTGGGGGGGGGGGGTTAGGTTTTTTTAGGGGTTTTTTTGTGGGGGGGGAGTTAGGTTTCTTTTAGATTTTTGGCGGTTTAGCTTTATGGTTTAGTTTTTTTAGCATTTAGCTTGGGTGGGGAGAGGGTTAGCTTCTTTTTTTTGGGGGGGGGGGAGGGGATTAGATTTTTTAGGGTTTTTTTCTTGGGAGGGGGGTTAGGTTTTTTTTAATTTTTTAGGTTTTAGGTGGTGGTGTAATGGTTTTAATTTTGTGTTCACATTGGTTCTCGCGGTACTCACAATAAAGGTGGTCTCGCATGAACTCTACCCTATATATATAGATAGAAAACCCTAAAAATTTGAGAAAACCCTAGAACTCCCAACCTCCCGACATTTTTTTTTTGAAAAAAAATAACACATGTAATATACATGTTTTTAAGAGTTTTGAGCAAAAAACAAAAAAAAAAACAAAAAAAAAGCGCCGTGTGGATATTTAAAAAAAAATAAACAAAATTCAGCAACTTTTGTCTAACACATGTTAGTGATGAAAGTTGCTGAAACTTGTTTATTTTTTTAAAAATATCCACTCGGCGCTTTTTTGATTTTTTTGGCTCAAAACTCTTAAAAACATGTATATTACATTTGTTATTTTTTTCAAAAAAATGTCGGGAGGTTGGGTTTTCTAGGGTTTTCTCAAATTTTAGGGTTTTCTATCTAACCTTATACTATATATATATATATATATATATATATATATATATATATATATATAATATATAACTTTCAACTCCACACTTTATTAATCTATATAATTTCTTTAAGATACTTTTAGACAATTTGAATTATATATTTTAAGGTGTATATACTTTTTCATGGCCTTAGAATATTTTCGTGTTTTTTAGAAGATGTATTCACTTTATTTATATATATATATATATATATATATATATATATAGAATATTATCGTGTTTTTTATATCTTCTAAAAAACACGACAATATTCTAAGTGTATATATATATATATATATATATTTGATTAACTAAAGTTTTATTTATTTATTTACGCCTGTAACCGTAATAATTATTATGGTCACACTCATTATTTAAACTTTACAGAGATAGTTATTTCTAATATATGTATTCGTCATATCATATAATTTATAGAATTTATTTACTTAAACATGAATAACTTGACATTTCATACTTATACTATTTTTTGTGTTATAAGCTTAAGTCATTTTTCACAAAATTTTAAACTCTACATTTTATATTATTTTTAGACTTGTATATATTCCAACTTGACACTAATAGGCGACTTGAATAACAATAAACATTTTGCATTCTAGTTTAGTCAACCTATAACCTATACACATATATGCAATATATATTTATTTTATGGTAAATACAATATAGATATATTATTCCTGTCGATCGAGTTGTATTCATACAAACTATATTTATATTCATCACTTTTGATAAATATGATTTAATATTATAAATTGTATTTATATACTTCTTGATACAATTTAGTTATTTCACATTTGTATAATCTTAAACTAAATCCCTAAATCATATGAGCCTAGAAATCCTTATTCCATTGTATTCGTTTCATTAGCTTTATTTGTTTTATTCATACTTGTATATTGTATATGTTGTTAGGACACTTTTCCGGATTTATTTCTGAAACGCTAAAACTTGTGTTAGATTGTATTTTGGCTATCTTCGCAACATGTGAGTATTCATAGCCCTTTTTTCATTTTATATTTTGGGGTGTATCATGTGTATGTATTCAATCATAAATTGTTTTATATAATCTTACGAATTTATTCATGTCTATGTGTTAAACATTATTTGTATGGGTTATTCATGCATTCATTCATGCTTCGATCATTAACAACACCAAGCCTAAGGAAGTTGGTAATAGCACTACTGGTTTAAGCACCCACCCGAATTGGTATTTGGGTCTTGAGACTAAATTCATTCATTCGTTGTGATTCGTGTCATGTAGGTTTGATCAAATGCAAATTTGTTTATTAATTTATGCTTAAATTATATCATGGACTTATTATTTACTATTTGTTCTTATTGCATGTACCAAAACCTATGTCTACTCATCAACTTTTTAGTTGACCCTTTATTTTTATACATGATATAGGAAATGCATTTTGAGACTTTACAAGCTTGATGACTCATACATGACACATTGGGACTTAGACTTAAAACATAAAACTTTATTTCATGTTATGTTATGTTTATAAACAATTTGATTCTTGTATGTGACATTTAATGTGGTATGATTAAACACATCATTTTTATAATGTCATGAATTATGAACAATTTATACGCTCCCACGTATTCCGTCAATGGTTGGGGTGTTATATACTAGGGGTGAGAAATAACTGAACCGTTAAACGAAACGAAACGAAATTAACCGAAATCGAATTAACCGAAAGTGGCTATTTTTTGTATCATCGGTTAACGGAACTAAACCAAACTATTTATATTTTCATATATTTCTAGCTTTTATACCTCCATGTCATGTTTTATACTTTCATTTCATATATTTGTACCTCCATCTCAATAATTTATACTTCCATTTCATAAATTTACCTCCATATCATGTATTTATACCTCCATTTCATGTATTTATACCTCTATTACATGTTTTTCTAAGCAAAAAGTTTTAGCCCTTGTAGATTTGGTTATACTACACCTATAGGCCTATACGGGACCTATACTACACCCAGATTGTAGTAACTATATCATTATAAGCAATACGATACTACACGATACGATGTGATAGATTCGATACCATAAAATTTGTTAGGATATAATACTAACCTATACTAGACTATACCTACACTATATTATCGATACCTATACTAGACCTACGCTACACATATACTCAACCTATAAGCCTATACGAGAACTATACTACACCTATCCGGGACCTATATTATATGATACTACATGATACACTATGATATTATATGATATGCTACTACACAATATGATATGATACTATACAATACATTAGGGAATAACTATACACCTATACTATAGTATACTAGACTATACTTTATACTATACTATACTATACTTGTTGGGATTGAACCCTATGAAAGGAACAGATGATATAAAGCCAAACAACACTATCCGAGCTTTGGTTCAACTATCAGAGGTTACATCCTTTGATGTAGTTACACTGCTTTCCATAAAGACTGCTCATCCTATCATCTGCCTTCACAAAGCTTCAAGGTATGCCAGAGTTAACAAGGACAGAGGATAGAAATCAGAGTTTAGTCATTAGCTTAGTTAATCAATGTAACAGTGCCAAGCACTGATAGTTAGTATAAGCAGTGTTTAGAGTTAGTAACATATTGTTTCCTGTCACTATCAACCCTGACGTCATCAAAGATGCTCAGAGGTTAGATAGTTAGTATAAATAGGCAACTCTTGTAACCTTTAAACTCATCTCTTAAAAGATCAACTTTCGCATATCATCTTCTCTGTATTTTCTTATTCCCAAACTGAAATTGCAAAGGCTGAGGGGGAGTTTGTGAATCACATGCAAGTTAATTAACTTGAAAGCATGATGATGAAAACAAACGACCATTGCTTGTAGTAAAAGTTTTCCATCTTATTCCGCTGCAAATCTCTTTTAATTCAATCATTTTCCATTTTTGAAACAAAAACTACAAGTAATTCAAACTCAGATCCTAACAATTGGTATCAGAGCTTGATTCATCAAATTCGATCTAACAATCGATTTGGTTCGAACAGATCAGCTCTCTGCTATTCAGTTTGGTTGTTTTTATTTGATATTCAGAGTTGTTACTACGTTCAAAGTTTTTAAAAACAAAATCTGAAAAAAATCAACTGAAAATGTCTCAAAACACACAGGATGCCAATTCTGGATCCTTGTTCAAAACCGCCGATGCTCAAAAGAAATGAATATTTCATTTGGCAACGACGGATGGGTCACATCCTTGCCCAGCAAAACACCGATTGCTGGAGATCTGTTGCTTATGGACCTCACGTTCCAATGGTTCCAAGCACAGAAGATCCAACCAAACAAGTGCCAAAAAATCCTGAAAACTTTTCGGAGCAGGATTTCCAGAAAATTGAATTGGATGCTAAGGCATTTAGCATAGTTGCTTCGGCCTTACCCAATGAAATTTATGCTGGTCTACTTCATTGCAATAGTGCAAAGGAGTTATGGGATGCACTTAAGGAGCAATTCGGTGGGACTGAGGAAGTGATAGAAAGTAATAGAGAAGTTCTAAATTAGCAGTATGAAACGTTTTGTCACTTGAAAGGAGAGTCTCTAACACAACAGTTTGAACGTTACAGCTGTCTCATCAGTGAACTTAGACTGGTTAATGTGGTTCTACCTAATTCGACTGTCAATAGTCGTTTCCTTAGATCATTGCCAGATAAGTGGGAGACTGTAGCTTATGTAACAAGAAAATCTGTTGGGTTTAAAGATATGTCGTTGACACAACTTCATGGGATACTCCTTACTTATGAGAGAGAGTTGAACCAGAAAAAGAAGTTGCAAGATTCTGGCAAAATGACTGATGATTACTCATTGGGTAATACAACTCTTTTTGGCCAAAAAGAGGGTTCTGGCAGCAGTAAGGACCAAAGTTATGATCACTATATAGATATTACATCTGGTGGGAACTTTGGATCTGAAACATATGCACCCAACTATGCTTTTACTGCTACTGGGGAATGCCAAACCTCTGACAATCTATCCTTTGAGCTGAATGATTTACAACACATTGAACCTTCTGATCTTGAGGAAATGGATATTTTGCACCAACTGGCCCTATTGAGTGTTATGGCTAGTAAATTTTATAAGAGAACTGGTAGAAAATTCCCAGGTTTGCATGGGGGGTTGAAGGTTGGGCTGGATAAATCAAAGTCAAGTGTTATAAGTGTAATAGGCTAGGACATTTTGCTAGAGAATGCAGGTATCAAAGTTCTGGACCAATAGCGACTCATCCTGGCCCTAGACCTCAGCACACACAAAACACTGCTCATTATTCACAATATGCCCCTGCTCAACATGTTCAAAACACTGCCCATTTTGCACACCCTGCTACCACTGTTCCAGTGCATTATGTTCAATGAACTGCTCCACGAATTCAATATGTTCAGCCATCTCATCCTCAAGTGCTTGTTCAACAAGCACCCATTGTTACACAACCTACTCAAACCACTGCTAGTCAAGCAGAGGTTGGTCAAGAAAGCTTTTTCACACAAAGTTATGTTGACTGGAGCAGTTTGCCTGAGGATTTGACTGATGAAAACTTTGCTTTAATGGCCAAAAATGATGTAGAACAAGAATTTTGTTTAATGGCCTTAGAGAAAATTGCTAAAGGTGTTGAATCTGTGGAGATAGTGCCAAAATCTGATGAAGTTCAAGTTTGTGATGAAACAGTGGTTTCAAGTGAAGAAAGAGAAAATACTGCTGATAAGGAAAAGAACTCTCCTATGACCCATGGAACATTGATTTGTGTGAAGATGAGTGTGATTGTGCTCTTATGGCTGCTACAAAGGTATCACCTCAGATCCTTAAAGATCTATGTTCTGACAAATGCATCATTGCTTTTGCAAACATCAAAAAGGTGAATGAAAACCTGAGAAACAAAATTTTAGAAGATGAACTTAATTTTGAAAAACTGATTAAAGAGTTAAAATCAAAGTTAAGTGAAAAAGATTCTGAAATGAGTAGCCTAAGACATGAATCAAGCATAACCAAGGACCAACTCCAAACTATGGTAGAAAATACCAAGTTTGTAAAAAGGAGTTAGAAGAAACCCAAATCACTTGTGAAAAATGGGTTGAGTCCTGCAAAGGTTATGAAATTATGCTTGATGCTTAGATCAAGAGCAACATCAAGTTTGGTGTAGGTTTTAGAGCCTATGACCAAAATGAGAAAAATGTTGCTGAAATCGATTCTGAGTTGGTTGAAGTTATCCCTACAAATTTGGCTGGTGAAGAGATAAAAATCACAGATAAAGCTGGAAACAAAATTGTTTTGGAAAAACCAGAGGTTTCAACAAAAGATAAAGAAATTGAAAAATATCAGTTTAAACCAACCTTGTCAGATGAATGTGATATCTTAGAAAACTTTAAGCCAATGGACTTCACAACCACTGATGGTAATAAGCCCCAAAAGCACTGGTGATCCCTATCAAAGATGTGCCAGCAGAGGTTACAACCACTGCTGAGAAAAAGTCTGATGGGAAAAGAAGAGTAAAGATTAAAAACTTGTTTTGTGAATTTGTGAAAAAAGAACTCATGTGGCTGCAGATTGTTTTCTTTTAAAAGCCTATGACATTAACAAAACTTGTGTTATCAAAAACTCTTCAAAATGCACCATCTACAGCAAAACAAATCACTCAACTCAACAGTGTGCCTATCTCAAAAACTATGAACAAAAGGTAAAAGAGATCAAGGCAAAAGCACTTGAAAGAGAAAGTTCAAGTTCTGTTGGAAATAAATCCAAGCAGAGTTTTGAACCAATTGAAACATCTGTTACAAAAGCCTTAACCAAAACCTCTGTTCAAAGAGAGGTGCAAGTGACAGATGCCCCACATTCAAACTCATTGCCAAAAGGGTATGGCCAACCTACTTATAAAAAGGTTCCTCATGCTTATGAAGGCTACAAAAAGCCTTCAAAGCAAAGAGTAAACAGGCACCTTTATGGATACAATCATCTGATAGGTAATGGTCAAGAGCAGATGTTACAAGAAAATTTCAAAACCACTGACCATTATCCTAAACTTGAGGCTGGACCATCTGTGACCCCATCCAAAGCCATTTTGGCTTTGGAGACCAATCGTAACTGATCTATTTACTTAAATATGCAGGGACCCTCTACTTGCCTTGATAGCTTATGGTATGTAGATAGTTGAGGTTCAAGGCACATGACAGGATGTAGAGTCCTTCTCAAGGACTTCATGGCTCATGGGGGGGGTGATATATCTTTTGGTAATAACTCAAAGGGAAAGGTTTTAGGGTCCGGATCGGTTCTGGCTGGTAAACTCAAGTTTGAAAATGTGAATTTGATAGACAATCTGAAATTTAACCTGCTGAGTGTCTCACAAATGAGTGACAGAGGATATGGATCTTTGTTCACTAAGAAAACTTGTCAAATTATGGGACCAGAGGTTGTTAAAAGGATTGATCAAATCATTGCTGAGAGCAAAGCACAACTCACTGCAAACAGAAGTGGGAATGTGTATGTGGTAGATATGCTAAAAGATAATCCTATGTTTGGGACATGTCTATTCTCAGTTGCTTCTAGCAAAGAGACTGAGTTATGGCATAGAAGACTTGGACACATAAATCTTAAAACTATCACCACACTCTCAAAACAAAGTCTTGTAAGAGGCTTGCCTCACAAGCAATTTTCCTGTGATGAACATTGTTTTTCCTGTTTAAAAGGCAAACAACATAAAAGTTCTTTCAAAGCAATTGAAGAGTCCAAAACAAGCCAGTGTTTACAACTGTTGCACATGGACTTGTTTAGCCCAATGCAAATCATGAGCTTAAAACACAAAAGGTATTGCCTAGTGATAGTTGATGATTTCTCTAGGTTTACATGGACCTTCTTTCTTCATTCTAAGGATGAAACTGCAAGCATTTTGCAAAACTTTGTCAAACAAGTAGAAAAGCAATTTGATCTTCCAGTAAAAATCTTTAGAAGTGACAATGGAATAGAGTTTAAAATAGGGAGTTGGATGCTTTTTGTGAGTCAAAAGGAATTGTTAGACAATATAGCATTCCAAGAACTCCAGAACAAAATGGGGTGGTTGAAAGAAAAAACAGAACCTTAATTGAATCAGCAAGAACTATGCTAGCAGATTCTGGTTTACCCCTGTCCTTTTGGGCAGAGGCTGTAAACACTGCTTGCTATGTTTGAACACAGAGTTTTGATTAACCCCAGGCATCAAAAGACTGCCTATGAGATTTTGTATAAAATCAAACCTCTAATTTCATATTTTAAAACTTTTGGCTGTCCATGTTTCATTTTGAACTTAAAAGATTCTATATCTAAGTTTGCAGCCAAAATGATTGTGGTTATTTTCTGGGATACCAACCACTGCCAAAGCCTACAGAGTTTTTAACTCTAGGACAAAGTGTGTTGAAGAAACTTTGAATGTGAAGTTCAATGAACTATCATCACTGAAAATCACAGCAAATCCTACAGAGCTTTTTGATTTAGATAAATTCACATTTGCTGATGTTTCTATCAAACTAGACAATGCAGGTACACCACAATCATCTGAAGAAGATTAAGATCAAGGATATGACTGTGTGCTTCCACAAACAAAAGTCTATTCTTCAAACAGAGGATCGAGTGCTACAAGCTCTTGTGTAAACTCTGCCACTTCTGGGTCAACAGTGGTTGATCCTCAAACCTCTGCCAGTTCACAAAATCGAACATCTGTTGATAAAAGTCCTACATCTGGGCACTAAAATCATCAGAATGTTACCTCTATACCCCCAATACCACCACCACCATTCTCATCAGTGGCTGATACTTCAATTTCACCAGCAGAGGTTAGCTCAGATGATACACATTTGCAGCCATCACCTTAAAATGCTATTGTTCCATACCAAGGTGATTTGATTTATCTCAAAAGCCATCTAGCAGATCAAGTTATTGGCAACATCAAATCTGGGGTGCTCACACGAAGCCAATCCCAAAATATTTGTCTTTTTGCTGGTTTTCTATCACTCATACAGCCAGTCAAGTACCAAGAGGCACTGAAAGACAACAACTCGGTAGAGGCCATGCAAGAAGAACTCCTTTAGTTCAAAAGACAACAAGTTTGGGAGCTTGTGCCACTGCCAAAAGATGTAAGTCCAACTGGCACAAAGTGGGTCTTCAAGAACAAAACTGATGAAAGGGGTATTGTTGTCAAAAACAAAGCAAGGCTCGTGGTTCAAGGCTACAGACAGGAAGAAGGTATAGACTATGATGAGACTTTTGCTCCTATAGAAAGGTTGGAAGCTATTCGCCTGTTCTTAGCTTTTGCTGCTAACCACAACATAAAGGTGTTTCAAATGGATATAAAGAGTGCATTTTTGTATGGAAAAATCAAAGAAGAGGTGTATGTCTGTCAACCTTCAGGTTTTGAAGATGCATTCCATCCTGATCATGTCTACAAGCTCAACAAAGCATTGTATGGCTTGAAACAAGCACCAAGAGCCTGGTATGAAACTCTATCCACTTTTGTCTTATCAATAGGGTTTACTAGAGGCAAAATAGATAAAACCCTGTTTTTAAAATGGAAAGGAAAAGATTCGATGCTTGTCCAAATTTATGTGGATGACATCATTTTTGGATCCACAAGCACTGCTATGTGTGAAGAATTTCGAAAACTCATGGCAGCAGAGTTTGAGATGAGTGCAATGGGTGAGCTCCAATGTTTTCTTGGTCTTTAAGTTAAACAATTACACAATGGTACATTTATCCATCAAAACAAGTATGTGAAAGAACTGCTTAAAAAGTTTGATATGGATGATTGTAAACCATGTAGCACACCCATGGCAACCTCCAAGCTAGTCACCATTGATGGTAAAGATGACCTTGTTGATCAAACTCTTTATAGAAGCATGATTGGGTCTTTATTGTACCTAACTACAACAAGGCCAGACATCATGTTTGCAACATTGTTTGTGCCAGATCACAGGCATTACCTAGAAAGTCTGACCTTATTGCTGTGAAAAGGATATTCAGATACATAAAAAGTGCTCCCCACACTTGGTATCTGGTATCCAGCTAATGGGAATATTGAGCTTTCAGGTTTTTCAGATAGTGATTTTGCTGGGTGTAAAACTACAAGGTGATCTCAATTCCTAGGTGATTGTCTAGTGTCTTGGCAAAGCAAAAAGCAGGTTGCAGTTTCAACATCCACTGCTGAGGCAGAGTATATTGCTGCTGCTAGCTGCACTGCTCAACTTTTGTGGCTTCAAAACCAGTTGTTGGATTTTGGTATCATTGCACTAAAGACTCCACTCAAATTGGACAGTCAAGCTACTGAAAATATCATCAAAAATCCAGTTTCTCATTCAACTACAAAGCATATTGACATCAGACATCACTTTGTGAGAGATTGCT
Source organism: Scalesia atractyloides (assembly GCA_947069175.1). Taxonomy (NCBI): domain Eukaryota; kingdom Viridiplantae; phylum Streptophyta; class Magnoliopsida; order Asterales; family Asteraceae; genus Scalesia; species Scalesia atractyloides. The sequence continues at coordinate 71,762,067 of CAMTDV010000005.1, read as the reverse complement.
ATGAAAAAGGTTTGATTTCTTTGCATCATGTCCATACTTCAGATCAATGGGCAGATGTTTTAACCAAGGCATTGGATACATCTACCTTTGAAAAATTGATCTCAAGGCTTGGTATGCTAAACATGGATTAAAAACAAGTTTTCTTGTAAATCCATGTGTACATAGCATCAAAATGTTTTCGGAAATTTACAAATTCCTTAAAAATAGTTTAAAATTGAATTTTTTCAATAAATCTTTAAAAGTCTGATCACAACATCTGTTTTGCTCAAAACCTCTAATAGGCTTTAAAATCTTATCCACTGATACAGTGTATCCTCTCACTTCTATTTTTCACCTCTTCAAAACCACTGACGGCGATCCTCTGATAGTGTTAGCAAAATCAGTATTGTCCAAACCACTATCCTAAAACAGTGTTTTGCCACATCAATGGTTACTTTTCTCATCAGAGGTTACACATGGCCATATGTTAGCCATCCAATCTTGCAACAGATGCCACGGCATGTTCACTTTTTCAAAACCCTTATAAAATTGGCGCTATGGTTAATCCAGGCAGCCTTAATCATGAAACTTTCACCAGAATAACAAACCAAGATAAAATTGAAAAAACACAGGTAGAGGAGGCTAAGCAAGTTTTACCTGAACAAAATGTTCAACCTCAAACTTTTGCTACTGAGCCCACTGCTCTTAGTGATCAGGGCACCACAACCGCTGCCCTGAAACCCACACCAAAAATTTCCAAAAAGAAAACCAAAACAATCTCCAAAAAGCCCACCAAACCCAAAAGGGTCCTCTGGAAGATGAGATCCCAGAGGTTAACCCTGTGACAGCACCAAAGTCACAAACCACTGTTGCTACTTCTTCATAGCAGATGGTTCAAAGATCTCCCACCAGCTTTGAAACTCCTCCTTCTTCCTCACAAAAGGAAAAGGTTGTAGACACAGGGACACCAGTTTATGAAGCTCTAGATCCACTAGGGTCTATCTTCCACAGCCCCTCCCAGGGCAATGTCGCTTTCTACTCAACCACCTTCACTGATACCTTCACTTCCACCCACAATTGTACCATTGCTGAATGTAATTGAATTAGTTCAGACACAAACCAGCACTTCTCAACAACCTATTACTGAGAATATACTTCATCCAATGGCTGGGTCTGATTCTTTATTCATTGCTAGCCCATCAGCAAATGAAGAGGCTACATCCCTTGGGTTACATGTAACCCTTGGTGATATTTCAACACAAGCAGCCATTACAATTGTTGAACTCCCTAGTTCTCAGTTGGACAGTGGTTTCATAAATAAGACTTGGTTGAAGGCAACCACTACTGAGGCAACAACTATTACCTCTATTGTGGAAAGTCCCCAGTACCAAGACAAAGGGGCATCTATTTTTGAAGCTGGTCCTAAAACCACTACTCATGATAACATAGATATAACTACCACCACTGGTAGGAGTTCAGATGATCCTATTAAATTAGGTGATGATCTAAAATACCAGGATTTGACGGAGAGCGTGACCAAAATAGAAAACTCTGTTGGTGAAATCAAAGATTTACTAAAGCAGATGATAGCTAAAAAAAGTCGACCCTCTGTTCTATCCACTGCTGATCTCAAAAAAACTCTTAACCCTCTGTTTCAACATCAACAACATTATTTGGATTTACAACAAAAGCATCATGTGAATAATGTTCGAAACATGTTTGAATCAAGGTATCAAGACACTGCAGCAGACATTAAAGCCATCAAAGCACATCTACTCACAACCACTTGCCATGCACCTCCAATGGTTATATTTGTTACAACAGATGAAGCCAAAAAGGGGGAGAAACATTTGGGTCCAAAGAAGTTAACAATAGATGATGATAAGGCCAGACCAACAGTAAATATCCCAAGGCCTAATGGTTCAAAGAAGATTGATTTGACTGATGAAATTGTGGCCAAGGCAAGGGCTAGTCACAAGAAGAATGTGATTGAGGAGAGCAGGGTATTGGTTGAGAAAAAGATTGAACAGCAAAAGGAAAAAGGAGAGGTTGGTACTACTTCAAAAAGAGCTCCTGCTAGAAAAGCCAATCAACCAACATCCACACCTCCTAAAACTAAGCCTGAAACCAGTCCAACCATTAAAACCTCTGCCTCTCAAAAACCTATCACATCTCCAAAACCACAACCCACATCCACACAAGCAGATGTTACAGCAACTGTTGTGTCAACATCTGTTGATACAGCAGAGGTTACAACAGATGCATCTCTATCCACTGCCATAATCACATTTCCCACATCAACTCAACCATTATCCACACCACCAAAATCCCACAACCACCATCACCTACTTTAAGGTTTAAAAGGAGGAAAATCACAAAAGTGATAAATGATGATGAGATATTTGCACCTCTTCCACTATCATCAACACCCGTGATCCCCACATCAGTGCTTACAACTTCTTCAACTCTTAAAGTCATTCCTGCATCAAAATTGTATCCTCTTGATTTACCAGCAGTCAGGGAAGAGATCCTAAGTTTCTTTTCAGAGGCTGACCCTGACAAAAGAACAATTCTATCCCTTGATGGCTATCCAAGACCAGCAAAATGTTGATGCCTATCTAGAATTGAAAAAGAAGCAAGCAGAGGATATTGCCAAAAGAGAATCAGCGGGTAAAAATGATAGAGAGATACAGATTATCATGTCCTTTCAACTGAGTAAAGTCACCATTCTACAAAATTTTGTCAAGGATCTGAGCAACCAGTTGTCAGTAAGGGAAGATAAGTTGCTCAAGAGTGAACTCATTGAGTATATCATGGAAAAGAAGATGTATAAGGCAACAAGGCCACAGTTCAGGGATTGGAGCATAGATGAACTGAGGGAGGAAATCAACAGAATGCAAGAAATGTTGAAAGACCCTCTTAAAAATCCAACTCCTCCCAACTGGGATTTATACAAGAAAGATATCACTGAAAATGCTTTGAAGTTGAAGAGAATGAAGCGAGAACTGATTCAAAATCATTATGGTTCCAAAAACCAAGTGATGAGATGGGGTGAGGTGAGGGTGTTAGACACTTACAAAAGTTTGGAAGAAAGAAGGAAAAAGGATCCATCCATGCCTCCCAAGCCTGATTACTCAAAAAAATATGCTATTCTCAGAGCTCAACTCTCCAAAAGGTCCAGCTCAACATCTGCCCATCCACACTTGCCCTGCAACACAGGAAAAAGCAAGGGGACATGAATGAAAAGACTGACAAAGAGTTTGAGGATACATTTATCAAAGAAGAGATTTAGAATATGATTGATTATCACACAGATGATACAAGTGCCAAGCTGGCCAAAGATTTGTCAAAGATGGCTCATTTACAAACCTCTGCCATAAAGGCTCATTCAAGAAAACCATCAGACCCAAAAATTGTAAAATGGAAGGTCGACAAAGACACCCATGAATTAACATTGCTCAAGTCTGATGGTGCAGCCACTAAACTATCCATGGAAGATGCTTATGAGCTTACAGTAGAAGACTTCCAAGAACTACTATGTTTAGAGCTGGTGAAGGATGCTGATGACATGGAATCTCTTAACTTTGAACTTCAATTCAAAGGTCAAATAAGAGAATTCCTTCTGAGGAATAAAAACCAAGAATAAAGTGTTTTTGGCATCATTTGTTCCAGGGGGAGATTGTTGGGATTGAACCCTATGAAAGGAATAGATGATATAAAGCTAAACAACACTATCCGAGCTTGGGTTCAACTATCAGAGGTTACATCCTCTGATGTACTTACACTGCTTCCATAAACACTGCTCATCCTATCATCTGCCTTCACAAAGCTTCAAGGTCTGCCAGAGTTAACAAGGACAGAGGATAGGAATCAGAGTTTAGTCACTAGCTTAGTTAATCAATGTAACAGTGCCAAGCACTGATAGTTAGTATAAGCAGTGTTTAGAGTTAGTTACATATTGTTACCTGTCACTATCAACCCTGACATCATCAAAGATGCTCAGAGGTTATATAGTTAGTATAAATAGGCAACTCTTGTAACCTTTAAACTCATCTCTTAAAAGATCAACTTTTGCATATCATCTTCTCTGCATTTCTCATTACCAAATTGAAATTGCAAAGGCTGAGGGGGAGTTTGTGAATCACATGCAAGTTAATTAACTTGAAAGCATGATGATGATGAAAACAAACGACCATTGCTTGTAGTAAAAGTTTTCCATCTTATTCCGCTGCAAATCTCTTTTAATTCAATCATTTTCCATTTTTGAAACAAAAACTACAAGTAATTCAAACTCAGATCCTAACAATACTATACTATACTATACTATACTATACTATACTATACTATACTATACTATACTATACTATACTATACTATACTATACTATACTATACTATACTATACTATACTATACTGTACTGTACTGTACTGTACTGTACTGTACTGTACTGTACTATACTGTACTGTACTGTACTGTACTGTACTGTACTGTACTGTACGATACTGTACTGTACTGTACTGTACTCTACTGTACTCTACTGTACTCTACTGTACTCTACTGTACTCTACTGTACTGTACTCTACTATACTATACTATACTATACTATACTATACTATACTATACTATACTATACTATACTATACTATACTATACTATACTATACTATACTATACTATACTATACTATACTATACTATACTATACTATACTATACTATACCATACCATACCATACCATACTATACTATACTATACTATATTATACCATACTATACTATACTATACTATACCATACTATACTATACATGTACGAAACGTATACTACACATATATGCATATAAGAGGCATGTACGGGACCTATACTACACGATAAATTTTAAAGAATGTTTAATATTTTTTACAATAACTTGTTAAAACTATAAATTATTGTATAAATATAGTTACAAAAAAAACCCTTCAATACACCTAGTATAGGCCTTTACAGAGAGTATATAGGCTCATACGCCTAGTATAGGCCTAGATGGAGAGTAGACAAGCGCATACGAAGCTTATTGAAGAGGACTTATACGCCTAATGTAGACCTATATGAGGTGTATAGGTCCAGCCCGCTAGACAAGATCTAGCACATCAGTTTTTGTTGGAAATTGAAAAGGCCATACGCCCCTATATGGGATGTATCAAGTGTGTGCAAATAAGGGGAAGGGTGTTTAAATAATACAATATATATATATATATATACATCTTGTACTTATGTCCTTCATTTCTTTTAAGTATTTGTAGCACCGTGCTATCAATCGCATGGATTGCTGCCTCTCACAGCCGTAAAAAAATCACAATTTTTTTAGTTGGGTTATGTAAGATCTGCTAATGATGAAAGTCAAAACCCAAGGGAACCATCTTCCATTCTTGATGGAATAAGTTAAAATACATTCAAGAGATTAGAAGTCTCCCCCATGAAAGCTTAACAACCAACTCAAACTACTACTATAATTGTTGCCTCGGAGAACTAGAAGACAGTGTACAAAGTGCTGGAATGATAAAGTGTTGGGTCAACTAGTCAATAGCCAAGTCAACAAGTCAAAGTTGAAGACCAGAAGACCAAGTTAACACAAGACCAAAAGTACTAGATTTTAAAAGTGTTGGAACTTTGGAAATCCAATTGTTTTCTCATTGGTTTCAATGTAACGGTGTTTTACTTAACTATCCAGCAGTTTTGCAAACTACTGGTTTTGCAAACTGCTGGCAGTTAATCATTTAATGGGTTGTTTGGGGTAGTTAAATCATTTAATGAGTTGTTTAGGTTCGTTTTCATGGGGACATCACAAGCAGTTCTCTCCTCTAAATATAGTTCTTCTCATAATGTAATAGGTAACACTTAGAGCCAAAAAGGTGGAATAACTAAATGAGAAAGTGTTCATGGTGAAGGGGAGTCTTTTGTACTTATTGATTGTACTGAAACAGATTGAATAATATGAAATCGTTTTGCAATCATTCCCAAACCCAGTTATGTTAATGATGATGTGTTTATTATCAATATCTGATTGAATTTTCGGATATGTTCAACTGTTTTATCAAAAACACACACTACACACACTCTCAGATCCAACATTTTCGCTTTCGTTGATTGTTGCCTCTTGGCTCTCCTCTTCATAGTTGGTCCTTTAGGGGCTGTTTATAAAATACATGGGTACCAAATTATTTTTTAGTTTGATTTACAAAGAATTTTTCACTAGCTGGGTTTTGTTGAAGGGTTGCACTGCCACCCCTTGGAGTGAAGGTGAATCAGTCCCTGCATATTTATAGGTTGGGTTTGGCTCATCTGGATTATGATTGCATGTAGTAAGTATGATGTACCTAAAATTATACATATTATGGGGTTTGGACGTTGTTTAAACAAACGTGGGGCAGGGAGCTGACCTCAGCGTCTTTCTTGTGGCTCATCACGGTTGTGTAGCTTAATGCGGATGTCCCTAGGCTTTGATTAATATTGTTCAACGTCCTTTTTGTCGAAGAATATAAGTTTGCAACGAATGATCTGTGAGGCATGTAATCTTTTTCAGATCAAATTAATTCGGTGGTTCGCCCTCAAAATCCAATAGGATATAACTCACATTTGAGAACGAGAAAAAGTATGTGATTTGGTGTGAATTTTGTATGAACCAATATCTGTGTGATCAAGAACAACTTTGAATTAGGGATTAAACCTTTGGTAACTAACTTAGGCAGATATAATTTTAAATTAAAGTTGCCCCTACGTTAGCTTTAATATATATAGGGAGATGATCATGAGAAAACTACTTAAATGTGAGAAAACTAGAAAACTAACTGTTAGGGCATGGATTTTATGCCAAGGATCATCCATCCTGAGACTGAACCTGGATGACGGATCCTTAACAGAAATTGCAGGGAGTCTAAGGATCAAGGATCCTTACCTATATCTATGTTAGCTGACAATTGTTCATTTGTGTTAGTTTACGTATGCAGGTAATCGTGGACTAAGTCATCGAGGGAATCTCGGAGGAATATGCCATTTCTTGCACGTGCAATTGAAACCATGACTGTTATTTTATGTGAACGTGGGGAGCTTGCATGGATTTCGGAGAGTTAGTTAATTAGATTAGCTAGATATTTAGTGGGATATTGAGCTTGATAGACATACAATCTGACCGAACACACACTCGCATACACACTGTTGCTATTCTCTCTTGAACACACATTAGAATTCTTATTGTAACAAGCTCAATATATCCAAAGTTGTAATCTTTCTTATTCAATATAGTTGGTGATCGGTAGTTTCCATTACCCGAGGTTTTTTATGCCGAAGATCATCTCTTGATCAAGGGCTTTTTCCTCGTACAAATCATTGTGTTCATTGTCATTTATTCTTGATATTTGTTCATAGATTTGTTCGTTTAACCAAGCACTCAACCTCACATTCAAAGTTTGGTTACATTAATCTTGTTGAGATTTTTGACCAAAACAGTTTGGCACCCACCTGGGGCAATCGGTGCTTCAATCCTAAAAATTTTGTTCATTTCATTCATTTTCATCCATTCTTTTCAACTACATGGCTTCTCATGGAAAATCTGCTTCAAGTGCCATGCCGGCGGTCACCTCATCTCAGACTTGTGCATCATTGCCTCCCATTCCCACGGCACCGGCGAGGAGTGCTGATAATGCTCAGAAGAAGCCAACACCAGTTTTCACGAAGGCTTCTACTGTTTCATCCTCTACCCTATGAACAACGATCTATCTACTTTGATTTTGCAGATGAAAGGATACATGGAACAACAAGACAAAACTAACCCGAGGATCCTCAGGGAGATTGATGAAATCAAGAAGCAAAAGAGATCAGTGGGGGATCATTCTCCGCTGATGCCCAGATCATTGGATTTCACTTCTCCGGCATCAACAATCCAGCATTCAAGGGGATCTGGTGTTCAAATCCAAGGATCCTCCAATTACCAGCTGGGATCAATGGCGATGACACAGGCTCAAGAATCCTCAGGATTACAGCATGGATCATTAGCGATGTCACAGCCGCAAGCATCTCATTACCAACCTTATGGATCCTCAAATCAACATCAAGGAGGCTATCTCAGCTCAGGAGGATATTTGGAGACGGTTGTAACTAAGGAATCCTATTTCCAGCATCAAGGATCCTTTTCTAAGGATCAAGGATCCTACGCTTGGGATAAGGTTCAAGGATCCTCCTCTCAGGTTCAAGGATCCATGCAGTATCCTTCAAGGCCTTCAGCACCCGTGTATCCTGGACCCAATGTCTTTCAGGATCAAGGATCCTCAGGAAGTCAGATATTCAAGGATTCTGAAGTTCACAAAGGGGACTTCATCCCTATGCAGACTATTGCTTCATCTGGTCCAACTGTTACACCTGAAGTGTCCCCTTTTGGATACACTTCTGCGATACCGGTCCCAAACCAATTAGGAGGTAACAATGTCAATACATCTTTTGGCACTAACTGTGGTTTCATGCAGGACACAGGTATCAATCAGGCTATGGCACGGGAGCTCCAGAAGCTTAAGGATATGATATCCAGCATCCCAAGAGTGGTTAAGCCCATTCCTAAGATCCCGGATGGAAGTCACAGGGTGTCTCGTTTTGAACCTCCTATATGCAATGCTGAGATACCAAAATGCTTTCAAACCCCCAACATGAAGCTATACGATGGTACAACTGATCCAGAGAAGCATGTGGCTCAATACCGGGAAAGAATGGAGATCAATACCATTCCAGAAAGATTAAAGGAAGCCTGCCTTTGCAAGGGCTTTGGATCCACACTCACTGGATCAGCACTCAAATGGCTGCTAAGTCTTCCTCCTTACTCAATTACTTCGTTTTCTCATCTAGTTAATTTGTTCAATAACCAGTTTTCATGTAGTAGAACTTTTGAACGATTAACTAGTGATTTGTATAGAATAACTCAAGGCCATGATGAGTCATTAAGAGACTACATCACTAAATTTAGTCGAGAATCCTTAGAAATTCCTAATTTGGATATTGCCACTGCTGTAGAAGCATTCAAAATGGGCTTGCTTAAGGATTCCTCATTCTATGATGACCTCGTTATGACACCTTGCAGGAATTTAGATGAAGTAAGGAACAGGGCATTGAGGTTTATTCGTTTAGAAGATGACAAAAGGATCCAGGAGAGACTCTCAGGATCCTCAAAGCAAATTTTCATAGGATTCCTCATTCTATGATGACCTCGTTGTCAAATTTTCATTGGTTTTATCAGTGAATTATGATTAGTCCTATAACTCTACAACCAATACAACAAACATAAATTACTGAAATGAAATATATCTATGCGATCAAGGCTCAATCAAACGAAGCCGATCGTATTGCATGTATAGAAAATGAAATGTCTGTGCGCTCAAGGCTCAATCCAACGGAGCCGAACGTATTGAATGTACTGAAAATGAAATTGTCTGTATGCTCAAGGCTCAATCAAACGGAGCCGAGCGTATTGCATGTACTGAAAATGAATAACTTAACCACTCAAACAGCCTATGCATGGAACCTCTCATAACCGCCTGATAATGCCTCTGATCATTTGACAAGAATACTTATATATAGGAAGTACCAGTGACGTATCCACCATATTCTTGTCAAATTCTCATTGACTTTATCCACAAGTTATGATTAGCTCTATGCGACTCTACAACAAACACAACAACCACAAGATACTGATAATGAAATTGTATGTGCGCTCAAGGCTCAATCAAACGGAGCCGAACGTATTGCATGAACTGGAAATGTAAATTGAACTGTGCGCTCAAGGCTCAATCAAACGGAGCCGAACGTATTGAATGTACTGAAATTGAACAACTTAATCTAAACAACAATCACACAATCAGCCTATGCATGGAACCTCTCATAACCGCCTGATAATGCCTCCGATCATTTGACAAGAATACTTATATATAGGAAGTACCAGCGGCGTATCCACCATATCATTGTCAAATTTTCATTGACTTTATCCGCAAGTTATGGTTAGTTCGATGCGACTCTACTACAAACACCACAACCACAAGATACTGATAATGAAATTGTCTGTCTCAATCAAACGGAGCCGAACGTATTGCATGAACTGGAAATGTAAATTGAAATGTGCGCTCAAGGCTCAATCAAACGGAGCCGAACGTATTGCATATATTGAAATGTAAAATGAAATGACCGATCAAGGCTCAATCAAACGGAGCCGATCGTATTGCATGTATTGAAATGGAAAATGAAATGACCGATCAAGGCTCAATCAAATGGAGCCGATCGTGCGGGCACGCCAAGATCAACCGCATAATAAAATGGGGATCCAACTCAACCTCAATGGATGGGGAGCCACGGCCTCGGCAAATGCATATACTGAAAACAATATATAATATACAATAATTACTCTAACAGTCTACACATGGAACCTCTCATAACCGCCAGATAATGCTTCTGATCCTTTGACAAGAATACTTATATATAGGAAGTACCATCGGCGTATCCACCGTATTCTCGTCAAAGTTTCATTGGCTTTATCCTTAAGTTATGTTTGGTTCTATGTGATAAAGAAAAACATAAAACTAAACGATAGGAGTTGAATCTGGATCTTCGGCGAAGAGGACTAGTTGAGTATCTTCGTTTGGGCCGTCATTATCTTCGACAGGATTGGCGTTGATATTGAAGACTCTTCCTCTTGCTGGCGCCCTAGCGGTTGGGTTTTCCTGGTTTACTTGGTTAACTGGGTTTGATTGGGCTTGAGTGTTGATAACGTTAACCAATTGAGGGCATGTGTTTCTAAAGTGGGTAGGGTCGCCACAATTGAAACAAGCTCGAGCATATGGGAACATGGGGGATTGGGGTTGGTGATAAGTTTGGGCCATGTTTTGAGTAGGGGAAAAGGTTTGGTTTTGAAAGGTGCGACAAACATTGCTCAAATGACCATAGCGTCCACAAGTTGCACATAGACGACAAGGTAGGGTATGGGGATGGTGATAAAAACAGTTGTTGCATCGCGGGTGAGGTCCAAGATATGGTTTCTTATCTGGGTAAGCTGAGTTGGGTGCCACTTGGGTGATTGGGATAGCTCGGATGGGTATGGCGTGTAAAACTGGTGGATTTCGTTGGGTAGCAGCGAAAAGTCGCCCGACTCTTCTTCTCTTAGGATTGGGTTGAGAAGGGGATTCGGTTTGAGTGGAGTCGGAGGTTTCAGTCGATTCTTTATCCTTCTTCTTCTCCTCTTTGAAGTCTTTGTTTCGGATTCGGTTCTCGGTGAGCTCTGTTGCTAGCTCCATTGCTGCTTCCAAAGTTGCAGGCTTGGCACTTATTACAGAGTCTTGAATCTTTGACGGAAGACCACGAATGTAGTGCTCGATCAAACGGTAGAGGGGAGTGAACATGTTGGGAACCATTTGATGTAACTCGAGGAATCTTTTGTTGTAGGTGATGTGGTCTCCTTCCACTTGCTTCAATGAGTAAAATTCATCTTCTAACTTCTTGATTTCGCTCCTTGGGCAAAATCGTCTGGTCATGATTTCCTTCAATTCGTTCCAAGTTAAGGACATAGCATCTTCCACACCTCGTTTGGCCTTCTCTGTGTTCCACCAAGTAAGTGCTATCCCATATAGTCGACCGGTAGCATATCGCACTTTGCGATCGTCAGGGCAATCGCAATTTAGAAATGTGTTCTCCATTTCTTCAAACCAATGGAGGAGAGCGGTGACGCCTTCAGTCCCTTTGTATTTCGGAGGGTCGCATGATTTGAAATGCTTGTAGGTGCATTTAGTGGTATTTGGGGAAGAGTTGAAAATGTTTTGGTTTGCTTGATTGACAGGATTAACGGTAAGTGCTTGTTGAACTTGGATTACAATGTTGGGTATTACGGCAGCCATTTGTTGAGCGATTAAGGCAGCCATGCGCTCGCGGGCTTTTCTTGCTCTCGTCTTCCTACGGGCGAGGTTAGAAGACATCTACAAGGAATACATGACAAGAGTATGAGTTGGATGCTTTTGGGTTCATGGGTCGCATTAGGAATGAACACTCATAAAATAATTATAAATAGATGAATCTACTACACCCATAGGATGTCTTGGGTTTTGCTCGCTGTTAGGCCCTACATGCCGCCATACTTTACCTGTGTAATCATGTGGGCCCCCATGAATACCGGTTTTTCATATGGTTCGCACGGGTTTGCCAGGTTGCGTACACATAAACCCGGAGAAAATCGAGAAATATGTATACAACGTGTGATATTCGGAATGTGTCCAGGTGTAGACACGGTGACAACTCAAAGTAGGGTTAGTTCGAACGACGTTTGGTGTGGCATGCTTTGGCCTAATAGGTCCTTCGTACTCTCATCGTTGGTCCCCAGGTAGGCAAACTGGTCCGTTATATTGGATTTATACGAATGCCAGCCTAGACAGGACGTTCCGACTACCGGTACTTGAACCCTTCCAGTTACTACATGCCCGTCGCAGAACTTACTTTGATGAGATTTGAAAATTGCACAAAATCTTTGGATAATGAGAGTATGAAAATAAACTGAATACATGAACATCGATGTATGTATAATGAATATGTATATTTGTATAATGAATATGTATATAAGCATGTATGTTTGACTGTAAATGTAAACAAATATGAAACAAATAAATATCACAAGTTTGTATGTAACCACCTAATCAATTAAAATTTAGGCAGACTATAGTATAGGCTCTAAGGGTCTAATAACCTATCCTATATCCCTATAGTCATGGCTCTGATACCAATCTGTCACACCCCGACCCGCAGCGGAAAAGGTGATCGGGGCATGATTGGGTTATCATCAAAGCTCATGACATTTATTATGCGTTTCATATTCTTTAATACATATTAAATTGAAATTTACAATAAATGTTACAACATGTTCTAACTAACAATCTAAACTTCTTTGTTCTCTTCTAAGGCATATCCTATGTTTTCCTTGCTTCAACCTGTTCACCTGTATCATGTGTAAAAGGGTTTTTGGGTCAACATAATGTTGGCGAGTGAATCCTATGGAAAACATTTGAACAAATTTATTTAAACTGATTATGAAATATGTGCACAACCAAACATGAGTAAAAATAGATGTAAACTTAACCAACAATCATAAGATATTAAATGAAACACACATGAACAATAATGGAACAATTTGAGGCACGCGATGCTCAACTCGTCTCTCACGAGGAACTGAGGGGCCTATTGAATGAATTGCATAAACATGATAATATGAATGACACAACTACAAATAATATAACTCAATGATACACACATGAACAAAAATGGAACATTTAGAGGCACGCGATGCTCAACTCGTCTCTCACGAGGAACTGAGGGGCCTAATGATTGAGTTTCATATAATTTGACAAAAGGAAATAAGTAATCACCACAATATAAACAATCTAAGTTTAGGTCATGATGTGGTATGGCACAAGTTTAAATAAATAAGTTAATTAATTTTCATAACACATGACACACCCCAAAACGTGTAATTTAAAAGGGGGAGTTGTAAGATTCACTCACAGTGGGTGCGTTCGGTTGATGATGTTGAATGCACGCGAAGTGGTTTTAACCACGAGTGAGATTAACCTAGATAAATCGCATTATGGTTTGGTAAGTAAACGGATTTTATTAATCTATTTTAGTAGGATTGTTGGGTGTATTTTTGTGAGTTTGAGGCTATTTTCTAACCTTAAAAAAAGTTATTTTTAACTATTTTTAATTGATTTTTAATTAAAATAATTAAATAAAAATAATAAAAAAATTTGACTTTTTCTGACCGTTGACCGGTTCGAATCAGAATATAGGTGCGCTGAGTGAGGCTCGAACCCGAGACCTCCCGTACGCGTGAACGCAGCTCTACCAACTGAGCTACGTGTCTAACCCGTTATATATCTGATTTTAATTATATATATATATTAATTAGTTTAAACCGAAAATCATTTTATTTTAAAAACAGTTTAAATCAATTCGGATGGTGCGCTCCACAGGTCTCGAACCCGGGACCTGTGGCTTAAACTAACACACAGTCCACCGCTGGACTGTGTGTTTAACATGTTATATAATCCAATTTTTATTATACTTAAATACAAATTATTTGTTTTCATTTCTGACTTTATTTAAAAAGAATAGATAATTGTCCGAGTCGGTGCAGTAGCCCGGACTCGAACGCGTGACCTGTGATATAAACATACACACAGTCCACCGCTGGACTGTGTGTCTAACTTGGTTAATATTCCGGTTATTAATATACTTAACATATACCAGTGGCGACTCCGGTTCAGTTTAACAAAAAAAATGATTTTTATTAAGGCAGCGTGTGTGAAACCGGATTCGAACTCGAGACGTTTGTATGTTTAATGTGCACACAGTCCACCGCTGGACTGTGTGTCTAACCCGAGTAATATCCTGATTTTAATTATACATATACGATACAGAACTTCATCTTCCTCGTCGAGTTTTAACCAGAATCGGTAACAGACTGGTTCGAAGTTTTTAATCAGTTTCTTAGCGTCTTACAGTTCATTAAGGTGAGATATGAGCATAAAGAAAAGAAAATAAGCGTGAGGTATACCGACTCGTTTTCCTCTGTTTTCCGGCAGAACTCCGGCGACAGAAATTAACTCCGGCGTCAGGTATCTTGCAGCAGGGAAACTTCAGAAAACTTACAAAGGGTGTGGGTGACTTCGGTATAAGCTTAGAAGGTTCAATAGGGCTCGGAAATGGAGAAACCGGTTTTCCGGCGACGAACAGATTAATTCCGGCGAGTGGAATTACGCCGAGAAAAAGTGTGGTTTTGAGCGAAAAGGTTTGCCGTGGGTTGTGGGTGAATTTATAGAGCAAATCGTCGAAGAACCTGGTCTGATTTCCGACTGTATTCGTAAATTATAAAAACTCCGGCGGTCATAGAAAGTGTCGCGGACTCAAACGTCGGTTATAACCGATGTTCTAATAATAATTTACGTTATAACTGAAAATGTTGTTAAAAGCTCGCGAGATTACCGCGATTCCGACGACTAAACTATTGGGCGCCGATTTTGAATTCGTAACGTCACTTTATGAATTAAATGATTTCAATATATAACAAACAATACAAGTGGCGCAGTGGTTTGTGTGTTAAGTGATAAGTCTTTGAACCGATTCGGCGACTGACCCGGGTTCGAAACCCGGCTGGAACATTTTATTTTTATTTTGCGATTTTCCACAGTTTTTCAAAAACTAAATATATATTCCCGTATAATAATCGATTACGTATCGTTTAAAATATTTTGGGCATTTAATTCGCAACGAAATTTTTGACTGACTGTTCGGTTGCTAAACGGAGCGGGTTTGGTAAATCCGTTTTTTGACGGATGTTAGATTATCGATGGAGGGAGTTCAGTGAACATAATCCATTTGGATGTCCTTAAAAAGATGAACATCCCTGAATCTGAGATCATACCAAGATCATCGGTGCTCGTGTGATTCAGTGGGGAAACCAAGAATACATTTGGGGACATCAAGCTTCCAATTTACATAGAGGGAGTGAATTCTATCCAAAAATTTTGTGTAATGGATAGCTTATCTTGCTGGAATGTTATCCTTGGCAGGCCATGGATACATGACATGAAGGCGGTCCCATCAACATACCACCAATGTGTCAAGCTTTCAAGTCCATGGGGAATAGTCAAGATAGAAAGTGATCAACAAGAGGCGAAGAATTGCTACACTTCCTCAATGAAATCTGCTTCCAGGTCTAGGGAAGCATAGCAATTAAAGCATCCTCCAAAAGACATCATGGAGGTAAGAGAACAGGACGTCAGGGAAATACTCTTAGATCTTGAGGATCCTGAATCCAAGGTGTATATAGGGTCCGGGATCCAGGAGAGCATAGAGCAGGATCTAGTATCCTTCCTTAAACGAAGAAAATCTACCTTCGCCTGGAAGCACGAAGATATGACAGGTATTTTGAAGGATATCATTACTCATAAGCTTGGTATTGACAGGTCTTTCAGGACAATTCACCAAAAAAGGAGGAAGTTTGCACCTGAAAGAAATGCAATTATCCAAGAAGAGGTAGACAAGTTACTAAAGGCAGGTATGATAAGAGAAGTCAAGTATCCAAGATGGTTAGCCAATGTGGTTGTAATTCAAAAGAAAAATGGAAAGTGGAGGGTATGTGTCGATTTTACTGATTTAAATAAAGCATGTCCCAAGGATCCTTTCCCTTTACCCCACATTAACTCCATGGATGCTACGGCGGGTCATGAATTTTAACTTTTATGGATGCTTCATCTGGATTTCAGCAAATTCAGATGGAACCATCTGATCAAGAGGATACTTCATTCATGACACCCACCGGCATATATTGTTATATTGCTATGCCCTTTGGTTTAAGAAATGCAGGTGCTACATACCAAAGGCTGGTGAATATGATGTTCAACGAGCAACTTGGACAAACGATGGAAGTATACATAGATGATATGGTGAGTCGAGGATCACCTGAAGGATCTTGAAGTAGCATTCAATATCCTTGACCAATACAACATGAAGTTGAACCCGTCTAAATGTTATTTCGGGGTCAATGCTGGAAAAATTTTAGGATATATGGTGACCAAAAGAGGAATTAAAGCAAGTCCAGAACAAATCAAGGCTTTGGTGAATATCAAGTCTCCTGCCAATGCTAAGGATGTGCAAAGATTGACAGGAAGGATTGCCGCCTTGAATAGATTCATCTTAAAATCCTCAGAAAGATGGAAGGATTTCTATGACATTTTGAGGAAGAATAAGAAATTCGAGTGGACTGAAACGCATGAAGCTGCTCTACAGGCTCTCAAGGATTACCTGTCCTCAGCACCGGCTTTGATGAAACCAGAAAATGGAGAACCATTATCCTTATACCTAGCTGTTTCAGGTAAAACAGTAAGTGCGGTCCTAGTTAAGGATCACGAAGGCCAACAACATCCGGTATACTATGTAAGTAAAAGTCTACTTGATGCCGAGGCCAGGTATTCTCATTTAGAGAAACTAATTCTTGCTCTAATCATGGCTTCTACTAAACTAAGACATTATTTTGAAACTAGTACTATTGTTGTTAAAACTAACTTTCCTATTAAGAATGTTCTCAGGAAACCAGAGATTTCGGGAAGAATGGCAAAATGGGTTGTTAAACTTAGTGCATATGACATTAAGTATGAGCCCAGAACTGCTATTAAATCCCAAGCTTTGGCTGACTTTGTGGCTGATTTCAGTAGTGATCTACAAAGAGAAGCTGAATTAGAAGTGCAACAACTTGAGGAGACCAAGGATCCTTGGACACTCTTCACAGATGGAGCTTCAAATGTCAAAGGAACTGGACTAGGCCTACTACTAAAATCGCCACAGGAGGACATTATACCCCAGTCTATAGCGTGTGAGTTTCAGACCACTAATAATGAGGCTGAATATGAAGCCTTGATAGCAGGTTTGCAATTAGCTAAACATATGAGGATCAGATATCTTCAAGTGTTTGTGGATTCTCTATTAATTACTAATCATTATAATGGTTCTTATACTATTAAAAGTGAAAAACTAATCAAATATTTAGAGATAGTCAAGAAATTGGCAGATTCTTTTGCTTTTTTCAGCCTTACACAGGTACCTAGAGAAGAAAATGCAGAAGCAGATACCTTGGCCAATCTAGGATCCTCACTGAAGATGCCCGAGGATGTAAAGATACCTATTATCCATGTTCTAACTCCTGCAATTGAGGAAAATGAAACAATGGAGATAGTGGGTGATACAACGATTCTACCCAGTGATGATCCGGACTCGAATTCATGATCCTGGATCCTTCCAATCTTGAAATACATTTAGAATGGAGAAATTCCTATTGGAGAGAGTCCTAGAACCTTCAGGATTAAGGTAGCACAATTTACTATAATTAATGACATACTATATAAAAGATCTCTTGCAGGACCCTATCTACGATGCATTGAAGATCCTGAAATCCAAGAAGTTTTCAAAGATTTTCATGAGGGAGATTGTGGAAATCACACTGGGGGCATAGCGCTATTCTCCAGGACCCTCAGGACAGGATCTTATTGGCCTACAATGAAGAAGGATGTTGTGGAGTATGCAAGGAAATGTGATGCCTGCCAAAGACACAGCAACATTCTTCATCAACCAGCAAACCTCTGCATCCTATATCCTCTTCTTGGCCATTTATGAGATGGGGAATGGATATAGTTGGCAAGCTTCCTAAGGCACCAGGGGAAAAGTATTCATGTTGGCTATGACTGACTATTTCTCCAAATGGATAGAAGCTGAAGCCTTTGCTCAAGTTAGAGAAAAGGAAGTTATCCTTTATCAAAAGAAATATTATTACTAGATTTGGTATTCCTTCAGAGATAGTTTGTGACAATGGATCCCAGTTTATTGGGAATCGAACTACTAACTATTGTGACAGCTGGGGGATTAGGATGATTACATCAACACCAGTCCACCCACAAGCTAATGGCCAGGAAGAATCACCCAACAAGATCGTCATCAACAATTTGAAGAAAAAGCTTGGATCAAAGAAAGGAAAGTGGGCTGAAGAACTCCATATGTCTTATGGGCAGATAGAACAACTCCTAAGAATGCTACGGGTCAAACTCATTTTTCCTTAGTCTTTGGAGCTGAGGAAGTGATCCCTACAGAAATAGTAGTCCCTACAGCCAGATAAGCATCCGTGATCCTGAAGCAAATGCTGAGACTCTGGCTCAAGACCTAGATACCGTGGAAGAACATAGAGACTTGGCAAGGATAAGGCTGGCTAGTTATCAACAAAGGATGGCTGGTTCTTACAACAAAAATGTCAGAGTACGAAGGTTTCGAGTTGGTGACATGGTGTTGAGGAAAGCATTTCAGAATACCACGAATCCTTCTGATGGAAAATTGGCACCAAAATGGGAAGGCCCCTATCTAATTGAAGTTGAGGCAGGAAAGGGGGCATATCGATTACTAACTATGGATGGTGACCTTCTACCAAGAGCGTGGAATGCTACCCATCTAAAAAAAGTATTTTATGTAAAGGATCTGGGATCCTTAAGTATCCTAATGATCAATTCAGATTGAAGGACCCTCAAAGGATATGTGATTCTTGATGCGGTAACATTTCACTAATGCGTTCATTCTTATTATACTTCTTATTATTTATTATAAAGTAAGGATGTTGAATATTCAACATTCAACCTTATCAAGTTTTAAGTTTTACAGAAGTTATTACAAAGGATCAAGAGGTTGGCCACCTCTCCAAGACTTTGGGCATGTCCCCAGTTTAAGGTATCCAATACCTTCTAAGGTTTAAAGGTTTTCACCTTTCACATGAATTAAGTTTTGACACCCCGCCAGCACCGCATGTTATCCAAGTATAGTTCGAGGCAATGGGACCAGTACCCGCTTTAGGGGCTGACAATTTCATTGTTGTTGGCTATATGTAGGATCCTAAGTATAATGGTAGACGTACCATACATCCGTTCCTAAGGTTTCTAACATTTTCACGTTAGCTAAGGTTTCGACATATTCATGTCGCTCACGATTGGATAGATGCCAGTTTAGGCCATACTCCAGTTTACACCAGTTATTTTGGCTTGTCCCCAGTTATTTAGGCTTGTCCCCAGTTACTGATGAGTCATTCAATTGATGTTTGGCTTAGTTCCAAGTTGTATGTTATAACAGGTCCCTGAAGCTTAATAAATAAGGATCCTGGATCCTGCAGTTCTACTGACTTCTATTCCGTATTGTTTCGATTGTAAGCTTTAAGGATAAAGAATCCTAACTTAGATTCATTGGTATGAACTTTCTTTTGCATTTGCTTTATTTCTGGCTTATTTATATTACCCTAACACTTTGACAACAGGATATGTGATCCTTGATCATATGATGACTATCTTTAAAGAATATATTTTGACAAACTCCTATAAATTTGTTAGCTAAATATGATGAAATTTATTGACGTATACAACTATAAATATATTCAAACTGAAGAGAATTAATAATAAAGATAGTCAAAAGCTTAAAGTTTTATTTATTTATAAAAACCCTTTTTCAAAGGTTGTCAAAATTGCTAACCCAAGCTTTTACCAGCAAAACGTGGCCCATCCACTTGGGTTGGCAAAGGGTGTCCATACTAACGGGTCAATAAGTGTAGGAAAGTAAAGGCGGGGGGCATCAAGGGCTTCATCCTCCACAAACAGAAGGACCCATCCACCTTTGCTACCCCCTATTGTTCAAAAGGATCAGTGATCCTTAATCCTAAAAGCTATTGTTCAAATACACACCAAATTGTTCACCATAAAAACACCAACAACCAAAAAACATAAAAAAATGGGCTCCGGCCATGTCTAGAAATTTCCATCATTGCCCATTGATGCAGCCTACTCCTTCGCTGCTTCATCACCTGCACCGCTACCACCAGCCGTTGCATCCTCAGGATCCTTAGTGCCACTTGGGATAGCCTCCAGCGTGACTGTCTCCTCCAGCTCATCCTCATCCCCAAGCTCCTTCAGCCTTTGCCTCCAGCTAGCAGTGTCCCATTCAGCCCTGTCGAATGAAGGATCCGTAGCCTCCTTTGCCATCTTGAGTTTGACCTTTAGAATCATGATGGCAGCAGATAGTTTAGCCTCTTCTGTGACCTCCAACCGTTCCTTGTAGGCCTGGATTTCATCCACCAGGATCTACTTCTCCAAGCGACCATTCCCCTTCTCCAGCTGGGCGATTTTCTTCTCCATGGCAGCACCGATGGCACGAAGATTGGCCACCGTTTCCTCAGCCTCGGCAAGGCGCTTGCTCTGGATGGTCTGGATCTCAACAAGTTTCTGTTGAGAGAAAATTGTTAGAATTTATGACGATCAAGTATCTTTAAAAGAAGGATCCAGGATCTTTACCTCGGAGATGAAGTCATGGATCTGTTGTTCAATCCCAGGGACGTCACTGGATGGTGCATCTGGCTTCTTCCTCTTGGCTCCAGATTTAGCTTTGCTGGTGGTGCTCCTGGTCCCGACTTGGCTTGGGCCTGCGGCCAGCTCCTTCTTGATGGATCGGGGGGACATGATACCTTCGACATCTCCCATGCCAAACCTGGTGGCTGATTTTGATGAGGATCTAGCAGCACCTACAAACACAAAACTCAGATAACTATCCATTTTTTATTTCATACCAAATAATTAAATACATATATACATGCACACTTACTTGACATTGTGTAGGAGGCTGATGTTGTTTCTTCTAAATCCTTGATCTTGGGATGGAATGTTCTGACAGTTGAATCTAGAGCCCAAAAAGCAGCAACTCTCTCAGCGGTGGTAGCAAAGTCTTTCGAAGTGTTGATATTGGTCACTGCATAAAAAAAATGAAGGATCAGATATCCTTAGATTAAAATATCAAATTTTCTATAAAGCAATTTTATAAATCCTACATCCTACCCTCTACGTTCCACTTCTTGGGAAGATGATCCCCGTTGGGAATGGAATCCCTCCTGACGAAGAAGAATTGACTTCTCCATTGGGAATCATTTTTGGTAATTTTGAGTATAGGGTGGGGTTGTTGAGGCTTGGCTTTAAAGAGGAATCGGTGAGACCCGTGGCTAACCAGATTGTACAAGTGGTTGAGTTCAGCAAGACGAAGCTCTATACCCTCTCTAGCAATGATCTGATCAAGGGTATAAAGAACCCTCCAGAGCATAGGCGTGCCCTGGATGTAGCATAGGCCAGTAAAGGTGAAAAAGCTCTGGGTGAAAGCTGGAAAAGGGTAAGTAAAACCTATTTGAAAAGGGGTAGCAGGAAAACACACCCATGTGGATGATATGCAGTCACTCTTCATTGAAGAATCGAAGGGCCTAAAAATAGTACCCTTCGGAAAACAGGGGTGCATTTGCTCAATCTCAGGATCAGTGAACCGGCAAAGTTCTTACGAAGGTTCTTTCAAAAGGTCTTGGCTTTTGGGAGGACTGTTTCTCCCTTGATCCTCGTGTGGTGAGGATCGGATCATGGTTTTGGTCATGATGCTCGAGGAAGAAAAGAGGAAAGAAAGAATTGCAGAGAATAAAAGATGAGAGAGAGAGTGAATACCTGTTTGATCTTCAGTGTGAGGATTTAAGCAAAGGATATTGATATTAAATAGGAGATATTATCTATATCCCTACCCTATTTATAATCATGTTTATTGTAGAGGGAGTCTTATCGCTGACGTCATCTTTGTAACGGCTTGTCTAGGGTAACGGCTAGTCCTAGGGTAACGAGTCGTCCAGAATAAACGAGAAAATATAACTCACTTAAGTTGCAATTAATTCCTCATATTTTGGGGGCAATTGTTAGGGCATGGATTTTATGCCAAGGATCATCCATCCTGAGACTGAACCTGGATCACGGATCCTTAACGAAAATCGCAGGGAGTCTAAGGATCAAGGATCCTTACCTATATCTATGTTAGCTGACAATTGTTCATTTGTGTTAGTTTACGTATGCAGATAATCGTGGACTAAGTCATCGAGGGAATGTCGGAGGAATATGCCATTTCTAGCACGTGCAAGTGAAGCCATGACCGTTATATGTGAACGTGGGGAGCTTGCATGGATTTCAGAGAGTTAGTTAATTAGATTAGCTAGATATTTAGTGATATTGAGTTTGATAGACACACATCTGACCGAACACACACTTGCATACACACTGTTGCTATTCTCTCTTGAACACACATTAGAAATCTTATTGTAAAAAGCTCAATATATCCGAAGTTGTAATCTTTCTTGTTCAATATAGTTGGTGATTGGTAGTTTCCATCACCCGAAGTTTTTTATGTCGGAGTCAACTCCCGATCAAGGGCTTTTTCCTCCTACAAATCATTGTGTTCATTGTCATTTACTCTTGATATTTGTTCATACATTTGTTCGTTTAACCAAGCACTCAACCTCACATTCAAAGTTTGGTTACATTATCCTTGTTAAGATTTTTGACCAAAACGCTAACTAAAAAAGCCAAAAAAAGCATAAAAAACATACAAATTTTTTTTTACAATTTTTTTTATAAAAAATCACTGCTTTTTATGTATAAAAAAACTTTTTTTCAGAAAAAAAAACTTGTACTGCACATGTGCACTATATGCGTACTACACATATGCATTATATGCTTTTGTAATTTTTTTATTTTTTTATATAATATATGTAACGAATTTTTATAAAAAAAATTGATATGTTTTTTTTGGCTTTTTAGTTAGTTTTTTGGTTTTCTCATTTAAACTAGTTTTCTCATAATCCATCCCAATATATATATATGTGTGTGTGTGTGTGTGTTTATTCTTTTCAACACTACGATATAAATTTTATTGAAAATGGATACCGAGTTTTTGTCGTACCAAACCGAACCAAAATCGATGATGAATGTACTTTATTATTTTGAAATATTTATTTATTTTTAATAACATTATATTCATCATTTAAGATACACCATTGGGGTTTTTCTAGTAAACTTTATGTAAAAAGAGCATAATGCATGTCGTTAAAAAAATCGATTAAACCTAAGGTGGGCCCCACATAATTCAACAAACCCCATGCGCCGTCTTAGCCAGAACTCCACTGACATCTCCGGCATCGTCTTCTCATTCCGCACTGTTAGATTTGATTTTGATACTTGTGAACAAATATTAATTATCAACAATATAATTCACAAGTATAGAGTCATCATCAATTATTATTTTTCAATTTTAACTCAAAGATTACAATATCTTTTAGAAATGAGTGACTCTATAAACTCCCCCTCAGCTGCTCATGTAACAAATTTGTTCGTACAAGAGAAAAGGTGAAGTGTGTGATAAATAGAAATAACTAACATGTGTGATCTATTTATACTAAGTACGAAAGCTTTGTTCAGTGATTCGCGACATCACCCCGATAGTGACATATAACATTCCTAACAGAAAAGATTCCACAGATGTTGCGAACATCTGTGCCAATTCTATCATATGTTCTAACTAGTCTAAACACTGATAAGATAAATACTTTTACATTGGGAAAGCACGGTCTAAACTATCCTCTATTTCTGTTATTCAAACATCTGTTTGGCCTTATATATGTTTGGTTTTCTTCATCAGACCTTTGGCTTCAATAGAATTTAGCCTTCAACAGATGTTTTTTCTTCTTGAACAGTGGTTCTAAGTCTTGATCAGATGTTTGCTTTGTTCTTGAACAGATGTTCCAATTAGGTGTTTAAGATTCACCATCTTTGGGGAGAGACTGGTTCAGTCTTTTGTTTATTTCTTGATCAGTGGATCATGTTTTAACTTTTAAATATCATCTTCTCTTTTGTAGGTCCAACAATCTCCCCCTAGAATAGATGATGCCAAAACAGATGTTTATTAGATCATTTTTATTCCTCTTCATCATGATTTTTACTTGGGCTTTAAATTGCCTTTCAAATCTTTTAGATAGCATGTCATCAGCATCCCTTTCGAGTGAAAGATCTAGTAGATCTTGCAGATCTTCAATTTTTAAGCTCATCACACTGTTCATTGAAGTCTTTTTCACTTCCCCATTTACCCTGACTATTGTCAATTTATGGTTGGCTTTGTTTGAGGACCATTTTTGAATTTTAAAGGAAGCTAGGGTTACTTGGAGTGATGTTATTGGAAAAGGTGAGGGATTCCCAAGACTTGCCCTAACTGTTCTGCTGGATTTGCATCATGATGCCCATACATCATAACATTTTTAATCCCTTCCTTTATAATATCATCTTCATATCTTTTTGAATCTTATGGTGACATATCCTTCTGTCTTTTGAGGTAGCTTCTCACCATTGAAGAGACAATTTTTCAGATGGAAGTTCGGATCTGTTGGCCTTAGAACTGATAGGTAGGTCTTCATAGCTAGACTTTTTAGGGTCTGGGTGATCTTTGGCTCTTAAAGCTTATAATTTCTTGTAAGTCTCCATGATTGTTGGCTCATCCCACCTAACAATGGATTGCATTGTACCATACTCTATAGCAACCATCTCCTCCTTCATTCTTATTAACTCAACTGCTTTTTGACCAACAGGCTTTCTTCTTGCCATCGAGTTGGGAGGAGTGGGCTTGATGTCTGGATTAAGCTTTAACATCTCAATTGTTGATATTTCTTCTAGAAGGGATTCTATAGTCCAATGATAGAATTGAGTTTTTGAAGCTCTATAAGGCTGGTTCTTCATAATAAAATCCAGATAGTCTTTCCTTAGTTCCTTTTTGAAGTCAAGGTTGCTAACTAGTCTTTGTGAAGCCTTTTGACTGGCATCTTTAGCAAAGTCTTCAAGTTTATTCACTTTAGTGAATTCTGCAGACATAATTTATTGAGCCTCCTTATCACTTTTCCCTTTGCTTTTGTAAGCAGCTATCTTTTCGGCCTGTTTGACTTTCAGTTCTAGATACTCTTGTACATTTTTAGTCTTTTGATATCTTTTGAGGGAAGGAAATGTAAGTTGGTTGATTTCAGTTGTGGAGTAGAAAGATTGTATCTCTTATGATGCATTTTCTAACTCTATTGGGTCAAGTGGAGGTTTTGTGGGTGGTGATATAATGGTGAATGCATGGTGGATGATTTAGGTGTAGTAGTGATGATTCTAGTTTTGATAGGAGATGCATCAAGAGTTTCTTCATCATCATCTTGGACAATTCTTAGTTCTCCTGGTTCTGGTTTGGTGTGTGGGTGTTTTTGATGGTGGTTGTGAAGGTAGTGTTGTTGGTTTTCTTTTAGGAAGCCCTTTTGGAGACTTGTGAGATGGTGATGGTGGTAGTTGAGTGTTGTAACCTCTGTTGTCACTTTTGTAGTGGCAACAGATGTTTGGACAATGGGAGCAGTGGTTTGGGTAGTGATAGGTGTGGTAGTGGTTTGGATAGGTGCAGCCAGTGCGTTTTGTAACTTCTTTTGAAGAACCTTGGTAATCTTGAATCTGTTTTCTTTCAATAATTTCTTGCACTATTATCTACATATTTTCTTCCCTTGTATCCCTTTTCTTTTGTTTTTCAACTTGTTTGGCAATTTCTTTGTTTCTTGCCTTGTTAAGTGCAGCAATGTCAGACTTTTTTCCAGCCTTTTTGACCAGGGTCCCTGGCATTATCTTCATACTTAGGGAGAGTGAGAGTTGTGCAAGTGTTTTTGAGAATAAAGTCTTTTATGGCTTTAACTTTTGCATGAGTATATTTGTACTTTGCATCCTCTGTCTGCCTTATCAACTCTACTTGCATGGAATATCTTTCTTGTGCTTGCTTTTGAAGATGTAGGTATGGTTGAACGTGGGTCCACGTTTCTTTTACAATGTCTACATTTGATAGTGGTATCAGATGTTTACAATTTTGTAACCCTCTCCGTCAATTCATGATAGTTTAATCCATCAACTGGGTTAACAGGATCATCTAAATTCCCATCCGAGGTGGTTAAATTTGGTTTGAAACCAGGTGCCCCATGTTCTTGGTACCGGGGACTCCCAACTGTTGAAAAGACTATTGTCTCAACAATTGTTTCTTTCAAGGGGGTTTGAATAATGTAACTGTTGTCCTACTATGAGACTGTTGTCTCTACAGTTGTAGTAGTTACCCCACTTGAAATACCCGCTTGTATCTCTTGAGACACATGAGGTGTTACCTCATCTGCTTGTGGGATTGCAATGATCCCTGAGCTTGCCCTAGTCACTTGTAGAAGTGTACTCCCTGTGATTCGTAGTTGAGAGGAACTAGGTATGTGCAAGTCAGTTGTATCAATTGCATCAAGCAATGTTTAGAAAGATGATGGAATATTGAGTTTTCTGGAGTTCTGGAGTGGGTGTTTCATTAAAAGCAGTGGTCTTTGCAGACAAGCAAACCAAGAGAGTATGGAAAAAGAATTTCATTGTTGGTGGAAACTTTGGTTTACAAAGTGTTTCTCCCACCAGTTAACCTTCATAGCCCCTTTCTATGAACTCAATTTGTAAGTCATTTTTGGGGAAAGTTTCCATACTGGCTAAATCCTCTAGTCTGGACATGTTGGCTATGGATTTTGCTGTGATTGAAACATTTTCTTTGTTTATGATGGAGGTGATGAGAAAAGGCTTTTTGTTTTGTAGCGAGATTTTCGCATTTGCCCAAAATTCTCTGAGGGTGGTGAGATAGATGGGGGCGTTTGTAGTCAGGATGTAAAGGTATTTTGAGGAGTTTATGATGTCGACGGTGGAGTGGAAGTCCGTGTTCTTGCTGTGTTTTACAAGATACAATAAATAGTTATGAGGGGTTTTTAATTCGAGAGCCATGATGAACTATAGTTCAAGTCTTTAGAAAATCATTTAAATAGATGATCTTTTGATTGAAAGCAGAGTTTGATGGAAGCAAATTCTAAGTTTTTCTCTTTTGAAATGCTTTGATTTTATCAATAATGAAGGATAGATGTATACTTTGTTTCTCATGGGTTTTTATAGGGTTAATGAACAGGGATGCCAACGTGAACAACGGTTACCTTTTTGGTCCACGTGGTCAGTTGCTATTTGTTGTAGCAAACCTCTGTTTAGAAAGTGGGTCCCAATAAGGAAACCCTTTAAAGAATATATGAAAGATCTGGTTTCAAAAGATATGTTTGAAACCACGGTTGTGCTCAACAGACTTTTGAGTACATAGATCAGTGGTTTGAATCATCTGATTGACTTTTGGTCCACAGAGTTTTGAAAATCCATGTTTGAAACCTTTGTTGGTTTAAACAAAGTTTTGAGTGAGAAATAGTGGTGAGTTTTGATGAAACAGTAGATCTAGTTGACTTTTGTAGTCAAACAATGGTTAAACAAATAGTAGTTCTGTTGTCTTAAAAAGTGTATAACCAAGGTTAAAAAAAGTTTTGAACCACTTAAATAAATGTTGCACTCTTTTGAACCGAGTTTTGTTTTTGGTGATTTTATCCATCTTTTCTTGATTTGAAAAAAATTAATTTTGAAATTTTTTTCTTGTTTTAAAACAGCATATTACTGTTGCAAAAACCTTTTGGTGAGTCTTTCAAAATAATTTTCTTTCTTTTTATTTGGATAGAGATAAATGCAAGGTAACCTTTGTTTGCACTTTTAAATTACCAACAGTAGTTCCCTGTAGATAGTGGTGAATGGGTCAATCTTGCAGATGATCCAAAGCATTATCTGCTTTGCATTTGGAAGTCTTAACCACTGTAATAGCTACATGGGATTGGTCATTTGTCACGAGAAGTTTCTGCACCATCTCAAATAGTTGCTTTTGACCTTCTGCAATTGCTTACACATTTGGGTCTACTGGTGGTTGACCATTCCCAATGAGATAGTTGTACCCATGTGGATGTTTGTTTGCCCTTGGATTATGGGGTTGAGGCACAAGCTCTTCATACCTATAAGGTACCCTGGTGCATGGTGGTTGCCCATAGCCTCTAGGGAGTGGGTTTTGTGGTGTAGCAGATGTTTATTTAGTCCTTTGTGTAGGATGTTGGTTCAAATTTTGTGAGACAGAAGATTACCGGACTCATTTCTTTTGGGAATAGATGGTTAATCCCTGTTGACAGGGCCATCATCCATTTTAAAACCCATTTTCTTTCTTGATCTATTTTGATTTACATCAGCATGTTGTCAGCACAGAAGTTATACTCGCAATCGTTCACAAGGGAAACCATTGCATAAGCTTGTATTTGATTCAACTGGTCTAATCCACCTTTGTTTTCTGATATGCATAGCAAGAAAACGTGTATCAATCTCCAATATGGTGGAAACAACTTCTTCGACACTGTCGGATAATCGCCTTCATAGCTCAATCGACGCGATGCCTTAACAACGTTCTCTCTATCAAATGAAGTTGGGTGGTGAGGTTGATCATCAAACTTTAAAACCTCACGAACTATAGCTTCTGTAATAGCAATATCCTTTTGACGTGAGTGAGGTGGGTATGAATTTTAGATATATTTTAAGTACTTCTCACTCGTTTATTCAAGCTTTAAATTTATAAAAACACGATATACCACTATCAATCTCTACTTCACGCTAGGACAAGTGAACCCATCGTTGGTATAGTATAGTGATGGTAAGATGTCAAGGTCGTCCAAGGACACAAGAGCTTTTAGTACCAGATTATTGTCGACGTCTAATCTAATCAATTTTTTAGAAAAAGTTTTGAATAAGTAAAAATAAAGAAATAAATAAAGTAATAAAAGAAACAAATAGACAAGATAGAGTCACTTGGCTCCGACTCATTATTTACGCAACCTTTGATGATTTCCACGCTTTGGGTTTTTTAAAAGGTTATCTTAGTTATAGTGGCATGCCTCTCTTTTGGAGGCGACAATACCCTCAGCCATATTGGTCTGCAGGGATACAGTCCCGCAAGGTCAGAATATTGAAAGATTATTAAGTAAGTTATTAATGCTAAATGTGGCATGTCCTTCTTTTGGAGGCAACGCTACCCTCGGCAATATTGGTCTGACTCAGCGGGGATACAGTCCCGCAATGCCGAAGTTTCAATAATAGTTTAATTATAAGGGATTCAAGCCGTTCTTACTTCCCTCGATTTATGTTATCTGCATCAAAGGAAGTCCTAATAAGCTTGAACCAAGTCCTCGTGGGATCTATACACTTAACGAGGCAAGAGTTTTACCCAAACCACCCTTCT
Source organism: Scalesia atractyloides (assembly GCA_947069175.1). Taxonomy (NCBI): domain Eukaryota; kingdom Viridiplantae; phylum Streptophyta; class Magnoliopsida; order Asterales; family Asteraceae; genus Scalesia; species Scalesia atractyloides. The sequence continues at coordinate 71,732,466 of CAMTDV010000005.1, read as the reverse complement.
AACCCCTTTCTAGGCAGTTAACGTGCTTTATATAAACTGTAAAGACATGAATGAGTAAATCAATGAAATATGAAGGATGATAGAATAAAACTCACTTTCAATATAAAAAAAACTAATTACTAAAGTCTACTTAGGGTCTCACACTAGAAGCCACAATGCACCTAATCCCGCCTCAAGCTTATAGAACAAAAGGAACGAGTTACTTAACCCCTTTCGTAACCGTTTTATACCAAAATCGAAAGAATTTAAACTCAAATTTTCTTTCTTTTTTTTTCTTTTCTTGAGCATTAAACTTTTGCTTCACCTAACCAAGAGGCTGTCTCAACCAGAGTCACCATCCCCGAGAGCCACAACATAGGTGTCAGTAAATTTTTCAAATTTTTCCATTCAACCACCCTAGAGGCAATCTAAGTTAGAATCACCATCCCCAATGAAGATTACATAGGCCTGATCTACTTTTTCAATCTAGCTCACTTATTCTATTTTTTTTTTTTCATGACTAAAAATTTTAGAAATTTTGGCTTATAACGGCATTCTTTATACTATTATTGGCGGTTTCGACTTCCCATTTTCCTAGATGAGCACCCACTAGTAAACCGACAATTAAGGTATTTTTAGATCAAAGGAACCTAGAACCGAATCGGGCCTACCTGCATATCCCAAACTAGACACAAGCTCGACTATATTAAACTCATATTATCATTATTTGAATCCGAACAAAAACCCATCTTTTCTATCATTTTTCGTTTATATTTTGCAAACTTCTTATTCAAAAGATATTTTCTATTTGTTTTTCAATTTTTTTAGATTTTTTTCAATTTTTTAATTTTTTGTATTTTTCAAATTTTAAACTACGACTCAACTAACTACTAAAACTATGTATCTCATCCCCACACTTAAAGATTGCATTGTCCCTAATGCAAGAACAAGAATACAACTCAACTAGTAAAACTAAATAAACTAGAAACTAAATAAAATATAAATATACAAGTGAAACGACTTAGCTGAATAAACGAGACTGTCAATGTGCCGGTCAATTCCACATATGCCCTCCAATCCAAACACGCTCAGCAAATAATTCCTAATTCTCACACGCGAACAGAAGCGGTAAAACCAACAGCATACCTATCAAGTAAAAATAAACATACCAAAACGTAGCATAGCGATAGATAATAGTGTCTAAAAACATCAACCACAACATCAACCAACCCCAACCCAAGTATCCAAGTATCAAAGTATCCAAAATTAGGGGTACAGACAGGATTAAGATAAAACAACATAAAAAAGAAAATATTGCATAAAGATACTGCATCAAGCTCCAACTGCTGCCATCCCCACACTAATCCTCTTCTTCTTCCTCCTGATAGGGCTGCACACCCCCCCCCCATGCCACCAGAACTCTACCCACCATGACCTGAACCACCTGCACCACTTGGATCATAATACCCCGGCATCGGAAACTGAACTGGGTCGACATACGGTTGGAAAAAATTCGAGACATCCATACTCATCCGTCATCTGTCCCATCATATACCTAATCGCTCCATCTTGCCTATCCTGTCGATAATCCAATCTACTAAAACCCAAATCCATGCGGTCATAAAAAGAAGCCAAAGTAAGTCGGTCAGGTCAGGGATGTCTCAGCGGATACTTCCTAGCCGAAATCTCCTGATGAATCACATGCCTCTGATAACGGGTGGGTATAGCAGACTGCATAGATGATGCAGCATCAGAACCTGGCGGAGGCTGAACCTGTGGACCCTGGCGAATGGGCTCCCATGTGATCGGGTCAGTGTATGACTAAATACCTGTAGCCTGAAGATCTCTCACACTCATAAAACATGGCCCCGGCCCCTCTCTTATCTTCTCCCTCGGATACCGTGTAAACACTCCAAGACTCTCAGCCAACCACGTAACATAAGGTCCACAATAAACTCGAGCACCTGAACCAGCTCTCCATAATCTCCTCATCGACCATGCAAAAATAGTCGCCAAATCTGCAGGTTGCTAACATACCATACACATCAGACAGAAAAGGCTAACATGATTAACCTTATTATCCCCCTGTCCTCTACCAACCAACGTGGCTGCCAAGATCTTATGAATAAACCTGTAGACCGGATCAATGATATCACTCGCAACCATGTTGTTCGAGTATGGTGCTGCCGAAATCGTGCCCCAAAACCTAACCAATTCATCTGATTATAAGCTGTGTGGATGCATTCTTGAACACTCCCCTCAAACTTGACACAAACTCAGGTGACTGTACCTCGTGTGCTGTATAAAACTTCGTAGCAATCACAAACTGTGGTATAGTCATCTCATACGCCTACCTGGCCAGAGAAAAGAAAACAACATATTCCTCATCAAAATTCCCCTGCTTGTAATCAAATGTGGAATGAAACTCCAAGGTGATCTCCTTGTACTGCTTAGCATCACAATCAAGCACCCTTCTAAACTTATTACCCAACAACTGCTCAACTCTCTGCCTTTGACCCAGCTGGTCCAACATGTCCCAATCTATCCTCTTATACGGTAACAAATTCGATGATATCAAACTACACAATCGCTCATACTCCCCTAAATCTAGCTCAAACTGTAGCAACGGGATATCATTTAGCCTGGTGCTCTGACCAAGTGGAACACCATCTCCTCTATAGAATACCTTCCTTCTACCAAAGTCCGGTGGCAAGGGTTGAGTTTCTGTCGGGTCTCCCTGGTGGTCGAGCCGATGGCCATCTTCGTTTTTTTCCTGCCCTACTCGAGGAACCTTCACCTGACATATCTGCCAAAACAAACATATAGACAAAGCAACGCAAGCTGAAAAATTAGCGAAGGCTTAATGATCACAAACTATTTTTGGTATTTTTAATTTTTTCAATTTTTTTGTACCTTTGTAAATTTTTGAAAAATTGGAACAGCCGTATAGCATTCTATTCGCGGTTGAAACCGAAAATAAAGTGAAAATAAAAATTGGGTTACCATTTACAAAAGCATAAGTTATTAACGACCTAGCCCGAATGGAGATTGAGTACGGGCGAAGTATTTTGTACCTGTACGAGCATATACGTAAACCCAAGACCAAAAGCTAACACTTAGAAGAACGACTCAAAATACAAGACTCAATGTACACTACCCCCTCCCGGCACTTTAATTGTTCGCAATTAAATCCCAAGGGCAAAAACAAACCAACATTAAGTTCCGAATGAAATAAAGTTAAAAACTTTAATGTATCACCAGTGGAAACCGGTCAAAACCATGTTAAAAATCTCATCTTTACTGCAAAAATCACCAACCCGTATCCCCACACTCAACGGTGAACTATTCCCAAACCAAGCCAGCCGCAAAACACAACCAACACTACCCAAACCAACCCTTCTGCAACCTGTAATCAGCATCAAAACCCCAAACCATCCCATCCGCAACCCCGACCATAAGAAAATCAAACCCAAAACTAGACCTAACATGACCCAACACCTAAACATGCAACTAAACTAGAGGAAAACAGAGAAACTATGACTCAAAGTACAAACTGCAAGGAAAACATACCTGAGAGTCGATTTAGACAAGAGAACTAAGAAATTTGGTAGCAAGCTTGAAATCCCCTTGAATTCACGTGTTTAATGGTGAAAGGTGGAAGATTGATGGTGAAATCGAGTGGATAATGGAAGTGGGTGAAGTGGGAGTGCAGATGGAAGTGAAAAGAGGTGGTTTATGGTGGTATATGGTGGTGGTAAGCGGTGGTTGGCGGTTAGAAGTGAGAAGAATTAGGTTTAAATGGTGAAATTTAGGGATAAAAAGTTGCATGTCTGCGTCAGAGGTCTCTCGCGGGCCGCGAGCGGTGAGACATAGTCTCTCCCGCCCCGCAACCGAGTCAGAATTTTCCGGAGTTTATTTTCCTCTGGCGGGCCGCGACCGGTGAGGCCTAGCCTCACGCACCCCGCCAGAAGACCATGTTTGCAGAAGGTTTCGTGAAATTTATGGGTTAATGCCTTAGAAAAATTATGTTAACTTTCAAAACCCCCCAAGAACCATTCCCAAATTTTTTCTAACACTGGAACTTACTTGGAACCACGTTTTCTCGTCAATCCTTGAACGTCCTTGATTATGAATTCCTGCAAAAGACTCCAAATGCGAAAACAAACACTGACACTCTACCAAAAACAACCTTTAGCTATGAAAAATAATTAAAAATAAATGAAAATACAACCGGTACATACTCTACACTTGAGTTTTCACTCAACACTCTACACGGTGGTGTTTGGGACATTTTCGAGAGGAGTCTCCTCCTTCTTGGTACTATCGATCGGCCCTCCTAAATAATGCTTTAACCTATGGCCATTCATTTTCCATGAGCTTCCGTCGACTTCTTTTAGTAACTCGATGGTACCATACAGGAACACCTCTTTCACAACGTACGACCCCGTCCATTTGGATTTCAATTTACCGGGAAACAACTGGAACCTCGAATTGTAAAGAAGCACTTTATCCTTGGTTTTAAACTGTTTCAACCCTTTTAACCGCCTATCATGCAACGCATTCGTTTTCTCTTAATACTCCACGAACGTTCACACGCCGCATCTCTAAGAGCTTCCAACTCGTGAATTTGGAAAAACCTTTTCCTAGCCGCTTCAGTAAGATCTAAATTTACGGTTTTGAGATCCCAAAGCGTTCGGTGCTCCAATTCTACGGGAGATGGCACGCTTTTCCATAAACAATCATGAACGGAGTGGTCCCTAAAGGTGTTTTGCAGGCGGTATGGAATGCCCACAATGCATCATCAAGCTTATCCGACCAATCCTTAGGTGACATCCCAGAAAATCAGGTATCAATTCCGATCCGGTTCTTTATATTGAACATGTCTACTTATTTTTTAAATATAATTAAAACGCTCTCGGTTACTAGTGGGTTATAAATTGTGTAACGTCTAAAACCCGAACCAAACTCGAACAAGCCCAACCTACCACCCATTCCCTTTTTCGACCCAACTAACCCAAACCGCCCCCACCCCCTTGTATTTTAAAAAATACGTATGTGTGCACAAGAGTTTATAAAAAAAATTAGCAAACCCTAATCTTCTTTCTCCCCCCTCCTGGTGCGACGGCAGAGGATCAAGCCCCCCCCCCCTCTCAATCGATCTCTACATTCCCTCTCTCTAGTCTCCTAGTTATTTGATTCAAGGTTAGTGTGTTATCATGTGTTTTGATTTGAGTTCTTTGATGTTCTTGACTGCGTTTTTGTATGATGATTTATACTTGGTGTTTATGAGAATAATTATAATCTAGGGCTTGCTGGAATGTTTTAGTATGTTTGGATCGTATGATTACATGTTTAGTAACTAGGGTTTTGTGTGATTACAAGGTTATGATGATTTCTTGTGAAATTGAATTGCTAGGGTTTGATTTGATTATTGAGTATGATGTTGAACACGATAAATATGTTATAAACGACTGTAAACCTGCTGTGAATCATGTTTTTGGTGTCACGGATATATTAGTTAATCGTTTGCATAAGCGGGTAATTGAAAACAGATTCTGTCTGAAATCTGCAGCCAACTTCCGTTGACTATAACTGGGTCATAACCTGTCGAAGACTAAGTTTTCGTGAGTCCACAAAGTAGAGTTTTGAAATACGATTCAAACGCATTGAAATCATATTTTTTTGACGTTGGTTACTATTTTAAATGGAATTTTTTCGTTACAGTGCGATGGGCTGTTCTTTTTCTGCAGAAATTGCAGGTCACGATTTCAGTCGTATCTAAGGGTGTATTGGGACATAAGTTACAAAATTTAAATTGTAGAAAATATGCGAGGGTAAACAGAATTTCTCCAACCGGAATCACCTTGTTTGGAGACTCGGTGATTTTTAAATAAAATAAACGGTGGGCAGGGGTAGGAATCGTAACAATTCAAACCACTGCCCATTGCTCGAATTTTTACGAAAAATATGTAAACAATTAGACTTTGAAAATTTTAGAGAAACACGCCGAGACCTTTTCACATGTCTTATATTTTTTGGGAATTTATCATGACTTGTAACTATTTTATAAAAGTACCCGAATACAGCCCAGTTTTGAGTATTAAAGCTGAAACATATTAAGTCGCAATGTGTGCATCTGATTGTTAGTTGTGTTATCTGAGAATGATCGAACATGTTTAATGTCAACATTAAATGTCGTTTAAGTTGTTGTGTGCTACGACCATCTATATATTCATATACATATACTGTTTGAACGAAAATATATATGTGGGATATATTTGTAAGTTGTCGACGTGATTGCATGATACGTGTTAGATACGTGTAAGGATTTCGTGTCTTTCATGAGCACACTAATAAACTAAACGGTAATCATGTTAGGACGTGATTGACCGGTTCCACCTTGCGTAATTTTTTCCATAACTTAATATGCCGAGCTAATCTAAGGTGAGTTCACACTTTTATAAAAGCATGTATTCCCTGTGGCTTGGGAACGAAATAAAACAACAACTACGTATTCTCCTTGTGTAGAATACAGGAACCTTGTCCCCCTTGGGTGGGGCAACAAGTTAATTTACTATTATATCACATGTCTTAAGCGTACTAGACGGAAACTCTATCTGAAAGTCCCTACACATTTTATACCGATCAATCGTCGGGCCAATGGCGAACGGGTTATTAGTTGAATAGCGCTATTAGGTCTAACAAGCCTCACACCGTGCCATAGAGGACGGGCGCGGACTAATATATTTGGGCACTAGTCAATGACGATAGACATTGACGTGGGGCACTAAACATAACCACAGTTAGTAATCGGTATGGTAACGGGTTTAGTAGCTTAAAAAGGTGGGGTAGCTCCCCATGACATGTTTTATAAAAACAGAGTAATTTAACGAACTTATGTTTTTGGAACAACACTAAACAACTGTGAACTCGCCAACATTTTTTTGTTGATACGTTACTACATGCTTTGCAGGTCGTTAGGTACTTACCGGAGCTTGCACGGAGGGCTGGTCGTTGTGCGAAAAAAAAACAAAACCATTTTTTGGTTCTTATGAAACTTTATGAACTTTTAAACTTTTGATTTGGGTTTTAGACATTATGCTTCCGTTGACACTAAAATTTGGTTTTGGATATTTGTTTTCGTAAACACCAATCGTATTGATTGCAATGGACTTTATTTACTTTCACTTATTGTTCAATATGATTGGTGCCATGATCCTGGTCAGTCAGACGCCTCATGCTAATACTCCGCACGTGGATTTTGAGGGTGTGACACCTTGCAACTTTTTCCTACCGTTTTCTCTAGGATCCTCTTCACACCTCGATTCGCATTCTCAACTTAACTGTTTGTTTGTGGATTGGACGCGGTAGACAATCCGTGTGTAACTCCATAACACTCTAATGCCTTCTTCGTCACGGCATTGCAAAAATGCGATCCTCAGTCACTAATAATGGTTTTTGGTATACCACTCGGGAATCATTCGTAGGCAAAGCTTGAGCTTCCACCCATTTAGAGACGTAATCGATTGCCATGAGGATGTATCTATTCCCACTAGAGGGGGAAAGGTCCCATGAAATCAATGCCCCACACATCAAAGATTTTGAAAACTTGAATTGGGTTTTGGGGCATCTCGTCCTTGGATGAGATATTGCCGGTACCTTGGCATGCACCGCACTTCCTAACGAACTCTATAGCATCCTCCACTGCCGTAGGCCAAAAGAAACCGCAATCAAAGACTTTTTGTGGGCTAGTATGTACACCGTGATGACCTCCCGTCAACCCCTCGTGAACGTGCCTAAGAATGTCTAAACCCTCTTCTTTCGCAACACATCTCCTAAGTATGGGATCTCCTCCTATCCTAAAGAGGTATGGGTCATCCCATAGATACTTCCTCGCATCCCTAAACAACTTTCTCTTTTGTTGGGCACTCATATCCTTCATCACATACCCATTTGCGAGGTAGTTTGCCAAATCACTAAACCATGGCAAACCCTCCTTCTCCATCCCAACAAAATCCATGGACTCATGAGGGAATCTATCTCCTATCGCCTTATCACGAATCTCTTCTCTTGTCGGATCCTCTAAACGTGAAAGATGGTCCGCCGCAACATTCTCCGCTCCTTTCTTATCCTTAATTTCTATGTCAAACTCCGAAAGAAGGAGAATCCATCGTATGAGACGAGGCTTAGCATCCTTCTTTTGGAATAGGTAAAGCAAAGAGGAATGTTTGGTGAACACTATGGTCTTTGAAAGCAAAAGGTAAGAACGGAACTTATCGAATGCAAAAACTACGGCTAGAATTTCCTTCTCGGTGGTGGTGTAGTTCTCTTGGGCGTCATTGAGGGTTTACTCACATAGTAGATCAGGTGAAAGTGGTTCTCCCATCTTTGACCCAAAACCGCCCACACCGCCCAGTCACTCGCATCACACATGAGCTCAAAAGGCAAGCTCCAATCGGGTGATATAAGAATGGGTGCACTCACGAGTTTCTCTTTAAGGAATTCAAACGCTTGAAGACACTCCTTACCAAAGACAAAAGGAACATCCTTCTCTAAGAGTCGGGTCATGGGGCGCGTGATTTTAGAAAAGTCTCTCATGAAGCGCCTATGGAAGCCTGCATGACCAAGAAAACTTCAGATCGATTTCACACTAGTCAGTGGAGGAAGACTACTAATCATATCTATCTTAGCCCTATCCACCTCTATTCCGGCTCTAGAAATCTTATGACCTAATACAATCCCCTCCGTCACCATGAAGTGACACTTCTCCCAATTAAGCATCACTTCGTCTCAACACACTCTTCATCATCCTCTCCAGATTACCTAGACACTGATCGAAGGAATTTCCATATACCGAAAAATCATCCATAAAGACCTCCATCGAGCTCTCAACCATGTCTTGAAACATGGCAATCATACACCGCTGAAAAGTAGCCGGGTCGTTACATAATCCAAAAGGTACGCGTCGGTACGCGTACGTGCCAGATGGACATGTAAATGTCGTCTTCTCTTGGTCCTCCAGCGTGATAGGGATTTGGAAGTAACTAGAAAACCCATCAAGGAAACAATAGAATTGTTGCCCCACGAGACACTCTAGCATTTGGTCAATGAATGGGAGTGGAAAGTGATCTTTCCGGGTGGAGTCATTGAGCATGCGGTAATCAATACACACACACCACCTGGTGACCATACGAGAAGGGATGAGTTCATTTTTCTCATTCACGACAACAGTCCTCCCTCCCTTCTTAGGGATGACTTGAGTAGGACTTACCCAAGAAGAAACGGAAATTGGGTATATCAAACCAGCCTCCATTAACTCCACACACTCTTTCCTAATTACCTCTTGCATGTTGGGATTGAGGCGTCTTTGGGGTTGCACCACCGACTTATATTCATCCTCCATAAGAATCTGGTGGGTACAAAAAGTGGGGCTAATCCCCTTTATGTCGGACAACCTCCATGAAATAGCCTCTTTGTGCCCTCTTAGCACCTCAATTAACTTCGATTTCTCCTCCTCCGTCAATTTGGAAGAAATAATGACGGGCAAGCTCAAATTTTCTCCTAAGAAAGCATACTCTAGATGTGAAGGAAGAACTTTAAACTCTAAGGATGAAGTATCTACGGGTTTACTCTCGCTCTCTTCCTTAACCTCACAAAGCTCTAATGTTTCGAGGATCCAATCCGGATCCTCCTCCTCGCCCTCATCATCAAACTCCTCCTCAACTACTCCCTCACTAACTAGATCGGCTCCACTAATGTAACCTAACAATGGTCAACGCACGAGATGAATGAATCTAGAAAGTAAACGGAATGACATGGACCACTATCATCATCTCTACCACTAGGGTGTTTCATGGCTCTATCGATCTCAAAAGTGACGATCTCATCACCCGCACGAAGTGAAATCTTAGCATCAAAGACATCGATGATTGCCTTTGCGGCGCGAAGGAATGGACGACCTAGAATGATCGGAACTCTCTTGTCGGCCTCCATGTCTAGAATAACGAAGTCTATTGGAAAAACAAACTTATCAACCTTAACTAGTAAATTCTCTACGATCCCTCGAGGGTATTTGACCGAGCGGTCGGCCAATGACAATGACATCCATGTGGGCATAAGTTCTCCTAACCCTAGCTTCTCGTAAAGAGCGAATGGCATAAAGTTGATGCAAGCACCTAAATCAGCTAATGGCACCCCCGAATAGGTATGGAATGGTGAATGTACCCGGGTCGGTTAGTTTCTCCGGTAGCTTATTCAAGACCACCACGGAACAACCTCCGGTCAATGGAATGTTCGAAAGCTCACCTATCCTATCCTTACGCTTGATATGGTCCTTAAGGAATTTAGCATATTTGGGCATTGGCTGAAGGGCTTCAATGAACGGAAGGTTGATTTTCAATTGTTTGAACATCGCGAGAAATTACCCATATTCCTTAGCATATTTCTGATGCTTGAGGCGGGCTGGGTATGGGACGCGTGAATGATCAACTAGTGGTGACGGCTTAACCCCTACCGGTTGTTTTTATACACTCTTCTCTACTTGAGGCTCCTCGGTGTGTGCGGTACTTGCTGGGTCTAGCCTAATGTGCACTTTACCTGGAACCTCCATCTCTATCTCCTCATCTACCTCTTCCTCATCCTCTACCTCAACTCTCTCTCTCTCTCTCCTCTCTCTCTCTCTCTCTCTCTCTAACTACCTCACCTAGACTCTTCCCACTACGGGTGGTAATCACTTTCACGAAATGGTTAGCCGGGTTGGTATGAGTGTTACCCGAAAACTGACCAGGAGGATACTCTTGTAACTGCTTAGCGATACAATCTAAGAGTGTAGATTGGTGATTTTTTAAGGAGAAGGTCTTGATTTTTCTGTATATGTTCTTGATTTTTGAAGAAAGAGTCATATTCTGCTAGGGTTTTCTGAGTAACCTGATCCTTGACTACTAACTGAGCAAGAAGCTCCTCAATCCTCTCTAAACTACCCCTTGAACCCCCACTTTTAATCTGACCCTCTTGGTTTGACCCCCCACTACTGAACTGTCGCCGTGAACTCCCAAACTAACCTGGCTGACCTGAACCCCACTACTATATATACCCTACCCCCTGCTTTGGAATTGACCTGATGGAAAACCAGGGGTTACCGGAAGAACGGAAGTTATTATTATTATTTCTCCAATTAGAGTTATAGTTAGAATTATTATTAATAAACAGATTAGTGGGAGCTCGGTTCTGACCTGCGATATACTCGACTTGCTCAAGAGTGAGCGTCGGTCACTCATTGGTATCGTAACCTCCCCTACACACCTCACACCGATCTACCTTTTTCTTAATTTCATCAAGTTCCTTAGTGAAGTTTTTCTGAATCATCTTTAGAGTAGCGGCTACTGATGAATCCAAGCCAACTTGGTGTACCCCTCGAACGGCCGAGAAGGTACTAGTCAGAGGAATGGAAGTCCTGCTGGTAGCGCTATAGTCTATGTCAGAGTGGGCCAAACTCTCAAAGAGATCATTGCATTCAACCACCTATTTCTTTCCCGTGAGTTGCCCGCCAGCGGAAGTATCAAACTGGGCTTTGATCTCCGGGGTGAGACCATTGTAAAACATTTCTACAAATGCCCAATCTGATAGGCCATGCTAAGAACAACAAGAAAGCAGGGTTTGGAATCTTTCCCAGGCCAGGTGATAGGGCTCATCAAGCTCCATCTGGAATGAATGGATCTGATCGCGAAGACGAGATGCTTTGGCGAGTGGAAAATATTTAGCTAAGAAAGCATCTCGTAAACCTACCCAGGTAGTGAAAGTTCCCGTTGGCTGCGAATTGAACCATACGACTACGCGGCCAGAAAGTGAAAACGAGAAAACCTGAAGATAGCGAGCATCAAGATTAAAACCTTCAATGGAGAAGGTGCTGCAAAGGCGGGTAATGCGATTGATATGGGCAGGCGCATCCTCATCATCACGACCGTGAAATTGTCATGAATTAGTGATAGCGGTCATGATATAGGATGGGATTTACCAAGACTTATCGTTGTTGATATTGGGAGAGTGATGGGTGAGTTAGCTGTAACATTTGTAAAAATCGGGTCTTCAAAACCCGCTCCGTTTTGTAATCAAGTACCAAGTTATAAAAGTTACATTAAATATTTATGATTATTTTGAGTTAAAACGATACATAATTAATAAATAAACTAAACTATAAAAATTATATTTGATAAAAAGTTAAAATAAAATAAATAAAAAAATAATGAAGCTGCCGGGATTCGAACCCGGGTCAGCCAAGACTCTTCAACAACTTAACACTCACTCCCTAGACCACTCCGCCACATTGTGTTTTCTGCTAACTCTAGGAACACAAATGAGTCTTATACACAAACTCAGTTATAACCGATGGCGCCATCTGAGAAACGGTAATCGACAAACCAAGCGTCAAATCGATTGTTTACCTCACACATTCAGTTTATAACCGATGCACGACGGTTTTTAATCAACCAGAAATTGATTAAACTTCAAGACTCATCATTGTTGATTTTAAAACCGAAAAAGAACATCAAGTTCAGAATTTCACAAACTCCAGACCACTCTCGCGATTCAGAGATATCATACCAATACTCTATTTCCTTTTCGTCGCATTTTCAGACCATCAGAGCGCCTAAAACAGCTCGCCGGAATTCTCTGCAAAAGTCGCCAGAAAACCGCATTCAACTCAAACCGGTAAAATACTTCTACTTTACGGTTTCAATCTATTGTTAGAACCTTACTAACATTAACCCATCGCTCAAAATCAACCACAGACGTCATTGCTGGACTTTCTGTGTTCGCCGGAAAACTTCTGGAATTGCCGGAAACTCGTTAATTATCGGTATGCACATTCCAACGCACTGATAATCAATACTCATTAGTTCAATTTCATATCTAATCCCTTAAATCTGTTAATTGATTCTCGCAGCCGAAGGTTTCAAAAACAGAGCCGACAAGTTTCGCCGGACTCTCTGAAGAAGACAACCTGTTCGGTATCTTCTTTCCCCAAACTTTTCGGTGCAATGCAATCAAACTAGACATGATGTTTATTAACTAAATTAATCACGAATCGGTTGTTTGATTGGTGTCTGCGTTCGTAATGAAGAAGACGAGTTCAGTGATAACATAAGATTAATTAAAATCGGAATTATAAACGGGTTAGACACACAGTCCAGCGGTGGACTGTGTGCAAACAAAAACTATACGTCCCGAGTTCGATCCCTGCTACACGCACACCTTGTGTAATAAAATGCCTTTTTGATCAAGAACTAAACCGGGTTAACTCAGATAGTTGTTAAGTATAATAAAAACCTAGATAATAACCGGGTTAGACACACAGTCCAGCGGTGGACTGTGTGCAACATGAACTACACGTCGCGCGTTCGAAACCCGTCACGAGCACCGGTCCGATTGAATTAAAATGTTTTTGCAAATAAAGGAAATTCGGTTAAAGCGAATAAGTGTATAAATATAATTAAAAACGATCAGTTGGTAGAGCTGCGTGCACGCGAACGGGAGGTCGCCGGTTCGAATCTCACCCGGCGCAGATTTATTCACTGACCGAACCGGTCAACGGTCAACGGTCAATGCTAAAAAAATAATATTTTTTTAACTTTTTATTTATTGAATTTAATTTAAAAATCAATTAAAAATACTTAAAAATAACATTTTTAAAGATAGAAAATAGCTATAAACTCACAAAAATATATTTAAAAATTTCATTAAAATCCTTAATAAAATCCATCCATTTATTATATTTTTCCATTATTATTTAGGTTAGTATTCCTCGTTGATCCGCTCATCTAAATCGTGCGCCTCTCACCATCTCCAATCCAACGCACCCAATGTGAGTGAATCTTACAAATTCCCCGTTTTAATCACGTTTTGGGGTGTATCATGTGTCTTTGTATATATATATTATAACTAAACCATTGTGCATTCATCATATCATGAACATGTGTATTCAGTTTGTTGCTGTTAAGTAGTTATTATTGGATGCAATTTATTATTCAGTACATGCAATTTCATAGGCCGCCGCTCCCCATTTATGAGCGTTGAGCATGTTCCCCATTTCATTATGAGGTTGAACCTGGCGTGCCCACATACGATCGGCTCCGTTTGATTGAGCCTTGATCGCACAGACATTTTCATTTTCAGTACATGCAATACGATCGGCTCCGTTTGATTGAGCCTTGATCGCACAGACATTTTCATTTTTAGTACATGCAATACGATCGGCTCCGTTTGATTGAGCCTTGATCGCACAGTTTCATTTATGTTATTTACAGTATGATGTTGGTATGTTCATGTATGCTGCCATGTGTTATTGTATGTTATAGTTGTGACTGCTATTTGCCATTACTTGATTATTTACATTTGCTCATCTATGATTATGCACAATTTTCATTGATAAACTAACAATTAATTTATTAATAAATATTTATCTAATAAGGTTCACTCGCCAACTTATGTTGACCCAAAAACCCCCATTTTACACATGATACAGGTGAAGCAGCTGCAGCTAGGAACACATAGGATTTGGACTAGAAGAATAAAACGATATAGTGTTGGGATTGTTATGTTTGATTTATTTTCTTTGTATTGAATGAACATGTTTGGATATTTGAGAATGTAACTTTGACTTTATTAAATATGAAACATAATAGTAAATGTCATGAGCTTTGGTGATAACCCAATTACGCCCCGACTCTTATTCCGCTGCGGGTCGGAGTGTGACAGATTGGTATCAGAGCCATGACTATAGGGATATAGGATAGGTTATTAGACCCTTAGAGCCTATACTATAGTCGATTAGAAACTTATAAGAATTTTGTGTGTTATATGCCAAATTTCATGATGTTTATATGTTTAATGTTAAATGTTACATTTGATATTGTGCAAGCATGTTCATAAGTATGTATTATCATATAATGCCTATCATGAAATCGTATGCTCATAACACATCACATCCATGAAAGCACACACCACATCATGATTGTTTTTACAATGATTTTCGTGTTTTCAAATCTCATCAAAGTG
This sequence comes from Scalesia atractyloides, assembly GCA_947069175.1. NCBI lineage: Eukaryota > Viridiplantae > Streptophyta > Magnoliopsida > Asterales > Asteraceae > Scalesia > Scalesia atractyloides. Next base: position 71,717,433 of record CAMTDV010000005.1, on the reverse strand, counting down.
AGTTCTCATGACGGGCATGTAGTAACTGGAAGGGTACCAGTACCGGTAGTCGGAACGTCCTGTCTAGGCTGGCATTCGTATAAATCCAAAATAAAGGACCAGTTTGCCTACCTGGGGACTAACGATGAGAGTACAAAGTACCTATTAGGCCAAAGCATGCTATACCAAACGTCGTGTGAGCTAATCCCACTTTGAGTTGTCATTGTGTCTACACCTGGACACGTTCCGACCAACCATCGCATGAACATATTTTGTGGTTTGCATTCGGGGGATGCGAGTGTTAAATTGCCAATACTAATGTGAATCCTACCAAGCCAATAGCCATGGGGGCCCACATGACTATGTAGGTGAAGGTATGGGGGACATTTGAGGCCCAACATGAACGAACCCAAGACATCCTATGGATGTAGTTGTATTATTGATATTTATGTTATTTTCATTTTCTTAAAGACACATGACACCTAAAAAGACACCATAAACTCACAATCTTCTCATTTTATGATCCTGTAGATGTCGTCTAGACAGCAACGAAGGGGTAAAAGATCGGGAAGGTCTCAGGAACGTTTGGCCACTCAGATCGCGAAACAAATGGCCACGATACTTCCTGACATTTTGGTCCAAGTACAACAAGCCCTTACTACAAATCCTACTAACCCTCCCCAACAACAGGACCAGAACATCGACAACCCTCCTACCAACAAGTGCTCTTACAAACATTTTAAGTCCTGTGATCCTCCTAAATTTGAAGGGACCGAGGGTGTCACTGCTCTCCTACATTGGTTCGAGGAGATGGAAAACACCTTCCTAAACTGCGATTGTCCTGAGGATCGCAAGGTTCGATACGCCACCGGGAGACTACTTGGAGTAGCTCTCACTTGGTGGAATACTGAGAAAGGGAAGGGGGGAACTGAAGATGCGATGGCCTTAACTTGGGAGGAGTTAAGGGAAATCATGACTAGGCGTTTCTGTCCTAGAAGTGAAATTAAGAAGTTGGAGGATGAATTTCATGCTCTAAAGCAAAAGGAGGGTGATCACTCTACTTACAACAAGAGGTTCTTGGAGTTGAACCAAATGGTTCCAAATTTATTCACTCCAACCTATCGTCTGATCGAGCATTATATTCGAGGACTTCCCTCGAAAATCCAAGATTCAGTTCTCAGCGTTTCACCAGTAACACTTGAAGCTGCCATGGAGTTGGCAACTGAACTGACCGAAAACCGAATTCGCAACGGGAAGTTCAAAGAAGAGAAGAAGAAAGCCCCTGTTGAGGGACAAACTTCAACCCACCCCATTCCTTCCTCTAAGTTTGCTAACAAGAGGAAGCGTAACACCAGGAATTTTGCAGTTACCCAAACCAACACCCCTATTCCTGCTGCACCCATTACTCAAGTCACTCCTTCACCCGCACCATACAGAAGACCCTACACAGGCCCATTACCAAAATGTAACCGTTGTCAGTATCACCATTCCCCTGATCATCCTTGCCAATACTGCACCTGCTGCGGTCGCGCAGGACATACTGTTCAAAACTGCCGCATGCCTCAACGAACAAATCGCCACCAACCTTTAACCCAAACCCACCAACAGTTAATGGGTCAAGCCCAACAACCCCTACCATTTCCACCCACCCAACATTTAGCCCAAACATACTACCAACCCAATTATCCTATGGGCCAACCTATGCGGGCTTGTTTCAATTGCGGCGACCCAAGTCATTTCAGAAACACATGTCCAAGGCTGGTTAATATTATTCATGCTCAGGCCCAAGCCAACCCAGTGAACCAAGCGAACCAAGCTCCTCCACCTGCAAGAGGAAGAGCTTTCAATATTAACGCGAACCAGGCCAGAGCTGACGGCAATGTGGTCAACGGTACGTTCCTTATAAATGGTAGATATGCCTCTATGTTATTTGATACTGGTGCGGATAGAAGTTTTGTGTCATTAGAATTTGAACCTATCTTAAGCAAAAATCAGGATAAGCTCACGGAATCCATAATGGTAGAAGTTGCGGACGGGAAACCAGTTTCATTAGACTCTATATTACGCAACTGTACACTCACCTTAAACGACCACGATTTCTCAGTCGACCTTATTCCTATGAAGCTGGGAAGTTTCGACATCATAATCGGTATGGATTGGCTCAGTCAACATCAGGCGGAAGTTGTATGTCGTGAAAAATTCATTCGTATTCCTCTTTCAAACGGTCAGACTCTTCGAATCATTGGAGAAACCTCGTTGAAAGGGCTCAGCTTAATGTCTTGTCTTCAAGCTCAAAAATATCTTCGCAAGAATTATGTCGCGTTTTTAGCCCATATCATCAAGAAGGGGACCACAGAGAAGAAACTTGAAGACATTCCTGTAGTAAAAGACTTTCCACAAGTTTTTCCTGACGACATTTCAGGACTTCCACCAGTTAGAGATGTCGAATTCCGTATTGATCTTATACCTGGTGCTACACCAGTTGCAAAGTCTCCATATAGGTTAGCCCCCTCTGAAATGCAAGAGCTAGCCAGTCAATTGCAAGAGTTGACTGACAAGGGATTCATACGTCCTAGCTCATCGCCTTGGGGTGCACCTGTCCTTTTTGTAAAGAAGAAATATGGATCTTTTCGTATGTGCATCGACTACAGAGAGCTCAACAAGTTAACCATCAAAAATCGCTATCTCTTACCTCGCATTGATAATCTTCTTGACCAACTACAAGGTGTCAGCTGTTTTTCGAAAATCGATCTTCGATCTGGCTATCATCAGCTTAGAGTGCATGAAGAAGACGTTCCTAAGACTGCTTTTCGAACTCGTTATGGCCACTATGAATTCATGGTTATGCCGTTTGGATTAACCAACGCACCAGCTGTTTTCATGGACCTAATGAACAGAGTCTGCAAACCTTACCTTGATCGATTTGTTATAGTTTTCATCGACGATATTCTTATTTATTCAAAATCTAAAGCTGATCATGAGCGTCATCTTCGACTCGTTCTTGCACTTCTAGAAAAGGAAAAGCTTTATGCCAAGTTCTCTAAATGTGAATTCTGGTTAAAAGAGGTGCAATTCCTCGGGCATGTAGTCAATGACAAAGGAATACATGTTGACCCTTCAAAGATCAAAGCAGTTCAAGAATGGCAAGCTCCACGTACACTAACTGAAGTAAGATCTTTTCTTGGACCAGCTGGCTATTATCGTCGGTTCATTTCAAACTTCTCTCGCATTGCTGTGCCACTCACGGCTTTAACCCATAAGGGAAAACCTTTCGTATGGGGACCCAAGCAAGAAGAAGCTTTTCAAACTCTTAAACAAAAACTTTGTGATGCACCAATCCTCACTCTTCCTGAAGGTTGTGATGATTTTGTAGTCTATTGCGACGCGTCAGGGCAAGGATTAGGCTACGTTCTCATGCAAAGAGGAAAAGTCATAGCTTATGCCTCGAGACAACTCAAGACACATGAAAAGAACTACACCACTCATGACCTAGAACTTGGAGCCGTTGTATTCGCTCTTAAGATATGGAGACATTATCTCTATGGTACTAAGTGTGAAATATACACTGACCACAAGAGTCTTCAACATATCTTCGATCAAAAAGAGTTAAATATGAGGCAATGAAGATGGGTCGAACTTTTGAATGATTACGACTGTGAAATTAGACACCACCCTGGTAAGGCAAATGTGGTGGCTGATGCACTTAGTCGAAAGGGTTATGCGAACTCCATTCATCTTCTATGTTCGCAAATAATAACCGACATTAAAGATCAAATTCGAGAAGCTCAACACGTTTCAATAACAGAAGAAGATGTACGAAAAGAGATGTCCTATGGAGCCGAGCTAAAACTTGAAACTAAATCAGACGGTATCCTGTATTACCTAGATCGTATCTGGATTCCTAACCACAACAATCTTCGTGAAACTCTTATGAATGAAGCTCACAAAACGCGATATTCTATACACCCAGGAGCCGATAAGATGTATCGAGACCTACGGTACACCTATTGGTGGCCTGGAATGAAGAAGGATATTGCCGTTTTTGTTTCCAAGTGTCTCACATGTTCCAAGGTGAAGGCTGAACATCAAAGACCCTCAGGACTTCTAGTCCAACCGGAAATACCTGTATGGAAGTGGGAAAATATAACCATGGATTTCATTACCGGGTTACCTCGCACTTCTGGTGGGTATGACACTATATGGGTGATTATAGACCGACTTACAAAATCAGCTCACTTTATTCCTATCCGCGAAGATTTCAAGAACGAAAAGCTTGCACGTATTTGTATCAACGAAATCGTGAGCCGGCATGGGGTACCATTAAGTATTATTTCTGATCGTGATGGTCGTTTCACCTCGCGAACATGGCAAGCAGTACAATCCGCTATGGGCACCCGATTAGATCTAAGTACCGCCTATCATCCTCAAACTGATGGACAGTCTGAGCGCACCATTCAAACTCTTGAAGATATGCTTAGAGCATGTGTCATAGACTTCAAGGGAAATTGGGACGCCCACCTACCATTAGTTAAATTTTCGTACAACAACAGCTATCATTCGAACATCGGCATGGCACCTTTTGAAGCCTTATATGGTCGTAAGTGCCGATCTAATGTATGTTGGCACGAAATTGGGGAAACACAAATTACTGGTCCAGAATTAATCCAAGAAACCACAGATAAGATCCATCAAATTCGAAACAATCTTCTAGCGGCTCAAAGTCGTCAAAAGAGTTATGCAGATAAACGACGGAAGCCCTTAGAGTTTAACATTGGTGATCATGTGCTTTTAAAAGTATCACCGTGGAAGGGAGTAGTTCGTTTTGGTCAAAAGGGGAAGCTAGCACCACGTTACGTAGGACCTTTCAAGATACTCGAAAGAGTAGGTCCTGTAGCATACAAGCTTGACCTACCAGAAGAACTCAACAGGATTCGTACCACATTCCACGTGTCGAACTTGAAGAAGTGCCTCGCTGATGGGAATCTCCATATTCCGCTGGAAGATATTCAGATTGATGAATCTATGCATTTTATTGAAAGACCAGTGGAGATCATGGACTACGGCGAGAAGCGTCTTCGTCGAAGTCGCATTCCAATTGTTAAGGTACGCTGGGATTCGAAACGGGGACCTGAGTTTACTTGGGAACGTGAAGACTCAATGCGTGAAAAATACCCGCATCTTTTTCCTACTACTTCAACTACTTAAATTTCGGGATGAAATTCCTAAAAGTAGGGGATACTGTAACATTTGTAAAAATCGGTCTTCAAAACCCGCTCCGTTTTGTAATCAAGTACCAAGTTATAAAAGTTACATTAAATATTTATGATTATTTTGAGTTAAAACGATACATAATTAATAAATAAACTAAACTATAAAAATTATATTTGATAAAAAGTTAATATAAAATAAATAAAAAAATAATGAAGCTGCCGGGATTCGAACCCGGGTCAGCCAAGACTCTTCAACAACTTAACACTCACTCCCTAGACCACTCCGCCACATTGTGTTTTCTGCTAACTCTAGGAACAAAAATGAGTCTTATACACAAACTCAGTTATAACCGATGGCGCCATCTGAGAAACGGTAATCGGCAAACCAAGCGTCAAATCGATTGTTTACCTCACACATTCAGTTTATAACCGATGCACGACGGTTTTAATCAACCAGAAATTGATTAAACTTCAAGACTCATCATTGTTGATTTTAAAACCGAAAAAGAACATCAAGTTCAGAATTTCACAAACTCCAGACCACTCTCGCGATTCAGAGATATCATACCAATACTCTATTTCCTTTTCGTCGCATTTTCAGACCATCAGAGCGCCTAAAACAGCTCGCCGGAATTCTCTGCAAAAGTCGCCGGAAAACCGCATTCAACTCAAACCGGTAAAATACTTCTACTTTACAGTTTCAATCTATTGTTAGAACCTTACTAACATTAACCCATCGCTCAAAATCAACCACAGACGTCATTGCTGGACTTTCTGTGTTCGCCGGAAAACTTCTGGAATTGCCGGAAACTCGTTAATTATCGGTATGCACATTCCAACGCACTGATAATCAATAATCATTAGTTCAATTTCATATCTAATCCCTTAAATCTGTTAATTGATTCTCGCAGCCGAAGGTTTCAAAAACAGAGCCGACAAGTTTCGCCGGACTCTCTGAAGAAGACAACCTGTTCGGTATCTTCTTTCCCCAAACTTTTCGGTGCAATGCAATCAAACTAGACATGATGTTTATTAACTAAATTAATCACGAATCGGTTGTTTGATTGGTGTTTACGTTCGTAATGAAGAAGACGAGTTCAGTGATAACATAAGATTAATTAAAATCGGAATTATAAACGGGTTAGACACACAGTCCAGCGGTGGACTGTGTGCAAACAAAAACTATACGTCCCGAGTTCGATCCCTGCTACACGCACACCTTGTGTAATAAAATGCCTTTTTGATCAAGAACTAAACCGGGTTAACTCAGATAGTTGTTAAGTATAATAAAAACCTAGATAATAACCGGGTTAGACACACAGTCCAGCGGTGGACTGTGTGCAACATGAACTACACGTCGCGCGTTCGAAACCCGTCACGAGCACCGGTCCGATTGAATTAAAATGTTTTTGCAAATAAAGGAAATTCGGTTAAATCGAATAAGTGTATAAATATAATTAAAAACGAGATTAGTTCGGGTTAGACACGTAGCTCAGTTGGTAGAGCTGCGTGCACGCGAACGGGAGGTCGCTGGTTCGAATCTCACCCGGCGCAGATTTATTCGCTGACCGAACCGGTCAACGGTCGACGCTAAAAAAATAATATTTTTTTTATATGTTTATTTATTTAATTTAATTTAAAAATCAATTAAAAATACTTAAAAATAACATTTTTAAAGATAGAAAATAGCTATAAACTCACAAAAATATATTTAAAAATTTCATTAAAATCCTTAATAAAATCCATCCATTTATTATATTTTTCCATTATTATTTAGGTTAGTATTCCTCGTTGATCCGCTCATCTAAATCGTGCGCCTCTCACCATCTCCAATCCAACGCACCCAATGTGAGTGAATCTTACAAATTCCCCGTTTTAATCACGTTTTGGGGTGTATCATGTGTCTTTGTATATATATATTATAACTAAACCATTGTGCATTCATCATATCATGAACATGTGTATTCAGTTTGTTGCTGTTAAGTAGTTATTATTGGATGCAATTTATTATTCAGTACATGCAATTTCATAGGCAACCGCTCCCCATTTATGAGCGTTGAGCATGTTCCCCATTTCATTATGAGGTTGAACCTGGCGTGCCCACATACGATCGGCTCCGTTTGATTGAGCCTTGATCGCACAGACATTTTCATTTTCAGTACATGCAATACGATCGGCTCCGTTTGATTGAGCCTTGATCGCACAGACATTTTCATTTTTAGTACATGCAATACGATCGGCTCCGTTTGATTGAGCCTTGATCGCACAGTTTCATTTATGTTATTTACAGTATGATGTTGGTATGTTCATGTATGCTGCCATGTGTTATTGTATGTTATAGTTGTGACTGCTATTTGCCATTACTTGATTATTTACATTTGCTCATCTATGATTATGCACAATTTTCATTGATAAACTAACAATTAATTTATTAATAAATGTTTATCTAATAAGGTTCACTCGCCAACTTATGTTGACCCAAAAACCCCCATTTTACACATGATACAGGTGAAGCAGCTGCAGCTAGGAACACATAGGATTTGGACTAGAAGAATAAAACGATATAGTGTTGGGATTGTTATGTTTGATTTATTTTCTTTGTATTGAATGAACATGTTTGGATATTTGAGAATGTAACTTTGACTTTATTAAATATGAAACATAATAGTAAATGTCATGAGCTTTGGTGATAACCCAATTATGCCCCGACTCTTATTCCGCTGCGGGTCGGGGTGTGACATTAGCACCGGTGAAGCCGATGATCGCTTGTTGGTAAACGGTACGGTTGGCCATTTGGATAACGGTTGGTAGACTTTGGGGACGGGAAGGTGGTGGAGAATTGTGTGGTGATGACTTCGGTGTGAAGTCAAAGTTTGGTGGTTTAGATTGGAGGGTAGAGTCAGAAAGGGCGTGACATGAGGGTGTGGAAGTACTAACCTTTAACGAAGAAGACGAGAAGGAAGACTTATCTGTGAGCGGCTTCAGCGGAGGTCCTTGCGAACACGTATGGGGCATCCACTACAAAACCGAAAACAAACAAGTAAGAAGACTCTTGAAAAATATCTCTAAAAAATAAAAAGACACTAAATCTATTTGGACTCCTATGACTCAAACACGACAAATAGCACGTAATGATATCAGATAAGTCCAAACAAAGTGATTAATGCAATTGCCAAAGATTCCCTGGCAACGACACCAAAAACTTGATGTGCTAAAAAGTAGTTTAATAAAAGTAACTAAATTAACCTAATTCTAGACTATAAGTAATACTCTAGACTCACTAAGACACACTAAACTACTAACCGGCAAGTGTGCCGGTCGACTCCGGGTATAGCTAATGTAAGTCCGGATATCGAACCCACGAGACTCTATTGAACTACGCTAATGACTCTATCTAGACTAGGACTGACACGGACATAACTATTTGTTTATTTGATTGGGGGTTTCTAATAATCCTAAGAATGCAATTAAATTAACTAAATTAACTAAAACGAATTACTTTGGCCTTTTACTCAGATAGTGTAGACACTACCTAGACTTGAATCCTAGTTTCCTTTTAATAACGGATTTCATCAGGATATTAATTATTATGGAACCGGGATCTTAGAATTCTAAACCTTTCGAGATACCGAACAAGACTCCTAACCCTTCTCAAGAGACACTTATGGCACCCTAGAGGTTATTATAAACACCGGTTGGTTAGACTCCCTCATAGGACATCTAATGGGTTTACGAAAGTACCCTACAAGATTCACTCCCTCACAGGACCTAAATCTAGGGTAAACTTGGTTTCTCAATTAGACTTGTTAGACGGCAGCCAAAAGGTTTACTCCGTACGAAATTCCTACCTTGCGATTTAATGACTTAGACCTAATAATAATCTCGCACCTCACAGCTATTGAGAATTAGTAGAACACTTAACTTATTTGATTACCGAATATTACTTCTAAGGTTAATTGCGCAATTTCACCCTAAAGATTAAAGCTTTATTATGTTATATAGACAATCACCAAAATCTAAAACCTAGCACGACTTTATTATGTGATAAAGACCGTCACCAAGAATTGTGCGAAGCAATAAACAATTTTCAAACAATATTAAGGATGCAAACACATCTAATTAATAATCAAGTCGCCTACAATTCATAAACAATCCATAAATATTAACTATCCATTATAAAAACCGAAACTTGGGGGAAACCATTCATCCGTCTAGGTAGTACATAAAATTAGCCAATCAAAGTCATCGAAAACAAATTAAACAAAGTATTTTCAAGAAAACGAAACATAGTTAAAGAAGAAACGAAAGTAAAAGACACCCGAATGCTAGATTTGCAACACGTATGATTTCCTAAGCATTAAATCTTTAACCGAAAGCTCCGAGCACTTGAAAACGCTTGCAAAGAACCCGAAAATTCATCCAAACCTCCCTTAATTCGTAACTAGGGTTGTGGGATGTTTTTAAGTTTGTTTATATACTTTTCCATGCTTAAATCATTGCCCAGCTACGAATCTTTCTGGAAAACAAGTCTTCTTGCGGGGCACGAGAAGTATAGGGAGACGGGTCGCGGCCCGTGTATTTTTTCCAAATCATTAAGGGCCTCTCGCCACCCACGAGAGGCATGTGGGTTCCTTTTTGCGGCCCGCCAGAGGACATCCAGTGCCTTTTTTCTCTACGTTTCAGCTCCTGAGCTCCCCAACACGTTCCACGACTTGATTTCTTCATATTTTAACTCGTTTCACGCACTTTTCAATCATTTCTATCATCCAAGACCTATAAAATGCAATTGGATCAAAAGTACGCACATTCTAATAAAAACAAAACTAATACTAATGAAAACTATACAAATTGTACACGATAAAAGGATGTATTTTACAATACATCAGCATGTTGTCAAAAATAAAAGCACAGAAGTTATGCTCCCAATCGTTCACAAGGGCAACCATTGCAGAAGCTTGTATTTGATTCAGCTGGTCTAATCCACCATTTTTTTCTAATATGCATAGCAAGAACACGTGTATCAATAATCTCTAATATGTTGGAAACAACTTCTTAACACTGTCAGATAATCGCCTTCATAGCTCATTCGACGTGGCGCCTTAACAACATTTTCTCTATCAATTGAAGTTGGGTGGTGAGGTTGATCATCAAACTTTAAAACCTCACGAACTATAGCTTCTGTAATAGCAATATCCTTTTGACCTGAGTGAGGTGGGTATGAATTTTAGATATATTTTAAGTACTTGTCACTCGTTTATTCAAGCTTTAAATTATAAAAAACACGATATACCACTATCACTCTCTACTTCACGCTAGGGTAAGTGCACCCATCGTTGGTGTAGTATAGTGATGGTAAAATGTCAAGGACGTCCAAGGACACGAGAGCTTTTAATACCGGATTATCGTCGACGTCTAATCTAATCATTTTTTTAGAAAAGTTTTGAATAAGTAACAATAAAGAAATAAATAAAGTAATAAAAGAAACAAATAGACAAGATAGAGTCACTTGGCTCCGACTCATTATTTACGCAACCTTTGATGATTTCCACGCTTTGGGTTTTTTAAAAGGTTATCTTAGTTATAGTGGCGTGCCCCTCTTTTGGAGGCGACAATACCCTCAGCCATATTGGTCGGAGTCAGCAGGGATACAGTCCTGCAAGGCCGGAATATTGAAAGATAAGTAAGTAAGTTATTAATGCAAAATGTGGCATGTCCCTCTTTTGGAGGCAACGCTACCCTCGGCCATATTGGTCTGAGTCAGCGGGGATACAGTCCCGCAATGTCGAAGTTTCAATAATAGTTTCATTATAAGGGATTCAAGCCGTTCTTACTTCCACCGATTTATGTTATCTGCCTTAAAGGAAGTCCTAATAAGCTTGAACCAAGTCCTCGCAGGATCTATACACTTGACGAGGCAAGAGTTTTACCCAAACCACCCTTCTAACCCCTTTCCAGGTAGTTAACGTGCTTTATATAAACTGTAAAGACACGAATGAGTAAATCAATGAAATATGAAGGATGATAGAATAAAACTCACTTTCAATATAATAAAAACTAATTACTAAATTCATTAATACATACCCAATTAAAAAGTTTAGCAAAGCTAGGAAATCAAAAGTAATACATAAATAACTTGTTTTCACCAAGTATGTAAGAGATTAGCCAATCATGGCCTTTGGTTGACAAAAACTCTTACGATCAATCTTGGATCCCGAGACTACTACACACACTCTAGGATGGATGATGGATGATGGTGGTATTGTGGTGGTGGAGTGGTGGCAGGTATAAGAGATGGTGGTATTAGTGGTTACACTTGTACTATAAATAGAACTGTGCATGTACTGTTCTATTTGATCACTTCCATTCAACTTAATCAAATATCTTTCTTCTACATTCTGTAAGAACAATCAGTGATCTTAGGCTGAGGGGGAGATTGTGATTTACACGCATACGTGATTCATTACAAAAGCATGTTAAATTGAAAAAAATCTCTTTATTGTTTGTGATTTCAAAGTTTGTTTAATTGCGCTGCATTTTTCATCTAATTTTATCTTCTTCCATTGATTTCATCAAAACAATCATAACAATATCAAACTCAGATCCTAACAGACATATATTTCCTTCTTGACCTTTCCATACAAAAACGCCGTCTTGACATCCATTTGATAAACCATGAATCCCATATAGGACGCGTATGCCAAGAAAATGCGAATAGCTTCCAATCGTGCTACTGGTTCATAGACTTTATCATAATCTAGACCTTCGATCTGCCTGAAACCTTATATCACTAATCGTGCCTTGTTCCTCACGATGACGCCCGGGTCATCTTGTTTGTTTCGATACACCCAGCGTGTTTCGAGAGCACGTTTTCCTTGAGGCAGTTTCACTAATTTCCAGACCCCCGATTTTTCAAATTGATTGAGCTCTTAATGCATTGCATCGACCCATCTAGCTTCCTGCAAAGCAACGTTGACACTTTTAGGCATAATTTTTCTAAATGAAGCAAGAATATAAACATGTATTTATATCCCCTGATTTGTTACGGGTTTGAACACCAGCATTCATGGGACCAATAATGTTCTCAATGGGATGATCTCGCTGAAGCCTTTGTGGAATTGCTGTAACAGTTGCCTGCCAGTTTGGTTGTAAGTTTGAAAAGCTTCCCGACACTATCCGAGTGTGCTCCCCCTCATTTGAAACAGTCGTAGTGTTGGTCACTGGTGGATCCATAGTGCAATCGGTTCCTGAAACACTGAAATTCCTTGGTCATTGGGATTTGAGGTTCCCGCATTTGTCTATTGTGTGGTATCAGTAGTTCGAGTTGCATCATCAGGAGAACTTGTAGTAGATATAGAAACCGGCTCCTGAATCAATGACTTATGTGACGTTGTTTTAGTAGCATCGTGCAATCCCGGTGGATCCACGGTAAGCTTCTTGAATGAATCTTGTAGTGACACAGCTTCATCGTCAACTGGAACGGGTATAGGTATCACTGGTTTGGACACACCTACATTAACAACCACATCAGGTAGAACATTAAACGACTTAAATAAGGAAGCAAAATCATATAACCAATCAGGTCCAACGCGTGCATCTTTGGGATTCTCTTCTAACCAATCCACATGATACGCCCCACAATCTGCTTCTTGGTCTTGTTGTAAACTCGATATGTGGTGTTTTTTGAATAACCAATAAAATAGCATGGATCCCCTCTTGCTTTAAATTTGCCTTTGGCATCCATAAGTATAAGAACTCACAGACAAACAAAGGTTCTGAAATGTTGTACAGAGGGCTTTTGACCTTCAACAATCTCATATGGCGTTTTCATGTGCCGTTTGTTGATCAATTCATGATTTTGAACATAGAAGGTGGTGTTCACTGCTTCTTCCCAAAAGATCAATGGTAGGCCTGAATCAATCAGCATCGTTCGTGCAGCTTCAATGAGAGTTCTATATCATCTTTCAACAACACCATTTTGTTGAGGAGTTTGAGCCACACTATATTGACGATCAATCCCTTTTAAGGAGCAGAAAGCATTCAGGTCAGCATTTTTGAACTTTGTCCCCTTGTCGCATCGAAAAATTTTTACCCTCTCATTTTCCTGATTTTCCATAAGAATGATAAACTGCTTGATCAAACCAGTTGTTTCACTTTTGTGTTCTAAGAAAAACACCCAGGTGAAACGTGAGAAATCATCAGTTATGACCAAGTAGTAAGCCTTTCCTCCAATACTCAACACGTTAACGGGACCAAAAAGATCCATATGAAGCAATTCTAGAACTTTTGAAGTCGAATGCATGAGTTTAGACTTATGAGGCTTGCGATGTTGTTTCACTTAAGTGCATGTTCACATTTCTCAATCTGCATGAAGTCCTCGATTGGTAGGTTTCTGACCAAGCCTCCTTTTGCAAGCCGATTAATATTCTTCATGTTGAGATGGCCCAGGCGACGATGCCATAACATCGCATCATGTTCAGCGATTTCTGAGAACAAACATGTAAATTGATCAGTAGGGGCTTTATTCATATCAATGACATAAGCAATTTCTGAGAACAAACATGTAACTTGACCAGTCATCGGGTATCACAATTCCCGGTATTAGCACTACATAACCACTTTTGGTGAAAAGAACCTCCAAACCTTTGTCGCACATCTGAGATAGCTCAAAAGGCTGTGTTTCAGTTCTGGAACATAATTCACATCTGAAAAGCTGAGAACTCTATTTCAAACTATACCTTTCATTGTTATTCTACAAGTTTCCCCTCTCGCAAAGTTGACAAATCCACTGTCAAAGATTTTGATGTCATTCAACTGGGAAATGTCTCCAGTCATGTGCCTGGAACAGCCACTATCGACAAACCAAATCTTACAACAGCCCTCCATATCTGTTCTTGCACATACAACGGGATTAGTTAGAAACTGAAACCCAGGCCATTGTTGATATAGGTTGACCATCATTGTATGTATAAGTAACCTCATGAAAGATCAAAGAATTTTTAGTAGAATTTGAGGTTTGAGAAGAAGATGACGATTGTGACGTCTCAGCATTGAGACTGAGATCTAGCAAGAATTTCGGGCTTCCATATTTCAGGAGCAACGTTATTTGAAACATTTTTAGTTATAGTTGTTGTGCTTGATTTTGTTGACTGTTTTTGGAAACTACTTGACTTTGAAAACCTTTGATTTTGCTTCTTTGCTAGATTCCAGTCTCCATCGGAAGGCTTAGCATATTGATTCCCATATGTTTGATACTGCGTAACCGACTGATGTTGTGCGTTTTTTAGTAATAAGGCACGGAAGGACGATCAACACAGTTACTCGCTATGTGCCCTGAAATTCCACAATTAATACAAGTTTGTATTTTTGAGAAAAGACATTCAGTTCAGCTTGTGATATTCTAGGGAGCTGATTGGATCTCTTCTTTCCACTTGGTGATGATGGCTTATGTGCATGGTTGACCTTGGGTGAAACCTGCTCACAATCATCAGCACAAGAGCGAGTATCGATAACTTTACACTTTAACTGAGTTTCAGTTTGCTTCTAAGTTGGGTTTTCCTTTTGTTTTTCTTTTACTGCTTCTGAGGAATTTTCAACATGTGGAGCCTTTTTGTTTTGTTTTTTTTTTTTTGCGTGTTCGCTTTTTCTGTAGAAGAGTTGATTCTGCAGAAATAGTTTCTTTAGGAGCCTCCTTTTCAGAATCTGAACTCTTGGGATCAGCTGATTCTGGTCGTCAGATGTTGAGAAAATTTTGTTAAAAACAGTTGAGCTTGTACTTGTTTCCAAAACACTCGATTCAGATTCTGCAATGGATATAGAATCTTCAAGAATACTATTCTCATTATCTAATGCACCAGAATCTTCCGCTGATTGTTAACTTCAACAGATTCCGACAATCCTTGTTCATCAATTATATCATTCACACATTCAGGCGCAATAATATTTTCAACTAAATCAGATTCAGAGGAAGTTGAGACGTCAGTTGATGTTTCACACATACTAGGACAGTTGCCTGAATCATTCGAAACAGAATTTTCAAACTCATCAGCAGATGTATCAGACTCCTCTTGCAACACATTTTCATCACAATCAGAATTAGAAACCACAAAATTTAAATTTTCATTTTTAGCAATGTAATCGGAAAAACCATCAGAGAAACCCTTAGCCTCAGCAAGCAGAGATTAAACAATGTTCTAAACGTAAAAATTATGTTCATTTCATAAAGAATCATTCAAATAAATAGAAGCATTTGAATGTGGTTCATCATCCACTTCAGTTTCCTCTTCAACTATCATTGATTCTGCATATGAACTAGAACAGATAGTATTGTCTACATAATCACAATTGGACACATTTTCTTGATTCACCTCCACAGAATCCTTTGCTGATTCAAATATACTAACTGATTGATTTGAAGATGGTTGTGTAGAATCCATGTTTTAGACAAAATTCATGGGTTTTTGAAAATCAGTGGGTCCGCCATGCTTTGGTTTAAAGGATTCCCAAGGTACATAATCAGTTGGTTTACCATACATCATATTTTGTTCATTTTCTAGGTCTTGCTCAGTAGTAGGCATTCTAGAGTAATTATGATTGTATGGAGGTTGAACTTGATTATAACCCAACCCTTTTCCCTTGTTCTTTTGATATGCAAATTGCATATCGCACAGATTACGAACAGTGTCCATGGAGGTATTAAACTTCTGTATGTTTAACTCATTCTGTTGATACTTACCAGTCAGAAGTTCTAGCTCAGCTCTCATAGAATCACATTCCTTTGTTTTTACATTAAGTTTATTTTTATAGTTATGAACCCAACATTGTTGTAGGTTGAGATCTTTGTGGAGCTGAGCTATGTCCTTCTTCTATGCTTCAACCTTTTCATGGAGTAACTTATTGTTCTCTCGAAGACCAAGTACTTAGACATGGCACTATTGTAATCATTTATTAGAGCAAAGTTATGTGATCTCATATGTGCAAGCTTATTTCTACAATTTTCAAAACATAAAAGAGAGTTTACCGTTTCAAAGAGGGATTTAGGTTCATCTGTCTGCGCCATCAAGCAATGATTCACTGGTGCACCTTCAGAAATCTTGAGAGATTCCACGTGTGCCACAACATCTGACCAGTTGAAACTTGCTTGTTCTTGAACTATCAACGCATTCCCAACTCCACTGTTACCTGAACTTGCTGATGTTTGTGCAGGTATAACAGGCACTATTGATCTTTCAGAGTTCTGGGCTGCAGCAGCGTGACTCGGAACATATCCTACTGGAGCCTTTTTGCAGTCTCTGGCGAAATGACCTGGTTCATGGCACCTGTAGCATCTGAGTTTGTCTCTCATGGGCCCTGTACGAATATTCGACATTGGGCGATGACCAAACTTCTTTTAAAACTTTTCAGCTCTAAAGGCAGCCATAGCTAGGTTCCAAGATACATCCAGTTCTTCTATATCTTCTTCAACAATTTGATCAATTTCAGTGGCCAGGACAGACGGGGGCAACTGATCACCTGCTAGAAAAGCATGCAGGCTATTAAGCATGGATGTAGCAAGGGCAAGTCTCTCTTCATTTTGTTTGGTAAGGAAAGCTGTGTTTTGGACAACAGTAGAAGAAACAGTGCCTTGAGTTGATGTACGGGTGACCAGACTATAGACCACATAAGCGTATTGAGGGTGTTGTTGTGCTGTTGAAGGAGTTGCAGAGTTGTTAACAGCAGTTTGTGGTGCAGGTAAAGACATACCATACACATAGTTGGACTTCTGAGTTTGGGTCAGAGGGCTGAAAACGATGTTTGGGTTAGCATTAGACACTCCATGAACAGGGCTGAATACAATGTTGGGATGGCTTTGAGACGTTAAAGCATTGTTTGAACTTGTGATACCAGTGGCCATCAAAGAGTTCTTATGGTTTAGATCTCTTTGTTGGTTGTTTATTTCACACGACTTGATAGTAGTAATCAATTCAATAAGCGAGGCATCATTCAAATTCTCTGTTCGCTTGATCATAGTGCCCTCAGCATCCCAGTTTTTAGGCAAGGAGTTCAGCAGTTGACGATTATACCACTATTAGTAATAGTAATACCAGCACTTATCATCTGAGAGACCAGCTTGACAAATCTTCTTATTTGATTCTTAATAGTTTCACCATAGATGTGGTTGAAGGTGCTAAACTGTTGATTCAACATGATTACTCGACTGGCCTTCATGTCAGGATTTCCCTCATACAAATTCTGAAGCTCATTCCATATTCCTTAGCATTTCTATAGTTCCTAACAGCAATGAAAATATTTGGACCAAGTGCCATAGTAAGAGTTGCCTTGGCCTTTTCATCATCTTCTATAATTTTCTTATCATCTTATGTAAACAAATTTTCCGGCTTAGGAATTTGAGTTTGCGGATCATCATCAGTAGCATACATTATGGTTCGAGGTCCATCTCTAATACTTCTCCAAACCCCCAGTTCCTTTGCTTTGCAGTATTGTTCAAAGCGAAACTTCCATTCATAGTAGTCATCCCCATACAACAACCTGGGATACTTAGTAGAAGTACCTATAATATGATCAAGTTCCTGATGAAGAGCCAGAGTCTGAGAATGAAGTGCAGCTAAGGTAGTGTTAGTAAGGTCCACAGCAGTCATCATCCCGTTCGAGTTCATTGTAAATTTTAAAATTACCGAATAATAAAATTAGATGATTTTTTAAAAATGAACAGTCCTGAACAGTGGTCTCGAAACAATAGTCTACCCGAAACGCCAATCCGAAACAAAGATGATTCGAAACAGTGTTGATCCGAAACAGTCTATCCGAAATGGTGTTGATTCGAAAAGTCTGTCCGAAATAGTGATGATTCCAATATAGTCTATTCGAAATGTTCTTGTCCGAAATAATCCAAAATGCTATCCGAAAATCTTGTATCCGAAATAATGAATTCAAAACAGTTATCTGAAATCCTACAAAATAACAGCTGTTAGTAACAAACTTCCGAAAAGTCAGGGATTCGAAATCTTGTAAACTTGGCAATTGAAATCCCGGGAAATCCTGCAACGAATTATCCGAGATCTTCAAATAGTCTTTATCCGAAATAGGCAATCCAAAACCGAGATCCGAAATCAATTGAGATGATCCGAAATCAAAGTCTCCTATCCGAAACAGCACCAATCGCAGACAATCTTCAACAGTCTTTTATCCGAAACACACCCAGGGTGATCCGAAATCGCAAGCCTTCAAGCAAATTATCCGGAACAGTGACCGAATTTCCGAAAACAGCAAAACTTCCAAACAAGACCCCGAACACAACAACTCAGCAACTTCGGTAAGCAAAACCAAAACAGTGTGATATCAATCTGATCCTAGAAACAGGTTCAGCAGGCTCTGATACCAATTGTAAGTCCCAAATACGGATCTACAATGATATCATAAATAGTTTGATTGGTGGCGGAATCACACAATCAAACTAGTTCGGTAATAATCACAAGAATCAAAGATGAAACAAAATTTAGTTGACCAAAACACTTAACTTGCATACAATATGAATTGTCTGATACAAGTTGCAGCAAAAGCAATGGAATCAACAACCCTAAACAAATAAACTAAACAAGGTTATATAGGGGAGGTTAAGCCCAAAGCTCCCCCATTACCTAAGCCTGCTACGCCCCAAAGTCTACTCCTACAAGCCCAAAGCTTAAGTATTACATATTAGCCCAAACACTAAATAACAACGTATAAACCTTCAGGGCCCAACATTTCTTTTTGAGTCCCTATGTTTTGATGATTTTAACTATTTAAGAATAAAATTAAAAAATTTTAACTATCTGAGCACCTGAATTTTCAATTTATAATCATTTGAGTCCAATTTTGTAACTCCGTCCATCAAGCCTGTTAGTTTTTTCATGAAATGACAAAATTTCCCCACTAATAGAATCAAAATAAAAAATAACTAACTTAAATCCAAATCCCAAAAATATAATTACAGGTTCATTTCTCTCTAATTGATATCTATCCCTCTCTATCTCAATCTGCTCTCTTACCCCCCATACAAATGAACACAAAAGGATCAATTATCCAAACCCGGTCAAGGAGTGTTTGGTGTTTTTGAAATAAGGCAACATTAGGCACAACTAACTATCATCACGAACCTTTGACACCTGAGTTTGAACAGAGTTTGTAGCCGATGATTACAAAATTTGATATGTAGTTTGAGTTCTGAACGATGACAATTTGTAAACTTGTTATGGAGTAGACCGGTTTTGATGTTGATTAAAAGAATATATGTGGTATTTGGTGAGATTTGAATCATAGTGTTTGGTGTTTTTGGAAGGATGTCTGAACCATGTCGATTTGAACCACCTCACTTGCCTTCCGGTCGTCTTCATCGCTTTCTTGTTAGCATGTAGCCCCCTCTATAGCCCCCTTCTCCTTCTCTAACCTCTACATAAACTCTCAAACACAACAAAATAGGTGGGTGGGTGGGTGGTTGTGGTGGTGGGAGGTGGTGGTAGGTGGGAGGTGGGTGGTTGTGGAAGTGCGGTTATGGTGGCGAGAGGTGGGTGGTTTTGGTTGTGTGGTTGTGAAGGTGCGATGGTATGGTGGTGGTGACTGAAAGAGGGGGGTGTGTGTGTGTATATTAATAAAAATGAATAAAAGTATTTTGTATCCACCTTATGCATAAGGGTTATACCTAGGTGTAAAATGACTTAAATACATTTGTACTTAACTGACTTGGTTAAAGGCGTTACAAATTTGGACTCAAATGGTTACAAATTAAAAATATGGGTACTCGGGTAGTTAAAACTATTGAAAACAAGAACTAAAAAAGGAATTTATTTTCTAAAAATAAAAGATTAAACCTGAAATATCAACATAATGAAAATGTGTAACGTACTCGAGTATTAATCACAAGGGTTCTTGAGTACATCAATATTAAGTTGTTGCATCTTGTTCATCAAGAAAATCTTGTGTTAATACAATAACGACCAACTTCAGTAAATCCATCCTACAAATAATAAAGCTATAAACCGAGTCTAAAAAAAATATGAAACGTAAACCTTACCTTAATTTAAAAAATAAACGTAGTACTTCTAGAGGAAAACTTAGTTCTCCAAACCTAAATAGACCTTACCTTAATTTAGAAAATAAACATGATACTTCTAGAGGACAACTTAGTTCTCCAAACCTAAAAAAACCTTTTATAATAGTCTACATCTTATTGTCCAACTCCATGTTATTAAAAAGACTTGAAACCAACTCCATGATATTAAAAAACTTGAAACAAATCACCTCTAAAAATTTCCACCACATCCGGTTACAATATATGCAAACAAGATTCTATCCGGTACCTGTTAGTCCACGATAACTTCCATACACGTTATCCGACCAATCACTCATCGGCATCATCGATCCATCTCTCTTTAAACACACGCTTCCATTAACAGGTAAACAAAGTCATCATCACGTCACTCTCGTCGTCACTGTCATTCTTTATTTTCATATAAAATACTCCTATACAATACAAACTGCTGTCTGTTACGATAACTTTTAGATCAATATCCACAACAACAATGGCGTCGGAAGAACAAGTGAAGAATTCAACGGCACCGGCGGTGTTCGATACAGATGCAGCAAACTGTTTGACGAAGGAGTTGCGAAGCACGTATCTAGCCGGAAAAACGAAGAGTTACGAGTGGAGATCGTCGCAGTTGAAGAGCTTGTTGAAGCTTCTTGACGATAGCGAGAAACAGATTTGCGATGCTCTGTTTTCTGACCTAGCGAAACCAGAGATGGAAGCGTACATACATGAGGTTTATTAACTTGATTTTTGCCTTCGATTATTCGTGTTTAGTGTAATGATTTTTTTTTATGAAATTGTTGTTATGAGCTTGTTTGATTATCTGTTTGTGTAATGGATTTGTTCATGATTTGTGTGTGTCCGTACACACACTTCGTGCGGTGAGAGTTTCAGAAAAGTTTCCAGATCTAAATTGACCTAATAGTTTCTGAGTTTGTTAAATTGATGTTGTGTGATTGGACACATATGGTGTTACTAGCAAGTTTGTGAGAGGAAATGCTGTACGGACAATACTGATGGTATCAGACTATCAGAATGTTCTGATTGTTTTGCGTTTAGGAATTAATTGCTCAAGTTTATTTAGTTGGTGAATGCATTAAATGCTTTTTTCTTTTTATTTAAGTTCTGTATGCTAATAATATTTGTGTGTTTTCTTAAGTTGAGAATCTTTTGTGGTGGTATTTGGTTTCGTCATCCATGGTGTGTAGAAAAATTTTCTGGTTGTTTGTGATTGAGTAAGCAATTAGAATTTTGAATTGACATGAAACAGCTAATTTTAGCAAATTTGGTAAGCTTGTTGAGAATAAGGTACGGCATTTATGGTCAATATTCAATATAAAACAGAAGTGATTTCTTGTTTTCGAGGCTGCTTGTGGTCATTTGTTGAACAAATAGGCGGGATTTCATTTTAGATAACAGCTAATTTTAGAAATTTTGACAAATATGTTGAGAATATGATATAGCACTTATGTTCAAAATTTTATATATAAAACAGAAGAAAGTTCTCGTTGTTTTCGAGGCTGCTTGTGATTATTTGTTGAACAAATAGACAGGATCTCATTTAAGATATGAAGGTCCTTTTGGTTTAATTTCTTTTGATGAATTGACTTCTAGACCTGACAATATCTTACAGCTAGACAGAATTGGCTACCAATTACACCTAGAATATCCATAGAACAAAAAAAATAAAAAATTGGAGGAGCAATTCACTTCCTGTGAAAGTTTTCGTTCTAGAAGGATAATGGTGTAAAAGTCCATTTGACTTGTGTGCATGTATGTATTATAAAGAATAATTACGTGATTACTTTATACCGTTTAAAGAAAGTTATTTTAGTCGTGATAATCACGACTTATGATTTTTCTCTAATACCACATATGTGTGAATTATTAATTCCAAGTCTTGCTTTCTACTCTCATAATGCTTGTTGGTTTTTATCCTGCTGCTTTATAATGCAGATTGCTATGATAAAGACTTCGTGCAAGGTGGCACTGAAGAAATTAAAAGACTGGATGAAACCCGAAAAAGTAACCGTTTTACAATTTAAATGGAACATAATACTTTCCATGTAGGTTTAAAATGAAAAAAAAAGGTTACATTATGCGCATTTGTTGATAATTCTTTGCAGGCAAAAACAAATTTAGGCACTTTTCCTTCCTCAGCAGAAATAGTCCCCGAACCCTTGGGCGTTGTATTGGTCATATCAGCATGGAACTATCCATTATGTATGTTAATAACCTGATTTTCTGCCATATCTCTCATTTACGTTCTTATCTTGAAAATCACAGATACTAGGAATGTGTAGTTAATAATTAGAACTGAAACTGTAGATGTTCGGTTGTGTGTTTCTTAGTTAATATATCTATCATTCTTGGTTTGCTAATCGATTTACCCCCTGGTGCCAGTGTTATCGGTTGGTCCAGTGATCGGAGCTATTGCAGCTGGGAATGCTGTTGTTTTGAAGCCCTCTGAACTTGCTCCTGCCATGTCATCATTGTTGGCAAAACTTTTAGGAAAATATCTGGACAATTCAGCAATAAAAGTTGTTGAAGGTGCTGTTCCTGAAACATCTGCCCTCCTGGAGCAAAAGTGGGATAAAATATTCTATACAGGTCTTCCTTTGTTTCTTAGCTTTTAACTATACACCTACTTAAACCTTTTTGTTTAATTTTTTTTTCTATTTATATAGCCACTTACTAATATGAGCTGATCTCAAAATATTTTAATCATTCACATTGCTACTTAAACCATAATATATTTTAGGGAATGGGCGAGTGGCACGAATTGTCATGGCTGCTGCTGCAAAGAATCTGACACCTGTAGTCTTAGAACTTGGAGGCAAATCTCCTGTTTTGGTTGATTCAAACATCGACTTAACGGTAGGGAGCTTTCTTCTTTTTGTGCAAAACTCATACGGTATTAGAGTTGGCAAGTTTTTATTTATTTACTAATGAAATGTGTGATAGAGGTTATGTTTTCTTTAACGGGTCAAATGGGTTAATTGTTTAAAAAAGAATAGCTTCAAAGGCAAAAGAGTCAAATGTGTCTAAAGTTGCCCAAGCTATATTATGTGCCTATAAAATGTCCGAAATCACGACTTCCAAACAGTTAGATTGTTTTGAAACAATTTGATCTTTGTAATCATATTTGACACGATAATTATTTATAAAAACATAAAATTTTGGACAAGAAATGTTTCAGGTTGACTCAACCTGATTCGACGCATAACAAAAAACACCCAATTTGACCCGTGAGCCATTACACTTCTATTCTGCATGGCATCTACTTTCTTTTATGATAAGATGTTACGTGTTTTAATATAGGTGACATCAAGGCGTCTAGTGGGAGGTAAGTGGGGAACAAACAATGGACAAGCTTGCGTAGGTCCTGATTACATAATAACAACAAAACAATACGCTCCTGTGTTGGTAGATACATACCTTTCTTTAACAATTTAATAATCATTTAGAAACGAATTTTTGTTCATCTGTCTTAGGATATCACTTGTGCAGATAGATTCCTTAAAACATAATTTGGTCAAGTTTTTTGGGGAGGATCCTATGAACTCACCGGATATTTCTCGAATCGGGCACGATAGTCACTTTGCTAGGTTAAAAAGGCTATTGGATGATGATAAGATTTCCGGAAAGATAATTCATGGAGGTCAAACAGATAAAAGCAGCCTGTGAGTTTTGTTCATTTCTGCTACCAACTTGTTTGATCCATAGTTATAAAACTGGTCCAATGGAAAACGTTAAATGGGTCCAAAATCATAGAAAGTGTACTTTAAAGGCATAAAACCCTTTTAAATCTTTTCATTCAAAAATATATATTAACCCTAAGGTTTGACCAGTTTTGTGACTTTCGTCCAAAGGTTTTGTTTTTCGGCATATGGGGGATCCAAAGATTTGAAATCTTGCCATTTTCATCCTGCTCGTTAACTCCATCCATTTTTCTCCGCTAAGTCAGGGGTATTTTCGGTTTTTTTGTTAACTTAAAGGGCAATTCGATCTTTTTCAGGGGTATTCGGTCTTTTTACATAAAGTGAAAAAGACCGAATTGCGCTTTAAGTTAACAAAAAAGACGGAAATACCCTTGACCTAACGGATAAAATGGATGGAGTTAACGAGCCGGATGAATATGGCAAAATTTCAAACCTTTTGGATCCAGATGCGGAAAAACAAACCTTTGGACGAAATTCGCAAAACTAGCCAAACCTCAGGGACGAAAATGGCATTTTACTCATTATTATTTAAACGTTATACTTTTGGTAATCATATCTGGCCTACTAGTTTTGATTTATTACCCGATTGCCACCTCTAATATAAATGCTCCTACTTCTGTTTCAGAAAGATTGCTCCAACGATTGTACTGGATGCCCCAGAAGACTCCCTGATTATGAGCGAGGAGATATTTGGTCCTATACTTCCTATAGTAACGGTAAACAAATTGATATTTGGTTCAAATTATCAAATAAATTTAGGTCGTTGATCTTTCCTTCGGTTCATATAGGTTGAAAAAATTGAAGATGGCATTGAGTTTATCAACTCAAGACCAAAACCGCTTGCAGCATACCTATTTACGAACAACAAACAGCTCAAAGAAGCGTTTGTGAGCAACGTCTCTTCCGGGGGTGTAGTTATTAATGATGTCACCTTACACGTACTACTCCTCAACTTGTACTAAGTGACCTTTATTACATTTCATACACTCGTTTAATAACTTTTTCTAACGTCTCGTGGTTTATTTGTGCAGCTTATGGTTGACACATTACCATTTGGTGGAATCGGTGAAAGTGGAATGGGGGCGTACCATGGTAAATTCTCATTCGATGCTTTTAGTCACAAGAAAGCCGTTCTATACCGGAGCTTTTATGGAGACGCGCCAGCAAGGTACCCGCCATACACACCCGGTAAACTTAGGCTCCTCAAGGCTCTTTTAGACGGTAGTCCATTTGGCATCATTCGTGCTCTTTTCGGCTTTTCCTAGATGTAAAAAAGTAAAAAGAAAAACTGTGTGAATGTATAATTATTACTACACTTTTATAATTCCTTTTTAAACTATTTCATATCAACATGAATCTTGCAAGATATTAAAACATTCGGATCATTGTTCTTAGGTCAAATGCTATGGAAATTGAACTGAGAATTTTATGTTCTCTTGTTTCTTCTTCTTTTGGCAAAGGCATGCCTTGTCCTGGAATGGTTTTTACGTAGCCAGGGGTAAATATGTCATCGATCGTCAAACATGACTCCTGTGCACCTAGAGAAGGTACAGTGAGGGTGCAACCAGTCAACGCGTCTACTAAAGTAAGTTCAACGGTTACTTCCAAATCATCCCCGTTTCTTTTGAAAACCGGGTGCGGTTTCTCATCTATTACAAAGGTAATATCTGCTGCAGAGGTACCCGGTGTCTCGTTACCCATACCCTCGAAGGTGATTTTCGTTCCTTTCGTCCACCCTGGCTTCACTTTGATTGTTAGCACTTCCTCTTCTTGTATTATTTTCCTACAAATATAAAAAAAAGTTAAAAACTTTTTGTTTACTCTTATGATGTAGACATATGGGTATTTGTATCTGTGTTAAAACAAACACAAATCCTAACACCCTTGAAAGCAACGGGCATGTGAATGCATACCCTCACTTGTCAGTATGTCACGTCTGATGTTGACCCTCTTGATGCACCCGAAGCAGAGTTCTTCGAGGGTGCACTCGAGCCGCTTCACCATATTGGGAGGTTTTTGGAGTCCATTAGCATTGGAATAGATAATGGTTGAATTGGTCCTTTTAGAAAAAGAAGGGGCAGTGTGAAAGGAGTTTGACTCCATGTTCTTCCCGCTAAAGCTTCTTAGCAGACTATTCACGGGCCGTACACGGCCTGGGGTCTTGCTCCTTCTCTGGCTCGTTGATTTGGACAGACACGTCGGCAAAAAACCCGTGCTTGACGTTCTTGAAATTCATGGTATCGTAACTTTAGGGGAAGTAACATCTCGTGTTTCATCACCTTCTCTATTTCTATCTCTATCTCCATCTCCATTGTCTTTCCCATTGTCGTTTACATCAACCTAACAAAGGTAAATGGCCCGTAACACATTTTATAACGGTAACCGGTTTCTTATTTGATTATAAACTTAAATACAAGCCGTAAACGTAGTTTCTTTTTCGGCAAGAAATGAAAAAGATGGAAATGGAACCTGCAGGGGTTGGTGTTTGTGGTGGGATTTCTTGCCAAAATGGTGTTTGGATAGAAATGATTTGCATGCTTTTCGAATGCCTCCCATCCTTGTAGAAGCAAATCCCATGCAAGACACATTCATAACATGATCATCAACATAAACACAAAATCAAAAAGAAAAAACAAAGGAAAATTAGGGACCCTGATTGCAATTGCTGGTTGATTACCCTAAATAACGGAATCTCAACACCATTTAACATATATTTGTGTAGTACGTGGTGTATCAAAAGTTAAAAAATTATTATAAAAATTATGTATTGTAACAATCACCGAGATGCGGACCTACCTATTAATAAGGGGTAGCGTCCGCTACCCCTTGACGATCCGACGGTAGTGTAAATTTTGAGAAAAATTTGACATTTTTTTAATTTCGTTACCCCTTTTCTTTGAAACATTAACTCTATAAGGATTTTCTAGATCCGCCACTGCCGAGATGGGTTATACAAGTTATATGATTGTGAATACGTAAGGTATGTTAATGTTTTTCGACTAACACCGAGAATTTTTAATTCACCTAGAAATGATCGATAAGTATATGTTCATTTGAAAAATAAAGTGAAAAGCAAAAAATGAGTTTGATTAAGTACTTCAATTATTATTATTCTTTTTCTAAATGATTCTTTAACGGTGTAGTACTTTTTCGTGTTCATGATTACCTCAAAAACTTCATTGTATTTTTTGATTATATCGGTTGCAACGGCAAGTTATCAATATTTAGATGACCCTACCCGATCCGAACAGACTACTATAGGATTGGACTTATGACAATCACGTTGACTAGAGATCCCCTAATAATCATTAGCCCTTGGATCTTTAACACTCATATCATTAGCTCTTTGATGATCAACGACCAAGTGATCTCAGATCATCAAACTCATGGATAGTTAGTTTTAGAAGTCTTAACTCTCCTTGTCTCTAACTAGTTCTTTACACATATCCCATTCTAGCAATGTGTGTACTGGTCAATGTATATGTATAGTGATTAGATGATGATGAAAATCTTAGTAGTCATATACACTGATGGCACCTTAACCAGTGTATGAGCTATCTGAAGACATACGTGTAGTAGGGTTGATCATTTGTTGAACTAGTTAAGAGACTTAGAGCTATCTTAGAGCTAGTTTAGACAAGGGGAGATAAACTCAAAATGGAGACGATATATATATATATATATATATATATATATATATATATATATATATATATATATAATATATATATATATATAGACATGGCTTATCGAATCAAATAAAGACCTGTTTACGGAAGAAATGATCTTGGTTCCTTGTTTTGAAGAAACGGCCATACCAAAGATTGACCTTCTTCGTAACAATGAAGATAATGATCATCAAAGCAATATATAGTTCAGACGTCGTTTCTTGAGGTTTCTTAGCAAGATTTTTGACTCAGTTAAATGGTCCTCTAACAGACAAAGTCCTGATTCCAAACAGTGCTTCCAGCTTTGTCTTCAACTTTATTTTTGACTTGGTTAATTGGTCTTCTTTGTTAATCAACTTAAGACCCGGTTCTTTTTTTAATAGTATTACATGAAGCTGCAAGTATTACATTAAGCACACAAAGTCAACTTCACTAAACTTGTTCGTTGCAGCGTGCACTTAAGCAGTGGCGATGAACATATTATCAACCCTGTTATTCTTACCTAAGTTTACAAGTATTTTGGCATTAATAAAACCGACTAACAATTTCGTATGAGAGTTTACATACCAACACAAACCCAAACCCAGTTTTACAACCCTAACCACAAAGGTAGAACGAGAGAGAGGCTAAAGGCGCGAGCATCCAACGTTTATAATTGCTAAATTTATTAACAAATGGCAATCTTTCTATCAAGAATTTTGATCTCATGGTTTCTGATTCATGAGTTGCAGTACATGGTACAAAAAAGAATCAATGAGACAGCAAAATGAATTCAATCATAACCTCTACAAACGCAGCAGGTCAATAGTTGACTTTCAACTCTCCCACAGGTTGACTTTGACTTTTTTTCACACTATATCATTGCCCCTGGACCTTGGTGTGGTTAATTACAGAAGGAATGTACAAAGAACTTGAAATACAGATTTCGGTATTCCCCAGCTCTTTGGAGGCGCAGATCGTTCCTTGTCTTCAGCCAATAACCCTTGAATCTGATCCCCGAACCGTCCCTAAACATTTCATTTCACAGATATTAAAACTATTTGCTTGTTTTTAAACCATACATACGTTCAAGATTGTGTATCGTATTCGTACCTTAGCAGCATCCTTAAGAGGGCCCCAACACTCTACGCGGTTATACTTCCTTGAGCTAGAGTGGAAAAAGACCCGAACAAATGCATCCATCAACTCTTTTTGTTCACTAAACAGAGCACGATCCCCATACAGCACAGCTTCAAGCACCTGCAGCATTATTGGCCAAAATCTTTACCTTTTTTTTCAAAACCTTACTACTAATGTTTACATAATCATTGAAATGAGTTGGTTAATTTACCAATGGCAACTCCTTTGAGAAAATATAGTATCTGAACTCTGCAGCAAGATCTAGCAACGAATTTGGTCCACTAACATAGCAATGAACATCAAGACACATATGACCTTTCACTTCAGCCCATTGAGCCACTACGTCATCCTTATTATACCACCCTCTCAGCTTTTCAATCAAACCACAAGTACAATTGTTCAGTAGACAGCTTTTATAACATCTGTGTATGTGTAAGTGTGTGTGACCTCTTTTACATGTAGGCTGTAGCCACTATAGTTTACATATCAATGTTACAATGTATAATAATAGCACTACGTTACAACTTCCATTACTAGTACTTTTGCATACTTGTTCAGTTGTTTGCTCCGTTTCTCTTGGTTATGTTATCTGAATTCCTATGTTCTATATTGCAAAACAGAACAAAACAAAAGAAATAGTTTTTGGAACACAAGGTCTCAGGGTGGCAGCCAAGGTAAGGTTTGCCCGTCACACCCTCCTCGGACCCTTCTAATAGCTCTGCTATGAGTGGCAAATGGGATTATACTGAGTACGTTTGTTGTTGTTAGTGTGTGTAGTTTAGGGATGATATCGGTATTGGTACCAGACCAAAGTCACCAAACCGGTACTGTACTGCATAGTACACATACCGAATTAATTAGAGTATTCACATTCTCTCCACTTTTTTACCCTAAAATTTCACTAAAAACTATATTGTCTCTCCTTTCAATTAAATAATACATTTTTCTACTTTTATCATTATTTTTTCTCTCTCTTCCACTTATAACTACTTTCAAAATATATTAAAAAATTATAGAGGGTGAATAGTGTCCCCTCAAATTTACATAGTAACATCTTCTCTCTCCTCTGCTTGCAAGTCGCAACAACTATCTAAAATCATTTTTTATAATATAAAAAGTTCCTCACAGAATTTGGGGACGGATTGTGAATGCTCGAAAATTAAAACAGAATATCGTACCGTATATGTTAGGTCCGTACTAGTACAGTACCGTTAAAAGTCTTGAGACCGGTACCACATAGTAGAGATACCGAAATTGCGCTAAACTCAAAAGCAAATACCATACTGTATATGTTCACTGATATCTATATGGTACGGTACGATGTACGATATCGGTATACATTAGCACGTACCAGTATTAGGTACAAAATTAATAATCCCTAGTGTGGTTGGAGGAAAGAAAATAGGCACCTACCTGGTCATGGTCAATAACATTTGAAATGGTTAATGTGAGGTCAGCAGTGAAGTCACAATGAGAAAGATTATATGTCCTTGGTACAATCCTCCTATACTGGTCTTTCTCTTCTCCTTTAAAAATAACTTCAAGTTTTGAGGCATCAAATGTTGCAGGAGGCCCCAACAACTTCACAGCCTACCCATTACACCAACATTAAACAATCTAAATCAACAACCAACCACATTCTTCATCACTATCAAAAACTAATAGCATTATAAATTCTAACCTGATAAACAAGTGGATTGTAAGAAGGCCCAGTAGCGTCAGGAAGAAAAACCGAATCAGGTGAGGATCTTCGTGAAGAATTTAGGCTGCAACTGAGAGATGCAGATGGGTTTCTGTAAGTTGATGTTACTGAAAAGTTTGTTATGGCCATTGCAAAAACATTGCTTGTTAACAATGGTTTGATCAATTCATCACCACTCACTCACTTTCTGCGAGGCCAAAGAGGGGTGTGGTGTTGAAAACCCTGCAATTTTGAGCTGTGTGTTGAGTTTCTGAATTTCCATGGTGGTGTGTAGGGTCTGGTGAGAATCCATGCTAGTGGTCAGGGAACCACTCATTTTCATATTTGATAGATAATGTGATGACGTGGCGATGCATTTCTTTTTTCTTTTTTCTTTTTCAATAATGATATATGTGGTACTCATAAATACGATAAAGGTTAATTAGATGCCAGTTTTTCTTATACGGGTGATATCGGTACATTATTAGTGTGAGATCAGGACTCCAGCACTTGTGTGGCCTGTGTTACAAGGTGATTATGGGTGATACGACTAGTATGAAAGGCCTTAGATGGCGTCTATATAAGATGGTGTGTTGTTCACATATGGATTGTTTGAAAGTACAACCTGATACAAAAAGAAAAAATAATAATAACTAACGTGAGAGGGCTAATAAATAATGGACCTTGCTATTCATACACATAACATCTTATTTTCACACCATAAGACGCTAAAGCTCAGCATATAGGTCTGGTCAACCAGACAAAAACTGACGTGTGTCATTTTTTGTCTGGTTGACCGGACCTATATGTTGAGCTTTGGCCAAAGCTCAGCGCTTTAGGGTGTGGAAATAAGATGATTGGTGTGTGATTAGCATATGCTGAGTTTTGGACAAAGCCCAACGCTTCATGATTATACTCAGCGCTTTGGCCAAAGCTCGGCGTTTGGGTGGTTTTTTGAATTTAATTTTAATTCAAAAACCTATCTATACTTGTCGAATTTTGATGTATTTTGTTATTAAAGAATGTTGTTAAAGAAATAGATCTATCAATTTTTATAATATTTCGACTCCGTTATCGATTACGTTGACAAACTTTATGTTTTCCTTTTCAAGAAATAAAGATATTTAGCAAAATCTAAACCAAAAGCGAAGTAATGATAGTTATTTACGGTTTAGTTTTCGTTTATGTGTAATATGGTATGTTATATTTTTTTCTTAAAAACAATAGATAAAAACTTTGTTTGATTGTGTATGCTTTGAGTTTAAGTCTGAGATTATTTAGCTTGAGTTACGGATTCAAAATTTATAAAAGTTCATTTTTATTAAATTACACAAGCCAGATTAATTAACATCGTATACTATATTGCATAAGAAATTCAAAAAGATTATAAACATTCCAAACAAACATCGTATAAATAAAAGATAAACTGCATAAATATATAATCAGTTTGTACATACACAACAAAGTATAACTGAATGTCTAAAACAAAATAAAAACTAAACTAACATAGGCTAGTCGTCATCCCCTGGCGGTGGTAATGGTGGCAGTGGAAGCTCCTCCAATCCTGAGGCCCCCGTAAGTCCATCAGCTGAACCGTCCACATCTGATAGCGCTCAGCACGTCGGAGGCGTCGATCGAAGTCTCGAGCGAACGCCAGTTCAGCATGAGGCAAGTCGTCGAAGACGTGCTGTGGGTACTGTGGCGGCTGCTGGGGCGGCGGTGGCGGTGGTGGTGGGATATCATCATCGGGTTGAGGCTGAAGCTGAGGCTAGGGCTGGGGCTGGGGCTGGGGCTGAGGCTGAACAGGCGCTGGTACTCCCGGCCTCGGCTCATGATAAACTGGTATCTCCTCCGGCAACTCATCCGGGACGAAAATCTGGTAGTCTCACGTCCGAAACCGAAGACCGATGCCTGGGAAGGTGTGCGCCATCCGCATGGACAATACCTGATGTTTTCCTAATGTAGTCGATCTAATGGCCAGAGACAAGAGAGGATCATCCTCGGGAATGAGGCCTAGTGAGCGCGCAATGACAGTAATGTACGCCCCGCCGTACAGCAACCCACGCTGCTGCCGATGATGTGCGGTGGCAAAGTACTCCACCAAGGACGCTGCAAGCGCGCATGTCCTGCGGTACAGTAGACAATACAAAAAGGAAAGGTCACCTTGGTTGACCTTGTCCCGGCTGAAGTGGCGTGGTACAATAGATGATGCGATGATACGGTGTAAGTATCGGTATAAAGGGTCTCTGATAGCGGTCCCCTTCTCGAGGGTTTACCAAAGTGGCACCCAGTAATAGCCATCCAAAAACTAACGAGGGTCTGTCTGTCTAACTTTCTGACCCCCTCGGTGTAAAGATCTGTAGCAAGCTCCTGCTCAGTGTACAATCCCGAATGGACCGCGAACGTCTCAAGAGACATGTTAAACTGCTGCCCAGCTAAACAGAAAGATATCTCGTAAAGTGGGTGCTCTGGGTCCTCCACATAATCTTCTGGCCACTCCGTATAAGTAAATGACAAGATAAACTCAACCACAAACTCTCGATAACATTCCTTCCTCTCAGTCTTAAACAGTCGGCTCCCCGGAGTGTCGATCCCAATAATGTCTCTTGCTCCGCTGCCTCCGTGACTGTCTCCAAAAACTGCCAATCGATCGCAACGTGTTCGCCGATCCTCATGGTACGCAACTTCTCGCACTTAATATACTCAGGCGAGTCAACCGGAAACACCAAATACTGGTGCTCATGTAACAGATCGACCGCACGCCCCTGGTCATGAACCTCCTCCTCAATCTCCATCTCGTCAAACATCTCTTCGTCCATATCCATCCTGAAAATGGAAACCGTTATATATTTTTTAAGTTTTAAAAATTAAAAACAGATCATATATGAGTTGACGTTAACCCACGTTTTTATACCCATAAATAGCTATACATGCCAAAACTCGAAATATTATTGTCTATATACACAGAACCAATAAAGAACTACCCTTTCTAATTTAAGTGTTATGTATGAGGAATTTTATCATGTATAAATTGCATTATAAATTTGTGGAGTACACAAATAACAAGCAAAGAAAGACTAGTCACAAAGTTCAATTTGCTCAGACTGGTCCAAGTTCCGGCACATTCGATATTTGCATTGACCCCGCGCCGCAACACGAAAAGTAGATACTTCAACATAATTTTTTTAACAAATGAGCGAGAGCAAAATAAGCATGTAAAGTGGAATTAAAAGGATCCGTATGTGCCGAAACTCGACCAAAATGAGCTATATATGCCAGACCCAATGCTAACACATCTTTAGCTGCAAATGTGGTCCCTGAGTTTATCTTGATTCTTGGCTATGGCAGGGAAGATTTATTATGTTGGTCCATCAAAAGAATTATTACTAGTCATTTCGTCCTCATGCTGTGGTGCACATTTACATTTTACAATTATATAACTAGAAAAGTAATATCTTTCATGTTCTGCTTCACCATGGTGGCCCAATTTCATCTTTCTCCATTAAAAAATGTCGCTGACTTCTGAAACAATGTCTTTTTCCATTAAAAGAAATTGGCCACTCACAACATGAAGTTTTAATCTTATTTTTTTTTTTTTTTGGGGGGGGGGGGGTGGTCCATAGAATGTAGTGGTTGTTCATATCAAACCCAATTTCATCCAAATCCTCTGTCAGTCTTTTGTCCGGTTGAGGACCTATATGCTGAGCTTTGGCCAAAGCTCGACGTTTCAGGGTGTGAAATAGACCAAGTGTGTGTGAATAGACTACCCCTAAGTAATATCAACTTTTTTCTACCACCCATATAAAGTCTTTCCTTAATTGATATTTTTTTAAAATTAAGTATTTGTCACTTTTGTTACACCTTGTAATTGCTCCATTTTCACCTATAGTTTACAGTTTTAGTTTCTAACTTTTGCATATTCGTTCTCGGATAGCCCCTAAAACGAATGGAGGTCAGTTTTTGGTGTTAAGTGGGTGTGAAATGACCAAAATACCCTTAATGTTAAATTAATATCTAAAAAGTTTAAAAGAAATATAATTAATATTCAATAATTTATGTGAGACCCACCACCCACTTCATCTTCCCACTCTTCGTCACCACCACCATCTCTACCTTTCACCGCCACCAACCACCTTATAAATTCCAAGGTATCAAAGTTTTTATTGATTCTGAATGTTTTCTGATACAACTCAAGGAGGAAACAATCCCTATATAAATACATAAAATAAAACGTAAATAAAGAAAGAACTAATCTTGGAGCATAATACTAGGAGGAAACAGAAAAGATATGGACCATTAATAAGAGATATGGACCAAAAATAATGAAAACCAATACTCCCTCTCAAGCTGGAGCGTGTAAATCAACAACGCCAAGCTTGCCAAGTAAGAAACGAAGTTGAGAAGCACCAAGACCCTTGGTGAGAAGATCAGCAAGCTGAAGTTTGGAATCAATGGGCATAGTGCATATTTCTCTACGAAGTAACAGTCCATCTCAACATTTTTAATGCGTTCATGAAAGACTGGATTATTGGCGATGTGTCGAGCAGCTTGGTTGTCACAAAAAAGAGTGGTACGGATGGTTTGAGGGACACCCAATTCTTGTACGAGCCATCGTAGCCAAATGATCTCACTAACAGTGGTAACCATGGCACGATACTCGGCCTCAGCGGAAGAGCGCGAGACAACAGACTGCTTCTTAGTTTTCCATGAAATGGGAGCACCACCAAGAAGAGCAATGTAGCCAGTCCGGAAGCGCCTAGTGAGAGAACAACAGAGCCAATCCGAATCGGAATATGCAACCAAGTTTGTACCTTCCTCCTTTGATAAAAGAATGCCTTGCCCCAGAGTAGCTTTAAGATACCGAAGAATCCTTGTAAAAGCATTCGTATGGCTTTGACGAGGATCCGAAACAAATTGACTAAGGGGGTTAACCGAAAAAGCTATGTCCGAGCGAGTAGCTTGAAGATAAAGGATTCGTCCAATGAGACGACGATAGGCATCGACATCAACCTTGGGATCCTCTTTATCCATACCAATTTAAGCTTCTCTTCAATAGGGAACAAACTCGGGCGACAGCCTTCCATTCCACTATCTTCTAAAATATCAAGGGCATATTTCCGCTAACTTAGAACGAGGCCTTGAGATGTTCTAGCAACCTCTATTCCCAAAAAATATTTGAGCTGTCCAAGATCTTTGATGTTGAATCTGTCATGCAAACATTTTTTGATCTCTTGGATTTTTTCAAAATTGTTACCAACGATGATAACGTCATCCACGTAGATGAGAATGGATATTAAAGTGTCTTCATCTTTGTATAAAAGGAGAGAGTGATCAGCCCTGGATGAAGAGAAACCGAGACCGAGAAGGGCCCTTGTGAACTTTTGATACCAGTTTCGAGAAGCTTGTTTGAGATCATAGAGAGATTTTCTTAGCCGACAAACACGATTCTCGATATCTTTAGAAAAGCTTTGTGGAATTTTCATAAAAACTTCCTCATCTAGATCACCAGGAGAAAAGCGTTTTTGATGTCAACTTGATGGATTAACCAATTCTTCTTAGTAGCAACAGTTAATAAGGTCCGAATGGTCACCAGTTTGGCTACGGGAGCAAAGGTGTCATGTAAATATTCAGTTCTTCACCTTCAATTTGAGTGAAACCCTTCGCTACAAGTCTTGCTTTGTATCTTTCGACTTCGTCATTCGGTTTATATTCGATCTTATAGACCCATTTAGAGTCAATGGCTCGCTTTCCTTCTGGCAAGGACTTCGGTTTATATTCGATCTTGTAGACCCATTTAGAGTCAATGGCTCGCATTCCTTCTGGCAAGGACTCGATAGTCCATGTGTTGTTTTCTTCAAGTGCTTGAATTTCTCTTTTCATGGCTTCAACCCATTTTGGGTCCTGCATGGCTTGCTTAAAACTTTTCGGCTCATCAGTGGTGGTGATGGTCGTTAAAAAAAGTTTATGAGTATGAGAGAAATTATCATAAGAGATATAATTTGTAGAAGGATGTACCGTTGAGGCGGCTTGAGTTGATGCGGTATGTGCGTGGTCAACCGAAGGGCGAAGATCAACTACAAAATCATTTAGTCGTTTGGGTAAGGCTCGATCCCTTCTTGGTCGTTCAGTGCGTGTCTCGTTCGCGCCAGACTCAAGCCCATCGTGGCTTTCTTCATTTACAGAACTTGGGCCTTCATCATCGACATGATGGCTTTCTAGGCCAGGTTCAGGCCCGTTATTAGTGGTGTCATTAGTGGTAGGGATTTGTTCATAGTCTGGGTCTTCAAAGTCTTTGGCCTCTGAGGGAACAAAAATGTCATCATCATTTCCAGACTGGTTTTAGGCCGGGAATGTGAAGGTATCTTCGTGAAATTTCACATCGCGAGACACCACCATTTTCTTATCCTCTATGTCAAATATTTTGTAGCCTTTAGTTCCTTGGGATACCCTAGAAAAATATCGGGTCTCCCCCTCACTTCGAACTTGTCACCTTTGGTTTCGATGCTCCAAAAATAAGTAAGACAACCAAATACCCTCGTGTGGTCATATTCGGGTTTTTGGTTATACAATATTTCATATGGGGTCTTGTCGCCGATGGTTTGGATGGCAATCGATTGATAATGTATGCGGCCGAAGGACACATTCTCCCCAAAACCTTTTTGGCAATTTTGCCTCAAAACGCAAGGCCCATGCTGTGTCAAGTAAGTGCCTTTGCTTGCGCTCAACAACCCCGTTTTGTTGGGGAGCGTGAGGGCAAGTGGTTTCCAATAAGATAACTTCCTTGGTGTAAAAGTTCAACATAAGATTTGATGTGAACTCTCCACCATTGTCACACCTTATCTTATTGACTAATTTAGTAAACTAGACTTCAACCATCTTGCAAAAATTCATCAAACAAGTGCTAGCATCACTTTTATATTTGATGAGAAAAATCCAAACATTTCTACTGTAATCATCCACAATGGTTAAAAAATAATTTACCCCCGAAAAAGAAGGTACTTGCCCCACACATCACAATGTAAAAGCTCAAAACATTCTTTTGTTTTAATTTCACTTAAAGGAAAAGGAGATATTGTATGTTTAGCCTTTGAACAAGAGTCACAAACTTTACTCCTAATATTAAAAGAAACACCTTTCAAAAATTCAACCTCAGCTAGTTTTTCTTGAGACGTGTGTCCCAACCTCTTATGCCATCTTTCAACAGTGTCCGCCATAGCCTTCCTTTCTTCTCGAAACATCCCCATTCGGTATAGACCTCCCTTGTACTTACCCGCACCAATCAAGTTCCTCGAACGGAGACCTTGAATAACACAAAAATCAGGAAAGAATGTTACTAAGCATTGAATATTTTTAGTCAATCGGCTAACTGATAATAAATTGCAAGTAAACTTGGGCACGTGTAATATCCCATCAATCTTGGTGCCTCCCGGTAAGGTGTAATCGCCCTTCCCTTCAACCGGGATGGTATAACCATTTGGAATGATTACAGGCATCTCGTGTTCATCTTTTCTTTTATTAACAAGGATGTCACTCAGGTAGGTTGTGTGTTCGGTAGTCCCCGAATCAACCACCCAGTCATCCTCATCATCAAATCTACATGTCATGTTTGTTATTCGCTTGTTTCCTTTATCACCTATGCCAGTTCCATCTTCAAAATGTTTTAAGAAGGCGTTGTATTACTCTACGGTGAGTCCAAGGATCGGGCTTGAGCTTCCTTCAACACAGAAGGCCTTCGGCTTTGACTTGTCTCCTTTTGCTTTACCCGGCCACCACTCTGGATATTCTATGCGGTTGAAGCAACCTTCCTGACTATGTCTATCCCGGTCACAATGGGTACAATGTTTCGCTTCTTCTTGCTTTCCTGATTTTGAATGGAGTTTTGTTTTCTGTTGTGTTGTGAATGAGTTGTCTCGGTTTTGTGGAACAAATGCCTTAAAGGCGGCGCCTTCAACAGCTGGTCTCTTTTCTTCGTTGATAAGCTTCTGTTTTTCATCTTCAACAACTAGATGGTATGCAGTATCGAGTCCTGGAGTCGGTTTGGTGGCTAAGATTTGAGTTTTGATCACTGCAAATTCGTTATCAAGCCCCATGAGAAACTCGTACAACCTCTCTTTTTCTTGATGTTCAACCAACTGTTTTCCAAGATCACATGTGCACCCGTCGCAGGTACACCATCGGATAGGAGATGTTGATTGAATTTCGTCCCATAGAGACCGAAGCCTCGTGTAATAGGCTAAAACAGTGGTCCCATCCTGGTGTGTAGCAGCGATCTTGTTCTTTAGTTCTAAGCTCGGTGCGCTTTCCTTCCCAAACCTTTCTCGTAAATCTTTCCACATCTCTGCAGCGGTGTTGGCATACTTGACACTGCATCTTATTTCTTTCTTCATGGTGGTTGTAAGCCACCCTTTAATCATTGCGTCTACTCTCATCCATGGCATGTAGTCCTTGGATGTCTTTTCAGGTTTCTCAATCGAGCTGTCGATGAAGCCAACCTTATTCTTAGTGAACAGGAAGTTCTCCATTTCCTGCACACAATCCGCATAAGTTTTGTCTGATAATGCATCATTAACTTGCATTTGTCTAGGGTAATCGGAAGGGTGAAGGTAATATGCAGAGTTGTAGTCAACGACGTTGCCGCCGTTGTCCTTCGCCGCTGATGTATCGTCGCCTGCCATGGACGTCGTCGGAGCAGTAGGATCACTGCTCTTATACCATTATAAATTCCAAGGTATCAAAGTTTTTATTGATTCTGAATGTTTTCTGATACAACTCAAGGAGGAAACAATCCCCTATATAAATACTAAAGAAAATGTAAATAAAGAAAGACCTAATCTTGGAGCATACTACTAGGAGGAAAAACAGAAAAGATATGGACCAATTAATAAGAGATATGGACCAAAAATAATGAAACCAATACCACCATGATCCACTCCTTTCTTTTATTCTTAAAAAACCATTAAATCAAACACACAAAAGGCTGTTTTATTAAGAATAAAACTCATCAGCTACTGACAAAAATTGAATTTATGGACTAAGATTCCAACAAACCTTTAGTATAAAACACAACCTAATAACTGAACACATAAACACCAATGCAGAACTCACTAATTATACACAATTATCACTAGCCCTAACTAAATCCTTAACCAGAACCACAAACTGAATCCAAACCTCAATGCACATAGCAACTTTAACCTTCTTCGACAAGTAACATCAAGCACAAAACCTAAGAAACTTGAGTTACTGAAACAATCAATTACAATCATCAAAACAGCAAACAAACGTAATTGACAGCAAAAATCTGTAAACAGAATGATAACAGTGGGGAAATCGTTAGACCTTTTTGCTAGGATCTAAGTTTGAATTAGTTGTGATTTTTGTTTCAAAGATGGAAAATGAACGTAGAAATCAAAGTTAAATGCAGTGGAAATAGATGGAAAACTTTTATTACAACTAATGGTCGTTTGTTTTGATCATCATGCTTTCAAACTTATACTTTTTGCATGTGAATCACAAACTCCCCCTTAGCCCAATAAGAATGTTTGAATAGTACAGAGAATGATAGGTGAATGATCTTTTTGATAGATAAATAAAACAATACAGCTGATCGACTATTTATACTAACACTTCTAACCTCTGAGCATCTTTGAGACATCAGGGTTAATAGTGACATGTAAAAAATAAAACTAACTCTAAGCACTGCTATGCCTAAATTCTTATCAGTGCCAAGCACTGTTACATTTAATATTAAACTATTATAACTAAACACTGATCACTATCTACTGCTTTGTCTTCTGACAGACCTTTGAACTTTGTCGTTTAGCACTAGCATATTATAGAAAGCAGAGCTTTACGCAACGCAGAGTTTATTGAACAGAGCTTGTAAACTCTGTCATCAGGACCAATCATCTGATGTGATTTTGGCTTTTTATCATTTGTTCCTTTTCACAGGGTTCAATCCCAACAATCTTCCCCTGGAACAGATGATGCAAAAAACACAGTTATTCTTAATCTTTATTTCTGAGTTCTCTTATTTGGCCTTTGAACTAAAGTTCAAAGTTAAGAGACTCTATATCATCCTCATCCTTTTCAAGCTCCAAGTTCATCAGATCTTGGAGGTCTTCTGCACCTAACCCATATGCATCCTCCATTTTCATTTTGGTAGCTTGGCCATCTGATTTGAGTAGAGTCAATTCATGGGTGTCTTTGTTAACCTTCCATTTTAAAATTTTTGGATCAGAAGGCTTTCTAGGATGGCTTATTACTGTTGAGAGTGATGGTGGAAGTTGATGTGCAATCTTTGATTAGGTTTCTCTTAACATATCACTTGCATCATCAGTGTGGAACTGAACTTGATGTTTAATTCCTTGCTTGATGAGGTCCAACTCATACCTTCTCTCATCTTCTTTTGACATCTCTCTCTGCCTTTTTCTTTGATTTAAAGCCAGGATGGAATGAGCAGATGTTGCAGATGACTTTTGAGTAGGTTGGGTCTGATGGGCTGTAACCTCTGCTGGGTAATTTGGCTTCTTTGGCATTGAGGGATCTTTCTTTCTTCTTTCTTCAAGCCATTTGCATGTGTCTATCACTTTAACCTCTGACCACCTTGTAATTTGATTTTTGGTACCATAATGTGCTGCAATCAACTCTTCCTTCATTCTTCTGAGCTTCAAAGCTCTATCAGACACATTTTTCTTATACTTATTCCAATCTGGAGGAGTGGGCTTTTTCAGAGTATCTTTCAACATCTCTTGCATTCTTTCAACTTCTTCTATTTGCTCACTCACAGTCCAATCTTTGATTGTGCTCTTGTAGCCTTGTATTGTTTGTTCTCCATGATGTGCTCAATATAATCTTTCTTCAAGCTCTCATCTTCTCTTTCTGACAGCTTTTTGCACAAGTCTTTTGAAAAGTCTTCTAACCTTTTGACTTTGCTTAGCTGGTACTGCATATAATTATGTACTTCTCTATCTGGTCTTCCCTTTGTATCTTTCTTGGTGATATCCTCTACCTTTTTAGCTTTTAATTGCAGATATTCATCTAGGTTCTTTGGTTTAGGATATCCTTCCAAAGATGGGAAGTCCCTCTTGTCTGGATCTTCCTCAGAGAAGAATGACTTGATTTCTTCTCTAAAACTGGTAGATCCAAAGAGAATTGAGTGGTGAGAGGCAGTACATTCATTACAGTGGTTTGAGAAGATGTTGGAAAAGTGACAGCTGTTGTTGAGGTTAAAGGTTGTGAGGACAATGGAAGTGGTAAAGGAATGATATTATCATCATTTATGACCTGTGAGCTCTTCCTTCTTTTGAATCTTCGTTTGGGTGATGGTGGTTGGTTGGGAATTCTAGTGGGTGTGGCTGTTGGTTGAGTAATGGTAGGAAATGTGATCATGGCAGTGGTTAAATTCACATCAGTTGTAACCACTGCTGCACAAACAGTTGTTGATATAACCGGAGTTATAACCTCTGTTGTGATTGTGGTAGTGATGGGCGTAGTTGTAGTTGGTAGAGATTGAGATTTTGTGGGAGCGGAGGTTGTGATTGGATTTGCAACATTATTGGTTTTAGAAGGTGTGGATGTTGGTTGTCTTGTTTTTCTAACAGCTCTCTTCTTTTGCTGAGAAGTACCAACCTCTTCTTTTTCCTTTTGTTGAGCAATCTTTTGTTCAACCAAAGCTCTGCTCTCATCTCTTACCCTTTGTTTGTTTTTCTCCTTTTCCCTAGCCAAGATATTCTGAGTTTCGTCAATTTTCTTAGTTCCACCTGGCCTTGGGATATCCACTGTTGGTCTTGAAGATGGATCTGTTTTGAGCCTTAACACATCTCTTTCATTAAATTTCTCCCCCTTTTTGGCATCATTGTGTTAACCAGAATCACAGTGGGAGGAGATGTGCCAGTGGTTTGGAGGAGGTGAGCTTTTATAGCCTTGATATCTGCAATTATGTCATTGTACCTTGCATCAACCAAATTTCTGAACTGATGCATGTGGTGTTCATGTTGGATGTCAGCGTGTTATCTTTGTTGTTGAAGCAGAGGATACATGAGTTGCCATAGCTCAGCAGTGGGTATAACAGTGGATTGACTTTTGGAGTGTGCTAACATCTGCTTCATCATATTCTTGATTTCATCCACAGAAGTTTCAATTTTTGTAACCCTCTCTATCAAATCCTTATATTTTAGCCCATCACCTAATTTAATAAGATCATCTGAACTCCTACCACTTGTGGTAGTTTTATATGTGTTATCATGAGCATAGGTTTCAAAACTTGCTTCAAACACAGATGCCCCTTTGTCTTGGTACTGGGGACTTCCAACCTTTTCAGAGGATACCTTGG
The DNA here is from genome assembly GCA_947069175.1 of Scalesia atractyloides. Lineage (NCBI taxonomy): Eukaryota > Viridiplantae > Streptophyta > Magnoliopsida > Asterales > Asteraceae > Scalesia > Scalesia atractyloides. The sequence goes on along the minus strand of CAMTDV010000005.1, from coordinate 71,674,659 downwards.
TAGCCTCAGCAGTTGTTGCCTTCAACAGAGTCTTATACATGTAACCACGTCCAATTGAGAACAAGGGAGTTCAACAATTGTAGTAGCTGCTCTTGTTGAACTATCACCAAGGGTTACTTGTAACCCAATGGATGTAGCCTCTTCACTTGTTGAAGGGTTAGCAAAGATTAAAGAATCAGACTCAGAAACATTCAGAAGGAAATTCTCAGTAATAGGTTGGTGAGAAGAACTGGTTAGTGTCTGTTCCAAATCAATTGCATTCAACAAATGTAAAATTATGGGTGGTAATGATATGGGAGAAGGTTGTGGTGAAGAAAGAGACATTGCCCTGGGAGAGGGGATGCGGAAGATAGAACCAAGTGGATCTAGAGCTTCATAATTTGGTGTCCCTGTGTTTACAACCTTGTCCTTTTGTGAGGATGAAGGAGGAGTTTGGTAAGCATGTTGAGATCTTTCTAACATCTGCTGTGAAGAAGTAGCAACAGTGTTTGCAGGTGACTTTTGTGTTGTCACAGGGTTAGCTTCTAGGATCTCTTCTTCCAGAGGTCCCTTTTTGGTTCTTGGTTTGGTGGGCTTTTTGGATTTTTTCTATTGTTTCTTTTTGGTGATTGCTAGTGTGGGTTTCAAAGCACTGGTTGTAGTGCCCTGATCACCAGGAGTAGTGGGCTCAGTAGCAGGAGGTTGAGATTGAATGTTATGTTCTTCTAAAACAGGCTCAGCCTCCTCTACTTGTGTTTTTTATTTTGATTGATTGGTGATGCGAGTAAAAGTTTCATGAGTTAGGCTGCGATGTGGTGTCACAGCACCTTGTTTAACAGCATCACCAATCTTCTTTTGCAGATAAACACTTAAAAATCTTGGATGCATCAGAAAAGTGAGCGATCCTTTTTAATGTTGCCAAGATTTGCCACCAAGTCATTGAACAATACTTGGGAAAAGTTAAAGTCAGATTTTGTTAAAATTGCATAACCCAAGTATTGCATGTTCAAAGGTATCTCATTAAGAGTTGTTGACTTGGCAGACAAACATGTCAACAGTGTGAAAGAAAAATTTCATTTCAGTAGGAAATTGGGGTTTATAGATAGTCTTACCTTTAAGTTGACCAACATACCCTCTTTCGATGAACTTGTGTCGTAAATCAGCAATTGGAAAGGTAGTAGCATGATCTAGGTCATTTAACCCAAAAACCTCTGAGATTGAAGCAGAAGTTACTTCCACCAATGTTTTTCCCACTGTTGTACTAATAGCATAAGCTACTTTCTGCGTGTAATGTACTGTGGCATTTGCCCAGAACTCTCTTAAAGATGTTCGGTAAATAGGAGCAGTGATTTCCACGAGTTCTTTGTATTTTGACTCTTTCAAAACTTTGATCATTGGATGATATCGTTTATTTGAGTCAATTTCTTCGAAAACTGTAGTGTAATTGTGTGGGGTTTTGGAATATGAGAGTCGACGTGATCGTAGATGATGAAGAACAGTTGTGAAAATGAAGAAGATTTGAGAGAAGACCGCTTTTAGAATTTTGAATTCGATACGGCAGAGTAAAAACCACTGATTGGAATAAAACAGTGTTTTATAAAGTGAAAAAGTGATGATGACGTGGCAAAGGTCTGACGGCTATCATCTGTCCACGTGTATCCTTTGATAGTGTATGGAAGACAGTTGTTATGAAACATTGTTGTGTGTCAATAGTGGTTGGAAATAAGTGTTTTGATTTTACACTATCAGTGGATAGGATCATTCATCAGAGAATACACTTTTGCCAGTGGATAGATTTCAAGCCTATCAGTGTTTTGAAAGAACAGTGAATAGAACAGACTTTTGAGATTTATTGAAACTTTCAATTCTGACTATTTTTAAGGATGGATTTTTTATTTTCTGAAAACATTTTATTGCTATTTACACATGGAACACAAAAATTTGCTTTCAATCCATGTTTAGCATTCCAATCCTAGAGATCAGACTTTCATAGATAGATGTATCTAATGCTTTGGTTAGAACATCTGCCAGTTGATCTTTAGTATGAACATGTTGTAAAGAAATCAAACCTTTTTCATAGCAATCTCTCACAAAGTGATTTCTGATGTCAATGTGCTTTGTTGTGGAGTATGAGACAAGATTTTTAATGATTTTTTCAGCTGCTTGACTATCTATCTTGAGAGGAGTCTTTAAAGCAGTCACACGAAAATCCAGCAGTTGGTTCTGAAGCCACAAAAGTTGAGTAGTGCAACTTGCAGCAGCAATGTATTCTGCTTCAGCAGTGGATGTGGAAACTGCAACTTGCTTTTTGCTTTGCCAAGACACTAGGCAATCACCTAGGAATTGAACTCCTCCTGATGTGGACTTCCTTGTGGTGTGGCAACCAGCAAAATCACTATCTGAGTAACCTGAAAGCTCAATGTTTCCATTAGCAGGATACCAGATACCAAGTGTGGGAGCACCTTTTATGTATCGGAATATCCTTTTCACAGCAATTTAGTTTGACTTTCTAGGTGCCGACTTGGATCTGGCACAAACACATGTTGCAAACATGATATCTGGCCTAGAAGCAGTCAAGTACAATAAAGACCCAAACATACTTCTATAAAGAGTTTGATCAACTAAGTCATCTTTGTCCTCAACAATGACAAGCTTTGAGGTTGCCATGGGTGTGCTACAAGGTTTACAGTCATTCATATCAAATTTGTTAAGTAGTTCTTTGACATACTTATTTTGATGAATGAAAGTGCCATTGTGCTTTTGTTTAACTTGAAGACCAAGAAAACATTGTAGCTCACCCATTGCACTCATTTCAAACTCAGTTGCCATGAGTTTTCTAAACTTTTCACACATGCCAGTGCATGTGGATTCTAATATGATGCCATCCACATAAATTTTGACAAGCATCAAATCTTTTCCTCTCCATTTCAAAAATAAAGTTTTATCAATTTTACCCTTGAGAATCCAATGGATAAGAGAAAAGTGGATAGATTTTCATACCAGGCTCTGGGTGCTTGTTTTAGACCATACAGTGCTTTGTTGAGCTTGTACACATGACCAGGATAGAATGCATCTTCAAATCTAGGAGGTTGACACACACACTTCTTCCTTAATCTTTCCATACAAGACTGCACTTTTGATGTCCATTTGAAACACTTTGTGTTGTAGTTAGCAGCAAAAGCTAAGAACAGTTTGATGGCTTCGAACCTTGCTACAGGAGCAAAGGTTTCATCATAATCAATGCCTTCTTCCTGTGTGTAGCCTTGAACCACGAGCTTTGCCTTGTTCTTGACAACAATACCCCTTTCATCAGTTTTGTTTTTGAAGACCCACTTTGTGACAATTGGACATACATCCTTAGGCAGTGGTACGAGTTCCCAAACTTGTTGTCTTTTGAACTAAAGAAGCTCCTCTTGCATAGCTTCTACCCAACTATTGTCTTTTAAAGCATCTTGGTACATGACAGATTGTGTGAGTGATAGAAAGCAGCAAAAAGGCAAATGTTTTGGGATTGGCTTCTTGTGAGCATTCCCTCATTTATGTTGCCAATAACTTGATCTAGTGGATGGCTTTTGAGAAAAATCAATTCACCTTGGTATGGGACAATTGAATTTTGAGGTGAAGGTTGCAAATGTGTATCATCTGAGCTAACCTCTGCTGGTGAATTTGAAGGTCCAGCCTCTGATTGGAATGGTGGTGGTGTATAGCAGGTATGGATGTGTAATTGTGTTGACTTTTGTTCACATTGTGTGGACTTTTATCAGCAGTGGTTTGATTTTGAGAACTAGCAGAGGTTTGTGGATTAACAACTGTTGAGCCAGCAGAGCTTTCACCACTGTTACTAACATCTGCTCCTCTGGTAGTTTGACTGACTTTGAAGTTTGGAAGGACACAGTCATATCCTTGATCTTGATGCGTTGATTGTGATGTACCTGCATGGTTAGTCTTGATAGACACATCTTCAAATGTAAAATTTTCTAAGTCAACTAACTCAGCAGGATTTGCTGGGATTTTCAATGAAGAAAGTTCATTGAACTTCACATTCAGAGTTTCTTCAACACACTTTTTCCTAGAGTTAAAAACTCTATAGGCTTTGGCAGTGGTTGAGTATTCCAGAAAATAACCACAATCAACTTTGGCTGCAAACTTTGAAATTAAATCTTTTAAGTTTAAAATGAAGCATGGACAGCCAAAGACTTTGAAATATGAGATCAGAGGTTTGATTTTGTAAAGAATTTCATAGGCAGTCTTTTGATGCCTGGGGTTAATCAAAACTCTGTTTTGAACATAGCAAGCAGTGTTTACAGCCTCTGCCCAAAAAGACAAGGGTAGACATGAGTCTGCAAGCATAATTCTTGCTGATTCAATTAAAGTTCTATTTTTCCTTTCAACCACCCCATTTTGTTCTGGAGTCCTTAGGATGCTATATTGCCTAACAATCCCTTTTGACTCACAGAAAGCATCCAATTCCTTGTTCCTAAACTCTATCCCATTGCCACCTCTAAAGATTTTTACTAGTAGGTCAAATTGCTTTTCAACTTATTTTACAAAATTTTGCAAAATGCTAGCAGTTTCATCTTAAGAATGCATGAAGAAAGTCCATGTAAACCTTGGAAAATCATCAACAATGACCAAACAATACCTTCTCTTTGTGAGACTCATTATTTTTACAGGGCCAAACAAATCCACGTGCAGCAATTGCAAGCACTGGGTTGTTTTGGTCTCTTCAATGGACTTGTAAGAGCTTTTATGTTGTTTAACTTTTAAACAGGAAACACAATGCTCTTCACAGGTAAATTGTTTTTAAGGTAAACCTCTGACAAGACTTTGTTTTGAGAGAGTGGTGATAGTTTTTTAGATTTGTGTGCCCAAGTCTTTTATGCCATAACTCTGTCTCTTTGCTTGAAGCAACTAAGAACAGGCATGAATTAGACATTGGGTTATCCTTCAATATATCAACCACATACACATTGCCACTCCTATGAGAAACAACTCGTGCTTTACTCTCAACAATGATTTGATCAATCTTTTTGACAACTTCTGGTCCTACAATTTGACATGTTTTCTTTGTAAAGAAGGATCCATATCCTTCGTCACTCATTTGTGAAACACTCAGAAGATTGAATTTTAGATTGTCAATGAGATTAACATTTTCAAATTTGAGTTTCCCAGCTTGAACACACCCTGGCCCCAACGCCTTCCCTTTTGAATTGTAACCAAAGGATATATCACCCCCCCCCCTCCATGAGCCATGAAATCTTTGAGAAGGGCTCAACATTATGTCATGTGCCTACAGCTTCCAATATCTACATACCATAAACTATCAAGGCAAGTAGAAGCTCCCTGCACATTAGTAAACAATTAGTTTAGGTGAGTTTCCAAAGCCAAAATGGCTTTGGATGGGGTCACAGATTGTCCAATCTCAAATTCAGGAGAATGGTCAGTGGTTTGGATTGGTCTTTGTAACCACTGCTGTGAACCATTTCCTATCAGATGTTGGTAGCCATTAGTATGCCTATTGACTTTTGGCTTTGAGGGCTTTTTGTAACTCTCATAGCTAAAAGGAACCTTTTGATAAATAGGTTGGCCATGTCCTCATGGATTTTGTTTGCAGGTGGTGCATCTATCACTTGTACCTCTCTAGGAACAGAGGTTATGGTCAGTGCTTTAGTAATAGATGTTTCAATAGGTTCAAAGATCTGCTTAGATTTATTTCTAGCAGAGCTATTGTTTCGATCTCTTTTACCTTTTCATCATATGTTTTAAGATAAACACACTCATGAGTCTTGTGATTTGTCTTATCACAGATGATACATTTTGAAGAATTTGGGATCACACAAGTTTTGTTTATATCATAAGCTCTTAACAGAAAACAGTTTTCAGTGACATGATTTCTTTTCTCACAAAAGTTACAAAACAAGTTTTTGACCTTTTCCTTCCTCTTTCCTTTTTCAGACTTCTTTTCAACAAATGTTGTAACATCTGCTGGAAGATCCTTAATAGGAATGACTCTTGCTTTTGGTGCCTTAACACCACCAATGGTTCTGAAGTCTATTGGCTTGAAGTTTTCTAAAATGTCACACTCATCTGACCATGTGGGTTTGAACTAATATTTCTCAACTTCTTTAAAAGTTGAGGAATCCTCAGGTTTTTCCAAAATAATTTTGTTTTCATTTTTATCTGTGACTATTATTTCTTCACCAGCCAAGTTTTTGGGGACAACTTCAACCATCTTAGAATCAATTTTCACAACATTTTCAGAAACTTGATCATTTTTGTTAAAACCAATGCAAATTTTATGTTGCTCATGATCTGATTTTCCAACAATATTTCACAACCTTTGCAAGAATCTACCCATTTTTCACATGTGATTTGGGTAGATTCTAACTCCTTTTTGCAAACTTGGTATTTCTCTACCATAGTTTGGATTTGGTCTTTGGTTATACTTGCCTCATGCTTCAGGCTGCTGATTTCAGAATCTTTGTTAACCAACTTTGTTTTTAACTCTATTTGTAAGTTTTTCAAAATTTAGTTCATCTTCCAAAATTTTGTTTCTAAGGTTTTCATTTACTCTTTTTATGTTTGCAAAAGCTATTATGCATTTTTCAGAGTATAGATCTTTGAGGATCTGGGGTGATACCTTAGAAGAAGCTATGAGAGCATAGTTACAATCATCTTCACACACCTTGGTATCCCATGGATCAGATAGAGTGTTGTTTTCTTCATCAACAATATCTTTTGAAACAACTGCTTCATTACAACTTTGAAACTCATTAGATTAGGCACTTGTTCCACAGACTAATCACCTTCAACAATTGTCTCTAGGCCATCAAGCAAAAATTTTCATTTTCAAAATCATTTTTGGCCATAAGAGCAAAGTTTTCATCAGTTAATTCCTCTGGTCAACAAAGCCTTGAGTGAAAAAGCTTAGCTGGTTAACCTCTGTCGGAGCAGTGGTTTGAGTAGTTTGAGTGACATGAGGTGCTTGTTGCACATGCACTTGAGGTGGTGGTGCTTGGACATATTGAATTTGTGAAACAGTGGTTTGAACATAATTCACTGGAATAGTGGTAGCAGGGTGTGCATAATGAGCAGTGTTTTGCACTTGATGAGCAGGGGTATATTGGGAATACTGAGCAGTGCTTTGTGTGTGCTGAGGTCTAGGGCCAGGATGTGTTAGAATTGGGCCTGAAGTTTGAGATCTGCATTCTTTGGCAAAGTGTCCTAACCTATTGCACTTATAGCACTTGATCTTAGATTTATCTAGCCCAACCTTCAACCCCCCATGCAACCCAGGGAATTTTCTACCGGTTCTCTTGTAAAATTTATTAGCTCTAACACTTAATAAAGCCAGTTGGTGCAAAATGTCCATCTCTTCCAAATCAGATGGTTCAAAGTGTTGTAAATCATTTAACTCAAAAGAGAGATTGTCAGAGGTTTGGCTTTCCCCACTTGCAGTAAATGCATAGTTGGGTGAGTAAGAATCAGAGTTAAAGTTTCCTCCAGAGGTTATATCAATAAAATGATCATAACCCTGATCCTTTCCACTGCCAGAACCCTCTTCTTGACCAAAAAGAGCTGTGTTACCCAAAGTGTAATAATCAGTCATTTTACCAGACTCTTGCAACTTCTTTTTCTAGTTCAACTCTCTCTCATAAGTGAGAAGTCGACCATGAAGCTGTGTGAGGGTCATTTCTTTAAAACCAACAGATGTTCATGTAACATAAGCTATAGTCTCCCATTTCTCTGGTAACGATCTAAGGAAACAATAATTGACAGTCGACTTAGGAAATTCTACGTTCACCAGCTTGAGTTCACTTAGGAGAAAGCAAAAACGTTCGACCTGTTGGGTTAGAGACTCTCCTTTGACGTGAGAAAAGGTTTCGTACTGTTGATTCGGAACTTGATGGCTGATGTCATCCTCAGAATCACGGGCCTGTGGTGTTCTCTATTTTTGTTACGGCTCATGTCATCCTCTGACTCGTAGGCCAGCTGTTAATCATATCCCATCAATTTACTTAACCAAGTATGTTGTAAAGGTGTGGTTATCTTTTGTTCCAACAAATGCTTGAGACTCTTTTGATCTGTTCTGATGGTGAAATGGTTCAAAATAAGGTATTGACGCCAATGTTTAACTGCTAATAGTATGGCTAACAATTCCTTTTCATAAACAGAAAGAGTACACAGCAAACCACTTCATGAATTGAAATCTTCTAATCCTTGCCTCCCTACCCATTTCATGTATCTTCTCTAAATGCTTTCCTTCCTTTAAGAACTCTTCTCTTTCAAGCTCTCTCCATCTTGATTCCCACATGTGCCCTGAATTAATACCATGTGCATAGTAAACGTTAATCACACCTTGGTATTGCTTCGCTTGGACTTCTTCACGTTTGTCGAAGCATCTTCTGTTGAAGAATAAGCACTTTACATCTTCCTTCGAGCAATTAACTAGCCACATCGGGTCTAGTATACATATCTTTCTCCACAGCCCCCAAATCCTCCTTCATTCTATCGATTCTGGATCCTTTTCTTTCGTTATATCCCATGTATCATCAGCACGCAACACAATTACCGCTTCACATGTTTCTGGATCCGTTTGCCACCACAGAAAGTAAGGATGAAAATCCTGTTCAATGGGTTTAAGTGGCATATTCTTCATTGCTCGCGACGCTTCATCACTAACGTAATATCCTTTTCTCCCGTTTTCTTGTTGATCTTTATTCTGCGTTTAGGGATAAACGGCTTCCACAGTTCAAAACCTCTCGATGCTTCAAATTTTATCACCCTCCACAGTCTCTGTTCATTGAACTTCATTTGCAGACTGATATTCTTCGTTTAGACCAACTCCTCAACATCCCAGAACGGCAATGTTTTAATGTTTGTCAAATATCAGAAGTACTGCATCCCGAATTCCCTTTTCACAGCATAAACATCAAGATCACGTATCCATCCCCAGCTTAGAATGTCACCTAGTGATTTATCTTTATCTCTCGTGAAGAACGCTAGTAGCCTTTTGAATTTTCTTTCCTTGGGCATTTCTTTGAACCACGACCTCTTAGCTTTGGCAATTTGCTCTTTAGTATAACGTTTCGGAATGTTGCCTGTCTTCACAACTTCATCTATCTTTTGTTTCAGCAGATCAACATCTATTTGACTCATCAATTCTTTGATCGTTGGGAATTTGTCAGTATTTAGATTAGAATACTTTTCAGCTTCGATATTATCATCAGAATCTTCGAATATCACTCTATTATAGTCATCAGCTTCAGCCACACGTTTGTACACATAATCTTTTGGTTCAAAAGTTTTGATGTTGACCAATTCTTCTTCGAAATCGAACTCAAATGAATCAGCATCAACTTCAAACATTCTGGCCAATTCTTCCTTTGTATAATCATGTACGAACTCCCCTTCCTCAATATTTTGATCCAACCTTATCATCAACGGCTTTTCGTGTACAGCAGCAACAGGCATAGCAATGATAGCTTCAAAAACATCAACATCTTGTTGCCATGTTTGCTCTGTGGACAACCCCTTACTTGGAGCATCTTCCATGTTAGCATCATCGTTGATTGGGGATTTGTAATCAAACTCTGAATGTACTTTCGCATAATCAACTTTCAGACCAACACCCCCCTGATCATCATTGTCATCACCATCATGATCTGAATCGTCTTTAGTATTGTCACCAGCATGGTCGTCATCATTTTCATCTTTATCTTCTTCCTCTTCGTCATCTTTCTGTTCTTCTTTAGAAGTTTTATTGTTTCAACATTCTGCTCAGGAACATCTTCAATAACAACCTCTGTTTCAAGAGCTTTCTCTGATTCGACAATCTTTTCTATAATAGGCTCCTCTGAAGATTTAGGGATATCATCAATCACCCCTTTGCCTTTGCCCCATTCTATCAACTCTTTCACAGCTTTATCTTTTGCTTCTTGAACATCGAGTCGATCATATTCAGCTGTGAAATCAATGCCCAGACTGTTAGTAAGTACTTTCTGAAGTCTAGCAAATCTCCTATCATTCATATCTCGCTCTGTTCTCAATTCTGCTATCTCTTTCTCTAGCTTTGTATTTGTAGCACTTAAGCTTTCGACCATTGCTTTCATATAACCTCGATCGTCTTCCAGAAACTTTACTTTGTCTTACAGAATCTCCTTTTCAACTTCACTCTGCTTTAGTTTCTTTTCAAGAGCTGCTTTATCGACTTCCTTCTGCTTGGCTTTATCTTCTAAATCTTTAAGTCTTTTCTTTAGCTTTTCAATTGAAATGTCTTCAAACCAGCCTGAAAGATCATCGGCAGTGACAGGATGTGTAACATTGTTTGGAATATCACCGAATACATCTTTAAATTCTCTAGCTCTTGCACTTTGAAAATTTGATTGTCTTGACTTTTGAGGAGCTTTTGTTGTAGACTTTGGTGTTGATTGTGGTGTAACTTAAACAGGAACTTCAACAACAAATGGTTCTTCAGTTGCAGTAGCTGGAGGAATAACAGATTCTATGATCGGAATCTCTTGCAATTCAGAAACGGGAGGTTCTTGTGTAACTCCTTCCTTAGTTTGACTCAGATATCTGCGACTTTGAGTTTTCTTCCTTCCACGTGTGCTAGAAGAACCTGTTGCTTTCTTTGTGTCTCCAGCTTTTGACTTTGAGCGCTTAGACTTTTTCTTAGGACGTTCTGAATCAGAAGCCTCTTCAGCAGACGGTTCGTATAAATCTTCACCGAGCTTTTTCAATCTTTCCTGCTCTTTTTCCTTTTCTGCTTCTTTTATACTCACATCAATTGGATCTTCAAACGATTCATCATCTTTATCAGATGTAGCAGAAATAACATCGTCACGTTCTTGGCTTTCAACATTAGCCGCAGCGCTAGAGCCCTCAACATTCTGAACATTCTCGTCAGGCTCATCGATCAACATCATATCAACTTTCTTTGATGCCCTCTTTCGCTTCTGCTTTTCAACTACCACCACACGTTTGATACACCAATCACCACGTTTCTCTTTGAAGTTTGTTAACAAAGCAGCTTCCTCATTTTCGTCACCACTACCATCCTTTCGCCATTTGTTTTCAGGAGGTGCAATGTAATCTGCTTTCACAATAGCACCGAATACAGGCTTAGGAATAGGTGCTGAATCTTGTTTCTGAAAGATCTTTAGCTTCTTCAGTGTAGTTTCATCCATGTGACTCAGATAGAGAATATTGTTTGGATCTTTCGCTATATCTGTGAACTTCTCATCGATCAACAATTGAATAAACCTTGGATACATCACTAAACGTTCCTTTCCCATGTTCTTTGCCATGAAATTAAAGATCACCCTTGAGAAGTTGTATTGCTTGTTCAGAATCAAAGTTGTAACCATGCAGGCCATGTAATCTTGTATATCATCGAGCCCTGCTTTCCGATGGCTGAAGCGTGAATAACAGCGTGAATTAGAAGTTTGTAAGGCAAAGGAACACCGCCTTTCTTCATCGTTGGTTCGTTCGCATGACCTTTATAGCCATTCTGAAAAAGCAACCTTTGACCATTCTCTCCTTGAAGCTAATCGGATCACTTTCTTCATCGTTGAATGCTAACACCCTTCGTATATCAGCTTCAGTAATCAGAAATTCCTTATCTTCGTTCCCGACATGCACTACAGACTTTATAACTTTGTTTACCTCGTCGTACGATGCTGCATTCCAAAATAAGTAGACGTGTGATCTGTATACAACGTGCTTATCCGTGATCGCCTTAGTAATCGGAATTCGCCCCAAGAATTCCAAAATCTCTGAAAATGCCGTCAGCTTTGGATAAATCTTCTCATCCAAAGAAATACACGTGTTATGGAACTTGTTATACAACAGCTTGATATTATGCGGACAAACAAAACAAACACTTAGCACAATTGACAATTTCAAACATATACCCATCAAGTTCGGGCGAACTTGGTGATTTAACACATAACAGCACAAAACAAACAACAACTTCGGCGGAACATGTGACAAAATCAGGTTTTTGACATTTTTCTTACAAGTTCGGGCGAACTTGTATTAAAGAGATTTTGAATATTCATTACAAGTTCGGGCGAACTTGTTGGAAAATCAGTTTTATCAGAAATCATGACAACTTCGCCCGAAGTTGTTTACAAAACAACTCGACAACTTCGGATGAACTTGTCATCATCTCCAAATACTCTTCAATTTTCAAACATGTTCAATCGACCGAAATTATGGTTTATTTAGCATGTTTACATGTTTATTAACTCCTTTCATAGATCCATTTGTCCATTCAAATCCTAGATCTAATAGATTTTAAATTTTCGGTTCAAAGTCGATCATTCAGGTTCAATTCATGGTTAATCTGATAAATTTATACCTCATTCATGCCTATAAGTGTGCAAATCACTTATAATCTGACTAAAATCAGGCAGAGTAACAACCAATTCTCAGCAATTTCACTTTTCTCACAAAAATCGTCTAAGTTCGTCAGATTATAAGCGAACTTGATCTTTTTACTGAGTCAAGTTAGGGCAAACTTGACTCTTGACCATCAAACTTATATACATAACTTCACCCGAAGTGATCTAAAATTGAAACAATTTATTACACTCAACTTCGGCCGAACTTAGTCAAGACCATTTTCAAATTCTTTTCAAAATTTTTCACTTTTAACCCTGAACTTTTCATGTTTTACCAGTTATGAAAACCCACTCAATTGACCAAGTCCAATTTAATGACCTTGGTTAACCGATTTGTCTGCCGAGTCCAAGTTAATGACCTCGATTTGACCCGTTATGAAAAACTGATGTTTTCTTCAAATTTAAAGTTTCAAATTAAAGAACTTTTTATCGTTTTTCGTGCATTTTGATTTTACAGATTAGCTCCCAACCCATTGTCGTTAAGATTTTAACAACTTAGCACCATTCCGAACTCCGAAGATCCGCTTTCCATCATTGCCTGTTGAAAACAATGTAGAAATAAAATCTTTTTGAATTTTTGAAAGTTTATGCTAAAACACACTGAAAATCTTTTTTGGGTTTAAATCTGAAATCAAATAAGCTATGTACAAACATATTTACAGACATATTTTTGTGAATTTGTGTCTGAGGATCATATCAGTTGTTTGAGACGTATCACCAGTACCGTTGACCTTTTGATGACTTTAAGTTTTAAACTTATTTACCTGGATTGTCGATATGTTTGTCCACTTAAACTTCGACACATTTCTCAATTGTTCCAAGATATCTTAGTTAGACTTATGAAACTTGACTTAACTATGGTTCCCATCTCAGAATATACTCTCGTATCAAGATTCCCTAGATTTCATCTTACAGGTGAGTATAGCGTAACTGATATCTGTATCTGGGTAATGCAAAGCCTTGAGAGCTCAGGTTAATACCACCGTATCGACAAAGAGATGAAGGCTCGACTTTAAGGTGTGTTCCAACTAAGGAATCGTTTAAGTACTGCAATTGATTAGATCTTTCGATTCTTTCAAATTTGCTTGCAGTTTTTGGGGTTTTTAGCAAAAGTATTATAGAAGTTATAGGCTATTGCTTCCGCAAAATCAGAAGAACTTGTGTAATACCCCAGATATCAATCATCTATAAAGACCTCGTATCTCAGAATCAGGCAATCTCTCAAACGAAATTTCAGAGTACTAAGTCCATATATCCGAGAGATGTTAATCCACAAGTTTAAGCAGTTGTAAAATTTATTTATATCCCGGAAACAATTTACTGAACGTGTAAAGCCTATCGACACATCCACTGTAAGACTTGTTTATCACTTTTTAAACTTTACAATTACTTAGCATACTGTGATAGTCCACTGATGTACTATCATTTCCTTTTTGACACAAAATTCTTTTTGTCTTTTTCATGTTTTTGTACTTTTTGGTTTTTCATATGTTTTTGTATTTTCTCGTAATATTTCTCCCCCTAAAATCAAAAACATATTTTTGTATTTTAGTTTTTAAGAAATTCTAATCCTAAAAAGGTAACAAACCAATGAGGATCACGAGAACTCGTCGTCCGATCCATATTCAACCTCTGCATCCGCACCTGTCAAAAGATTTTTCATACCATTAATCCTCATTAAGTATTTAAACCGTGAAAGAGTACATGGTTTGGTATAAATATCAGCTTTTTGTTCATCGGTGTGGATTTTCTCAAGTCGTACCAACTTCTTTTCGTACCAATCACGAATGAAGTGGTATCGAATCTCGATATGTTTTGTTCTAGAGGGATGAACTGGATGTTTGTTATGTCGATAGCTGCCTTATTATCAACATACAGTGGAGTGTCAAGAAATTGCAGAGCATAGTCTCTGATCTGCTGTTGGATCCACAGAATCTGTGAACAACAGCTGGAGGCCAAGATATACTCAGCTTCACAAGTAGAGAGAGTGACCGTAGTCTGTTTCTTACACTGCCAGGTTACCAAGCGTGTTGCAAAGAACTGGCAGCCTGCTGTAGTTGATTTTGAATTCTACTTATCTACACCAAAATCAGAATCAGCGTATCCTGTCAGATCTAAGTTATCATTCTTCGGGTACCACAAGCCAGTGCTTGGACATCCCTTCAAGTATCTGAAAATTCGCTTCACGATCTGCATGTGAGAGATTCTTGGGTTGGACTGATATCTGGCGCAAAGGCAGGTAGGATACATTATATCCAGGCGAGATGCCGTCAGATACATAAGTGATCCTATCACCGACCTGTAAAGAGTATCATCATCTTTGATTCCTGTTTCATCGATGCAAATTCCGTGATTGAGAGCAAGAGGAGTAGATAACGGCTTCGAGCTTTCCATTTCAAACTTCTTCAAGATGTCATGAACATACTTTGTTTGATGAAGGAAAATACCGCCTGGCAATTGATCAACTTGCAATCCAAAGAAGAACTTCATTTCGCCCATAGAAGACATCTCGAATTTTTCTTCATGATTTTCTCAAACTCTTTGCAAAGATCGTCATTTGTTGAACCAAATATGATGTCGTCCACATAAATTTGTACGATAATCAGATGATTTCCAACTTCTCTGGTGAAGAGGGTACTATCCATTGTTCCTCTAATAAAGTCGTTGCCGACGAGATGTTGAGATAACGTCTCGTACCAGGCTCTCGGGGCCTGATGCAAACCATATAGTGCTTTATCCAGGTCATAAGCTTTCTTCTTGTTCAGTGGATCGACAAAACCCGGTGGTTGGCCGACATACACTTGCTCTCGTAGCTTACCATATAGAAAAGCGGATTTCACATCTAATTGGCACACTTAAATCCTTTCCAAGCAGCGAATGCAAGGAAAATGCGAATGGATTCCAATCTTGCAACTGGTGCATATACCTCTGTATAATCAATTCCTGCTTGTTGATGGAATCCTTTGACAACGAGTCGAGCTTTGTTGCGCACTATAACTCCACGATCATCACACTTGCACTTGAAGACTCATTTGGTATCTATCGCCTGTTGATTCTCCGGTAAGTCAAGAAGCTTCCATACCCCTAGCTTTTCGAACTGTAACAGTTCTTCTTGCATCAATTGCACCCAATTTTCATCACCCAAAGCTTTAGAAACATTTTTCGGCTCAACCTGGGATATGAAGCATGAATAGTAGCAATACTCTTGAATCGGAGCTACACGAGTATAGAAACAACTCAAAGCTTTGTTAATCTGGCTCCTTGTTCTCACACCAGTTTGCAATTCACCAATTATAGAATTTGATGGGTGGTTGAATAGGTCCTCGGCATCACCTCACTTGGAACATCAACAGTACTCTCCTAATTAGTAATATTCTGATCTACCACCGTTTCAACTGTAGAAGCACTAGAAGACGTTTCATTTTGATTACTCGGGCCAGCAGATTGATTCCACATACTTGTGATCTGCTCAGATTCCTCATCAGAAGAAGCTTCTCCATCATCATCGAAAGTCGAAGCTTCATCAGAGTCGGAATTCTGATTCTAAGAAAGATGGGCTCTTGCTGGAGTTGTAGTAGGTGCTACTTCTGCTTCAAAAACTTGTTCAACTGGAACACCACTACTACTCGGACCTGCACCAGAAGACGATGATCCAACAGTAGGTTGATTAACCACTATTGGTCTTGAAATATACTCCTGATTAGCCGACTGTTGTAGATAATAAAAAGCTGCAAGATCTTCTTCAGAAGGCTCTTCTGGCAAGTCGAATGATTTCCACAAATCTTGATAATTGAACAACCACGCATCGCCTTTTCTTTGAATAGGAGTTGTGTACCGAAAGCAATCAACGTGTTGTGCTTCGACCACTCTTCTCAAAGTAGGAATGTAAACTCTCCTGCGCGGACTACCGACAAAGAAACCTTCCAGCATTTTGGCACCGAACTTTCCATCTGAATCAATCACTGTGCAAGGTGCGCCAAACGGTTCTAGAAACTTTAGATTTGGTTTGCTTCGGTTAATCATCTCGAAAAAAGTCTTCTTGTTGGTTTGACTGTCAAGACTCTGTTCAATGTGTAGCATGCCGGCAACCGCCTCGCTCCAGAAGCTAACAGGAAGTTTAAAATCCGCAAGCATGGTTCTTGTTGTTTCAATTAACGTTTGATTCTTCCTCTCAGCTATGTTGTGGAGTATACAGTGCACTGAATTCGTGTAGAATTCCTTTAGCGTTGCAAAAATCTTTCATCCGGGTATTTTTGAACTCCGTACCATTATCACTTCAAATTCGTCTAACAGGGAGATGGTACAGATTTTCAATCTTCTTAAAGAGAATCACAAGATTATCGAACGTTTCGTCTTTGCTCACATGGAAGAAAACCTATGAATATCGTGAATAATCATCTGTGACGACTAGACAATACAGATCTCCGGATATACTTCGAACATTCACCGGACCGAAAAGATCCATATGTAGTCGTTCAAGCGGCAGCTTAATAGAGTTAAGAATCTTCTTAGGATGTGACTTCTTAATCTGTTTTCCTTTCTTGCATTCAAGACAATGATCCGTCATGTGAAAGCTTCAAAGATTCACCCCTTCGACTAAGTCATTGTGAACCAGAAAATTCATTTTCCTAAGGTGTATATGTATGTCCCATCTTTCTGTGCCATAGAATCAAACGTCTCTCTGTGGCCTTTGTTACAAAACATTGAGCCGACTTTGACGATGTGGTAGCAACACTCATGTCTAGCACATAAAGATCATTTTCGCGTTGATCGCGCATCAGAATCCATTCATCCGGAATCTTGAAGCCCGGCTTAAGAATCATGCACTCCTTGTTGTTGAAATGAACAATAAACTGCTTATCACAAATCTGAGAAATACTGAGAAGATTGTTCTCCAGCTCGGCGATATAGTTGACCTTATCAAACGAGACCACTCCATTTGAAAGTTTTCCTTCTGCTATGATTCAACCTCCTTGATTACCAGCGAATCCTACATAACCTCCGTTAATCGCTTTAATATCAAAGAGTAGTGCTTTCATCCCAGTCATGTGACGTGAAGCTCCGCTATCCAGAATCCACTTCGATAATATGGATCTTTGGAGCCCCTGCACATGTTAACAACTCAGTGAAAAAGTGCAACCCAAGCCTTTTTGGTCTTGGGTGTGGGATAATAATCTTCATAAACATCCTCATAAGCCCTCAGATTTTCATAATCAACATCTAGGACTTCATTGACATTTAAGTTTTCAAACTTGACTTTCTTCTTTTCTTTTGAGAGTTTAGGAAAAACTTTGTCAATGTCTAACTTTACTGACTTTTCAGTTTTATCCTTTGATTCAGACACTTTGTCATTACCAATCTTGACTGACTCAGATTTTGCAACTTCAGATGATGATGAAGTTTTCTTTGCAACCCATGCTTGAGATTTAACCCGTGCTTTCTTGATATAAAACTTTGAATCTTTGTTTTCATTTGATTTAGAAGATTCACCTTTTTCAAAAATTGATTTCTCAATTTTAGATTCACTTTTAGGTTTCACTTCAATGTTAGATTCATTGTTTCGCTTTAAGATTGTGATCGGCTTTACGATCTCTGTTACTTAAGTTTCTCATCATCTGAAACTGTCTTTTTTCGGTGATACACAGGCTTTGATTTCGGACAGTTGCGAGCAATGTGACCAACTTCATTGCATTTGAAGCAAGTCCGAGTATCATGAGAATGTCCATTCGTGGGTTTTAAACCACTTGTGGATTTAGCCTTATCCCGAAGTTCCTTATCCTTCTTAAACTCGTCATTTGATTGCTTTCTAATCAAATTCTCTTCCTGAACCATGTTTGACCCATAAATGAAATTCATGTTTTTATTCTTGTATTCATGAAATTGTGACTTTTGTTTCTTTTTCGGTTCATCTTCTACCTCCAAACCCAAACCCGCTCTCCTGTTCTCAGGAAAATCACCATCATTCTTTCGGTAGTTGTTATAATTTCTTTTAGGTTTTGAGTAAAACTTTTTCTCATTTCTTTCAAGATCATCTGATGATACTTCAACAAGTTTTGAACAATTTATCGATTTGATCTTCCTTCACATTTCGAATCGAAAAACTATCGTCGAAATATAGTCTATCAAAGTCCTTAACTTTGTACATCACAACGTTAGGATCATCACTTAGACTATTTTCCGATAATGTATCGTCATTTTCGGATTGTGATTCAGAACTGTTCAAACTTGATTTGGCGCTCGTAAAGCTGCCATCATCAGATTCATTCTCCAAAACATTTTCAACCATTTTGTTTACGACTGCTTCACTATCATCATTTGTGTAGGTTATGTCAATGTTCTCAGGCAGCTCATTTTTCTTTTCGGTTAACAACTCTACATTGAGCGCATTTTCCATCCCTTCAACTTTCTTGCGGCAATAACTTTCACACAAGGGAGGTGGAACACTGCTATAATCCCCACGTTTCTTACCTTTTGATTTCTGGACATTTTCTTCCAACGGAATCGTTGGAAGAATATGATCGATGACATAAGCATTCGTGGTATAGCTTTTCAAAAGCTGTCGAACCCTTTCGGTTTCAATTGTCATATCTTGAAGTTCTTGTTTTGTTTTAGCAATGGTATTGATGTATATATTAATGGCATTTTGTTTTTCCATTACCGTTGCTTTTAACATTCTTATTGTGTCATGTTGTTCTAAGTTGCTTTTATCAAGCCTGATGTAATCTCCTTTCATTTTATCATAAGCTTCCTTCATTGTGCGATAATCATATTTAAAATTGTTGTTATGCACATTGAGTTCACATATGATTTGATATTTCTCGGCACATTGTGCACATGACTCAGTACAATTCGTACAAGGTTTTTCAACCTCCACGATTTGCACTTTTACTACCTCTTTTTCTACTACTTTTACCTCCGGACCTACCTTTGTCAAATTTGCCATCATCTCTTTGTTTGCGATCTCCGTGAGGTTCTCCTCATTCATCTCCTTGGTTATGTTAATGAATTCTTCAACCACTGGTTTTGCTTCTTCAACAACATGCTCAGAAAATGCTGCATCAAAGCAACCTGCAAAACTAGAAGTAATATTAGGAAAAAGAACACTGCATCCTCGTATGATGATAGATCTCCTCTTCTTCTGTTTGTTGCATGTATTCTTCTAGAATCGCGTTCTCCAGAGCTGCATACTCAGCAGACGTATCTTGCTCTTCCACGATCTCAGCCATTAGAGCGACTCCAGTCTTCTTGGCAATATGTGTGTTCCAATCAAAGCCACCATCTTCATTAGAAGCAACCATCGCTTTTTCTGCGGTGGTAGATGGTTTCTCTTGGAATTCGACTTGAGCTTTCCTCGGAAATGGCTTGTATTGCAATGCTTTCTTGTAGTAGTCATTGCCGCCTCCGAAAGGACTTTGGTTGCCACTTGCTTCTGGATTCTTGCACTCTCATTTGAAATGCCCTTTTTGTCAGCATCTGAAGCAAGTAACTTTCGTCTTGTCGAATCCAAGCTTGTTGCTTGAGTTTCCAATGTCTTTTCCAGTAAGTGCAACAAATTTGGTAACT
Source organism: Scalesia atractyloides (assembly GCA_947069175.1). Lineage (NCBI taxonomy): Eukaryota > Viridiplantae > Streptophyta > Magnoliopsida > Asterales > Asteraceae > Scalesia > Scalesia atractyloides. The sequence continues at coordinate 71,654,710 of CAMTDV010000005.1, read as the reverse complement.
CTCCGTATAATCGAAGCTAAGGACCATTTGATGTCCATCAACTCAAGCTCTTCCTCATCCACTTGATCGTAATCCTCAGCAGTCATTTCTGGATTTCCGATCTTCCCAGCCACTAAACTCTCACAAGATTCCAGTACTGTAGCAGGAAGTGCCATATGCTGTTTAGCCACTTGGTCAGAGAAGACGTTGTTTAGGTTGACTGCAATGTTGCATCTAAACAAGTTTGGATCAGAATTCGATTGATTATTCTGATTCGTAGTGAGTTAGAACTCGTGCTCGAATATGATGCGTTCGAAGGACTCTGATCATAATTAGGATATGATTGAGTATTCTGTGACGAATGATTCGTGGAATTCATATTCGCACTGAAAGCTGTCTGGATCTTTGGACTTGTAATTTCTTGAGCTCGACTCTTGTAACAAAGTCAAACATATTGAACAACGTTCGCAGTCTTTGACTTGGCAATTTTCAATAATTACATCTCATGCCCTTCAAATTTGTCGATAAAAGTGGATAGCTTGAAAAATTCCCAGCTTGGACTTTCCTTCAACACCATTAGATACGTTGTCCATCTCCTTCCGATAGTGCATCGGCCAGCTTATCAATATATTCTGCATCTGTCTTAAGAAGATCATGTCTTCTCATCTGAACTTTCAAATGACAGAAGCGTTCTATCATTTGTTTCATCGTCTCGCCTTTCATCATAGTGAAAATGTCAAACTCTTTCATGATAAGAGCCTTCTTGCTCTTGATCATCTCAGCACTCCCCAAGTATTTCGCACCCAAAGACTTCCACAGTTGTTGTGCAGTTGTATACTCTGGTAGTAAGATCAGTATATCTTCTTTCACATAGTGCTGAATCAGACTGATCATCTTATGTTCAGCGACATAAGCTTCCTTTTACTCATCCTTTGGCTAAGTGCATCCTATTTCAACCGTAATCCAACAATAGAAAAAGTTAGCCTGAACCCAGTTCGTGAATTTCTCCTTCCACCCCTCGTACTCATCCATGCTCATAAGCTTCGGTGGCTTCACCGGGGTTCCCATCTCATTATCCAGATTAACTTGATTCACCATATTGGCATTTGATGTTGAGGCCACAGCTGTCATATACGCATTGTGTAGATCTTGATCCATAACGAAGAGTAGACAAGTATAACTGAAAACACGTTCAAAAACTTGAAAACTTGATTAGTGCACTGACAAGTTCGGTAAACTTGTGAAGAAACAGATTTCAAATTCAATTTCAACAAGTTCAGGCGAACTTGTTTGAAACTTTCAAGAATTTTCACAAACATTCAAGTTCGGGCGAACTTGTGTTTGGAATTGAAAATTTTCCAAATTTTTATCCAAGTTCGGGCGAACTTATTGAGAATTTCAACAATAATGATCAAGTTCGCTCGAACTTGGTCAAATTTCATTGAAAATTCAATCAAGTTCGGGCGAAGATGATAAAAATCAACAAAATTTGATGATTTTTAATCAAGTTCGAGCGAACTTGTATATGAAGTTCGAGCGAAGTTGGGTGTAGAAACTTGGTTTTTTGACAATTTCGACAGGAATTCGTTTGAATTTGATTGTCAAACTTTCAGGGGTTTGTAATTAAGTGATTATCTATGACATGTTCAATTTTTAGCCATTTTTGTCCAGGAATTCATCAATTATGTGAAAAAGTTAAGAAAATGGTAGAAATGAGTAGAAATAGAATGTTTCTTGTGTTGATTCAAGCAAATTTAGGTATCCAGGCTCTGATACCACTTGTTAGGACCGTCCTCCTCAGCTCGGGAACCTAAATTTGTATCTAATGTCCATATAAGCGAAAATTACATGACATGTTAACCAAATACACAAGAATTATTGTTTAATCTTCAGTTTATTAATGTCCAAAAGTATTACAACTTGAAATCCAAACTGACAGAGCTTCGCCGTAGAAGTCGCAAAGTTGTTACAATGAATGAACCTAGACTTCTATATATAAGCATACAAGTTCGCTCGAACATAGTCTTGGCATGATTATGTTCGGCCAAACTTGATCAGCCGACTTTAACTTCGGCCGAACTTGTATGTTAACAACATAAATACTTATGAAATCTAACAATTCAAGCTCTAAACATACAGACTCGATCCAAGACCTAGACAATAGACATTATGCATCAACACAAGCTCTGATACCAATTGTTAGGATCTATGTTTGAATTAGTTGTGATTTTTGTTTCAAATATGGAAAATGAAAGTAGAAATCAAAGTTAAATGTAGCGGAAATAGATGGAAAACTTTTATCACAACTAATGGTCGTTTGTTTTGATCATCATGCTTTCAAACTTATAGTTTTTGCATTTGAATCACAAACTCCCCCTTAGCCCAATAAGAACGTTTGAATAGTACAGAAATGCAGAGAAGATGATAGGTGAATGATCTTTTTTATAGATAAATAAAACAATACAACTGATCGACTATTTATACTAACACTTCCAACCTCTGAGCATCTTTGATGATGTCAGGGTTGATAGTGACATGTAACAAATAAAACTAACTCTAAGCACTGCTATGCCTAAACTCTGATCAATGCTAAGCATTGTTACATTGAATATTAAACTATTATAACTAAACACTAGATCACTATCTACTGCTTTGTCTTCTGACAGACCTTTGAACTTTGTCGTTTAGCACTAGCAGATGATAGAAGGCAGAGCTTTAGGCAAGGCAGAGTTTGTTGAACAGAGCTTGTAAACTCTGTCATCAGGACCAATCATCTGATGTGATTTTGGCTTTTTATCATCTGTTCCTTTTCACATGGTTCAATCCCAACACTTTTCCTTGTAGGATGTGAGGTGGATCATGAATTTCAGTCATTCCAACATTGCCTACATCCTCTATGTAGGGGTGAGCAGAAAACCGAAATAATCGAACCGTAACCGACAAAACCGAACCGAAACAAAAACCAACAGTTCGAATAACCGAAACCGTAAACATATAAAAAAGATTCTTATGTTTTAAATTATAGTTTTTTTATTTGAATCTTACATAATTTTGTTCTAAAAACCTAAATAACCGAAAAACCGAACCGGCATAAAAACCGAAAAAAACCAAAAACCGACATTTCGGTTTCGGATTTGGTTTTGCCCAAAAACTGAACCTAACAGAACCGAACCCTGCACACCCCTGCCTGCCTCTATGTATGAGAGCTTCTCTGCATAGGCTAGAGACATGATGGTTTTCTAGGGTTTGAAGGTGATCGTACCTCAAACGAAGCTTATTAGTGGAGGATGAAGAGGTGTGTGCTCCCGTAACACTGTTGTATAGAACCCCAATGGGTTGGGGGAGCTCCATGTGCTTTGCTTCTAACTATCTATATTTTTAGAGCGAATTTTAAAATTTGTCATTTATCTTTATACGTAATTTCAAACGTTGTCCACACCACCAGTACCACCATCATCCACCCCACCTGCTGAACAAAAACCAATTATCAAGAAGCACAATTTCTCTCTTTTCCCTTTAAATGCATCCATTAAAGGAATCCTAACTGAAATGTTTATTCAACTACCAAGTTTGTCTTGGCCCATCGGAAATTAACATCACGATTACCACAATTGACACAACACAAAAGAAATCCTAAATTCTTTTCTAACCAGCCGTTCTCACTCAACACAAACCCCCACTATCTCATACACAAAACACCATAAACAATTAAACAATCAAATCACAAAAATCCCACATCTGAAATTCAAATTAAGACACAAAATCATGAATGTCCTCGAAGTCTATTGTAAATCTGACCAAATTCAAATCAAGACACAAATTCATCAAATCCCACTTAACAACCTCCGACGACTCGTTGGTGGTGGTTGGGTACAAATCGTCGGAGGAACGAAGTTTAATTACGGTCAGCTTCTAGACATCGTTGTAAGTCACATATCTTTGAAATAAAACTTGATCTGTTTGGGTTAGGTTCGGCGGCACAGATGAGGCGGCGAAGAAAGATGAAGGGTTGGTGTGCATGTGGTGTGGTGGAGGGTTGGCGGTACAGGTGGTGGAGGGTTGGTCCGTGGTGTGATTATGATGTTGGAGAGTGGTGAAGGGGGTAGCTAGAGGCGGTGATCGGTGGCTGTGGAGATAGGTAGAGAGAAGGAGGGTTAGAGAGAGAGAAGCAGACAAGGTGTTTATATATACATATATTATATTAGTTTTGTATCTTTATTTTTGTTTTATTTGTTAGTTTTTAAATAAATTCGTAAAAAGACAAGACTTCCCTTCTGTGATATGATTTAACAAAAAAAATAATTAGGGTAGGGTTAAAGGGCATACAGTGTAAGATTTTGAAACACTAAGTACAAAACTAGTCAATTTTAAAGATAAAGGACATCGTTTGAAATTGTGTATAAAGAAAAAGGACAAAACTTGAAATTCACTCTATTTTTTATACAATTTTAGCGAGTTTAGGCACAAATGTTGTTTTACTTCTGTGTTTTGATTGAATGATTTTTTAAGAATAAAAGAAATAAGTGGATGATGGTTGTTGGTGGTGGTAAAAGGTAGAGACGGTGGTGATGAAGAGTGGGAAAGATAAAGTGGGTGATGGGTTCTATATAAATTATTGAATATAGTTATATATTTTTTTAACTTTTTAGGTATTAATTTAACAGTAAGGATATTTTGGTTATTTCACACCCACTTAACACTAAGTACTAACCTCCACCCGCTTCAGGGACTATTCGAGAACAAATGTGCAAAAGTTGAGGACTATAGCTGTAATTTTAAAAATGTAAGGACTATACGTGAAAATGAAGCAACTAACAGGGACTATCCGAACATTTTTCTCGGTCTTGTAATTTAAACTCATTCCAAATGGGTTCATTCAGGTAAAATTCTTTGTTATTTCATTGAAGTTTTCAATTTGGTTTTATTTAAACTATATGAATTATACAGATATGGGTCAAGGAGAAACACCAAATCGTTTCCTTTTAAAAATGCGAATGCATATGTTTGGAAAGATATTGGGGCTATTAGAAAAGACTTTGCGGGGGTAAATCTGGATTTGGAGAAAATTTGAAAGTTGTAATTGGTAACGATAAAAAAGTTTTGTTTTGGCTCGACTATTGGATGGAGGAAGGTCCATTGAGGTATAAGTTCCCACACTTGTTTAATATAGTTTCAAATAAATATATCTGTGTTGCAGAATGTAAACCTCTTAATGATTGGGAGTGGGCATGGAAAAGAACACCTACAAGTCAAAGGGAAAAGATCAAATGGTGGCTTTATTAGGCTAGACGGTGTGGCTAACGCCACCCCGTCACCTCAGCAATTTTAGCGCCCCGGGGCGCCATCCACCACACCGTCGCCGTCAAACAGGGGGCGCCATCCTTCCTCCGCCAGCGTGCTAACGAGCAAAAATTGAAATGTTCGAGGTTTTTGGTCAAATTTGACCGTTGGCAAACCGTCAAATGCATAAAAAAATATATGACAGTTGCATCTTGAACGAGATCGGTTAGGTGCTCATGAACGTTTAATGCATGATTATTTTTGTTAAAATCCGTTGTATGATGATGCACAGTTTAGGTGTCGGTTTCGTATGAGCCGTCGTCTTTTCTTAAGAATTTCAAATGATCTTGTGGCCGAATTCCCTTTTTTCACACAAAAAGAAAGTGCTAGCCGCAAAATTGGTTTCTCTTGAATACAAAAGTGTACTGCCGCAATTAGGCAACTAGCGTACGGCACATCGAATGATGCGTGGGATGAATATTTAAGGATGTCAGACAGATGTTGTCGTGATTGTCTTGAAAATTTCTGTGAGGTATTTTTATTATTATTATTATTATTATTATTATTATTATTATTATTATTATTATTATTATTATTATTATTATATTTATTCTTATTATTATTATTTTTAGAGTTAAATACCAAAATGGTCCCTGAGGTTTGCTCACTTTTGACACTTTAGTCCAAAATCCAAAATTTTTAAATCTGGGTCCCTGTGGTTTGCATTTTGTTGCCATTTTAGTCCAAAATCGAAATCAGGTCAGATTTCTCAAAAAAAACATGCTATTTTGTCCTTTTTCTCAGGGGCAGAATGGTCATTTAACATTATATATATAAATAAATTAAAAAAAAACTCAAAACCCCTCTCACTCTCTCTCTAAACTCTGCAAAACTCCTCTTCAACCTTCATCAGCCCCATCACCATCTCCAACCCCCTTCACCACCGTACACCCTGCACCACCGTCCACCACCACCATCTCCAACCCCCTGCACCACCGCCACCAACACCATTCCCATCACCAGTGAATAGTTAGAGAAATAAACAAAGGGTTTCGCCGGTGAACAGTTAGAGAGAGAAACAAAGGGTTTCGCCGGTACCCGAATCAACCACCACCACTATCTCCCCTCCACCACTGTACACCCACCACCACCGCCTCCCTTCCATCACCGTACACCCACCACCATCGTACACTGCAACCACACAAAAAACCCCTTTCTCTCCCTCATCTGCCCACCGCAAAAAACCCTCTCTCTCTTTCTCATGTGCAGGCGACCACCGCACCACCCCCATTTCATCTGCAGCTCCGGCACCCTCTCTCTCCCTCTCTCCTCTGCCGCCACAAAAAACCCCCCTCTCTCAATGCAGATGACCTAACCCCCATCTCTCTCTCTCTCATCTGCTGTGACGACGGTGGTCATGTGACGGCGGTGGTGGTTCTATTGATGAGCTTGCTGACGGCGGTGATCATGTGACAAGGGGAGGAGGCGGAGGTAGGTGGTGTTTTGAGGGTGTTATAGAGAGAGTGAGATGAGTTTTGCAGAGTTTAGAAAGAGAGTGAGAGGGGTTTTGAGTTTTTTTTAATTTTATTTACTATATATAATGTTAAATAACCATTTTACCCCTGAGAAAAGGACAAAATAGCATATTTTTTTTGAGAAATCTGACCTGATTTCGATTTTGGACTAAAATGGCAACAAAATGCAAACTACAGGGACCCAGATTTAAAAATTTTGGATTTTGGACTAAAGGGGCAAAAGTGAGCAAACCTCAGGGACCATTTTGGCATTTAACTCTTATTTTATTATTCATAGTTTAATAACACTATTATATTAGGTGTTAACTTTCTTTACAGGAGGCGATATTTAAGGATGCCAACCGTTCCCGACGTTCCACTTTTATACGAGGCCCATCTGCGGATACACGGGTTTCCTGGGATGTTGGGTAGTCTTGATTGCATGCACTGGGAGTGGGCGACATGTCCAAATGCTTGGGAAGGGCAGCACCATCGTGGTGATCACGCTGGTCCTACCCTAATATTACAAGCGGTCGCGTCTCAAGATTTATGGATTTCACATGCGTACTTTGGCATGGCCGGTGCGAACAATGATATTGCAGTTTTACAAGCTTTGAATCTTTTAGATGATGTCATAGATGGTGTTGCACCAGATACTTCATTCTATGCAAACGATGTGGAGTATAAGTATGGATACTATTTCACATACGGTATTTATCCAGAGTGGGCCACGTTTGTGAAAACTCTTTCGTGTCCAGATGACGAGAAAAGAATGTATTACAAGAAGAAACAAGAGTCAGCAAGAAAATTTATCGAACGGGCTTTCGATATGTTAATAAAGAGATGGTCTATCATTGCCCAGCTGTCGAGGATACTTAAAAAAAGCAAAATGAGAAACGTCATGTATACGTGTGTAACACCTCGTAAAATCGTGTCCGATAATGTATTGACACGTGTCCCTAATCCTATTTGTGCCTAAAGTTGGATAAGAGGGACTATTTTTGCCAAAACTGAAAACTAAGGATGCGGAAGAACTAAAAGTATCAACATGCTGAAATTATGCGTTTGAGTAACCATACACGGTGTTCATATTATCAATTGGGCCACTACTTAGACGTGAGAAGCCGTTTGTGGAATTGTCGGAAAGTTTGTGTAACGAATGGTTAAAAGCGTCAACATGTTAATTCTTACCTCTGAGTGACCTTTTAACGAACCGACAGTTTTACAGTGTTGATTATACTCTTAGGTGTGCCTAATATTGTCCAAGGGAAGGCTTTACGTGCTAATTATAACGTTATACGCAAGTTTGGAAGTCAAGGGGCCAAAACTAGCAAGCGAATGAAAGTTTTGAGGGTTGCTGGCAAGGCCCAACCGTGGCGTACTGCCCCTGGACCGTAGCTTACAGTTGGGGTCTGCCAGCTTTGTCTTTTTGGCGTGGAAGCCATACAAAGCACCAAAACTCCCCATTTTCGAAACCATGGGCTTGTTTGTCAGTTGTGCCACGTCCATGGACATTTGTAGCCTTCTCCTAACTCCCCATAACACCTGTAACCTCCTCCTTGATCATCTTCAAGTATAAATAGGTGCTAAAGTTCATTGTTCAAACTTGCACTTTCTTGAATTCATTCTATCTTCTTCTCTGGAAGTTCCTAACTGAAAGGAGCATCCAAACTCAGTTCTTAATCATCTTAGGATCACTTGTAAGCGTTCCTTTCCTTTACATTTTGTTTATTAGGCTTTTAAAAGCCAAAAGTCAAGCGTTTTCGTAAAAACGCTTTGACTTTCGGTTAAGACCTTTATGGTCCAGCCATTGTTCGTAATAAACATGGCTACGTGATCGTAATTAGGTAGGTGTTATTCCCTCAAGAGGGCACCTCCTAAGAATCACGTTTGCTTGGTCAATTGACGGGTCAACATATTATGTTTTAAAAAGTCAAACGGGTCAGTTTTAAAAATAATCATAAACTAATAATGTAGGTGTTATAAAATATGTACTAACACTTTAATAACTTGGTAATAATTATTAGAACATGAGTAAACATGTTCGGCTCGTCAATTCCAGGTTTAAGGTTGGTTCGCAACTGAAAGTCGCGAAGTTTGACTTCTGCTTTGACTTTCGATTCTGACCTGAATCAGCAACTTTAGCTACTGATTCTAAGTTGCATTATGATCATAACTTAATGTAGTATCACCCTCTCGGGTCATACTACAAGATCATAATCATAATCTGAGTTTATGCACAAGTTCCGTTATTTTGCCATACTTTGACTATTATGCCCTTTTATTAAGAATAAGGTTTTAAACACTAATGGACTTGCAAATGAATTATATACTGATATGTTAACATATTTAACATATTTTCATGTTATTAATCTGATCATAAACTGAGTTTTGTTAAAATATCGTAAATTATGTTTTTAAAGGACCAAAATGCCCTTTCGGCATCTAGAATGGTTTTAAACATAATTTCTTCACCAAAACTCATTACCTACTGATATGATGTCATAATTAGGATTTTGGGATGCTAATTCAGATTGTAAAGTGAGTTTAATTTCAAGTTCTTGTATAATGTCGATAAATGATGATAATGCCCTTGTGGCACTTAAAATGTTTTTTGAACATAATAATCGTGCAAAACCTTTTTATTACTGATATGTAATAATAAATGACATATTTTAACTATACCAAGCTAGTCATAATATTAGTTTGCGTTAAACATTGCTTAAAACGTCATTTAGCGACTTTAGCGCCGTTTCAGCGCATAGTATGGTTTAAAACCATATCTAACAACCAAGACTTGTTACCTACTAATTATATAACACATTTTGAATATTTTTACAGTAGGTACATGTTCTAAACTCAGAATCTCAAATAAGCTATCGAAACTATGTGTGGAATGACCAAAATGTCCTTATGGTGCATAGTATGGTCTTAAACTATAAACCACACATATGTTTGATATCTTACTGATACTATATCACAAATTAAATATTTTTCCAGAAAGTTTATGATCATAACATCATACTACATGCAAGTTCCTTTTATAAGTCACATAATGACCGAAACGCCCTTATGAGGCATAGTTTCATTTTAAAATTTTAACGGGCATATAAATTGATATCCTACTGATATCATAGCTTATTTAAAATACAATGGCATATGAAACTTATCCATGGCTCATCCGGTTACCCGGTATCGCTTATATGCATACGGTTAAGCTTATGTAACTAGTTTACGTAATTTAACCAAAACAGGTTTAACCTTATCATTTTATTTCAAATTCCAGAATGTAAATAGTTTACCTATATTATACAAGTCTTAATACTTGTCGGGTTTAAACTACATTCTATTCCGGTTATCGCTTAATCTAGCGTATCATACCGTATTCATTAATTTAAGCTAGCCGGTCCGAGTCTGTGACTTAAATAGGACCCGTTAGTATTCTAATTGGTTATTAATACCATCATTCCAGACTAGAGCCTTCCAGTAGATTGCTACCTAAACTTATCTATTGATTAAACGGCTGAGTTAATAAAACTTTGAAGTGCTAGCTCAGGTAAATACTCTTAACCTATTTTCCCTATACGGGCTTGGGATACGTTATAATATTACCGCTTGGTCGGGTATGGGATCACTTAACCGGATTGTGGTTATAAAATCTTCACAACCCATTTTAATCTGTATTGTCTGATTGTAACGCTCCGTATTTTCGCGTTATTTATTTAGTTATTTATTATTCTTTTATTTAAATTATTCAACCATTTAATTGTTTATTTAAATATTTATTTAATTATTTAATCCTTTAAATAAATAACTAATTATTCATCAAATTAGTTATTCATTTTACTTATTATTTACTTATTTATTTATTAATTTTTTAATTAAATCATTTATTACTCAAATTTTAGTTATTTAATAATTATGTATATTTAATCATTTGCTAATTATGTTATTATCCAAACTAAAGTAGAGGGGCTGTTTCGCTATAAATCAAACTTGAAATACAGGGACTGATTGTGTTAAGATTAAAAATTAAAACATGAAAAACAAATCAAGAAAAACGGAGGTGGCCGGAACTCGAACCCGCGCCACTCCGCTCAGTAAAGAAACACTTAACCAGCCGGGGGAATCGTTTTATATATAACGACAAATTCAAACTGTGTCCGTTTTAAAGTTGCCGCCAAACATCACAGGTATAACTAGTTCATCATTTTCGTTTCTTTCCTTTCTTCACAAAGATCTGATTTTTCGGAAATAATGTGATTATAAGTTTCCCTTTTTGAATTCAATCAAAGTAAACGAGTTTCCATAATCTTACCAATCATGAACCCGAACTAAGTTTGCGACTCGGTTCGTTATTCTGAAACAATATATATACCGAATCAACATCACGGTTTCATCCTCACCATTTTACACCCCTCTCGTTTTCACCCACATAACTCTCACCTCGACCCTCACTCTCACTCTCTCTGTTCCGAACGCTCGACGAAAACCTGCCGTCGTCGAACCCATCAGAGACGACAGCGGACATCGCGCTCAAAATCCTCGGTTTCGGTACAACGATTCTCGTCCCTTTTGCTCTTGTTTCCTATTTTAATGTAGTAAAACACTGAACTCGTTTCCTTTTTTTTCCTTTTGAACTGTTATACTTTGTTTCTTTAAACAAATGAAGAAGATGACCTTCATCTGTTAATAAATTAATAAAAACCACAAAATAACAGCAAACTTGCTAGCCCAGCTGGTGTTGAGCGCGTTTTTTCAACACGGATACTCGAGTTCGAGCTCCTTTTCTGATTGTTGGTGTTGGTCCTGTTTAGTGGTGCCCAAAATCAGGTTTTTTAATACCCGGTTCCATATTTCAGGTATGACCGGGTTCTATAAAATCGGGCATTGAGAATACCCGGGTCGGGTCCGGGTTTTATACAAAAAAATGTATGCCCTATATACTCAGGTTCGGGTTTTCTAATACCCGGGTATTATAATACCCTATTTCCAGGATCGGGTTAGGTTCGGGTATGGATCAGGTATAGAGTATAGAGATTAAATGTAAACCAAAAAATGGTCAAAATATACTTTCTAACGGCTATATAGCCGTTACCAAAGTGCAAAACTCGAAAAAACACAAAAACAAAACGAAAAAACCCGAACAGGGTATTGGAAAACCTGGACCGGGTATTGAAAAAACCCGGTTCCGGGTTCGGGTTGAAACCGGGTACTCGTAAAACCCGGGTTGAAAACGGGTATAAAAAACCCGGTTCCGGGTTCAGTTTTTATAATAGAAATGCATACTCGATCCCTACCCTATGGGTAGGCTCGGGTTCGGGTATAAAAAACCCGGGTTTTATAATACCCGATTTCGAGTTTTTTTTCAGGTTGAGGTTTTTTGTGCACCACTAGTCCTGTTGTGGGCCAAATTTTTTAATTAATCTTTTTCTTATCCCCTTTTGGGCCAAGTCTATAATTGGGCCAGACTGATTTAAAATCGGTAAATATTTGGACCAATCTGATATTAATCAGTTAATCAAATTTGGTTAATATCATTATATCAAAACAGTTCATTTATTTAATAATTTTTTTTAATATTATTACTATTAATAATTTTATTATTAATCTAAGTATTATGATTTACATCATTTTTGTTAATCTTATTATTGTTGTTAAATTTAAATTATTATAATTATTATTAGCATAAATATTCTTATTATTATTATTATTAATACTAATATTATTATAATACAAATCATTCTTAATCATTACCAAATCAATCAAAACCCCTCACAAATTAGAACGTTTCTCTCATGATAAAACGTGTGAAAATAGCATAACTTAAAACAATAACGAATCCTATCCTTATTCTAGGTTAATCACATTCGTCAGTCTTTCATCTTCATTTTGGATATTTATGAAATTGAATTTATTTATTGTCACTATTAGTGTTATGATGCTATGAGCGATTTGTTCGTCTCATCCTGATGTTTCCACCATCGGTTGGGGTTGGGGTGTGACACTGATAACTTAAACATTGGGGGTTAACTCAACCGTGTCCTAGATATCTTTGGCTCATTTAAATTACTAATGGCCACGACTTAAGCACGTGGTGTAGGCATACACCTGACAGATGCGAATGCTAAATTATTTTTATATACTCCTTGTGAGTTTTTAAGTGGTGTGTCGGTTAATCATGTTATTCGGGTTTTTGCACTGGACCCCATATGTATTGACAGACCTGTAAAACTGTATATAAGATCATTTTGAATTGTCCCAAGTTATTTATAAAATGTGTCTTGTGCACTTAAAACAAATTTGAAAATATTTTCCAAATGTGTCGGTTATTTGTATTTACCAGTGTAAACTGACGTATTTTTAAAAGACCAAGTTATTTATAAAATGTGCCTTGTGCACTTACAACACGTAAATAGGCTGGGAGCTGCTCGGTATCGACATAAGAGGATCTTGCAAGTCCTTAGTTGTGCCTATAGTTTGTTGAACATCATATGTAAATTTTATGATCGCGTGTGGATCTTATTACGAACCGTCTGTATATGTACTTTTGAACTTTGAGCATTTCGGTTTGTAATAGTAATTTAATCCAAGACTTCTTCTGTGTTATTCTGTGTATATTAACTACGATGATATCAATCTTACGTCACGCTACTCCCCACCGGGCCCACCGGGATCTATGTGGAAATCGGGGTGTGACAACATGCATCATCTTGCATAACATGATATTAGAGGACTCGGGCAAAGCGATTTGTGGAGAAAGTAATGATGAAAGTAACCAACCGAGGAACCCAGTACTCACATACGCTGAAAACAAGTTATCCGAGCGAGGATACGTGACAGGGACAAACACCATAACATTCGAGCTGATCTGACTGAGCACCTATGGTTTTGTCGTCAACAAGGAGGAGATGACGAATACGACGAGTGTTTCTTTAGTGACGTAGTATTTTTTTTATTTAAATTATGACATTGTATTTTTTATTTAAATTATGAGTTTTATTTTTTATTTAACTTATGAGTTTTATTTTATTTATTTAAATTATTTAAATTAATATATCAAAATTAAATAATGTTTTAATTTAAATAAAAAATCAGTTGTTAAAAAATGTAACTATGACATTGTATTTTTTTTAAATTTATGAATTTTATTTTTTATTTAACTTATGAGTTTTATTTTATTTATTTACATTATTTAATTTAATATGTCAAAATTAAATAATGTTTTCATTTAAATAAAAAAATTAGTAGTTAAAAATGTAGTTTAAAAATAAAAGGACAAATGGATGTGGAAGTCAAACATGGAGGAGTTTTCGGTCGCTGCTATCAGAAAATCTCTAGAGAGTGAGTCATTCAGAGGAAAACTCTACTTGGAGCCAATGGAATAATTGGGCTCCTTTAAAAATTAATTATTTCCTTCGGTGCGCTGCAATGAATCGGATACCATCAAAGGTCGCTTTGGCGGCAAGAAGTGTTTTGATTACGGTGGTTGTTTGTGGGAGATGTGGTGTAGAGGAGGAGACATCGGATCATTGCTTGGTGTCCTGCGTGATTGCTCAGGTTATATGGAAAAAAATTTAGTGTGGCACAAGTTACCATCATTGATAGGTGAAATTTCTTGCGAAAAAATATGGGATTTGTGGAAGAATTTGAACGTCTCAAAAGATTGGAAAAAGGTTACGTTTTGGCAAATTTGGAAAGCTAGAAACACTATAGAATTTGAGAATTGGAATCTTTCGGAGACCAAAATCATTGAGGAGATCAAAGCTAACGCGTATATATGGGTCACTTGTAGATCAAGATTTAATGCTTTGAGTTGGTAGAGGTGGTGTGATTTTAATGGTTAGATATGTAATTGTGTAAGGATTTTTCCTTGTTTGTTTGGGTTTTTAGCTTCTTGCTGACTTGGTTTCTATAAAGTTTACAGTAGTTTTTGGCCGTTCAAAAAAAATATTTAAGGTTTTTATATGTTAGTATATTTATTTTAAGAGTGAATTTCAAATTTTGTCCTATATCTTTATACCCATTTTCAGGTGTTGTCATTTGTCTTTAAAATTGATAAGTTTTGTACTTTATGTTTTCAAATCTTACACGTTATGTCCTTTAAGCCTTACTCTGTTAACCTTTTATGTTAAATCTGATCACTCAAGGGCAATTAAGTCTTTTACCAATTATTTATAAAAATAAAACAAAAACAGATTTATCTTTATACCATTTTTCAGACGGTGTCCTTTATGTTTAAACTTGATGACTTTTGTACTTAATGTTTCTAAATCGTACACGTTATGTCCTTTAGTCCTATCCCAGTTAGATTTTTTTGTTATTCTGATCATGTGACTTGCACATGAGAGCATGTTTGTCATTTCACACTTCCAATGACTATTATGTAAATAACTTATATCTAGGGATTATTGTGTATATAAATAAGTTATATATAAATAAAAGGTTCTCTCTTTCTCACCCCTTTTTCTCTCTATCACCATCTACCCATCGTCACCACTACAACCACCTCCAACCCAGCCATCACACTCTTATCTCAATCAACAAACACACATAGATCTGTTGAACACAAGAAGTTTAATAATTGTTCAAATCTATCAATTATTGTTCTAAGTTTTTATCAAATACAATGACGATAATTAGCTGTAATTGATTGGCCATGATAACGCTAGAAAAAATTATTCTTTTTAACAAAATTGTTACCTATTAATAGTCCTTGGAAGTGTGAAATGACAAACATACCCTCATGTACAAGTCACGTGATCAGAATTAACAATAAAATCTAACTAGGTTAGGACTAAAGGACATAACGTGCACGATTTATAAACATTAAGTACAAAATTCATCAATTTTAAACATAAAGGACTGTAACATTCGTCGAAAAACGGGTTTTCCAAACCCGCTTCGCTTATTAATCAAATATTTAGTTTCGTCGCATATTTAATGGTCATATTAATTTTAAACAATACATAACTAATAAACATTATTAGAATTTTAAACCATAAACAATGAACAATAAAAATAAGTAAATAAAAAAATAAATAGGGCTGCCGGGTTTCGAACCCGGGTCGCCCACAAACACAAACACACACCACACCACTCCGCCACACATTTCTTTCATGCCAAATACAGAAACAAATAACATTTAAAGTAAACCCAAAAGTCAAACTGGTAATCAGCGCGCCCAAATCCGCAGTCGCCGGAAAAAAACCGAAGATTCCGCAAATTAGGACCGTTTCCTTGACTGAAACGCGTGAACTAATTTCGACATCGGTTATAACCGATGTCTAACCCTCAATTTTAGTCGTAACCGCCGGAAAAACTTTGACCGCGAATCAAGACCAAAATTCGGACCCAATACATCCTGTTCTTCCCTATAAATACCCACCCAAACCTCTGGTAACATTTTCGCTCAGAATCGCACAATCTCTCGAAGCTTTAGCACGTCGCCGGATATTTCAATTTTGCCGGAATCACTGAACGGAAAACCGCGATTTTCTTCAGACGGTACAATCATCTAAATTTCTCTTGCTATCTTTCGATTTGTAACCTAATTGCTCAATCCAGTAATCAAAACTGTTAAACAGTTTCCCTCAGCCGGAATCCGCAGATCGGAGACGACGAGACTTTGCCAGAAAACCTGAAGCAAACTCGCCGTTCTAGTATACCATGTCATATCATTTCTCTTTTCAATTCAAACAAATATAAGTTAAGATCGATTAAACAGAACAGCCGAAATTCACTGTTCTGAAATGTTAAGCGAAGAAGACGAAGTTGAACAATGTGTATAAGTTTAATTAAAACTGGATATTTAACCGGGTTAGACACACAGTCCAGCGGTGGACTGTGTGCAACATAACACGCACGTCCCGAGTTCGAATCGCATATGTTACCGACTTTCAGAAATAAAACCAATCCTTTTTAAAACCTATTCAGATCATCCTTCAACATGTATACAAATATAATATAATTCTGTAGTTAAACAAGGTTAGACACACAGCCCAACTGGTTGGGCTGTGCGCACTCGAACCGAACGTCCCGAGTTCGACTCCGGGTCACTGAAGTCGGTTCGGCCATATTAAATCCTTTTTGAAATAAACTAAATAAGATAACAGTTAATTAGTATATATATATAATTAAAACAGAGAATATTTCGGGTTAGACACGTAGCTCAGTTGGTAGAGCTGTGTGCACGTATACGAGAGGTCCCGAGTTCAAACCTCACTCAACGCATAATTAAACACAGTCCGACCGGTCAACGGTCAATGGTAAAAAAAAAGTCAAATTTTTTATTTCTTTTTATTTATTGATTTATTTTATTTAAAAATCAATTAAAAACACTTAAAATTAATATTTTTAAAGTTAGAAAATGTCATTAAACTCACAAAAATAAATCCAAAAATTCCATTAAGAGCACTAATTAAAAACATTAATTCCAAATAAAATTTATTTATTTACCGGATCGTCTCGTTATTATTTAGGTTAGTTTTTTCCCTCGACGGTCGAGTCCTAATATTCGTGCGCATCATCATCATCAAGAAACGCATCCACTGTGAGTGAATCTCTACCAATTCCCCGTTTTAATCACGTTTTGGGTGTATCATGTGTCGTATAATTCTCATATTTTATTTAAACACTTGTGTTTACATCATATCCGTGATCAAATGTGTATCAAATGTGTATCAATTGTTGTGTGAATTATGTTTAGATTGAAGTTATCATTTTCAGTGCATGCATTTCATTAGGCCCATCAGCTCCTCGTGGGATACGGGTTGAGTATCAGGTGCCTCATTCGATCGGCTCCGTTTGATTGAGCCTTGATCTCACATACATCATCATTCATGTCACTCGATCGGCTACGTTTGATTGAGCCTTGATCTCACATACATCATCATTCATGTCATATACTCATCCAAAGTGGTTTGTGATTGTTTATTTATATATGTTTGCTCACATGTGATTATTGCACAAATTTTCCTTATTAAATAAATCAAGAAATTATTAACAATGTTTTATCAGATTCACTCGCCAACTTTTGTTGACCCAAAATCTCCCCCGTTTTACACATGATACAGGTGATCCAGTTGAGACAAGAAACACATAGGAAGGCCTAGAAGAATAAAAAGTTTATGCTTTGGAATAATTATGTAGTTTCCTTTTATTGTAATTGTATGAATTTTGTTTGTATATTTAAGTTGTAATTTGAAGTTAATAAATAAGAAACATTTAGTAAATATCATGAGCTTTGGTGATAACTCAATTATGCCCCGACTTTTATTCCGCTGCGGGTCGGGGTGTGACAGATTGGTATCAGAGCTTGTGACTATAGGGATATAGGATAAGTTATTAGACCCTTAGAGCCTATACTATAGTTGACTAGATTTTAATTGTTTATGCGTCACATGCAAAATTCATGATGTTTATATGTTTCATGTTTATTTTCACACTCAATGTTATGCAAGCATGTTCATAAGTATAATTATTATACAATGCTCATCATGAATCATATCCTCATAACATATCATATCCATGAGAGCACACACCTCACAATTCCCATGATTTTTGCAATGATTTTTGTATTTTTGAAATCACATCAAAGTGAGTTCTCATGACGGGCATGTAGTAACTGGAAGGGTACGAGTACCGGTAGTCGGAACGTCCTGTCTAGGCTTGGCATTCGTAGAAATCCAAAATAAAGGACCAGTTTGCCTACCTAGGGACTAACGATGAGAGTACGAAGGACCTATTAGGCCAAAGCATGCTATACCAAACGTCGTGTGAGCTAACCCCACTTTGAGTTGTCATTGTGTCTACACCCGGACACCCTCCTACCATACATCTCGCAATTATGTTTTCCGATTTTCATTCGGGTGGAGCGAGTGTTAACCCGCCGACACCAATGTGAATCCTACCAAGCCCAATAGTCATGGGGGCCCACATGACTACACAGGCGATGGTATGGGGGACATTGGAGGCCTAAACATGAGCAAACCCAAGACATCCTATGGATGTAGTTAATTTATTGCCAATTATGTTGTTTTTCATTCTTTTTACGACACATGACACCTAGAAAATTCTTAAGCTCACAATGTTCCTATGTATGTTCCTGTAGATGTCGGCTAGGCAACTACGTGGAGGTAGAAAGTCAGGAAGATCAAATGAACGCTTGGCCACCCAAATTGCTAAACAAATGGCCGCAGTGCTTCCTGACATCGTAATTCAAGTTCAACAAGCTCTCACCGCGAATCCCATCAACCCTTCTTCCAAAAAGTGCTCCTACAAACACTTCAAATCTTGCGATCCCCGAAATATGGAGGGACCGAAAGTGTTACCGCCCTCCTTCACTGGTTTGAAGAAATGGAAAACACTTTCCTCAATTGCGATTGTCCGAGGATCGCAAGGTACGTTACGCAACTGGGAGACTGTTTGGGGTAGCCCTTACCTGGTGGAACACAGAAAAGGGTAAGCGAGGAGTCGAGGATGCCATGGCCTTAACATGGGAAGAGTTAAGGGAACTCATGACAAGGCGCTTCCGTCCAAGAAGCGAAATCAAAAAGTTGGAAGATGAATTCCACTCGTTGAAACAAAAGGAAGGAGATCACACTTCCTACAACAAGAGATTTCTCGAACTGAACCAAATGATCCCCAACTTGTTCACCCCACTGTACCGCTTAGTCGAACACTACATTCGAGGCCTCCCCTCGAAAATCCAAGATTCGGTTTTAAGCACTTCGCCTGCAACACTTGAAGCCGCAATGGAATTAGCCACAGAACTCACCGAGAATCGCATCCGAAACGGCAAATTCAAGGATGAGAAAAAGAAAGCCCCCATTGAGGCCCAAACTCCAAACCATTCCGTCTCCTCTTCGAAGTTTGCTGGTAAGAGGAAACGAAACAGCAGAAATTTTGCTGTCACACAAACAAACCCTCCTATCACTGCCGCACCAATTACCCAAATTGCTCCCTCAGCTGCACCATTTAAAAAGCCATACACCGGCGACCCAAAATGCAACCGTTGTCAATACCATCACCTTCCCGAAAATCCCTGCCAACATTGCACAAGCTGTGGCCGTGCAGGTCACACCATCCAAACCTGCCGTATCCTTCAACGAATGAACCGCAGTACACCACAAACCCAAACTCAAAATCAGACAGTGGGTCAAGCCCAACAACCCTTACTTCTACCACCCACGCAACACATAGCTCAACCTTACTACCAACCCAACTACCCCATGATGCAACCCATGCGAGACTGTTACAACTGTGGGGACCCAAACCACTTCAGGAACACTTGTCCACGCTTGGTAAACATCATCCATGCCCAAGC
Source organism: Scalesia atractyloides (assembly GCA_947069175.1). Taxonomy (NCBI): domain Eukaryota; kingdom Viridiplantae; phylum Streptophyta; class Magnoliopsida; order Asterales; family Asteraceae; genus Scalesia; species Scalesia atractyloides. The sequence continues at coordinate 71,634,610 of CAMTDV010000005.1, read as the reverse complement.
TCAAGCAAATCCGGTAAACCAAGCTAACCAAGCTCTTCCACCTGCCAGAGGGAGAGCTTTCAATATCAATGCCAACCAATCCAGGGCTGACAACAACGTGGTTAATGGTACGTTTCTCATCAATGGTAGTTATGCATCCATATTGTTCGATACTGGTGCGGATAAGAGCTTTGTGTCCTTAGAATTTGAATCTATCCTCGACCAACCTCGTGTTAATCTCACCAAATCTCTGACGGTGGAAGTTGCTGACGGAAAACCCGTCTCATTAGATTCTATTATACGCAATTGTACTCTCACCCTAAACGATCACGATTTTCCAGTTGACCTCATTCCTATGAAGTTGGGAAGTTTCGATGTTATAATCGGTATGGACTGGCTCAGCCAGCATCACGCGGAAATAGTGTGCCACGAAAAGTTCATTCGCATTCCTCTTGCAGACGGTCAGACCCTACGTATTTTTGGGGAAACCCCTTCGAAAGGACTCAAATTAATGTCCTGCCTTCAAGCCCGAACATATCTCCGTAAGAACTATGTCGCATTCCTAACTCACGTCGTCAAAAAGGGAACCAAGGAGAGGAAACTCGAAGACATCCCAGTTGTGAAAGAATTCCCACAAGTTTTTCCTGACGACATTTCAGGACTTCCTCCCGTGAGAGAAGTCGAATTCCGCATCGATCTTATACCTGGCGCTACACCAGTTGCAAAATCTCCTTATAGGTTAGCCCCATCCGAAATGCAAGAGCTGGCCATTCAACTGCAAGAGCTGACTGACAAAGGATTCATACGTCCTAGCTCATCGCCTTGGGGTGCACCTGTTCTGTTTGTGAAGAAGAAAAATGGAACGTTTCGCATGTGCATCGACTATAGAGAACTCAACAAGTTAACGGTTAAGAATCGCTATCCATTACCTCGCATTGATGACCTCCTAGACCAACTTCAAGGCGCCACCTGTTTTTCAAAAATCGACCTTCGTTCTGGTTATCATCAGCTCAGAGTACATGAAGAAGATATCCCAAAAACCGCCTTCCGGACTCGTTATGGTCATTACGAATTCATGGTCATGCCGTTCGATTTAACCAACGCCCCCGCTGTCTTCATGGATCTAATGAATAGGGTATGCAAACCCTATCTCGACCGTTTCGTCATAGTCTTCATCGACGATATTCTTATCTACTCTAAGTCTAAATCCGATCATGAGCGAAACCTTCGACTTATCCTTACACTCTTAAGGACTGAAAAGCTCTACACCAAGTTCTCGAAATGTGAATTCTGGTTAGGAGAAGTACAATTCCTTGGACATGTCGTCAATGACAAGGGAATTCATGTTGATCCTTCAAAAATCAAGGCAGTGCAGGAATGGCAAGCGCCACGTACCCCTACCGAAGTTAGGTCATTTCTTGGTTTGGCTGGTTACTATCGACGCTTCATCGCCAATTTTTCCCGTATTGTTGTACCACTCACGGCCTTGACTCATAAAGGAAAACCCTTCATCTGGGGACCTAAACAAGAGGAGGCTTTCCAAACCTTAAAGCAAAAACTTTGTGACGCACCTATCCTCACACTCCCGGAGGGTTGTGATGACTTCGTAGTTTATTGCGACGCGTCAGGGCAAGGACTAGGCTGTGTACTGATGCAAAGAGGAAAAGTGATAGCCTATGCTTCTAGACAACTCAAGGTTCATGAAAAGAATTACGCCACCCATGACCTGGAACTTGGAGCCGTTGTGTTCGCTCTCAAGATATGGAGACATTACCTCTACGGTACCAAGTGTGAAATATACACTGACCACAAGAGTCTCCAACATATCTTCAATCAAAAGGAGTTGAATATGAGGCAACGAAGATGGGTCGAACTTCTTAACGACTACGACTGTGAAATTCGGTATCATCCTGGCAAGGCAAACGTGGTGGCCGATGCGCTCAGTCGAAAAGGTTATGCGAACTCCATTCGTCTTCTATGTTCGCAAATCATAACCGACATCAAAGATCGAATCCGAGAAGCTCAACATGTTTCTGTGACAGAAAATGATGTACGCGATGAGCTGTCATGTGGAGCTGAACTCAAAATCAAAACCAAATCCGATGGTATTCTATACTATTTAAACCGCATATGGATTCCTGATTGCGACAACCTTCGTGACTTCCTCATGAATGAGGCGCATAAAACACGATACTCTGTACACCCAGGAGCCGACAAGATGTATCAAGACCTACGCTACACCTACTGGTGGCCTGGCATGAAAAAGGATATCGCTGTTTTTGTTTCCAAGTGCCTTACCTGTTCCAAAGTAAAAGCTGAACATCAAAGACCTTCAGGACTTCTAGTCCAACCCGAAATACCTGTGTGGAAGTGGGAAAACATAACCATGGATTTCATTACCGGGTTACCTCGCACCTCCAGTGGGTATGACACCATATGGGTAATAATCGATCGTCTTACAAAATCAGCTCACTTCATTCCGATCCGCGAGGACTTCAAGAACGAGAAGTTAGCTCGTATCTACATCAGCGAGATCGTAAGCCGTCATGGTGTACTTTTAAGCATCATTTCAGACCGTGATGGTCGTTTCACTTCACGAACATGGCGAGCCGTACAAACCGCCTTGGGTACACGATTAGATCTCAGTACCGCTTTTCATCCTCAAACTGATGGACAATCTGAACGCACCATCCAAACCCTTGAAGACATGCTGCGAGCATGTGTCATAGACTTCAAAGGGAACTGGGGCGCTCACCTACCATTGGTTGAATTTTCGTACAACAATAGCTATCACTCAAGTATCGGCATGGCTCCTTTCAAAGCTTTATATGGTCGTAAGTGCCGATCTCCAATATGTTGGCACGAAATTGGAGAAGCACAAATCACCGGTCCAGAATTAATTCAAGAAACAACCGACAAGATCCATCGAATTCGAAACAATCTTCTAGCGGCACAAAGTCGTCAAAAGAGTTATGCAGACAAACGACGAAAGCCCTTGGAGTTTGACATTGGTGATCAAGTACTTTTAAAAGTAGCACCGTAGCATACAAGATTGACCTACCAGAAGAGCTCAACAGAATTCATCCCACATTCCACGTATCAAACTTGAAAAAGTGCCTCGCCGATGAAAACCTCCATATTCCTCTAGAAGACATTCAAGTCGATGAATCTATGCATTTCGTTGAAAGACCAGTAGAAATTATGGATTTCGGAGAGAAGCGTTTAAGACGAAGTCGTATTCCAATTGTCAGGGTACGTTGGGAGTCAAAACGAGGACCCGAGTTTACTTGGGAACGTGAAGACTCAATGCGCGAAAAATACCCGCATCTTTTTCCAGTTACCACTACTGCTTAAATTTCGGGACGAAATTCCTAAAAGTAGGGGATACTGTAACATTCGTCGAAAAACGGGTTTTCCAAACCCGCTTCGTTTATTAATCAAATATTTAGTTTCGTCGCGTATTTAATGTTCATATTAATTTTAAACAATACATAACTAATAAACATTATTAGAATTTTAAACCATAAACAATGAACAATAAAAATAAGTAAATAAAAAAATAAATAGAGCTGCCGGGTTTCGAACCCGGGTCACCCACAAACACAAACACACACCACACCACTCCGCCACACATTTCTCTCATGCCAAGTACAGAAACAAATAACATTTGTAAACCCAAAAGTCAAACTGGTAATCAGCGACTTTTGGGCGGAATACACACATTGTGTATAATATCTTCACTCTCAATAGTTACATACAAGTCTCTAGAACATATAAAAGCAGGATGTCCATGACGTGTACGTGTCGGATGAACCAAATCCTCATTGAATTTTATTTTTGCGCCCAAATCCGCAGTCGCCGGAAAAAAACCGAAGATTCCGCAAATTAGGACCGTTTCCTTTGACTGAAACGCGTGAACTAATTTCTGTCACACCCCGACCCGCAGCGGAAAAGGTGATCGGGGCATGATTGGGTTTTCATCAAAAGCGCATGACATTTATTTTAATGTTTCATATTTATTATTACAATTTAAAGGAGATCATACAATCATGATTACAACATGTTCTATACATCTTTCTAGACTTCATTATTTTCTTCTAAGGCATTTCCTATGTTTTCCTTGCTTCATCCTGTTCACCTGTATCATGTGTAAAAATGGTTTTTGGATCAACAAAAAGTTGGCGAGTGAATCCTATGAAAAACATTTAAACAAGTTTATTGAATTGATTATAAAATAAAGTGCATAACCACATATGAGTAAATGTATATGTAAATTTATTCATAAAACACTTAATATTAAATAATGCACACACATACAATAATAGATTGTTTTGAGGCACGCGTTGTTCAACTCGTCTCCCACGAGGAACTGATGGGCCTAATGAATGAGTTTTAAGGCACGCGTTGTTCTACGAACTGATGGGCCTAATGAATGAGTTTTAAGGCACGCGTTGTTCAACTCGTCTCCCACGAGGAACTGATGGGCCTAACAAATAATTTGCATACAACTTGACAATATGTAATACATAACTACAAACAATATTTACATTCTAAGTTTAAATCATAATATGGTATGGCACGAGTTTGAATAAACGAATTAGTTTAAGCGACACATGATACACCCCAAAACGTGTAATAAAAAGGGGAGTTGTAAGATTCACTCACAGTGGTTGCATTTCTTGGATTGATGATGAATGCGCACGAAATTGGTTTAACCACGAGAGAAACTAACCTAGATAATAACATAACGGTTCGGTAAATAAGCGGATTTTATTAATCAATTTTAGTAGGATTATTGGATATATATTTTTGTGAGTTTAAGGCTATTTTCTAACTTTAAAAACGTTATTTCTAAGTATTTTTAATTGATTTTTAAATAAAATAAATAAATAAATAAAATAAAAAAATGTTGAATTTTTGACCGTTGACCATGACTGTTGACCATTACAGTTGACCGTTGACCGGTTCGGTCGTTTGTATGTGTGCGCTGGGTGAGACTCGAACCCGTGACCTCCCGTACGCGTGCACGCAGCTCTACCAACTGAGCTACGTGTCTAACCCGAAATATTTCTGTTTTTAATTATATTTATACACTATTTAAATTAATTCGTAAATCATTTATTTTAAAAAGGATTTAATGGTATCGACTCGGTGCTCTCCACAGGTCTCGAACCCGGGACCTGTGGTTTAGTTTGGCACACAGTCCACCGCTGGACTGTGTGTCTAACTTGGTAAATATTCTGGTTTTTATTATACTTAACATCTTACTGCGTATGGATCCGGTTCAGTTTAAAGAAAAACATTTTTATTACAGCGAATGTGCGTGTGTCAAGGATCGAACTCGGGACGTATGCGTATTTATTTGCACACAGTCCACCGCTGGACTGTGTGTCTAACCCGTTCATAGTATTGATTTTAATTAACCTTATAACCTAAGCGACTTCGTCTTCTTCGTTCAAAACACAGACAATGGTTAAACATGCTGTTACTCGTTAAATTAATTTAACGAACTTTATAAGTGTCTGTAATGTATTGATCAGAAAGGGTTTGGGGAAATGATTGTACCGAACAGATTGTCTTCTTCAGAAATCCGGCAAAGATCGTCGGCTCTGTTTTGTGAACCTCGGCTGTTAGGATCAATTAACAGTTTGGATGGATTAGATGTGAAATTGAACTACTGAGCAACGATTATCAGTAAGTTTAAATGATCATACCGGCAAACAGCGAGATTCTGGAACTTTCAGAAGTTTTCCGGTGAAAACAGAAAATCCGGCAACGTCGTCTGAGGTTGATTCTGGGTGATGGAGTTGTTATTAGAATTTGTCTAATAATGGAATGAAATAGAAAAAGTCGAGGTATTTACCGTGCTGATGAAAGTCTCGGTTTTTCCGGCGACTTGGAGAAAATTCCGGCGATGTTTTTCTTGCGACAGAGATTCTTCAGGAAGTTTAAGGTGAGTGTGGGTGATGTCGGTATGAGCTCTAAAAATCTTATTTTAGAGTAAACAGAAAGGATGGATTGAATTCGGTTTTCCGGCGATAATTTCCGGTAAATTTGCAAAGAATTCCGGCGACTGCGGCGAGGCTTTTCTGAGCGAAATGGAGAGTCTAATCTTGATAAACTCGCAAGCTCAACTGGTGAATAAGGCATAACTCAGATTTAATTGCATTTCCAGTTTCGCATTTAACATTTTTTGGTTATGGTTTGATAATTTTAATGAGTGACCTTAATGTTCTTCAGTTATAACCGGCGTTGTTTGTAAATGCATCCGTTATGACAAAAGAAAACGTCAATGATTGAATTCGTCGGGATTTCCGGCGAGAATGATTTGGGCGCGCTGAGTGACAGATTTTTTACTTCGAGTTTTATATTAAGTATTAATTGTTTCAGTATTCACCAAACAACACAAGTGGCGGAGTGGTGGAATGTTGGTGTGTTAAGGCGCTAAGCTTATATCCGGCTGACCCGGGTTCGAAACCCGGCATCAGCATTTAATTTTTATTTCACTATTTTTAATAAATTTTCAAATATAAATTTTATATTCAAATATACTTATTAATTATGTATCGTATAAAATTAATTTGAGCATTAAATATGCAACGAAATTTTTAACTGAATGCTCGGTCAATAAACGAAGCGGGTTTGGTTAACCCGGTTTTTGACGGATGTTACAATTTCGACATCGGTTATAACCGATGTCTAACCCTCAATTTTAGTCGTAACCGCCAGAAAAACTTTGACCGCGAATCAAGAACAAAATTCGGATCCAATACATCCTGTTATTCCCTATAAATACCCACCCAAACCTCTGGTAACCTTTTCGCTCAGAATCGCACAATCTCTCGAAGCTTTAGCACGTCGCCGGAAATTTCAATTTCGCCGGAATAACTGAACGGAAAACCGCGATTTTCTTCAGACGGTACAATCATCTAAATTTCTCTTGCTATCTTTCGATTTGTAATCTAATTGCTCAATCCAGTAATCAAAACTGTTAAACAGTTTCCCTCAGCCGGAATCCGCAGATCAGAGACGATGAGACTTTGCCGGAAAACCTGAAGCAAACTCGGCGTTCTGGTATACCATGTCATCTCATTTCTCTTTTCAATTCAATCAAATATAAGTTAAGATCGATTAAACAGAACAGTCGAAATTCATTGTTCTGAAATGTTAAGCGAAGAAGATGAAGTTGAACAATGTGTATAAGTTTAATTAAAACTGGATATTTAACCGGGTTAGACACACAGTCCAGCGGTGGACTGTGTGCAACATAACACGCACGTCCCAAGTTCGAATCGCATATGTTACCGACTTTCAGAAATAAAACCAATCCTTTTTAAAACCTATTCAGATCATCCTTCAACATGTATACAAATATAATATAATTCTGTAGTTAAACAAGGTTAGACACACAGCCCAACTGGTTGGGCTGTGCGCACTCGAACCGAACGTCCCGAGTTCGACTCCGGGGCACTGAAGTCGGTTCGGCCATATTAAATCCTTTTTGAAATAAACTAAATAAGATAACAGTTAATTAGTATATATATATATATAATTAAAACAGAGAATATTTCGGGTTAGACACGTAGCTCAGTTGGTAGAGCTGCGCACGAGAGGTCCCGAGTTCGAACCTCACTCAGCGCATAATTAAACACAGTCCGACCGGTCAACGGTCAACGGTCAATGGTCAAAAAAAAGTCAAATTTTTAATTTCTTTTTATTTATTTATTTTATTTAAAAATCAATTAAAAACACTTAAAAATAATATTTTTAAAGTTAGAAAATGTCCTTAAACTCACAAAAATAAATCCAAAAATTCCATTAAGAGCACTAATTAAAAACATTAATTCCAAATAAAATTTATTTATTTACCGGATCGTCTCGTTATTATTTAGGTTAGTTTTTCCCTCGACGGTCGAGTCCTAATATTCGTGCGCATCATCATCATCAAGAAACGCATCCACTGTGAGTGAATCTCTACCAATTCCCCGTTTTAATCACGTTTTGGGGTGTATCATGTGTCGTATAATTTTCATATTTTATTTAAACACTTGTGCTTACATCATATCCGTGATCAAATGTGTATCAATTGTTGTGTGAATTATGTTTAGATTGAAGTTATCATTTTCAGTGCATGCATTTCATTAGGCCCATCAGCTCCCGTGGGATACGGGTTGAGTATCAGGTGCCTCATTCGATCGGCTCCGTTTGATTGAGCCTTGATCTCACATACATCATCATTCATGTCACTCGATCCGCTCCGTTTGATCGAGCCTTGATCTCACATACATCATCATTCATGTCATATACTCATCCAAAGTGGTTTGTGATTGTTTATTTATATATGTTTGCTCACATGTGATTATTGCACAAATTTTCCTTATTAAGTAAATCAAGAAATTATTAACATGCTTTATCAAGATTCACTCGCCAACTTTTGTTGACCCAAAATCTCCCCCCTTTTACACATGATACAGGTGATCCAGTTGAGACAAGAAACACATAGGAAGGCCTAGAAGAATAAAAAGTTTATGCTTTGGAATAATTATGTAGTTTCCTTTTATTGTAATTGTATGAATTTTGTTTGGATATTTAAGTTGTAATTTGAAGTTAATAAATATGAAACATTTAGTAAATATCATGAGCTTTGGTGATAACTCAATTATGCCCCGACTTTTATTCCGCTGCGGGTCGGGGTGTGACAAGGACACCACCTGAAAAAGGGTATAAAGATAAAGGACAAAATTTGAAATTCACTCTATAGAAAATAAACACTAAAACACACTTTCTCTTCTTTTCTCCCTCTCAACCACCACTCCCACCTGCCACTACCTAAGGCCACCACCACCCATTACTGTCACCACCACCCGCCACTTACAACCAGGAACAACCACTCGACCACCACCACCACCAATTCACTGCCACCAGCGGAACAACACAACACAGCTCACACCTCTCCTCCAATTTAAAAACCCAGAAAATCCATCTTAACCACATAAAAATCTATATACCAGATATTAAACTCCCCCCAAAACCCTCTTTCTTCATCGTTACAAAGATCAAAATGAACAAGAAAACTTCATTTATAGGGTTATATCTTGTGAAGTACATTTGTTTTTACTCATGAATTTTGACACCTACCTGTCGCAACCACCACCACCACCACATATCCACGCCTACCACACCACCGCCACGACACGTCCGATCTCCACCACCAAACAACTGCAAGAACAAGTTGGAGTATGTTGCCGGAACAAGTAATGTCCGAACACCTCCAGATCTGTCTGTCGTTCACCCGCCTCCTCGCCACCACCTCTCGCCTTTAACCATATCTGAATGAGTGAGGTGACTGCTAACATGTGATTAGGTGGGCGATTGGTAAGGGTTAGGGTTTGGGCTTGTAGTTGCAGGTCTTTTAATGGAGGATTGGTGCTTGGAGTTTCTTGTGAGAGCGAAGAGGAAGAGAGTTTAGTGAGAGAAGGACTTGACAGATGGAGAAAGTTTTGGGTTTATTTATATTCTATTTATTATTAACATATATTCTAATTAGATAGGCAAAATTATGAAAGTACCCTCATGTGACAAGCACATGATCTTATTTAGTGTTAAAAACTAACTGAGTTAGGTTCAAAGGACATAACATGCAAAATTTAAAAACATAAAGTACAAAACTCGATAATTTCAAAGATAAAGGGCACCGCCTGAAAATGGGTATAAAGATAAAGGACAAAATTTGAAATTCACTCTTATTTTAATGTTTAGCTTTTAAAAAGTTGAAACCATAGTTATACTAAATGTCTCCTTCAACATCCCTTGTTTGACCATTTTAATTTCATTTTGAGTTAAAAGCTTGAAAAACTTCTTAATTTTGTGTTAATCATGAGTCTGATAATTAGACAACTGATTTCGGATAATTATGTTAAATGCTTAGTTACTTTTTGATGGTTCTTCGTAATATTTGCGATGAAAAACACATATTTTAATCTAAAATGAATATATGTTCATGTGAATTCATTTGTGTTCATAAATGTTGGTAAGTGTTAGTGAACACTTCATGAACACACTCATTTCCTTGATGAACGAACACAAACAAGAAATCTCATTCGGTAACCATTCGTGAACACTTCATCATGCACATTCCTTAGTAAACGAACACGAATAAGGGCTTGTTTATGTTTGCTCAGTTCGTTTACAGCCCTAATGTTTTAGCTTATATACACCGTTGTCAATCACTATAAAAGCAAATATAACCATGTTGTAACGCCTCGTATCTTCGTATTACTATTTTAAAAATGTTCGTATTCGTATTCTAATTTTAAAAACCTTACATTCATATTTTAATTTCAATCTCACAATTCGAGGCGTTAATCATAATAAAATTCATATTTTATACAGATTTTTTATTCACACAACCGATCATTTAAATATGTATTTATACGCAAACCGACACAATTATACGTATAAATACTTATACGCACATCCTCAATACTTGAATTATACTTTTATACTTTTTTATATATACTCAATTACATAATATATATTCAAGAAATACCAAGAAACACACCAACCATCTTTCCACCTCATCAATCCTCTTCCACCTTCTTTAATAAATCATATTTCACCATTTTCCACCTCCTTTCTCCACCAATCATTTAAATTTAGTAGGATTGCCTAGAAACACCTAGTAGGATTGCCTAGAAACGCATTTAAATTTTAATGTTCGTTGTATTGTAATTTATTTTCAATCCTGTTGTATCTCGATTCCAGTTCTTGTACAAAAATCATTTTAATGAAATGAAATTATTTATTTGAATACTTATTATACATTCTTCATTTTAAACTTGTGGTGTTCCTAGTTCAAGCAACGTAAAAAGCAATTATTAAATACTTGTCACAATTAGTGTTATGAAGTCTCTTGCAATCTCGTTTTCGTCTCACTCCGATGTTTCCGCCATCGGTTGGGGTGTGACAGATTGGTATCAGAGCCATAACTATAGGGAATTAGGTAGAATTGCCATGTTCGACCTAGTCTATAGTGTAAGTACCATGCCCTCGACCATTCTTGATACTTGTCTAAATTGTTATTCTTCCTACCTTGCTTCTCTCTTCCCTTTTTTTTGGTCTTAAAACTTACAATATGTCTTTCCTAAGACAAAATACACATTCTTGAGAATATTCTTGTTCCACAATCGAAATAACTCATCAAAACAGGGGTGATTCCCGCCTTTGGTGACGAATTTCAATCCACTTTACATGATATTTTGTGCGAAATTCACCATCAAGTCAGGGGTGATATCCATATCTTGATGAGAGTTTCCATTTCATGATTTAGTGGATCCTTATTGACGATTCGAGATCATATCTTGTTATGTTCAGTAAACCACAATTTATGGACGAAATTGTCAAGCCAGGATTAATATCCACACCTTGGTGACTGGTCCCGCTCTATGATTTTCAATCTCGCCAAAGTTTCGTATTTTTGATCAAATAAGGGACATGTACTAACTGGAAGGGTAAAATACCGTTAATCGCCTGGCGACGAGAGTATTATACCAATTAGGCCAAAGCATGTCTCCCTAATTCGAAAGGACTTGCGATTCACTTTGGAACAGTCTAAGTTTCTAAACCCGAAGAACTCCAATACTTATCAAGCCTCTTTTTTATATTAACTTAACTTTTATGCGATTTAATACTTGTTACCTAATCATCGTTTTACACAATAAATTATACACGCATACTAATACGTTATACTTGATTCGGGATTACTGGACACTCTTATGTGATAAACTGGTCATTAGCTTCGTAAGAAGCCACACCTTAACATATATAGTGCTTGTGAAACACTATAGGAATGACGCACCGCCACATGGATTTGTGGTTATGTTAAGTTAAACTATTACGGATCTTTCATAGCAACGAAATGAGGCTTGCGGACACGTTGGGTTGACAATTTTGTCATTAACTTCGGATGAAGCCTCACCTTGACATATGTAGTGCATGTGAAGCACTATAGAGTGACGCACCGCCACATGGATTTGTGGTAATGTCAAGAAATTCATTCATACATTACGTATCTTTTCATAGCAACGAATGATGACATGTGCTATGATTAGATGACGTTTGTGTTAAACGTTGGGTTGACATTTCGTCATTAACTTTGATCAAGCCGCACCTTAACATATATAGCGCTTGTGTAGCGCTATAGGAGTAACGCCCGCCGCATGGACTTGCGGTCATGTTAAGTCATTCATACATACTTGCGGACACGATGGTTTGACCAGTGAGATCACATGCCAGTAATGCGTTAATCTAGTTAACTAAATATCTCATGTGGTCTATTCATAATCATACTCATACTTATAACCTCTCTCATACTTAAATACAATCATGCATGCATACTTAAATTTCTATACGCTATCGTTCTCACACGTAATACGTTAATAAACCCTTATCGTGACACGGAACGTAACATGGAATCGATTAGCGAAACGAACATAACATGGTCAAAACATGGTGGATACGCCGCTGGTACTTCCTATATATAAGTGTTTTCACCATGTTACCAAACTTTTGTAAAACGTGCCATGAGAAATTCGGTGTTTTGCAGACCTATTTAGACCCGATACAAACTTTAACAACTCACAAACGCATTGCTAAACGCGCGATATCCGATTATCCACGAGACCCCATTCTTAACTCATCGCTTTCAATACGCATACCATTATTATACTCGCATTCGTTTATTAGGTCAATCGTTTACTCCTATACCTCCATTATTCCCCGATATTCTCTGCCTTTATACAAACCCCAATCAGTTTAAACATTCGAACCTAAAATGCTTTCTTACTCTTAAAACTATTTTTCCATTCTTTATTTATGTACAAACATACTTAGTTGGCCGTTATCTCCAAAACCATTTTTTTTATGTATAAAATACATAACTTCCTCGTTTTTCACTGATAAAGAATTCTCTACAAAACTAAGATTGCCAATGCTCTTTAAATCCAATGAAACTTTTCTTACAACCAACAGTGTGGCCACACTTTTCATCAAAATACATATCGTTTTATACGAAAGCTTCCTTCTTAGGTAACACATTTTAAAATACCTCGTCATTGAGTTATTCAAACTTGTTTAAACTCGCTTGTCTATACACACACATGGACGTTTTACTTATGCTCAATGCCTCGAATCATTTTAGACAAACGAACCCTTTTTACAAACCTATATTTTCATTCCTCGAAACTTCATACTTTTCAACACATTTCAAACTTCCTAGTCTTGATTTTAGACAATCATTCTTCTAACCAAAATTATTTTTCTTCAAGGTCTTCCTATTTAAAAAATTTCAGGATGAAATTTCCTAAAGTATGGGAGACTGTAACGCCTCGTATCTTCGTATTACTATTTTAAAAATGTTCGTATTCGTATTCTAATTTTAGAAACCTTACATTCATATTTTAATTTCAATCTCACAATTCGAGGCGTTAACCATAATAAAATTCATATTTTATACATATATTTTTTATTCACACAACCGATCATTTAAATACGTATTTATACGCAAACCGACACAATTATACGTATAAATACTTATACGCACATCCTCAATACTTGAATTATACTTTTATACTTTTTTTATATATACTCAATTACAATATATATACTCAAGAAATACCAAGAAACACACCAATCATCTTTCCATCTCATCAATCCTTTTCCACCTTCTTTAACCAATCATATTTCACCATTTTCCACCTCCTTTCTCCACCAATCATATTTTCAATCCTCTTTTACCTTCTTTAACCAATCATATTTCACCATTTCCCACCTCCTTTCTCCACCAATCATCTTTTCAATCCTCTTCTACCTTTTTTAACAAATCATATTTCACCCTTTTTCACCTTCTCCACCTATAAATACCAACCTCCTTCTACCATTTTCCTCACATCATTCTTCTCTCCATCTCTCTAATTCTCTCGATCTATCTAAATCAAGAATTCTAAGAATTCTAAAAGGATACTAAGTATTCTAACCATTCTTCTCTCAACCTCTCTACCTCTCTCAAATCTTCCAAGTAAGGAAGAAAACTCTAAGAGTTCTAAAAGAAAACACTAAGTGTTCTAAAGGAAGCTTTGAAGCTCCAACTTCCAACTCTTCACGGAATCACCAAAGGAAACTTTGCAAAACTTTGAGCATATTCGACCCCTTTTACGCTTTAACGAATTTTTGGGTGCAACATGTATATAAAATCCACTTTACGCAATCGATTATAATTAAATACTCAAACTATCGAATACGCTCATTGTTATGCTTAGGTTGTTTATGCTTGTTATTTTCAACTTGTAATCTCATGATATTGTTATGCTTAGATTGTTATGCATGCTAGTTAAGGGTTTTAATTATATACTATTTGCTATGCGCAAGTTGTTTATGTATCCTCGTTCATCTTGAATATAAAATGCCATGTGGATTTGAGACAAACTTTTATACGTATACTTATATTCAAACTTGTATGCTCGCCAGTGCTTTTGTACTGATCCATGCTTTTATTACATGTTGCAGGATTGTGACAGATGAATCTAGTAGGATTGCCTAGAAATGCATTTAAATTTTAATGTTCGTTGTATTGTAATTTATTTTCAATCCTGTTGTATCTCGATTCTAGTTCTTGTACAAAAATCATTTTAATGAAATGAAATTATTTATTTGAAAACTTATTATACATTCTTCATTTTAAACTTGTGGTGTTTCTAGTTCAAGCAACGTAAAAAGCAATTATTAAATACTTGTCACAATTAGTGTTATGAAGCCTCTTGCAATCTCGTTTTCGTCTCACTCCGGTGATTTCGCCATCGATTGGGGTGTGATACATGTGATTCTTTGAGCTTACATGTTTTAACCTAAACCCATTTTGGTTAGAACCGATTTTGACTCATACCTAAAGTGTTACGTGTCTTATATTAGTTTTATTTTTTTATATGGATTTTAGGTACTTTGCATTGGTAGGGGTGTCGAAGCTAGTTTTTAATTATATGCGGTCATATATGTCACCCCTTTTTTAATATATTGAATGGTAACAATATCTAAAATTTGAGTCAAAATCTTCTCCTATCTCTAAGCTACTTTGTCTCTTTTCAGTTTGTTAACTACCAATGGAGTTTAAAGTGATTCGTCCTGAAACATGTCAAAACAACCCCTAAACCAACACCACCAAGTATGCCTTACCAAACAACCTGCACACATAGCTTATTTGTCGAAACAAGAGAAATGAGTATGCTACATGATGCACACCAAGTATGCCTTACCAAACAACCAAAATATTCATCATAACAAAGCTATTAATCATAATAAATTCAATGAACATAGAACTTGCTCATCATAACAACTACAAATATGTTCTCTCCATTAGCTTCTTTCATTAGCATGTTTAACCAAAACTATTTGATTGTATGTCCATGGATATTTATGTGAAAATGATGAGATGAATGTATTTTGCCATCTTAAAGCTTTTGACTGTGTGCCCATCATGTTAGGATATATCATAAGTGTCTGTCTACACACCATATACCGCATCATCACAATAACTACTTACATCCAATCCAAACATCCTCCCCTGTGTCAACAAGGGCTCTCTGCAGTCAAATTAAAAGTTAATCAACAAAAGCTTTAAGAAGTTTAAATACATTCATCTCGTCGTATATATAGAGAGAGTTTTGCCAATTACCTTCATGGTTGAGAGCTTTTGTTGAGAATGAAAGAAGCGTATTCAGCAACCTTTTCTTCTGATGACTGACTAAGTTTTTCAAATATTGGGTACTGATCAGACGCACGCAGAAACTGTCGACAAGGTGCATGTCTGCAAAGGTTAGCCAATGCATAAAGAGCCACTTCTAGAGGTGACTCACTAATAGCATGATTGGGATCAACAACAAACCAATCTTCAACTAACTTCAACATAGCCTAAACAAACCAATGTAAGTAGCCAATAACTAGAAAATAGAGATTTAAAGTTATGTTGCCAAAAGTACCTACCTGCATTGCTCCTTTAGAGACCAAATCGTTACAGAACTTGTTGGAGTGACGCACCAGATTTCTACAAATGCCACATGCATTGCCCTTTGTTATGTAGTCTTCTTCTGAAAGCAGCAAATTTGCAATTCGAGGGATACATCGACTCAACTCTTCGTATAAGATGTCGTTATGAGAAGCTGCATTACTAATCTATTAAAAAGAAGTGGCAAGGTGTTATTTAGTTATTTCAACATAAACTACATATTGTTATTAGCAAATTAGAATCCCATCTTACTGCAAAACAAGCAAACTTGCGGGTGTGTTTGTCCCTGTCAGAGCAGCGATCAACCAAGAGACTGACAATATTATACTTTGCCGATAACAAAAGAGAACAATGTTTCCCGGTTATGGTTGCTAACTCTATAGTTATCTTGTAAATATCTGTAAGACTATTTACGAGCAAATAATAGTTGATGCATACAAATAAGCCATAGAGGTAGGAGTTATGCCGGCACATGCTTCCTAGAGCCCTGCAAGCATTGGTACGTATATCGGGATTTTCATGAGTAAGAAAGCCTTTCAAAAGTTCCAAAATATTTGATCCATGTATGTACGTATAAAAACCTGCTTGGAAATTTTTTAGTTAGTAATAGTCAGTTGTCGAAACTATTTTATAGAATTAGGGAGCAATGACTAACCTTATCCAACCAAGCTACCTCTGAAACTATCATTAAAACATTCAGTTTGACTTCTTTAGAGGAAGAATTACCAAGTAACTGTTTCATGTTATTTGGATTTAACAGACCATTGCCAATGAGTTGTACCACCAGTGACCAGTGACCTGTCATTATGGATGCATCTTGTGTAGAACAAGAAACCTACAAATACCAAATTTGAGAAATTCAAGTAAATCTACGAAATTTGCGGTCACACACACACACACTACCTCTTTATAAAGCTCCACCATGGCAACCCAGTGCCTGATGTACGAATCTCCAAACCCACCTCCACAGCCATCCAGTAACTTTTTTATAACTAAGAAACACTGCGCACGAGATGTAAATGACAAAAATTTTAATAATGAATTGGGGACATTTTGAAAAATGAACAACATAAAGACATGACAGACAGTGAAACACGTACCTTTATCAGCATATCACTATGATCTAACTTTTTTAGGCGAATAAAATTAACAGTAAAGTTTATAACATGCCAACAAATTTCATCAAGAACCCCGGTAGAATTTATGGCACCAGCAACCACTAAGTTTAAAAGAAATTTCAAGGACTGGTTTGCAGGGACATCTTGATCTCTGAACAATTTTGTGGTCATAAAAACTCATAAGATAAACAAGTAGATATCTGAAAGTACAAGTTCAAGAAACCAAATTGTAACAGTATGTAAAATCCTTTTACACTTCAGAAAATATTCAGGAATTTTCAAATAGATATATATGTTTTACCTGCACTTCCTACTTTTTAGAGGCAGCAAGATAACTGATAGTGCTTCGTTATCTTGACGAATTAGCTTGGCACCCTGAACAGTGCGAGAGCTATTTTCCAGTTTGTCCAGTAGTTGGCAACCTGTTAAGAGGATAGAACCAAGCAGACATCTTTACCACCATATTTATATGAAGATATCAAAAATAACTGTTGTGAACCATTTATGTGTCTTGTTACTATGGGCCAACGGGCTCAGTATGGTTTCCTTTGTTGGAAATCAATTTAATCAAAGAAATTCAAAAGATCTAAAAGTCAAACTGTGATTTTAGAAACGTTGTGTCTGTTGGGTTGGTTGTTAAGGGTATACATACCCTCATATGTAACAATATTATGTGTGGAATAAAAACTAGTGTTTGTGTGTATTTTGACTTTTCTCCCCTGTTCCACCAAGTCATCATGTTCATCCATATTTGATCCAATATTAATAGATCTATAAAGGCCTGTGATCCTTCTCATATATTCATTATCTTCCACCTCTAAACTCTCTTTCATCATCCTTCCTTAGACTTACAAATACCAATAGAAATGTTTTTTTTCTTCATATCAGACCCATGCCAGACATTACAAATGGTGAAACTCCAATACATAATAAAATTATCATGAAGAAAAGTAGAGTTTATGTTATGAACTCATGACTCATAAAAACAATCTAGACTTGAGTTGCAATTTACCTGATTCACTTTCTGCGACCCTGTAAGTATTTTCATCCATAGTTGTGAGAGGTCGGCTTTGACCTGCAGTAATGTCTCTTAATTTAGTTATGCTTATTCAACATCAATTAGGTAATTTAAAAATTCATTGAAAGACTACCTTCCAGACTTGCAGAGATCAGACCAGTTATCTGCAGATGTTGTTCACCTTTCCAAGCAATGTCACTTCCTCTAGAAGCAGCAGTATTGGCACGAAGCTTCTTGTAAATAATTAACATACTCAAAATGTCATTTTGTGTGATTAGGCCTAAAAAACCAGAAATAAAAATAAATAAGAGAAGATAGGTACCATAGCCTCAACATCTTCGAGAGGTTCCGCAACAAATGGATGATGAAGAAGCTCGGGCCATGTCAGCCTGCTATGAGGATCCTGGTCTCGTGATTTTGACATAAGTTGCAGGTTGATTGTAGTTATAATAAAAATGATTGCAAAATAAAAATACTTAAAGATTTATACATATACCTTATTGAGCAATCCCGTAAGGAAGCTTCTGAAATCTGCACTCATTGTTACTGGGCACTCCACTGGATCCTGGAAGTAGCATAAAATGAATTTGTATATCACAGAACTGAGTTTTAACGACTGGATTTGGTTTAGGGACTCATACGTTGGTGATATGTTTCATAAGGGTAAAGAATGTTTTCGCTAGAAAAGGAGGCTGGCCGACAAATAATTCATACCTGAAAATATATAAAATTCATTCAAATTAAATAGTTTCAATTCAACACAATTATATTGCATGGATAACTTACACGAAAAGAAAGTAGACACCAAAGTTCATTACATTTAAAGTTTCATTTCAGAAAAAAAAATGCTTATACAGTTTCTGAAGGAGAAATAGCTTACAGAATAACCCCAAGAGCCCACAGATCAACAGTATGGTCGTAGGGTTTCTCTCGTACAAGTTCTGGGGCCATGTACAATGGAGTACCTAAAAAAAGAAAGAATGAATAATTATGTAATCAGTATTTAAAAGTTTTTGATAAAAGAATGGTAACGACGGTAACTGTACCTTTATGAGTCCGTAAAACAACTGTATTATTTGACATAGCACGTGCAAAACCAAAATCACATAGCTGTTTCATAAGAAAAAGAGGAGAACAGGAATATCTCGGTACATATATAACTAATTATAATGACTCATATAGTTTGTGATATCAAACAAGTTGTTCATAGTTTCCAACCAACCAACCTTAACGACACCCCCTGCACAAATCAGGATATTCTGTGGCTTCATGTCACGATGAATTATACGGTTGGAATGCAAATAGTGCAATGCACTCACCTGAATATTTTCAGAAAGCACAAAAATATCAGAAAATGTTGGTATCATACAATTTTGTTAAAGAAATATCAGCAACGTATGAACTGTATAAGACCTAACATAGCTAAAAAAATACGAAGCAATATATTAAAAGTGTAAGTCCTATTATGAACACAATTCAAGCTTTTAGAGCTAGTTGTGTGCACATAAGTTATGCTTGATTTATAAAGCGGTGACACTTGGATGAAATTAATAGTTATGTTAGTAAAGTACCAACTGCTTTGCGATTTTCTGCACTTCATCTTCAGGAAGGCATTGGTCATCTTCAAGAATTTCAAACAATTCACCCTGTATCAAAATGCATTCAATCAATAGGAAGTACAATCTTACAACACTGTAATATATGTATAAAGGAGACTCAAGAGAACAAAGCTAGTTACTTGAGCAAATTCCGTAACAACACCGAACTCCTGGGGACTCTCAAAGGAATCTAACATCTGAATAATATTTCCGTGTTTCAGTTTTCTCAAGATCTGCAAAAAGTAAGCATCGGATGAGTTACACTCGAACACAAATATCAGACAAAATATAAGTATAAAGAATAACATCAATACGTCAATTTCTTGTCTCAAAATTTGAATGTCGTTTTTGCTTTTACCATGCTTCAGTATGAATTTCATTGCAACAAACTATTGTAAATAGACAAAAATACAATCAAAATATAACTAATACAACTACCACATCAATAATACCCAAAAAAATCGAAAGAATGATAAGTCTGAAGTTGCGTATACCTGGCCAGTAAACTTTCGTCTTCCCTTGTATACTTTACCAAAAGATCCTTCCCCTACAAGCTCTATCACATGATAATTCTCCACCCCCATCTCTAAATCTTTGAATTCTACAGCTATCAGTTGTTATAAACTGCATAAATTAATCAGACAATCACTAACACAATTTTTGGAATATGCATCATAACATATATGAAACTAGTATGCAACAAAGTTGTTAACAAACATATTTAATTCACCGATCAAAGCTTGAGTGTAAGATGGGGTTCGGTGATGATTTGAAAAATAAGAGAGAATGTTTGAATGCGATATAAAACTATGTTGCCTCGTTAGATCAAAGCCAACGAGCAACAAGCTGATGTGTTCACAAAGGTACGCGAAAAATCATAAAATTGGTAATATCATTCCAAGTTGGAGACATCACTCAAGCATATAGAATGTTATGAAATTTGCAGGTCCTAGAAACTTTTTGTTAGGTAAATTTCATCAAACAGATAAGCACGCTAGCTTTAGCTTATGTAAATGTAAAGGTTAAGTTAATTAGTAGTGTAGTCGATTTGATCATGTTTCGTCTTTTAGACTGAAACCAAGAACGGCTCCCATATGGCATCTACCGAGAACATCAAACCGAGCATACTAATTTCAACTGATCCAAACTTCAAAATGAAAATAGTTATGCATTAAACAAATTAAACACACTTAACCAAGACATCAATAATAAAGAATAATACACATGAATATAGATCATAATGAACCAAAACAATGATTCCTTTTGTCAAATCAATGCATTAAAGACTTTATAATCAAGTTAGAAACGATAATAGTGGAATCAGAAAAGCATGAAAGTGTTCTGGTGCCAGATATCGATAGAAAACACTCGATCAAACAATATCAAAACATGCATGTAGAACTATATTAAAATTAGGGTTTCACATCAATGGTTGATTTATCGATCTCAATTTACCGTCGGTGATGAAAGGCAGAATCCGAGCAAATACGAGAAGCTCGGTCTCTACTTGGTTTATCACACAAATAACTGCAAACAACATCGATTATCGATTCACACGAACAAAGAATAAGGTAAAGTAGTATCTCATATGTTAGGGTTTGAAAACTTTAACAACATGAAAACAAGTTGAAGAAACGTACCAGGAGGGATCAAAGAAGTTGAAGGTGAAGATGTATATGAATCTGAATGAATACTGAAACCTGTAGAAGAAGAAGATGATGATCAAAGGGTAGTGTGTGTGTGTAATCGGTGGGATTTTAAATCATATTCTTTCCCGCCCGTTACGTCCCGTTAGGCACCTCGATCATATTGAATGAATACTTTATTTTTACTGTTATAACATATTATCTTAACTTCAGATACTAATTAATGTTCATCATTTATACACTTAATTGTAATTTTTAATGGACTATTACAAGAAACTATTTTTGATATATTTGTTTAAAATACTTTTAATTTTTGATCTTTTGTGAATTAATTTTGTATAAATCTTAAATCGGTAAAAGTAATATGGTATGATTTTTTTTACATTTATTAGATTTCAACCGAGTTAAAAGATAACAAGTCATAATTAAAAATAAATACGATTGTGTGCATTTTGAACAATATTAGGGATTTTTATATATAATTCAGTCAATTTTATATGTAATTTTATTGTGACAAATTTGGGTACGGCTCAAATAGATGTAACCATACCGTTACCGTTGATGTTAATGGGTTGCGATCTGAATTCTGACCTAAATCACTCGAAACTTATAATAACAACAATAATAACAACCAGCAATAAGACTCATGCGTATTATGGCGCGAATACATCGCAAACATTGAATGGATAAGTCAAAGCATTATGTAATGCGTCACCCATGTAAAGACGTTGTTTGAACGTATCTCCTATAACTCAATGTAACCTATAAAAATAAGCACGTGCGAAAATGGCGTTTTTTTGTATTTATGTCAACACGTAGATAAGCTTAAAGTGTACATAAAAATAAGCATGAAAATATATTATATTTGACAGACGTATATAAAAAT
Organism: Scalesia atractyloides; assembly: GCA_947069175.1. Classification (NCBI taxonomy): domain Eukaryota; kingdom Viridiplantae; phylum Streptophyta; class Magnoliopsida; order Asterales; family Asteraceae; genus Scalesia; species Scalesia atractyloides. Next base: position 71,612,311 of record CAMTDV010000005.1, on the reverse strand, counting down.
AAGCAAGTGAGGAAATCGTTTCAAAACGTAGACCAACATAAAGTGTATATAAAAATTAGCATAGAAACGTATTATATCTAACCCGAGTCATCTCCGAAAAATAGGTTTCGTACATAAAAATAATCATGTGCAGAATTAGCCTTTTTTATTTACGTCGACACGTAGATCAGCATAAATCGTACATGAAAATAAGCATGAAACGTGTTGTATTTGACCTGAATCATTTTCGAAAAATTTTAAGTCGAAACGTGAATTTGTATCGGCAAATACATAAAAAACACGAGAGGAAATCATTCATTTTTTAAATAAAAGAATGAAAATACAAGTGTGAACTTGAAACATTAGAAACTAAAGGCGCGTATATTTGACCCTACTCATTTCTAAAACTTTAAATCGGAACATAAATATATGCTGATACATATATAAAAATAAGCATGTGAGCAAATCTTTAGTTCAAGTAAAAGTACGGAAATACGGGGTGAAGTTAAAACATTAGAAACTAAAAAGGGTGGAAACTGACATTTCATAAAAAATTTAGAAATGTAGGGGATGAAAGTGTGCAATCTCAAAGTACGGGTGTTTTAGTTGGTGGCAAAGATGTAGCGGATAAAATTTTCAAATTCAAATTAGGGGCTTGTTTTGTCTTTTTTTTTTTTGAAAGTGGGGGTATCACTCGCGTAAAAGCCATCGACTTTTGTCTATAAAATAGTTATATATATATAGTTAGAATAAAATGAAAACTCATACGAGTTGGTGAGAACTTAGAGAACTCGGCCTTACGAAAGTTTTTTTCAAAAACAAAATTTACCAAAAATCCTTAAAAAAAATCAACTTTTCCAAAAAAAAAACTTGTTTTTTTTCATTTACGGCAGCCGTAAATGCTGTAAAAGATGATGTCATGCTTATGTCATCACCTTTTTTACAGTCGCTGTAAGAGGACGAAAAACACCACTTTGAAAAAAAAATTATATTTTTTCACGGCAGTGTTTTTTAACATTTCAATCTAGGGGTATGAAAAAAATGGGGTCGAAACTCGCGCGAGAAGGTCGAGTTCTCTAAGTTCTCACAACTCGGGGTGGTTTTTCCTTGATCCTGATATCTTCTTACAAAGAATTTCTTCCTATTTGAACCCTCCACTATATATATATATATATATATATATGGTGGGGTTCGGCTACAAAGTCTGAATTTCCTAAAAAGTGTAAAAAGTCATACAACACTATAATTTCAGCCATAAAACACATCTAAAACAACAAATAATAGAGTAAAGACTACTAAAACAACATATTCAAACCATGATAGTCCATAGAAACTTCAAACACACAATCGTAGAACTATGAATATAAAACACAACATGCTAATCAACATAAAACACATTAATATTTGTCATTCGATAATTAGAGCTTTATCATCTAAAACACAAAACACAACCCACATATATGATGTTTTAGTAATCTTCATTTTGTTATTTGTGAGTTTTGAGTGAGTTTTATGGTTGACATTTTGGTGTTTTATGATTTTTACACTTTTTAGAAAATTTGGACTTTGTAGCAACTCCTAGCATATATATATATATATATATATATATATAGGGGAGAGTTTAAATGAGAACACCCATCTTTTGTGAGAACCATGAGAACAAATCTCAATCACTCATCTTTATCCCTTGTGTTTTAATGAGAAGGGTATTTTAGGAATTGTACAACTTTATTTTCTTTTATAATCATCATCTGCTAACATAATCAAATCGCGCTCTTACCTTTCTCATGAATTCACGGAGATGATGATATCATGATTAGGTCGTAGATCTGAATCTTTCGACGACTTCTTCAATCGTTTGATATATTCAACGATTTTAGGGCTTTTAAATCTTCAATCATTTCTGAATCGTTCATTAGTTTCTCAGTGATTTGCAGGTATCAACTTAGGTTTACAATTATTGTTTATTCAATTTTAATCTTCGTTGATTTGTTGTTTTTGTTACAAGTTAATTGAATTTTGATTTTCAACGATTGTTGATTTTGTTTATATTTTTCAAAATCTCAATTTGAATCTGTGTTTTTTACATGTTTGCTCTTAATTAGCCCTAATTTGTGTTTTGTTTGATGAATTACAGTCACGGTTTCTCCTATAACTTGTGAGAGCAACAGTGAGTCTAATTGCATAAATCAACCCCAATTCGGTAATTCAACTGTTCGGGATGAAAACAACATGATGTCGAATGTACAGAATGTGTCCAGCTTTGATGATGCAATGAACAATTCCATTAATAGTAATGTTGTTGATGAAGAAGGTACCACTACTCTAGATGTTCACAAGACGATGGGTAAACGTTATTGTAGAATTTGTGGTGCTTGGGGTTATCATGATGCTAGAAATTGTCCAAAAGAATAAAAGTCTAGGGTTCAACATGTTTTATAAGTAATTTTTGTGTTTTATGTATTTGTTTGTATTGTACTAAGTTGTGTATTTGTTTCTTATATTAATGTAATATCATTATGAGTGTTTTTTTTCTGAATTGTTTGTGCCTTGATGTGTTATCATTTATCTTGTATTGTTTTGACTTAAATTAGTTTGGTGACTTACTGTTCTGCTTTACACCTATGTAATTCCATACTTGTGGTTATCCTGAGGCTTCTGTGGTTGTTTAAGATCTTGAAATAGATATTTGTAAAAGCCATCTGTTCAAATTTACACACGTGTAATTGTTTGTTCTATTTTATGTGTTATTGATTCGAAGTCTTTATCGTATCATAATCTTGTGTTCCATACATTCTATTTCATGTTATTGTAGAGCCACATATACAGGATTTTCAGGAATCTGTTCGCAGTTCTTTTTATGATTCACCGAATGGCACTACATATTGGATACCCAATGTAATCGAATTGTATAAACCTGTTTTGGGTACGGTATTTGCTAAAGAGGAAGATGCAGCTTCCATGTATCAGTCATATGCTGAGAAGGCTGGGTTTGATATTAGGTTGTCGACAACTAAGAAATCAAAAGATGGCATTGTTACACTTAGGTATATTGTTTGTAGTAGATCGGGACAGCCCAATTGCCAAAATGTTGATTCAATGCTTGTGAAGTCATCTTCGAAGTTGCCTCGTAGCACTAATTACAAGGTCACAGACTGTAAAGCTAAGATAAAGGTTAAAGTTTTTAAGGGTTATCCTGGTTTACGGTTATATGAATTTTTTGAGTCTCATAATCACCCGTTAGTTTCGATTGATAACATGGATTTGACACGCAAGAAGCGGCAACTAGAATTTAGCGACCAAGATTTCATTCATAGACTAAGTTTTGCTAAAGTTGGTCCGTCGACTGCCTTTAAGATGCAAAATTTTTTGAAAGGGGGACAACACAATGTCCGTGGTACCAATATAGAATACAAAAATTTCAGCAAAGATTTAAGAGCTTTCATTGGTCCAAGAGATGCTCAAATGGTTGTAAATACGATGAATAAGCGTAAAGTTAATTTAGAAAATTTCTATTGTGATTACTTAATTCGTCGTGGAGACCTTAGGTCCTTATTTTGGGCAGATGAGGTTATGAAGTGCAATTACAGAGTTTTTGGCGAAGTGTTAGCATTTGATGCCACCTACAGTACAAACCAGTAAGAATTTGTTTGTTTTTTTTTTTCATTTTTCAATTGTCTTGTTTTCTAATTTTTTTATTTATCATTATGTGGTAGGTATAATATGATTTTTGTTCCTTTTACGGGGGTTGATCACCATAAGAATTGCGTAACATTTGCGGGTGCTCTTCTTTATGATGAAAGTATTGAATCATTCACGTGGTTGTTGGAACAATTTCTTGAAGCACATGGTAAGTGTTTCTGTTTTACACATGTGTAACTTTGTTTCACAAAGTTTCTGTTTTACACCATAAGAGTAGCGTAACGTTGTTTTATAAATTCTCAGGTAAACAACCTAGGCTATTGTTAACTGACCAAGACCCAGCAATGAAACAAGCCATAGCTAAAGTTTTCAATGAATCTGTCCATCGTTTATGTATGTGGCATATTATGGATAAACTTCCTAAAAAGGTAAATGTAATTTGAAAATAATGATTCTTGTCAGTTTTACACATGTGTATTTATGTTTTTCTAGTTTCTGCGTTTTTATTAAACATGTGTAATAATGGTATTTTATTTTCAAAAATTAAATCTACAGATTGATGGTGATGTGTTACTGAATAGCAACTTGAGGGTACGTATACATAAGTTGGTCTGGAATGTTTTTATCACCCCCGCCACGTTTGAGAAGCGACGGGAGTTATTGATGAATGATTGCAACTTGCAGCGTCACAAGTGGTTGTCTGATATGTTTAAGATTAGAGATCAGTGGGTCCCAGGTTATTTTAGGGACATACCGATGTGTTGTTTAATGAAAACGACGTCTCGATGTGAAAGCTCGAACGCAATTTTTAAGGTATACTCTAGCGCATCCAATACTTTGGTTTAGTTTATGTTGTGTTTTGATATGGCAATTAATGGTCAACGTTACCGACAATGAGTTTTTGAGCATAAAACCGATTCAACATCTCCCGTCTTTTGCACTCCGCTACCTATAGAATCACATGCAGCACTTGTATACACCAGAAGTATTTTTACAGAAGTCCAAAAGGAGATATCTAAATCCTTATTATCATGTATGAATGGTAGACCTGATGTTGTCGATGGTTATGAACATTATACGGTGTCTCACTTTGAAAAGGGGAAATGTATTGGCGATTACACGGTAATTTCATAATTTTATTTTGCTTTATACTTCATGTGTTTAGATATATACTATTTATCGATGTGTTATAATAGAGATAGTTATTATATTTGCAGGTGAAGATCAATCTGACTGATGATTCAGTTACATGCTCCTGTATGTTATTTACACGCATTGGATATGTTTTTCTGCATACCGATTTCGAGGCACAAACAAAATTTGACAAGTATATAGCTTCAAGATGGAAAAAAGATGCATTTCCTAAGAAAGTGTTCAACATTGAATTCCGTTATGGTGTTGATAACTCAGAAAGCTTTAAGCTTAGGTCGGAGGCGCTAAATTTAGCTCAGCAATGTGGTGACCGGTTACGGGGTGATTCAGTAAAGCTTGCTTGGTTTGTGGAACAAATCAAGGTTATTGAGAACAAAATTTTTGAAGAGTTTCCAAGTGATCTAAGTTCTAATAATAGGGGTGGTGTCTTTGAAGAATTGATTGGAGAATCACAGCCTGATAGTTTTTTCTTTTGTGGCTCCCCAAGGTATTAGGAATAAAGATTGTGGTACATCTCGTCATTTGATTGGCCCAGGAGAGAAAGCCAAGGTTAAGAGCAAGAAGAAAAAAAGGAATTGTAAATTGTGTGAAAAACGTGTCTACCATGATTCTCATAACTGTCCTACAAAAAAGAAGAAAAAACAAAAACGTAAACAAAGTCGCATTGACGAAGAGAACGATGAAGATAATGATGAAGAAAGTGATGAAGAAAATGATGAAGATATGAATGAAAATATCGATTTAGATAGTGAAGGAGATAGCGTTGAAGATAGTGATGAAGATGGTGATGGTGAATGAAGTTTTTATTTTCTTTTTAGTTTTGATGTTGGATTTTATAGTTTTATTATTTCAGTGTTTTAATGTACACATGTGTATTTTTTTTACACATGTGTAAGTGCTCAATTTTTTTTCATGATTTACATACATTAAGGGTTTTTCATATGTTTTACACAGTTAATTGACACACAATACTTTCGAAGTTTGTTAATGGTAGTCTTGAATGGTTATTATTGGGGTAGATTCTTTTTGAATTGATGTGATTGTGGTATACTAGTTTGAGTCATTTTTGACATTGTACACTGATTTCAACAGTGTACCCAATTTGCAACTAACAATAATATAAAGTGTAAAGTGCCTACATCACTACGGGCATTATGTATCGGCTTTTAGGATCAAATCATCATTACGTGCATTACGCATTGCCTTTTAGGATCAAAACGTATTGGATCGCCACTTGCAAATTTAAAATAAAGCATGTTAATTGAACAATAAGTTATGGAGCATAACGAGATATAAATTCCATCTATTTGACATTATATAATATCACCACTCATCACAACTAATGTCAATCAAATAACACATTAAGAAACATACGTACAAATTAAAACAAATAACAATAAAGATAACCTTACGAGCAGTCAACATCTTTTTCTATCGGAATAATAAAAGTTCCAAAAATTCCAAACTTGTTTGGTATTGACTGATAACCTAAAAACGATAATCTTACGAACAGTAAACATCCTATATTATCAGAATTACAAAAGTTTCAAACCAACATAGCCAAATAAACTTGTTTGATACGACTGATAACCTAAAAACAACCTGTTCAAGTTATCAACTAGTTTTCTGGATCACAAATTCTCTATGAAGATTTGCTTTCGAAACCAAAATCTTTGCAGCGTCTTTTAGTCTAAGCGTGCTAGTTTGAATGTCTTGTTTTTTGCTTTTCTCTGTTTTGAATCCACAATCCCATTTCTTTAAGCCGCTCTCTTTGTAAGCCTCCATATGTCTCATGACAAATACTCCACAATCAATTCCATTGTTCTTTGTTGCCCAAGCCAGCTTTGGTTTTTGAGGTTTCACTGATTTCATTTCTTTCCATTTTGGATGACCGACTGCTTTCATATAGGCTACAAACATGTGTTTCTGTTTCAACAACAAGAATTTGTAAGTTCCACTGTTCACGTCACAACACAAAGGTTAGTTTGACTTTTCAGTGACTAATCAAAGATTTTTCTATAAATGCATGTCTAACCTTATGCATTAAAATAACAATGCTTAATGATTTGTTTGGACCAGGCGCAATGTGCTAAACCTAATGAATGAGTGATCTTAAACACATATTATACTTAAGGCCAATTTAACGTACATCATCATATCATACTTACACACCTTATTGTTGTATCATTCTTAAACACATCTTATACACATGTGTAAATTCAAAAATTTTGTTTTACACATGTGTAAATTTCAGTCAACATTCTATTGAAGATGTAAATAAGACTTACCACTTTAAGCACGGTATCTCTTTCATCATAGTCATCACTATCTTTTAGACCAACAAAGCTTTTGTCTTCGGCAATGTTGTCAATTACTTCAATCGCTGAAGGTAGTAGTGGTTATTCTCAGTGATCGGAATCAACACCACTGCAAAATTTCTTAAATCAGGTCCATCATCTGATCCTTTTAACAAGTCCTTAATGCTTGATTCAATCACATCCAGTCGCCCAGCTTCATCCATTTTTTCATGTTCAAGGATACCTATGCTCTATGTCGACAAAAGACTTATCATTCTAACCTATTGGTTTAAGCTAATGTTATACAAACGAGTAAAATTTTTTAACTTACCATCATATTTATATCCAAAAAAAGTCTCTTCTCTGAACCTGGGCTTCGAAGTTCTTCATCATGATTTAAAACTGCAGCCCAACAGTCTATGACATTGCTTAACAATCTCTGACCTGGTTCTAAAGATTTTAACAAAAACTTTTTTGTTACGTTTCCAGAAACACTTTCGAACACATTATCCCTGTCATAACACATATCCATCAAAAAATTATACATATAGCTTCAATACGATTACTAAATATAATAACATATTCAAATAATGAAAATTGATTAGAATAGATTATGTCATACTCAAATTGATTTTCAATTTCCATTGCGTTGTTTTCTATATCGCCAACAGATTTCTTTTCAGGATTGTCTTCTTGAAACCTATATCCAAAGTTTCACAATGTGATGTTAAAATCTGATATAAAATAATCAATCTGGCATATTTTAGAACAGATAAAATGCTTACAATTGGTGTCTTTCTGAACCTTCCATCAAAAAATCCCAGATCTTCAACTCATCTTTGGTTAATGGTTTGCATATATCAACTACTCTTACCAAAAACGAAGATTGTGATGGATATGATGGATGTTTGATTCTTTGCGGTCTTTCAGTTACATCTTCTGCATTTTGTTTCTCAGCATCCGCATTTTCTAGAAACGGAACAAGAATAGGGCTAATTCCTAAACTAAAACTTGGTTGACTTGAAATTAACTCATTATTGCATTTTTCTTTTGCTCCACCAATGTCAACCTTTTGTGAAGGTGTTTGGGCTTCATTTTCTTGAAACGAAACAAGAATAGGGCTAATTCCTAAACTAAAACTTGGTTGACTTGAAATTATCTCATTGTTGCATTTTTCTTTTGTTCCACCAATGTCAACCTTTGTGAAGGTGTTTGGGCTTCAGATTCTATTGGTGCTGTTACTTCAACAGTTGGATTGCTTTTTGTTGTTGTTGGTTGCATTGGCGGTGTTGTTTCATCTTCTTTTTTATTGAAAAGCTTTTTGAGCTTTTCCTTGTAACTTTCGACAAAATATATTATTTCCTCCCTTTCTTGGAAGTCTACCAAAACTTTTTCTATAGCCTTATCAAACTTGTTCTTGTTTGTTTCGATCCAGTAGTAACTTGTACCAACCTCTCTTAAATGTGCCTGGTCAAAGTGGTAAATGTAAAAAATAATTAAGTCATTTGCTTTACATTTGTGTAAGTTTCTGTTTTTTACATGTGTAAATTTATACGCATTAGTAAATAGATCACTTACACATGTGTTAACATCCAATTTACACATGTGTAATTTATTAATCACTCAAATTTAATGTAACCAAGATGATTTATACACATTCGTAAACAGATTACTTACACATGTAAACATGTTATTTACACATGTGTAACTTTATTAATCATTCAAATTCAAAACTAACCAAGATGATTTATACGCGTGCGTAAGTTTCTATTTTAAAGACTTACATATATGTAAACTAGCTAACTTACAAGCTTTTAACATGTACATTTGATTTATCATTTAGTTGTGTTACATACCTCTAAGTTGTTTGGATCTGTCATGGCTGGTCCAGTTTCTTCACTTTCTTCTGTTTCTGTTTCTATCTCGGCATCATAACTTTCTTCTTCAACATATAACCCTCTGAAATCTCCTCTTCCGAATCCCCTTGTTCAATCTCCATGTCTTCTCTCAGTTGCAGTCTTTGCGCCATCCAATATTCTAGCGGTGAGACTGTTCACTCTTCATTAAGTCCTTTACATGTCACACTATCTACATATAAGAGCTGCAAAAAAGTTTTCAAATACCCATTACTACTTTTATCAGACTACAATGTATGAGAATGAAGTTATACTAATTAAATATTAAATGTAAAAGAATGAAGTTGTACCACTAAAATAGTTAGTGGGCCACAGAAGTAGCAAGAAATGTCCCTTTGTACCCACCCCTTTTTACATCTTTTTAAAAGATGAACAGTATACTTGCACCAATCTACATTTGAGAAGTCCATTTCTTCATTCAGGAAGTCAATTATTCCAGCTTTGCATAATCCATTATAATGACATTCGATCATTGTGTTAAGAAACAACACAATGAAATCCAGCTTAAACATCAAACCCTCATTATCATCTCCAAATGCTATCTTGTCTACAATACTTTTTGCTTTAATCGTCAACTTGTCATTATGCCTTTTCGTATAAGCTTTTGCAAGTGGTGTGTATTCTTTGGGTGGCTTAAGGGGTGCCAAATCAAAACCGCTATTTGGAATACCTAGCAATTGGTGTATCGCTTCTTCATTTACCTTGATAGCAATCCTTCCAATTCTAATTTCCATTTCGTTGGGATCGAAATGGTCAACCACAAAGTATGATAACTTTCCTGGGAGTGTATCGGTATTTAATGATAGAATTTTGCCCAATCCCATTTTCCGGACAATCTTTCTTTCTTTTTCAGTCAAAGCTTTTATACATTCGTACATCTTTCTTGGAGAGGACCTTGTTCTTATGCTGAAAAAAAAAGGATCCCGGACATTGTTGATCGTTTTTCTTTTGGTCGATCCAGTAGTTTTTTTTTGTCTTCCCTTTCTTCGTACCCACTTTATCCTTGTTTTGATTTTTTTGATTTGTTGCCGTTTTGGTTTGAGCTACTTTTCTTTTTCTCTTTTTGCTTCCTGTTTCAAATTATATGCAAAAGCATTTTAAACGAAATTGTTAATTAATATGCATTAGTAGTAGTTTGTGTAAACATCTTAATCATTAATCATTAAGTTAGATTAGTTACACATGTGTAAATTGATTAATCTCTCAAATTCATAACTAACCAAGATGATTTAAACACGTGTGTAAACAACAGATTATACTTACACATGTGTAAACATCTTCTTTACACATGTGTAAACAGATTACTTACACATGTGTAAACAACAGATTATTTACATATTCATCACTCAAATTTGATGCTATCCAATATGCTTTACACATGTGTAAATTGATTAATCACTTGAATTTATATCTATTCGAGATGACTCATACACATGTGTAAACAACAGCTTACTTAAACATGTGTAAACATCTTATTTACACATGTGTAAATTGATTGATAACTCAAATTCAATGCTATCCAAGATGATTTACACATGTGTAAACATCTTATTTACACATGTGTAAATTGATTGATAACTCAAATTCAATGTTATCCAAGATGATTTACACATGTGTAAACAGATTACTTACACATGTGTAAATTGCTTAATCACTCAAATTCAAAACTAACCAAGATGATTTCTACACGTGTTTAAACTTTTTTATATTTTTTTAAATTACATACCTTCACTTGTGGTAAGTTGGAGTTTTTTGGTTGTTTTTCAGAAACCTTTTTCTCCATTTGTTTTTTCTTTTTTGCTTCTGTTAAGACAATAGAAATTAGTTAAAAACATGTATAAACAGTGTTGGTGCATATGTCTGTTGCCTACGTCTATGTATTGAGTCTGAGTGAATAGGGCTTAATCTGTAAGAAACGAGGCGTATTTATGAAATGTATAGGACAAGTTCGCCCATGGTATGCAGGTGGGAAGTCAAGTTAGGCCGAACTTGACTAGGTCAAGTTCGGGCGAACTTACCCTATTCCTTGTCCATTTCCAGCGAACTTGCTCTACTATATATAGGTGCCTTGGGATTTCATTTGTAAGAGTTGGAGATTTTGGCACAGAGACGGCGAAGCTCTGTCGGATCCAGTTCTCGAATGTATTGAACTTTAGATCAATGAAAATAACATTTAAATGAGTAATTCTTGTTATTTGGTTAACTTGTCATTAGTTTCCGCCTAATCGGACAATAGATAACAAATTTAGGTTCCCGTGCTAATCGTGGACGTTCCTACAAGTGGTATCAGAGCCTGGATACCTAAATTTTCTGGAATCAAGACAAGAATTTCTCTATTTCATCTCCATTCTATCATTTTTCTTAACATTTTCACATACTTGATGATTTCATGGTCAAAAATGGGTGATTTTTGAATATGTCATGTAAAACACACTAATAACAAACCCCTGAGAGTTTGGACATCAAATTCAAACGTTTTGATATCAAAAAGTTGCAAAAACCATGTTTTGGAAACAAGGTTCAGCCGAACTTGATACTAAGTTCGACCGAACTTGATTGAAAATCTTTGAGTTTTCATCAAGTTCGAACTTGATTAATTTTTTAAGGTTTTGAGCTTAAGTCCGCTCGAACTTGTTGATTTTTGCTTGAAATTCCATCAAGTTCGACCGAGCTTGATATAATTCTAGTGAAAATTCACTCAAGTTCGCCCGAACTTACCTTTTCTCTTGAAATTCAAGCCTAAGTTCGACCGAACTTAACAGTTTCTTCTAAAAATACTCAAGTCCGCTCGAAGTTTGATTTTTCTCAAGAAACCCACATCAAGTTCGACCGAACTTAAATGTGTTTGATAAAAGTTTGAAAATTAATTCACCTAAGTTCGACCGAACTTGTGAATACTTGAAACCAAAAAAAATTTTCACACAAGTTTGACCGAACTTGTCTGTTTCTAATCGATTTTCGAGTGTTTTTATCGTATTTTCAGATAAGTCTACGGATTGTCAAAATGGAAGATTTCCACAACGTATTCATCTCTCAAATGGCTTCTTCATCAAATGCTAATGTTCTAGCGGCGAACCAGATGAATATCGACAATGAAATGGGTACTACGTCGAAACCGCCAAAGTTAATGAACATGGATGAATTTGAAGGATGGAAAGAAAAGTTTGTGAATTGGATACAAGCGAATCAATTCAACAGCTGGGTTGTAGTTGAGGATGGTTACAGATGGCCAAAGGATGAGCGTGATCAAGATCTTCAACGCTGAACAAGTTTTCAAATACCGACAAAGATAACTATGTTGCGGAGAAGAAAATGATCAGCTTGATACAACAATCTGTGAAGGAAGATATCTTGATACTTTTGCCAGAATATGATACTTCACAGGAATTATGGAATTCTCTTTGTGAAAAATTCAAAGGAAGTGATGAAATGATCAAAAGCAAAAAGGCTTTAATCAAGAAAGAATTTGAGATCTTCACGATGATTAAAGGTGAAACAATGAAGCAGATGATCGATAGATACTGTCACCTCATGGTCCAAATACGGAGACATGATATCAAAAGATCTAATGAAGAGCAAATTGAAAAGCTGGCTGATGTACTTCCAGAAGGAGAATGGACAACATATCTGACGATTCTGAAGAATAGTCCATCTTGGAGTCACTTCAAGTTGTCATCTTTCATTGATAAATTAGAAGGACATGAAATGGAATTGTTGAGGATTGCTAAATCAAAGAATGCTAATGTTGTTCAAGATGTCGGTGTTTATTATAAAGGAGGTATTCCTGATACTCTGATACAAAGTCCAAAAATCCAAACAACATTTAGTGCAAATGCAAATTCTTCTCCAAATCAAGGTTCTCCATATGCTGGTTACATAAGTGCTAGTTCAAGCTCATCTTTCCAAAATCAGACAAGCCAAGCTAGTTTTGATTCAAATGTTTTCCAGTGCAACATAGCAGTTGATTTGAAGAATGTATTTCCAGAAAAAGTGGCTAAACAACACATAGCACTTCTCGCTACCGTTCTCGAATCATATGAAAGTCTCGTTGCTGGAAAGATCGGAAATCCAGAGATGACTGCCGAAGATTATGATCAGGTGGATGAAGAAGAGTTGGAAATGATGGATATCAAGTGGAGCCTTGCATCTTCATCATTACTGCGCCTATTCCTTTCGGCGGTCCACCAGTCAAGAGCACGGGACTGGAAGACTCTGGTAGCGTTTACTGTGCGGAGGTCATCAGGGCATCCACTTTGCCTAAAAGTGACCTCAATAGCATCGAACCAGTGAAACATATAAGTCGGTCTGTCATTACCCGTGAAGGCGAGAGGTGCACAAGCCTTGAAGTTCTTGAAGCTGAATCGCGGCTTGGGATTCTCAGTTTTCGAGTCAACTGACGAGTTACTGCTCACAGCAAGGATTTCTGAGACGATTTGCGAGATGACCTTAGCCATTTCCTTGGCTACCATGGTGGCAATACGCTTGCCGGCGTTGCTGCGCTGGAGGTTCCTTCGGGTGTGCGATCCCATGGAAGACATTACACCAAGGATTTAGATTAGATGAGATTCGATTATAATAGAGTTATGTCTAAATATTTATTATTATTATTATTATTATTATTATTATTATTATTATTATTCATACAGGGCACAAAATCACATAAATACATAAGCACGTAAACACGTAAGCACATAAGCACGTAAGCACATCTTTGCACGCATTCACCTTCTAATAGTAACAATGCGTAGGGATACGAGATGCGAGATATAAGCGATATATAATAGCGAGATAATACCGCGTATGAGGCACACGTCCTCATAGGCGTAAGCGAGTTAAGAGATTAGTTTGAATGGTGTATTAATTTAGCGTTTTAGATTACGAGAGCTGTGCGAGTAGTTCATACATTTGATGGAGCGTAAATGCGATAAATCGAGAAATCGATGATAGGATAAAACATGAAAGCGAGAAATCGAATAAAGCAAAAATTCTCAAAATTTTAGACACGTAAGTAGTAATAAACTCGATGATGCGTATATCGACGATATAGGCTTAAATCAATTGGGAGTGTCCGGGGTTTTGAGACGTTGACTACCAAAAGTGGTTCGACTACCCTTTGCATTCGGACCCACGCTTTGGCCTAATAGATAAACGTTCTCACCGCAAGCAGCTAACGACGCTTACCCTTCCAGTTAATACGTGTTCCAAACCATCGGCATAACCGAGACTTTGGTGAGATTGAAAATCGAAGCACGGAATTAGTTATTAAGATGCGGGTTTTACCCTTAACTTAACAACATCATTCCTAGTTGTGGCCACGCTCACCGATCACATCGGGTGTTCCACTAGATAGAAAGGGAGATGTTCGTTGAGGTTTGGATGTCACTCCTAACTCAACAAAGATATCTCGTGCGAGAGAATGCGCAGAGTGAATGATCCCATCGATAGTTCTCGGTTTTCACACCTATACTCGACTTGATCACTCGTTGGTGAGATACGAGCGTTTCCAAGCGTGTATTATTGTATTAGCCTTAGGAAAGGCACATTTAAGCATTTATTGCAAGTAGATTAGCATTTAATTCAAAGATAGGTCAATCGGGTACTTAAACATGCTACTAGGTCGATCATGGCAATTCTACCTATTATCCTATGGTTATGGCGCTCTGATACCAATCTGTCACACCCCAATCGATGGCTGAAACATCGGGGTTAGTTGCACTAGGCGACTAGATTGTCTCGTGAGAATTCCATAACAATCATTTAACAATATCATTCAAACATTAACGTCCCATACCATTAACATAACATTTTAAACAATCATTACAGAATCTAAGTTCTCCCACAAAAACAACAAGGTTCGATATCCCCTAGATTTATTACACTTGGAAACTAAACAAAATACGGACAAAACTAAACTACGCTAAGCATGCAACATCCAAGCATCCATAGCTAAAATCCTCAACCTGTTACATACGTTAAAATACAAGTCAATACAATTAAGTAAAGGTGAGCATACGAGTTTTGTAATACTAGCATAATAAAGAAACCGTTCGCGAGATAACCTAACTACATATCATGATACACCGAAACATTTCACACAGATTAACATAGGCTTATTTCTCATGCTAACTACCGTGAGAAGGCTTGCGCGTCCATCCTAACTAGACCCCGTCGGGTGTAAGCCACACTATAGTACCATACTAGCTAAGGAGGCAAGTTAACGAAAATAAGTCCTAGTCACATGAGCTCTCAAGGTCTCGCATAACCCAAATACAGATATCAATTACGCTATACTCACCTGTAAGATGAAATCTAGGGAATCTGGATTCGGGAGTATATTTAAGAGGTGGGAACCATGGTTAAGTCAAGTTTCATAAGTCTTACCTAACATATCTTGGAACAATTGAGAAACGTGATGAAGTTTAAGAGGACAAACATATCGACAATCTAGGTAAACGAGTTTAAAACTTAAAGTCATCAAAAAGGTCAACGGTACTGGTGATATGTCTCAAACAACTGATATGATCCCACAAAAAATGTCTGTAAATATGTTTGTACATAGTTTACTTTTCTTGTTAAAAATTTCTGTAAATACTTTACTTGCTTTTCAAAGATAAAACCAAAAAGATTTCCAGCGTGTTTTAGCGTAAACTTTCTAAAATACAAAAAGATTTTGTTTCTACATTAGTTTCAACGAACCAATGTTGGAGAACGGATCTTCGAAGTCTGGTAAGAAAATCTGACGAATGTTTAAAAGTTCATTAATGTGAAACTTTAAAATCAGATTGTTCATAACGGTTTTTTTTTCAAACTGGGGTCATTAATTTAGACTTGGTTGATAGATTTGGTTAATCAAGGTCATTAATTTGGACTTGATCAACTAAGTGGATTTTTACAAATCAAATGATAAAAATGTGGAAGTTGAAGGTTTTAAACGTAAAATGTATTCAAGTTCATTAAATTGAACTTGAAACAATTAAAAAGTTTTTGAAAGGTCTGAAGTGAAGATTATAGTTTGAAATGTTGATGGTACAAAATTTCAAAACAGTGAATCTGAAATGTTTATTTGAATGTCAGAATTTATTTAGACAGGTAGTAAAGTTTGAGGGGAAGTTGGATAAATCATTGTCAAAAGATTTCAGAAAGCTCAAATCTAGGGGGGTTTGAAGTCTAAAGGTCAAAGCAAAGGGGAGTCTGAGACTAAAGCTTAAAGCTTGGGAGAGCATGTTGATTAAAAGTTTTATCAAGACAAAGCTCAAAGAAAAAAGAAGAGGATATAAAGATCATGATGTTAAAGTTTATTCAAGAACTAAAGATGAAAAAACTCAGAAGATTGTAAATGTCAAAATGACTGCAGCAATATCCAAGGGGGAGTCTGTTGGTGCATATGTCTGTTGTCTACGTCATTATGTATCGAGTCTGAGTGAATAGGGCTTAATCTGTTAGAAACGATGCGTATTTATGAAATGTATAGGCCAAGTTCGCCCATGTATGCATGTGGGAAGTCAAGTTCGGGCGAACTTACCCCATGCCTTGTCCATTTCCAGCGAACTTGCTCTACTATATATAGGTGCCTTGGGATTTCATTTGTTGAGTTGGAGATTTTGGCACAGAGACGACGAAGCTCTATTGGATCCGGTTCTCGAATGTATTGAACTTTAGATCAATGAAAACAACATTTAAATGAGTAATTCTTGTTATTTGGTTAACTTGTCATTAGTTTCCGCCTAATCGGACAATAGATAACAAATTTAGGTTCCCGTGCTAATCGTGGACGTTCCTACAAACAGTTTCCTTACACGTGTTTACACATGTCTAAATATCTAACTTTATCAAGTGTTTTATTATTCACCTGTATATAATTGTTTATAATAAATACCTTCATGGGGGTGCTATCTAGAAGTCTCTTTGAGCTTCTCAGTTCTCTTAACATCTCATTCCTCTGTCTTCTTAAAACCGCCTTCAAATTCCTTGACCTTTCTGTTGAAATCATAGAATTTACTCACAACTTTATTTTATTAGTTTAATGATCTATGAAAATGCATTTGTCATACCTAATTGCCTTTCCACTTCATCATCCATTTCTGATAGTGTATTAATTTGATCCGCACTCAAGGTCAATTATGTATCTGTAACCAAATGTTGACAAAATTTATTGTTTGTTTTCTATTTTTTATTCAAAATAAATTTGTTACTTGCCTGTCTTTTCATTGTAATCAGAACTATCATCATCATCAATTATGTCTGGTTTTGATTTTGTGTTTGAAAAACTTTTTGCTTTAATCCTTAATATTCTTGGACTTTTACGAGCTGGAAATATAGTGCATTAATATATCATTTAGTAAGTTTACAATAAATCTTTATAAATCTCAGAATAGTGTTCAGGATGCTTACTTTTCATTTTTCCTTTTTCGTCCTCGAACTTGCAAAAGCACACTATAATGAAACAAGAGAGCAACATGATTTAAAGAGTAAATCAAACAGTCACATATGAATGAAACATATCATTATATACATCAGATTAGATGTAAACTCAAGAAAGACTTGTGGTTCTCTATAATGAAAGAAGAGTAAAACAAACACATGTGAATGAAACTGCTAGGACTTAAAGAACAAGGAATTATTCTGATATCGTCTTGCACACATTTCATGGTTCGAAAGTTGCCTACAACAATTTTAACTCGTTATCATCAGCCTACTTGTCTACCATCTGTAGGCCTTTGTCCTTAGTGAAAAATACTGAACCAATGTATCATCAAACAATAAACAATGTACCATCAAACAATAATCCTATAGTTCCCATCCAAAATGTACAAGATATCAAACAAAAATGACATAAGCATTGTAACCTAACAATAACAGAGTTAAATGCAAAATCACAGTCAAACAAAACCTAATCTCACAAACAAAAATGATGAAGGTTGTAATCCTAAATTTCCCATCCAAAATGTATATGATGTCAAACAAGAATAACATAAGCACCGTAATCTAACAATAACAGAGTTCAAACGCAAAATCAAATAGTCAAATGAAACATAATCTCAACAAAGACGAAAACATAAGAACTTCTGAACAATAAGTTAAGGGAATTGTAGACGGTTAGACTTACGGTTAAACAAAATACCAGAGAACGGCGGTAGAAGAAGGTGGCGAATCGGATGGTATTTACAGCTGCTATGAATCAAATGGTGTTTACGGTTGCGAACGGCGGTGTTACGGCTGTGAACGACGGTGCTTCGGTTGTCGATGATTGCTGAGGGCGACGATGATCTTCGATTGAAGGAGAAGATAAGGGTTCAGTGATATAACGATGATTGCTGAGAGATTTGGGGAGGGTTTTGTGTTATGACGGGTTTTTTTATGTTTTTGTTGACAATAATACCCTTGCCCTTTTAATTTAGCTTTCCCCTCTAGTTAATCTCAGCCTCTAATCTTAGCCTTTAATTTAGTAAATCTATGGATGAAAATTGTTCTCAGTGTTCTCACAAATATCTTTGTTCTCAAGATAACCCTCCCCAATATATATATATATATATATATATATATAGGTGGTAGAAATAATAGGTAGAGTAAACTACGATTTTACCTACTGTGGTTTTGGGGGCGCTGACACCCTTACCTCCTATTTTCAAAAAAATTGTTCTTATCGTATTTTCCTAATTACATCAATGTTCACCCCCCCCCCCCCCCCCGTGAAAAGACATTTTTGCCCCTGATAATAAAAAAAGAATTAGAGTAAACGACACATTTACACCCTGTGTTTTACCTTCGCTGACACGCTTATACCCATTTTCACTAAAGTCGTCTTCTCTACTTATGTTTCGACCACTCCCCGCATATTCAGACCACCAGAGCAAAACTGCAACTCGAAATCCTAGTCTAACCTATAACGCATGTACATCTCTCTGTTCAACTGTCTCATCCTGAACCCATGACCCGTTTGCAACCAAGTTGCACCAACCCTACTCAAAATCCTTTGAACGCACAAGAGAAATACCGACGATGGAGGTCGGATGGTCGGTTCGGATTTGGCCGGCGTTCAAACTCTCCAGCGAGTCTCTGAAGGTCGTAGACAACGAAGAAGGAACAAATTGAAAGTGTAGCTAGAGTAGTTTAGAACTCCGACAAGTGAGGCAAAGATGTATGGGGTAAAATTTGAAAATTCAAATTAGGGGCTTGTGTTGTCTTTTTTTTTAAAGTTGGGATATCATTGGCGTTAAAGCCACCGATTTTTGTCTATAAGATAGTTTATATATATATATATATATGTGTGTGTGTGTGTGGTTATGTTAAATAAAAACTCATACGAGTTGGTGAGAATGTAGAGAACTCGGCTTTATGAAAAGTTTTTCAAAAACAAAATTTACCAAAAATCCTTAAAAAAAATCAACTTTTCCAAAAAATAACCTTGTTTTTTCATTTACGGCAGCTGTAAATGCTGTAAAAGGTGATGTCATGCTTATGTCATCATCTTTTTACAACCGCTGTAAGAGGACGAAAAACACCACTTCGAAAAAAAATTATATTTTTTATGGCAGTGTTTTTTTAACATTTTAATCTAGGGTGTGAAAAAATGGGGTCGAAACTCACGCGAGAAGGTCGAGTTCTCTAAGTTCTCACAACTCGGGGTGGTTTTTCCTTGATCCTAATATCTTCCTACAAAGAATTTCTTCTCATTTGAACCCTCCACTATATATATATATATATGGTGGGGTTCGGCTACAAAGTCCGAATTTCCTAAAAAGTGTAAAAAGTCATAAAACACTATAATTTCAGCCATAAAACATATCTAAAACCCACAAATAACAGAGTAAAGACTACTAAAACAACATATTCAAACTATAATAGTCCATAGAAACTTAAAACACACAATCGTAGAACTACAAATATAAAACAAAACATGCTAATCAACATAAAACATACTCATGTTTGGCATTCGATAATTAGAGCTTTATCATCCAAACACAACCCACATATATGATGTTTTAGTAATCTTCATTTTGTTATTTGTGAGTTTTGAGTGAGTTTTATGGTTGACATTTTGGTGTTTTATGACTTTTTACACTTTTTAGAAAATTTGGACTATGTAGCAACTCGTAGCCCATATATATATATACATATATATATATATATATAAAGGTAGTAATAATAGGTAGAGTAAACTACGATTTTACCTACTGTGGTTTGGGGGCGTTGACACCCTTACCTCCTATTTTCAAAAAAATTGGTCTTTTCGTATTTTCCTAATTACATCAATGTTCACCCCCTCCCCCTCCCCCCCCCCCCCCCCGTGAAAAGACATTTTTGCCCCTGATAATAAAAAAAGAATTAGAGTAAACGACACATTTACACCCTGTGTTTTACCTTCGCTGACACGCTTATACCCATTTTCACTAAAGTCGTCTTCTCTACTTATGTTTCGACCACTCCTGCGATATTCAGACCACAGGAGCAAAACCTACAACTCGAAATCCTAGTCTAACCTATAATGCATGTACATACCTCTGTTCAACTGTCTCATCCTGAACCCATGACCCGTTTGCAACCAAGTTGCACCAACCCCACTTAAAATCCTATGAACGCACAAGAGAAATACCGACGATAGAGGTCGGATGGTCGGGTTCGGATTTGGCCGGCATTCAAACTCTCCAGCGAGTCTTAGACAACGAAGAAGGACAAATTGAAAGTGTAGCTAGAGTAGTTTAGAACTCCGACAAGTATGGCAAAGATGTAGGGGTAAAATTTGAAAATTCAAATTAGGGGCTTGTTTGTCTTTTTTTCTGAAAGTTGGGGTTTCACTGGCGTAAAAGCCACCGACTTTTGTCTGTAAGATAGTTTATATATATATAGCGACTGGTTCAAGAGAGAACCAAGCGAGTTGCGAGAACCGCGAGAACCACTATCCACCAATAAGTTAATGACAACCAAATGGTATTATAGTCATTTAATGTAAACCATTATATCATCTCTCTTCCTCATTAAAGTCACTTTTAAAAGTCTTTTCATTTCTCTCTCTTTAATTTCTCTCTATAACATTTCTCTCTCCTCTTTTTATTATTTTGTAAAAAAAAACTTGTAAAAAAACATTTTTGTAAAAAAGTTTAAAAATGGGGCGAAAAAACGGGTGATAAAAACGGCGTAAAAAACGAGCTGTAAAAACCGGCGTAAAAAAAGTTTTAAATGCACGCGTAAAAACGGCGTAAAAAAATTTTAAAACCGCGCGTAAAAAAAGTTTATAACCTGCGCTAAATAAAGTTTAAAATGCACGCGTAAAACCGCGCGTAAAAAATGTTTTATACCGACACGTAAAAAAAATTAAAACCGCTTGTAAAAAAAGTTTAAACCCGTGCGTTAAAAAAAGGTTTAAACCGCATAAAAAATTGTAAACCGTGCGTAAAAAAATTTAAAACCGGCTCGTAAAAAAAAGTTTATATATCGGCGTGTAAAAAAAGTTTAAACTCGCGTGTAAAAAACGTTTTAAACCGGGCGTAAAAAAGGTTATAACCGCGCGTAAAAAAAGTTTATATACCGGCGTGTAAAAAACGGCGCGTAAAAAACGAGGCGTAAAAACGGCTGCGAAAAAAACGAGGCGTAAAAAATGAGGGGTAAAAAACTGACAAGAAAAAACGGCACGTAAAAAATGTGGCGTAAAAAACGGCGCTTAAAAAACGGGGCGTAAAAACCGCGTAAAAAAAACCCGTCGTAAAAACAGGCGAGTAATAAACGGCGCGTAAAAAACTGAACGGAAAAAAACGGCTCGTAAAAATGTTTTTTTGTTAAAAAAAAATCTTGAAAAACATCATTTTTTGTTAAAAAACTTTTTTCAAAATGTTTTTTAATAAAAAAAATCTGATTTTAATAAAAAACAATAAATATAACAAAACAAAAAACTAATAAAAAACAATAAATACAATAAGTCAAAAAAACAAATTTACCAAACTATTCTTTTGGCATTAAAATATAAAAAACATAATAAAACAAAAGAATTTAATATGACTATTAATTACTTTTAACCTTATCCATCCATCATCTAAGATCCAATGGTTAGAAAGTGGTTCTCACGGTTCTCGCAACTAGAAATGGTTCTCATTTTAAGGTCGAGTTCTCTAAGTTCTCACAACTCGGGGTGATTTTTCCTTGATCCTAATATCTTCTTACAAAGAATTTCTTCTCATTTGAACCCTCCACTATATATATATATATATATATATGTTGGGGTTCGGATACAAAGTCCGAATTTCCTAAAAATTGTAAAAAGTCATAAAACACTATAATTTCAGCCATAAAACACATCTAAACCCACAAATAACATAGTAAAGACTACTAAAACAACATATTCAAACCATAATTGTCCATAGAAACTTCAAACACACAATCGTAGAACTATGGATATAAACACAAGATGCTAATCAACATAAAACACACTAATGTTTGTCAGTCGATAATTAGAGCTTTATCATCCAGAACACAAAACACAACCCACATATATGATGTTTTAGTAATCTTCATTTTGTTATTTGTGAGTTTTGGGTGAGTTTTATGGTTGACATTTTGGTGTTTTATGACTTTTACACTTTTTAGAAAATTTGGACTTTGTAGCAACTCCTAGCCTATATATATATATATATATACATATATATATATAGTTAGTAATAATAGGTAGAGTGAACTACGATTTTACCGACTGCGGTTTGGGGGCGCTGACACCTTTACCTCCTATTTTTAAAAAAAATTGTTCTTATCGTATTTGCCTATTAAAATCAATTTTCAACCCCCCCCCCCCTGTGAAAAGACATTTTTTCCCCTGATAATAAAAAAGAATTATAGTAAACAACACATTTACACCCTGTGTTTTACCTCCGCTGACACGCTTATACCCATTTTCACTAAAGTCGTCTTCTCCTGTTATGTTTCGACCACTCCGGCGATATTCTGACCACCGGAGCAAAACCTGCAACTCGAAATCCTAGTCTAACCTAAAACGCATGTACATCACTCTGTTCAACTGTCTCATCCTGAACCCATGACCCGTTTGCTGTAACAACTCGTAATTTTCGTTGTTATTTTATTTCAGTTTATCCCGTTTATTTTTCATCATTGTATTCCGAGATTCGATTATGAGAAAGTTTTTGTTCATTAATTGTGTTTTGTTACAATGATATTACATCTTATCGCTTATTAAACGCATCGCTAATTCAAACACAATCACAAGTAACTATGTTACTTTAATAGCCGAGTGTATTGTTGTACAATAACCACTTGTGCCATCGCATCGCTTATCTCATCGCATCACAATCGCAGTTAATTATGTGGAGTTATGTTAATGTGTGTTATGTTTGTTATGTTATGGTTTACTATCTCCAAAACGCTCACACGCTCATGCAACTCGCTCTCTCTCAATACAATGGTAATATAACGCTTAACCCTTCGCTAAAACGCTTAATATAACTATCCAATACAAAACGAATTGCCAAACGAACTCTTAACGCGAAATTAACAAACAAAACTTGGCCAACAAGCCAAGTTCGGCCGAACTTGTGCATCACAAGTTCGCCCGAACTTGTCCAGGCCACCAGAAACTTTCAAAGAACAACAAGTCCGCCCGGACTTGCCTTAAAGCGCAGGTAACAAGAAAGTTCGCTCGAACTTGTAGCAAGTTCGCCCGAACTTGATGTATCCAGCCTATTTTTCCACCTCACCTATAAATACTCAGCTCCTCTCTTCATTTGCACTTGCTGCAAGTTCGCCTGGAGCTCCCCAAAACCGAAACCCTTTGTCTTCTAACTTGTACCTCCAGTAAGTTCAACAGTCAAGTCCGCTCGAACTTGTCTACTGTTCATTCATCCGTTAACTGTTTTAGCATCTCGGAAGACTGATACACTTCTGTTCGCTTACACGCTGATCCGGCGCTCTCCTCAACTCATCTCAGATCCCGTCTCTTCTCTTAAAATGCACCGACTGTGAGTATACTTGAACCCTTTTACGTTTAAACGCACTTTTGGGTGTCACATATGTTCGTATATCAAATCACATCACACAACTCAAATGCTTATTCGCAACCCGCTCATGCTTGACTATACGTGAAATCTGCTAAATTATATGTATTGCTTGATTGCTTGTACGCCACCCTTAACATAATAGCTTGCTAGAGGTTGACCCGCCACCCGGAGGCCCGGGGTTATTAAGGCTCTCATTTTTGTTTCTGATTTATTTTCTCTTTATGATGTGGACACTTGTTCGCATGCCTCGATCAATCGCGGTTTGTTGGTTTGCTTGAATCTAAGTAGATACATAGCTCACAACTCTCTCGTATGTCATGTCGTGTATGCTAAACGCTTTTATATCTATTATGTACGTAGACCTGTATGCTCACCTTTACTTAATTGTATTGACGTTTTATTTTAACATATGTGGCAGGTTGAGGATTTGTCTACTTTGCAAATGGATTAGGATTGGTCTACTAGAAACGCATTGTAATAGAAATCTAGGGGATATCGAACTTGATTTTGTATTATGAAAATGCTTGAATTTTGTAACCTGTTTAAGGATTTTATGTTAGTAGTATGGGTTAAATAGTGTTATAGAATTTCTCATGAGACAATCTGGTTCGCCTAGTGCCACTACCCCGATGTTTCCGCCATCGGTTGGGGTGTGACAGATTGGTATCAGAGCCATAATTATAGGGAATTAGATAGAACTGCCATGTTTGACCTAGTTTATAGTTAGGACACCAATTTGACCATTCTTGAATTAAATGCTTAAACTACTTGCCATAAATGCTGATGCGCCTTCCTAAGGCTAACACAACTTACACGCTTGAAAATGATGTATCACACAAAACGAGTTATCAAATCGAGATTAGGTGTGAAAACCGAGAACTCTCGATGAGATCATTCACTCCGCGCATTATCTATCGCACGAGATACCTTTGTTGAGTTAGTAGTGATATCCAAACCTCGACATGTTCGGTGAAAACCACAAACATGGAACGAAGTTGTTAACTTAGGGGTGAAACCCGCACCTTAATAGCTAATTCCACTCCTCGATTTTCAATCTCACCAAAGTCTCGATTATTTTGATGATTTGGAACACGACGTAACTGCAAGGATAAATGTCGTTAATCGTAGTACGGCGAGAGCATTTGTCTATTAGGCCAAATCGTGTGTCCGAACTCAGAGAATTATCGAACCACTTTGGGTAGTCGTTGTCTCAAAACCCAGGACGCTCCCAATTGATTTAAGCCTACATCGTCGATTTTACGCATCATCGAGTTTTATTATTAAATGTTTAATTTTTTGTGGATTTTACGCTCATTCGATTTCTCGCTTTATCGGTTTATCGCTTTTACGCTCCATCGAATATATGTACAATTCGCACAGCTCTCGTAATCTAAAACGCTAAATAATCACCAACCAAACTAAAACGCTCATCTCTCTTACGCGCATGTCCTCATGCGCAGTGTTACTCGCTTATTACGCTTATACTACTCGCGCCTTATATCGCGTTACGCATGATTTTGATTTAAGGTGAATACGTGCAAAATATGTGCTAACATGCTTATGTGCTTATGTGCTTACGTGATTATGTGCTTACGTGCTTATGTGGATACGTGCCTATGTGTTTTGTGCCTTGTATGAATAATAATAATAATAATAATAAATATTTTAAACATAAACCTATTATAATCGAATCTCATCTAACCTAATCCTTCATGTAGATGTCTTCCATGGGATCTCACACCAGGAGGAACATCCAGCGCAACAATGCTGACAAACGCATCGCCTCGCTCGTCGCTAAGCAGATGGCCAAAGTGATTCCCCAAATTATCAGTGAGATCCATGTTGTTAGCAGCAACTCATATTTTGATTCCAAAAATGATGCGCCAAAGACTTCATTCAGCTTCAAGCAATTCAAAGCGTGCGGACCTCTTACTTTCTCTGGCACGGAAGGACCAAGTGCTATGTTCCATTGGTTCGATTCCATGGAGGTCACGTTCCGCCAAAGCAAATGTCCCGAAGCTCTGCACACCATCAACGCTACCGGCGTGTTCCACTCGAGGGCAATTGATTGGTGGACCGCGGAGCGCATCAAGCGCGGAAACGATGAAGCTTACGGGCTCGCTTGGGAGGAACTCAAGGAAATCATGATAAAGGAATTATGTCCTCCGCATGAAGTTCAGAAACTGGAGAACGAATTTGGGATATCAAGCAGAATGGACCCGACAACACAGGTCTCACAGCCCGATTCAAGCAGTTGAGTATTATCTATCCCAGCCAGGTGAACACTACTGAGAAAGCTATCAAGAAATACCTCTGTGCTCTACCCGATTGCGTTGCTGATTTTTTTCCAAGCAGCACGCCCTACTACCATCGAGGAGACCTACCAGCTAGCCGCTGAAATCAATGACAAAAGGGTTCAGGCTGGTTACTTCAAGAACAGCAAAGTCGCAAACCAGGCTATCACCGAATCAGCAACTCCCTCCGATCAGTCTCGAGAATCAAAGTCAAGTCGCCGAGGTCGCAAGAGAGAGATTCCGAACAAGAACTATGCACTCACTGCTCCACCGAACCCTCAGCCGCTTCAGTCTGCTACACCAAACGCACCTCCTGTGAAGCGTGCGTACACCGGTCCCCATCCACTGTGCTCAAAGTGCACTTATCATCATGCGGATGGAGGCAATTGCCGTTTTTGTACCAACTGCAACATCTACGGCCATTTCACTGTCAGCTGTCGTACTGGTCCTCGTCAGCCAGCACCTCAAGCACCAGCAGCACCAGCAGCACCAGCAGCTCTACCAGCTCCTCAGACCAACCAGCAGTAACTCCAGCAGCAAGCACCAGCCCCAAAGGCACGTGCTTGTTACACTTGTGGTGACCCGAATCATCTCAGCAATGTCTTCCCAAACAAACCCGTGAAGCAAGAGCAGCAGCAGCAGCCACAACCACCACAGCCTTAGCAGCAGTAACCCCAGGCTGTGCGTGGGTGCGCCTTCAATCCCAATCATCACCAGGCTCAGAACGACAACAATGTAGTCAATGGTACGTTCCTTGTTAATGGCATTTATGCTTCTTGTTTATTTGATATTGGTGCCTATAACTGTTTTGTGTCGTTAGAATTCGAAAAAGTTTTAAAGTGTAAACGCGCTAAACTCCCAAGGACTTTCGATGTTGAAGTCGCCACTGGAAGAACCGTTACCGTTAACTCCGTCTTACGTGGTTGTACCCTCGATCTCAACAACCACACCTTCTTGTTCAACCTCATACCTATGCAACTAGGTAGCTTTGATATCATAGTAGGCATGGATTTTCTTCATGAGAATCATGCTGAAGTCGTTTGTTTCGATAAAATGATTCGTTTCCCTCTTCCCGACGGTGATCAGCTAAATGTTTACGGTGAAACTCCCTCAAAGAAGTTGATGCTTCTGTCATGTACCCAAGCGAATAAGTCATGCGCAAGTAGTGCATCGCTTTCCTCGCCCATATCGTGAACCCGGAGAAAGAAAAGAAAACCTTTAAAGACGTTCCCGTTGTTTGTGACTTCCCTAAGGTCTTTCCCTACGATTTACCTTGTTTACCCCCTACTCGTGATGTCGTATTCCGTATTGATCTTATTCCCGTTGCTACTCCCGTTGCTACTCCCGTTGCTAAAGCTCCTTATCGCCTTGCACCGTTCGAAATGCGCGAGCTATCTAGCCAACTTTAAGAGCTTCTTGATAAAGGTTTCATACGCCCGAGCACTTCGCCATGGGGCGTACCCATTCTTTTTGTGAAAAAGAAAGATGGGACGTTTCGAATGTGCATCAATTAGCATGAACTTAACAAACTCACGATACAGAACCGCTATCCTCTTCCTCGAATCGATGATTTGTTTGATCAACTTCAAGGCACTACTTGTTTTTCCAAGATCGATCTACGTTCCGGTTATCATCAATTACGAGTGTTGGAAGAAGATGTTCCGAAAACCGCCTTTCGTACTCGTTATGGCCATTTTGAGTTCGTGGTCATGCCTTCGGTCTCACAAATGCACATGCGGTTTTTATAAATTTCATGAACCGTGTGTATAAAGCCTTCTTGGATCGTTTCGTCGTTGTGTTTATCGGTGACATCCTTATCTACTCGAAGTCGAGAGCCGAACATGCGCGTCATCTCCGTCTAGTTCTCAAACTTCTCCAAGGAAATCGCCTTTATGCCAAGTTCTCTAAGTGTGAATTCTGGCTCGAAGAAGTCCAATTCCTTGGTTATATCGTTAACAGTCAAGGAATTCACGTCGACCCTGCAAAGATAGAAGCTGCAAAGAGTTGGATTACGCCGAATAATGCATCTGAAATCTGTTCTTTTCTTGGATTGGCGGGTTACTACCGTCGATTCATCGCTGACTTTTCTAAAATCGTCGTTCCTCTTACTGCCTTAACTCATAAGGAGAAGCCTTTTGTCTGGGATTCCAAACAAGAGGAAGCCTTTCAAACTCTCAAGCGTATGTTATGCAACGCTCCTGTACTCGCTCTACCCGATGGAAACGACGATTTTGTTGTTTACTGCGATGCCTCTAACCTTGGTCTTGGTTGTGTTCTTATGCAACGAGACAAGGTTATCGCGTACAACTCAAAATCCACGAGAAGAACTACACAACCCACGATCTCGAACTCGGTGCAGTTGTTTTTGCATTAAACATATGGCAACACTACCTTTACGATACCAAGTGTACGGTCTTCATCGACCATAAAAGCTTACAGCATAAATCAAAAGGAATTGAACATGCGCCAACGCAGATGGGTGGAACTTCTCAACGATTACGATTGTGAAATACGCTACCATCCTGGCAAAGCAAACGTCGTAGCCGATGCTCTCAGTCGATGAAGCTATGTGTATAGTGTTCGTGACTCTCAAGCTTTGAATGATTTCGAAATTTGAATCGCGCTGCTCAATTTGCCTATTTTAACGAGAATACCCTGCAAGAAGAAATGAAATGTGGAGCCGAAATCTAACTCGTCGCTAAGCCTAGTGGTATTTATTACTATCTCGACCGTATTTGGATACCTAGCCGCGATAATCTTCGAGAGTTGCTAATGACCGAAGCTCATAAATCTCGATATTCCATTCACCCCGGAGCCGACAAGATGTATCAGGACCTTCGTCCTAAGTATTGGTGGCCGGGCATGAAGAAGGATATCGCTCTATACGTCTCAAAGTGCTTAACTTGCTCGAAAGTTAAAGCCAAACATCAAAGGCCCTCTGGTTTACTCTAACAACCCGAAATCCCGATGTGGAAGTGGGAGAGTATCCATGGACTTCGTTACGAAACTTCCTCGCACCTCTTCAGGTCACGATAGCATTTGGGTTATCGTTGATCGTCTTACCAAATCAGCTCACTTTATTGCAATGCGAGAAGACTTTAAGGTTGAACGATTAGCACGAATCTATACCGACGAAGTCATTTATCGACACGGGACGCCTCGTGACATCATCTCTGACCGCGATGGTCGCTTCACCTCACGTCTCTGGGAGACTTTTCAATCCGCTCTCGGTACTACGCTTAATTTCAGTACCGCATTTCACCCTCAAACCGACGGCCAGACTGAGCGCACAATCCGCACCCTCGAAGACATGCTTCGTGCGTGCATTATAGATTTCGGTGGTAATTGGGATACGTATTTACCTTTAATTGAATTCTCGTACAATAATAGTTATCATACTAGTACTCAAATGGCTCCTTTTGAGGCACTGTATGGAAGGAAATGCCGATCGCCTATTGCTTGGCACGAGATCGGAGAAGCGCAAATCACCGGTCCCGAGTTGATTCATGAAACGACTGACAAGATCCTCCAAATCAGAGACAATCTCTTGAAATCTCGGAGTCGTCAAAAGAGTTACGCCGATAAACGCCGCAATCCCCTGAAATTCGAAGTGGGAGATCACGTTCTCTTAAAGGTTGCACCTTGGAAAGGAGTGATCCGCTTCGGAAAGAAAGGGAAACTAGCGCCACGATACGTGGGTCCCTTTAAGATTCTAGAAAGAATTGGCAAAGTGGCCTACCGACTCGAATTACCGGAGGAACTCAGCAACGTACATCCGAATTTCCATGTCTCAAACCTCAAGAAATGCCTAGCTGAAGAAATCTCCATGTTCCCCTCGAAGATCTACAAATCAACGAGACTCTTCACTTTGTGTAAAAGCCAGTACAAAACATGGACCGAGAGACCAAGAAACTTTGACGCTCTCGCATTCCTATTGTGAAAGTCTGATGGGAAGGCAAACGCGGTGCCGAGTTCACTTGGGAATTGGAAAGTGATATGAAGGCTAAATACCCGCATCTCTTTGTTAAGGCCACTACTTAAATTTCGGGACGAAATTTCCTAAAGTAGGGGAGACTGTAACAACTCGTAATTTTCGTTGTTATTTTATCTCAGTGTATCCCATTTATTTTTCATCATTGTATTCCGAGATTCGATTATGAGAAAGTTTGTGTTGATTAATTATGTTTTGTTATAATGATATTACATCTTATCGCTTATTAAACGCATCGCTAATTCAAACACAATCTAAGTAACTATGTTACTTTAATAGCCGAGTGTATTGTTGTACAATAACCACTTGTGCCATCGCATCGCTTATCCCATCGCATCACAATCGCAGTTAATTATATGGAATTATATTTATGTGTGTTATGTTTGTTATGTTATAGTTTACTATCTCCAAAACACCCACAAGATCACGCAACTCGCTCTCTCTCTCAATATAATGGTAATATAACGCTTAACGCTTCGCTAAAACGCTTAATGTAACTATCCAATACAAACCGAATGGCCAAACGAACTCTTAACACGAAATTAACGAACAAAACTTGCCAACAGGCCAAGTTCAGCCAAACTTGTGCATCACAAGTTTGCCCGAAATTGACCACCAGAAACCTTCAAAGAACAACAAGTCCGCCCGGACTTACCTTAAGGCGCAGGAAACAAGCAAGTTCGCTTGAACTTGTAGCAAGTTCGCCCGAACTTGATGTATCCAGCCTATTTTTCCACCTCACCTATAAATACCCAGCTCCTCTCTTCATTTGTACTTGCTGCAAGTTCGCCCGGAGCTCCCCAAAACCGAAACCCTTTGTCTTCTAAGTAAGATTCAACACGTTTTCAAGCTACAACAACGTTTTACAATGATTTTTCACAAGGCTTTGCCTTCGTTTTCGTCAAATCTTTTTTGTTTACGAAAAATTCATCTTTTTCTACAAAACTTCCGTTTTACGCTTAGATCTACACTTAGATCTAAGCAAAACCTTTTAAACATGGATTTTTACACTAGATCAGACTAAACGACGTATGTTTCGTTCACTTTGAAGTGGAATGAGGCGTTGTCAAGCAAGATCTCAGATCCGGAAGCACAAGGACGAAATCGTCACTTTACACAAGCTGGACTAACCCGTAAGAACCATCAAGTTCGCCCGGATTAGTCCGAGTTTCTGTAAAATGGCTAAAACTCGCTCCAAAAGACCTCTCCAGCCTAGGTTTTGCTCAGTAGCCTAAGGTTGGAGGGATGGACACTCGATTTTCTCAGAAAACGACGTGAAAACGCACGAATTGGATGCCAAAACAGTCAAGTTCCCTCGGAAAGCATCAAGTTCGCTTGAACTTGTCACCAAATTGGTGACCAAGTTCGCCCGAACTTGATCAATTCTTCACCAAATTACACAAGTTCGCCCGAACTTGTACCTCCAGTAAGTTCAACAGTCAAGTTCGCCCGAACTTGTACCCCAAGGTACAAGTTCGCCTGAACTTGTCTACTGTTCTTTCACCCGTTAACCGTTTCAGCATCTCGGAAGACTGATACACTCTGTTCGCTTACAGGCTGATCCGACGCTCTCCTCAGTTCATCTCAGATCCCGTTTTTTCTCTCAAAACGCACCGACTGTGAGTATACTTGAACCCTTTTATGCTTAAACGCACTTTTGGGTGTCACATATGTTCGTATATCAAATCACATTACACAACTCAAATGCTTATTCGCAACCTGCTCGTGCTTGACTATACGTGAAATCTGTTGAATTGTATGTATTACTTGATTGCTTGTACGCCACCCTTAACATAATAGCTTGCTAGAGGTTGACCGCCACCCGGAGGCCCGGGGTTATTAAGGCTCGCATTTTTGTTTCTGATTTATTTTCTCTTTAGGATGTGGACACTTGTTCGCATGCCTTGATCAATCGCGGTTTGTTGGTTTGCTTGAATCTAAGTAGATACATAGTTCACAACTCTCTCGTATGTCATGCCGTGTATGCTAAACGCTTTTATATCTATTATGTACGCAGACCTGTATGCTCACCTTTACTTAATTGTATTGTCGTTTTATTTTAACATATGTGGCAGGTTGAGGATTTGTCTACTTTGCAAATGGATTAGGATTGGTCTACTAGAAACTCATTGTAATAGAAATCTAGGGGATATTGAACTTGATTTTTTATTATGAGAATGCTTGAATTTTGTGATCTGTTTGAGGATTTTATGTTAGTAGTATGGGATATTGACGTTTAAATATTATCGCTTAAATAGTGTTATGGAATTTCTCATGTGACAATCTAGTTCGCCTAGTGCCACTACCCCGATGTTTCCGCCATCGGTTGGGGTGTGACATTTACAACCAAGTTGCACCAACCCTACTCAAAATCCTATGAACGCACAAGAAAAATACCGACGATGGAGGTCGGATGGTCGGGTTCGTTTGGCCGGCGTTCAAACTCTCCAGCGAGAGTCTCTGAAGGTCATAGACAACGAAGAAGGAACAAATTGAAAGTGTAGCTAGAGTAGTTTAGAACTCCGACGTGTTTCCAACTCGGTCCCGGTGGCACCAGGGAGGAAATCTTGTGATGTTTTGGGTACGGAAGGGTGTGGATGAGGAAGACGAATTTATTAAAACAGGTTTTGCTCCGACGTGTTTTCGACTCGTTCCCGGTGGCTCTGGATTTTTCTTCAATGGTCGGAATATCGTCGGAGCATTGTCAGATAAGACGACTTTTAATAAACCAGGGTCTAAAGCGTAGGTACAACTGAAGTTTACTATATAAAGATGGGTAAGATTACGAAAATGCCCTTTTGGTAAGGTTACATATTTACCTCTTATGGGGGTACATTGATGCAATCAAGAAACGTTAGGGTGTAAAGCAACAAAATTTTGAAAACATGGGATAAGAGTGTCAGCGCCCCCAAGGAGTGAACCTACAGCCCTGCTTGGGTGGGCGGCCGCCCCCTTGAAAAATAAAGTTTTAGTGTTGAACGAGGGTTAAAATTTCGAGCGCTCCTCATAAAATTTTGCAATCGTCCCCCTTGAACTTTGAGGTTCGATGATGATGTACAGGATGTCAAGAAAAATAATAAAAAGACTTGCCAGAAAACTTGTTTTGTCAGAGGAAGACTAGATCATAAGTTATGGAGAAGATGATAGGATGATTTTAATTAAATCTTTAACTTATGTAAGAATGGGCGAATGGGTAAAGAAAGATTCTCTACAATGTCAGTACTAGTACATGTTTTTATTCTTGTAATATTAACCATTAGACTGATATGTAATTTACATAATTTTGATGCATGTCCATCTTAGGTAAGTGTGCATCAAACTAAAAAAAATCAACCATTATCAACTACATAAATTCATAAATTCAGCTCTCAAAAATATTACAAAATTAAGATGTTATATTGTATTTTTGAGAATATTTTTTTCTTTTCGAATCACATGTACCTTGTAGTTTAAGTATTTTATCTACTTTTAGAAAAACTATCTTATTTCTTATTTTATTACTTATTGTTTAAATTTTAAATCAGTGAAGAAGTTATATATCATTCTATAGTATAATACATTAAAAAAATTATAAACGATTCAAGTAAGAAATTGACAGAACAAGTCACAGTTATAAATCGATTCAAGAAAACGACCCTCGAATGAATTCGCAATTACGAATTCTAATGACAATGTTTTTCTTCTATTATCGTATCGTATATATTTATTGTGTAGCATATGACAATAACAATGTTTCTTTATTATTGTATCACATAGTTTTTTTATTATAGAGTAGTTAATTAATGTGGATTTGAAGTTTAAAACATTGAATATATTAATACATATGAGTTATAAGTTATGAGTGACTCTAATTAGCAATATGATTATGTGAAATCCATGTTAATAACAATCATGGTAAGAATTTTTGCCATCGAGCCGCCCGGGCCGGAATTCAACTGATTATTATATAGTAGTAGACAAATGAATGAAAAAATTTTCCGCACCTCATGAAAAAAAAATTTGGGTCCGCCACTGACTGGATACACTAAGATGTAACATATCTTATGTAAATTATTAAGTTATAATATTGTGCTATGTGAAAAGTAAAATCTCTATATAACTTATCTAAGTTATGAGCTCGTGCTTTGTAGAAGATGAAGTACTTATATACGATGTAATAAAACAACTTGCACTCATGCATTAAGAGTGAGATGTAAAGCTCTACATAAATTGTTTAATATATACGCTCGTGCTTTGTAGAAGATGGGGAACTTCTTAATTATGTAATAAAACTTACACTCATATATCAAAAGAGTGGGAAGTAAAATATCTATGTAAATTTAAGTTATAAGTTCATGCTTTGTAGAAGATGAGGTAATTTTGAATGATGTAATAATCAACTTGCATTCATGACTCGTGTATCAAAACATCGTGAATGTAGATAATGTTTCATCAAACTTATTTTAAGTTGACTATTGTAAATGTTAAATCTTTAAAAGTCCATTATAGTTATTAAATAAATTTTATTCATCTTATTAGGAAAGGTATGAACTTAATCTTGACCAATTATGTTAAATAGAAGTAAGCTTATTCCCCTTTCCTTTTCTACTAAAATCACTATTTTTAAGAGGCATCTCGCAGAGGCACAAAGAAAATGTGCGCCTTGATGTGCCCCCACGTACACGCCTCACCTACGTTGCTGCAACACAATAACTCAACCACCTGGATGTTCCTCGGCACTCTTTTAAAAGAAAGAAACGGCCATGGATGTTTTTGTGTACATGCCAAAACACTATAACCAACATGTGTTAAACAGAGAATGAGGAAAAACACATCAGTAAATTGTGTGCATCATAAGTATGTCTGTACCACATGATTACAAAAATATGGAATAATGTTTTATTTACATCCACACCCTCCCCTCAATCTACAGATTCTTGATCCCATTCAACAGATTTGAAATTTAATTCAATAAACTAAGGCTAATACTTAAACAGACGAAAAATTTAACATACAATGAGCAGTTCAACTGGAGTATGTCATGCTCCCTGTGCCAAACAAAGGTTGCGGTTTAACTGGACTATGTCATGCTCCCTGTGCCAAATAAAGGTTGTCTGCAATGCAAAGCAATCAAATTAAAAATTAGTCTACTAAAGCTTTAAGACAAACAAACAGTTGATTTGAACCAAGCAAGCAAAATGCAAAACGTCAAACATGAATACCATCACGGTTGAGCAGTTTTTTTAAGAATGGCGGAAGCATATTCAGAAATCGTATCATCTCCTGACTCCCGGAGTTTTCCAAGTACTGGGTAACGATCAGATGTGCGCAGAAACTGTCGACAAGGTGCGTGTGTGCACATCTTATACAATGCAAAAAGAGCTATTTTTAACGGTGACTCGCTAATAGCATCTTTCCTACTTGGGTTGGGGATGACAACTGAACAATCTTCAACCAACTTCAACAAAACCTGCAAAACCCATGTAAACAGGCAATAAAGACATTGTAGTACTAATAATACAGTTTTGAAAGTCAAGAGTAAGGTGTACCTACCTGCATTGCCCCTTTAGAAACCATATCTTGACAAAGTTTGTTGGAGTTTCGAACCAGATTGCTAATAGCACCTGATGCGTTTGCCTTTGTTTTGTCTTCCTCTTCCGAAAGTAGCAGATTTGCTAGTTGAGGGATGCATCTCCTCAGCTCTTCATAAAAGAAGTCGTTGTGATACGCTGCATTACCGATCTATTCAAAATAACAAAAGTCAGCCAAGTGATAATTCAGCAATCTGCTGTGGTTAAAAAAAATCAAAATGTCATCTTACTGCAAAACAAGCAAACTTGCGGGTGCGTTTGTCACCGTCAGAGCAGCGATCAACCAACAGACTGACAATATTATGCTTTGCCTATAAGAAACGAGAAAAGATTGTGTCGGTTGTAATTTGTTGTAAGACTATTTATGTAAGCAAAAGATGGTTGATACGTACCAACAAGCTATAGAAGTAGGAGTTATGTCGGCACATGTTTCCTAGAGCACTACATGCCTTGGCACGTATATTAGGATCTTCATGAGTAAGAAAGCCTTTCAAGTGTTCCAAGATGTCTGCTCCCTTTATGTGCTCATAAAAATCCTGCATATTATTAAAATTCATAATGATATATAAATAATCAATTATCAAAAACATAATTAGTCAATAAGGACCGAGTGACAGACCTTATGCATACGAGCTACATCTGACACTATCATTAGAACATCCAGTTTGACTTCCCTTGGTGAAGAATTATCAAGTAACCGTCTCATTGTATTTGGATTCAACAGACCCTTGCCAAGGAGTTGTACAACCAGTGGCCCGTGACCCGTCATTTTGGCTAGAAAGGCAACGGGCCTTGCAGCATCCTTTAAGTCCACATGTTTCAAGCACTGAATTACACTGGCTGGAATTCCGGCCTGCAGGTTCAAAAACAGAATTCAAAGAACTATAATCCGGAAAAGAAAATTAATTTAAATAAAATCCAGAAAATTAAGAAATTATTGACCTCAAGAAGTATTTGAATGTATTTCTTCATGCTTGCTTCTATTGATTTAACCAACTCTTTGTCATCGGCACCAACTTTACCACCGGGAGACCCCATATTTAAAAGGAAACCGCTACTTATTGAAGCAGCAGTACCAGTAACAGCAGATGGAGAATTTGTTACATTTTGTACCGCCACAAATGGAAATGCGAGAAGATTAATAACAGAATTAACTGTATCTCGTATTCCGTTTTTCCCTCCACCGGGTCCACCCCAACCTCTGATAAGCCTAAGATGTACATCTGATATTAAATCAGACAGAAGTTTCACATGCTCGCGTTTAAGCAACACCTGGCGAAAAGTAGAGCTGCCACCTGACAGACACTGACATAGCGACGCAACAGTCCATACAACTCCAACAGGTGATAGTCCGATTTGATTTTGATCCGAATGGTTGTTTCCCAACAAATCAATAAGAGTTTGAGGAATACCACTGGCACACAACTGTTGAATTGCTAAAGCCCCACCCCGCATTAATCTGGAATCTAACAAACCTACACAGCCATCCCGAAACCCGTGCCAATACGACAGCTTGTTTCCATTGTTATTATCGGTTACCATCCTTAAGTACCCACAAAGTGTGGCACTTCGGGGAATCAAAGGCACGGCTATTTCAGATATCGATGTTTCAATGGAAGAGTTACTCTCAAGGGACAAAATAGAAGCAAGCGCCAACATGGCGGACATGGAATGAGGTTGAAAGGAATTCTGTATTCTATCACATAAAGAATAATGGTGTGCGAGATCAGAGAGGCGCGAGTGTTGTTTTTTTGTTGATGATGTAAGCATGAAAAGAGCAGAGTTTCTTCCAGTTGACTTTAGGGATTGTGCAACTGCAGCGAGTAGAAGACATGAATGGCAAATTAAAGCACATGGATTTGATATTTTACTTTTTAGATTGTTTGTGTCGCCTGTTTGTGAAGGTTTGCCCATAGAAGCACAAAGTGATAGTATTGAAAATATCTCGGAGATGATTGTATTATCGCCACCACCACTAACAACCGTCGTAACAGGTAAAGAGCTAGGAAGACCACATAAAACACCACTAACCGAGCTATTGTGCAGGGAACACCTTAAGATAATCTGAAACAAGAAAAGAATTACATCACTCTTCAAGTAATGAAAGATTGACTTATGTCTTGTCTCTAACAGGTCAAAAGAGAACGTGTGTATGTGTAGCTTAAAAAGAAAGCGGGTCATATTAGGTGGAATAGTGCCAACATAATCCTCAAATGTGTTTCTAATGCACTAAGGCTCCTAAATATTTGTATTTAAATAATCAAATTATTATTGAAAATTTTGAATTCTGTAATCATAACATAACTGACAGCTATGCAGTTAATATCGGTGATATTTCACCTATATATCAATTATTGGTCCACATGTAAAATATCGATGTCAGACATCATCAGCATATCGGTACCGATATTATCGGAGATATTGACCGATATATCACCGATTTTCCCGAATTCAGTACCTTTCGTCTTAGTACTACCATTCGTCTTTCTTCTTATTGCTGCTATTAGTGTTTTAGGTCTTAATTGTTAGTGTTTTAAGTCTTAATCAGTTCCTACTTGCTACATTTGTTAGTATTTTGCAAGTTGCAAAAGGTTAATTGTTAATGGTAGAAGAGTATAGTGAATCGTTAGTGTTAAATTGCTATATATATATAAATTCCTTAATACTACATGATATTAAAATTAGCGATATCCGATCGCGATAACCTATATCTCAAATATTGGTCCTTGACCGATATCCGATTTTTTATCGCATTAACTGCTTAGACTGACTGACAGCCTGACACACTAAAATACTTAGAAAAACAAAATGAAAATTTAGACAAACCATTTCAACCTAACCCCAAGGATTACACATTTTGATATTAAAATTACAGTTATCCCACCACGATAACCTATATCTCAAATATCGGCCCTTGACCGATATCCGATTTTATACCGCATAAATGCTTAGACTGACAGCCTGACACACTAAAAAACTTAGAAAAACAAAATGAAATTTAGGCAAATACCCATTTCAACCTGACCCCAAGGATTACACATTTTGATATGTTACCCAACTGATGCAGTAGGCCCATAATGACTCCTCTAGGAGTTGACAGTATATTAAAAAAAAAGTAATCACCTGAATAGCAGAAGACCATGCAACCTCTAGCCCTTGCCGAAAACAATAGTAAAACGCAACTTGTAGAGCTTTAGATCTGAGAAATGCTCGAGTAAACCCATCAACTATTCTTTCAGAATCAGTACCAATAAACGGTTCAGGATCATCTCCATTAATGTTAAGGCGATCCAACGAGTGGGAATACATTGAGCTCAAGGGAAATACATGTGCATTTTGATTTGTAGATTGAATCTCAAATGCATCTATCAACGACCAAATAGCCCTACATGCTTCACAAGCGACACGTAACAAACTCGCTGAGCCAGACATTAAAGTTGTGCCACTAGTCATTAAGTGTGAAAGCAAAGTATCTGCTACTCCTGATGATTTAGCATGATCTAATATCTCTTTAAGTCCACTGACCGCCATGTCATCACGGTTGGTTGCCAAAGATGCTTTCAGACTTTGTGCTGCCCGAGATACTATAACAGTAATGCAGGCAATTGATTCATATAGAAGTCTTCCGGATGCATCTTCTATAGAACTGGAAACCTCTTTATGAAGCTCCACCATAGCAACCCAATGCCTAAGGTATGAATCTCCAAACCCACCTCCACAGTTATCCAGTAACTTTTTTATAACTGAGAAACACTGCACAAGAGATATAAATGACAAAGAAAGCTCATATTATCTTAGATACTAGTTGCTTATCGTTAGTTTATAAACAAGTTCGTAGCTTTGCAAGTCTTAGCAAATAGCAACATACCTTTACCAGCAACTCATTAAAATCTGGCTTTTTTAGGCGAAGAATATTAGCAGTAAAGCCTATAAGTTCCCAAAAAAATTCATCAAGAACCCCTGTAGAATTAATGGCACCAGCAGCAACTAAGTTTGAAAGAACTTTCAAGGACTGGTTTGCAGAGAGAACATCTTGATCCCTGAACAAAAATGCGGTCATAAAACCTCATAAGAAACCAAAGCGTAACAGTATGTTAAATCTTTCTACACTTCAGGAAATTTAAAATGCTATGTGTTACCTGCACTGCCGATTTTTTAGAGGCAACAAGATAACTGACAGTGCTTCATTATCTTGGCCGATTAATTTGGCACCCTTCACATTGCGAGAGTCAATTTCCAATTTGTCTAGTAGCTGGCAGCCTGTTAAGAGGACAGAACCAATCATGCATCTTTACCTCTATATATTCAAAATAACTGTTACTGAACTATTTATATGCCTTGTTACTTGAAAGTATATCCAGATACGAATAATTATGAAGGATGCAAATGTGTCCAGTGTTATGTCCCTTCTGTGGTTTCCTTATCATATATTCATTAACTCCTACCTCTTAACTCTATTTCATCATCCTTTTATACACTTCCAAGATCACACTTTTTAATTGCGTTATCACATTAGTTCCTCTTACAAGTACCAAAAAATGTTTTTGTACAAATAAGACTCACGGCCAGACATTACACATATATAAACTTGAAACCAAGTTTTAAATTTTAATACAAATAAGTATTAAACAGCACTATAAAAGTGTGCTCTAAAGAAACATAGTATGTACCACCCATCGCTAGATTTTGCAATCCTGGAGAATAAACTTCAGTTAACTTTTGACTATCATCAACAAGTAATTAACAGCACTATAAATAAGTTAAATTTTAATACAAATAAGTATTAAACAGCACTACAAAAGCGTGCTCTAAAGAAACATAGTATGTACCCATCGCTAGATTTTGCAATCCTGGAGCACAAACTTCAGTTAACTTTTGACTATCATCAACAAGTGGTGAGCCCAGATAGGCAAATACATAATAGAATTACCATGAAGAAAAAGTGAACTATATGTTATGAACTCATAATTCATCACAAAAAAAGACTTGAGTTGCACTTTACCTGATTGTACGTTGTCACCTTCCGTGACCCTTTGAGACTCTGGTTGTGGAGACGCACGAGCAATAGGTACGTGTTGACCCAAATCTATGGTACTTTCATCAATGGTTGTGGGCGATCGACTTTTACCTGCAAAAATGTCTTTTAATTTTGGTTATACTTATTCATGGTCAATGATAGCAGCCACCTGAGTAACTTGTCATTAGCCACTGAAGAGGAGTCAAACAGGTCAGCAGCAAATAGATCCAGTTCATCTATGCGGGTCAGTGGGGTTACTTTGATTAACCGTAAAAGTGGCTAATGATGGCCTGTGCATTGTGCATGCTCAGCTCACCCACGTCCACCATGTTTGTTTTTCCATTTATTGCAATTAGTTTTTATGTATTTTATTTCCCAAGTGTTGTTTAATATTTTTTTCAGTAGTGGGTCGGTTAATGTTTTTTTTAATTCCCTAAGGATCAAGAACGTGGATAGCTTTTGTTTAGTTTCTCTATGTAAACCTTGAAAGTATTATACAATGGAGGTCAAAGAAATTTCGTTAAGTTTTATTTTGGTTGCTCTCTCTTGAGTTAACTGATTCCATTGCTAATCCAAAGACTAGCAACTTTGGGTGGTGATCTTTGGAAGCTAAATCGGAATCAAGTGGTGTGACTGTATCTTGATTCTCGGTTAGATTTGGCTCAACGTCTAGTTATCGTACTTGACTTCCGTAGCTATCAATCAGTTAGTTAATTAGTTTTAGTGAAGACCTACCTTCTGGACTTGCAGAGATCAGACCAGTTGTCTGTACATGTTGTTCCCCTTTCCAAGCAGCATCACTTCCTATAGAAGCAGCCGTGTTGGCACGAAGCTCCTTGTAATCAATTAACATTCACAAGATGTCAGTTATTTGTAATTAGGCCGAAAAAACCATCATAAATAAATATATATATATAAGTAAGTACCCTAGCCTCAACATCTTCAAGATTTTCTGCAACAAATGGATGATGAAGAAGCTTGGGCCATGTCAGCCTGCTATGAGGATCCTGCTCTCAAGATTGATAAATGTTGTAGGTTGATCATAATTAAACAACAATGCATACAAGTTACAAAATAAAACTACTTCAGAGACTCGTAACCATACCTTATTAAGCAACCCCCTAAGGAAGCTTCTGAAGTTTGCACTCATGGTTTCTGGGTACTTCACTGGATCCTGGAAGTAGCATAAAAATGACTTTGTGTCGCAGAATCATGCTTTACGACTTAAGTTGGTTTAGAGGCTCATACCTTGATGATATGTCGGATAAGTGCATACACTGAATTAGTGTAAAATGGAGGTTGGCCCACAAATAATTCATACCTGAAATATAGCAAACAAATTCAAGTTGGAGAATATGAATCCTGTTCAAGTGTTCAACAATCACATTTCATGGATAACTTACAAGAAAAGAATGTAGACACAAAAAATCAATATGTTTCATCTATTTACCACATAGTCTAAAAGTAAAATAAACAAAAATTCATAGCTTTTCAAGAAAAAATAGCTTACAGAATGACCCCAGTAGACCACAGATCAACGGTGTGGTTGTAGGGTTGCTCTCGTACAAGTTCTGGGGCCATGTACAATGGAGTACCTGGAAAAAAATGCATGAATAATTATTTGATAAATATATACAAAACAATTACTAAAGGATGGTAATGAAGCTACGTACCTTTTATTGAACGTAAAACAACTGTATTATTTGACATAGCACGTGCAAACCCAAAATCACATAGCTGTTTCATGAGGGAAAGAATAGTTATGGTTAATTGCTTAAAAGAATATATGTAAGCGTTGAGGTTGAATCATAATTTTTTTTGTGTGTCGGTTAAAAAAAAAACTTTCATCACTTTCCCTTCAACAAAGATGTATGTGCGGGGAACCAAATTAATAAACCTAAAACTAGAGACAAATTAACAA
This sequence comes from Scalesia atractyloides, assembly GCA_947069175.1. Taxonomy (NCBI): domain Eukaryota; kingdom Viridiplantae; phylum Streptophyta; class Magnoliopsida; order Asterales; family Asteraceae; genus Scalesia; species Scalesia atractyloides. The sequence goes on along the minus strand of CAMTDV010000005.1, from coordinate 71,569,536 downwards.
TATGTAGTTTAATAAAGGCACTTATGTATAGGTCATTAGATTAATCAAAATACATAAATTGTCATAACTAATGTGTGAAACATCCACTCATGCATTTTCACAATGTGTAGTAAACTACTTTTTCAGCAAGAAATTTGCAGCCTAGGTACATATCAATAATCCACTCATATGCATTTGCATGAAATGTTATGATATAGAAACCAACTTCTACTAACAGAAGACAGAATTATCTAGGTACATAAACAACTAAATAAATGACTTGTATAATTTGTGTTATTAAACAAACTTGATAAGAGTTTCCAACCAACCTTAACGACACCCCCGGCACAAATCAAGATGTTTTGTGGCTTCATGTCACGATGAATTATTCGGTTGGAATGCAAATAATGCAAAGCTCTCACCTGAGTATATTTAAAAAGCATAATAAACATATTAAAAAATGTTAACATCATAAAATTTTTACAAAAAAAATACAACATAAAAACTGTATGTGCAAAAAGAGTGAGATTGGGAAATAACTAATAATAGTAATAGGTAAGTTAGTATATTACTAGCTGCTTTGCAATTTTCTGCACTTCTTCTTCAGGCAGGCACTTGTCATCTTCAAGAATTTCAAACAATTCGCCCTGTACCAAAAAACATTCAATCAATAGAAAGTAACATCTCAAAACATATGTATAAAGCAGATCCAATAGGAGTTGTATGAAAGAGAAGAGAGCCAGTTACTTGAGCAAATTCAGTAACAACACAGAACTCATGTGGACTCTCAAACGAATCCAACATCTGAATGATATTTTCATGTTTCAATTTTCTCAAAATCTGCAAAAACAGGCATCGTATGAGTCAAACCCTAACACAAACTAAATACACACACACACACACACATATATATATATATATATATATATATATATAACATGAATAATACCTCAATTTCTTGTCTGAGATTTTGAATATCCTTTTCACTTTTACCATGCTTCAGTATGAACTTCATTGCAACAGTCTATTCCAAATCCACAAACACATATTCAAAACAAAACTAACAAAACAAAATGAATTGAAAAACCGATGAATCTGAAGTTGCAGTTGCGAATACCTGACCGGTGAAGTTTCGTCTTCCCTTGTATACTTTACCGAACGATCCTTCACCTACAAGCTCTATGACGTGATAGTTCTCTACTCCCATAGCTAGATCTATAAATTCTGCTGCTGATAGCGATTATTAAGTGCAGAAATTGATCGACCAACGTTAACTTAGGGTTAGGGTTTTGGAACTTCTGAAAAGGATATTGAAGATAGATGAACAGTTAAAAACGTACAACTTGGGATCAGGATGTTGAAGCTGAAGTGCAACTGGAATCTGTGGAAGATGGATGATTGATTAATTTGGGATGGCGAATATAGTGAAATCGGTGGATTTGAAATGATATTATTTTCCCGCTCGTTGGGTCTTTTGATTCAGTACTGGAGAAATTGAAATTGAAATTTCAAGTGACAGTGACGTTTATTTTGATGATTATTATTTGTAATTAAAATAGGGTGAGAAATCAATCTATAACGGTAAGTTTTGCTTTTGAGTCCTTATAACTAACTATGCTATCACCCAAAAACTTCCCGGGCTAGGAAAATTTAATTTATAATAAACAAAAGTATATAAATAACACTTTGAACCTCTTAAGTATCCTCTTTCTCTTCTCCACCACAAATTTTTAGTTCGGTTTCATAAGTATCCTAACTTTGCCTCCATGTGTATTTAAAGTTTTCATGTAAAGCTAATTCCTTTTTAATTGATAATGAGATCTCAACATAAGAATGTTTTCTAAACCCATACAAAATGTTTTATTAATTTACGTTTTTTAAATTATATTAAAAAGAACCCGGCCCTGAATAACCATCTTCAGTTTAGTAATCAAATATTTTCTGATAAGAAAGAACCCGGCCCTAAAATTATTAATATCCGGACCTAAACACCCATCTTCAGTTTGGTAATCAAATCTTGTTGCATGGATTCAAGTTTACCCAAATAACCCCGAAAGACCATTGAAAAAACCCCTATTCTTATTGTAGGTGTTATTGTGATTAATTTACATTAATCAAAATCATAAGTATATTAATAAAGAATACAAACTAATTGAGATAAATTATAATACACTTTTAAATCGAGTTAGTTCATAAAGAGATTAAAATCATTATAAACATAGATGTATGTGAACCTGATTAGCAAGAAAACCGAAATAACCGAACCGTGACCGAATAACCGAAACAAAAACCGACGGTTCGGTTTTCGAATTTTAATAACCGAAAATTTCGGTTCGGTTTTCGGATAAACATTTTCAGTAACCGAAAGAAAACCGAACCGAACCAAACTCATCATAAGTTACAATCCATATATTTTTATGTTTAAGTTTAAATTGTTTAAGTGTTTAACCCAATGCTAGTAGAAAACATTAATTTTATTATTGAATGTTAAGTGTTTACAATAAAAACATTACATGTTTATATATAATTGAAATGATTTATTTATTACCTATAAAAATTAACAAAATTTAATATAAAAATTAAATGATCTTCAAATTATTATAAAAGAAAATGTCTTAATAAAAACTTTGAAGAAAACATAAAATAGATTAGAAGGTTAGTTTATGTAAACAATATTAATTAAATTAAATGTAATATAAAAAGATTGTTATACTATAAATTATACCTTTTATTTTTTGAATCTTACATAATTTTGTTTCAAAAACCGAAAAACCGAACCGAAGCGTCGTAAAAACCGAAAACCGAAACCGAACGGTTTTTAAAAACCGAAAACCGACATTTCGGTTACGATTTTGATTTTGCCCAAAAACCGAACCGAACCGAACCGTGCAAACCCCTACTGAACACCCATCTTCAGTTTGGTAATCAAATCTTGTTGCATGGATTCAAGTTTACCCAAATAACCCCCGAAAGACCATTGAAAAAACCCCTATAAACTATTTGTTCTTATTGTAGTTGTTATTGTGATTAATTTACATTAATCATAATCATAAGTATATTAATAAAGAATACAAACAAATTGACATAAATTATAATACACTTTTAAATCGAGTTAGTTCATAAAGAGATTAAAATCATTATAAACATAGATGTATGTGAACCTGATTAGCAACTCACATATGAAGAGATTTAGAATTAGTATTAAATTAATAATGTCATGTGAAGAAAAATACTACTCTGATAAACTACAAATACCGTTTAATAATTTTTTTTTCATGTATACAAGGAAATAAGATTACTTCAATTATCAGTATGTTTTCTATACCACATTAGAAGACCCATAAGATGCGAAATTTCCACCACTTTGGCTCAACAGAGAAATCCATGGATGATTAAATTATAGAGATGCACTTTAGTATCTATATAATCTTCTATACTAAAGAGATTCTAATGTTATGTTTTTGTTGTTTTCTCTATTCATTTCTTTATATTATATAGAATAAAGGTTCCAATGTGAATGTTCTTAGATTTAGAATCTCTATAATAGAGAAGAATATATAAAGTAAAGTACACCTCTATATTTAGATGTTCATATTCGATCTTCTGTATTTTTACTAAATATTATGAGTGTGTAGGAAAGGGAAAAAAATAATAAAATAAGTGTTCGTGGATAAGAAATAAAGATATCTAGAGAGTCGGATGTGAGACTTCTAGAAATAAAAATACGAAATTTAGAAGAAAAAATTTGTTCTTATATAGATGAAGATGGAGGCTCCAATATGAATGCTCTCACAAACACGTATGTTATATTTTTTTTTTTCTCTTTTTTATTTACTCACACAAAATTACAAAACTTTTTGAGCCTCTAAATTGTAAAAAAGGAATATTTGTGAACAAATCAAACAAAAAGATGTATAAAAAAACTCCACAAATTCACATTCACAAGTACATAAATCAAATGATAGCCACAAGTACATTCACAAGTAATTACATAAATCAAATGATAGCCACTTTAAGTTATTCATTAAACGTATTTAATAATAATCATTTAACACTTGATAAATTCAAGGATACATAAACAAAAGGTTGAAGGCCAAATATAACAGAACTTGTGTTGAAAAAAAAAATTGTTCTGAACTAAATCTATTTAGACCCATTACTTGACCAGCAGATTTGCCACTTGTATAACAAATATGGAAAATGGAGGGCCATAGCCACACCTGAACCATATATTAAACAATATGAGCGCTAAACATCCTTGCAACAACGTAAAGTAAAAATGAGTGAATCCATTACAGTCATGCCTCGATGTACAAAAGAACCTATCTCTATTCGTGTTGCCGCCCATCTAACCAACTATGAGTACAAAAAAATACAAAATGTCAAAAAACTTGCTCTTCAGCACATACTATGTGGACCAATATCTAGTGATGACCAAGGTCACTATTTTTTGGTCCCAACCTTGCAGAGTGGAGACCCTACACATATAATAAGACCCAAGGCGCATCCAGTGGACACCATTTGCACTATGCACCATACTTTGAATAACCTCTAGGAGGACCATGTGGACGGCCCAATTAACCTACGCAAACATATAATCATGACATCAGTTAACTCCAATTAACCTAAAAAACAACAAACAGTAACCAAATTACTTTAGCAAATACAGAAAGCAAGGTGGCATAATAACAACTACCTGGATCAAATGCTATACAGAAATGCACAAACAACTATACATAGTGGAATACCGCACACAATGTGACAAAACCAATCATGTGAAAACATGAGTAAGCCAGTCATAAACAACTTGTACCAGATGCTTTATAAGAGCAAAAAACAGCTACAGTGAAAAAGCCCTCGTAAACAAAATCTACCAAACAACAACCAATTTATTAGTTAGCTTTTGCGATGAGAAATAAATGATATTGACACTACTAAGGGCTCAAGCGTATAAAGGACCAAGGTAACCATCACAGCCAAGGAAGCCATTTTATTCTGCGATTTCTGTAAATGGCGTTTTTAGCAATCCAAAAAGACACAGACTTAGAAGCAAAGGCACATGGCATACCTTCTAAGGTAGAACATCAATCGGATGCGATGAGAATGCACTCACATCACCGTCACAGTTAATGCACAAAGCCAATAGTTGTCGTCACACCTATCACAAAAACAAATATGTCATCATTGCCCAATGAACAACAACATCAAGGCATGCCAAACTCTAATAGAACTGCACTGCCTCATATACACTTCCATCAAGCCAGTATTTTTATTTACAATAGAAGGGAATGCAGGCTATGAAATCCTGTGCAAAGACAACATGCTAATTAAACCATCTTAGAATTCCCATAAATTAAGGGTAATGAGTTACCATCTTAGAAACCCCATCAAATCATATTTATAATAATCATAACTTTCTAAATATATATGAAAAAAATATTAAAGAAATTCTAACCAAAGGAGCCCCATGTGCAACTCTCTGAGGCTCTGAGCAAAATAGTTGCACGGCTTGAAGAACCCCGTACATCATTCACCACTCATTCAACCTCCCATGAATGTACTTAGATCCAACCAAATCTCCCCATAACATAATCCCTCCCCTGTACAAAACACATGTTGATATTTAAGCCAAAATTAAAATAAAAAATAATTTTGATCAAAAGATGAAAAAAATCTGTAAGGTGGAAATTCCATTCCCATAACACCACCAATATATAAATCCGTTGTTTTTACTGCAATACCCCCTGCATATACTCTAAACGCCTCATTCACAACAGGAAAAAAACACCATTTCTGTTATGTGTTATCTGGTAATTTCCCCAATTGAAACAAAATCAAACCTAATTAGTTATAAACTTACACACTTTCTTTCACACACTTAAATGTAGGATTCTGAACTTTACTCATCATATCATGTGAAGACCTCGGTTGTCACAAACTAACTACTCGAGTTTCACTATCGTTGCATCCTTTTGAGATATTTATAACTGTTTAGAAAATAGCGACCTAAATGAACAGTAATACCTTAGAATGTAGGGATGAGCATTTGGTGCCGGGTACCGGTACCGAACCGTACCGGGTATATGTGGTACCGATACCCATTTTCCCCGATAAATGGTACCGATACCGGTACCAATTTTCCCTGCTTTTCGGGTATCGAACGGGTAACATGCTCATCCCTATTTGGATCAACTGAGATGCCAGGAATTTACCTTGCTTTATCGATGTACTTTATTTCGGGATCCGGACTCGCTTTGCGTTTATCATGATACACAAAGAAACCTTTGCGGGTTGTCTGCACACCAGACAAGTAGGGTAAATGGGAAAAAATTAAAACAAAATATAGATTCTAAAACGAAGGTTGAGATGATGAAAAACTAACTCAATCCATACCAAAAATGCTCCACTTTGGCTTCTGAAAAACCTGCCCTGACATTTTTTTTCATCTTAGCATGCAATTATCCACCCACATACAAAAATCTATAAGAACTATCTGAGTTCATTCAACTTAATAACGAAAAAACAAAAATGAAGATTCCATTGAACCTCTAGAATTGTGTTTTTATCACCAACATACATTTTTAAAAGAAAAAATAACGAGACTTGATTAACAATAAAAAGGTATTTGTTTCACTAAGTTCACATAGATTGTTGTATCATGTGAAGACCTCGGTTGTCACAAACTAACTACTCGAGTTTCAATATCGTTCCCTTTTGAGATATTTATAACTGTTTAGAAATTGGTGACCTAAATGAACAGTAAATACATTAGAATGTAGGGATGAGCATTTGGTGCTGGGTACCGGTACCGAACCGTACCGGGTATATGTGGTACCGGTACCAATTTTTCTTGCTTTTCGGGTATCGAACGGGTAACATGCTCATCGCTATTTGGATCAACTTAGATGCCAGGAATTTACCTTGCTTTATCGATATACTTCTTTATTTCGGGATCCGGACTCGCTTTGCGTTTATCATGATACACAAAGAAACCTTTGCGGGTTGTCTGCACACCAGACAAGTAGGGTAAATGGGAAAAAATTAAAACAAAATATAGATTCTAAAATGAAGGTTGAGATTATGAAAAACTAACTCAATCCATACAAAATATGCTCCACTTTGGCTTCTGAAAAACCCGCCTCATTTTTTTCACCTTAGCATGCAATTATCCACCCACATACAAAAATATATAAGAACTATCTGAGTTCAATCAACTTAATAACGAAAAAACAAAAATGAAGATTCCACTAAACCTCTATAATTGTGTTTTTATCACCAACATACGTTTTTAAAAGAAAAAATAACCAGACTTGATTAAGATTAAAAAGGTATTTGTTTCACTTAGTTCACATAGATTGTTTTAACATAGGGGCTCAAGAAGATGCTCTCACATTTAATAAAAAAATCAAACAAATATGATAATCCAATCTTAAATTTGGTATTAAGAATTGGCTGCTTAATGATGGTGATGATCCCCCTTTCTTTTATTAGTTGTAGCAAGTTCTTTTAGCTTAATTTTAATAACCTTGTAAAAAAATAATGAACAAAAAAAATGTTTTTAAGAAACTTCTAATATCTTATTAATCAAAATAACAATATACAAAACTTCTACATGGCATCCTAAGATGCATGAGTGTCATCCGAGCTAACTAAATATACAAAAAAAAACCTTGGCATTAGTGATTAAGTGTCAACTAACTAAGAGTGATAAACGAATTAATAATGAGTTAAAGTTCCGCTAAGCCGATACTTCTTGAACAACATCTTCAATACGGATACCTTGCTACCCTAGGCTTCGTTTTATAAGCAAATTTTAGACTTTGCATTTTTACTCAGTGGACTAAAAATACCTGGTTGTAAAAGCATGAGAGATGAAGTTACCACCAATTAATCTGCGGCCAACAAACATGAGAGATGTATATTTGAACCACCACTTATATAGTGATCATCCTAGCTACTACAAATGAAATAAAATGTTTTATTAACAAAGTTTTAAAACACCAAAACATTTCCAAACAATAAATAAAAAATTTTCAGAAGGTTAAACACTCATGTATGTAGATACCTCATCACAAGCTCGATTTTGTAGAAAGGTGCCAGGTGGCTGTCACAGTATTATTTCTCTTTTGCAGCCCTACTCCGATGACCTACCTAAAGCAGCAATAACACAAGTTCAAAGATACTAATACCAATGGAGAATATAATAATAACAGTATAAGCAAGACGAAGAACAAACCGTTACCTGTTAATTTAAACATTTCTTCAAGCATATCACCTGCATGTTGCATAAGTGAATGGTCTTCAGATCCTCATCATCAACCTCCATTAACAATCAAAAGTCCACATCAAGAAGCAGCATAGATACCTCTGTCCAATCAAATTTGAGTATTCATTTGATAGATGAAACCTCAAATAGACAAAGAAAACCAATCAGTAATTGTGCATCCATCTCAATTGAAGTATTGTCAAAGCTTCCATTATTTTAGAGAAAATAATTATAAAAAAAACACTTACAAATAGAATTTGTAATAATCATATTGTTCATTTGATAGTTGACGTGAAAAACCAATATTATGACATTCTTGAAAACAAAGTGATGATAGCATTTGACCAGTGAGGTTCAACATATAAGCTATGATGCACTGGGACGGGTACGGGAACGGGGTACGGGTACGGGGACGGGCACGGGAAACGGCAAAACTAAAAAATTTAAGAAGCGGGGACGGGACTGGTACGGGAATAAAAACATATAAAAAATAAATATATATAAAAGATAATGTAAGCTAGACCCTTTTACCGATTGATACTTTTGAGTTTTTTAATGAAAGTTTATATTAAAAAATGGATCCAAACAACATAATAAGTAGAACGTATTAAAGTTATTAATTAAAATATAAACAATAACAAAACAAAAGGATTTATATATTTTTAATATTAAATCAAATAAAAAATTAGTTTAAATTATTTTCACATTTGTTATAATGGATCTTTTATGGGCCACAAAACAACATGAAAAGGCTCACCTAAAAAATAAGGGGATATCGTCTTCATCTTTCCAACATAACAGGGTTCCCGACATAACAGCAGCGGCCAGCACCCTCATTGAACTACCGTCACCCACCACCGGAGAATCATGTAACACTCACAATACCTTCTTCTCTTCTGCTTTCTTTTAACTAGGACGATAATTGATGGGTCAAAGCATCAATAAACTTCACCGTTAGAACTTTAATCAGTAAAAAAACCAAAAAAAATAGACCGAAACTTCAGGGAAACGTTTCCTGCACGTCCCCAAACCCCGTCCCCATCCGCAGCGCGTTTCCAGGCCGTCTCCAACAAGCCGGGGACGTTTCCCGGCCGTCCCGGGGACGGGAGACGGCACCTCATAGGCGTTTCCGTGCATCCGAGCATATAAGGATGGAATAAAAACGACTTTGCATATAAGCAAGCCCTCATTACTTTCTCCAAATCCAACTACATCAAAAGTAAGATACATTTAGCTCAATTTCCAAATAAATAAAAACGCAAAGTCCAAGAAAATTTACATGATGATTTACATTTGCAATTTTTTCACTTATTAACGCAAAGTCGCAAAGATCCATTTTGATATTTACATGGCACAACCAAATTAAGCAAAAGTCTGAACCAAAAAATTGCAGAAATTAGTTGTTTACCTATCATATTTCTCATAAGGTGGTCCAAGCACGTGAAGAATAGAGCAGCAGAAACATAGGGCCTGCAAATCACAAATCAAAGCTTTCAAGTCAAAATATACAGACATGAATTACTGGATATAGACATCTTGAGATACATACTTAACACATATACTTACTTATGGCAACTTTAAATACATACCATTGGAACTCCATGACACCGATAAAGGGCACTTCAAACAAAAAAAATAAGAAATTAAATAGCATTTACAATTGCATTTTTAGTGTTGTATACAACAACAATACCTGTAAACTAAATTATAACAATGCTGACATGGCATTTTGAAGCAACAGTCATAATCAAAACTTTATTTAAAAAACGAACATTATTGTGGCTGGTATCTTCTTCATTTAAATCAATTATCTCTCTACTTCTTTCTCACTCTAGATTCATTGCTCCAACTAACAACACAACTTAACAACAACGGACACCACCAAAGTTTAAGATTCTCTTTTAGTGTTGTCAAAAACCTATCAGCTAGAGTACCTTCACCGGAATCTCAAAATATAATGTTACAATTAGAAACATACATACATACGATACCCAATTAGGTGGAAGCTAGAAGTGAAACAAAATTAATTTAAAGGGTATGTGCAGCCCGGTCCTTATAAACCCACCATTTTGGGTAAAAATCCAACCTTGGAAAACCCTACAGAAAAACAAAATATTTATGCTAACAAAAAAAAAGTGCAATCAAAACCCAAAATGGAATAATAATACCTCAATGAAGAACACCACACTTTCAGCCATTTATGTGATTTCACAAAATCCATTTGCAAGACGAAATGCTGCAATCCTTGGCTTGTTACGCCTAATCAGAGCTGAAATTAAACATTAAAAAACGATGTAATCATTCAATTGATTAAAGGTTCCAAGAGATTCACAAACCTGAAAATCACCTTTTTCGTCGGAGAAAGCCAGATCAATAAATATTGAAAAAAATATTAAACCCTAGGATGCTAAATACAATCGAATAAATAATGTTGTTTCTTAAATAGGAACCGTAATCGAACACAATAAGAGGAGCACATAAATTGAGATTCAGAGAATCAATCGAGCGCTTACAGCTTTTAGTCCCCATCGATTCTGAGCTTCTAGTAGCATCCAAATGTCAGATTTGCATATATTAAACTACACAAACAACAAATATAAGTATGAGAATATGAACACGTGATAATGAATTTGATGAAATTAAGGATAAAGATATACGTACCATCATCAGACACGAAGGAGAAGGAGGAGGCTGCCACTTGCAGAATTAGGGTTCCTATGGTTGGAGAAAATATTATCACAGGACAGAAGGAACATAGGTTATGGAAAGATGGTGGTGAAAATTGTGGGATACGCGTGTATATTTGAATTTTGAAACGTAGCTTTCACTAGATCACCGCAATTAAGGAAATGAACAGAGGTTATGGAAAGTTGAATGCGGGTCAATTGATTGAAATGGATATCCATAGAAAAACAATGAAGACCCGGTATTTTCCCGCCTAAACTCACATCAAAATGGTATATCCAAGCGTCATGTGTCCCACATTTTATTTGTTTATAAAATATATAGATATAGATGCGTTTGCTATAAATAGTGCAATTAATTCAGATTACAAAATAATGTTAAGTTAATTATCTATATATAGCCGCTCCACTTAGTGAAGTTGGCATTGGCAATGAAGACAAGGACTTGGGCTCCTTGAGGTCGCAAGCTCGAATCCGAGCCACACGGGGATTTGTCCAACCTACGTTACGCTAGAGAAGTTTGACTCTTGTGGTGGCGTAACTGGTATCAAGTGGCATCAGGGGTTCTAGTTTATCCGAGAACGCGGGCTGGAGTAAAAGAAGGGACTCTGATGAAAGGCCGTTAAGGAAAGGAGCTTTCCTATTTTTTTTAGGAGGGCACCGTTAAGCAGGAGCTATGCCTTTTATGGAGAAACCCTGTGGATTCTCAAACCGGGGTCGGTCTTGCAAGCCAACCTGCAACCACCCAGTTCAATCTGAAATTCGTCGTTCTAAAAGAAAATCCATTATATGTCGGCTTTTCTTACACCAATTATTTAAATAATATCATTGCATATACCTTTTTTAATCTCGAGTGCATCAAGGGAGAGAGGAAGAGTCGTCTCCAAAAATCCTATGTTTCGGGACGAGTTAAAAAAATAGGCCTCTAAAATATTTTTTTGTTTAAAATATATGATTAAAAAAGTTAAAAGATATATATATATATATATATAAACCTTTTATATAAAGAAAACGTGTCCCCACTTAGAACGGGACATGAGTGGTTGCCTACCCCAATATCCTCTGAGCCAGCCCTAGGATGAGGAGAAGAATGTCAATCAACAACCATAAAACATTTCTGATATACAATATATATAACTAGTGCTAACATCCATCAACTTCACCAGGCAGACTAAATAATATGTTGTGAAATGTAAAAACATTCCTAAAATAATTTATAACAATGTAAATATTTGTTTGTATAGACGGGTTAAATACTGAAATCGATACAATGATAAGTCTCTAAATACTTGTTATTACTAAAATTAAGCTTGTCCGTTGGCCAAGTATGGTATGGTAAATCAAAGGGTGAAATCTTTTAATTCATCATGTTATCATTCAAAGATACATATTTTATTAGATATTTGGGAAAAGGTTTCTAAAAGCATAAAATCCTCTTTTAATGGGCATATGACACAGTACACTTCTACACCATATGATACCTGGAAGTGAGGATTGGCTACATGGTTCATGTCGTCAAAATGTTAGTCGAATCTATTTAAACCAGAGGGTCGATTCGGATTGTGAACAGAGTCGCAAATGCCCAAAATTAACCCATAAACAATCACACAACTTTCTAGAATAAATTGAAGAAATAAACCAAAGATTAAATACTCATGTAAGATTTCACATATAAACACCTAGATTGTGAAAGTTGTTATTCAAATAGGTGAAAACAGAGTAACATAAGCGCACTTTCATGCTCTTTTTGTCTTGAGATATATTTGTGTGAGAATCAAAGAAAAGGATGCAAGCATTTAAGATTTTGAACAGAACACCACTGCTAATGTAACACCTCGTAAAAACCCATCCAATAAAATCTTAACACGTGTCCCACTGATCCTCGTATGTCATGTGCTAGCGTGAGGAACCAAGATTTCCGTTATGTTATAATTATAACCTCTGAATGGCGACTACAAAAGTCGAGGGACCAATAGTGTCAAAGTACAATTTTTTTACCTCCGAGTGGTCTTTACGGACCGTAAAGCTTATGGCTTACGGACCGTAAGCTGGAATGAAGAATTGTTGTTAAGAGGCAGTTACGGACCGTAAGGCAGTATCCTTACGGTCCGTAACAGGTTTGAAAACCATGGGCGCCAGAGCTCCTTACGGACCGTAAGACTCGCTCCATACGGTCCGTAAGGAACTGCCAGTGGCAGATTGTTTGGCAGCTTGCTGCCCTGCCACCTCTCTCACAATTGTCACCCTTTGAGCAGCTTGTGCCACGACCATGGACACCTGAAGACCTCTCACAACAGCCCCTAACACTTGGCTTGATCTCATGCTTCATCTTCAAGTATAAATAGGGGCCTTGTACACCTTAATTCCTTGCTCATTCTCATTTTCTCCTCTCTACTCTCTACTTAGAGCTTGCTTCTGATTTAGAAGCCTCCGACTGAGTTTATAAACTTTCTTTGGACCACTTGTAAGTGTTCCAACCCTCTCTTTTTAGTTTTGTAGGCTTTAAGCCAAAAGTCAAAGCGTTTACGTAAAAACGCTTTTGACCTTCGGTTAAGACCATTATGGTCCAGCCATTGTTCAATGCGAACATGGATACGTGATCATAATAAGGTAAGTGTTAATCCCTCAAGAGGGCACCTCCTTAAAATCACGTTTGCTTGGTCTGTTGACGGGTCAAAGTTATGTTCATAAAAAGTCAAACGAGTCAGATTTTAAATAAATCCATTTATGATAATGTAGGTGTTATAAAATGTGTTTTATTGCTTTAATAGCTTAGTAATAAGTATTAGAACATGAGTAAACATGTTCGGCTCGTCAATTGCAGGTTTAAGGTCGGTTCGCAACCGAAAGTCGCAAGGATTGACTCTTTCTTTGACTTCCAGTTCTGACCCGAATTAGCAACTTTTAGCTACTGATTATAAGTTGCGTTATGACCATATTATGTTGTAGTATAACCCTCTGGAGTTATACTACATGGTCATATAACAATCTGAGTTTATATGCGAGTTTCCGCTAATATGCTTAACTTTGACTAAAATTTCGTTTTTGTCTAAAATGAGGTTTCAAACATAAACAAGCTTGCAAATGGATTAGTTACTGATATGTTAACTTGACTAGAATATTTTGATGTCAACATTCTGGTCATAAACTAAATTATGCTTAATTAGCCTAAATGACGCTTTTAGATGACCAAATTGCCTTTTTGGCATCTAGAATGGTTTCTAAACATAATTTCTTCACCAAACTTAATACCTACTGATATAATACCATGAGTGGGATTATTTGGGATACTAATTCAGAATATAAACTGAGTTTGCGTACAAGATCTTGTAAAATGCCGACAAATGACGATAATGCCCTTACGGCGCATAAAATGGTTTTAATGATACTTTTCATAACAGAACCTTTTACCTGCTGTTATGTTACATTAAATAACATATATTAAACATATAAACTTGTTTATAACATCAGTTTTCCTTAAACATAGTCTAAATCGTCATTTAGCGACTTTTACGCCTTTTCGATACATCGTATGGCTTAAAATCATATCTAACCATCAAGACTTGATACCTACTGATTATAAAATTATTTTAATTATTTTTACATTAGGTACATGTCCTAAACTCAGAATCCCAAATAAGCTATCAAAACTATGTGTGAAATGACCAAAATGCCCCTACGGGGCATAGTTTTGTTTTAAATGATATCCTACTGATATAACATCATAAATTTAATAATTTTCCATAATGTTTATGACCATGGCATGAGTTTACTTGTAAGCTTCTTTTATAAGTCGTAAAATGATCAAAACACCCTTTTGAGGATTAACTTAATTTTAAAACCTTAACGGGCATACATGTTGATATCTTACTGATAGTATAACATGTTTAAAGTATAATGGCATATGGAACTTGTATTTGACTCGTCCGGTTACCCGGTTTTGCTTATATGCGTACGGTTAAGCCTACGTGACTAGTTTACGTAATCTAACCAAAACGGGTTTAACCTTATCATTTTTACATCAAAATCCATAATGTTATATGTTTACCCATTATAAACAAGTCTTAGTACTTGACGGGTTTAAACCACATTCTATTCCGGTCATCGCTTAATCTAGCCTATCGTACCGTAATTATTAACTTAAGACTAGCCGGTCTAAGTCTATGACTTAACTAAGAACCCATTAGCATTCTAATTGGTTATTAAAAACCATCATTCCAAACTAGAAGCCTCCCGGTAAATTGTATTCTTACTTATCTCTTGATTAACTGCTGAGTTATTATTCATTTGAAGAACTAGCTCAGGTAAATATACTCTTAACCTGTTTTCCCTATACGGGCTTGGGATACTGTATATTATTACCGCTTGGTCGGCTATAGGATTATGTTATCGGATTGTGATTTAAGTATATCTCATAACCCGTTTTAATTTGTATTGTCTAAGAACTTAAACATTGGGGGTTAACTCGACCGTGTCCTGGATATCCTCGACTCATTTAAGTTACTAATGGCCACGACCAATGCACGGGGTGTAGGCATACACCTGTCAGATGCTAATGCTAAATTGTTTTTATATACTCTCTGGAGTTATTTAAGTGGTGTGTCAGTTAATCAGGTTATTCGGTTTCTACACTGGACCACATATGTATTGACGGACCTGTAAAACTGTTCACAAGATCATTTTGAATTGTCTCAAGTTTTTTGTGAAAATGTGCCATGTGCACTTAAATCAATTTTGAAAGATTTTCAAAATGTGTCTGTTATTTGTATTTACCAGTGTAAACTGACGTATTTTCAAAAGACTAAGATACAGGTACAACACGTAATAGGCTGTGAGCTGCTTGGTAGTTACGTAGAGAATTTTGCAAGTTCTTAGTCGTGCCCAAAGTCTGTTGATCTCATTTTGTATAATTTACGATCCGCATGTGGATCTTATTACAAGCCGTTTGTATTTATTATTTTGAACTTTGAACACTATCAGTTTGTAATAGTATTTTAAGTCCAAGACTTCCGCTGTGTACTCTGTGTTGTTTGGTTATGATGTTATCAATCTTATGTCACAATACTCTCCACCGGGCCCACTGAGACATACGTGGAAATTGGGGTGTGACAGGTTGGTATCAGAGCCAACGTTTGAGTGACTTCAACACTAGTCATTTGTGTTTAATCTCAAAAGGACAGTAACACATTCCTTAGACTTAGGATTACCCATTACATTGTTTAATTTATTATTGTCCGTTTTTGTTCTAATTTGTTTTGAAGCAGGTAAAATACCGCCTAGATTTCTGTCACACCCCAACCGATGACGGAAACATCAGGGTTAGTGGCACTAGGTGACCAGATTGTCTCACGAGAAATTCCGTAACAATTATCCAACAACATTACTTTAACGTTTAATATCACATACTATTAAACATAACATTTCAATCAATCATTACATAAATTTTGATTTTCTCATAAAAACAACATGGTTCGATTTCCCCTAGATTTTTATTAAAACCGTTCTAAACAAGATAAGCAAAATACTAAATAAGACTACTCCAAAGCAATCCAATGCTAAATCCTGAACCTGTTACATACGTTAAAATACAAGTCAATACAATTAAGTAAAGGTTAGCATACGAGTTTGAATAATACTAGCATAGTCGAGAAAGCGTTTGCGAAACAATCTAGTTACATATCATGATACACCAAAACACTTAACATAACATAGGCTCATTACTCATGCTAACTACCGTGAAAAGGCTTTCGCAACCATCCTAACTAGACCCCGTCGGGTGTTAGCCAAACTATAGTACCATACTAGCTAAGGAGGTAAGTTAACGAAAATAAGTCATAGTCACATGTTTCCAGTATCACGTATCGAGCATATACAATCAGATTATTCGCGTGCGATAAACAATTTCGATTTATGAAGTGATTTTGATATAGGAACGTATGTAACACCCAAAAAGTGCATTAAAGCGAAAATGGGTCAAGTATACTCACTGTGGGTGCGTTTTGGTAAGACTTAAGATTATGAGGAGAGTTGCGGAGTGCGCCGGATCAACCTGTAAACGAACAGAAGTGCATCAGTCTTCCAAAAGGTTGAAACGGTGAAGTTTGAGTTGAGCAGTAGGCAAGTTCGGGCGAACTAAACACACAAGTTCGAGCGAACTTGTATGGTTTTGGTGAGTTGAGAGTCAAGTTCGGGCGAACTTGCAAGTTTCTCAAGGAAACTTGACAAGTTCGAGCGAACTTGTGGTTAACCTTGACAGGTGAGACAAGTTCGGCCGAACTTGTGAAGTTTCCTAAGAAACTTGACAAGTTCGAGCAAACTTGGGGTTCCTGAAGAGAATTTTGCGCATTTACGCTCAAGTTCAGCCGAACTTGACCCCTAGAGGGCAAGTTCAGGCGAACTTGACATGCTGTGTTGACAAAATCAGTGCAATCTCGAGCGAACTTGATGTTTTCGGGTCCAAAATCTTGCGTTTTCGCGTCGTTTGCTGAGTAAATCGAGTGTTCATCCCTCCAACCCTGTGCTACTGAGTAAACTTAGGTCGGAGAGGTCTTTTAGAGCGGTTTTTAGCCGTTTTACAAAGGCGTGGGCTAATCCGGGCGAACTCGGGGTTCGTTCGGGTTAGTCCGGCTTGTGTAAATCAACATAAACGTCCTTATGCTTCCAGATCTGGAATCTTGAATGATAAATGCTTCGTTTCATATCAGAAAATGAACAAAACATCATCAAAAGTCCGTATTTTGTGTAAAAATCAATGTTCAAAAGGTTTTGCTCAGATCTAACCATAGATCTGAGTCTAACCATAGATCTGAGTGAAAATTAAAAGTTTATGTAAAAAGATGAAGATTTTCGTAAACAGAGAGGATTTGATGAAAACGAAGGCTATACCTTGTGCCAAAATCGTTGTAAACCGTTGATAAACGTTGTGGTAGCTGAAATCGGGTTGATTCTTACTTAGAACACAAAAGTTTCGGGTTTGAGAGCTCTGGGCGAAGTTACAGCAAGTCCAAATGAAAAAGGAATGAGCTGAGTATTTATAGGTGAAGGCAAAAAGGTGAGCTGATGGAGTCAAGTTCGGCCGAACTTGTACAAAATTGTACAAGTTCGCGCGAACTTGTAGGGATTTCAAGAGGGTATTAGCCAAGTTCGGCCGAACTTGCTGAGTCCTTAGAGGCTCAGATAAGTTCGAGCGAACTTAGAGGAGAAAAGGAAAGTCCAAGTTTGGCCAGTCAAGTTCGGCCGAACTTGGTATCACCAAGTTCGAGCGAACTTGACCCAAAAGTTGGGTTTTCCTCGTTTATTTCGCGATAAGAGTTTGTTTGGCTATTCGGTTCGTATTAAATAGTTATATTAAGCGTTATAATTGATGTAATAGTGCGATTTAGCGATTCGAGTGTGCGAGAGCGATGCGATAGCGATTGTAATCATAACCAAACACACACAAACACGTAATTATCATATAAACACGTAACTAATATTACCACATAATTCCAATAAACAAAATAAGTAATTGCGTTGCGATTGCGATGAGATAGCGATGAGATTAAGAAAAGACAACTACGAGAAAAATCGGAGTTGTTACAATTTCGTTGAAGAGGAGGAAAAGGAAAAGGTCCCATGAGGGGCGGACCTTCAATGACTGGACCTTCGCATATACCCAGTCCAAACCTGTATGAAGGATCTGGAGATTCTTCGTCACCTTGGTAACCAATTAGACACTCAATTTCTCATGAGTATTCCCCGCCAAACTCCCACAACTCACACCACTCTCAACATTCGCACCATTCCCATCATTCACACCATTCTCACCGCACTCACTCTCATTCATATCACGGAGAGTTTAACTCGAACATCTATTTGAGATCACCTTCGGTTACACCTCCAGTTGACTCTCCCGGCCATAGGGACGAGGATTCCGATCCTGAGCACTACCTTCTACCCCTACTGACCACCCTCACCAAGACTGGTGAACACTACCTTCTACCCTTACCTGACCACCCTGGCGTTTGTGTTCCTAATATACCCAAGCTATCCACAAGCCCTACCCGATGTACGACCCCGCCACTTACTTGTTCTTTTATTAAATATACATTTATTTATTAGATTAGATTAGCCATTTAATATTCACGCACTTTTAAGATGAAATATTTAAAAAACACTATATACTTGGAAGATTTTTCAATCACATTGTATATATAAAGTATGTTTCATTTTATGGTAAATAAGGCCATCTGTAATGACACAATGTCCCTACCTACTACGGGGGTTTGGGCGTGAAACACCGTCCCGAAAAGACGTTACGGGGAGTGAGACTCTCCACAAGTGGAGCACAAGAAACATGAAGGGGGTTTTCTTGATATGTATATATATAGTTTTCTTTGGAGCCAAATATAATCTCTCCATTTATAGAGGAGTGTGGTTTTAGGTTAATACATTAAACATATTCTAAAGATGTACATGGTGCCATCAACGAAGGGGAAGAGGGGACAACTCTTCTCACGGGAACAATGCCGCCAACCCCCTTCACCTCGCGGTAAACTCAATCACACGAGGAGTATTCACCATTCAAAAAAGGGGAGAGAAAATGAGTTAATGGTGGGTCTCAATCTTTTCCACTCAATCACATTTTTATCTTTATTTATTTTTTTATTTTTTGAGTAAACTGCCATTTTGGTCTCTGAGGTTTGGCCAGTTTTGCCACTTTAGTCCAAATTTCAAACTTTTTGCCATTTTGGTCCCTGTGGTTTCATTTTTTTGTCATTTTGGTCCAAATTTCAAAGTCAGCTCATATTTTCAAAAAAAGCCTGGTTTTTGTCAATTTCTTCAGGGGCATTTTGGTCATTATACTTTTATTATAACTTATTATTAATTATTAATTAAAAATAATATATATAACTAATCAAATTATATATATATAACTAATCAAATCTAAGATCTGTCTCTCTCTTCTCTCTTTATCACAAACACCTGCAATCTCTCTCTCTCTCTGGAACCACCTACCACCTCCATTAACACCACCGCACCACCACTATACCCCCACCTTAGATCTGATCGCCAAACTCCAATCCTTCCATCAAACGTCCAGATTTGGTCGGGGATGTGTTTGAATTTTAGTACTCCGATGATGACGACGATGCTCTGATGGCGACGATGCTCTGACGGCGGTGGTTGGAGAATCGGGATGTGGTTTAAGTGTACATCGCCGGCGGTTGTGGTTTTATGTTTTTACCAGAGGTGAAGTTGCCAGAATCCATGGTGGGAAAAGTGGGAAGTGGAAAGAGGTGTACGGTGGTGGAGGGGAGACGGTGGTGGAGGGGAAACGGTGGTGGTGGGTGTACCGTGGTGGAGGGGAGACGGTGGTGGTGGGTGATTCCGGTACAAGCGAAACACTCTGTTTCTCTCTCTAACTGTTCACCGGCGAAACGAAACCCTTTGTTTCCCTCTCTAACTGTTCACATGTGACATCGCCGGAGAAGATGAACCGATGCTGCTCCACTGCCGGGTGTACACCGGACTCTCCGTCCGGTTCCGATCCATTTGAGTGAATTGAACAGGATTATAGTGGATTTGTAGGGGTAATTGTAGAGATTTAGTGGATATTTTGTGCGATTGTTAGGGTTTTGTGGAGAGAAAGATCATCGAAGAGAATGGTGGAGTTGATTTTTGGGTTTTAAGGCTGGTGAGTTTAGAGAGAAATTGAGTTTCAGATGATTGGGGAAGATGAAATATTTTAATTGATAATCAGTTAAAATAAAGCATAAAATGACCAAAATGCCCCTGAAGAAACGGACAAAAACCAAGTTTTTTTTTTTGAAAATCTAAGCTGAATTTGAAATTTGGACAAAAATGGCAAAAAACAAAACCATAGGGACCAAAATGGCAAAAGGTTTAAAATTTAGATTAAAGTGGCAAAACTGGTCAAACCTCAAAGACCAAAATGACAGTTTACTCTTATTTGTTTAAGAAAAAGTTGTTTAGGTTTAGTAATGCCAATATTTGAGAGTAAAATGAGAGTGAAGATAGGAATTGACGTGAGAGTAAGATGAGAATGAAGATAGGAGACCACTCCACCCAAGTAGAGTTCTCGTTACACCTAATGGATAGACCAAATAAACGTGTTGTAGGTGAAGATATCATGTAGCTTTTGTAGTACTTAATTTAAATGACGGATAAACAACAAAAAGAAAATCAAAGAGCTAAAAAATAACACAAAAATCACAAGATACCTCTAGTTGATTGGTGTAGCAATCGACAATCGTATATCGACCGCCTCCATTTTGGCCAAATTGCCACACCAATAGCTGGTTATAAACTCAGTACATTAACCAAAACAAGCTGAAAATCCGATTCTCTGTAAATTCCACTTGTATTAATCGATGTTAATTAGCAAATAATAAAAAAAAAAAAAAAGATCTAGGTCATAATAATATAAGCCTTCATTAATGAAACTTTCAATTTACACAGACCATATCAGATCCAATAAACCCAGCATTCATAGATCTACCAGTACCAAAACAAAACAACCTAACATAAACCCTAACATTCTTCACCAAACCACTAACAACACACACAATCTCAACCTCCAAATCCATAGAGGGTCCTCCCTTGCCTCTTAAGTGCATACACAACGTCCATCGCAGTAACCGTCTTCCTGCGAGCATGCTCGGTATAGGTAACCGCATCACGAATCACATTCTCCAAAAAGATCTTCAACACACCACGAGTCTCCTCATAGATCAACCCACTGATCCTCTTCACTCCTCCTCTTCTCGCCAGCCTCCTGATCGCCGGCTTCGTGATCCCCTGAATGTTATCTCGGAGAACTTTTCTGTGACGCTTTGCTCCGCCCTTGCCCAGCCCCTTTCCTCCCTTACCACGGCCTGACATTGTTGAAGAAATGTGATTTGAGATTTAGTGGTGATTTGAATTGAATTTGAAGGTGAGGGAGAGTATTGGGGTTTTTATAAGAGGGGGAAATGTTTGGGTTATTGAAATTTGGGGTGAGGGGTTTGAATGGACGGTGGAGATGGTGATCCGCGTGGTGTGGTTTTTTGGGGTGTGAGCCGTTGATTGGTGTAGATCGGACGGTTGGATATACGCAAAGTGACTCGGATTGATGATAAATGAAAAGCAAAAAATGACTGATTACAATTGCCAACCATTTCCGGATGCCCCGACCCATAACCTCTGAGAGCAGGTTTTCAATCCATATCATCATAGCTAAAATACAAATTTTTATTTAACTTTTATTTATTTTTTTCAGTCAATATCATTACATTACAATAATGTAACTAAATTACAAATTTTTATTTTTATTTTGTTTATTTTTTCAACCCATATCATTAAAATAATTACCATAATACCAATTACCAACACAAGCATGCTTTTTGTTGTACACTATGTATTAGGGATTTTTTAAAAAATATTTGACTTTTTCATTTTCAACAAAAATATTTTTATCTTTTCAACTTAACCCCTTTAATTTTTTTTACTTTTTTTAACGGCAACTATTTAGGATGTCGCTAATCGGGTCAGTGGTTAATATTACCAAGTTAGTATTAAAATCCCTCATTGCCTGGATTTGAACTTAAGATCTCCAAGAGAATCAAAGCTTCCCACCTCCCTCTTGACTACTAGCCCCAAAGATTATTGTTTAATTTTTTTTACTTTTAACGCAAGGCTTTTCATCTTTTAAAATTTAATCCCGACATTTTTTTTATTTTCAACTTTGTTGTGTCTCATACTTTTCATTTTTCGCAAGTTTTTCGTTTTACGTTTTGTTCTAAATTTTGTGAGTCAACACGCTACAACGTGCGTGTGGGGTTTAGCCTTTTCCATCTGTTTTTCCTGTTTGACAGACCGTCACAACCCCTCTATTTTTCTCCGTTTGACAAGTTCGTCCCAAGGCACAAGTCCTAAATCGACTTAGTTATTACTTTCTACGTTTTAGGTTTCGGTCTAATTTCTTCTCATTAACAAGCTGTAACAGGCATGCGTGGTTAAACGATTTTATGTCTGTTTTTCGCTTGGTGTTATCTTTTCCTTTTTTATTTATTTAACTTTTACGAACTCTTCCAATGTTGGTGGTCGCTGTTATTTGTTCTACTTGGCACGATTTTTCGAACGTATTTAGCCTCTTAAATTTTTTACTAATAATTTGTTTCGAGTTTACCCTATACCTCCTTTACTAAAAAAAAACTATTTTTTTACGTGCATATTTTTATGTACGTGTCGGTATGAATTCGATTTGCTCTACGTTTTGACGTAAACTTTTTTGGAAACGAATCAGGTCATATATAATACGCTTTCGTTTAAAAAACATTTTTATGTGCATATTTTTAAATATGTTTTAGTATAAATTCGAGATAGTGTATGTTTCGACCAAATTTTTTGGGAAAACGAATCAGGTCAAATATAATATGTTTTTGTGCTTATTTTATGAATGTTTCCTAAATTTGTTTCGAACCGAGTGAAGTCAAATTGTAGTTTCTTTTTTTCCCTTTTTTCAAAAGCTCTAATTAATCTCTTTTGATTATATGTGTCCGTTTTTCCGTTATACCTGTTACGTTTGTCTACATATGAGTAGAGTCACATATAGTATGTTATGATTGTACGGTATAAATTTGATGTACTTTATGTTTCGATCCAATCGCAATGCTTATATAGGTTACATTAAATTCGATCGGATACGTTGAAACACGGATTTTCATATGATTAACGCATCACATAACGTTTGTATTGATCAATTCAATGTACCCGCGCCGGTCTTTTTGCTAGTTTAACTAAAATATATTTTTTATTTAAATTTTGTTTTTTTATACTTCTAACGTCACATTTTATATCTTTATTTATATCTTACTCACATACACTTATTTTATTGTTTTTCATTGGTTTCATTAACTCACAAAATTACATTTAGAGATGACTAGTGAGTCTCAATACTTAGAGATCTATCGTAGATTATCTAAACCTTATCTTTATTTTAAAGATGTTGATAGATAATGTAAATGAGAGTAAACCTTATTTTTTCTATAATTGTAGCAAGTGGATATATAGAAAACTTGATATGAACGTCCTCATGCCAGATCCAAATACCCACACCCAAAGCCGAAGAGCATTTTCATTCAGTCCATCAAAGAACCCCTATCTTTAAAATATATATAAAAAAATCTTCTAGAAACCCACACAAACCTGTCCACTATGTCGTGGAGGGTTTGGATTTGAAAACACTTCTGATGCATAAACATAGACGATAATACAACTTTTATTGGAAACTAGGGTTCCGATTTGAAAATGTATTAACCGATTCATCCTTTACATCTCCATCCCTCTGCATTCTATAAGCTTTTCTTATTCAAACTTTTTTTTTTTTTTTTTTAATTTGAGCTTGGAGTCTTAATTCATGAAGTGTAGAAGTGCTGCTAGAGAACTAGACAAACATGTATGATTCTTCCTCAATTTTACGTTTTTGTATACAAAGATTGTATGTAAAGTTTGTCATGTGCATGGTAGGAAAAGTAGTTGTAGTATCTCATTTAGGTACATCTTTATTTAAAATAAGATTATCCCTTTAACAATAATTATGTATAATTAGTATTAAAACATCACCTTTTTATGAAAAATATGTAAAAAAGGCCAGCAAGTGTTCATGTTTCAACTCAAGCTGCTTCTTTTCAACCCGTACTGGAAAAAATTAGACCGTTCCAAATAGGAACCTATTAACCAACCTGGCCATCATGCCACATCTTTAACATACCTGGTGCTAACCAAGAGTTATTTAGAGCATTTCATAAAGACACTTTTTTAAATGCACCTTAAATTACTGAAACGGAAGCTCACAACACGCTTGAGCTTCCTATTGTAGAAGAAGTTGCATGACCATCTGCAATAATACATACATATATTAGATATCGACGACTCGAGGTGACAAATACGCACATTGGTAAAAAATATAAAATATTTTCTTACATAGCTCATTTTTCTATGAATGGGTCAACATAAGAGTTCGGGTCATATCTATAGACTTCATAGTTTGCTAGATATATTAACATGTATGCATGAGTTAAAGCTTCATAACACTTGCTTTTAGAAGGTCTGATTCTTTATGCATAGAGGATAGGGGTGTTCACGGTTCAAGTTCAATATGGAGTATGACAAGAAAGCTGAAGATGAAAGGTTGAGGTTATTGTCAGAAAAGTTAAGGATTGAAGTTGAGAAAACAAAGTTTGCTAAGAAGGAATCGGATCAACGGATTATGATGATGGATGTGAGCGGTATGACAGAAATCCAGCGACTATATTTTGAAAAAGTTTAAAGGGAAATCGTAACGAGACGCGACCATGCATGAGACAATCAACTGTGAACCAAACACTACCACATTTTTTTGGTGCTACATGGAAATATTACTACACATATTTTGTAGCTTTGTCGAATATCATACTTATGTGTTTTTGGTGTTAAATGTAAATCCATTATGTAGCCTGTTAATTAGGTCAGGCTTGACATGATTTGGATATTTTGTAATCTCATGGTAGTGAAAATGGATGGTATAATATTTGATTTGAACATTTGCTTTTAAGGTGTTCTTTTTTCCATATGGATTCAGTTTTATGTTTTCAACGTTTAACCATAGCTTCTTGCTTTTCAACCGAGCTTAATCCGTTTGACCCATTATAAACTAAATATAACTAATTAGTGGATGTTCTTATGCCATAAAACTGAATAGTTTTTCTTGTTCTTTTTATTTCCATCTTTAACAGAGCACTTGTATGTACATCGGCAAACATGCTATTTATGTGTCAATAGTTTTTCTTGTTGGTTTATGATTTTATAATTAGTATTCAAAGTAACCCGACCCGATTAACGCAAAAATAATAATTAGTAGTATAACTTCTATAAAAAAAAGTTATCGGAATCAATTTTAGAAGAAAAACATAATAAGAAAAAATAGATATTAGTTAAAATTGTAAATGAAAGAAAGAGAAGAAATAAAAATATATAAAGACAGGTATGGGGAGTTGGATGTAGGAGGTTTTTTCTAAAATGTAAGATAAATTAAAAAAAAAGTAGTGATTTTTAGTTAAATTATAGGGTTAAAGATGATGGATGGGATGTGAATGCTCTAAAGTCTAACTATACCAACAGAAAAGTTCGCCGGTTTAATATATATGGTCTTGTTATGGTTTAGGATTTGAAACCGATCATGTAAAACGAGCTGGTTGTTTAACTTTTTTTTTTTCATTTTAGGAATTTAAAAGTGAAGTATATATTATATCTTGGACTATGCATGACAATTTTTAAAAAGTTAATACATAATTATGCTTTTAACACCTTTTTAGCTAATAGTAACTAAAATGCATAAATCTAATCGTAAACCTGTGAAACATTTTGTACTAGTTAGGTTTGTCGTTTTTCAAAACCGTAGTTAGTAATTCAACCCATTTTTTTTAAACCAAGCGAAGCAAACCGCGAACATCACTACCAGTTTACCAATAACAACTACCTTATTCATAGATGTATATGTGATATAGCAGGGACACGTCCATATCTAGAAGAACTTGCTTATTTTAAATGTTTTCTTGTTGGTCTCTTGGTCCATCTTTTGAAACTTCAGTTGCGTGGAAACATCGGGTGGGACGAATGAGATTGCTCGAGACTTCATAACGCTAAATGTGACGAGTATTTAATAAACAAATTTCATTTCATTGCTAATATCAGATACATTGTTTGAAATATAATTACAACAAGTTTACAACGTGTATCGTATGGCTAATCTATATACATGAATTAAAGTTTGGTGCGTTTCTAGTCCATCCTACCAAGTTCCATTCATCATCATCACCATTGAATTCCTGCAATACGTATTAAAGTATAGTTCAATACAAAAAGTATTGGCGATCATACACGTTTGATATAGCATAAGTGTGTAAAAAGAGCATAAACAAATCCGGCATGACAAAAATAGTTAACTAGATTAATGTATCAAGGCATGCAATTTTACAAGTCAACCCTCTGATTACCGCAATGATTTAAAGACTTAACATGACCTCAAGAATACGGGCGGTGTGTCACTCCTATAACGCTATACATATTAAGGGAAGGCTCGTACGAAGTTAATGATAAACAAATCACATAAGAATGTTCCAAGAATACAAATCAAGTATCGCGTATCTAAGCATGCATAAGTGGATTGTTTGTGCTTACATAAAGTATAAGTGTGAATGTGTATTTTGATAGGTTTAACATATTCCCCCAAAAGTGTAAAGCGTAAAAAGGGAGTCACATATACTCACAAGTTTGCAAAGCGTTTCCGAGTTTTGACGAGTTGATGAAAATAGGAGAATGAAAGTGTTCAGGTGTGTAACATTACCTCTTTAAAGAGTTAAAATAAAATATATGAAAAGTATATTTTAAAACAAGTAGGTAACGAGTAAGATGACCATTAAAAATATGAGGTGTCTAGATGAGTAATTAGTATTATAACGTGTTAACATAGAAAAAGATATGACTTAACCTGTTGTCTGAAGATAAAATAAGGATACACGTCCTCGTTATTTTCTATTTCATTCGATTTTGAGGATGAAACCTTAAATTGGTAGGGGGATATTTGTAACATTCATTTTCTGGATGTATAAATAAGATATTAGTCGTTCGTTACATTTATAGTTCTACGATTTTAACTGAGTATGTAATAGGTGAAACAACTAATTAATATAAGGAAATTAAACGAATATTTAAAAGGTGAAACAATCGCTTAAGTTATTTGAGCTACTATATATTTAGATAGACGTTTCAAAATGATGAAACACGGTTTAAGTATCGTATATAAATAAACAACCGATTATCACTAATATATGTATACACTCTTTTAACATTAAATTTGAGGATATACTATATTAAACATATTGAAGACATATTATACATATAAATTTGATGGCTGCATAAGAATATCTACATGTTTCATGTAGTTGTATGATGAATAAAAAAATAATATATAATTTCATGTATTTGACGGCTCCATAGCATACATTCATATTTAATATTTAATATTTGAATTGATAATTATCACTTGACAAACTCATATGCTCCACGTAGCATACATATGGCCAGCTTTCAAGTTAGTTTACACGTGTCAAATATGCAGCCCATCATCATATATTCATACGCATCTTATTTTCCTTGATGAAGAAGTTAGTTTCTATGTGTGTATATATATATATCTATCTACACAAAACGAAAAAGGAAGATATATAGGGAGGCGAGATATATCTAGAGTTGTAGAAATAAACCAGGAGGTTAGGCACCGGTTGGTGAAAGACGGTAAAAGAACTAGTAGTGAACACGGATCTGTATAGTCAAGACATTAGTATTGAGAGGAGAAAAAGAAATGGACAAACGTATCACGGGATGGAAAGAAAATAATAAAATTAGAGGGCAAGAGAGTGTGATATTTACTAGTACGAAATCGTAATGATATCCGACAATCCACAAGGTGTAAAAGTTCTAAGGTGTCACCCAGCTATAACTCTTCAAAGGTGAATACATTTAACTATTTTTTTAAATATGTTTTAAAATAGCATGAGTTTGTGTTAAATATATTTTTACATATGGTATTCTATAGATAGCATTCAGAACATAAGTGCATATATAGTTTGATCAAATTGTAGACGTGTAACAAATCGTAAAACCGGACACGATGTTCGGTAGGAGAAATACGTAAAACCGGGCACGAAGTTCGGTAGTAAAACGGACGGGGAGCTCGCTGAGGGTGTAGATTACTAGTATGTTTTAAATAGTTTTAATACTGCTTATGCTAAAAAAATGGTTTAGTGTCGGTTAAATGTTATTCACTAGTTTTTCGCTGACGTATTACTTTCAAAACGTTTTCAGGTAATCAGGAATAGTTATGAATAGCAAGACTAGTGCTGAAAGGAGGACGATCCTATGCACAGAAGAACCTTGTGGCTAAAATATTTTGTAAAATTGTCGTTAGACATAAATTTTGATTACCGTATGTATGAAACGTTTTGTATGGAAAAAGAGGTGTTTAATTCCCCGTTTATAAAATATGTTCCGTTCAACTTACAAGTTGTTTAAATTAATATAAATAAATACAAGCGTTTTTCCGCTGCGTATTTATCAAAACAGGTACCAACCGATTGGTCGCACGCCCGGGGTGTCGAAAATCCGGGGTGTGACAAGGTGTTTGAAGTTTACGGAATGTTTGGATTTGGAATCAAGTATGCAAAAGTATGTATATGAGAAAGTAATCACCTGGACTTAAACCCTCGTTTTTGACACTATAAGCCCCATTTGGGTTGATGTGATTTCATGGGTCAAGACACCCATTAGAATTGTTAACGAGAGGTTCAAGACTTAGATAATATAACTTATTACCATGACAAGTAACCATGTTGATTATCATCAAGGATTCGGTTATGTATATATATATATATTGTATAGTTTATATAATAATTCTAAGCTAAGTCCATCAAGAATATCATAGATTGTCATATAAGTCAATCTTGGAGGTAGGAGGATAACCGTCCTTTAACCTCATTCGTAAGATTCACCAATACACAAATCGTCACAAGGAAGATTCAGATGGTCATGATGAAAAGAAAGGAAATGTACAAATTCTTACTATACCAAGTAGCCAAGCAAACGTTAACCCGGTGAGCCACTTCCGACATGGAAGGCATGGAAAGAGTTAACTAAGTGTCGGAGGCTAGACGGGGTTAAGTCACTTTGGGTCTAGCAAACCACTTGGAATCGCAAGATGAAAACGTCAAGTGAGGTGGTGGAATGAAAGTAGGATAGTCAAGGCCTCCAAGTATTCACACCTATATCAAAACACAAGTCTTATCACAAGAATCATGACAAGCTCGGATGATTTCATCACTTGTGGGTTGACAACCGTATAAAAAACAGAAAGTTTGGAGAGTGATTTACACCTCTGATTTGTATAAATCAACCTTGGCCAAGCTTACTAACCATAGACTTGATTAGTAGTACAAGAAGCACAAGTTTGTATGAGAAAACATAAGTTTAGTAAAAGTATCAACCATAATCTTCCAAAACAGAAGGTTTGGTCCTCAAATTGGTGATGTTCCATCTTGGTTTTCCATGGAAAACATGTATAAACAATCCTAGAGGCAATCCAATCTTTGTAGAGGAGGATTTAGTGAAGAAAAGATGAAGAAAAGTGACTTGGAGCTCACTTTTGTAATAATAAGATTCAACCTTGAACTTGAATTTCCAGAGAATTAGAGAGTGTTTTGGAGGTTTAGCTGACTTTGGAAAGTGAAAATGGTTGTGTGGAGGCTTGGTTTTATAATGGTGGATTAGGGTTTGGTGTTAAAGAAGCTTGAATAATGATTGGGGAAGAAGAAATAGGCAAATACAAGAGCTGTGTGACATTTGTGCCTTTACAACCATTGGACAATCCCGAACAATTTCAAATCCAATGATATCTTGTAACATTTGCACGTTTTAAGTCCTTGTACAATTTCAAACTCTCAAACCTTTTCTGGAAGTAACATCGTAAACTGTTACGCAAACGTAATCAGTTTACCGCGACGTACACTTCGGAACAAGGACATAAGCTAAACATATCCTAAATACCCTTTACATAACTTAGAAATAAGTTTTGAAAGGTTCGGTATGACAAAAACATGCTTGCGAAAGTCTGCCAATTCTCGTATTTTTTAATACGAACCATATTTACACATCCAAAAAAAAATTGTAATCAATAAAATCTTGTATTTATTGATAAGAATGCAAAAATTTCAATCGTTGCGAAATTTCGGTCGTTTTCGTGTTCGTTAAAGCGTTTTAGGTAATTTTGCGAAACGCATAATCGTACAACTGACATCCATGACATTTCCGGGCAAAATCCAAGTTACATATGCCTTAACACCTTTATGGAGCCTAAAAATTAGGTTAAAAGGAGTTAAAAGTGACAAAAAGCGACGAAACAAGTCCAGGGGGCCAAATTTGCCATTTTTGAAACTTCTGCCCCTGCCAGGGCCTTACGGACCGTAAGACCAAAGTCCATATGGTCCGTATGGGGTCCCCAGCTCAGCAGAAAGTTGACAACAACATGGCAGCTTCTCCTTCAAAGCCTTGGGCTCCAAGTTCTCGTAATTTCCAGCTTCTACCCTGCAATTGACAAGTGTTTAAGCCCCCCCCCCCCAAGTCATGCCAACACATGGGACACTTGTGAAGATCCTAGGGCATTCTAAACACTATAAATAACAAGCTTTTTCAACCAAATTCCTTGCTCATTTCCTTTTTCTTTTCCTACCTGTTCTCAATTGGAGTTTGCTTCCCTTTGGAGGCCTCCTACCGAGCATTATTGCCTTCCTAGAACACAAGTAAGTGTTCTTTCCTAGTCTTGTTCATTATTTTGGCTAGTTTGAGCCAAAAGTCAAACAGTTTGACTTTTTGTTTGACTTTCGGTTCTGACCACTTTTGGTCAAGTCAAAGTTCAATTGAACTTTGCAACATGATCGTAATCATGAAGGTTATAATCCCTTGCGATTGCACCTTCTGATTACCACGTTTACTAGGTGAAGTCACGAGTCAAATTTCGGTCAAAGATGCACATAATGTGCATTTTACGACGAAACTATTTTCGGGTATCAAAACACCACGTTTTGATACCAAATCAGTTTTTGCAACTTAGTTAGACATGTTTTGACATGTCTAATTCGTCACTTCTAACCGCTTTGACTTTCGAATCTGACCTGTTTGGTCGATCTTAGGATCCGACCAAACACATATTTGTGACCATAGTTGTATAGGGAATAACCTACTGAGGTTATACCTTATGGTCACGTCGTTTGGTTAGTGTTATGATAAGTCGTTCTTATGTTCTTAAAAATGACCAAAATGTCCTTGTTGCGCATTAATTCATTTTAAGCATATGTAATCAAATTTTTGACGTATAAACTGATGTTATAACGTTTTCAAACATGTTTGGACATTTAACCATCCGATCACGCGTTTACGCAAATGACACGTTAAAGTAGCGTAAACTTCCTTAACGAGTCATGACGAGTCAAAAGCATTTAGGATCACTTTCAAATCAGAATGTGAAGTTTATTTAATTACGCCATATGAGTTCCAACACTCATTTGATTTATAAAACTTCATTCTATCCAATCCTCCGATTTAAGTCCCGACTTATTAACATAGTTATCCGATAATAGGAGCCACTTGAATCCTTGATCCTCCAAGCTTTGTTTGATCTTTTATACAAGACTTATACGCAATCCCAAGTGAGTACATAGTCCCATCTTTTACGTTTTTCAAATGTTTTGGGGTGATTCATATGTGCCTATCACTACTTTCTCATTTTCATGACATTACACATGTTTTGCTTATCTAGTACATATAGTACATGATTTTAAAAACATTTTTGCTTCGTATGTTGACCTTGCATACATAGTACATGTTTTTCAAAGACATTCAGCTTTGTATGTTGACCTAGCATACCTTGTACATGGTTTTCAAAGACATTCAGCTTCGTATGTTGACCTAGCATACCTAGTACATGGTTTCAAAAAATTTTCACGACATGTTTACATTGTTCTAGACATTTTGGTGCGTTGAACTCGACAATGATACATTCATTAACATTGATCACACCGACATGTAGTATCTCATGGTACCATAGGATTGACAATCCCATTCCCGCTTCCTAGGTTTGTTTGGAAGTGACCTTAGGAATGACAGAATCTGATGAATATTGATAAACCTTTGACCTGATAAGGGTTTATCCGACATTCAACAATGTTTGAATGTATTTGCCAACAATCCATGTTTATATGTTTATACAATGAAAACAATGATTTAATAAAACAAAACCTTTGATTAAACAAAACCTTTGTTCATTCAAAAACATTGTTTTATATATGACATTTTGGTTATACAAGACATCTGATTATACACGATATTGGTTTACACATGACATTGGTTTATACAAGACATCACATTGGTTTAAACAAGACATTTCATTGGTTGGTTTATGGTGAGTGATTTAAATAACGAGACGTGTGTAATATGATAAAAGCATGGTGTATACGCCGTTGGTACTTCCTATATATAAGTGCTTTTATTATATTACATATCGTAGCGTTATCTAAACCACTTCAAACAAAATACAAGACATGACATGACATATTTTATATCAGATACGACATATTTTGGTTATTAAGTTAACCATGCATCATTCTTTTAAATCATTTGATTTTCATATGATTTTATAAAAGAAACACTTTTATACTGATTCGTGGCTACTTTTGAAATAATCAGACTTTTCTTAAACAATCAAAGCCTTGAATCTTCATCACAAAACCTATGTTACTCACATGCATTTTTATGCTGACGTTTTATCGTCACACATGTTTCAGGAACTTATGTTTGACTTTGAGCATTGCTTCACATAGGGCGGACTTGGGCCTTAGTGACCATAAAATTGCAAGACAATTATTCTACTTTGTTTTGTATTATTTGCAAGACAATGTAAAGATTTAACTCAATAAAACATAACTTTATGCGCCATGTGTTGTGAAACTATTTGTAACGTGACTCCCCAATGTTTCCGCCGCGTGTTGTTGTATATTACGCGATTGGGGTGTTACAAGCTGAAACCACTTTTCTGCGGATTATCGGGCTAGACGTTACGCCATGCCAGGCGTCCCGTAACGTTACGCCAGGCGTCGCGTAACGTCACGCCAGGCGTCGCGTAACGCCACGCCCCCTTTAGTCACATTTTGAGTGTATTGCATTTTAGCCCCTGAACTTGGTTTGTTCCTCATTTTAAGCTAAAACTTGATGTTTTGGCATGTTTTAAGTATATAACAGGTATGTAAGTATAATTTGAGTATCGTGGATGCGTGAATAGCGTTCCGAATCTAAAACAAGTATTAGATTGTACGTAAAGACGTAATTAACGATTGCTTGTCGGTATAATATGTATGTAAAAGGTATGGAATTTTACTACGATCAAAGTCTCGGGTTTCAAAGTTGGAAATGAATACGAGTATAATACGACTACCAGTTTCCAAAAATAGAAATATGAATATGCTTTCTTAATAGAGAAAGTATGAAAATGCGAAGCGTTACAGTTACGCCATACATCGCGTCTAAAATTGAATTGCTTACTCTCGATTGAATCATTTACATACGTGTGAATCATTGATGGTCGTTATGTTCAGAGGAATTAGGAATATAGGTGCATCCCTTAACTACACGGTATGGTTTAAATCATGCAAAAGGATATGGATGAACCAAGAAGGAACCATACGTAGAATTTGTAACAACTCAATCCTATAACTTAAATGTAACATCTCAAAATACGTATATGAATTTAGTACTAAGGAATGAAATTTGGCGTGATTTAATATTCACGATTCACCATTATACATGGAAAAATGATGGTGATGAATTGATAGCTTTTTCAAACAATATTAAATGATGTTGTTCCTATGTAGTGCTTTGAATTAAGTGACATATATGTCACTTTCGAAACATCAAGTTATAAACTAGTAAAGAAAAGGAAGGTAGCGACATTTGTAATTTTGCATAAAGAAGATCGTGTGGGTGTTTTTGAGGGAGAATACTTGAATTTGCAATATTGAATGTGGAGACGTTGCTCCTAGTGAATTACATATAAAATATCCTATCATCCTCTTGCTAAGGTTGTGTCCATTCACAACCTTCTCCAACCCAACCTTTTAATAAAAAAACTAATTTATCTCTCTTCCATCTATACAACCCAGCTCAAACTACCTCAACCTTCTACTAACATTCACAACCCAACCCAAACTACCTCTACTAACGTTCAACCTAACCTTTAAAACATTTTTTTTATTAAACATATATTTTTATAATTATTATTTATCCATAAACGTGTTAGAAATAATTATAAAAAAAACACATAGATTCATCAAACATAGTAAATAAAAATGACAAACAAGTTACAACCATCACATGAAATGTAAAATTACATGTACATAAAATACAAACTACATAATTATTCGTCAACTGCAAATTTGTCTCATATATGCTCAATCAGATCGTTTTTAAGCATTATGAGCTTCTCTATTAGGAAGTTGTGCCCTATTATTCATATAACTTGATAGAGATGCAATTCGTTCGGTAGAGACTTGAAATGGTTGTTCATTGTCTTCGGTAGATCTTGCATGCCTTCGGTTTGTGGGTCTGTCACTTAAAAATTCAGATGGATCATAATAGTTAAGGTATGTGTCTCGTTCATCCTCAACGATCATATTATGAATAATTATACATGCAATCAAAATTTTCCTTACCAGATCCTTGTCCCACACAAGATGTGGTTTTCGAAGAAATGCAAAACGAGCTTGTATAACTCCAAATGCTCGTTCAACATCTTTTCTAGCGGCCTCTTGATGTTGAGCGAACAATTTGTGTTTTCGAAGTTATGGACAGGTTATGGACTTGACAAAGGTAACCCATGAAGGATATATGAAATCGGTGAGATAATATGTCCTATTATATTCCTTACCATTCACGACGTAACTAACATTTGGTGCCCTAACCTGACAATACATCATCAAAAACAGGAGATCGTTGAAGGACGTTAATATCATTGCACGAACCTGGTGTTTCGAAGAATGCATTCCATATCAATAAGTCATATAAGTCATATGATACAACGACTTCTAAATTCATTGTTGGTTTGCCGCTTCTACCTGCATATTGCACAGCCCAAGCATTGGGACAATTTTTCCCATTCTCAATGCATACAATCAATGCTGCCTATCATTTCTTGGAATCCACGTTCTTCCCCAGCATGGAGTAATCTTGCTAAATCATTCTTAAAAATAAAAACTAGAGATAATGTTAGATTTTATTACCCGTGTAGTAGTAACGAAATAATAATAATAATAATAATAATAATAATAATAATAATAATAATAATTCTTATATTATTACAATACCTTGCATGGAAGACTTGAAAATAAGAATACCTAAATAAAGAAAAGGGTGTCAGACAAATTGCATACTAGATTGGATTGAATGGTGAGAATTATTTTTGTATAAGATATTTATCCACATGAATCATTCATCTCGGCACACTTCTACAACTTTCATATACCTAGAACTTTCTTCACCTCTATAAATTGAAGACCGCTCATCCATTTTTCTCCATCCTATCTTCCATGATTAGTTTCCTTTCTATACTATTACTTCCTTATTTTGTTTTAGTGAAGAAAACCCGGTTCCGGTAACCGTAACCGAAACCGAACACTATACCGACACCACTTTTCATTCACCACCATCTCTACTAAACAACTCGAAGCTTTAACCACGAAAAACATACCAACCGAAACCATTTTCGATGAAGAAATATCAATTCCGGCAATACTTACGTACTTTCCGACGACATCCCTCATAACCAAAACACATTTTTACCAAGTTAACCATGAACTAAATCTTTATTTTTGAAACTTTAAGGTTAATCTTTAATGAAAATGGAATATAGATTTAAATATGTGAATGTTAGTTTTAGATAAAAGATGAAGAAGAAGAAGATAAAACAGTGAACCGAGTAAATAAATAACTAAGGAGTCTTATTATCCACAAGGGCTCTGGTAGCCAGTTGGTTTAGATTTTAGTTTACAACCCAGAGGTCACAAGTTTGAATCCTGCTGGAGACATTTATTTTTATTTTATGATGAAATGCGTCAGAACTGATGATCAGATTTTCTGATGAAACATCATAATTTCTTAAAAACATCAGATTTCTATTAAATGCATCGGATTTCTTATATAAAGCATCAGATTTCATAAATTAAACATAAATTACTAAGTGGTCAACTGGTTAAGACTCGTAACTTATAACCAAGAGGTCTTGGGTTGAAATCTTGCAAGAGACATTCTTTTTAATGCATCAAAATTGTATTTAAACACACCGATATCTAGTCAAACACATCAGATTTTATTAAATATACACATGTGACAAAGTAGCTCAATGGTTAAATCATTTGTATTATAACAGTAAGGTCACGACCTCAAATCTTGTGGCCAACATTCATTTTTAATTAATGTTTTATTTGGTTAAACTTAGATTTAATGTTTTATTTACTTATTATCTTTTTATAATTACTAAAGTTAGCTTTATGTTTCATAAAATACATATTCATAAATATACGAAGAATATAATTTTTTTATATAAAGTAAATGAACCCACTAGTTTTAAATAAATATCTAAACAACCGGACTTCAAAGTTGATAAGGACATCGTGATAAAATTCAACTCTAATCTTTTGGTAAAAGTATACGTACACGACCTTATGAGATACATGACCATAATGTAGGTTTCTACAAATACTAGTAAACAAATATCAAATTTCCATTGGAAGACAAGATATCGATTGTCAAGGTACGGACTCTAAAACAACTTTATGTGTACGGATTTGGGTTTCATATACCTCGTAGTTGGAGATTTAGATTCGTTATTGCATGCTTCTGTGATCTTCAAGATTACATGCTATTAAATATATATATATATATATATATATTGTTTTAGCATATATTGATCATGACGCACTGAACTACTGATTGTGTCGCACCGAAAGGTGACGCACTGAAAAACTGAATGTGAAGCTAAATGTGATTATGTGACACACTGAATGTGAATTGACTATGCATTGAACTACTGAATGTGACGTACTGAAGGTGACTAACCGAATATGAGTTATATATATTGTTTGTTATATATAGATATTGTTAGAGAATTGTATATTATATTGTTGTTGTCCCACTGACTAAAAGTCAGGCGTACATTTTCATTCTTATGTACGTTAGGTTTTCAAGGATGGTCAGGAAGACTTGGATGGATGGCTCGAGGAAATAAAGACGCACAAGGATTTTCATAAAACTTATTTCTAATTTTGGAACGCTTCACATTTTGTACTTTCCTTATTTAGAAAGTGTAATCATATTTCTAATTATGGAAACTTGTGTTCGTATCGTATTTCATTTCCAAATTTGTAATCCGAGACTTTGATCGTAATGGAATTTATACTTTATACATACTTGTTATGCTTATAATTTAATTGTTTATACCCAAAACCAATGCTTATTATACTTGCTTATACTCATACGTACATTCTCGATACTCGGTTTATACTTGCATACGTTAATTATACTTGAAAACATGTTAAATACCAAGGTTATGCATGAAATGGTCACATATAGCAAGTTAAGAGGCCAAAGTGTGATAAATAAACTTCTGCCGGACACAGTAGGCGCCGCGTCACGCATAGCCTTTTGGGCTACGCGTAACGCAACCACCTGATCCGCAGAAGGTTGCTACCGGCTCATGTATTGGCCATCTTTCTCACCTCTCTTCTCACCCAATCAACTTAAACCTTCATTAAACACAAAACCCTAATCCCCCATTATAAAACCAAGCCTCCACACAACCATTTCCACTTTCCAAACTCATCTATACTCACAAAACACTCTCAAATCAGTTGCAACATCAGGAAACTCAGATTATCCTAAGTACCAAAGTGAGCACTATACTTCACTTTTCTTCCATTTTCTTCACCTCTTATTCCTCTACAAAGCTTGGAACACCTCTAGGAGTGTTTCCACATGTTTGCCATGGCAAACCAAGGTGGAACATCACCATTTGAGGTCCAA
The DNA here is from genome assembly GCA_947069175.1 of Scalesia atractyloides. Taxonomy (NCBI): domain Eukaryota; kingdom Viridiplantae; phylum Streptophyta; class Magnoliopsida; order Asterales; family Asteraceae; genus Scalesia; species Scalesia atractyloides. The sequence continues at coordinate 71,530,911 of CAMTDV010000005.1, read as the reverse complement.
ACTTTCTGTTTTGGAAGAAGTCTTTACAAACTTTTATTAAACTTATGTTTTCTCATACAAACTTGTGCCTCTTATGCAACTAATCAAGTCTATGGTTCGTAAGCTTGGCCAAGGTTGATTCATACAAATCGGAGGTGTAAATCACCCTCCAAACTTTCTGTTTTTGATAGGGTTATCAACCCACACGTGATGAAATCATCCGAGCTTGTCATGATTCTTGTGACAAGACTTGTGTTTTGGTATAGGTGTGAATACTTGGAAGCCTTGGCTATCCTACCTTCATTCCACCACCTCACTTGATGTTTTCATCTTGTTAACCCAAGTGGTTTGCTAGACCCAAAGTGGCTTAACCCCGTCTAGCCTCCGACACTTAGTTAACTCTTTCCATGTCAGAAGTGGCTCACCGGGTTGATGTTTGCTTGATACTTAGTATAGTAAGAATTTGTACATATCCTTTCTCATTCATGACCATCTGAATCGTCCTTGTGACGATTTGTGTATTGGTGAATCATACAAATGAGGTTGAAGGACGGTTATCCTCCTACCTCCATGCTTGACTTATATGACAATCTATGATAATCTTGATGGACTTAGCTTAAATTTATTACATACATTTGAAGAAACCCTAGATCAACTAGACCGGAGTCAAAGTAGATCTATGGAATGGGCTCTGCATAAAAGGGTTAACCCTCCGTTTGGTTTCACGATGGATGATGAATAGAACAATATTCCGGCTGATCCTGCAAAACAGAACACCGTTAGCTCGCCACAGGGAGAAGGGGGGTTCTCTCCATGACCACCCTCCGGCGTGAGAATAAGTACAGGTAGTCGGAAGTAAGTATTGTAGAGTAGTTGAGAGTGAATACCTTTCCTTGAACTCCAAGTTACTTATTTATAGCCGGTGTTTGGCGCCAAAAAGAGAGATTGTTAACTTTAACGAAATCTTTTGTTATTCCGTTAACGTTTGTTAGCAATCCGTTAGTGCACACGGATCATGAGCTCATCAGCGGTTAGGAGGTGCCACATGTCAACATGAGATCACTACATCTTATAAATGTGAGCATGCCATCACCGTGATCTTCCTCAGCTGTCCAGATGCTGCCATGTGGCAATTGGTTATAACCGAAAAGATGCTTGCACGATTGGGTGTTAATGGCTTCTAGAAGGTTTCACAGCTGTTACCCATCTATTATTCGCCACGTGTACATTCTGTTACAACAGAAAAGATTCCCTTTGCTTTTGCACCAAGTCAAGGATTTTGCTAAGGGAAAGTTTTCAGGATTTACTGTTTCCTTGTGCGAGAAGCGCAAGTTAGTTAACTGATCTTCCTTCTTCTCCTTGCTGCTTAGCTCAACGTTTGGTGGATGCTTGCTTTGATATAAATATCTGCGCAAGGTTTGTGCATGGAGCATTATCAAACAAGAATGTTCAAGGTTAACCTTGAACCTTGCGCGAGCCCGCGCAAGGTAGTTAAATGAAGCATTATCAAACAAGAATGTTCAAGGTTAACTTTGAACCTTGCGTGATCCCTCGCAAGGTAGTTAAATGAAGCATTTATCCAAAGAGAGTGTTCAAGGTTAACTTTGAACCTTGCGCGAGCCCGCGCAAGGTAGTTAAATGACGCTTTCCTCTCTTGGATATTTGGCGCAAAGTTCTAATAAATCTTATTTTGGCAAAGAAGTCTGCGCACAATTTTCTTAGAAGTTATTAATGGGTATGGTTTCCTTGATTGGCGCAAGGTTTTTGGGACCATACCCCTTCAAGTCCCCCCGGTCTAGTGTTGCTCCTATGTAAGAATAAAAAGTAGGTGGACCACTGGACTTAAGATGAATGTGCTGCGCTAGGTAAGGACTAGCTTTTTGTTGCTTTATGCATCTTGATGACGTGTCGTATGTGAATTTTGAAAAAGTATTTGAATTTCAAATATACTTAGACACGTATCACTTATCTGGATGGTGTAGTTGGTGACGACGCACGTTCTTGAGACGTGGTGGTACTGTTGACAGGCTGTCAACAGTACATGTCTTACCGTATTTAATGCTTTTCAGCGACACTCGCGCGCGTGGGGCGGTTACTGTTCGCCACTCGCCCCTGCGGTTACTTGGGGATAAGTGACGGTCGCAAAAGTCGCTGCAGTCAAATCGTGCATTAATTGCGGTTAGTATATAAAGGGATCAACGATCCATTTGCTTCCTCACCCAATTATAACTTGAGAGATATTTGTGTTCAAAAATTCCGGCGACCTTCAAAGTTTTCTAAGTTTTCTTCAAAGTTCGAGTTATGGCCATCGGTGCAAGTTCTGCTGAGATGTCGTCGTCAAGTTTGCTACCGCTAAAGTGGTCGAAGAAAGATTTCGATAATCTTGCCACCAACTTCCTTTTGGCTCCGTCCTGGAAAGCGTTTTTTCCGGTGGCGAATGCCACGGCGGCTGATGCGCCGGCCTCTACATTACATTATTTTACGATGATTTTGCCGAAGGGAACTTCCGGCTGCCGGTGACCCATTTCTTGCTGGAAATTCTTGGTTTTTACAAGATTCACATTTCTCAGTTGAGCCCGATGGGAATGGTGAGGATCCGGCATTTTGAGTTCGTTTGCCGATCGATGCAGATCGTGCCGTCGGTCGAGAAGTTTAGAGTTTTCTACCAGCTGCACTGCTCGTTGGGTTTTTATTCGTTCCAACAGCGTGTACAAGCCAAACGATTGCTGTTGGTGCCGCCGAAGTCCTACCACGACTGGAAGCAGAAGTTCTTCTTTATCAAGGCGGCGGTGATCCCGATCAAGATGACATTCCGGGCTGGTGATGAGATCGAGCTGGAGACCCTTCCCATACCTGCCGACGAGGTATGGTATCAAGATATTAAAGATGTGCCCAATATTGTTTTGCCGGAGAGGGCCCTCATCGCTGCCGGGATGAGTATTTTCTGGAAGAAGGAACGCCGGGAAAAACTGGTGTATACAGAAGATGGAACTGGTATGTAACCCTTTAACTTCCTAGCAATATCTTTCAATAGATATGCACTGATGCAAAATTGTTTGTTATGTAGCTGCGCCTCTCTACTTGGTCTCTTTCAAGAGAGAGAAAGGAAAAATGGCCGTCGTGCCTATTGCTGATGGTGAGGAAACTTGGTTCTCACAAATCTTGTGTAACTTTGAGTTGCCCAAGAAGGAGGATCTGGAGGCGCAACCATATTCGAAGACTGGTAAATAAGTCCTTACAAAGCCTAAGTTGATATTGCAATATTACTCTTGAACATTTTTTCTAAGTAATATTGCAATATAACTAATGGCTCAACCTTTGCTCAATATGATTGATTATGTAGGTGATTTGCTAAACTTGGGCGTAGGCCCTGATTCGAAGAAGAAGAAGAAACCAACTGCTGCTGCAGCTACTGCGCCTCCCCCTTCCAACCCAGAGCAAAAAACCAAGCCATCAGCTGCTGCGAAAGCTGAGGGCAAGAAAGGTACGCTTCCCGTATCTGACTCTTGGTGAAATTATGTGGTGGTGTCGGACTCACTGGAGGGTCTTGCGCCTGTAGGTTTGAAGAAACCGAAGCCAGAACCCGTTGACACCTCATCTCTTCCTGCTGCGAACCCAGATGATCCATTGGAAGTACCTTCTAGTCCGGAAGAGGCGTTGAAGCGCACTTCTAAGAAGAGGAAGGAGGCGGAGACTAAAACTCCTACGCCAACCAAAGTTGCGCGCCCGCGCATTGGTAAGAAGGGCAATCTGGATGCCTTTGCAATGAAGTTCTCAACTGGTACGTTTAGTTTGTTGCGCATTTCTGTCATAAAAGTTGCGCAGAATCTTATACTTGGTATTTGTTAATATGTTTTGCAGAGAAAATGGTGAAGGCTGCGTCGGCCACCTCATCTGCTATACCATCGCCGCGCAGGCCTGAGAACGTTGAAGAGGGAGATGCGGGGCAAGAAACTCCTGTTCTTGATGCCGACCCCATCGTCCCGGAAAATATTGAGAAAGTGGCTTCGGAAGAAGAGCCCAAAAATTTTGATACTGAGAATCCTGCTGGCGAGTAGGTTAAAGATACAGCTACAGATGTTGGAGAACCGTCAAAGTTGATATCCAAGGGAGCCGGACCTTCAACACAAAGCGAAGGCTTTGTGTTTGTTGAGGATTCGGAGGAGGAGTCGCCTATTCGCCCAGAGGAGACGCCTAGGGACTATTATTATCGCTCTTATTCTGAGAGGCGGGCCTCTGCGATTCATCAGCCCGCCTGGAAAGTTAAGCCCAGGGTGATATTTTCACTGATTGGCACTCCTGCAGGGAGTGGTATAAGGGCATCTTCCCGCCGGCGGAGGTGAAGCGCCAGGAAGAAAAAGACCACGAGGCTACCTACGAGTCATATTTGCAAGAGTCTGCCATTGCCTCTTCCACCATATACAGGATTGTGCGCGAATGGCGCAGCATGAACAAAGAGTGGGATGAGGTTGAGCTTGAGAAGGCAAAGGCCAAACTTGAGAAGGAGAAGACGTTGAAAATGCTCGTCGATTTTGAGGCGGAAAAGGCCCAGTTTGAGGAAGAGAAGAAGACTGAAGAGTGGGCTGCGCTGTCGTGGAAGCACAAGTGTGAGGCTTCTGCTGCGCAATATGCGGATGAGCGTAAGTGCTTTGTGGAGGCTTGTGATCATGATAACAAAGAAAAAATTTCTCTGCGCAACGAAATTGAGAAACTTAAGAAAGAGAAAGCTGATGCAGTTGCGGCAGCAGAAGAGGCGCGCTCACACAGAGAAAGGAGCGAGCAGAATGAGGTATCAACCAAAATGACTCTCCTTCTTAAGAATAAAGAAACTGATGATCTAACTGCTATGCTATTTGACCAGGCGCGGCTGCAAGATGAGGTTGATAGTTTGAAAAAAGATATCAACCTTCACCGAACAGAAAAAGCCGAGTTGATCCGCCGTTTGACTGAAGGCGAACAAAAAATTAACGACACGGAGGTCGCTCGCGCTACAGCAGAAAGCCTTACCGAATCCCTCATGAACCAGCTTACTTGGTTGCGGGAGTACGGGATTGTGGAGGTAATATTCCCTTTTCTTTATACATGTCTGGTTTGATTGTCGCAACATATACTGATTGTATTTGTATACAGATTGCAAATGCCATCCTTAACTCTATGGAGTTGGATGAGAGAGTGGCAGAATTGATGATCGCGGCGCACAATGACGGGCATGCCGAGGGCTATAGAGAGTGTACTTTGCACGTGGCCCATGCGCTGAAGACCGAATGGGATACAAGCAGTGCTGCCACGCATGGGCTAAATACTGCCGCCATTTATTCTGCTGCCAAAGAAAAATATGATCAATTGCAAATTCCGATTATGGACCTTGTGGATGCCGCGCTACAGCAAGATGACTTTGTTGATAAATTAAAGGAGATCTTTTCGTCAACAGAGGGGCAGGCGGGGACCAAATCCATAGAATAGGAAATCTGTAATTTTTCACTTTGTGATAACTTGTAATGTTGCGCTGCTATGCAAGTACTATGGATGTGAATATAATATATTTCAGTTTTACAATGTTTGCATGGGACCAATTACTTGTGTAGGATAGATAAATGAACAATTTCTGTTCTCATGTGTGAGCATAAGTATTAAGTTAGCTTGTGGCTCATGAGTTTGTGTTTTTGTTTATCCAAAGGAATTGCATGCATTTGTAAATGAACATATACAAGACCGTAAGTAGTGGCAAAGTATTTTATTCATACTGATAAAGCGCAAAGCTATGGCTGCCACTAAGATTACATAACAAAATAAAGTAAGCAGTCTCGTTACGCAACGTTCAGAAGTTGCTTAGAGGACTGAGATTACATATAACATCGGCTTAGTTGTTGGGCATTCCAGGTTCGAGGAACGCTGGATCTGTCCATACGCTTCAGAGTGTACGCGCCTTTTCCCAATACTTCATTTATCACGTATGGACCTTCCCATCGCGGGGCTAACTTCCCCGGTTTTTCGGCATTCGATGCTTCATTATCGCGAAGAACAAAGTCACCAAGCGAAAAGGAACAGATGCGCACCCTTTTGTTGTAAATACTTTTCAAGCTGGGACTTGTATTTAGCTTCGCGAATCGCTGCATTTTCTCGTCGTTCTTCCAATAAGTCTAGGTCGATGCGCCTTTGTTCTTCGTTATCTTGTTTTTCCAAAGCTAGCATTCTTGGAGATGGTAACCCAATTTCGTCAGGAATCACAGCTTCCGTGCCGTACACAAGGCTAAAAGGAGTTTCTCCAGTGCTAGTCTTGGGCATAGTTCGGTGTGCCCACAAGATGCTAGGCAAACCGTGCCAAGGCGGGCCTTGATACCGTCGACCAACTGTTTGTTTATGCTTTCAACTTGACCATTTGCTTGTTGGTGTGCAACAGAAGCGAAAACATGTTGGATTCCCATTTCGGTCATCCATGTTTGCAACTCTTCAGCCATTAAATTTGTACCGTTGTCTGTAATAACGCGCATAGGCAGACCAAAACGGCAAATAATGTATTCCCAGATGAATTTGCGAATTACCATTGCTGTAGTAGAAGCTAAAGGTTTGGCTTTAACCCATTTGGTGAAGTAATCGACCGCAACAAAGATAAACTTTACTACGCCGGGCGCATCCGGAAATGGTCCCACTAAATCAATGGCCCATTGTTGAAACGGCCAAGCTGTTGTGACGGGTACCAAAGGATTCTTTGGGCGCAACGTTTTAGGGGCATGCCTTTGGCAGGACATGCATTTGCGCAAGATCTTCACCGCGTCAACGTACATTCCGGGCCAATAATACCCTGCGCTTTTCACTTTGGCTACTACCATGCGCGGCCCAGAATGTATACCGCATAGCCCCTCATGAACCTCCCTGATCAGGTATTGCGCATCATGTTTGTTAACGCAACGAAGTGAAGGACCCATGTAAGAGCGTCGATAAAGAATACCGTCAATCATTTCGTAATTGAGGGCTTTGTATCGTAACTTACGTGCTTGCGCTTTATCTTCTGGTAAAGAACCATGTAACAAATACATTATTATTGGAGACATCCATGATGGATCTCCTACTTCGACCATTGTTACTTGTCTGAGGGGAACTGATGGATTACTTAAACCTCGATGCGAACTTCCTTAGCCAAATGTTTGAAACTAGTTGCTGCGAGTTTACTTAAAGCATCAGCATGTCTGTTTTCACTTCACTTGACGTGTGTGTCTTTAAATTGTTGGAACTGTGCTATAAGAGCCTTGGCTTGCGCCAAGTATAAAGCCATGATATCTCCCTTTGCATCGTACGTTCCAATTACTTGCTCAGCAACCAGTAATGAATCAACATGGGCTTCTAACTTTGTTGCACCCATTTTGATAGCGAGGCGTAAGCCTGCTAGGAAAGCTTCATATTCGGCCTCGTTGTTGGTGCTTTTAAAATCCAACCAAATTGCATATGTGAATTCTGCTCCCTCTGGACTCATTAATCGAAGACCTGCTCCAGCCCCATCACTGTTTGATGCTCCATCTGTAAACAATGTCCAGGCTCTGTTGTCGATGACTGGGACTGGGTTTTGGATTGCTTGGCATTCTTCAAGTTTATCAGCAGGAATTTCAGCAATGAAATCTGCCAAAACTTGGCCTTTGATAGCTGGTCTAGGTTTTTAACAGATGTTATAACCTCCCAATTCTATTGCCCATTTCGCAAGTCGTCCAGAAATGTCTGGTTTGGCCAGGACTTGGCCATTGTGAAAATTTGTTAAAACTGTAATAACATGTCCTGAAAAGTATCTTCGCAGCCTGCGCGAAACACGAACCAATGCTAAAACTAATTTCTTCATGATTGAATACCTTGTCTCTGGATCGTTCAACATCTTGCTGATATAATAAATTGGAGACTGGACCCCTTCGCGTTCTACCAACAAGACAACACCTACTGCTACCTAAGATGCAGCAAGATATAAGACCATGGGTTCTTTTTCTCGAGGAGCAGTAAGTGTGGGAAGTTGAACTAAACAATCTTTCATCTGCTGGAAAGCTTGATCAACTTCAGGAGTCCATGCGAACTCTTTACTCTTCGTACAATTGCGCAAGGTTCTAATAAATGGATAAGATTTTGCAGCATGATTGGCGAGGAAGCGGTTTAGCGCAGCTAACCTTCCAGCCAAACGTTGCATCTCTTTGATGGTAGTAGGAGAAGACATTTTTTGTATTGCCTCGACCTTCTCGGGATTAACTTTGAAACCGTCTTTGGTGACGATGAAACCCAAAAATTTGCCCTCCTCCATGCCGAAGGAGCTTGCTGGGATTTAACTTTATATTTACCTCGCGCAGAGAATCAAAAGTTCGTTGGATGTTGTCTAGCATAGTGTCTTCTGAATTACTCATAACGACCAAATCATCAATGTAGACTTCCGCAGTTTTCCCGATGTCATCTCCAAACACTGTATCCATCAATCTTTGATAAGTAGCTCCCGCATTGCGGAGACCAAAAGGCATCTTGGTATAACAAAAAATGCCCTTCTCCCTGCGAAAAGCGGTTTTATCTTCGTCCTCTTTTTTCATCAAGACTTGATGATAACCTTTATAACAATCTAGAAAACATTTCCAGCGAAAGGAAGCTAATGAGTCAACCTTTTTGTCAATCTCAGGAAGAGAATAACAATCTTTCGGACACGCCTTGTTTAGATCTTTAAAATCTACGCACATCCGCCATCCGCCATTATGTTTCTTTACCATGACTGGGTTTGCCACCTAGGTCTGGTATTTGACTTCGCGCAGAATACCAGCATTTAATAACTCGGTGACTTGTTCGTTCATTGCCTCTGTCTTTTCTGACCCGAGGCTGCGCTTTTTCTGCACAACTGGTTCTGCTGATGGAAATACATTCAGGCAATGTTCCGCAACGTCGCGCGGGACACCAACCATGTCGGCAGGTGTCCAGGCGAAAATGTCTTTGTTGTGAAACAACAGTAGTTTAAGCTTTGCGCGAATTTCAATACTGACTGCAGGCCCTAATAAGATTGTCTGCTCAGGGTACTTATTGTTGAGTACCCACTTTTCTGGTTCATTGCTTGTCAATGTCTTGCCAGCCTTCATAACTGGTTCCTCAATTGACATGGTTTCTTTCCGTGCATAAAGTATAGCTACACCATTTGGTGTTGGAAAACCACAAGCAGCATGCGGAGCGGAGGTAATCATACTAAAATCACGTTGCGCGCGGCGTCCCAATAGTACATCGTGACGGGAATTTGCCGGCATTACCATGAAGTTGACGTTACTCATTCGAGAACACCTCCCATCAGATAAAGTAACAGGAAAGAGGATTTGTCCTAGAGGAAAGACAACCTCATTGCAGAACCCAGTTAATGGAAATCAACTGGTTCCAAGCGTGCCTTATCCTCATTATCTAGTTGCTTGAAGCACTGCTCATACATGATATCCATGGAACTACCCGGATCTATAAACATATAGTCTGTTTGGTAGTGCCCAAAGATACCAGTGATAAATACCGGCCGGTCTTCTTGAGGACCTCCTGGAACGATAGGAAAAATGACTTGTTATTCGCGCCAAGTGTTGTTTTGAAAATGTTGAAGGCTACGCTTGCGCGGTGATCCACCTTGAATCATGGAAACATGCTGTTTCATTTTCTTGTATCTAGGCCCTTCGTTCTCGAGCGTAATCTGCTTAATCTCTTTGCGCACATTCTGGAATAGATGTGTAAGCTTCCCACTTTTAATGCTTTTTCAATCTCCGTGCGCAGACTGATGCAATTATCTGTTGTGTGGCCTTTGTCTCTATGATAGTCACATAACAAATTTGGGTCTTGCCCTTTTTTGTTTTTCATTGGTTGCGGCTGTTTAACCTGATAATTCTCAGTGCTGAGAACCTCAACCGGAGATTTCGTTAAGGGAGTCCACTGACGTTCCCTATTCTCCTGCTTAATCGCTTTTTTAGTTGTTATCTTGTTGATTATTGCTCGCGCATCAATTGGTGAATAAGGAGAATACGAATTCTGACTTGACTCTTTCCAATTTCTCTTATACTTGCGACTACCTCTTTTCAAGTCTTGCGGACGATTCTGAGGCAGAGGTGGCCGGTTAGAACTTAAGTTGCACTCAGTCTGGGCGTAGACCTTGGCTGCCGCCATGAGTTTATCCCAGTTTTTTGGAAGGCCAGTTGTACCGGACAACACTTTAATCATTTCGTCGCACCTTACCGCATACTTGAACTGCGCGCGTATAAGGTCTTCATGGACATCTCCAATCTCCAACACCTCTTTATTGTAACGCGTTATAAAATCTTCGAGGCTTTCATCGTCCCTCCGCCAGATGTTCATTACATCAGAGGAGTCGCACACGTATCGCCGTTGTTGGCTAAAGTGTGTAAGAAATTTCTCTTTTAAGTCGTTCCAAGAGGAAAGTTTACCTACCGGCAAATTATCAAACCAAAGGCGCGCAACGCCGATAAGGGTCTGTACAAATAGGTGACACCACATTGGCAATGTCCAGCACCCAAGTAATTCGGCACCTGTAAAGAGGAGCATGTGATCATCAGGATCGGTCAAACCTTTAAACTTTCCAACGTTGGATGGTAATTTCGCTCGCTCCAACGGAGCCAGTGCTATCTCTCTGGTAAACTTTGATTGTTCAGCTGCTTCGGTTGGGTGATACACCAAATTGTAATCATGCTCAGCTTCTGGATTGTATACTGTGCGTATTTTTGGCCTGTAACTAGCATGATCTGCAGATATTCAATTAAAAATACTTGCACTATCCCCTTCCTCATAGGTTCTATCGAGCTTATCGTGTTGGGTGTCCCGTTTCTGCGAAGACCGCGGGCCCAAACGAGAGTGGACAGATGCGTGACGCTGAACGTTGTCTTCTTGCCTTCTATTACCAGAATGAACAGGATCATTCCTGGTTTTAGAATACATTTCTGTTCCATCTTCAGGCATGCACGAAGGAGAACGAGCATGACTTTGAGTATTATAACTCAAAACTTGAGGTGCCGGCGAAGCACGGACCTGAGGAGCGTTAACCGGAGCTTGAAAAGCTGGAGTTCCGGTTTGGGCACATAACTGAGCATACATAGCATTTAGAGTCGCTTGAGATTTGATTAACCACGATAATGGAGTCTCTCCAGGTGGTAAAATCGACGTAACATCAACCTGAGGAGCCGCCGGCGTTACAGGAATACTCGCATGATTAGGATCATATTGAGCATTAGCTTCGCCGGAAGAATCCTCAACTATTTGTCCGTCGACCTGAGGTCCGACAACAACGCGTCGAATCCCTGATCGAGGACCTTGAAAAGATGATCCGTCAGCCATGACGCTGCAGATCTAAGTGAAACGAAACGAAAGGTGAGACAAAATCGAAATCGGTGGACGCCAATGAAGAAACCCTAGATCAACTAGATCGGAGTCAAAGTAGATCTATGGAATGGGCTCTGTATAAAAGGGTTAACCCTCCGTTTGGTTTCACGATTGATGATGAATAAAACAATATTCCGGCTGATCCTTCAAAATAGAACAACGTTAGCTCGCCACGGGGAGAAGGGGGGTTCTCTCCGTGACCACCCTCCGGCGTGAGAATAATTACAGGTAGTCGGAAGTAAGTATTGTAAGTGAGAGAGTAGTTGAGAGTGAATACCTTTCCTTGAACTCCAAGTTACTTACTTATAGCCGGTGTTTGGCGCCAAAAAGAGAGATTTTTAACTTTAACAGAATCTTTTGTTATTCCATTAACGTTTGTTGGCAATCCGTTAGTGTACACGGATCGTGATCTCATCAGCGGTTAGGGAGGTGCCACGTGTCAACATGAGATCACTACATCTTATAAATGTGAGCATGCCATCACCGTGATCTTCCTCAGTCGTCCAGATGCTGCCATGTGGCAATTGGTTATAACCGAAAAGATGCTTGCACGATTGGGTGTTAGTGGCTTCTAGAAGGTTTCACAGCTGTTACCCATCTATTATTCGCCACGTGTACATTCTGTTAAACAGAAAAGATTCCCTTTGCTTTTGCACCAAGTCAAGGATTTTGCTAAGGGAAAGTTTCTCAGGATTTACTGTTTCCTTGCGCGAGAAACGCAAGTTAGTTAACTGATCTTCCTTCTTCTCCTTGCTGCTTAACGCAACGTTTGGTGGATGCTTGCTTTAATATAAATATCTGCGCAAGGTTTGTGCATGGAGCATTATCAAACAAGAATGTTCAAGGTTAACCTTGAACTTTGCGCGAGCCCGTGCAAGGTAGTTAAATGAAGCATTATCAAACAAGAATGTTCAAGGTTAACTTTGAACCTTGCGCGATCCCGCGCAAGGTAGTTAAATGAAGCATTTATCCAAAGAGAGTGTTCAAGGTTAAATTTGAACCATGCGCGAGCCCGCGCAAGGTAGTTAAATGACGCTTTCCTCTCTTGGATATTGGCGCAAAGTTCTAATAAATCTTATTTGGCAAAGAAGTCTGCGCGCAGTTTTCTTAGAAGTTATTAATGGGTATAGTTTCCTTGATTGGCGCAAGGTTTTTGGGACCATACCCCTTCAACATTATATATATAGACACACACACACACACACATAACCGAATCCTTGATGATAATCAACATGGTTACTTGTCATGGTACTAGGTTATATTATCTAACTCTTGAACCTCTCGTTAACGATTCTAATGGGTATCTTGACCCATGAAATCACATTAACCCATACGGGACTTATAGTATCAAGGACGAGGGTTTAAGTCTAGATAATTACTTTCTCATATACATACTTTTGCATACTTTAAGTCTAGATAATTCTAATCGGTATCTTGACCCATGAAATCACATAAACCCTTCGTTTACCCCATGTAGGGTAACCTCGGTGTTCCATCGTCTAACTCTCCAACACTTCATGGAACTAACAAAGGAAGCTTTGCAAAACCATGAGTATACTCGATCCCGTTTTACTTTTACACATTTGGGTGCAATACATGTACTTATGCAAAAATCACATAAACATGCTTACACATAAATCACGAAACAATCTTTATACATGCTCTTTGTGCCAAACTTGAAATCACACATGCTTATACTTAGTCATTAACTTCGATCAAGCCTCCCTTAACATGTATAACGCTATAGGAGTAACGCACCGCCCGTAAACTTGAGGTCATGTTAAGTTAAACACATACGGTCTTTTCATTGTTATGATTAGATTACGTTAGCCGGAAACTTTGGGTTTGCTTGTATAATTGCGTGATAGTTTAACGTATGTTAGCCTCGGGATTAGACATTTATGCATGAAGATTTGTTTAAAACATTTATACTATGCTACTATTCAAACTTGTATGCTTGCCAATGCCTTGTGTGTTGAACTATACTTTAACATGTATTGCAGGTTGATTGTTGATGATGATGATGATGATGATGATGATGATGATGATGACGTTGGTAACAAGTAGGATGACTTAGACACTCATCTAAATTTTGTATTAGAAATGTTGTTGTACTTGTATCTCATTTCAAACATGTTGTATTTAATTTCAAACCGCTGTACTTGATCATTATTAATGAAATGAAATTTTACTATTTAAATACTTGTCACTTTTTGGCGTTATGAAGTCTCGAGCAATCTTGTTCGTCCCGCACTGATGTTTCCGCCACCGGTTGGGGGGTGACAAGTCAGGCATACATTTTTCCTTCTTATGTGCGTTAGGTTTTCAAGGATGGTTAGGAAGACTTGGATGGATGGCTTGAGGAAATAAAGACGCACATGGATTTTCGTAAAACTTTAAAATGTTTTGTACAATGTTTTGACTTATTTGAAATAATGTAAAGTTTTACAATTTATGGAATGATGTTCAGACCTCTGATATACTGTATAAGTAACACGTCAGCCCAAGCCGGGTTGGGGTGTTACAGTTATGGTATCAGAGCTCAGGCTCTTTCCTGTCGAAACAAAAAAAACTCTTTCTCAAAATAAAACCTGTGCGGTAACGGGTACACATCAAACTAAGAGTTCGTCCTCTCGAAATTGTCATCATCCTCTTTTTTTCCTTATCCTTGTAGATGCCTCCTGTCAAAAGAACTAGTCGGCGCAGTTCACGTAACTCAAGCATGACTTCTAGGCTTCGTAGCATTAATGACTCAGTCCAACGTGTTGTCGAGGGGATACTCCCTAATCTGATATAGACCATCACCCAACAAATGCATGCTGAAGTACTTCCTGACCTCATGCAAACGGTTATGCAACACGTGAGTGACGCAAGGAGCACTCAACCACCTCCCACTCCTCCCCGTCCTCCCACTCCTCCTCACCCTCTAACTACCCCACCTTCGTCGCCCAAAGACAAGAAGGTGATGGATACAGTTACACCGCCTACTATTGACAATCAGAAATGGTTGTCTAGATTTCAAAAACAACAGCCACGATCTTTCAGTGTTGCAGCTACACCAATAGAAGCACAAGATTGGATTGCCCACATCGAGAAATATTCGAAGTTCTCGGAGTAGATGCTGAATTTGAAACAAGGTTGGCTGCGTACAAACTGGAAAACAATGCCCAAACCTGGTGGCGTACCATGAAACATGCCAGAGGCAGTGTTGCATTCGCTGCTACGCTTCCATGGGACGAATTCAAAACACTCTTCTTCCAGCAACAACTAGATTCAGTTTCCATAGTATTTAGACATTAATGATTGCTTCTCCTGGGTCAAGTGCTCCTATTGTAACAATGTGTTAAGATTTGTAAGATCCATTTTCTTTAGCTTTATTTCTTCCCTTTTGAGTACCTTTTGTTGCTCCAACTTGATTTTCCTTCACTCCCTTCCTCTTTTTTTGTTCCTTTTGCTGTTCCAACTCGTATTTCTTTTTCATGATATCAACTTCAATGTATCTAGTAAGCCTGAATGCACGAATTTCTTCTGCAAGTATATTACCATCAAACTTACTTTTTCTTTTTTTAGCAGCATCCCTGCCTATTAGACGTTGACTTGCTAATCCACCACTAGTTGGTGTTTCTGGGGTGGAATAGTCTCATTCTTCAGTATTCCTTGATCTTTTATAACTACCACCACTTTCTTCATTACCCACCTCATAAAATGAACGTGTTGTGTCGTGATGCATTTGTAAACTCAACTTCTCCTGTTTACACATAATTTCATTAGAAACAACAAAGTCATTGAACTTATTTCCAACCCCGTTCTCATAAAGCTTATGAGTAAGACTCTCAATAATATCATTTTGGCTCATACCACTTCTTGTTTGACGACATGTTTCCTGATACACACCAACCCACTTTTGGACACTTTCATTAACTTGGTTATTACGACCTCTCCTTTGCTCCAAATTTCTCATACCAATCTTTTATGGATTTTCTTTTTGAGTTGCATCGTATATTTCTTTTATTTTTGTCCACAATGATTGTTTTTTTTGTTACCGTTAATGCTAATTTCGCTAGCCAAAGACCATGCTGACATTAAAGCTACATCTTCGGCAACATCCCATTTAGTACCTCTTGGTTGTTTTTCTGTGTTTTGTGAGGTTCGAAGATTTTTAGTGATAGGAACTTGACTTGAATTTGAAAAAAAGTAAAGAGTTTTGATAGTACTGAGTAATTGAGTAATCTCCAGAATCTCCTCCGAGATTCAAATAAAAGTTTGAATATGGAGGATCCACGAGTATTATACGAATCAAAGGAGAAAAAGATAGAGAATCAGAAGTGAATATGAAAATAAGTTAATCATATGTAATATTTATAGCGATAAATCAAGAATTTTAATATTTTATGTTTTTTAATCAGATAATGTTAGATTCTTTTAGATAATAAAGTTATCCAAAAAAATCTAACGAACCAGTAAGATCTGTACACGTGGAAAACACAAAGATAATGCATTTGTTATAAAAAATTAATTAAAACTTTTTTTTGAAGGAACTCAATTTGGGTAAAATTTATATTGATATGTTCACAAAAAAAGTCAAACAACACTGTCTTTTTAGAATTTTTTTAATAATTAAATATTAATAAGTTATTAAATGTTTAGGTAGAATTAATTGTTATACAACAAAAGAAGAAAAACGTAATAAAAAACTAACCATACATTTGCCACCAAGTGTCATCTTAAAATTATTATAATAATCCACAATCAAAGTTGCACCATCACCCATGTCGTGAGAATTATATGAATTTTTTTTCTTCACTTTTTGGGCAACTAACCCACCAATGGGTCACTGAATGTAGCCTAAGTGTTTCATGGCCTAAGTTTATTTTTGAGGGTTTTGAGTAGGTTTTGGTTAATACAGGTTGTTTAATTGGTTCTTTAACGAAATAATGACATTGCTTATTCTATATTTATCACAATTGATGTTTCTAACATGTTAAGAGTGTTTTACATGGCTTTCTATCAAACTACATATTTAGAAAATTGTAGTAAACATGTACCATGTATAAACCCTAACGAATATAACGTTAATACAACATATGTAATTAAATTGATTCAAACTGTGGTCTTCAACAAGGGCTTTAACTGCGTCTTCTTGTATGGTTTATTTTGTTTTGTTTTCATTCCGTCATATAGGCTTCAACAAGGTCTTGAACCACGTCTTCTTGTACAATAATTTCCTACAAAAAGAACAAACAAATGTTGATGGTTGTGGCCGAGGCACGTGTTTAACACGTTTCCCTTAAAACAGATTTCACGCCTCTACTAAAAACGACATGTCTGTCTCCCAAGGTACCACAACTGAAGTAGTCTGTACTACCGGAGAAGGCCACACGCCCTGTCACACCCCGCGGACGCAGCGGAAGCCAAGCGAGGTGCGATGTACGAAAGATTTTCAAGCATTCGATTAAGCAAACATCTATGTGATTAAAATGTAATAACTGATACCGAATAATGAGATGTGTCTTTATGGCAAGTTGTTCACCCAACTTTCTAGACTAATGAGATGTTATACTTATGAAAATTGTTTAATTTTACAATCCATTGGTGATTATTATAATTCAAGTTACAAATATATATATATATATATATATATATATATATTCACACATTGTACATAAATCAACTTATATTTCCAATCATTGTAGGGATTCCAACCCAAAATCTCATTTGAAAACTCGTGCCGTCACACGACTCGATCGTTTAATAAATATATATTCTAAAATAATATATTTATTATATTCAATATTGATCGTGTGTTTCAAAAATCAACTATGTATTTATATTTACTTTTAGGTAAATATATACTTTCTGAAACTTCATCGAAATGGTGTATACACATTATATATTATATCTTAACACCAATAACAATATCAATTATACACAAATTATTGTTTCACAAATGAAAACTCAATCATACACGCTCATGTTCACGTATTCGCTCACTTAGCAATCCATAATTATACTTAGCACATTCTTGACCAAAATCACTAAATTATGTATTATCTATATGTCATTTTCTTGAAATCCATATATCGCATTTATCTTCATGTACAAAATCCACTTTTCACATAAAATCACAAATTCACAATTTCGTCTTAATCACAAGTATCATATCAAGTTCATCATGTCACACCCCAACCGATGGCGGAATCATCGGGGCAGACGTAAATAGATTGCTCGAGACTTCATAATGCTAAATTGTGACAAGTATTTAAAGAAACAGTATTTCATTTCATTTATGAGATTCAAATACATAGCTTTGGAAACAAAATACAACAACAAGAATTTCAAATACAATACAATACCTTAATCAAGAAACGCGATACAACAAAACTAAATTAAAAATGGGTTTCTAGTTCGTCCTACTAGATTCCATGTATCCTCATCATCATTAACCTACAACATATATAAAGTATAGTTCAACACACAAGGCATTGGCGAGCATACAAGTTTGAATACTAAGTATAATAAAAGTCTAACATTCAACATGGCATAATCGTTTACTTAGAACTATCATACAATACTTACAATGCTACTACACATGTCAACCCGAAGTTTTCCGCTAGCGTAATCTAATCATAGCAATGAATAAACCGTTTTGTTTACTTAACATGAACTCATGAATACGGGCGGCGCGTTAATCCTATAGCGCTATACATGTTAAGGGAGGCTTGTACATAGTTAATGACGTAGTATAAAGCATTCGATTTCTAGCATGAATAAGTTACAAGTATTCGTATTAGCAAGTATGATTGAACATTTGTATAGTGATTTAGCATAAAATATTGTGAATTAGTGGGTTGATAAGCATATATGTTGCACCCCAAAAGTGTAAAGATAAGAAGGGGAAATCAAGTATAATCCCCGTTTTGCAAGCTTCCTAGCAATCTGAGAGTTTGATTGGTTGAAGTGATGAACACCGAAGTTACTCTAGACGGGAAACAAAGATGTGTGAGTATTCTGAGTTGGCGGAGATTGCAGATTCGAAAATAGAAAGTACGAAAAGTAAATGGGAAAAAAATGCCACTTCGTGCGAAAGGACCGTTTCCGGAAAAATGTAGCTCGTTAAGCTCCCGTTTCGACAATGAGTTCTGTTGAACAAAATTTTAAGGATGAGGCAGTTTGGTCTATGCTCATAACAGTTAACCATGATTCGGTTAATATCAGAAACTTGGCTAGGTGAAAATGTAAGTATTTTATAGTATTGGTTTAGTCTAGAGTCTAACAATTACGTCATAGATGTCAAGCATGGGGGTACGAAACCTCGTTATATGATTCACCAAGGCTCAAAGTTTATCAACAAAGTTGATAAACCCGGTTGGTCATGAATGTACAGAAATAATTACAAAAATATTCAAGTGAGGTGTGGAACTTAATTCGGGCAGTCAAGGCTCCCAACGTTCTCACACTTGCTAGAATTACAAGTCCAATCCTAATGAGGATGATGAACTCGGTTAGCTCTACACTTGGTACAAAAGAAAAGGGAAGAGAATTATAAAAGACAAGGTAATAGTGAGTTAAACTCACTTAGAACAATCTGAGACCAATCTGCTAAGAATCCACAAGTTTGGGACTGGAAGTGAGAAGATTCGGAAAAATTGGTGGTGAGAAGTGAGCTCTTATTTATAGGAACGAGTTTCTGCCAGATCCACTTCATGCAAAGTGGCTCCACTTCGTGCGAAGTGTGTTCAACTCGCACGAATGGGTTGGTTTAGGGCTGTTTTTACGTATTTTAGCCGATTTTCGAGTATTTTAAGTATAAAGTTGTAACGTGTGAGTATTGCATGTATAAGTAGTATTGGTTTGCATGTAAACACGCATGTAAATGATTGATTGTACATATAAAAGCATGAAATAAAGTACGAAATTTCATTATGATCAACATCTCGGATTACAAAGTTGGAAATGAAATACGAATAAGACACGGATACAAGTTTCCATAAATAGAAATACAATTACACTTCCTAAATAAGGAAAGTACAAAATACGAGGCGTTACAGTCTCCCCTACTTTAGGAAATTTTGTCCCAAAATTTATTTAAGAAGAAGACTCAACGAAAAGATGTGGATGCTTGGTCTTCATTTCACTCTCGAGTTCCCAAGTAAATTCAGCACCACGTTTGCTTTCCGATCGAACTTTGACTATGGGAATACGACTGCGCCTAAGTTGCTTGATCCCTCGGTCCATGATTTCGACAAGTTTTTCCACAAAATGTAAGGACTCGTTGATTTGCATGTCGTCGAGTGGAACATGGAGTCCTTCTTCGGCTAGAAACTTCTTCAGGTTTGAAACGTGAAATGTTGGATGAACATTGTTGAGCTCTTGAGGTAGATCCATTCGATACGCTACCTTGCCAATCCTTTCGAGAATCTTGAAAGGACCCACGAAACGAGGAGCGAGTTTGCCTTTCTTACCAAAAGGAACCACGCCCTTCCAAGGGGATACCTTGAGAAGTACATGATCACCAACATTAAATTTCAAAGGCTTGCGCCTCTTGTCAACGTAACTCTTTTGTCGACTTCTAGCCATGAGTAAGTTGTCATGAATTTTCAAGATCTTGTCCGTCGTTTCTTGTTTGAGCTCGGGACGGGTGATTTGAGCTTCTCCGATCTCGTGCCAACAAATAGGCGAACGACACTTTCGATCATACAATGCTTCAAATGGCGCCATTTGAATATGATCGTGATAACTGTTATCGTACGAGAATTCAACCAAAGATAAGTGCGAATCCCAGTTGCCACCAAAATAGATTACACAAGAGTGAAGCATATCCTCAAGAGTATGGATAGTGCGTTTGGTTTGACCGTCGTATTGAGGATGAAAAGCGGTACTAAGGTTAAGATGAGTACCAAGAGCTTTCTGAAAAGTTTGCCAAAGACGCGAAATGAAACAACCATCACGGTTAAATGATGTCAATGGGGATACCATGATGACAAATGACTTCATCCGTGTAGATACGAGCTAATTTCTCGACTTTGTAATCTTCACAAATGGGGAGGAATGAGTGGATTTGGTTAGGCGATCAATGATTACCCAAATGCTGTCATGACCAGACGAAGTACGAGGAAGTTTGGTTATGAAATCCATAGCTCTACTCTCCCATTTCCAGACGGGAATTTCTGGTTGTTCGAGTAAGCCAGAGGGACGCTAATGTTCAGCTTTAACCTTGGAACACGTGAGACATTTTGTAACGAAGGACGCGATATCTTTCTTCATACCAGGCCACCAATAAGACATACAAAGGTCTTGGTACATCATGTCAGCACCAGGATGAATGGAATATCGGGATTTGTGGGCTTCTTTCATCAAGAAGTCACAGAGGTTGTCACGGTTTGGAATCCAGACGCGGTCGAGGTATTAAAGCATACCATCGGGTTTGGAAACGAGTTGATCTTCCGCTCCACACTTCATCTCGTTGTACATGTTGTTCTCGCTAACAGATTAGTGTTGTGCGTCACGAATGCTATCACAAAGGTTGCTCAAGATTTGAAGACAACCAACACTCTTCACATGATTTTTATGACTAAAAGCGTCGGCCGCGACATTCGCTTTACCAGGGTGGTAGCGAATCTCGCAATCGTAGTCGTTGAGAAACTCTACCCATCGACGTTGACGCATGCTGAGTTCTTTTTGGTCAAAGAATGATGAAGGCTCTTATGGTCGGTGAAGACCACACACTTAGTACCATAAAGGTAGTGTCGCCAAATTTTTAATGCAAAAACAACTGCACCAAGTTCAAGGTTGTGAGTAGTGTAATTCTTCTCATGGATCTTGAGTTATCTCGAAGAGTACGCGATAACCTTGTCTCGTTGCATGAGAACATAACCAAGTCCTTGGTTAGATGCATCGCAATATACGACGAAATCGCCGTTACCATCAGGAAGTGCTAGGATAGGAGCATTGCAAAGCATGTCCTTGAGCGTTTGGAAAGACTCCTCTTGTTCGGAACCCCAAACAAAAGGTTCATCTTTTTGAGTCAAGGAAGTGATAGGAACGACGATTTTCGAAAAGTTGGAGATGAATCTGTGACATTTTTGCCTTTTCAATCATTATAAAATTTCAAACAATTTCATAATCAATGAAACCTCGTGTTTTATTTCCAAGATTTGTAAAATCTATGACATTTCGTGCATTTTTCAATCTTTGTTCAATTTCAAACTTTCAAACCTTTCTTGGAAGTGAAATCGTAAACCGGTATGCAAACGTAATCAGTTTAACGCGACATACACTCCAGGACAAGGACATAAGTTAAACATACCCTAAATACCCTTTATATAACTTAGAAATAAGTTTTGAAAGGTTCGGTATGGCAAAAACATGCTTATTCGAGCTCAGGGACTATTTGCGACAAACTGCGAAAGTCTGCCGATTCTCGTATTTCTGAATACGAACCATATTTACACATCCAAAAGTTTTTTAATCAATAAAATCTTGTATTTTATTGATAATAATGCAAAAATATCAATCGTTGCGCAATTTCGGTCGTTTTCGTGTTCGTTATAGCGTTCGTCGTAATTAAGCGAAAAACGCAACCGTACAACCTAACGAACTAACATCCATGACATTTCCGGGTAAAATCCAAGTTACATATGCCTTAACACCTTTATGTAACCTAAATATTGAGTTAAAAGGGGTTAAAATAACAAAACGCGACGAAACAAGTCCAGGGGCCAAAACTACCATTTTGGGAAACTTTGTGCCAGCTTAGGTTCATACGGACCGTAAGCACAAGGACCATATGGTCCATAAGCATGTCCCAGATCAACAGACTTTCCTAGCAGCTTCTTGTGCATTCCTTGGCCGCCAAGCTCGTGATATTTGCCACACTTCTTCTCCTTTGGACACATGGGAGGACACTAAGCATTGCCCTAACATCTGGATGGGCACTTGTCATGATTTGGGAGCTCCAAGATCACTATAAATAGGTGATCAAAGTCCCCATTTCAACTTGCTCATACCAAAATTCTTTCTCCCTCTCTTGGAGTAGTTTCCATCTGATTGGAAGCCTCCTACTGAGCTCTTGAGTGTTCTTCAACACAAGTAAGTGCTCACTCATAGTCTTGTTCATTTATTTTGGTTATTTTGAGCCAAAAGTCAAACAGTTTGACTTTTAGTTCTGACCATTTTTGGTCAAGTCAAAGTTCAATTGAACTTTGCAACATGTTCGTAATCGCGAAAGTTATAATCCTTAGCGATTGCACTCTGATTACCACGTTTACTAGTCGAGGTGACGAGTCAAAGTTTCGGTCAAAGATGCGCATTATGTGCATTTTATGACGAAACTATTTTTGGGTATCAAAACACCAAGTTTTGATACCAAATCAGTTTTGCAACTTAGTTAGACATGTTTTGGCCTGTTTAACTCGTCACTTCTAGTTTAGTGCTTATTTAGGATCGTAAGTCGAGCGGTCTTGACCATCGCTTTGACTTTCGAATCCGACCCGTTTGGTTGATCTTAGGATCCGACCAAACACATGTATGTGACCATAGATGCATATGGAATAACCCTATGAGGTTATACCTTATGGTCACGTCGTTTGATTAGTGTTATGATAAGTCATTCTTATATTCTTAAAAAATGACCAAAATGCCCTTTTTGCGCATAAGTCCATTTTAAGCATATGTAGTCAAATTTTTGACATATAAATTGATGTTATAACATTTTAAACATGTTTGGGCATTTAGGACTTATCATAGGACATGTTTGACCAACCGAACATGCGTTTATGCAAATGACACGTTAAAGTAGCGTAAACTACCTTAACGAGTCATAACGGGTCAAAAGCACTTAGGATCCTTTCCAGATCAGAATGTTAAGTTTATTAAATCATGCCATATGAGTTCCAACACTCATTTGATTTATAAAACTTCATTCTATCCAATCCGCCGATTAAGTCCCGACTTAACATAGTTATCCGATATTAGGAACCATTTGAATCCTTGATTCTCCAAGCGTTGTTTGATCTTATATACAAGACTTGTACGCATTCCCAAATGAGTACATAGTCCCCTCTTTTACGTTTTCAAATGTGTTAGGTTAATTCATATGTGCCTATCACAACTTTCGGTTTCATTACATTATACATGTTTTGATTATCTAGTACATATAGTACATGATTTCAAAGACATTTTTGCTTGGTATGTTGACTTAGCATACCTAGTACATGATTTCAAAGACATTTTTGCTTGGTATGTTGACTTAGCATACCTAGTACATGGTTTTCAAAGACCTTTTTGCTTGGTATGTTGATTTAGCATACCTAGTACATGGTTTTCAAAGACCTTTTTGCTTGGTATATTGACTTAGTATGCCAAGTACATGATTTTAAAACATTTTCATGTCATGCTTACATTGTTCAAGACATATTGGTGCGTTGAATATACAATGATACATTCATTAACATTGATCACGGTGACTGGTAGTATGTAATGGTACCATAGGATTGACACTCCCGTTCCCGCTTCCTGGGTTCGTTTGGAAGTGACTTTAGGGAATGACAGAATCCGATGAATATTTGATAAACGTTTGTCTTTATAAGGGTTTATCCGACAGTTAACAAGGCTTGAATGTATTCGCCAACAATCTATGTTTTTACAATAAAAGCGGTGGTTTATAAGACATAAATTTTGGTTTAAACAAAACCTTTGTTTATTCAAAGACATTGTTTTATACAAGACATTTTGGTTACACAAAGACATTGGTTTACACAAGACATTGATTTATACATGACATTGGTTATTACAAGACATCACATTGGTTTAAACATGATAGTTTCATTGGTTGGGTTATGGTGAGTGATTTAAATAACGAGACGAGTGTAATATGATAAAAGCATGGTGGATACGCCGTTGGTACTTCCTATATATAAGTGCTTTTATTATATTACATATCGTAGCGTTATCTAAACCACTTCAAACAAAATACAAGACACGTATATTTTACACAAGACATAACAGATTTTGGTTATTAAGTTAATTTTGCATCATTTCTTTTAAATCATTTGATTTTCACATGATTTCATGAAGAAACATTTTATAATGGTTCATGACTACTTTTGCAATAGTTAAACATTTCTTTTAACATTCAAATCCATGAATCATCATCACAAGACCTATGTTACTTACATGCATTTTTATGATGACGTATTTATTTTCACATATGTTTCAGGAGCGAATATTTGATGTTGAGCATGCTACACTTAGGGTGGACTTGGGCCTTAATGACTTAAAATCATGAAAGACAGTTTTACTTATGTTATGTTTTCGTTTAAACTAAGACAATTATAAACAATTTAATTCAATAATACAAAACTTTAAGTACCATGGTTGTGAAACACTAGTTTTGTTACGTGTCTCCCCGACGTTTCCGCCGCGGTTTGTTGTTTTACGCTGTCGGGGTGTGATAGAATCGGTGATAATAACCCGCCAATCCAAGGAATGAACGAATTTCGGATGGAGACTTCGGTGCAATCCAATTCTTAACGACTTCAATCTTTGAGGGATCAACATGAATGCCTTTCTCGTTCACGACATGACCGAGAAATTAAACTTCTTTTTGCCAAAATTCACACTTGGAGAATTTCACGTAGCGACGTTGAGTGCGAAATCAAGGATTAGACGTAGATGTCATTCATGCTCGTCATGAGTCTTGGAATAGATTAGGATCTCGTCTATAAATACGATCACAAAACGGTCCAAGTAAGGTTTACATACACCATTCATCAAATCCATGAAGACCGCGGGTGCGTTGGTTAAACCAAAAGACATGACCACGAACTCGTAGTGGCCATATCTAGTACGAAATGAGGTTTTAGGAACATCTTCTTTGAGAACTCGAAGTTGATGATAGCCAAAATGAAGGTCGATTTTAGAGAAACAAGTTGCGCCTTGAAGTTGATCGAAAAGGTCATCGATGCGAGGGAGTGGGTAACGGTTCTTGACCGTGAGTTTGTTGAGTTCACGATTGTTGATATACATGCAGAAAGAACCGTCTTTCTTCTTGACAAAGAGGACATGAGCGCCCCAAGGAGAAGTACTAGGGCATATAAAGCCATTATCAAGTAATTCTTGAAGTTAGCTTGATAGCTCTTGCATTTCCAAGGGTGCTAGACGATACGGAGATTTAGCAACAGAGGTAGCGCTAGGAATAAGATCAATACGAAAGTCAACGGACCGGGGAGGAGGAGGACCAAGTAAGTCTTTGGGAAAGACGTCAGGAAAATCATGAACAACAGGAACATCACTTACGCTCTTTCCTTTGTCCTTCTTTTCCATAATGTGGGCAAGAAAAGCAAAGTACGCTTTACGTAAGTAGGTGTTTGCTTGAGTACACGACATAAGTTTGAGACCATTTGAAGGTTTCTCACCGTAGACGTGTAACGAATTACCAGAAGGGAGGGGAAGACGAATGAATTTCTCCGAACAAACAACTTCAGCACGGACTCGCTTAAGCCAATTCGTGCCTACTACGACATCGAAACTACCCAATTGCATGGGTATGATATCAATCGAAAACTTGTGATCGTTAAGATTCAAGGAGCAATTGGAAAGGACAGAATCGACAGTGATCGATTTACCATTAGCGACTTCGACATTAAATGATTTTGGCAACCTAGAGCGTCCACACTTAAGCAGTGGTTCGAATTCAATGGATATAAACTTTTATCCGCGCCAGTATCAAATAAACATGAAGGAGACACATCATTTACGAGAAATGTACCATTGATGACGCCATTGTTGTTTTGAACCTGAGCGACAGTGATGACAAAAGCTCGTCCATGAGGGGCTTGTTGCTGCTGTGCTTGGTTGCGCTGAGGACAAACGTTGCTGAGGTGGTTTGGGTCGCCATATTTGTAGCAAACGCGACCATTGTTGGCTGGCTGCTGGACCTGGTTTTGGGCTGGTGGTTGGGTTTGGTTACTTTGAGGTTTCGGGCCAAAACGACAATGTGTGCTAAAGTGTCCATACTTATCACACGTAGTGCAAATACGACATGGTGTGGTGGTTGGATGATGGTAGGTGCAAGTCATACACTTGGGAAGAGTCCCAGTGTAGCCTCGCTTGGCTTGTTCAACGTTTTGGGTTAGGGCAAGTTGTTGTTGTGGAGGGTTTGGTGGAGTAACAACCTCGCAATTTCGGTTTGAAGCCTTCGACTTTCTTCCACTAGGTTTGGATGGTTCGGCATTTGGTTCGGTGGTGGCTTGGTGAACTGTTTTGGTAGAACCCTTTGTGTCAAAGGTTCCACTCAAAACTTGGTTATGGTTAAACTTAGCGGCGAAACAATAGGTGTCTTCGAGGGTTTTGGGTTGAGCGGCCTCGACGTAGTTGGAAAAGGATGAAGGGAGGGCTCGAATATACTTGGCTATGGCCTTGTCGGTAGAATAGACTTGGCCAGGGAATAGTATGCCAAGTTGCTTGAACCTAGCGGTGAGGGCGTTGTTGTCGCTTCCCACTTTCTTAATGTTCCAAAACTCGTTTTGAGTTGTTGGAGCTCGTGAGGGGGACAAAACTCATCTTCCATGAGTTTCTTAAGGTCAGCACAAGTGAGTGCGTAGGCGGTAGTGTTAGCGCGCGCGTTGCCTTCGGCGGTCCATCTATCGAGTGCTCTCGATTGGAAGAAGCCGGTGGCATTGACGGTACGTAGGTGGTCAGGACACCCACTTTGGTGAAAGGGGACTTCAATAGCGTCGAACCATTGGAGTAGTTTCGTTGCTTCCTCTTCGCCCGTGAATGGAATAGGGCTACAAGAGTTAAATTGTTTGAATGAAAAGGTTGAATTGGGTTGGTCGACTTTAGAGGCAACCGAGGCATTAGGGGATTAAGTGTTGTTGGGGGTTGGTGTAGGTTGGATCTTATTGACGATGTCGGGTATAACCTTGGCCATTTGCTTAGCTATAAACTTCATCATATCCTTCTTAATCATCGAGTCAGAGTTGGAGTCGGACTTGGAGTTCGACTTGGATTTCTTCCTGGTGTTCGAGAGACGTGTGGTAGACATCTAGAAGGTTGAAAATAAGAGAAAGGATGAGACTTTGATCATAATGTCGTTACAAAATTAGCGTTTGTTTGCATGAATGAACATAGAATATAACACATATCACGTAAGTTTCACATTGGTTACATATCATACCACGCATTTGCATGTCATGATCACGTATAAGGACGATAAGAGTAGTAAATTTAGTTTGTTCAGGATTATTAGTATTGTTTTAGATTGAATGTAACGTGCGATTTGTGCTTTCGACTTGAAATGGTAACGTATCAAAGTAAAACTCATAGAATTTGATATAGCATAAAAGAGAGGCTTGATAAAATATTGGAGTGTTTAATTGGAAGTCCTTTCGAATTAGGGAGACATGTTTTGGCCTAATAGGTAATATACTCTCACCGAGGAGCGGTTAACGGTATTTTACCCTTCCAGTTACTACATGTCCCTAATTGATCGGAAATTAAAAACTTTGGCGAGATTGAAAATAGAGGAAGGGACTAGTTACCAAGATGCGGGTTTCACCTCTAACTTGATAACATCATACCCTAAGTGTGGTTGATACTTACTAAACGAGGAGCAAATTCTGACTCGTTGGTAAGATCCACTGGAGTATGAAATGGAAGTTTCCATCAAGATGTGGATATCACTCCTAACTTGAAGGCGTAACTTCGTGGAAAATCGAATACGCGGAATGAGGGACTTCACCAAGAATTGCGGGCCATTGGGCCTATCTTGGTGTAAATCGTCTCGTTGGTAAAGTATGAGTGTCTTCATGTCTTCCATTATGTATTGTGTCAGCCTTAGGAAAGGCAGGTAGTGTTTAAGAAAGCAGAACTAGATCAAAAGCAGAACAGAAAGAAGTTTAGACGTTTTAATCGAGGAAAACAGTTCACTTCGTGCGAAGTGAATGCCGTTTCATGCGAAGCTGTTCAGTTCGCACAGAGAGTTCCAGTTCGCACAGAGAGTTCCAGTTCGCATGAAGGGGTCTAATTTGGTACTTAGACTATAGACTAGGTCAAAGCATGCAATTTTTCCTGATTCCCTATAGTTATGGCTCTGATACCAATCTGTCATACCCCAACCGATGGCGGAATCATCGGGGCAGGCGTAAATAGATTGCTCGAGACTTCATAAAGATAAATTGTGACAAGTATTTAAAGAAACAGTATTTCATTTCATTTCGGAGATTCGATTACATAGCTTTGGAAACAAAATACAACAACAAATATTTCAAATACAATGCAATACCTTAATAAAGAAACACGATACAACAAAAATAAATTAAAAGTGGGTTTCTAGTTCGTCCTAGTAAATTCCATGTATCCTCATCATCATCATTAACCTGCAACATATATAAAGTATAGTTCAACACACAAGGCATTGGCGAGCAAACAAGTTTGAATACTAAGTATAATAAAAGTCTAACATTCAACATGGCATAATCGTTTACTTAGAACTATCATACTACTACACATGTCAACCCAAAGTTTACCGCTAGCGTAATCTAATCATACAATGAATACACCGTTTTGTTTACTTAACATGGCCTCACGAATACAGGCGGTGCGTTAATCCTATAACGCTATATATGTTAAGGGAGGCTTGTACATAGTTAATGGCGTAGTATAAAGCATTCAATTTCTAGCATGAATAAGTTACAAGTATTCGTATTAGCATGTATGATTGAACGTTTGTATAGTGATTTAGCATAAAATATTGTGAATTAGTGGGTTGATAAGCATATATGTTGCATCCCAAAAGTGTAAAGATAAGAAGGGGAAATCGAGTATACTCATGATTTTGAAAGCTTCCTAGCAATCTGAGAGTTTGATAAGTTGAAGTGATGAACACGGTAATTAGCCTACACGGGAAACAAATGTGTATGAGTATTCTGAGTTGGTGGAGATTACATATTCGAAAACAGAAAGTACGAAAAGTAAATGAGAAAAAAATGCCACTTCGTGCGAAGTTACTGTCCAATTCGTGCGAAGTGACTGATCACTTCGTGCGAAGGGATTGTTTCTGAAAAATGTAGCTCGTTAAGCTCCCGTTTCGACAGTGAGTTCTGTTGAACGAGATTTTTAGGGACGAGGCAGTTTAGTCTTAGCTCATAACAGTTAACCATGATTCGGTTAATATAAAAAACGTGGGTAGGTGAAAATGTAAGTATTCTATAGTATTTGGTTTAGTCCGGAGTCTAATATTTACGTCATATATATCAAGCATGGGGGTACGAGTACCACACTATATGATTCACCAAGGCTCGAAGTTTATCAAGAAAGTTGATAAACCCGGTTGGTCATGAATGTACAGAAATAATTATAAAAATGTTCAAGTGAGGTGTGGAATTTAATTCGGGTAGCCAAGGCTCCCATCGTTCTCATACAGGATGATGAACTCGGTTAGCTCTACACTTGGTACAAAAGAAAAGAGAAGAGAATTATAAAAGACAAGGTAATAGTGAGTTAAACTCACTAAGAACAATATGAGATCAATCTGCAAGACTCCTTAAGTTTGGGAGTGGAAATGAGAAGATTCAGAAAGATTGGAGGTGAGAAGTGAGCTCTTATTTATAGGAACGAGTTGCTGCCAGATCCACTTTCGTGCGAAGTGGCTCCACTTTGTGCGAAGTGTGTTCAACTCGCACGAATGGGTTGGTTTAGGTCTGTTTTTACGTATTCTAGCCGATTTTCGAGTATTTTCAGTATAAAGTTGTAACGTATGAGTATTGCATGTATAAGTAGTATTGGTTTGCATGTAAACACGTATGTAAATTATTGATTGTATGTACACAAGTTTGAAATAAAGTACGAATTTTCATTATGATCAACATCTCGGATTACAAAGTTGGAAATGAAATATGAATAAGACACGTATACAAGTTTCTATAAATAGAAATACGATTACACTTTCTAAAAAGGAAAGTACAAAATACGAGGCTTTACACATCACCTTAGTCACATAATCATTATGGAAACAATCAAATTCATCAAATAAATATATTTTACCAACTTAGGCTCATAAATTATATTAACACACAATAGTCCACAAACTACCGTTTCAAGCAGGCGTACCGTATACTCGTACCTTCGACTTTCCGAGACTTGTTATTCAATCATATTTATTCTAACACTTTAAAATATATATAATTTTCATCAAAAATATGTTTAAATCCAGAATACATAAAATTATATAAATATCTATAATTTTACCGTTTTCAAGTAAACTTACCGAATAGCCGTTTATTCGACTTTCTGGGTTTTGTGATTCAACAACATATACACTAAGACTTTGAAAATACATATTTTATATAAAAATATATTCTAAGTCCAGAATGTATGTAATTATATAAAAAATATCATAGACTTGGGTTTTGACGAAAATAACGTTTTTCATATAAAATGATAGTTTTTTTTGACAAACTATACTTATATGTTTCAACTTTTTAGTGCACGGAAGTAATGTTTTTGGGCACTAAATCGGTAAGTATGGTTGTTAATATCATAATATAACCATTTATCACAAATTCATTATATAACACAAACCGAGTCACAAATTCACTTAAACTAGCACATTTTCAGTAACTTCGCATTTATGAAAATATCAACTTTGTCATTTTTAATGTGTTATCAAAACTATCATTACTCATAGTTAAACCGAGTCACAAATTCACTTAAACTAGCACATTTTCAGTAACTTCGCATTTATGAAAATATCAACTTTGTCATTTTTAATGTGTTATCAAACCTGTCATTACTCATAGTTAAAATACATGTTTAGAGTTATATATAATCTGTTTTGAAAGCCAAAAATAATATCACACAAGAGTTCACCAAAAGAAGCATATTTCAAGCATTTTTGCCTACCTGGACGTATCAATTTCATCCTCAAACATGTGCTATCATATCCATTAATTCATGTGACCAAAATACTCATTCTAAGTTGTTTATAGTCTAATTTAAAACCTTAATTTAAGATCATGCGATAAGTCACCAAAACAAACACTCTTCATGCATGATCACATATCGTAACGTATCAATTTTGCCTTAATTCGTATCTATCATTTCTACCACTTCATATCATCAAAATATACATTTTATAAACATTACAATTTGTTTTGAACACATTTTTAATATCAATTCAAAATGCACTAAATTCATCACACAATCATAACATAATCTATTCTTATGCAATTTCAAATATCTAAGCATCATAACACCTCTATTTTCACCAAGATCATCATCATACATTTTTACCAAGATCATCAACTAACACGTTTATGTTCATGCATGCTAAGATCAATTCCATACAAACTATAATCAACATCATAAATTTCAAGATTCATCCATGCATGACCACTAATGTATCAACTTTATGAAAACAACAATTTTCACGTACCATCCTACATAAATTCAGCCATATATAAACATATACATATTCATTTTTCAAGTATTATCATCTAGCATATTATCATCAAAACAGAACTCATAAACATTTCATTCAAGTCATCACCCAAACTATGCATTTTAACACAATTTCAAGAATCATACATGTTCATATAACATCATACATACCTACGGATTTGTATACATATGTGGTATATCATTTTAAAACCCATTTCATGTATCTTATACTTTATTTATGAAAACCATTTTTAAACATCTCATTAGGTGAATCATCTTGCACTTTAACAACACATATACATGAAATAACGAAAGAATGGCGTAGAGATTACTACTAGCACTAGGCTAGGGATGATAAACAAGATGAAGAATAAGATGAGAGCTCCGGATTTGTGATATGTGGCTGCTAATTCAGCTCCAAGCATTCAAAATATCACTTCAATAATAACAACAACAACAACTCAATTTTAATCAGTGTTTTAGATTGCGCTTTACAAACGAGCCTCTGTGACACCCGTTGCATCACACAATATTATCTTTTTTAAATACTTAAGAATATAATTACTGAATATTTACATAGTAATAATAATATATTATAATAATAATACCTAAATACAATCAATGTTTAAGTCAAGTTTGGTTATATTTCGCTCTGCAAATGAGCATCGGTGACTCCTATTGTATCACGCAGGCCAACTCACTAGTTTATTAAAAAAAACACATTTGATAGAGATTATATTTTCTCATTTTTTCTTTAATATTACTATAAATGTTTGAGGCTTAGCCAATGCAAAATTGCATTTCAAATTTCTCTTTAATCTTGGTTCAGAAGGTAACCATGCAATATGACCAATATCGATTATAATCGACCATGCTCCTGGTATGTTGTTGCAAGTCGGTCGTATTATGAGACCTTATTAGATGATCGATTATTGTATTTCTTTTAACAGTGAAACGTTACACTTTTAGATGATTGATGCACAAGCCGGTTGAATCATCAATGTGGGGCTAGCTCACTTGATAGAGACATATGCCACTTAGAGGAGATGTCCTAGGTTCTAACCTGGATAAGGAGGAAAAATAAAGAACCCATCCGAGAATTTCTGAAAGTGTCTTTAGTGGCTCAACATGGGTAATTTAGTCATTTCACCAAAAGTTAACAGAATAAATGGATGGAGGTAAGTTGGTGGACTGTAATAGTTACGAAAGTGAAATAACAAGGATTGTTTTGTCAATTTTTAAATTAATGGACTGTAATAGTGATTTTTAACAAACCACACCGACGAAAAAACGTAATTAATTAAAAAGAAAAGCCGGTCTTATCATGGGACATGGTTTTCAAAAATCACACAATTGTGACCAACATTCAATATACTCCGCGAGCGTGGGGCTTTTGTCCCCCTCTTGTTTTATCATTTTTTGAGTTCTCTTTTAATACTCTGGGAACATGATAACACAAGATCGCATAGTCAACTTTGGTTGCTATCTATTGTTATCGTATGATCTAATGTTTTTATCAAAATAGACAAGTAATTATTCGCGCGTGTTTGTATTTTTGGAAAAAATTTAGTGGAAATGTTTTTTTTACTAATTTGGGACATTAAACAATTGTATTTATATGAATTATATAGATAATTATTACGGGTTAGTGTTCTACGATGTGAGAGTTTCACAAGCGAACTAGACCACGTCCAAATCGGAGCTAAGATAAATGAGATATCGATGCTCGAAATTGAGTGACTGAAATGGATAATTCTAAACTTTTGTGACTATAGTAGAAATTTTTCTTTTTATCATAAAATGGTTTTTTTTTTTCATTTGACTCTTTCAAGAATCATTATGGACCTTTTAATTATGTCCCGCAATTTTATTTAATTTGACATTAACATGACGTGAATTAAATAAAGATAAAATTCTTTATGATGTTTATGTAAAGAAATTAAATATAGAGTTTTGGGATGAGTATACAAATAACCTTATGATTCATTAAAAACCGGAAAATGTGAGAAAAAAAGATCGGAAATAGAGTAGAGAAAATTTGAAATTTAAAGAGGATTATGTAACGCTCCGTATTTCTGTACTTTCCATATTTAGAAAGTTGTATTCGTATTTCTTTGGAAACTTGTGTTCGTGTTTCATTTTCAATCTTGTAATATGATACTTTGATCATAATGAGAAATTCGTGTATATATCAGCCCTACTTGTGTTATATGCAATCAATCGTCAAATAGGTGTTTATACAAAAAACCGAGACTTGTTATACATACATACTATCACCATACACGCACAATACATAACACATGCATGCATATACTTTCCATACTCAAAACCCCCAAAATATAAACTTTTAACATAAAATGACAAACACATGAAAGTTTAGGGGGCCATTATGTCAAAAAAAACAAACTTTGGCTGACAAACGAACATGCTGCATCGCACGGCAGGCTAATACATGAGGCCCCCGCGACGCGTAGAAGCCCAATCCATAGAACTTTTTTTTAACCAATCCGGATTTCACTTTTCCAACCTCCTTTCTTCCCCAGTAACCTTCATTCTTCATTAAAACTCTAACCCTAATCCACCATTATTAAACAAGTCTCCTACACATTTATTTCACTTTTCCCACTCTCTAAACTTACTCAAAACACCCCCAAACTACTGAAAATACAAGCTTGGGGCAGATTCTTGCAAAGTTCAAAAGGGAGCTTCAAACTCATTTTCCTTTCTCTTTTTTCATGAATTCTTGCTTCAAACTCGTTTGGAACACCTCTAGGAGTGTTTCTACGAGTTTACCATGGTAAACTAAGGTGGAACATCACCATTTTGAGGTCCAAACTTTCTGTTTTGGTTTAACTTTTATAAACTTTCCATAAATTTGTTATTTATGTGGTAATCTTGCACCCACCTTGCTTCTAACCAAACATCTGGTTGTGGGGCTTGAGTATGGTTGATTCCCATAAGTTTAGAGGCCCGAACACCTCCTAAACTTTCTGTTTTAACAAGATTTAAAGCAACCTACAAGTGTTGAGACCATCCAAGCTCACCATCTTCTAATGATGAGACTTGTGTTTTGGTGATGTGTGAACCATGGAAGCTTTGGCTTTCCAACTTTGTTTCCACTACCTCACTTGTTTAACTTTTCATTACTCTTAGATCTAAGTTACCAAGTAAATTTACTAGTAACCAAGCGACCAAACTACACCAAGTCTCCAAACATTTGTTATGATTGGAATGCACGAGTCTAGTTTGAGATCACTTGGATATTTGGTGACTTAGGTCTTACAATATTCCTAATAGCTTCCTAGAATCAAAGTAAGCCAACCCACCTTGTCTCCAACATTTGCCATGTTGGGTATGCGCCCGCCCGGATTGTCCTTATTTGGCTACTTGGTAAACTTACTTAGTTGTAATCTCAATGTTATTCATGACCAACCGAAATCATCAACTAAGTTGATAATTTTGTGCTTTGGTGAATCATATAATGAGGTTTAATGGATGTTAATCATCCTACCTCCTTGCATGACCATTCTCATGGTACCTTTACTTTACATTTTGACTATAACGTATAAACTATCTCTAAACTCTGAATCTAATACGATAATCGAATCCACAACTCACATACCCTCGTTTTCCCTCTTAGGGTAACTTCGGTGTTTCCAAAACTCAAGACTCAACAAACTTTCGTGGACTTTCTAACTGTGAGTATACTCGAATCCCTCTTTTTACGATTTAAACACTTTTGGGGTGTAACATGTATGACATAAACAAACTCACTTATGCACACAATTAAACTTATGAATTCACTCAATCCATCAAAGATGCTATTTGTTATGCTTAGGTTATTCATGCTAGATACTCAAACATTCATACATGCGACCTATTTGTCATTAACTTAGCTAGCCCACCTTAACAATTATAACGTTATAAGAGTAGCACACCGCCCGTTTGGGAGTTATTTTATGGTCTCATTCACTTTGATAGCGAGGGATGCACAATATATGGTCTCGTTCACTTCGGTGACGAGGGATGCACATTATACAGTGGACACAATGGGTTGACCTATAGTTACGTATGCTAGCTTTAACTTAGTATACAAAATGCCATGTTGGATTTGAGACAATCTTTTATATGTATGCTATGTAATCAAACTTGTATACTCACCAACTTTGTGTTGATTTTATTTTAATACATGTTGCAAGAAACGTATGATGACGCATGCAGAAATCTATTTAGGAAGGACTTAGATACGCACTTAATTCATATTTGTGTTTCTTATGTTGTTTACGTTTTATTTGCAAAATTTTGTACTTTCCCATTTTAAGACAGTGTTATCTTTTTAGTATGAAATGAAACTTGGTTTATTTAAATATTGTCACAATAGCACGTTATGAAGTTTTGAACAATCTCGTTTTCATATCACTCCGATGTTTTCGCCATCGGTTGAGGTGTGATAAAGTACTTCCTAATTGTTCCACCACCATCAACTTCGTATCTTTATTTTTCCACATAAATCGAAAAACCTTAACCCGGTGAAACCTTAGGGGTGCGAGACATCTCAGGCAGTACATATATTGTTTTGATTGTTGTACCTTGGGAGACAAACACATTTGTCTAACAAGAGGCTCAGAATTTGTTTTAAGGGACCCGTGTCAAATACAATTCTCAACCACAACCGTCAACGACTAGTTATTTGTTCTTGCAGTGGAGGTTCATGCAATAAGGGGCTCGCTTGAAATTCTCTAAAGACATCAGCTTGAATCAAGATTGCTACATATAATTATATTTTATATTTTACCGGCTTTGTAAACGATATTGCACTAACATATTTCCTCTTAATAATGACAACCTTGTTATTATTCATTATATTATTTTATACTATAATAAAACCAAATGTGAACAGTGATTTGGTCTTTCTTAGGTGACATGACCCTTTACCATTGGGTTTATTTTTTTTTACATATGATGATTTGGTGTGATTGTCCACGTGACCCTCAACCATTGGGACCTTTTCTTTTTAACAAAAGCGATATGTTTAGTTATATTTTGTATAATTAATATATTAATGGTTATAATTATATAATACTGATGTATAAGAATTTATACATCTTTAAAACGTCAAATAGACCCCGTTTATGCGAGAACTTGTCGTATTTTCATTGATTTTGGTACTCATTTGAGTTGTATGTGAAAATACAGGTTCGGGCTTCGGCCCGGTGTTAAAATGGAGGCTTTTGGAGCAAAAAGAAGCAAAACGGAGTTTTTCAGCAAACTGCCAGATATGGCACGACCGTGCCAGGCCAACCCTGATCGGCACTCTCATCAACACGCTCAGATTCTTCGCAAACCAGGAAGATTTGAAGACTGGCACGACCGTGCCAAGCCAAACCAGTCTCAGATCAGCTTGTTCCCGAGATTATTTAAGCCATTTTCGAATATGTCACTGGGAAGCACGACCGTGCCAAAGGGTGGCACGGCCGTGCCACCTCAGAAACGTTTGAGCGGGATTTTTCCCAAAATGGCTAGCAAACAAGTCAACACTCGAAAAAGGGACTCTGACACTTACCAAGCACGACTGTGCCAAAAGGTGGCATGGTCGTGCCAAACTCCCAGTAGCATAAATACGTGGTTTAAGCTCATTTGGAGGGAAGTGGGAGCATTTTGGTGAAGTTTTCTCTCAAGAATCTGACTTGGAAGCTTGTAGGAGCCAAGAGGAAGCCTTGTAGAGGATTACTACACTTGAAGATCTACTCAAACACCATTTAATCTTGTCTTTAAGTTAGTTAGCTTACTAGTTTCATTATGAACAATTTGTGCTTTCTTGTCTTTGATTTGGTCACTATGACCCTTATGGGCTAAACATTTGTGTTGCTTAAACTTTGTTGAAGCTTATGAACATGTGATGATTATGGAAGTAGATGTGGTGATTGTTTTTGTTAATCTTAATAATAGTGCTTGAATCTTGTTCTTGGAGTTCTTATGTATGTTTAAAGTCTTTATTCTTGAAGGTTTGGTCATAAGTATTTACATGTTGTGTTGGAAAGCCCATGTAGAGATTATGATTGTTGAATCTTGTTAACTTGTTAGTATGATTCATGGCATGATACTAGGAATGGTGATTGCTAACATGATTAGAATGGAGATTTGAGCATGTGTAGGAATTCTTGCATTTAGATTTGGAAAAATCATAGTAATGTTTACATGGATTCCATAGTTGTGTTTGTGTTAGATTAATGATTTTTGGCCAAGATTGTTATCTAGCATGACCATGCTTGTGGTTTTTGTCAAGAACATGATGATAGTGCTACTTACTTGAAAGCAAGTCAGGGTGATTGTTATGTTGTTCATGGTAATTTTCCAAACTTGTAGAGTTAAGAGTTTTGACAAACAATTAACTCTTGTTTAAAGATTAACATTAACTTAGCAAGTGAGCTCAAAAATAATAATTTTTAGGTGATTAGAATGTTATTCATTTTAGTTTTCCTAAGGATTATAAACTAGGAAGCCTTGATTGGGGACTTAGTTAAATTTGGATCTTGCATCACCATTAGTCTCTTCCTTTAGTTGTCACATATTTGTTAGTGGATACTTAGTTTAGGCAACCTCTTTTAGATATTGTTATTCCTTAGTTTAGTTGGTAGTTTGTTATTTTTATATGATAATTTAGAAACAAAATCAACTCATCAATTGAAAAGGCTTTAAAGTAACAAAAGTTTAGTATCGAGACACCGCGTCCACGGATTGATATTCGGTTCTTACCGACAAATTATATTACCTCCCGATGGGTACACTTGCCCTTTGTGTGTGTAGTTAGTTTTTAGGTGAAAAACCTTTTTAAAACTAAATTTGTGTGAAGGAAAATCCAATTAAAATATATATTTAATTCACGCGCAGTGTATAAAGTTTAGCCATTGTGAAAAGTGTATAAAGTTTTTGTCTCATTGTTTTGTTTGTCTTTGCATGATTATTTGAAAAAGAAAAAAATTATGATTATTTGCTAGTTGTTTTTATTTTTGTATATATAGTGCATTGTGCTCCTTCTTTTTCCCTACAGATCGTGTATCTCCTCAAACACCGTTGCTGAAATCGTTGAGCCTTCATCGGAGCCGGAACGCAATCTTCATCGGAGACTGCGGGAGCGGTCCCGCACGGTAGCCGCTACGATCGAGGTTGACGCGAGGGGCGACGACACATTCTATGAGGTTCGTGTAGAAATGGCGGACGAGGAGGAAACGAGGATCTTAAATGAGATAGGAAAGCCGTCACTTGAGGGCTTAACTGCGATCATCAATGCACCGCTGATTAATAATAATAATTTCGAGATCAAATCTGGCACCATATCGATGTTGCAGAATGCGGTGCAGTTTTATGGTAAGGATCACGAGGATCCTAGTGTCCATATTGCAGGTTTTCTGGAGGTTTGTGCCACGTTCACGATTCGTGACGCATCACCGGATGCGATACGACTTCAGCTCTTCCCTTTTTCTTTACGTGATGAAGCCAAGGAGTGGCTTCTCTCACTTCCAGCTGGATCTATCACTACATGGAATCAATTAGCTGAGAAGTTCCTCGAGAAATATTTCCCTCCAGAGAAAACTGTTCGGTTGAGAACCAAGATTCTCAACTTTCGTCAGGATGAGGATGGGTCCGTTTATGAGGCGTGGGAGCGGTTTAAAGAGCTTATGCGAAAGGTCCCACACCACGGGTTGCCCAAGTGGCAACAATGTCAGATCTTCTACCATGGTTTAGATGGTCCGGGGCAGATGATGATCGATACATATTCGGGCGGAGACTTCGGCACGAAAAATGCCACCGAGGCATTTGAAATTTTAGAGAGATGTGCCGCGAAGAATCGTACACAGCAGCCGCCGAGAGGGAAGAGTTCTCGACAGGGAGTTCATCACGTGGACGATTTCACTGCCATGACATCACATATGGATGCCTTATCTTCGAAATTTGATCGAGTGATGGAGATACACTCGAGTGGTTCTTCGAGTGGGAGGGCATATCATATAGGTGATTTTCCAACGGGAGAGATGTCACACGAGCATGTAGATTTCATGGGAAACCAATACCGTCCTCAGAATAATCCCTACAGCAACACTTATAATCCGGGGTGCAAGAATCACCCAAATTTCAGTTGGAGGCCTGATGCGTCTACTCAGCATCCACCCGGATTTGCTCCACGTCCCACAGCTCCAGGAGCGTATGGTCAGCCTCGACCTCAGCAGACATCTCACACTAGCGAGCCTAGTGTGCAGGACATGTTCAGTCAGCTCATAGCCGGTCATAATTCCATAAAGTCCAAGAATGAGAAGCGTTACAAGGATTATGACGGCCGTTTCGCGAGGCACGAGAGTGAGTTGAGAAGCCAAAAGGCTTCCATGCAGACCATTGAGAACCAAGTTCGCCAGATTGCCAAGATGTTGTCTGAGCGACAACAGGGGGGCCTTCCAAGCAATACGGAGCCTAATCCGAATGCTACTGCAAAAGCCATCACGCTGAGAAGCGGCAAGATCGCTGAGCCCATCACTGCGGCTGCTTCACCAAAGCCGACTGATGATGAGGTTGATGAGGAGATTGAGATGGAGTCTCTAGGTGAGGTGCAACAGAGGCGAGTCCCAGCAAGTACAGCACGACCCAAGGAGCCATTGAGAGAGTATGTCCCTCCCATTCCATATCCGGGCAGGTTGAAGAAGCAGAAGATAGAGGAACACTATGGTAAATTCCTTGAGCTTTTTAAGCAACTTCATATAAATTTACCATTTGTCGAGGCACTTGCTCAAATGCCAAAGTACGCCGAGTTTCTGAAAGATATCTTATCTAACAAAAAGAAACTTGAGGAGCTTTCGCATGTGACCTTGAATGAGGAGTGTTCAGCGGTTCTTCAGAACAAACTACCGAAGAAGATGAATGATCCAGGGAGTTTCACTATCCCATGTTTGATTGGTAGTTTATCGGTGAGCAATGCATTAGCTGATCTTGGAGCTAGCATAAACCTCATGCCATATGCGGTTTTTGCTAAGCTAGACTTGGGAGAGCCCAAGCCCACTCGTATGAGCATTCAGCTTGCCGATCGTTCAGTGAAGTATCCTCGAGGCATAGTTGAGAATATGCTTGTGAAAATCGACAAGTTGTCTTTCCTGTCGATTTCGTGATTTTGGACATGGATGAGGACAAAACTGTCCCGCTTATCTTAGGTCGACCATTTCTAGCCACTGCTAGAGCCTTGATTGATGTTTGCACCGGCAGACTTACTCTTAGGGTTGATGATGAGGAGGTGACATTTGATATTGGTAAATCCATGCAGCATCCACAGAGTCAGGATGATACACTCTATTTCATTGAGACTATCGATACATATGTGAGTGATCATCTTCGTGACACATTTAAGGAGGATGTGGTGGACACGCAGTTACTTGGAAGGGAGACTTTTGGTTCACATGCTGGGAGCCAACTAGTTGAGGAAACGACTTGTCTAATAGGTCATGTGTCTCCCTCGTGTCCAGAGGTTTTTGAGGTTGTGGATCGCACTGCTGAGCCTAAAGCACACCCTTCTGTTGAGGATCCACCTTCAGTTGAGCTTAAGGAGCTTCCAGAGCACTTGGAGTATGCTTTCTTGGAGGGTGCGACTCATTTGCCCGTCATCATTTCTGCTGGATTGTCGGGAGAGGAGAAGGATCGATTGCTCGAGGTCTTGAAGCAGCACAAGAAGGCGATCGCGTGGAAGATTATGGATATAAAAGGGATTAATCCATCCTTTTGTACCCATAAGATCTTAATGGAGGAGGACTTCAAACTTGTAGTTCATCATCAGAGGCGTTTGAACCCAAACATGCAGGTGGTTATGAAGAAAGAGGTCATCAAACTACTTGATGCAGGTTTGATATATCCGATCTCTGATTCACCTTGGGTTAGCCCTGTGCAGGTAATCCCGAAGAAAGGAGGCATGACAGTGGTGACGAACGAGAAAAACGAGTTGATTCTTACTCGTACAATCACCGGATGGAGAGTTTGCATTGATTATCGCAAACTCAATAATGCCACAAGGAAAGATCATTTCCCACTCCCTTTCATTGATCAGATGTTGGAGAGGTTGTTGGGTAGGATGTTCTACTGCTTCCTTGATGGTTTCTCGGGTTATTTTCAGATTCCCATCTCTCCTGAGGATCAG
This sequence comes from Scalesia atractyloides, assembly GCA_947069175.1. Lineage (NCBI taxonomy): Eukaryota > Viridiplantae > Streptophyta > Magnoliopsida > Asterales > Asteraceae > Scalesia > Scalesia atractyloides. The sequence goes on along the minus strand of CAMTDV010000005.1, from coordinate 71,488,958 downwards.
GAGAAGACGACATTCACATGTCCCTACGGCACATTTGCCTATCTGCAGATGCCCTTTGGACTGTGTAATGCCCCGGCCACATTTCAGAGATGTATGGTGGCCATTTTTCACGACATGATCGAGGACTCCATGGAGGTTTTCATGGATGATTTTTCTGTATTTGGGAGTTCCTTCGATCAGTGTCTCGGGAATCTAAAGAGGATGTTGGCTAGGTGTGAAGAAGCCAACTTGGTGTTGAACTAGGAGAAATGCCACTTCATGGTGAAGGAGGGCATTGTGCTTGGGCACAAGATTTCACAAGCGGGGCTCGAGGTTGATCGAGCCAAGGTTGAGACTATTTCTAAGCTTCCGCCTCCCACATCAGTGAAATATATTAGGAGTTTTCTAGGTCATGCAAGTTTTTACCGGCGATTCATAAAGGACTTTTCCCAAATCGCCCGTCCCATGACTCAGATCCTCGAGAAGGATGCCCAGTTCGTTTTCTCCGATGAATGCCTTAAGGCATTCGAGTTGTTGAAGGAGAAGTTAGTGAATGCCCCGATCATGGTAGCTCCCGACTGGGAGCTACCCTTTGAGTTGATGTGTGATGCGAGTGATTTCGCAGTCGGGGCCGTATTGGGTCAAAGGAGAGATAAGCACTTTCACCCGATTTACTATGCGAGTAAGACTTTGAACAACGCTCAGGAGCACTACACCACGACAGAGAAAGAGCTCCTAGTTGTGGTCTTTGCATTCGATAAGTTTCGGTCTTATCTCGTCCTTTCCAAGACCATTGTGTACACGGATCATGCAGCTCTTCGGTATCTTTTAGCAAGCAGGATGCTAAACCGAGGTTGATACGATGGATTTTGCTACAGGAGTTCGATATTGAGATCCATGATAAGAGAGGGGCTGGAAATCTTGCAGCCGATCATTTGTCTCGACTTGAGCATTCTGAGAGGAAGGAAATTCGTGGGCCTAACATCAATGACAATTTCCCCCCACGAGTTTCTTATGAGGATCGAGACGAGTGATGATTCCCCATGGTTTGCTGACTTCGCGAACTACTTAGCTAGTGGCATCCTGATCAAGGGGATGACCCATCAGCAAAAGCGAAAGTTCTTTGCGGATATTAAGTACTACTTTTGGGATGACCCTTACTTGTTTAGGGTAGGAGCGGATTAGATGATCCGGCGTTCCGTGTATGGTGACGAGGCAAGAGATATTTTGCGCCACTGTCACGAGGGACCTACGGGAGGCCACCGCGGAGCGAATAACACTGTGAAGAAAGTATTCGACTCTGGATTCTTTTGGCCGACTATCTTCCGTGATGCCCATGAGTGGGTAAGGTCTTGTGATGCTTGTCAGAGGGCAAGCAACATTTCAGCATGCCATGAGATGCCACAAAACGGCATCCAAGTCTGTGAGATCTTTGATGTATGGGGGCTAGACTTCATGGGTCCTTTTTCGACTTCTTTTGGTAACCGCTATATTCTAGTTGCTGTTGACTACGTGTCCAAGTGGGCTGAAGCACAGGCTTTACCCACAAATGATGCTAGAGTAGTGGTGAAATTTTTGAAGAAGTTGTTTGCTCGATTTGGTTCCCTAAGGTATTGATTAGTGACCGCGGGACGCATTTCTGCAATGCACAGCTTGAGAAAGCATTGTCCCGATATGGTGTGCAGCATCGGTTTTCTACACCATACCACCCACAGACGAGTGGGCAGGTCGAGGTCACTAATCGGGGTATCAAGCGGATTTTGGAGAAGACGGTTAACTCTAGCCGTAAGGATTGGTCCGAGAAGTTGGATGATGCACTGTGGGCTTTCCGGACAGCCTACAAGACTCCTATAGGAACCACACCGTTTAAATTGGTCTATGGAAAGTCTTGTCATCTTCCTGTGGAACTCGAGCACAAAGCCTATTGGGCTTTGAAGACAATTAATCTTGATATGGCTGCTGCGAGCGAGAACAGGTTTTGCAGATCCACGAGATTGAGAAGCTAAGGAATGAGGCATATGAGAGCTCCAAGACAAGGAACGTACCAAGATGTTCACGATAGCCGCTTGAAGGACAAGAAGGAATTCCGAGTGGGTGATCATGTGTTGTTATACAACTCCCGTCTGAGGTTATTTCCTGGTAAGCTCAAGTCTCGATGGTCAGGTCCCTACACTGTACGGTCAGTGTTTCCTTACGGGACAGTGGAGATAGGTCACGAGGATGGCCGGTTGTTTAAAGTCAACGGGCATAGGTTAAAGGCTTATGTTGGAGGGCCCGTTGATCAGAGTTAGGAGGTTGTTACCCTCCACCCCAGGAACAAATGAATGCGGGGTGGTGAGTCTAGCTGAAGACTTGTAAATAAACTTAGCCCATTTTTGTATATATATTGTGTCGGTTGTTTGTTTTTCTTTTTTAGGTTGCGGTTCGTTCTGGTCACGAGGGATGTTAGTGCTTGTTGCCGGCTCTCAGGTATGTAAGTTCGGCTATATTCTTGGTAGGAGATGCTTCGTGAGTGTCCCAGGTTCAAAGAGTCCGTTTAATTCTCATTTTTATTTCCACCCTTTAGTTTCTAAATTAATTTTTGTACAAACTATGTTTTTCAAAAAAAAAATCCGAAAATCGAGCACTATCAACCCAAAAATCTGGCACTACCAGACATGCTAGTGTCAGCCCCTTTGTAGAACCAATAATAGCACCCACCAATAATACATTCAACCACTTTCCTTTAACCTCTCCTTCTTACTCTCTTGAACCCATTCAAAGCACTCACGAATCCCTTGCATCTCCTAGCTTCCTCTAAGAATTCTTGTCTCTTCCATCCCAACAATCATTCCAGGTATGAATCCTTCTTCTACTTTGTTGAGTTTTTGAGTCTTAGGGTTTGTTCTTCATAGTAGTTTATGTTTTGTTTTTAGGGCTTGGTCTAAATCAACCGATTCAAGCCCGTTTTTAGTGTTTTTTGAGTTGTTATTGACCATAAGTGACCGATTTACAAAACCCCTAAGTGAAAAGATGAAAAAATCGGGGTTTTAGGTGCGTTTTGAGCGATTTCGGGAATCTGGGTTACGTCACGCACGGTCGTGCTCAGGGTTGGCATGATCGTGCCCCATTCATAGGTTTGTGACTGATCTTCATAATCTGCCCAGAAAAACCATCACGCACGACCATGCCAAGGGTTGGCACGGTCGTGCTCTTCATAAAAAATGGCCAGATCTTCAAGACTTGCCCAGAAATCGGTCAGAACCAGGTCACGCACGAGGGTGCCAAAATTTGGCACGACCGTGCCACTTGAAGAATAAACCCAGAACTTCATAATTTTTCCAGAAACTTCATAAAATTTGTTGTTGTTCATCCACGCACGACAGTGCCAAACCCAGGCACGACCGTGCCAACTGTCCAGAGGTCCGTTTTTGTTTCATTTTTGTTGCTGATTAATTCCGGTTGTCTTGCAGATGGTTCACCCGTTCATGCGGTTGAGCAACAATGCCAAGGAAGGGCACTGTATTCAGAATGCGGAGCGATTATGGGCTCGGAGGGACCAAATCGAGCCAATGAGGAGGCTTCAAAAAGTAGACTTGGATTTGCTCGGTCAATCTGAGCGGTTCGAGGACTTGATGACACCTCCATGGAACCGCCTGTTTGACATTGCTGAGCCACAGTACGTTGAGCTGGTGATCGAGTTCTTTGCATCCTTCAGATGCACGTTTCCTTGCCCGTACGCATACGATAAAAAGGTTGGTGTGAGTTACCAGTTGGGGCGGAAATGGCACCACCAGTCCATCAGTCGCTTCGGACAGGTATTGGGGTTGTATGAGGACAATGAAATCGACACCGAGCTGTTTGATGGCAGTTTGCAAGATTGGGAGCCGGGGATTAATAAAGCAGCATTCTGGGATCAAATCACGGTACCGGGTCGGGTTTGGGACCCGCGCAAAGCTAAAGCTACTTGGATACTCGACCCACTTCATCGGGTCATCGAGCGAGCCATCTTTCACATGATCGGGGGTCGCGGTGATAGCACAGGAAACATCACCAACCGCGACCTCTTCCACCTTTACTGCATCATTTCGGGTTCAAACTGCAGTGTAGCTGCAAGCGTTGTGGAGTCCATCTTCCGAGGTATTGGTTCGACGCCCACGTCAAAGATTTGCGGGGGTGCTTTCGCAACCAAGCTCGCGAAGTATTATCGAGTCTCATTAGATGGTCTTACCGAAGCTTGTGATTACGGTCTGCTTGACTTGGCCTAGCTAAACTCCATGCATATGATACGTAAGGTTAACGGTATCCCGAAGCTTGTCGACAGGTTAGGTAGGATTTGGGATCCGCTTCCCGAGAGGGATGATGATAGTGATGATGGTGGTGATGACGTTCACATGCAGGATGCTCCGATTCACGAGCCTGAAGGATTCGCTGGGGGAGCGGTTTCTCACATGCAGTTGGGTAATGGTTTCGCGAACCCAAATTGGGAGCATGAGCATGGTGATTTTGGTGGTGGTGGCTTTGAGAAGGGTGGGTACGGGCCTTACAACCCGACCACATTTGATCTTTGGCAGAGGATGGACAGGCTCGATTTGAGCTAGCAGGAGACGAGACGGGATGTCGGTCTGATTCGCACAGAGGTACATAGGCAGGGTAATTTTCTGGAGGACATGTATGAGCAAAGCCAGCGGAGCTTTGACTGGATTTTCAGTTTGCAGCAGCACATAGCAAACTCAATGAATGCTCCATACACGCAGCTGCCTCCACATTTTACACGCAGATCATGATTCGACCGCAGAGACGACACCGGTCCTTCTGGACCGAGTGACCGGTCTTAGCCCCGTCTCCATTTTGTACTTTACTATTTCGTGTTTGAGGGGTGTGCCATTTTGCACCGTCCGTACACCCCTCCGTTATGATCATTTATTTCTTTTTTTATTATGATTAGTGGTTTGAATAAACAAGAAAAGGGTAAATGGGTTGGGTAATCTTAGTGTATTTGATCTTGTTTGCTAGTGTGTAGTATTGCTTGGTTGAGAGGTTGGTTTGTTGGTTGCTTGGCGGTTCGTTGCGGTTGCTCCTTACTTGTCACTTCGCTCCATTCATGCCGTTTCATTTCAGGGGAGTTTTCGTGTTCCCATTTTCCTCCGCTTTCATTATATATGTTTTCATATATTTGTTTTTGTGTACATCGAGGGCGATGTACATTTCAAGTGTGGGGAGGTGGTTTAGCGCTTGAGCTTTGTTGTCATGTTAAAAAAATAATAAATAAATAAAATAAAATAAATCTCTCTTGAATGAATTTTTGTGGCTTAATAATCAACCCAACATAAGTTTTTTTATAAAATCACTAAATTTTGACATATATACAAAGGGTGAACGCCAAAAGGGCTCGCTCGCGTGAGGATTACCACTAAGAAATTTTTTGTATACACTTGAGCATGAGAAATCAAGCAATTGACCTACTTGTTTTCCTTGTATATTTACCCAATACGTCCGTTTCGGTGAGTTATTTTTGAGCCTTTGTAGCTTTAGTTATTTTTGCTCATGTTTTTGCGGGCAAAGATTGTGAGCCGGATGACTTTTGTGATTTAAAACTTGTGTTAGGTATACATTTCGAGGCCACAAAGCGAATATATAGCATGAAAATGATTGAGGCACTAGGAAACCTTTTGTTTTTAACCAATTTTTATATATAATCCCTCAGCCAAATAATTCCCCTAGTTAAACCAATTTGAGCCTTTCCCTTTCATTTCTTTTAAACCACTAAATATTAGCCACTTAACCAAATTAGCCTTTTTTATATTTTAACCCATTTTTGGTTGGAAGTCCGGTTTGGTTAGTGATTAACTTGTTACTTTTGTATAGTATCTTAGTTTATAGTGCAACATCATGGGGTAGAGTTTTTATCTAAGTAGACATACTTAGTTTCCCTATCAAGCATGCTGAAAAAAACGAGAAAAACGACTATAGTTGAAAAAGCCTTACCAAGTGGCTTCATTAGAGCAATTTTGGAGTGGAAAACTAAATGCGTTGATTAGCTCTCGGTTAGAAAATATTAAATTGTATAGTTCTTATTTTCTTTTGTTTCAAGTTAGTCAAACCGCCAGGTTACAACCGTTTTAGCCACTTTAAAAATCCACTTCCATACCCTTGACCCTAGCCAAGTTACAACCCGTATAAGACCTCATGATTCATGTTATATTTTTGTCGAGTGATTAGATTTGATCCTTTCACAAGCTTATCATATCACATAGTCATCGTCGTGGCATCGAGTGTTTAACACATACTCCATAAATCGTATGTGCACCCATATATTAGCCGAGTGTGTGTGAACATTGTGAGGATGTGAGGTAGACTTGTAGGGATTTCCAAGATGGACCATTGCTCATAAACTTATTTTATACCTTGTTGGTTTTTTTCCATCATGTCGAGTAGTCTTTGATTGTTATAACCCGAGTAGTTTGTTTGTGCTTATAAAATGCTAGTTGAGTTATTTCCATTTAGAGAGTTTTTGTTTGTTTTAGTTTGCTTGAGGACAAGCAAAGTTCAAGTGTGGGGATGTTTGATGTATAAGAATTTATACATCTTTAAAACATCAAATAGACCCCGTATATGCGAGAACTTGTCGTATTTTCATTGATTTTTGTACTCATTTGAGTTGTTTGTGAAAATACAGGTTCTGGCTTCGGCCCGGTGTTGAAATGAAGGCTTTTGGAGCAAAAAGGAGCAAAAACGGAGTTTTTCAGCAAACTGCCAGATATGGCACGACCGTGCCAGGCCAACCCTGATCGGCACTCTCATCAGCACGCTCAGATTCCTCGCAAACCAGGAAGATTTGAAGACTGGCACGACCGTGCCAAGCCAAACCAGTCTCAGATCAGCTTGTTCCCGAGATTATTTAAGCCATTTTCGAATATGTCACTGGGAAGCACGACCGTGCCAAAGGGTGGCACGGCCGTGCCACCTCAGAAACGTTTGAGCGGGATTTTTCCCAAAATGGCTAGCAAACAAGTCAACACTCGAAAAAGGCACTCTGACACTTACCAAGCACGACCGTGCCAAAAGGTGGCATGGTCGTGCCAAACTCCCAGTAGCATAATTACGTGGTTTAAGCTCATTTGGAGGGGAGTGGGAGCATTTTGGTGAAGTTTTCTCTCAAGAATCTGACTTGGAAGCTTATAGGAGCCAAGAGGAAGCCTTGTAGAGGATTACTACATTTGAAGATCTACTCAAACACCATTTAATCTTGTCTTTAAGTTAGTTAGCTTACTAGTTTCATTATGAACAATTTGTGCTTTCTTGTCTTTGATTTGGTCACTATGACCCTTATGGGCTAAACATTTGTGTTGCTTAAACTTTGTTGAAGCTTATGAACATGTGATGATTATGGAAGTAGATGTGGTGATTGTTTTTGTTAATCTTAATAACAGTGCTTGAATCTTGTTCTTGGAGTTCTTATGTATGTTTAAAGTCTTTATTCTTGAAGGTTTAGTCATAAGTATTTACATGTTGTGTTGGAAAGCCCATGTAGAGATTATGATTGTTGAATCTTGTTAACTTGTTAGTATGATTCATGGCATGATACTAGGAATGGTGATTGCTAACATGATTAGAATGGAGATTTGAGCATGTGTAGGAATTCTTGCATTTAGATTTGAAAAAATCATAGTAATGTTTACATGGATTCCATAGTTGTGTTTGTGTTAGATTGATGATTTTTGGCCAAGATTGTTATCTAGCATGACCATGCTTGTGGTTTTTGTCAAGAACATGATGATAGTGCTACTTACTTGAAAGCAAGTCAGGGTGATTGTTATGTTATTCATGGTAATTTTCCCAAACTTGTAGAGTTAGGAGTTTTGACAAACAATTAACTCTTGTTTAAAGATTAACATTAACTTAGCAAGTGAGCTCAAAAATAATAATTTTTAGGTGATTAGAATGTTATTCATTTTAGTTTTCCTAAGGATTATAAACCAAGAAGCCATGATTGGGGACTTAGTTAAATTTGGATCTTGCATCACCATTAGTCTCTTTGTTTAGTTGTCACATGTTTGTTAGTGGATACTTAGTTTAGGCAACCTCTTTTAGATGTTGTTATTCCTTAGTTTAGTTGGTAGTTTGTTATTTTTGTATGATAATTTAGAAACAAAATAAACTCATCAATTGAAAAGGCTTTAAAGTAACAAAAGTTTAGTATCGAGACACCGCGTCCACGGATTGATATCCGGTTCTTACCGACAAATTATATTACCTCCCGATGGCTACACTTGCCCTTTGTGTGTGTAGTTAGTTTTTAGGTGAAAAACATTTTTTAAAACTAAATTTGTGAGAAGGAAAATCCAATTAAAATATATATATAATTTACGCACATCAAATACTATAACAAAACTTATATAATATTGATTTTTTTAAACGAGTGGGTTACGTTTATGCGTTGAAACGGTTCAATTTAACCAACCCTAAACAGTCGTTTGTATTATCTTGGTCAACTTCAACCGAATACGTGTTCATAGCGTTTTTGTTACACTACCTCTTTATCTTTATTTTATATTTTCTTTCGATTGCTAATGCTACCATATTTGGGTTTATTCTTCTGGTTGCGATACCAAATTTTAACTTCGTATGAACCGAACGACACCGACGAAATTCCCGTCGGGCGTACCCGTTGCGGAGTGCGGACATAAACCTAGTTAAATATTATGTGAACCCATTATTTACATGTACGAATAACATGTTCTTTTTTACCGATTAGAAACTTATGACAATCCACATATATTGTTTAGACATCGAATATTGACTTTTGGTGTACGTGGTCAAAACTATCTATCTAATATATATATATATATATATATATATATATATATATATATATATATATATAGGTTTAGGATCCTGTAAATAGATCATCATTAGAACCAAATAAGAAACAAGAAAATTCCGCCAGAAATAAAGAAAAAACTGTTAACATACTAAAAAATATTCATATAAAGAATTATCTAGGAAAAAGTGATACTATATACATGGAAAAAAATACAGATACAAAATATTTGGCATTTTTTGTGAGAAGTGTGAGAAGGCATAAGAATTGACATGTAGACATCATGTTTTGGACTTAGGCATGATGTTTTAGGTTGTTTTGTTAAGAAAAACATCAAACATAACAATTTAAGACACAATGCAATGAATTCTAGGCTTAAAACTTAAAACACAATGCCAAGAACATTAACTAGTGTGTTTTAAGTGTTAAATATTGTTTTTTAAATTGCACGCCTATAATACATTGCATTGTGTTTTAAATTGTTATGTTTGGTGTTTTTCTTGTTAAAACAACTCAAAACATCATGGCTAAGCTCAAAACATGATGCCTATATGTTAATTCCTTTACCTTCTCACACTTCTCACGAAAAGGGTCCTTTTTACAGGAACCCTACCTTATATATATATAGAGGAGAATAAAATGAAAACCCACTTGAGTTGAGAAAACCCTATGTAATATTTTTATTTTTTTCTAAAAAAATATAGAATGTAAGTTACATGTTAATGAACGTTTGTAACAAAAAAATCGACGAGTGGATTTTTTTTATAAAAAATTACAAAAATTCAGTTTTTTAGCATTTTTTTTGTAGACACTGAAATTTTTAAAAAAATTTATAAAAAAACCATTCGGCGCTTTTTGTTTTTTTTTTTTTTGTTACAAAATGTTTATTAACATGTAACTTACATTCCCTATTTTTTTACAAAAAAAATTGTTACATAAGGTTTTCTTGAGTTTTTTCAACTCAAGTGAATTTTCTCTCTATACTTCACCTATATATATATAGGGGTAAGATCAAATAAAAAGATGATTTTACCTAAGTAGGATGAGAAGAAATCTTAACAATTCATTTTCAAAACAATAGTTAAGATGAAAATGTAGAAAAAAAGAGAGTTTTAAGGGTATTTTGGAAAAATCATATTTATTGTCTTTCTCTCTCCACATGCATGACACATGCATATTCCACCCCTATTTTTTAAACGTTCATAACTTTTTTATACGACATTATTTTTTCATAAAAATTTCACCATAAAATCGAACGTCTTTTTATCTTTAATATGAATACCATATTGCAATATAAAATATGTTGACTAAAAAAACCGACAAAAATATGTAGTATTTTTATGTTGTACATTTTTTGTGCTGGATTTTTTACTACATGTTTGTGCTATATTTTTTGTGTTGAAAATTTTGTTTTTAATTTTTTTTCTGAATTTTTTGTGCTGGATTTTTTGTACTAATTTTTTTTGTGCTGAATTTTTTTGTACTATATTTTTTCTACCAGATTTTTTTGTGCTATATTTTTTGTACTAGATTTTTTGTGCTATATTTTTTTTACTATATTTTTTTGCTAAATTTTTTGTACTAGATTTTTTGTTGTATTTTTTAGAAAACAAAAGAGATGCCACATGTCACTTTCACACTCCTATTTATAAGGACCAAAATGTTTTAGTACCAAAATGCCATTCCTTCCTAGTTACAAGGAGTGTCACATGTGATCATCACAATCATTCTTAGGCAAAATCCATTTTTTAGTGGATCGTTCCCCTATCTATCTATCTATATATATATATATATATATATAGTACAAGGATCAAATACAAATGAGTTTTAACATGCTAAACATGAGAAGTGACAGGTTTTTTTTGCTTCACCTAAGCGTAATATTTGGTTGCAAAATGTAAAAAAAATGTGTATATTCTCTAGTAGAGTAGTTATGTGTAATTACTCTAGAGTGGTTACATAATTACTCTACTAGTGTAAATACAACATTTTTTAAGATTTCGAGACTAAAATACGTGCTTGACAAAATGAGAAAAAAAGTTAAAAAATAAATAAATAAATTCCTTCACTTCTCACGTTTAATGTGTTAACCCATTTGTACATTAAGTTATTGCATATGTGATTTTTACATAAAGATGCTAAACTTTATATTTTTTTAACATCAGTTGTTACTTCTACTCTACGTTAAATTCTAAATCACTTTCTTTGCCCAAGCTTTAATCTGGGACCTCCCTATGCATACACGTCTACTAAGTAGGTTAACCCATACCGACAGAAAACTTCAGTTAATTGACTCAAATGAGGAGTTTTGCAACACTTACAAAGTTACAAGTGATTTACAATAAGAACCACAAGTTTGATATAAAATCTTATAGAACTCTTCTTGGTGTTTTAAAGTGGCATATGAGAGAAGTTTACCGACAACAATCATAATTAGTAAAATATTCCAAATTATAAAGAGTTTGTGCCAAAGGGGTTGAAATTTGGTAAATTGCAAAAGTTGTACTAAAATCCAAGTGTTTGTATATGATTAACACTAGGAGGGATGTTCACAAGGTTGTGGTGGTGCTGGTTGTTGTTGTTAATACGAGTATATGATTAATACTAGGAGGGATGTTCACAAGGTGGTGGTGGTTGTTATTCTTCTTCTTCTTCTTATTATTATTATTATTCTTTTATCTCAAATTGATGAAAGTTTTAAATTCGATCCAATATGTGCTTTCTACCATTCTATGCACACAAATGGTTTAACTATCTGCTATGTGTTGGCTTGGCAAGGATGAACAGTAAGAAAGAAGCTGAAGCGCCAACGATGCATCAACTTTTCCCAAACGAAATATACATAAAAATGACACCTTTATGATAAATTACAACGTTCTCTTATACACTAAAAATCATCTACCAAATCTTTGAATCCTTCTTTGCCGTATTTCATCTAAAGAAATATCCGAAGAAATATCAGAGTTCGACCCATGTAACGAAGACAATCTATCATCACCACACTCTGTCCCGCACATCTCACACTCGGTTAACCACCCAGAGTTATCAAACGTACAAGCCCGACACCTCCATACACCACGCGCTCCATCCCCACTGCTACCAGTCCTTCCCCTACCAAAAATCCTTTGCTGGCTAGGCCGCCAGAACCGCATCAGCGATCTTAAAGGCCAACCCAACACACTAGTCAACCCTTTAATCATTGCCGTCAAAGGAGAAGGACCTACATACGAACCTTTTAACTGAAGATAAACAAGCCCCGCAAGAATCCCACCAAGATGGCCCAAAAATGATACACCAGGAACAAGTAACTGGATCAGAACCAGTTCTGCCCAAGCTGCATGTTTTGAAGGTACCATAATCCCATGGACACTAGTGTAGCTATCTGACTGTGAATTGAGTACCACTTTCATTGCAAATAGTACACCAGAGAATCCAGCTGAATATTCGTGATAATAAGCTCTATCATAATCAAAAAGCAGAAGAGATCTGGCTAATAATAGTGTGATTCCTTGGGACAATGCAAGCAGGGCTGCAACCATTGACGCAAACTCGGTACTTCGCATTGAATTCTCCAACTGTATGCCTTTCCATAACAGAGACATCATGTTGTAGAACAGATGAGATTCACCAAGGTGATAGAATGCAGATAAGAAAAAACGCTTCAGATCCTTATACTGCTCAACACAGATAACAAACGAGAATCAGATATTCAAGTACTAGAAGTCTATAATTTGATCTTATGTAAATGTTGAACAGATATAATAGCCTGATTGTTTAAGGCTTAATCCTAATTTCGTCAAAACAGCGTTTCAATTTGATCATACAGGGTCCGATTCTCAATTACAAACCCCAGGGTTTCTCTAAGGTTTATAAGAACATCTGGTTTAAATTATTAGAATTAGTGCAAAAACTTCTTTTGACCATAGTTGTCAATAGCGGCTATAGCGACCGCTATAGCGCGCTATGTAGCGAGGCGACCAAGTGTCGCTATTTGAGTCATAGCGACCAATAGCGTGAATAGCGACAGTTAGTTTTTTTTTTTGATGTAAATAGCAATTAGATATAGCTATAAAATAGCTGGATTAATAGGTTTTTGTTAAATATACATGTTAAATAGCATATATAACAGGGTATTTTGATGTAATATATATATAAATTTTCAAAATTCTTTTTCTAGTATATCGCTATTTATAAAATAGCGGTCGCTATTTGTCGCGATTCGCTATGTAGCATATAGGTCCCTTGTCGCTATTCGCTATTAACAACTATGCTTTTGACATTACATTTCTAAATTTTTTATTATAATAGCCGGATTTCATGAATTTGATCTTTTGAGAATGTTGAGCAATAGCATCATTGTTTAGTGCTTAATGCTAATTTTATCGTAAGTCAAAAAAATTGTTTCAATTCAATCATACGATTCTCATTTACAAACCCTAGGGTTTAATATCTGATTAAAACTAGGGCAGATTTAAAAAAAAAAAAAAACCCAAACCTACCAGATTCATTTCGTCAACTCATAGTTTCAATTCGATCACACAGTATCAGATTCTCAATTACAAACCCTATGGTTTAACATCTGATTAAAATTAGTGCAACTACTAAAAATTAAAACCCTAAGCCTACCTGATTGATTAGGGCTATATGCTAATTTCATCAAAACATGTTTCAATTCAATCATACAACATCCAATTCTCAATTACAAACCCTAGAGAACAACATCTGAATAAAATTAAAACAAAACTTAAGAAATGAAACCCTAACCGTACCTTGAGGATGAGATAAGCATTGAAGAAGACGTCATCAATTGGGGGAATGACGTGATCAAGGAACGCAGGGCGAAGATAAATGAGTGTGTTGGCAGCAAGAAGAGCGGCGGTGACGGGAGGTTTCCGTTCAAGCCTCCGGTACTCGTTCGCCGCCTGTAATAACATCAACGGTATCATCCCGTTCGAGATGCCCCTGGGGTTTCTCCTCACCATCTCCGAATAAATAGATAATAATAATAATTTGGTTAAGATACCGGAAAATTATGTTCACAAGCAGAAGCAGATGACTGTCCGGTGAATATGATCGGAGTGGGGATCAAATAATGGAAGAGAGAATGATCTAGTAACTTCCAGACAGGGACTTCAACAACCTAATGACTTCCTTTGCAAGTTACTGATTTTTTAATCTTATTTGACTATTTGTTTAAATATTTTAAATGATGGGTGATCTAAACTACTCTTTTGTTTATGTTAGTATGATCATGTACTAACTATATTTCGTATATAAACACTAAGATTCATTTAAAAAGTGTTACGTAGGCATTATAGGGGTATGATCAAATGTAAACCATAACCATATTTCATATATAAACGGTAAGAACCATTCAAAAAATGTTATGTGCCATCCAACCAATTATAGATAAATTGTAAAATGATAAAATAAATAATAATAATTATCATGAATTCCTTATAGTTATGCTAACAAGCAATTAGTTCTTTATTTTGGTCTTCTTTTGTTTTCAATGTGCTGATAAAAAAAGTGTTTATATCATTTACATATGTGCTAAAATAAGTTATTTTGATTAATTTTCTTGTGCTAATATAATTCAAAAGTGCTACACTTATGTATGTATTGTTTTAGTATGCGCTAATTTAACTTTTTTTAAGTGTTAGGATCTGTTCTTACGGTTTGTATGATAAATATGGTTTGGACCGGAACCCAACCCGACATTTATATATAATCTTTGCAACCTTTTATAAAATACCCATGAATTATAAATTGCTATTATACCAACCTTTTATAAAAAACCATGTTCTATAAACTGTTATTATACCAACATACCGGAGGGGTTGTTTCACCAAATCACCAAACCTCATATCATGAGTTCACAACCCTTCACAGCTTCTTGCCTACCTTCATCTGTTTCAATCTCTGCAATCAAGGAGAAATCAACACGTCCATTGAACGAGATGAATGTGACGTTCAATATCTGCATTACCCTTTCCTTGTGGTGTGTTTTAAGATGCTTGAAAGGTTGTACAACATGTCTTAAGAGTTGTATAGATTTAGATAAAGTTAAGGGTGTAATATGTTGTTGTACCTTGTGTTATCCAAATGGTAAAACCCTTAAAATAAAGTTCTATCTCTAATCTCCATTATATAACAATATAGATAATTGTTGTGGGTGAAAATTTTCCGGTATGTTCATAATGTTTTACTAACGTTGTCTCCTTGTTTTATTTCTTATGTTTGCAGGAGTAATCATACAACTAAGTCATGGCTTCAAGAATTGTTCCTATAGTTGAAAAACACGTGGATAAAACGGTGAGCAAGTCTACAACGGTCATAAGAGAAGACCGAGTTTACTCTGGAGATCCCAGAGAGTTAGTTACTAGTTTTTAATTGTATTTAAGTGATGTGGGTCAAATAGCTTGACACAACACACACTCTTGCAACATTTGTAACACTTAGCTTTCGATCCACTTTAGCTCTCTGTACTTGATTTCAGTGAATTAATAGCAAGAACAAGCGGCATACGACTTTCAAGTCAGTGCCCGATGTTTTATGTCGGAGATCATCATTGATCAAGGGCTTTCCTCATAAAAATCCTGAGCGTCACACTGCATTATCTCATTTATTTTCATAGTTATCTCATAAAGCACATTGCCTTATTTACAAATTAGTTCACTAAATGGCTTTTGTAAAAGCACACTACCTTATTTACAAATTTATGGCTCTAGTAATTTTTGACCAAAACATTTGGCGGCCTAGTTGCTAAAAGTAGTTTAATAAAAACAAACTAAATTAACCTAATCTAGACACTAAGTAATACTCTAGACTCTCTAAAACTTGACTAAACTATTAATCGGCAAGTGAATCAATCGACTCTAGTAAAGCTAGCGAGTCCGAATATCGAACCCATGAGTCTCTATTTAACTACGCTAACGACTCAATCTAGACTGACACTGACACGTACATGAAACTAATTGTTTTTATGTTTGGAAGGGGGGTTTCTAAAAATCCCAAATTGCAATTAAATTAAATATTAATTAACTAAGACGTACTAAACGCGACTTGGAACTAAAGTTGAACTCAGTGATGATAAAGGACCACCTAGGTTGGAGTCCCACTTGCTATCGAATTGCTTTCTATCGGATACTAATGTGATATGGAATCGGGATCTTTAAGTGCTAAATCCTAAGAGAAACTGAACAGGACCCCCAGCCAGTCTCGGGAAGACACCTACGGAACTCTAAAGGATTGTTATGACTACCGGTTAACTAGACTCCCTTACGGTTATCTAACTTCCTAGAAAAGTGCCCTAAAGTGACAAAGTACCTCACAGTGGAAAGTCTAAGGCAACGAAAGAACTCGATTTTGTTTAATAGACAAGATATGGGCAAGACAACTAAAACCGTCCTTTTACAAAACCTAATCCTAGCAATTTACCCACCTAGACCTATTAATAACCTAACACTTTACAGTGACTAAAGTTAGTAGAATATCCAAACCGAATTAACTTTTGAATATTGTTTCTATGGTTTATTGGCCAGTTCACCAAAAGATTACCTAAACCCGCAAGGACTCGATAATCAACACAAATCCATTATATGAAAGACATTCATCAGAATTCATGTGAAACAAATAAACAATTGATAATCAAGTAAAGATACGCAAACACACCAAATCAAAGAACCAAAGTTTTTACTTTTCAAAGAAAATCCATGATCAAGATTAGATACCGATAAAAATCTACATATTAGCAAGTTTTCATCTCAACCTAAGTAGTTTAAGGTATTTAGCCAAGAATCATGGTTGTGAAAATCAAAACAAAGATCTTAAACAGAGAATTCATTGACAGATTTAGGAAAGTGAAAAAAGTAATCCGGGAAGTGAAAACCCGTTAAATATTCAATTCCTCGACTTCCAAATCCTACTGAATGATTCTCGTGCTTCCTAAGCTTCAAAACCTTGCTAAAATCGCTGCTGAGTTCGTCCAAGATTACCCAAATTCGTAACTAGGTTTAAAACTCTTGATAATGATGTTTATATATAAATAATATATAAAATAAACTTTTTTTCAAAAAAAAAAGTGTACTAAACAGGTGTAATAATACGGAAAAGGCTAAACCACCTAACCCACCCTCACCGACACCACCCAAAAGCCGAAACCCCCCACCCCACCCCCCAAAAACCTAAATCCGCCCTCCCACCAAAAGCCTAACCACCCCCCCCCCCCAAAAAAAAAAACCTAAATCCCCTACCCGCACCTCTCAAAAAACCTAAACCTCCCACCCGCACCCCTCAAAAAATCTAAACCCCCCCACCCGCACCCCTCAAAAACCTAAACCCCATCCCTCCACACCCAAAAACCTAATCCTAATCCTAATCCTTCAAAAAACCTAACCCTAAAAGCTAAACTAAACACAAATGCTAACTTTAAGCATATAATACACATGTGTAGCATATACATATAACGCACATGTACAGTACATATATAATGCACATGTGTAGTACAAGTTTTTTTAAAAAAAATTAGACATAAAAAATAGCGAATTTTTTTTTAAATTGTAAAAAAATGGCATGTTTTTTAGGCTTTTTAGATAGTTTTTTAGTTTTCTCATTTATATGTAGTTTTCTCATAATCCTCTCCCCATAACCTGATACAAAAAGTATTCTTGTTTAAAAAAACGTCTTTTGTACGTGTATGCTATCCGTTTTATTAAATGTTAACCACCCTATAAAAGGCTTCGTTTTTGTACTACTTCTAATTTTTTAGTATAAATAATTCATGAAAATATCCTGAGAATTTGGTCTAGTGGTAAATTGGTTTGTCCTTCTTAGTTGAGATGCAGGTTTGATTCTCGCGGGGACCATCTTCAAGAGATATCTGGGTGAAAGGAAGAATCAGGGCTTTAATCCTGGGTTCGAACCTAACGGGAACCGAGGGTTTACCGATTCCATCCGGTCCCCGTACATCGGGGGGGGGGGGGGGGGGGAGGTAAATTGGTTTGTCCTTCTTAGTTGAGATGCAGGTTTGATTCTCGCGGGGACCATCTTCAAGAGATATCTGGGTGAAAGGAAGAATCAGGGCTTTAATCCTGGGTTCGAACCTAACGGGAACCGAGGGTTTACCGATTCCATCCGGTCCCCGTACATCGGGGGGGGGGGGGGGGGAGGAGGGGCTCATGTCGGTCGAGAAGTCGACCTTGAATATAGCCCCATGGAGGATGAGTTTACACGTATCTTTGCGTTAAAAAATATCCAAGAAACTACTATCTACTAACAGTGACGAAACCAGAACTTTTTAACAAGAGAGTCGTAATAGAGTTACAAACATTTTAATAGGAAGCATAAATTGCTATGTTTCTTGAAAAAAAAAATGGATACACCATGTTCTCTAATCTCATGTGTACAGAATTCATACGAAATATTTTACTTTCTATTGATAAATCTTTCATTAAAAATTATTTCTTGATTATAGGATATTAACTAGGTTACCAACAATTTAAATTTCTGACAATCCTACATTTTCAACATTTTATTATTATAATTTTTAGTTATATTCAATAGAAGTAAAGAACTCCATGATTTATTTGAGCGTTTTACTAAAGTACCTTATTAAGAAGATATATCATTATGACAAAGAAATGTAGCCTTCCAAAAAACTTATATGCATTTTAATAAGTTTTTTATATAAATATAGTATAATAAGTGAATTAATAACTAATGAACTAATCAAACGATCTAAAAATATACTTAAAAAAGGTGTTTGATTTCATAACCTAAACTAAATTAATTAGCAGATGATAAAGTTATTAATATTCTATAATAAATATAATAACGTAAGAACATAGACATTCAATTCAAATAAACTAGAATTTTAGGATCTTAAGACCATGGGTAATGGTTAATGCTTATTAAGGGGCATTTTTCGTCACATCACCATCATAATGCCCATTCAAAAAGTGTGTAATGGTTAATGCTCATTTCATTTATTATTTTCCATTATTTTTCTTCTCTTTGGGAATTATTATAGAAATGTCTCAACCTCTTGATGCCCCCATAATGCCCAAGGAAGTGGTGTTGAGGGCATTATAAAACCTTTTCACGCCCCTATAATGCCCATTACGCACGATCTAAGGGTGAAGGGAGTGGTTAGATACTTGAAAGTGGCAAATTTTTAAATCAACCAATTAGAGGGTGTCACGTCAATCCACTTAAAGTATTTAAACTTTTTGTCAAAAGTGTTGGTAATGGTTAGACACTTGATGAATTGATAAACTTTTTTTTTCTTTTTTTAAAATGTGTGTTTCAATAAAGTTCTTTTTTTAATATGGAGCAGCAGTAGCTTTTTGGTTTAAAAAAATGTTTTTTTAATATGCAGCAGCATTAGACAACAAACCCAACTTCACTGAATCGTCAAACCTTTGCCGCTCATCAAGTTTTGCCGATCGGCAAAGGGGGCCGGCGGCGGTGTTACCGCGCGGCAAACCACTTTGCGGATCTAGTTTGCCGCCCACTTCATTCCCCCTAATCTTTGTGTCAAAGTGGGATAAGTGTATTCATGGTGGCTTTTTTAGGTCTGCACTTGACAGTGACTTTTTTTTTATTTTTACTTTAGCCTCACACAACTCAAAAGTCAAAAACCCTAGAATTTTAACATTTTACCATCTTCTCTTCACACCTGACTCCTTGTAAAACAATTTGAAGGGTCAAATTAAAAGAAAACTTCAGGTTTGTATATTCCGATTAACATAAGATTTTGGCCGGCCGGGGGTCAACGGACCTCCTAACCCCAATGTGGTTCCGCCAGCCGGGGGGTCAACAGACCCTCCTGACCTCACTGGTTAGCCCCTGCCTACTAAAAATGATGCCATCGCATTTAATACTTTGTCTTTTAGCAATATGATGGTAATATTTCATTACATTGTAACTTTGTCTTTTAGCAATATGATCGTAATATTTCATTACATTGTAATAATATTACACCACTTATACTACATTCAATTCTTTCATTTTTAAAAAAATTTAATAGCTACTCCAAAATCACCCGTATATAAAGGAAAGAAACTCAACCATTTTTAACACAATCAAGTAAAGCCCACATAATCAAACTAAGCCTCATCCCATGAAAACATACATCTTTGTCTTGTTTCTGCTTTCACTTTCGTTGGTCAACATATCAAATGGTTTTTGCTTTCATACAAACTGGTATATTAAAGTCATCAATGGCATTCAAACCAGTGAGATTGTAGCCGAACCTTCGACCAGCGATGGTAGACACTATGAACCCGAGACTCTAAGACCGTATCAAAGTTATATATGGGAATTCTGTGATGACGCTAGGTTAAGGAGAAGAGTCATCTATTATTCAACATTTGCTTGGCCTCCAAAAGGAGTTAGAAATTATACTATTTTTGATAGTACAATAGAACCCCTTTGTTCTCATAGTCGTGGGTCAGGAAAATGTTTTTGGCTAGTAAGAGAGGATGGGTTTTATGTGAGTTCCAAGATAGAGCGTTTTCCAACTGGTTGGGTGAAAAAATATGATTGGTAATATGTATAACATCTTTGAGTATAAATAGTGTCATACTATAATAAAAAAATGTTTGATTGCATACATATATTATTCTCTACTTAAATCTTTGTATTTCCAAACAAACTCGCCGCCATCATTTAACACATCTGGACCCGTCGTTCCATTGCTGGGATGGTTGCCGGTGGCAGATGGCATCGAAACAGCAACCATCATCGTCTCTATCTCTTTATTTCTCTCTCTTCTTGTCGTCTTAGCTTTTTGTTGATAAAAATGTGATGTCTTCATGTCTCGGAAGCCTAAAAACCTACAACACGCATGGTTTACTTTACACCCAAAGAGAGACGTTGACGTTAACTTTAAGGTGAAAACAATATCGGCGTTAAGTTATTGTTCCCAAGCTTCAATTATTAATATATTTATAATTATAATTTTTAATATAATTATAATTATTTTTTATATGTTTTGTTTTTCTTTCATAACTTTTAAGATACGATGTTTTATAAAGTTTTTAGCATGCCGTTGCGACGTGCTTATTTTATCTATATATATGGATATAAGTTTTGTTTAAGACCTAGTTGTGAATAATAATGTACAAGTGATTGAAGCCCAAACGTATACGTCATCAAAGTTGACTCACGACTTACTTTTTATTCATGTTTTTTTGGTCTAATATGACGTTGTTTACCCTTTTAGTCATTCTAATTGTTGGATATTTATGTCCGGTTCGATAAGTCAACGCTGCCAACCGGGTCTTGAGCCGTAAGAGTTACACCATGGGCGACGAACTTAAATCCAGTTAACTAGTTTAACTGGTAATTACGAACAATATGCGAAACGGATCATAATTTTATTTATGATCATAAGCGGGATTATATTATTGTTGCGGGTATTTACTGAGAGACGGGTACATGGACTGGGTGAGACGGGTATATTCATCTCGCCACTTGTCGCACATGCACCCACGCTACGCCACTTGTCACGCATGCACACTTACATCGCTACTTGTCGCGCATGCAAGAGTCAATGGACATTTGTCATACATGCATGAATTTCTTGACACTTGTCCAACTTCCATGTGCATGTCCGCCATTTGTCGCACACACATGGATCTCCATATTCTATATAAAGAGGTATATGGATAAGGTTTTGTAGTTGTAGAACTTGCATAAAAACTCTTAAAAACACCCACACCCACAACCGCCGCCACCATCGGCTGCCGTCGCCGCTATTGCCTTCGCCGACCACTGCCGCTGTCGCCAACCTCCGCCACCGCTGCTTTGCCGCTGGCCGCTGACGTCGCTGCCGCTACGCGTGGCCACTCCCGCATTTCGTTAGTTCGTAACACTAGCATGCATTCGTTGAACCTCGGTGTCTCGACCGGTTAGTTATTAACCGAGGTATCTCTTTCTCATCGGTAGTTAGATGTTATTATCACTGTGCTCGTATTTGTTTGTAACCGGATCCTGTCGGGTTTCGTTTATTGTTGATCACTCGTTTATTTCCGTTGCTTTTATTAATTAACTCGCTTATATTATTATTATTATTATTATTATTATTATTATTATTATTTATTGAAGCGGGTTTTGATCAATAAAATATTAAATGATCACCTTGGAAACCCAACAATGGTATCAGAGCCTTGGTTACAGCATACGAGTCAGTACCATTCTTTAAACCGGAAATAGAACACAAACTTTAATTATTTTAAAGTTTCTGATCTATATGATTTTAAGGACAACTTTATTTTTGGTCAATATTTTATTTGTTTTGCTTGACCAAAACATTGCCCAGTTTTCTGATTGTTATGAAATATGTAAATCTGGCCCGACCTTGTTTTGTGGTTGCATATTTTATTCGGTTTTGTAATTATATTTTATGGCCATTTAGATGGTTCAAAGTTGTAATAGATAGGGTTTCTTCCTTAATTATATTTTTTAAATATTGTAATAAACAAAGACCCGAAGACAAAACCGAGGACGCCAAATAGGAGTTATGAAGTCAGTGGGAGTTGCTCGAGACGACTGGATGCACTCAAGTCTATCCTTGTGGTTGTTTGTGTGTTGTGAACCCGTGACTCCTTTGATCTTGCTATTAGGCTCTAGCAAGATCGAACAATTTTTGGCCATATAGATTTACATATTTATCTTGCTATTGTGGTTGGTTTTTATCTTATAAGTTGTTATAACATAACCAACCTAAATACCAACATGATTTTAAAAGGAGTTTTAAAATATTAAAACAATCGCATTAAAACAAGTTCTAAATTGTTTTTACAACTTGTTAAAACTTTGTTATAAAACAAAGGTTGTTTTCAAAAACAAACTAATAACCAATTAAGTTTTGCAAATTTCAATTTTCCAAAACTATTAATAGTTTTCTATTAACTTAAAATTGGTTATTTCAAGTCGCGATAAATTTAGTTTTAATAGGATATTTAAAACTAAGTCTCCTGAGAGATGAAAGGGTTCATCAAGATGCACGACTAAAATATATACTAAAATTGGCTCTCATGACCCTATTTGGTAAAAATTAAAATCAACCCATAATTAAAATCAATGGTCTATGCCATCCTACTACTAGTAACACTTGGGGGCATAATGCGAACCATCATTGTTGGAGCCACAGCACAACACTTGGTGTCTAGTTTATCCTTCCAAGGTGCAAGGGCTTCGTCAACACATCCAACCCTTCCACATGTGACCGTTTTAAGACGACTATTAATTTTCTTCTCGTGTTACGTGCTACAGCTGTCTAGAGAACAAAAGTGGCATAGATGAGGCTAAACGTATCATTGCATAGACAAGAGTTGTCTTAGCGGCCTCATACCCGAGAGTTGTGCTCTTCTCACAATTGACAATCGTTGTCAGTCCGCTTGAACCCCTTGCTAATGTTGCGTGCTACAGCTGCCTTTAGAAAGAGCTTCTAACCGGATTCTCATTCCTTGTTCTAATTACTGTAATGGGTCATTAATTAAATAAGGAAATATACGTCGAAAATACTAATTAAAATCCTTGCTTATATAATGGATGTCTTAAGAAAACAACTCCTTCATTCTTAAGTCTATACTTGAAAAAGAAAAATTGAATAACACCAACTTTCATGAATAATACCGCAATATGAGAATAGCTCTCAAGATGGCGCAAAAGCTATGCATCTTAGATGGCCCAGTCCCTACCGAGCCTGAAAGTAACACTACTGCTGCTCGTAAGGCACTGGAAAAACATAACGAGGGTGCCGTTGAGGTAGCCTGCCTTATGCAAGCCACCATGTCTCCTGAACTTCAGAAGAACATGGAAGATAAAGATGCTTATGACATGATCCAGCAACTGAAAGGCATGTTTCAGAAACAAGCCCGACATAAGCAGTATGACACCATGAAACAGCTCATAAGTTGTAAAGTGCTGGAAGGATCATGTGCTTAAAATGAAAGGATACATTGACCAAATGAACAAAACTTGGTTATCCCCAGCAAGAGAAATTGCAGCGGACTTCATCTTGAACTCTCTCCCTAGCTCATATGACCAGTTCATTATGAACTATAATATGAATGCGTGGGTGAAGATTGTGCCTGAGCTACATGGTATGCTCAAAGCGACCAAGATGAACATACCAAGCAAAACCAACCAAGTACTGATGGTCAAGTCTGGTGGTGTTAAGAAGCCCAACAACAAGAAATAGATCATAAGAGCAAACGCAAGAGAAAGGTTGTTGTTGCTGCCAGAAATGCCACCAACAACAAGCATATTGCAAAACCACACCTTCCTGAGGAGTGTTAGTGCTTTGAATGCTACCAAATGGGGCACTGGAAAAGAAACTGCCCACAGTATCTAGCCAAGCTGAAGATGAACAAAGC
Organism: Scalesia atractyloides; assembly: GCA_947069175.1. Lineage (NCBI taxonomy): Eukaryota > Viridiplantae > Streptophyta > Magnoliopsida > Asterales > Asteraceae > Scalesia > Scalesia atractyloides. The sequence continues at coordinate 71,464,790 of CAMTDV010000005.1, read as the reverse complement.
CAATAACATTGGCACTTCTTCTAGTATTCTCATTTATGTTATTGAACTTTTTAGTGTTTCTAGCAACACATGGGTATTTGATACCAGATGTGGTTATCACATCGTTAATGTCTTGCAAGAACCTGAAAAGTGGAAGAAACTGAAACAAGGCGACATGGAACTCATAGTTGGTGATGGAAAGAGAGTTCCAGTACTGGTAACTGGATCATTTTGTTTTTCATGTCTTTCTGTCCTTGTAGTAACTTTAAATAACTGTTTTTGCACCTGGTTTGACCAGAAACATTATTCTAGTTTCTTCACTATTTGAACAAGGATTCAAGTACGTTCTAATGGAATTTCCATTTCTACCTACTTGAATAATGTCTTTTATTCTGAGGCTAAACCTCGAAATGGTATTGATGTTCAAATAAATAATAACATATATCATCTTTCTAAGCGTAACAACGCTGGTATAAATGAAACATAATTGGGCATTGTAGACTTAGCCACATAAGTAATACACGCATAAAATAGGTCCAGTCTGAGGGGATTCTTGAATCCGTTAGACAGGACTCCTTTGATGATTGCGAATCTTGCTTAGCTGGCAAACTCACAAAGCACCCCTTCACCAATGTTGGTGAACGGGCCAATGGTCTTCTAGTACTCACTCACACTGATGTATGTGGCCCTTTCAGAACCACGACTAGAAACCATGAAGGATACCTCATTACTTTTATTGACGATTATAGTCGATATGCTTATGTATATCTTATGAAGCATAAGCACGAAACTTTTGAAAAGTTCAAAGAGTTTCAAAACAAAGTAGTAAACCAGCTTGCTAAAAAGATAAAAGTACTCCGATCAGATCGAGGTGGTGAATGCCTCAACTTAGAATTTCTCGATCATCTAAAGGAACGTGGAATAGTTTCACAACCCACTCCACCTGGCACACCCCAACTTAATGGTGTGAGTGAAAGGAGAAATCGAACCCTAATTAATACGGTTCGATTGATGATGTGTAGAACTAACTTGCCTCACTTATTTTGAGGTCATGCTCTTATGATCGCTGCCCGCATTGTCATTTAAGCATGTGGTTGATCTTGAAGAAATTCGGGAACCACAAACAACCACAGATAAAGTCGGATTGTCTAATCAACAAGTAGTTGTTGCCAATTAATCAGACATAAACACAGACGTTCGCAGAAGTAGTAGAATTCATAAAGAACCAGATAGATACCTATGGCATCTAAATGGTCCCGTAGTCTTATTAGTAGCTGAGTCTAATGACGAACCTGCTAACTACAAATCCTCTATCTATATCCAAAATATGAAAAAATGGCAAGAAGCCATGAACGTCGAGATGCAATCTATGCATGACAATCAAGTATGCGACTTGGTTGAGCTACCCCCGATTGTTGGGCAGTAGGGAGCAAATGGATTTTCAAGAGAAAAACCGATATGCATGGAAATGTCCACACCTATAAAGCACCGCTAGTTGCGAAGAGTTTCACTGAAACTCAAGGTATTGACTTTGATGAGACCTTCTCACCCATTGCTATGATTAAATCAATTAGGATATTGCTTGCCACGGCTACGTACTATGATTACGAAATATGGCAAGTGGATGTCAAAATCGCTTTTCTTAATGGACATCTCTCTAAAGATGTCTATATGGTTCAGCCTGAAGGTTTTGTCGATCTCAAATATCCAACTATGTTGTGCAAACTAAATAAGTCCATTTATGGACTCAAGCAAGCATCTCGCGGCTGGAATCTTCATTTTGACTAGAAGATCAAAGAGTTTGATTTTGTCAAGAATGAAGATGAGCCTTGTGTTTACAAAAAGGCTAGTGGGAGCACCATATCATTCCTCATCCTATATGTGAATGATATACTAATCATTGGAAACAACATGTAAGACTACGTGTTTTTACGTCCAATTAAGTTCTGACACGTGTCTCGTTAAAACTCATAAGCCGTATGCTAAACGAGAAGGACCAAAGTTGTCAAATCAAAATATTATGAACTCTTTGTGTTAGTAAGTAAAGTTGAGGGGCAAATATGAAAAAAATGCTAAAATTTTCATCTCTGGGAGGCGGTTACGGACCGCAAGCCATATAGGATACGGTCCGTAACCATCTTCAAACTGTGGGCGCCTAAGGTCCATACGGACCGCAAGGCAAAGCCCATACGGTCCGCAAGGACCTGCCAGCGACCAAAATGTGGTAGAACTCAGTTATGCCACCTCTTGTCGAATTTGTTGCCTTCCTTGCATGCTTGACACGTCTAGGAACACTTGTTGACGTCCTATAACTTCTGGTAACCTCTCCTCTCTCCTCCATGGCTTTAAAATGAGTATTATGTAAGTTGCAACAAACTTACATACACACTAAGCTCACAAAGTCCATCAAGAGAAGCTCCTGGCCATTTGTCAAGCATTCCTTCTGTTTTTAGCAACCCTTGGAACCTATGTAAGTGTTTAAATCCGTGCTAAGTCCTTTATATCAAGGTTTAAGCTTAGATCAAAGTTTCGTCGTAAAAACGCCTTGTCTTTGATCTAAATACGTGATAGTCCAGCCATTGATCGTAACGAAAGTGGCTACGTGATTGTAATGATGTAGGTGTTAATCCCTTAAAAGGGCACCTCCTGATTACCACGAATTCTTGATCAATTGACGAGTCAAAGAAAGTCAAACTGTCCAGTTTTAAAAAAATTCATAACTAACAATCTAGATGTTATAAAATATGTTTTGAGGCACTAACAACATAAAAAAATAATTATTAGAACTTATACCAACTGATTTGGCTCGTCGAGTTTTGGTCTAGGGTCGGTTTGCAACCGAAAGTCGCTATATTTGACTTTTCATTGACTTTTCGGTTCTGACCTGATTTAGCCATTTTGGCACTGACTTTTGGTCACTTCAAGACCATATTTAAGTATAGGATAACCTCCTAAAGTTTCGTCACTCGATTTATTAGAAATCTGAGTTTCTATATAAGTTCCATAATTATTTATTAAAACTTTGCAAAAAGGTCCTTTTCATACAAATTAAGGTTTTAAACATACATGCATATAAAAATATGTCATAAACTGATTCATAATCATAATTTGATTATATTGATGTCAAGAATCTGATTCTAATCTGAGTTTTCACAAAAGATGCATTTATAGCATTAAAATTACTAAAATGTCCTTTTCGGCATTTTAGAAACACTTAACATGATTTTATGACCAAGATGATATATTTAATAATATAATTAGTTAAATGACATATTATCGGTTTATAAAACAGGTCATAACTTCTGTTTAACTTAAACATCGATTTAAACGGCATTTTAGCGACTTTTACGCCTTTTCGGCGCATAGTATGGTTTAAAACCATAACTATGAGCTAAGACTTGATACCTACTGATTTATAAGCTTATTTTCAACATATTAATATTAAGTACAAGTCCCGAACTCAGAATCCCAATTTTTGGCTTCAAAGCTATGTGTGAAATTACTAAAATGCCCTTACGGGACATAGATTATTTCAAAATCGTCAAACACACATATATTTGATATCTTACTGTTATAACATCATAAAATAAGTATTTTTAAAGAATATTGTCGACCTTAACATCAGATTCATTTTAAACATCTTTTTTTAAACACTAAAATGACCAAAATGCCCTTGTAAGTCATAATTCGGTTTTAAATATACCTCGAGCCTATCTTTTGCAAAGCTACTGATTTTATAACATATTACAAACATATATTCATATGGAACTTATATATGACTCCTCCGGTTACCCGGTTTCGCCTATGCGCGTTCGGTTAAGCTTACGTAGCTAATTTACGTACTTAAACCGAAACGGGTTTAACTTTGTCAATTCTCTATCAAAATCCAGAATGCTGTTGGTTTACCCATATTGGAAGAGTTTATATACTTTTCGTGGTCCAACTAACATCCTATTCCGGTCACCGCTTAATCTAGCGCATCATACCGTATTGATTTAGCGTAAGACTAACCGGTTCAAGTCTAAGACTTAACTAAGGACCCGTTAGCATTCTAATATTGGTTAATAATTACCATCACTCCAGACTGAATGCCTTCCGGTAAATTGTGCCTGTATTTATCTTGGATCTGCGGCTGAGTTTTGGACTTCACGAAGACTTAACCTCAGGTAAATACTCTTAACCTATTTTCCCTATACGGGCTTGGGATACGGTAAATTATTACCGCTTGGTCGGGTATGGAAATTATGTTTTATCCAGTTGTGATAATACTAAAATTGCATAACTTAGTTTTAATCTGTTTTGTCTGAAACTCTAACATTGGGGGTGGGCTTGACCGTGTCCGTGATATCCTTGGTTCACTAAAGTGTTAGTGGCCACGACTAAAGCATGGCGTGCAGGCATACACTGGGTAATTGCTAACTGCTTTCTTTGTGAAAGTTCAGAGCGGTGTGTCAGTCGATCATGTCTCGGTTTCTGTACCGCGCCCATATGTAAAAGACAGACATGTAAATCTGTATACAAGGTCCTTTGTATTGTCCCAAGTTATTTACGAAAATGTGCCTCGTGCACTTAAAATCATTTTATAAAGAATTTTCAAAATGAGTCGGTTGATTGTATTTACCAATGTAAACTGACGTATTTTCAAAGATTAAAAATACAGGTACAAGTTCGCAATAGGCCGGAAGCTGCGGGGCGTTGACATTAAGGAGTTGCGACCTTAGAGTTGAGCCTGTAGAGTTTTGTATGTTATCCATTTTCATTTTGTATGTTATCCGATCCGCCTGTGGATCATATTACAAACCTTGTCTGTATATTTTTATGTTTCGAACTCCGGACACTTTATGGTTGTAATAGTTTATATTTTACTCCAAGCCTTCCGCTGTGTTGCTCTGTGTTGTAATTGGTTATGATGATATCAACTGTACATCACGATACTCCCACCGGGCCCACCGGAATACACGTGGAAATCGGGGTGTGACAGGTTGGTATCAGAGCCAACGTTTGAGGGAATTCAACACTAGTCTTTAGTGTTTGATCTCAAACGACACGGTAACACTTTCCTTGGACTCTCGAGTCTAGGCTATGATCTAGGATTATTCATTACCTTATTTTGATATTATTATTATTCTGCCTCGTTTTGTGTTTTGACTTGTTTTTGAAGCAGGACAATGCCACCTAAGTTCTCACGAGGAGCGAAAGGAAAAGGAATAATGAGGAGTGGATCCTCAAAGCAAGGGCCTTCCAACGCACCCGTTTATAACCCTTATGAAGGATCGGACGATTCTTCGTCCCCATGGGAACCTTACCCTAACTTACCTCATGAATACTCACCATCTTCTGACTCACACCATACCCAACAACCTCAACATTCGCACGATTCCCAACACTCCAACCACTCACAACACTCCCAATCTTACCAAGGAGAACTTAACCCTCACGTTTACCTTCGATCACTCTCTGAAACCCCTCCTGAAGACTCACCTGAATCAATGGAGGAAGACTCTGACCCGGAGATGCCTCAAACAGGGTCGATGGGGCACCCGATTGAAATATCCAGCGGATCAAACTCATATGTTGGAACCCCACAACACTGCCCAGATGACTTCATGGAAAGATGGGGACAATATGTCTTCTATAACACCCCATCCTACCATAGCACACCCTCCTATCATACTCCACAACTAGAACTACCTCCGCCTAAGGAGGCACCAATACAACAAGTGGTGCAACCTCAACCACCACCTATACCCCAACCACCAAGAAGACGTGGGGCGCGCATGTCAGTACGCCTAGGACCAAGAGTAGGGTCACTCTCACCTAACCCTTACCCTACTATCCCAGAGGACCAACAAATGGGTGGACCCTCTCACACTTCATCTTTTGTGGAACATCAACCAGAACCAACCGTTGAGCCTTTCCTCAACCACCACAATCCACTGTTGGGCCTTCGACCCAACTACCACCATTGCCTCAGGGTTTTGAAAACCCAATTCCTACGTATCCAGATCCGTCTGGAAACCATCACATTGACACCTCCAACTGGCCTAATTACATTCATGATGCACCTTCTAATGATCCATACTTGGAGGCAGCTGCGTTTAACGCTCTTTATCCAAAACCTTATCAACTTCCACCTCACCAAATTAGTGGATATCCTTATCATGGGTACCATCCTTCTAATGCACCTCCACCCTATGTATACCAACATCCGGGTACGCTGCAGCCACAACCTCAACCCCAACCACAACCACAACAACCACCTGTATTGGAGGTTATGAACGAAGCACTAAAAAGGATGGAAGAACTATAGCAGCAGACAGCCAAATCCATAAAGAAGACAAGAAGCTGTTAAAAGGGCTTATAAGAACAATTAAGGGAAAAAAGAAATAAAAATCTTCGCCTTTATCATTATTTAAAGAAGTCCCTGTGAGGACATTTCATTTAATGTAGTCCATGCATGGATATTTTAATTATTTCAAGTATAGTCCCTGCGGGGACAATTTTCCTTCATTTAAAGTCCTATTTGTGGACACTATTGTATCGCACTTTTTAATGAAATTTTGGAATTTTAATTCATTGTTCCTTTACACCAGTTGTTCAAACGATCGTCTCGATTTTAATTCGAAATTTATGATTTGTGAAATATTCCAAAAGATCCTCTTGATGATTTATACCCGCCAAGTGATTAGATCACATGAAGTGGCAAAACGGTAGATAATATGGTCATCTACCATGATAATTAAGGTTGAGATTTCCCTTCTATCCAAGGGTGGTGAACTACGTTCTAAACCCCCTAGTCTGCCTGATCTGGACTAGTTATTTAAATCATTTTAAGAGTTTTATTCTAAAAGTTAATATATTCAAGATATTAACCTCTTGGTAAGTGTGACTTGAGGAACCACACGAGCCGTCTAGGTAATGGACTATGTCCAAACCTACATGATCTATTTTTGATCCTGATTAATCATCAGTGCGATGATTATTTTACTTAACACCCATTAGTGGTGTAATGCTTACGAGCTATATTATGTCCATTAGTGACGAACGACAGTCGTAGTCTACGAATCCCTGTCTCGAGGTAGTAAAACTACGTTCGAATCTCGAAGCCTTGCGATCCTTTTTAGCATTATATAATTCAAGTCGTAACAACAAAGCCTTTGGTGCTATTCTTATTTTGTCCTTTGTGACAGGTCGTTAGTGTCCTATTGTTCACTCCCATAAACTTTACAGGTTGCATGGTTTGATTATACCCTACCCCGTGTTATAATACAAGTCATCAGGTGTATGACTAATTAAAACTTATTTATTATTATTATAGTTTCATCGGACAAGATGGTAGATTCTAATGAAGTAAACAGTCAAAGGAAGGATGATGACGCAAATGAGAACATCGTTATAAACAAAGGAGATCTCCAAGCACTTATTGCCACTAAAGTCGATAAGGAAATAAAGAATCACGATGATAAGCCTTTAGAATCAAGTGCTTCACATTCTAAACATTTGTCAAGGCGCACCTCCAAGCATACCACCAAGCAATTCTCAAAACCTCCTTCAGAAAAGAAGGAACACTCGGAGCACTCCTCAAATGTGAGGAGAGAAAGGGAGGAATATCAGAAAAAGACTAAATTCTCGAAAGATGGTTACTCATATAAGTATTTTGTGTCCTGCAGACCGTGAGATTTTACTGGAGAGAAAGGAGCAGTAGAAACTCTAAGATGGTTGGATGAGATTGAGACCGTTGTAGAAATTAGCGGATGTGCTAAAAAGGATTTCTGAAGTATGTTGCACAATCATTCAAAGGTGATGCGTTGCTATGGTGGAAATCGATGATTCAATCATCCGGGAAAGTTTATCTGTATAATTTGAGTTGGGAGAAATTTGTTGAGTTGATAAAGGAAACTTACTGTCCCCTCACGAGGTGGAAAAGATTGAAACAGAATTTCTGGGATTGCAAATGAAGAACTTAGACTACAGAAAGTATTTGTCTGATTACAACTCCATGTCAAGATTGGTACCTTACCTGATTACCCCCGAACCTAAACGCATCGCGCGTTCTATTGGCGGATTGGAACCGGAGATCAAGGGGAATGTCAGGGCTTCAAGGCTTGAAACTTTCAGATCTGTAGCAGAGTTAGCCTTGACACTCACTCAAGACTTGAAGAGACAGCGATCCATCAAGTCTGAAGCAGAGGGAAAGAGAAAAAGAGTGGATGACCAAAATCATCGGTCAAACAAGAATCGAAGGTTTGGATTCAGCGGGAATCAGCAGAGGTCGGATGATAGGCCTAAGTGCAGGAAGTGCAATCGACGACACCGGGGTGCGTGTCGGGATGAAATACAGTCTAAATCTTGTGGAATCTGCAAGAAGTTTGGGCACAAGGCCCTAGATTGTAAGGATCTCAAGGACGCCACATGTTACAACTGTGGTGAGAAAGGGCACATCAAACCCAACTGCCCTAAATATAAGAAAGATGATGCTGCGAGAGAAGAAGGGTCAAAGAAAGGAAAGACTCGTGCTTTCCAGATGAAAGATCTAGGAGAAGTTGCTTACATTCTGGGAATCAAGATCTATACAGATAGATCTAAGCGGTTTCTAGGGCTAAGTCAAAGTACTTACATAGATGAAATGATGACACGCTTTAAGATGGAAAACTCCAAGAAAGGAGGTGTTCCTATGACCAAAGGAACTGTGTTGAACAAATCGCAATCTCCTTCAACGAACATTGAAATTAAGCAAATGGAAGTAGTTCCATATGCTTCAGCGATTGGATTCTATCATGTATGCTATGTTATGTACTAGACCTGACGTCTTGTATGCTTTAAGCATGACCAGTCATTTTCAGCAAAGTCCTGGCATTGCCCATTAGACTGCAGTAAAGAATATTCTGAGGTACTTGAGAAGAACCAAAGATATGTTCTTGGTGTTTGGAGGAGTGGAAGAAGAGCTCACTGTAAGGTTTTTACACTGATGCTAGCTTCCAAAGGGACCGAGATGATTCTCGCTCACAATCAGGATTTGTATTAACTCTCAATGGAGGAGCTGTTTGTTGGGCTCCAAACAGAGTGCAGTGGTAGGTTCAACCACCGAATCCGAATATATTGCTGCATCGGATGCTGCAAAAGAAGCTGCTTGGATGAAGAAGTTCATCACTGAACTCAATGTGGTTTCGAATATTCAAAACTGATCGAGGTGTCCTGTGATAACACAGAAGCTATTGCTCAAACCAAGGAGCCCATATCTCATCACAGGGCCAAGCGCATTCTAAGAAAGTTCCACTATATATGGGAAATACTGGAACAAGGAGACATCTTAATAAGCAAATTAGACACAGATCAAAACCTAGCAGACCAGTTCACTAAACCGATGACTCAGGACAAGCATGACCAACATAGGAATGCTATCGGTCTTAGATTAGCTAGCCATTAGTTTGATTTAGTATTTGGATGTACGAACATTCAAACAGTTGTACCTTTTGAATTCACCTTTGATTTACTTGTTAAATGCAAAGCTTGAATCTTACAACTGTGTTCGATTTTAATACGTTTAATCCATGAATCTTGTATTCTAAATTACCCGTAGTTGGTCAGACTTGTGGGAACGAATCTGAATTAAGACTATTCTGACTTTGGACTCAAGGAGTTGACTTCCAAACTCACAGACCTCATTATGAATGACGTTGGATGTAACTCGCATCAAATCATCTTCATGGATCTTAGTCATAAGATGTATTTAATTTGGTATACTCATTTAGTATCCTCTGACCTGAGATACATACTAGAACTTTCGTTTACTAAAGACTATTCTTTGATCAATGTCAACCGCTGTCGCGTAACTGCCAGTCATAAAGGCATTGGTTGGGAGTAGTTCTGAGGTTCTGTGCGAGTTGTATGTAGTTAAGATGGGATTCTGTACTCTTACATTATATGTAACAGTTAGACATCGGGGCGCCCTCGTTGATTCAAACTAGTGAAGTGTAAGGCCTTACCCAAACTTACTGTGAGTTTGATTGGACCACTTTGATTCTTGAACGAGAACGATAATGATTGAACGCAATGTGAGATTGAATCTGATCCATGACTCATTGTTCAGTTGATGTCTTATATGGAAAGGATAAATGACGACGATTACCATAAGTCTATTGTCTTCAAGTAGCAAGTTGTTGCTGAAGGGAAGATACCTTGGTTAGTGACTTTAAAGTGTCATGACCTGTTGGGGGCAGCTATGTGTAGCTAGAGCACCACTGGCTGTCTGCATTGAGATCTTATCAAAGACCGTCCAAGTGGGAGCTGTTGGATATTTATGTCCGGTTCGATAAGTCAACGCTGCCAACTGGGTCTTGACCCGTAAGAGTTACACCATGGGCAACGAACTTAAATCCACTTAACTAGTTTAACTGGTAATTACGAACAATATTCGAAACGGATCATAATTTTATTTATGATCATAAGCGGGATTATATTATTGTTGCGGGTATTTCTGAGAGACGGGTACATGTGTAACAACTCGAAAATTCGATTGTTATCTCTTCTTTTGTTTTTCCATTTCTCTATCCTTTGTAAATCCGAGATTCGGTTAACAAAAAGTTTATGTTAATTAATTATGGTATTGTACGTTATTATCGCATCTAATCGTTTATTAAATCTCATCGCATCGTAAATCGCAGTTATTTATGTGGTTTTATGTTACTTATGTGTTATGTGTGTTTGTGGTTATGATTACGCTCGCTATCACATCACTCTCACACTCTCGAATCGCTAAATTGCACTATTATATCAACTATAATGCTTAACGCTTTAATTTAACGCTTAATATAACTATCTAATGTAAACTGAATAACCAAACGAACTCTAAACGTAAAATCGGCAAACGAAACTTGGTCACCAGGCCAAGTTCGGCCGAACTTGCCTACCACAAGTTCGCCTGAACTTGCCTGATAACCAGAAATTCTTTGCTTCCCTCAAGTTCACTCGAACTTGTACATACATGTACAAGTTCGGCCGAACTTAACCATCCATCCTTGAAAATCTAACAAGTTTGCCCGAACTTGCATGAATTTCATGCAAGTTCGACCGAACTTGGTCTCATCAGCTCTTATTTTTGCCTTCTCCTATAAATACCAAGCTTTGTTCACTCATTTGAACTTGCTGCAAGTTCGCCCAGAGCTCTCCCAACCCGAAACCTTTGTGTTCTAAGTAAGAATCGACCCGATTTCACTGCAACAACGTTTATCAACAACCAACAAAGGTTTACAACGATTTTGCACAAGGATCTACCTTCGTTTTCATCAAAAACCCATTCTTTACGAAAATCTTCATCTTTTTCTTCAAAACTTATATTTTTAACTTAGATCTACACAATACGAGTTCGTTTGGTGTTAGCAGAGGCTTCCCAAACACGAGATCTGCAAGATCTCAGCTTGTAAGTTCTAGATCTAAGAAAACCTTTGATAAATATTGATTTCTACACAAGATACGGACTTTTGATGATGTTTTGTTCATTTTCTGGTATGAAACGAAGCATCTATCATTCAAGATCCCAGATCTGGAAGCACAAGGACCTTTATGTTGGTTTACACAAGCCGGACTAACCCGAACGAACCCCGAGTTCGCCCAGATTAGCCCACGCTTTTGTAAAACGGCTAAAACTGCTCTAAAAGACCTCTCCGACCCAAGTTTGATCAGTAGCACAAGGTTGGAGGGATGAACACTCGATTTACTCATCAAACGACGCGAAAACGCAAGATTTTTTGGACCCAAAAACATCAAGTTCGCTCGAGAATCACCAGTTCCCCAAGTCAAGTTCGACCGAACTTGGGTACTTTTCACCAAGTTTTCTTGCAAGTTCGCCTGAACTTGTCTCCTCAGTAAGGATTCTCCACAAGTTCGCCCGAACTTGACAAGATTCCTAAGAATCTCATCAAGTTCGACCGAACTTGGCTCGTAACTCACCAGAATTACACAAGTTCGCTCGAACATGTGTGTTTACACACAAGTTCGCTCGAACTTGGCCACTGCTTAACTCAGAGTTCACCGTTTCGGCTTTTCGAAAGACTGATGCACTTCTGTTCGTTTACAGGCTGATCCGGCGCACTCCGCAACCTCTCCACAGAATCTTCTACTTACCTAATAAAACGCACCCACAGTGAGTGTACTTGACCCATTTTCACTTTAAACGCACTTTTGGGTGCTACATACATTCCTATATTAAAATCACATCACAAATCAAACTGTTTATCACACGCGAATGATCTGATTGTGTATGCTCAATACATTATACTAGAAACATGTGACTAGGACTTGTTTTCGTTAACTTGCCTCCTTAGCTAGTATGGTACTATAGTGTGGCTTACACCCGACAGGGTCTAGTTAGGATGGACGCGCAAGCCTTCTCACGGTAGTTAGCATGAGAAATGAGCATATGTTATGTTAAGTGTTTTGGTGTATCATGATATGTAATTAGATTGTTTCGCAAACGTTTTCTCGACTATGCTAGTATTATTCAAACTCGTATGCTCACCTTTACTTAATTGTATTGACTTGTATTTTAACGTTTGTAACAGGTTGAGGATTTATAGCTTGGATGCCTTGGATGTTGCATGCGTAGTTTAGTTTGTTTTATTTAGTTTGTTTTAGAACAGTTGTAATAAAATCTAGGGGAGATCGAATTGGATTGTGTTTAAGAGATTTTGTTGGTATGTAATGGTTATTTTGAAGGTTTATGAGTTTGATAGTATGTGATATTAAATGTTGATGTTTATCTTTGAAATGGCTGTTATGGAAATTCTCTTGATCAATCCGATTCGCATAGTGCCACTACCCCGATGATTCCTCCATCGGTTGGGGTGTGACAACATGGACAAGGTGAGACGGGTATATTCATCTCGCCACTTATCGCACATGCACCCACGCTACGCCACTTGTCGCGCATGCACACTTGCATCGCCACTTGTTGCGCATGCAAGAGTCGATGGACATTTGTCATACATGCATGAATTTCTTGACACTTGTCCAACTTCCATGTGCATGTCCGTCATTTGTCGCACACACGGGGATCTCTATATTCTATATAAAGAGGTATATGGACAAGGTTTTGTAGTTGTTGAACTTGCATAAAAACTCTCAAAAACACCCACACCACAACCGCCACCACCATCGGCTGCCGCCGCCGCCGCTATTGCCGTCGCCGGCCACTGCCGTTGTCCCCGACCTCCGCCACCGCTGCTTTGCCGCTGGCCGCTGACGTCGCCGCCGCTACGCGTGGACACACTCGCGTTTCGTTAGTTCGTAACACTAGCAAGCGTTCGTTGAACCTCGATGTCTCGATCGGTTAGTTAGTAACCGAGGTATCTCTTTCTCATCGGTAGTTAGATGTTATTATCACTGTGCTCGTATTTGTTTGTAACTGGATCCTATCGTGTTTTGTTTATTGTTGATCACTCGTTTATTTCCGCTGTGTTTTATTAATTAACTCGCTTAATTATTATTATTATTATTATTATTATTATTATTATTTATTGAACCTGGTTTTGATAAATAAAATATTAAATGATCACCTTGGAAACCCAACACTAATAACATTATATAACGCGTTAAAACATTTAAATATATTATTTGCGACATTTTCATTTTTATTAGCTTTTCGATAAAAGTTTTGTTAAAGAATAAACATATAACTAATTTTTCCTTTACCATGACGAACGTAACCAATGTCATTCAAACAACATTAATACCGGTATTAGTTTTTATAGTTTTCTCAACATTTCGGCATAAATTTCAGTGAAACCGAGTTGTTTTTGCAGTAAAGTATTTTTTTTGTATCGTAAGCTATATTGACTACTAGAACCATACCGCTATTGTGATCATCCAAATCGATAATGTCCGAACAACATTAGTACCTGTACCTGCATTCGTTTTATGTTTTTCAATCAATATAAAACATGTGTTTATTGCTATATTGGTATCGGTATCATACGTATACTACCTATATCTATATTTACACTTATATAATGCTTAACACAAGGGAATTTTAAAATACCTAAAAGTTAAGAACTTTTTTTTTGCTTTAATGCATAAGATACAACCTAAAATAAGGGTAAATAGTGTTGCAAGCACTAATTACATTTTAATCATCATATCTTAATTACACTTTAATACATTCATCTTTAACAAAATTATGCATAATTAATTAGTAATTACATTTTTTCCCCTTACAAAAAAACTAACTACCCTCGTGATTTTAAACGGTCCTAACTTAAAAAAAATACACCAGAAAACGAGTATTTTATTCTCTTTAATTTGATTATAGTATTGCTATATTTTTATAATGAGAAAAATGGTCGAATAGCCCCTGTAGTTTGCCCAAATTTCAGCTTTAGTCTCTAACTTTTTGAAATTACAATTTTGTTCTCTATGGTTTGTTCAGATGTTACTCGAATGGTCCCCCTTGCAGTTAAGCGTATGTTAAATGACTAAGTTACCCTTAATGATAAACCAAAATAAACTAATTAAGTATTCTATATCACACACACACACATAGAAAGTGTAAAATACAATACGTCTAATTGTATGATGCGTACGCGATAACTAGATCATGATGCGTGTCATTCTTTTATTTTCACTCCCAAGGGAAAATCCAAGAATTCACATTAACATCATATTACGAGTTCGTTACACCATGATCCCGGTATTTATGATTCGAATCATTTACAAATATACAGAAATTTTAAAACTATCCAGTGCAGTTAAATCTAAGCTATTAGGGTTTCAATCATATTCGATTACAATGGACCCACAAAGTAGCGATCATGTGCCGATTGAAGATGTTGAAATGGAAGACGATCATGTGCGGATTGAAGGAGTTCGAAATCCAAATTCAAACAATCTGGAATAGAGGATTCGTTCAGTAAGTAAGTTCGTAATCTGGTGTATTTCTTCCATTTCAAAATTATTTTGGTGTTTCATAGTGTAATCTTTCTGTTAATGTTGTATTTCTTCCATTTCAAACTTCTTAATTGTATTTAATAAGAACTATAATTGAATGAGACGTCTGTTATATATCTTATGCGTAATTAATGTTAGAACTGTCGTATAAATGTATGTTTAGAACACTCTATTTCACTGAATTATACCAAACAACATGCGTGATTTCTTTTCAAACATGCGTAATAATCAAATAGAAAAACGATGTGTGTTATTACTATTAATCATGATTATAACATGCGTGTTTATATGTCTTTTTTCCAACATTTGTGATTATTTTTAATATAACATGCGTGATTATAGCTTATGTTGTATTTATTAACATGTGTAGAGGAGAGAATCTATATTCCATAGGTAGAATCGTTATGTATACCTGCTGAAGGCATGCAATTTAGTTCCATTGAACAAACATATGTGTTTTACCAAACATATGCGAAGAAGTCTGGTTTTTTTGTCCGAGAAGGTGGTGAACAATTTAGTGGTGGTATTATAAAGTCAAAGTATTTGGTATGCTCAAATGAGGGCCATAAGCCACAAAGTATAAACAATTCTTATTTGAAAGAAAAAAAAGGCATATAAAAAACAGGAATATACCTTCTATTCGCACGAGATGTAAAGCACAAATTTTTCTTGGTTCAACGAATGGCATATCATACACAGTTAAAAAGTTGGTAGAAGGGCACAATCATTCACTTGTTTATGCTGAAGATATCCATTTATTACCTGCATTTAGGAATTTGACAGAAATACAAGAATAGATGATTTGGGAATTGGGTACTCTAAATCTTGGCCCCGTTAAATCATTCCATATAATGAGGAAAAAATACGATGGTTTTGAAAAATTTGGTGTTACGGTTGATCATGACAAGAATTTCAGAAGAACAATAAATAGCTACATAGGACAATATGATGCAGACATGATTATTAATGGGTTGACGGACAAGAAAAAATATTTGGTTGATTAATCGTTTGAACATTCAATTTGTGAAAATTGTCAGTTAACTGGCTTGTTCTGGGCTGATGGACTTTGCAAGCGGAATACATGGAGTTTAGAGATGTTATATCTTTTGATGCAACATTCAAAATAACAAGTAAGATTTGTTCATGTGTTAATTTTTATATATTCTGTAAGTTATTTGTATATTCTCTAAGTTATTTATATTTTTTGAATAGGTACAAGATGGTTTTTGTACCTTTTACTGGCATCGACAATCGTTGTCGAAATGTACATTAGGAGTTGGATTGTTATCATTTGAATGCATCAATCATATAGGTGGCTTCTTCAATCCTTCTTGAATTCATTTGGATGTTGAAAGAAGGTTGTAGTCACAGATCAGGACCCGACAATGAAACAAGCGATCGAGAGTGTCTTTAATCAAAGCAGGCATAGGTTGAGTATGTGGCTTATTATGAAAAAAGTTGTAGACAAGGTTAGCACAATAGTTCATAATAACTTGCGTTAATATTGATATTACATGCGTAATTTGATACATTCTTCATATTTTTTTATTTTTGACATGCGTAATTATTATTACATGTGTTATTTATTAAGAATTTTTGACATTCTTCATATTTATTACATGTGATATTACATGTCCAAGGCTTGATACAAAACCGCTATCGAGCCGGGGGTCTCACTGGAAGCAGCCTCTCTATTCCTACGGGGTAGAGGTAAGGTTGTCTACATCTTACCCTCCTCAGACTCTACCTTAGCTTTGCTATTGGTGGGATATATTGAGTATGATGATGATGATGATTTATTAAGAATTCACATATTTCTGTACAGGTCGGTCATGAACTATGCAACAATGAGGAATTCAAAAGAAGGATGTGTGATATTGTCTGGACAAATTCAATTAATGGATATATGATATGTTTGGGACGAGATCTATGTAGATACCTGCTTTCTATCGTCATGAGCCTATGTCTAGACTCATGCGTACCACCTCTAGATCAGAGAGTGAGAACCACTTTTTTTGTCAAGTGGCTAATTCACAACTTACTCTTGTTGAGTTTTTAAATCATTTTGATAGCGAAATGGATGTTCAAAGGTTTAATCATCGGAAAAATGATCATGTTTCTAGACATTCGATTCCAGACCTATGGACTAAATGTACTTTGGAAGAAGATGCTTCTAAAATATACACCAGGTTCATCTTTTTTGATCAACAACTAGAGATATATGTAACGCTGGATGAATGTTTGCCACTGGAGACTAAAGTTGATGGCGAGTATCTTAGGATATCTATGCAAGATTTTAAAGCTCATGGAGATGGCTTGCTAGAGGTAACAAAACCTCCATGCTTATTATGAACAACATGCGTTTTTATGCATAACATGCATGGTTTTACTAGTTGTATTTGTTATGTAGGTGGTTTTCAAGAAAGGTGAAGATGTAATTGGATCGTGTAGTTGTAGGAGTTTCGAACAATATGGTTTGTTATGCAAGCACATCTTTTGTGTATTTAAGATGTTCAAAGGTGAAGGAAATCCCTAACAAGTATATCATGAAACGATGGACGAAAGATGTCGTGCCAAATGAATTAAATGGCACTTTTGATACAAAAGTTAATGCTAAGGATGAACATCACAAGGCTAAACAGATCACTCGCTAGATAATGTTTAATAGAGAGTACCTCGTTAGTAACCTAATTACAAACATTGATCGGCTCGTTTTAGTTAGGGATCAAGTGAAAGAAATGAAAGAAAATGTGGATGAACTTCGGATAACCAAGCCTATTGATCCAAAGTTTGATAGATTTTCTAAGCTAATTGGTTATGAGCAACCACCAACTGGTGCTCCACTTATATTTTGTGTTCCAACTAGAATAAGGAATAAAGGTCGTGGTTCTCATAAAAAGGATCAAATCAAAGAAAGAACAAATGATCAGTCGGAAAGGGAAAAGAACTAGAACATGTAGTGTTTATCATGGGAAAGGTCACGATATTAGGATATGTGAAGAACTAAAAGGTTTGAGTGAAGGTGGGAAAGTAAAAAACACAAAGAAAGCAGTCCAGCTCGAAGACAGCGAGCCGGAGCTCGATGATGATGACGAGAGCGAATCGGGTGAATGGGAAGAAGATTATGAAGATGATGAGTGAATCTTAAGCTTGGACATATATTTTTTATACAATGTTTTCATAGATCTATCAAACATTTTTTTCTAATAACGTGTGTTTTTTTGTTAATTTCAAATATATACTCATAACATGCGTTGTTTGTTCAATAACGTACTTGATTATGTTTGTTTTTTGTTTGAATTGTCTGGTAATGCGTGTGTTTTAGATTTTAACGAAACTAAAAGATTCTAGGTACCACTAAGCACCAAATATTTTCTAATTAGTAAAATTTTGATGGAATTTGTGGATAAGTAATATTCCACAATTATTAGTTCAATCAAGTAATAATAGATCATAAACTTTTATAAAAGTTGCAAGACCTTTATAAAAATGTGGAAGTAAAGTTTTATAAAATACACAAACTCACCTCCCAACCCCCAAAATTTCAGCCACGGGCTCCACCCCACAAGAAACATCATAAAAATCTTTTAAAATCTAATCATTACACCCTTCTTACACTTCAACTCACTATTTAACCCAAATTTATACTCCTTTCTCTCATCATTTCCCTCCTCCTTCCCAAGACACACACTCTCTCTTCCCTTTCCCCTCCCCAACCCGTCCACCATTACCCCTTCTCACCATTCACTTTTTCAATTCATTATCATTGCAAATTCTCTCTCAAAACCTTTTAAAAACACTCACTTAAAGATCCAAGACTCCTTCAAGGAGATTCAAGCATTTTTGGGATTTTTGTTCAAGAAACCCACCTTCAAGCCTTAGGTTCACTCTTGTTATCTTCACAATTCATCCTAGGTAAACCTCCTTCCATGTCTTTTAATTTTGTGATTTTAAAGCTTGTTTAAAGATAAGTTGTTCACAAAACAATGGGGTTTTCTTTAAAAATAAATGAAATTTGTGGTTTGAATAAGAGATATTGATGGTGAGAGAGAGTGTGTGTGTGTGTGTATCATGACTTTGATGTGTGTATGGGTGTTTGTCGTTTGATAATGATGCTTGAAATATGTTAGATTAAACATGCAAGTATGGTTTGTTATGAAATGAACCAAATCTAATTTTAAGCATGTTTTATGTTAAGAATGTTTTAAACAGTGTATGGATGAAAACTACCTTGTTTGGATGCACTGGGTGAAAGATTAGTGCACTAGATGCTATTAAATGAATGGATTTATGCATGCATGTGTGGTTTTGTTTGAGATCTGATCATATGATGATATTTAGGCAGTATTTATCATGTTACAAACATATCCTATGTTATACTTGGTGTATGGATGCTTTGGGAATAATTTGATGTATGTATTATGCTTAAAAATTGGGGAAACTGGTAGATTTAATCATATAAATGTGTGATATATGTAGATCTGAAAATATCATTATGATAATATGTTATTTTGTGCATAAAAGTCTGATGATAAGTATTGGTACAATCAAGATGATTAGGATTGTTTATGTGGTTGTTTTAGACTTAAAAAGGTGTAAAATGGTATTTTTTGGTATGAACGAGACATGCATGATGAATCTTATTTAGAACATATAATTTAGGAGTAATATATGATGTTAAAATAGGTCTTAAAGTGTATGAAATGATATTGCCATATTTAATGTGTTCTATGTGATGTTTAGGATTCAAAATCGCTACTTCTATGCTTAGAAATTGGTCACAATTAGGCAATATATGGTTAATGGTATGAGCTTGCTTTGAAAGATGGAATGCTCTTTAACTTGATTAATATGATGATATGTAATGTATTATAGCCTTGCATGATGAATTTGGGATGTTCGAAATGTGAAAAGTGTGTCAACGGTACATAAAAATGCATGTAGTCCTACTATTGAAAACCAGGTGTTTTGTGTTATGACTAAGTTGTTAGGATATGAGTTTGATACTTGTGAATTAAAGCAAGTTAAAATAAGCAATTATGATTGCAATTCAAATAATAAATTCACAAGTAGGAAGATATCATCAACAACTGTTTTTCAATTATAATCAATAGATTACCAACAGTTTTACATAATGATTCTACAATCTCCCCCTAAGCCTGATCATTCACAAATCTATTCATACAAGAGATAACGTGTGTGAAGTGATAAAATAGATCTCTAACAGGTGAGATCTATTTATACTATGTACGAATATGTGATTGGCTGACATCACCCTAATAGTGACATCTAACTTTCCTAACAGAAAAGATTACACAGATGTTGCAAACATGTGTGGGAATCAAACATCTGGTCTAACTATGCTAAACACTATTAAAAGCTAATATTGTTATATTGGGAAGCAACTGTTAAGCTATCCCATGTTGCTTTGTTCCAAACATCTGTTTGGCCAAACAAATATTTGGTCTTCTTTATCAGACCTTTGTTTCAACATACTTTAGGACTTCAACGGACCTTGTTTCTTCATGAACAGCGGTCCAAGGCTTCCAACAGATGTTAGTTGGTCTTCAACATATGCTCTGATTTAGGTGTTCAAGATTCACTATCTTTGGGAGGAAATTGTTTCATTAACTATTTATTTCTTGATCTCTTGTTCATGTTTTAGCTTTTGAATATCATATGTTCTTTCATAGGTCTAATAATCTCCCCTAGAAAAGGTGATGCCAAAACAAATGTTTATTTGACAAATCTTTATTTATCATCAACTGTTCTCTGATTGGTCCTTTGAATTTTAATTCAAAGTTCAAAGACTCGGTGTCTTCTGGATCCCTTTCCAGTGGAAGACTTATCAGGTCTTGCATATCTTCAATTTTTAGTCATGAGGCACTTTTCAATGAGATCTTTTGCACACCCCCCCCCCCATTGGCCCTTAGCAATGTCAATTCATGGGTATCTCTGTTTGATTTCCATTTTAGAATTTTGAAGCCAGGGGGATTTGCTAGGACCAGAGTTATTGCTGATGAGTTTGGGGACACAAGCCTTCCCATGATGGTGTCAACTATATCTTCTCTCATGGCTTCATCCTTTTTTCCAAATTTTCTTTTAGAAAGTTCCTGCAGCTTTTGAGATATTTTTTTCTGATGGAAACTCAGAAGTTTCAACCAAGGTTTTTATAAGGAAGTCTAATTGATTATATTCTGGCTTTTTGGGTAGTGAGGGATCCTTTTCTCTTTTGACTTCCAGCTCTTTATAGTTTTCAAGGGTTGTTGACTCATTCCGTTTTGCCATTGTCTTTAAGGTGCCATGTTTGCAGCAATATCTAACTCTTCCTTCATTCTTCTAATCTTAAGAGCCATTTTATCATTTGGTTTCTTTCCATTTTTCCAGTTTGGGGGTGAAGGATTGATGTCAAGAAATAGCTTCAACTTTTCAATTCTTCCAATTTCATCCAACAAGGATTCAGTTGGCTATCCTATGAATTGTTCCCTATAAGCATCATATGGTTTCTTTTCCATGATGTGATAAGGAAATCTTCCCGAAGCAACTTTTTGAGATCTGCATCAGTTATGGGATCATGGGATAGATTTCTGCAGATCATAGTGGCATAGCCTTGTAAGGCATCTACCTTTCTATATCCTTCTGACATAATTTGTTAAAGTTGTTTATCATCATTCCCTTGGTTTCTTTCCAAAACCATCCTTTTAGCATGCCTTTTCCTAAGCTCTAGATATTCTTTAACATTTGATGGCCTTTGAAGGTTTGCAGATGGAAGAGATGATGATGGTGGTGATGATGCTGGGAGTGATGGTGTTGTGGTTTTGGTAGAAGGTGATTTGATGGTAGAGGTTATCATTTTTCTTTTTCTGGTTTGTGGATGGGTGGTAGTAATGTGGTTAGTGTTGTTATAACATCTGTTGGTAATTTTAAAATGCCAGCATATGTTTAGGGAGGTTGAGCAGTGGTTTGGGGCGGTTGAGCAGTGGTTTGGGATGGTTAAGCAATGGTTTGAGATATTTTGGCCTTTTTGGCTGTATGTGTAAGATTTGCTGGTGGAAGCTTTATGAGATTATCGCTACTCTCCCCCTTTTTAGCATCATCTGAAGGATACCTGGGTGTTGGAGTGGTGCTAGTTGCTTGGAGAAGATGATCTTTTATGACTTGGATCTCAACTTGTTTATCATTGTATCTGGCTTCAATCATATTCCTAATCATTTTCGTATGTTTGTTGTGGGTGGCATCTGCAGACTTCTTTTGGAGTTGAAGAAAAGCTTGGGCATGGAACCAAACGTTTTCTAGAAGCGCTGCATTTGTTAGGGGAGGCTTAGAGTTTTGCACCAAGATCTCCATCATGTCTTTTATCTTAGCCACAGATGTAACCCTTCGCATTTCTGTACTTTCCATATCTAGATGGATATATTCACATTTCTATTTATAGAAACTTGTATTCGTACGTCGTATCAACCGTTGTAATCTCGAGGATATGATCATAATGGAAATCATGTTTGTTTCAACCTTATTTGATCATGCTTACGCAACATGTAATCAATCACGCAATACATACAATTTTTACACAACGGGCACATATTTACGTTTATTTGATATCTGGAATTCAATCAAACATATATTATGTTCATAACATGCTTAAACACAGCCCTTTAACCCATAATTTATGCTTAGCATATAAGCTTAATGCATAATATAACCTAACTAATAACAAAAAAAAGGAAAAAAAAATGCAACTTTAGCCTTCTGATCAGGCTTACGGACCGTAAGCCAAGTACCATATGGTCCGTAAGGACCTCAGGTCTGGCACTAAGCTGGTAACTTCGCAAATTTTTTCCTTAATTGCACTTTCCAACCAACTGACCTCCACCTAACCTCATTAAATGACAGACCCTAATATCCCCCTTATAAATATCCCCCTTATGGCTCTAATACCAATCTGTGACACCCCAACCGATGGCGGAAACATCGGGGCGGGACGAAAATGAGATTGCAAGAGACTTCATAACGCTAATTGTGACAATATTTAATAATCAATGTTTCATTTCATTACCAAGCAAAGTACATCGTTTGGAAACAAATACAACAACTTAATCAAGAAACGAAATCCAACATAAGTACTAAAAGTTAAAGGTGTGTTTCTAGTCTTCCTACTATATTTCATTCATCATTATCATCATTAATTTCCTGCAATACGTGTTAAAATACATATCAATAAAAAAATATTGGTGAGCATACAAGTTTAGATACTAGCATAAGTATAAAACTTTAAACGAATCCACATTGCAAAATTCAAATACTAGGAACCTAACATGGCATACTATCATGCAACTATATTTGTCAACCCACATATTCCCACTAGCGTAATCTATAGCAATGAAAAGACCGTTTTGCTTACTTAACATGACCTCAAGAATACGGGCGGTGCGTTAATCCTATAGCGCTATACATGTTAAGGGAGGCTCGTAAGAAGTTAATGACAAGTATAAGACAACAAGTATCATGTATGAGTTCAAGTATATCGTATCAATCATGTATATTGGATTGTTTACTGTTTGTAAACATGTTCATAAGTGTATGTATGTTTTTTGATAAGTTACACGTATTGCACCCAAAAGTGTTAAAATAAAAGGAGTCGTGTACACTCACGGTTTTGCAAAGCTTTCCTTGTTAAACCGTAAATTTGATAGTTGTTGGAGATGGAACACCGAAGTTACCCTACAAGGGGAAACAGTGGTGTGTGAGTTTTCGGATTTGGTGAGAGATTCAGATTCGTAATTTAAGTATATAAAAAGGATATGCATGCGAAAATAAATCTCGTTCTAAACATTCGTTTTGACACTAAGTTTTTATGTGATTTCATGGGTCCTAACTTGCCCATTAGAATCATAAACGAGGAATTTAGAACAAAGACAAAATAACCTAGGTTCATAACACCTAACCATAAACCGGTTAGTATCATGAATTCGTCTAGATATATATTTTATATCTTATATTATATAGATTATATTATTATTTAGTCCATCATCTGTGATCATAGAAGTTAAGTATGTCAAGCATGGAGGTAGGATGATTAACATCCATTAAACCTCTTTGTATGAATTCACCAAAGACAAAGTTATCAACATAGTTGATAAACCCGGTTGGTCATGAATAAGAATGACATAAACTAACTAATTTTTCCAAGTAGCCAAGTAAAATCAACCCGAGTGTTCCATACCCATCATGGTAAATGTTGGAGGTGCAGCGGGGTTGTGTTACTTTGAGTCTTGGAAGATACTTGGATGTTCATACACAAGTGAGGTAGGGGAACTAGTTTGGAAAGCCAAGGCTCCCACGGTTCACACTTCTACCAAAACACAAGTTCATCTATATTGAAGATGGTGAATCTTAGATGGTTTCAACACTTGAGACATGTATGAGCAAAATATAAAAGAGTTTTTGAACTTGTTTCTTGGTGGAAATCAACCACAAGACAAACCCACAACTATGAGCTTAGTTGGGAGCTTGGCGGGTACAAGATTTCACCAAGTTTTAGTGAAGAAATGTAAGTGATAAAACATAAACAAAAGCAGAATTTTATCTCCACTTTGGACCTCAAATATGGTGAGGTTTCACCTTAGTTTGCCATGGCAAACTTGTGAAAACCTTCCTAGAGGTTATCCAAGTAGAATGAAAGAAGAAAACATGAATAAATAAGAAGAGAAGTGAGCTAAAACTCATTTAGAATGCTTGTAACTTTCTATCCACTTTTGGAGTGTTCTTGGAGAATTTGGAGATGATTTGGAGGATTAGAAAGTGTTTAGAGGGAGTGTAAAGTGTTTAGATAGCTTGGAGAAGGCCTATTTATAGTGGGGTAATTAAGGTTTGGTTATTAGTGTGTTGGTGGTTGAAAAGTATGAGTAAATGCTGAAATTCACGTGTTTCTAAGGCAATTTTGCCAACTCTGACATTTTGGCATGATCATGCCAGTCATGAGCATGGTGGTGCGGGCCATAAGCATGACCGTGCGGGTCATGAGCATGGTCATGCAGGTCATGAATCTTCACTGAGTGGTCATGAGCACTATCGTGCAAGTCATGAGCACGGTCATGCGGGTCATGAATCTTCACTGAGTGGTCATGAGCACTATCTTGCGAGTCATGAGCACGGTTGTGCTGGTCATGAGCATGACCGTGTGAGTCGTGAGCATGGTCATGCTTCTCAGCGGAATTTTCTCAAATTTGCAGTTTGACCCCTAGAGTTTGATAATTCCATTATTTTATGTTAGAAACTCACAATTAAGCATGTTTTTAGGTATTCCAAATGTATTAAAGTAACGTATGAGTATAATGCACGTATAATTGGTAATTCAAGTATTTCAAGTCTCGCTTTTTGCGTATAAACACGTATTCGAGATTGTAGCGTACAACACAAGTATGTAACATGTATAAGTATAAAAGTGAATTCCATTATGATCAAAGTCTCGGATTACAAGTTTGGAAAAAGGAAATACGAATACAATACAATTACAAGTTTCCAAAATTAGAAATACAAGTACACTTTCTAAATAAGGAAAGTACAGAAATGCGAAGCGTTACAATGTTACCCAAGGTCCATCAAAGTGTGACAAGGTGGTACATCACTTGTATAAGGCTCCAAAGTAAGATTTGAATTTTGTTTATAAAAACTTTTACAAACATGTTTCATTTAATTGTTCATCTTATGGAAGCTTGTACCAACCTTGTCCTCAATCAAACTCATAATTGTGGGGCTTGTGTATGGTTGATTTCCAAAAGATTAGAGGTCCACATACCTCCTAAACTATCTGTTTTAAAGGTTCCAAGTAACCTAAACAAGTGTTGAAACCATCCAAGCTCACAACCTTCAGGTAGTGTTTGGTATGCAGGAATGAGAAGCAGAATAGAATGGATCATTACGAGGGAATGAAGAAAAAAGTGTTAGTCAATGGAATGGAATCACCCATTCCATAAGGCATCCCGTTCCTTCAAAATCATTCTATCCACCTCTTATCTTTTTTTTTCCATTCCATCCTCTCTTGCACCATTCATCAACAACACCACAACCTACCACCCACCAGCGTGCCATCCCCGCCTCCACACGTAACCCGTCACCGCCTCGGCCGCCGCCCCGACAGCCACCACCGCCGCCACCTAGCACAATTGTCAACGGCATAACCACCGGCACCAACCACCACCGACGATCGCCACCGCCGCCACCCCCGTCACCGCCAATCGCCACAACCATCGCCACCACCACCAACCGTCGACGCAACAACCAACGCCACCACCACCGCCACCTACCACCATCCGCCGTCGCCGCCTCCACCGCCACTCGCTGTAACATTTGTCAAAAACGGGTTTCCAAAACCCGCTCCGTTTTGTAATCGAATATCAAGTTATAAAGGTCACGTTGAATATTTATGATTATTTTGATTTAAAATGATACATAATTAATAAACAAACTAAACTATAAAAATTATATTTGATAAAAAGTTAAAACAAAATAAATAAAAAGGAAATGTTGCTGCCGGGACTCGAACCCGGGTCAGCCAGAACTGAATCCAAAGACTTAGCACACACTCACATCACCACTCCACCACTTGTTGTTTTCTGTTATCTCTAGGAAACAAATAAGATTTATACACAAACTCGGTTAAACCGGTTGCGCCAACTGAGAAACGGAAATCGGCAAATCAATCGTCAAATCGCTTGATTACTCGCACATTCAGTTTATAACCGATGCACCGATGATTTTAATCAAGTCGGAATTGATTGAACATCAATTCTCATCATTATCGGTTTTTATAACCGAAAAATAATCAAGTCCAGATTACTTCAACTCCAGACCCTTCTCGCGACTCAGAAACATCATGCCAACATTGCATTTCACTTTCGTCACACTTTCAGTTCGTCAGAACGCTTAAATCAACTCGCCGGAATTTTCTGCAAGATTCGCTGGAAAACCGTATTCATCGTCAAACGGTAAATCTTTCAATAACATTGTAGTTCAACAATTGTTAGGCTATTTCTAACTTAAACCTTTCAATTGAAATCGAATTCAGGCACTGTATTCAGCTAATTTCAGTTCGCCGGAAAAATTCTGAAAATCTCTATATTCATCTGAGAATCGGTAAGGGCATTCAAACCCTCTGTTAACATTTGCTGATCACTTCAATTTCACGATTAGCTAATAAAAACGGTTAATTGTCTTGTTCAGCTGAAGAGCATAAAAACAGGGACCGACACATTGCCGGAATTCTGAAATAAACCGTTCATCGGTATGTTCACCTCTAATTACCGTCTCTGCCATTTCATTTTAGCCTTAAGAATGTTTGTTAATCGTAAAAACAAGGAACGGATTAGTGAATCAGTTGACTGTAATCTGAATGTAGAAGACGAAGTTAGTTAAGTTATAAGTTTAATTAAAATCAGTAATATGAACGGGTTAGACACACAGTCCAGCGGTGGACTGTGTGCAAAACATAGTCGCATGTCACAAGTTCGATTCCTGATACACGCATTCCTTATGTTATAAAATGCCTTTTTGTTTGAAACTAAACCGGGTTAACTCCGTTAGTTGTTAAGTATAATAAAAACCGAGATATTAATCAGGTTAGACACACAGTCCAGCGGTGGACTGTGTGCAACACTGAATCGCACGTCACGAGTTCGAAACCCGATACTGGCACCGGTTCGTTGAATTAAAATGTTTTTTAAATTAAAAGAATTTTGGTTAAACCGAATCAGTATATAAATATAATTAAAAACAAGATTATTTCGGGTCAGACACGTAGCTCAGTTGGTAGAGCTGCGTGCACGCGTACGGGAGGTCTCGGGTTCGAGCCTCACCCGGCGCAAACAATTCCACTGACCGAACCGGTCAACAAGTCAACAAGTCAACGGTCAACGGTCAACGGTCAACGCAAAATAAACAATTTTTTTTATATTTTTATTTATTTAATTTAATTTAAAAATCAATTAAAAATACTTAAAAATAACATTTTTAAAGATAGAAAATAGCCTTAAACTCACAAAAATATATCTAAAAATTTCATTAAAATCCTTAATAAAATCCACTCATTTAATATATTTTTCCGTTATTATTTAGGTTAGTATTTCTCGTTGTTCCGCTCATCTAATTCGTGCGCATCTCACCATCTCCAATCCAACGCACCCAATGTGAGTGAATCTTTACAAATTCCCCGTTTAATCACGTTTTGGGGTGTTTCATGTGTCTTGATATATATATATATTATATTTAAACCATTGTGCATACATCATATCATGAACATGTGTATTCAGTATGTTTCAATTGTTGTGTGGTTATTGTTGGATGCAATTTATTATTTTCAGTACATGCAAATTTCATAGGCCGCCGCTCCCCATTACATTATGAGCGTTGAGCATGTTCCCCATTTCATTATGAGCGTGAACCTGGCGTGCCCACATACGATCGGCTCCGTTTGATTGAGCCTTGATCGCACAGACATTTTCATTTTCAGTACATGCAATACGATCGGCTCCGTTTGATTGAGCCTTGATCGCACAGTTTCATTTATGTTACCTATCGTATGATGTTGGTATGTTTATGTATGCTATCATATGTTATTGATTGTTATAGTTGTGATTGCTATTTGCCACACTCTGATTATTTACATTTGCTCATTTATGATTATGCACAATTTTTCATTGATAAACTAACAAGTAAATCAATAATAAATGTTTATCTAACAAGGTTCACTCGCCAACTTATGTTGACCAAAAAACCCCCATTTTTACACATGATACAGGTGAGCCAACTGCAGTCAGGAACACATAGGATTGGACTAGAAGAATAAAATGATTTAGAGTTTGGGATTTGTTATGTTTGGTTTATTTTCTTTGTATTGTATGGACATGTTTGGATTATTTGGAATGTAACTTTGACTTTAATAAATATGAAACATATTAGTAAATGTCATGAGCTTTGGTGATAACCCAATTATGCCCCGACTCTTATTCCGCTGCGGGTCGGGGTGTGACACTCGCCGTCTCCGCCACCACCCACTAACGCCACCTATAACCACCCACAATCACTATCACCGACCACCACCACTCACCGCTGATTTTATTCCTTCGTTTTTCTTGCCTATCAAACAATACACGATAATAATTTATTCTATTCCCACATGGTAAGCAAACAAGACATGGAATGGTAATGACCCATTGCATTCCCTCGTCCATTCGATTACCCCATACCAAACAAACCCTAACATTGACGCTTTTTACCACGTTATACTGACACACTTCCAGTTAGGGGTGTTCAAAACCGGATATCCGAATTTCAGACATCCAAAATTTTCGGATACTAGATTTCACTATCCGAAATTCGGAATCGGGTTTCTGAAAATCCAATTTTTTGTTTAATTTTTATAATTTTATTATTTTTTGATATTCGAAACCGGATATTTCGGATATCCGAATATGAGTTTTTGGATATTTTCGGATACTTCAGATATTTTTGGATATTCGGATATCCGAAAAAATAAAAAATAAATTTTCAGATATTCGAAATTTTCAAAATCACCTATTCGAATCCGAATCCGATCGGATATTTCGGATTCGGATATCGGATATTCCGGATCGAATTTTCGGCTACGGGTAGTTTTGAACACCCCTACTTCCGGTAACAAATCAAAACAAGTTGGGGAGATGACGTGGATGGCTGGGATTGGCTAGGGAAATCAGACCGTTTGAGCTAGCACTCCCCCTTTCTTCAGGCCATGCCCCAACACCAGCTAAGCCATGCCACACCCACACCCCACTTTTTTTAGATGGCCTGATGGAGCTCGTCTCCGCCACATATTAACCCAAGCCCCACACTCAATATTCTTAGTTTCAAAAAAAGCCCCCTGTACCCAAAAAAAAAAAAATCCTTTTTTGTGTTCTCAAAAAATCTCAAATATTGCAAAACCACCGGTGCATCAGGCTAGCTAGCTGCTACTGAAATCTCATCAGATAATTCCAACTCACGCATAAACATCACATTCCGGTGCTTCTACCCTCGTAAGTTATCGATTTCTTATCTTCTACGCTCTTAATTATCTATATCAGCTTTTCATCAAACCAATAATAATGTCATTTATATCAATTCGTACTGAAAACCCTGAATTAGTTAGGGTTTTATAATGAAAACACCAACACTTGTTCACTTTAGGGTTTAGAAACGTCTTGTTGTTGAACCAATTGTGTTTATTGGATGTTGATGCTATGAAATCATGATATTGTACGATGTTTACCTTTGTTTTGTAATTTAGAGACACTCACTTTTCTGTAATTTAGATAAAAGTTACTGGAGATTAAAGAGTGCATAATATGAAGCCGAATCCTGCTTGGAGTTCGTTAAGAAGCAGCGCGGTTAAGTTCAGAATGTAAGCTCAACCACTGTCAATTGAAACATTCCTGTGCGAATCAGTTTATTCTCACTTCCTTTAAGCAACCTCGAGCCATTTTCCCTTCGCCTCCATATGCCCAATGCAGAACTAAAAGATAATTATAAAAATTATGTATCTTATAAAAAATAAAATAATTCACACTGAAAGTCGAAAACATAAAAAAACACACATAACCTCATGAGGCCCATGTTTTCTTACTGCCTCGTGTTGAGGTGCAGGCCTCAATGGTTTTTTTAACTATGCGTTTAAGAAATAAATTTGATATTATTACAATTGCTTTCTTTTTTGTTATAATATGTAACTAGTTAACTGTTTGATATGCAGTCCAACCGCTGAAAATCTTGTTCCCATTCGTCTTGACATTGATATAGATGGTCAGAGGTATAGGGATACGTTTACATGGAACCCTTCCGGTAAAGCATCGATGTTGTTTTGTTTTTTTTCTTATTTTTTCTTTGTGGGTGGTAGTTTACTGATTGGAATTGAAGAAACATTCCCGAGATTCAATGACGATTTTTTTTTATCAATGGGCTAAATAAATTGGGGATTATGAGCATTGTAATGGTTTTTTATTCTCTCATGCTAAATGTGTTTGTATTTATCGATTAGTTTCAGAACTTGGTCATGAATTTTTTCCAGCTTGTAATCTACTTTTTTTAATATGTCACAGATCCAGATTCAGATATAAGTTTGTTTGCTAAGCGCACAGTGAAAGACCTCAAGCTTCCTCCACCATTTGTAACCCAGATTGCTCAATCCATTCAGGTAAACATTATGGATGGTGTTGGATTTGCATTTTATCGTGTTGCTATTGAGTATTGTCTTGGCCAATTTATCTGCAAGGATGGTTTGTCAGCATCTTAGTTTGTGACACACACATAAGATAGTGTGTATGCTTTGAGAGATCTTATATAATTTGTTATCCAAAGTCCAAACTCAAGTGAAGCTCATCTAATAGGTGCTCTTGGTATAGATGGTTTTATATACATTGACCCTAATTATTTGCAACTAACAAACAAGTTGGTTGAATAGGTATAGGTAGTAGACATCAAATTCAAAGACACTTGTTAGTTGTAAGTACAAAACGCTACTGTGGGAAAGAAAGAAAAATACAATAATCTCTTATGTTACATATAAGATGCAACATATACCATCTCAACATCTAAAAAACCATGGATGAGAATGGGCAAAAGATGTATACAAACGCTACTTTTTATAGTGTTTGGGATAAAATCATTAAAATAAATTTAATAATGATTTAGAAGAACATACACACGTTGACGAGCAGCAAAACTAATAACCATAATCATATCAAATACTTGATGGATGAGAACCAAAAATCATCAATCAGAGATAATGATGTTGAAAAAGTGTAGATAGGATGTGATGAGTTGTCACAAGGAAAATGTATGCAAGTAGAAGAGTCACTCATTTATATAGGGTGTATAGGTAGAACAAAAGTGCAGGAGTTGTGAAGTTGAGATCTGATGATTTACAACATTGAACAAGATATTAAAAAGTTAGTAAAAATAATCCAACAATCAAGCTTGGAAAACATTCAATCATATAATAACGTTAGTTTGTTTAAGCAAGCTGAGTGGATGAGAGACAGTCTAGCCCGTTATACCTGAAACGAACACATTAACTCGTCTGATTTTAAGTCAAAGGAATGTTGTCTTCATTTCAATTGAAAAACATTGTTTAGGAAGGTTTATGTAAAGTTAGTTTTAGGAAGTTTGTGAATCAATCAGACAGCATTGGCGCAATAGAATAACTATTGACATGAGCTCGATAAACAATGATATAATTTTAAGTAACATGCTCTGTTATAAGTGCATAAGCTAATAACAATCCTTCATTGTTGTTTGTAAAGGCTCTGCCCTATTATGTTGGTACATCGGACTTACTTTCAGAGCCTTTGTTCATTTTGATGAATAAACCAGCAACCCTACATCAAGACTGCGGTCACTGTTAAATTACTATGTGCCTCCTTAACAAATTGATGGTATCAACAATTTAGAGACATGCACTATAAATATCATAGTGCTGTCTGCTGATTGTAATGTGAATTCATTGGATTACAATTAGCCTGACAACTTTAACCTGTTGTGTAAAATATGTGTTTGTTTAGGTAAAATTTGATACATTTTGGGTGTAATTGGGTCACTCCTAAATCACTGAACGTGTCTAAAACTCCAAGTGGGCAACCAAAGAAACATGTATATAGGTTATAACTATATATTATATATATATATGTGTGTGTGTGTGTGTACACTTAAGTATTTTATCTCATCCTTTAACATTACACATTCTATTGGTAGTTTATAGATAACATTCAAGTGTGATGTTGCTATGTGTATATTTTAAATTACAGGGTGTTAACAATGGAACAAGGAAGCCATCGTTGGGAAAGTAATTGGATCAATATATAACAGTATTAATTTTTATTCGCTTTTGTCCGCATAATTAGTTAGTAAGTGTATGTTGCATATTTAAATAAAAGGCCTGTGCTTCCACAAAAGCATCCGTTAATCTCCGTTTAGTGATATTCTCTGTATTTCAACTAATGCAGTCACAACTTAATGAATTTCGATCATTTGAAAGACAAGATATGCACACCGGTGAAAAAATGGTCCCTATTAAGGTACTTTTCATCTATCACATGACAGCTGGTATTGGCAGTCATCTTCATGTGGCTACGTGTCTTTTTTTGTTTAATTATGGATGGTGACTGTTTATTTGATCTCTACCAGCTAGATCTCCGAGTGAATCATACTCTGATAAAAGACCAATTTTTATGGGTATGTTTAGTTATATTTGTGCCCTTTCCTGATTCAATTTGCGTGATGAGTTGATATGTCTTTTAGTTTATATTATAAGATAGGCTTACTCTGATGCAAACAATGTTTTGAGTTGAATCATTTTCAGGACTTGAATAACTTTGAGAGTGACCCTGAAGAATTCGCAAGAATTTTTTGTGAAGATTTGGGCATTGAAGATCCTGAAGTTGGAGTAAGTTAATCGACATGCAATTCTACTGTTTAAGGACATACCATTATTTTGTTATAAGCTGAAAATTCAGATTAATTTGATTTGTCTGCAATTATCTTTTTGAATTTTGATTAAGGGCTCAACTGCTGTTCATATTGTTTCTTTTGATAATTGCAGTTCATGTTCCTACTTCTTAGTGGCCACTTTCTGTATGATTTTCGTTTACTTCATTTTTAATTAACAAAACCTTGTTTCTGCAGCCTGCAGTTGCTTTTGCTATTAGGGAGCAACTTTGTGAGGTTAGTACTATGCTCTATATATGTTGTTAGCTTTCTTGGCAAAATATATGAAAAACTAAGCTACTATATTATGTACGATTTTATTATTATGCTTTAGATTGCGATCCAGAGTGTAGCTTCGGCAAGGGAAACAAGAGTAAACAAGAAAGGACGCAGGGGGGGCGAGCATTTGCCTCTCAGGTGTGTTTCCGATGAGGTGTAATGAAAGATGAATATGATATTTTTTCACTAAATACTGATTATTAATTTCACTATTTTGCCACCTCAGTAAGCCAGGTGGAAATGCGTTGGACACAATGAAGTTATTCGGTAACAAGTCAAGTGTCATCAGGTAATACTAATCTCGTCTTTGTGTCTAACAAACTGGGTGGGTCAAAAGCAGTTGTTTAAAAAAATCGATTTGGTTTGGGTCAAAATGGGTGCTTACTAAAATGGGCTCGAGTTACTTCAAACGGGTTGATGATTGCGTCACCTTTAACAGACGTGACACAATAATAAGAGGTTGACACCACCTAACCTTGTTGAATGTTGATTTGTGTAGGAAAAGAAGAGAGTGGGACTTATATGAACCCATTGTTGATATCTTGTCTAATGAGGAAGTTGATGCCTTAGAAGCTAGAGAAGCATGAAAATAAACATGGTTAAGGTGGTTGGTAAGGTTTGGATATGCTTCTAACATAATTGCAATTTGATGCTTAAACTAAACTCATGGTAAATGTTTTACTTTTGTAGTGGTTATATTGTTGTCAATGTATGTGCATTTTGTTGGTTTCTAGTAGGGATGAGGAAACGATACCGGGTGCCGTTACCGAATTTCCCGAACCAAAATAATTTCGGTACCGACTTTTGACATTTTCGGTACCAGGTTTTATCTTCAAATACCGGTATAACCGTACCGGGTATTTTTCGGCACCGGTACCCATTTTTTGGTACCGGTTGGTATCCAGCTCATCCCTAGCTTCTAGGGTGTTCTAGGTCTGATTATACTAGTTTTGAAAAGTTTCTAGGGTGCCCTTAACTACGATTTTGTATAACAAACAACAAACTAGCCACCAATGATCTCTTGGCCTAGTGGTCAAGAGGGAGGTGGGAAGCTTTGCTTATCTTGGAGGTCCTGGGTTCAAGTCCAGGCAAGGGGGATTTTATTACTAATTTGGTGATACTGACATACTAACTACGAATTAACCTGTTAGCGACATCCTAACCGTACGCTGTTCAAAAATAAAAAAGAACAAACTAGCCATGTGGGCCGGTGGTAGAGGTGCATAAAAAGCCCGGACCTGGAACCGGGAATAAAACCTGGAATTGGTTATTATTTTTGTACCAAGGTATTTTATACTCGTAACCGAGCCCGACTCTATCCGTAGGGTATATATTTTGAGCTCATTATCCGTATCCGAAAATACCCATAACCGGTTATACCCTATATCCGATACAAGTTTTTTTTATACCGATAGAATATCCAAAATTTTAAAGTATATTTTTATGTTTACTTCACAACTTTTATAATTAAGATTTTTAAGAATGCATTTATAAAGCAATAATTAAGATTTTTAAGAATGCATTTATAAAGCAAATAATTTGTACTTAAGTGAATTTATGTTATCGTAATCACTTTTAATCATTTTTACAAATAACAACCAAATTTGCTTTTTAAACGAATTTAGTTGTGTAAATAATTAAAAAAACTATTTTTTTAAAACCGGGTATCAATACCTAAACTTGGTTATACCTGACTTAGACCTATACTTGGTTATACCTGAACCTGATTATACCTTCTCGATTACATAGGGTATTGTTTTTCTCCTCCCTACCTGAACCCTATCTGGTTTCTCTCAATACCCGATTTTTCAATACCAGGACGGCCGGACCCATTTGCATACATTAAAAAAAACCCAATTTATGCACCTCTAGCTGGTGGGGCAGTCAACCCCACCAAAACAGTTTGGACACCTTTTTTTCTTAAAACACACTCAAAATTTAGAACCAACTAATACCCGATTAACCAATGAGACCAAATATAACACAGTTGCAATTTGAAAGAGGCCATTAAGAGGTCAAGAGGCAATATTAGCGAAAGTTGAATTTAAAGGCCATTAAGAGGTTAGAGGCAATATTAGCGAAAGTTGAATTTAAACATAAGACGTCGGACGTTTACTGCTACATGCCCACATCACTCTCAAGGAGTCTAGCGACTACTTCCTTTTCGGCGACTTCTCTCCCTCTGTCGTCACTAAGTCCACCACTGTGCTTCCCATAACAATAGCCTTTAGTAGTTGTGGATGCCTATTAAGTATTAATTAACTTGATTTACAAATTCGTCAAGGTTAAGGTCAGATTACTGAAATTAAGTTAATAAACTAAAGAGTTATAATCCATAACTGTTCTCTAAAAGTTGAGGTCTTTTGAAAAGGATTGATAGCTTATTTCCATATTTTTCTTTTGGCTTAAAAAAAAACCATTTTCCCGATATATGTTTGTTCTAATGCCGTATTTATTCTTACTCAAAAAGGCATATACAAAATAAGAAAACTTACAAAATAGATACCTGTTTTATTATCTTTTTTAATTAGGTAAGATTAATAAAAAGGACCAAAATGATATACGTAAGATTAATAAAAAGGACCAAAATGATATACCTTTAAAGATGCTAAACAGAAGAAACATAATTAAAAAAGGGACATATTGTATGTATTGTAACTATCATAACACGTGTATAACTTATAAGGGAATAGAATATTCCATTCCCTTTCTATTCCCTTATATAACTTACTAGTTTATGCTCCGTTCGTGTTGCGGGGGCGGTAAGCGGAATATTTCTAAGTTTAATAACATACACGCTATGCGTGTTTTGGTTACTTGTACATACTATTCATAACAAGATCTCAATAAAAATTAGACATAAATAAACATACACGTGTCAAAGAATTTTTGTTTTAATAAAGTTTAGGAATTATAAAGTAACTTTATTAACGCCCAAGAGCGGTAGTGGTTGTCCACCAATAGCTAACGATCACTATTCCCTCGGGTTGATTCGTTATGGTATATATAGCAAAGGGAAAAAACTAAACGATGAAATACTAAAAGGAATAAAAGTAGGACTAAACATGTACAATACAAAAGTTGAAGCAAATGGACCAAACACGCACATAAACTTAGTTCACCAATATGAAGAAAACTTAAAAAAAACAGAGGGGCATAATCCGTGTATTAGTGAAGATGAATGTTTAAAAGTTAAATACAAAAATAATCAACCAATGAAGGAATGTCAGGTGTCTGACACTATCATCCGCATAGTTTTTGTAATAAAAAGTAATAGGTAATGTGCAGTCTTTAGTCCTCTCCTTTTTTATATATCTTTTGAGTCCCACACTCAATTTCGTTATTTATTTTAGTCCTCTCCCAACTTCAATTTGTTTTAAGGTTTTAAACAGCAAAACAAGTTGGGATTCAATAAATAGACTTTTCATTCACTAGAGTTGTTTTCCTCTTCTACACCACCCAACTCATTTTTTAAAGTCAAATATGATCAAAGTTAAGAACTTTGACATAAGACAAAAGAATGATTGCTAGTGAATAGGCTCATGCAAATTACAACTCCAAAAGCCTACCACAGCTTGAAAGATGATCATAGATGAGTCAAGAGTTAAACTAAAATTTTAATGTAATATATTTAGAGTACTCTAATTTCATAGAGTAATATCAAAATTTCGTTGGTAATGTTTAATGTGTCTACATTGTAAATTATATTTCATGTGAAAATTAGACTAAAGTTAGAGTCCCCGTGCTATATAGACTAAAACTGTCAAAAGAATGTTAGATTTGGACTATGAGTAAATACCAATTTTTTGTTTCGAAACTCAACAACAACTAGCTCTTACTTGAGACTCGAGAGAATAGGTGTGGCATATTCCAAACTCCATAATACAAGCCAAATGAAAGGGTCATACAAGTCGATAAATAAAACAGGTGGGTGAAAATATACCCCTCTCCCCCTTTCTCTTTCTTAGTTGGCATATGCCTCTCCTAAAGAAATCACATTAAAAATTATCAAATTCCACCCTATACAAATC
The DNA here is from genome assembly GCA_947069175.1 of Scalesia atractyloides. Classification (NCBI taxonomy): domain Eukaryota; kingdom Viridiplantae; phylum Streptophyta; class Magnoliopsida; order Asterales; family Asteraceae; genus Scalesia; species Scalesia atractyloides. The sequence continues at coordinate 71,427,069 of CAMTDV010000005.1, read as the reverse complement.
ATAAATTTTAAAAAAGCTTTTCCTTAATAAAACAAATTCTCTTGGTGACATAAAGTCTAAAAAACATTGTCAAAACATAAAATGAAATATTCCGTTACTTATTTTACGTAAGATAATTATTTTCTAGAACATCTAACTACCACTACTGCCTCAGAAATAACAAATTAAAAAGACTAAAATTGAAATTATAACTATATTAAGTAATGGTGATTTAATCAAATAGGCTGAAATTCTAATTAAAAACGAATTAATCAAACACAAAACATAATTTATAGGTATAGGGTAAAGTTCTCGTACATATAACTTTGACGTACTAAACGTACGAAAGGCATGAAAAAGCCAAAAAAACACGGTGACATTTTCGAAATTATTTGCTCGTAGGGTAATTATCAAAATTACTCTACAAATGATCTTGTAGAGTAATTTTGATCTTGTGGAGGAATCATCAAAAACTCTACAAGTGTATCAAAATTATTCTATATCAAAATCACTTTACAAATGTATCAAAACTACTCGCAAGTTTATCAAACAACATACAATTCAAATTACTCTACAAATTATGATACTCTACAAAATTATTTTACAAGATTAACATTTTACAAAATTACTCTACAAGATCATTTGTAGAGTAATTTTGATAATTACCCTACGAGCAAATAATTACGACAATGTTATCATGTTTTTTTGGCAAAACCTTCGGTTCGTATGTTTTGTACGATTATCCATTGTTTAAAAGTTCAAACACCCAATATACCTATAGAAAAAAGAATTTTAAATTTAAGAATGAAAATCAAAATGAATTTTATTATTGTTATTCTTATTATTAACAGAAAAAAAAACAAACTTCAATCCATCTTTAGGGGATTACGATGGTACTGTTCTGTGAAATATATGGAATAAATTAATTTTGCTACAAAAAGAAAAGATCTAAATTTAATTTGGATAGGATTTAATCAAAACGATTGTTTTATTGATAAGAGATGATATACAAGAGAATTTAAGGAGGAAAGGGTATCATGGTCTTTTCTCCTTGAACTAGTTTTGTAACATCCGTCAAAAAACGGATTTATCAAACCCACTCCGTTTATCAACCGAACAGTCAGTCAAAATTTTCGTTGCGAATTAAATGCCCAAAATAATTTTAAACGATACATAATCAATTATTATACGGGAATATATAATTAGTTTTTGAAAAACTGTTAAAAATCGCAAAATAAAAATGTTTTGGTTCTGCCGGGTTTCAAACCCGGGTCAGTACCGGTTCAACATCAAACTTAACACACCACACACAAACCACTGCGCCACTGATATTACTTGTTAAACATTAGAATCATTTAATTGATATCATGACGTTACGAATTCAAAACCGGCGCCCAATAGTTCAGTCGTCGGAAATCCCGGCAATCTCGCGAGTATTTAACGACAACTTCCGTTACGTAAACCATTACTAAGACATCGGTTATAACCGACGTCTGGGTCCGCGACCAAAGTTATAACCGCCGGAGTTTTCATAACCGATGAATCCAGTTGGAAATCGGGCCAAATACATCTCAGTTTCTCCCTATAAATTCACCCACAACCCACTGCAAACCTTTTCGCTCAAAACCACACCTTTACCGGACGTAATTCCACTCGCCGGAATTATTCTGTTCGTCGCCTGAAAACCGGTTTCCTCATTTCTGAGCCTTACTAAACCATTTGAACTTATACCGAAGTCACCCACATATTTTGTAAGCTTTCTGAAGTTTCTCTGCTGCAAGACACTCGTCGCCGAAGGTATTGCTGTCGCCGGAGTTCTGCCGGAAAACAGAGGAAGATAGTCGGTATACCTTTTCGCCTATTTTCTGTTTCTTTTTACTTATATCTCATCTATAATTAACCTAAAACACTAAAGAAACCGATTAAGACTTCGAACCAGTCAGTCGTCATCTCTGGTTAAAACTCAACGAGGAAGACGATGTTACGATAGTATATAAGTATAATATAAATCAAGAAATTACTCGGGTTAGACACACAGTCCAGCGGTGGACTGTGTGCACGTTAAGCATACAAACGTCTCGAGTTCGAATCCTGTTTCACACACGTTGCCTTAATAAAAATGATTTTTTTGATTAACCGAACCGGAGTCATACTGATATATGTTAAGTATATTAATAACCAGAAAGATAACCAAGTTAGGCACACAGTCCAGTGGTGGACTGTGTGTATGTTTATATCACAGGTCACGAGTTCGAGTCCGGGCTACTGCACCGACTCGGACAATTATCTATTTTTTTTTAAATAAGACAGAAAAGGAAATAACTAATTTGTGTTTAAGTATAATAAAAATCAGTAAAGTTAACAAGTTGGACACACAGTCCAGCGGTGGAATGTGTGTTAGTTTAAGCCACAGGTCCCGGGTTCGAGACCTGTGGAGCGCACCATCCGATTCACTTAAATTGTTTTTAAAATAAAAGGATTTTCGGTTTAACATAATTAATATATATATATAATTAAAAACAGATATATAACGGGTTAGACACGTAGCTCAGTTGGTAGAGCTGCGTGCACGCGTACGGGAGGTCTCGGGTTCGAGCCTCACTCAGCGCACTTATATACACGATTCGAACCGGTCAACGGTCAGTCAACGGTCAACGGTCAAGTCAACGGTCAGAAAAAAAGTCAAAATTTTTTATTATTTTATTTAATTATTTTAATTAAAAATCAATTAAAAATACTTAAAAATAACATTTTTAAGGTTAGAAAATAGCCTCAAACTCACAAAAATACACCCAACAATCCTACTAAAATAGGTTAATAAAATCCGTTTACTTACCAAACCATAATGCGATTTATCTAGGTTAATCTCACTCGTGGTTAAAACCACTTCGCGTGCATTCAACATCATCAACCGAACGCACCCACTGTGAGTGAATCTTACAACTCCCCCTTTTAAATTACATGTTTTGGGGTGTGTCATGTGTTATAAAAATAATTAACTTGTTTATTTAAACTTGTGCCATACCACATCATGATCTAAACTTAGATTGATTATATTGTTGTGATTACTTATTTCCTTTTGTCAAATTAGATGAAACTCATTCATTAAGCCCATCAGTTCCTCGTGGAAGACGAGTTGAACAACGCGTGCCTCAAATCAATTTCATTATTGTTCATGTGTGTATCATTGAGTTTATATTGTTTGTAGTTGTGTCATTCATAATATCATGTTTATGCAATTCATTCATTAGGCCCCTCAGTTCCTCGTGAGAGACGAGTTGAGCATCGCGTGCCTCTAAGTGTTCCATTATTGTTCATGTGTGTTTTATTTAATATCTTATGATTGTTGAATAAGTTTACATCTAATTTTACTCATGTTTGGTTGTGCACATATTTCATAATCAATTCAAATAAACTTGTTCAAATGTTTTCCATAGGATTCACTCGCCAACATTATGTTGATCCAAAAACCCTTTTACACATGATACAGGTGAACAGGTTGAAGCAAGGAAAACATAGGAAATGCCTTAGAAGAGAACAAAGAAGCTTAGATTGATAGTTAGAACATGTTGTAACATTTATTGTAAAGTTCCATTAAATTGTATTTAATGAATATGAAACGCATAATAAATGTCATGAGCTTTGATGATAACCCAATCATGCCCCGATCACCTTTTCCGCTGCGGGTCGGGGTGTGACAAGTTTCATTCTTGATTTTCAGACGACTATAACTTTTTCATACGTTAATATTTTTTTTAAAATTACATCGTATTAACGAGCATTTAAATTCTTTTTAATTCAAGCAGCCTACTGCTATAGTTCTTTTAAAAAAATTACAGGACTTTGAATACCATTACGTGATTTTGAATACCCAGTACCCATTACGTGATTTTGAATACCCGGTACATGACTACATGAATTTTGAATACTCATTACGTGATTACGCATTCAATGTAAATTAATTATGCGATTACACATTCAATACGATTTGTTATACCTGATGTTAATACAATTATACTAATTACGTGATCACACATTCAACAATAAGAACTTAATTGTTTATGCTTTATTACGTGATTAAATCTCTAATATACGACATTATGTCGTTATTGTATGTTGACTTGACTAATGTTTTGTATATAATTTATCTTTAATACGTGGTTATACCCGAAATATTAGGTATTACATATGACGTATTATGTACTACATGTTTTCTTTTTACATAATTACGTAATCACTCCGTGGGGTTTCACATAAATACTATAATAAAATCACGTAATAACGAAATGAGTCTGTAAAATCACGTAGTCACGTAATAATACATAGTCAACTATTGTTACGCAATTACGTAATCACTTAGTGGGGTTTCACATGAAATACTACAATGAAATAACGTAATCACGTAATGGTATTCGAAATCACATAGTCACTTACTGGGTATTCATAATCATGTAATGCGTATTCAAGATCCTGCAATTTTTTTGTTAATAAAATTAAGCAATATGCTACTTGAATTAAAGAGAATGAAATGATTGTTAATACGGTGTATTTTTTATAAAAGAAATATTAATGTATGAAAAAATTATAACCATTTGAAAATCAAGGAGGAAGTGAGTTTATGAGTCAACAATATTGGATTTTCGTGATTTGCCCTTTTTCCCCACGTGTTTCCCATTTGTTTTCAGTTATGTGAATTCTATATTTGGGGACCACTAGGGGTGCAAACGACCCGAGCCGAGCCCGAGCCCGACCAGGCTCGAGCTCGAGCTCGTTTAACATATGAAAGCTCGAGCTCGAGCTCGGCTCGATTCGAGCTATATTTCTAAAGCTCGAGCTCGGCTCGGATGTAATTTTTCAAGCTCGGGCTCGGCTCGAGCTCGACTCGCCTAGTATTTATTAATTAATTTTGTATTAATTTTAATTATTCTAATACATAAAATGTAGTTATTTTTTATTTTTATATAAATGGTAATTATTATTATTTAAATATACGTTTAATATATTAATAATATATATATATATAAACAGAAAACTCTTTTAGGCTCGCGAGCCGGCTCGAGCTTGATAAGAGAAGCTCGAGCTCGAGCTCGTTTACTAAACGAGCTTGTTTTTAGGCGCGGGCTCGAGCTCGTATAAGCTCGGCTTGTTCGAGTTTTTTTTTTCGAGCCGAGCTCGAGTAGCTCGCGAGTAGCTCGGCTCGTTTGAACCCCTAGGGACCACTTAATCTCAACCATTAATCTTGGAAATCAAGGGTCAAACTTCTCTCATACACTTTGTACACTTTTTTGTCTTGTGCAATAACCTTTCTCTTATTACTATTACCAGGGAAGAGAAACAAAAACGAAACAAAATGATTGAATTGTATTTGTCTAAAAATTTGAAGGAGGGATAAGTATAAATAAACAAATGGGGAGACGTTTAGCAGCCACCATACAAGAGGTTTAATGGATGTTTATCATCCTACCTCCATGCTTGACTTCTATGACATTTATGATGGATAAACAAAAACGAAACAAAAAGATTGAATTGTATTTGTCTAAAAATTTGAAGGAGGGATAAGTATAAATAAACAAATGGGGAGACATTTAGCAGCCACCATACAAGAGGTTTAATGAATGTTTATCATCCTACCTCTATGCTTGACTTCTATGACATTTATGATGGATTTATTAATAAATCCATCATAAATGTCATAGAATAAATCCATCATAAATGTCATAGAAGTCAAGCATGGAGGTAGGATGATAAACATCCATTAAACCTCTTGTATGGTGGCTGCTAAACGTCTCCCCATTTGTTTATTTATACTTATCCCTCCTTCAAATTTTTAGACAAATACAATTCAATCATTTTGTTTCTTTTTTGTTTCTCTTCCCTGGTAATAGTAATAAGAGAAAGGTTATTGCACAAGACAAAAAAGTGTACAAAGTGTATGAGAGAAGTTTGACCCTTGATTTCCAAAATTAATGGTTGAGATTAAGTGGTCCCTAGGGGTGCAAACGAGCCGAGCTACTCGAGCTCGGCTCGAAAAAAAAAACTCGAACAAGCCGAGCTTAAACGAGCTCGAGCCCGAGCCTAAAAACAAGCTCGTTTAGTAAACGAGCTCGAGCTCGAGCTTCTCTTATCAAGCTCGAGCCGGCTCGCGAGCCTAAAAGAGTTTTCTGTTTATATATATATATATTATTAATATATTAAACGTATATTTAAATAATAATAATTACCATTTATATAAAAATAAAAAATAACTACATTTTATGTATTAGAATAATTAAAATTAATACAAAATTAATTAATAAATACTAGGCGAGTCGAGCTCGAGCCGAGCCCGAGCTTGAAAAATTACATCCGAGCCGAGCTCGAGCTTTAGAAATATAGCTCGAATCGAGCCGAGCTCGAGCCTGGTCGGGCTCGGGCTCGTTTGCACCCCTAGTGGTCCCCAAATATAGAATTCACATAACTGAAAACAAATGGGAAACACGTGGGGAAAAAGGGCAAATCACGAAAATCCAATATTGTTGACTCATAAACTCACTTCCTCCTTGATTTTCAAATGGTTATAAAAATACATTAATATTTCTTTTATAAAAAATACACCGTATTAACGATCATTTCATTCTCTTTAATTCAAGTAGCATATTGCTTAATTTTATTAACAAAAAAATTGCAGGATCTTGAATACGCATTACATGATTATGAATACCTAGTAAGTGACTATGTGATTTCGAATACCATTACGTGATTACGTTATTTCATTGTAGTATTTCATGTGAAACCCCACTAAGTGATTACGTAATTGCGTAACAATAGTTGACTATGTATTATTACGTGACTACGTGATTTTACAGACTCATTTCGTGATTACGAGATTTTATTAGAGTATTTATGTGAAACCCCACGGAGTGATTACGTAATTATGTAAAAAGAAAACATGTAGTACATAATACGTCATATGTAATACCTAATATTTCGGGTATAACCACGTATTAAAGATAAATTATATACAAAACATTAGTCAAATCAACATACAATAACGACATAATGTCGTATATTAGAGATCATACGAAAACGTCATCTTTAACCAAAACGCCAAATTTCAAAAAACAACAACAGATAAAAAAGCTGAACACCACAGTAACTGAAAGAAACGTATATTTTTTTACTACCATTTATTAAAATAAAATCCCGCCTAAACTACGCGCCAAAAAACTATTATATAAACAAACATCTCAGTATCCATTTAGTCACACCCAAAAACACAAAAAATCCATTATATCTCAGCAAACTATTCACTTTACACGCCATGTTCACTTGTCAAGCTGTTCACTTAAAACGTCATGCTCTTTTGCAAACCATCCACCTAAAACGCCATTTTCTCTTTGTCACACCCATAAACTTTTGCTGAATGAGATGGACAAATCCTCGAAGAACGGCTCTAGTGATGATGATATGTCATTTTGTAGCCTTGTACACGAGGAAGGTTTGGATGAGAAAAAGGATCAATGGAGGCCAAACTTTTACTAGTTGGGATCATTGGAGGGAATTTTAAAGTTGGGATTATTATCGGCCAACAGGTGAAACTTCGGATTATTAAAATCTAGTATTCCTATTTTTTTTGTCATTTTCTGTGGTTTGTTATCTAATAAAAACTTCTCTATTAATTCCAAAAACGCCAAACAACATAACGCAAAACAAAAAGGAGTTCCATGCTAAAGTTTTACTTTGCATCTTTACCTATAAAAGACCATTAATAAAAAAAACTTAAAAATATGAGAAGTTTTACAGCCTTAGCAGTCTGAACAAACAGTAACTTGAAGCGACAGATACTTGATTACTACCATTTATTATATTAAAAACCACACAATGGCGCATAAATCAATTTTTTTATATTTTCTAAACGTCATAATTACCTGTAACATTGTTGGTCTGCATCCTACATCAAACGACAAAAAAATACAAAAAAATACACATTAAAAAAACACATTAAAAACACCATTAAAAATATAAAACATCAACTAAATAAAAACGCAAAAAATAAAAGATATTTTTCCTATGTTGTTTTTTTCTGAGTTCTAGTTAGTGTATTTTATCATCTTTACATAACAAAACGCCACTAAAAATAAAATGCCAAACTTGAAAGATTGGGGGTGTTACAGAATAACAAATACTTAATAAAAATAGTAAAACTGAAACGACAGATACTTTATTAATTGCGTTAGTCATATTAATATCCTGCCCAAACTACGCGCCAAATATGTCCTATAAAGAGAAACGTCTCAGCACCTTCCGTTGATCGCACAAAAAAACACCATGTTTCCTAAACACAACCCACTCTAAAAACGCCAAAAAAATTAAAAAAAATCAAAGATGGCAAACAACTTCTCTTGGATATTTAGTATTGTTTTCAATGAAGTTTCGGTGAATGGATTCATAAGTGAGGGGGATGACTCAATAAGCTTTTGCTGAACGAGATGGACATATCTTCAAGAAAAAGAGATTGATGACACCGATATGTCATTTTGTGTGCTTTTTTCTTGATGAAAATTGGCATGGGGAGAAGGAGACCGACACCAGTGCAAATGCTATTTTGACTCCATGATGATGAAGAAGATTGTGAGCAAATAGCATCCACCCACACGTCGTCGAACTATGTCTCCCCAAACAACCACAAAAAGCCACTTCAAAAAACGAACAAGAAAATCACGCGAAGCCAAAACGCCAGTGATGATTTGGAAGAGATATTAGATTCGTATTTTTAAACTATATTTTTCTGTAGTTTGTTATCTAATTTTTTATGACAGTGAGGATTTGGAAGAGATATTGGATCCGGATTTTTAATTTATTTTTCTGTAGTTTGTTATCTAATTTTTTTCTATAGATTGTAAAACGCCAAGTTGCCACAAACGCCAAACTACAAAAAAGTCTAAGATCTAAAATAATGAAAACGCCTAATATTAATTAAAACGCCATCTATTTAAGCAGTGGTGGATAGTGACAATCGTGCCCCCGTATATCATTTAGCGCCCCTTGCCACGTGTTGGGCCAGGATCCGTTCTCACCGTTTTCACACTTTAAATCGTTTTCTCCGGATCCCGTTTCTAGATATATATATACACACACACACATATTATATATTTAACCAGATTCTTTGATGCTAACCAATTTATGGTTAAGTGTTATAAATTTAGATTATACTATCTTTGTTCTAAATTCGTCGTTTATGATTCTAATGGGCAAGTTAGGACCCATGAAATCACATAAAATCTTAGTGTCAAAACAAGTGTTTAAGACAAGATATATTTTCATGTACATACTTTTTATACTTAAATTACAAATCCGAATCCTTCACCAAATCCGAATACTCATACACCTTCGTTTTCCCCCATTAGGGTAATTCGATGTTCCCATTTCAATAACTCATCAACTCTCGGTTTAACCATTGTTATACTTATGCTAGTAAATAAACTTGTATGCTCCCCAATACTTTATGTATTCACCTATACTGTAATACGCATTGCAAGAAATTGATGATGATGATGATGAACGTAATCTAGCAGGATTGGATAGAAACTCATTTTTAATTTTATTACTTGTTGTATTTTGCATTTCTTGTTCAAGTGTTGTACCTTTGCTTCCAAACGTTGTACTTCGTTCTTAGTATGAAATGAAATATTAATTATTAAATATTGTCACAATTTGCATTATGAAGTCTCTTGCAATCTATTTCGTTTCGTCCCGATGTTTCCGCCATCGGTTGGGGTGTGACACACAATTGGCTAAAGCATATGAAGAAAAAAATGGAATACACTTAGGTTGTTACCTTGATTATCTAGCCGAAGAGGTTTAATTGTCGTAAATATGGTGAAGAAGGATGGATCGACAGAAGAAGAAAACGGAGTCGTCGCATATTCAGTTTCTAGATAGAGAAGGGCCAACTTATAAGGGATTACAATTTTCAGAATGGAAATGATTATCCATATAGAATCGATATTACAAATTTTCCCTCGTCTCATTTTTTTATAAGATCAGTTACGTGTAATGTAACAACTTCGATTTTCTCGTTGTTATCTTTATCCTTGTATTTCCATTTATTCCGAGATTCGAATTATAAGAAAAGTTTATGTTAATTAAATTAAGTTTATGTATGTTGTATCGCATTTAAACGCTTATTAAAATCGCATCGCAAATCGCAGTTAATTATGTGGTTTTATGTTATTTATGTGTTATGTGTGTTTGTGATTATGATTAGGCTCGCTATCGCATCGCTCTCGCACTCTCGAATCGCTAAATCGCACTATTATATCAAGTATAATGCTTAACGCTTTACTAAAACACTTAATATAACTAATTAATATTAACCGATTCGCCAAACGAACACTTAACGCAAAATTAGCAAACGAGACTTGGTCACCAGGCCAAGTTCGGCCGAACTTGACTACCACAAGTTCGCCCGAACTTGCCTGAGACACAAGAATCCTTTGTTTACCTTCAAGTTCGCGCGAACTTGCATATATATATATATATATGCAAGTTCGGCCGAACTTAGCTCATTCCCACTGGAAACCCTACAAGTTCGCGCGAACTTGTACCATTTTGTACAAGTTCGACCGAACTTGACTCCCAACAGCTCAAATCTTGCCTTCACCTATAAATACTCAGCTCTATTCTCTCGTTTGAACTTGCTACAACTTCGCCCAGAGCTCTCAAACCTGGAACTTTTGTGTTCTAAGTAAGAATCAACCCGATTTCAGCTACAACAACGTTTATCAACGATTTACAAAGGTTTACAACGATTTTGGCAGAAGCCATAGCCTTCGTTTTCATCAAAACTCTTCTATTTACGAAAATCTTCATCTTTTTCCATAAAACTTCTGTTTTTCACTCAGATCTATGCTTAGATCTGAGTAAAACCTTTTAAAGACTTGATTTCTACACAAAAATACGGACTTTGACGATGTTTTGTTCATTTCTTATATGAAACGAAGCATTTGTCATTCAAGATCCTAGATCTGGAAGCACAAGGACGTTTATGTTGGTTTACACAAGCCGGACTAACCCGAACGAACATCGAGTTCGTCCGGATTAGCCCACGCTTTTGTAAAACGGCTAAAACCGCTCTAAAAGACCTCTCCGACCTAAGTTTGCTCAGTAGCACAGGGTTGGAGGGATGAACACTCGATTTACTCAGCAAACGACGTGAAAAGCAAGATTTTGGATCCGAAAACATCAAGATCGCTCAAGAATCACCAACTCCCCAGGTCGAGTTCGACCGAACTTGGGCTATTTTCACCAAACTCTTCACAAGTTCGACCGAACTTGTCTAGTTTATTAGGAAACTATACAAGTTCGCCCGAACTTGTCATTTCAGTAAGAAATTCTTACAAGTTCGCCCGAACTTGACAAGTTTCCTCAGAAACTTACCAACTTCGACCGAACTTGGCTCTAAACACATCAAAACCTTACAAGTTCGCTCGAACTTGTATGTTCACATACAAGTACGCCCGAACTTTCCTACTGCTCAACTCAAACTTCACCGTTTCTGCTTTTCGAAAGACTAATGCACTTCTGTTCGTTTACAGGCTGATCCAGCGCACTCCACAACTCTCCTCAGAATCTTAAGTCTTACAAAAACACACCCACAGTGAGTATACTTGACCCATTTTTGCTTTAATGCACTTTTTGGGTGTTACATACGTTCCTATATCAAAATCACTTCACAAATAAAAAATTGTTTAACACACGCGAATAATCTGATTGTATATGCTCGATACGTGATACTAGAAACATGTGACTAGGACTTATTTTCGTTAGCTTGCCTCCTTAGCTAGTATGGTACTATAGTTTGGCTAACACCCGACGGGGTCTAGTTAGGATGGTCGCGCCAGCCTTTTCACGGTAGTTAGCATGAGAAATGAGCCTATGTTATGTTAAGTGTTTTGGTGTATCATGATATGTAATTAGATTGTTTTGCAAACGCTTTCTCGACTATGCTAGTATTATTCAAACTCGTATGCTCACCTTTACTTAATTGTATTGACTTGTATTTTAACGTATGTAACAGGTTGTGGATTTAGCTTGGATTGCTTGGGAGTAGTTTTATTTAGTATTTTGCTTATCTTTTTTGGAACGGTTGTAATTAAAATCTAGGGGATATCGAACCTTGTTGTTTAGTGAGAAAACTCAGATTCTGTAATGATTATTTAAAGTATTATGTTAATGGTATGGGACGCTGACGTTGAATGATATTGCTAGATAATTGTTATGGAATTCTCATGAGACAATCTGGTCGCCTAGTGCCACTACCCCGATATTTCCGTTATCGGTTGGGGTGTGACAGATTGGTATCAGAGCTAATTCCTTAGGATAATAGGTAGAATTGCCATGTTTGACCTAGTAGCATGTTTAAGTACCTGATTGACCAATCTTTGAAATAAATGCTAATCTACTTGCCATAAATGCTTGAATATGCCTTTCCTAAGGTTAATACAATATACACGATTATGAAACGCTCATATGCCACAAACGAGGATCAAGTTGAGATTAGGTGTGATAACCAAGAACTCTCAATAAGATCGCTCATTCTGCGTATTACTCATCACGAGATATCTTCGTTGAGTTAGGAGTGACATCCAAACCTCGACGAACATCTCCCTTTCTAACTAGTGGGACGCCCGATGTGATCAGCGAGTACAACCACAATTTGGAACTAGTCGTTAAGTTAAGGGTGAAACCCGCATCTTAATAACTAATTCCGTGCTTCGATTTTCAATCTCACCAAAGTCTCGGTTATGCCAATGGTTTGGAACACGTATTAACTGGAAGGGTAAACGTCGTTAGCCGCTTGCGGTGAGAACGTTTATCTATTAGGCCAAAGCGTGGGTCCAAATGCAAAGGGTAGTCGAATCACTTTGGCGTGTAAAACGTCTCAAAACCCAGAACATTCCCAATTGATTTAAGCCTATATCGTCGATTTACGCATCATCGAGTTTATTATTATTTATGTGTTTAAATTTTGGGAATTTACGCTTTATTCGATTTCTCGCTTATTCTGTTTCTCGATTTATCGCATTTACGCTCCATCGAATGTATGCACAACTCGCACAGCTCTCATAACCTTAAACGCTAATTAATACACAAACCAAACTAATCGCTTAACTCGCTTACGCCTATGAGGACATGTGTACCTCATGCACGGTATTATCTCGCTTATATATATAACGCTTATAACTCGCATCTCATGTCTCGCTTACAATTTTTGGAGTCGACCGAGGAGTCTATGTAAAAGGGGTGAATACGTGCTTACGTGGATTATGTGCTTACGTGCTTATGTGCCTACGTGTTTGCCTGCCTACGTGTTTACTTGCCTACGTGTTATGTGCCTTGTATGAATAATAATAATAATAAATATTTTTAGACATAAATTTACTATAATCGAATCTCATCCTATCAAATCCTTCAATGTAGATGTCTTCAATGGGATCACATACCAGGAGGAATCTCCAGCGCAGCAACGCCGACAAGCGTATCGCTATAATGGTAGCCAAGGAGATAGCTAAAGTCATTCCGCAAATCGTCTCGGAAATTCATGCTGTGAGCAGTAACTCATCAGTCGACTCGAAAACTGAAAACCCCAAGCCACGATTCAGCTTCAAGAACTTCAAGGCTTATGCACCTCTCGCCTTCACAGGCAATGACGGACCGACTTTCTATGTTTCACTGGTTCGATGCTATTGAGGTCACTTTTAGGCAAAGTGGATGCTCCGATGACCTCCGCACCATGAACACTACCGGAGTCTTCCAGTCCCATGCCCTCGACTGGTGGACAGCTAAAAGAAACAAGCGTGGAAATGATGAAGCCTACAATCTATCTTGGGAGGAACTTAAGGAAGTAATGATGAAGGAGTTCTGTCCTCCGCATGAAATGCAAAAGCTCGAGAATGAGTTTTGGGGTATCAAGCAGGATGGTCCCGACAATGCTGGTTTTACTGCTCGGTTTAAGATTTTGAGCATCATCTGTCCCAGCCAGGTTGATACGACTGAGAAAGCTATCAACAAGTACATCCGTGGTTTACCCGATTGTGTTGCAAGTTTCATGAAAGTTGCTCGTACTACAACCATTGAGGAAACCTACATGCTCACCGCTGAGATCAATGATCAGCGAGTTCAGGATGGTTATTTCAAGAACTCTGCTAAAGTCGCCAATCAAGCCGTCGTCGAACCAACCGCTGCTACCGAATCATCAAATGAACCAAAGGGAAGGCGTCAGGGACGCAAAAGAGGAAACCCGAGTAAGAACTTTGCCCTCACCGCTCCAGCAAACCCTCAGCCGCTTCAGTCAGCTGCTCCAAACGCACCTCAAGCTAAGCATGCGTATACCGGACCTCACCCTCTGTGCCCTAAGTGCACTTATCATCATGTCGTTGGTGGCAACTGTCGTTTTTGCACAAACTGCAATATCTACGGCCATTTTACTGTGAGTTGCCGATCAGGTCCTCGTCAGCCAGCTCCTCAGGCTCCAGCAGCTCCAGCTTTACCCGCTCCTCCTCAAGCCAATCAGCAGCAAGCTCCAAAATCAAGTGTATGCTATGTGTGTGGTGATCCGAATCATTTCGCCAATTTCTGTCCGAATCGTCCTGTCAAGCAAGAGCAGCCAGCACCGCAACCTCAGCAGCAGCAGCAACCACAAGCTGCCCGTGGCAGAGCCTTCAATCTCAACCACCGTCAGGCTCAGAATGACAACAATGTTGTCAATGGTACGTTTCTCGTTAATGGTATTTATGCTTCATGTTTATTTGATAGCGGTGCCGATAATTGTTTTATATCGTGAATTCGAGAAGGTTTTAAAATGTAAGCGCGCTAAACTCCCAAAGACTTTCGATGTGGAAGTCACCACCGGAAGAACCGTTACTGTTAATTCCGTTCTACGTGGTTGTTCTCTCGATCTCAAAAACCATGTCTTCTCGATCAATCTCATACCTATGCAGTTAGGTTGTTTCGATATCATAGTAGGCATGAATTTTCTTTGTGAGAATCATGCTGAAGTTGTATGCTTTGATAAAATGATTCGTTTCCCTCTTCTAAACGGTGATAAACTTCATGTCTACGGTGAAACTCCCTCAAAGAAGTTGATGCTTTTGTCATGTACTTGAGCACACAAATGCTTGCAAAAGCGATGTGTTGCCTTCCTCGCTCACATTGTGAACCCGGAGAAAGAAAAGAAGACTTATAAAGATGTTCCCGTTGTTTGTGAATTTCCTAAAGTCTTTCCCGATGATTTACCCGGTTTACCCCCTACTCGCGATGTTAAATTCCGTACCGATTTAGTTCCCGGTGCTACTCCCGTTGCTAAAGCTCCTTATCGTCTCGCACCATCCGAAATGCGCGAGCTATCAAGCCAACTTCAAGAGCTTCTTGATAAAGGTTTCATACGCCCGAGCACTTCGCCTTGGGGCGCACCCGTTCTTTTCGTGAAAAAGAAGGATGGATCGTTTTGTATGTGCATCGATTATCGTGAACTTAACAAACTCATGATAAAGAACCGTTATCCTCTTCCTCGAATCGACGACTTGTTTGATCAGCTTCAAGGTGCTACTTGTTTTTCTAAAATCGATCTTTGTTCCGGTTATCATCAGTTACGCGTGTTGGATGAAGATATTCCGAAAACCGCCTTCCGTACTCGCTATGGCCATTTCGAATTCGTGGTCATGCCTTTCGGTCTTACCAATGCACCCGCGGTTTTCATGGATTTGATGAACCGTGTGTGTAAAGCTTTCTTAGATCGTTTCATCATTGTTTTCATCGATGATATCCTTATCTATTCGAAGTCGAGAGACGAGCACGCGCGTCATCTCTGTTTAGTCCTCAAACTTCTTCAGGGAAATCACCTTTATGCTAAATTCTCAAAATGTGAATTCTGGCTCGAAGAAGTCCAATTTCTCGGTCACATCGTAAATGATCAAGGAATTCACATCGACCCTGCAAAGATTGAAGCCGTCAACAATTGGATTACTCCGAAGAATGCTTTTGAAATCCGTTCGTTTCTTGGATTTGTGGGTTATTACCGTCGAATCATCGCCGACTTTTCTAAAATCGCTGTTTCGCTTACCGCTTTGACTCATAAGGACCAACCTTTTGTTTGGGATTCTAAACAAGAGGAAGCTTTTCAAACTCTCAAGCGTATGCTATGCAACGCTCCTATCCTCGCTTTACCCGACGGAAACAACGATTTCGTTGTTTATTGTGATGCCTCTAACCTTGGTCTTGGTTGTGTGCTTATGCAACGAGACAAAGTTATCGCGTATGCGTCTCGCCAACTCAAGATCCACGATAAGAATTACACAACCCACGATCTCGAACTCGGTGCAGTTGTTTTTGCATTAAAGATATGGCGACACTACCTTTACGGTACCAAGTGTACGGTCTTCACCGACCATAAGAGCTTACAACATATCTTTGATAACTAAACATGTGACAACGTTGATGGGTTGAACTTCTCAACGATTACGATTGCGGGATACGCTACCATCCCGACAAAGCAAATGTCGTCGCCGATGCTCTAAGTCGACGAAGCCATGTATATAGTATTCGTGACTCTCAAGCTTTGAATGTCCTCGAAATCATCATTCGCTCCGCTCAATTTGCTTGTTTTAACGAGAATATCCTTCAAGACGAAATGAAATGTGGTGCCGAAACCCAGCTTGTAGCTAAGCCTAATGGTATTTATTACTACCTCAATCGTATTTGGATTCCCAACCGTGATAATCTTCGAAATCTGCTAATGACCGAAGCTCATAAATCTCGATATTCCATTCACCTCGATGCCGACAAGATGTACCAGGACCTTCGTCCTTAGTACTGGTGGCCGGGCATGAAGAAGGATATCGCCGTTTACGTCTCGAAGTGCTTAACTTGTTCAAAAGTTAAAGCCGGACATCAAAGGCCCTCTGGCTTACTTGAACAACCCGAAATTCCTATGTGGAAGTGGTAAAGCATAGCCATGGACTTCATTAGAAAACTTCCCCGCACTTCATCCGGTCACGATAGCATTTGGGTTATCGTTGATCGTCTCATTAAATCCGCGCACTTTATTGCCATATGAGAAGACTTTAAGGTCGAACGGTTAGCCCGAATCTATACCGACGAATTCATTTGTCGACACGGGACGCCTCGTGACATCATCTCTGACCGAGACGGTCGTTTTACTTCACGTCTCTGGGAGACTTTTCAATCTGCTCTCGGTACTACTCTAAATCTCAGTACCGCTTTTCACCCTCAAACCGACGGTCAGACTAAGTGCACGATCCGCACCCTCGAAGACATGCTTCGTGCGTGCATCATAGATTTCGGTGTTAACTGGGATACGCATTTACCTTTAATCGAATTCTCGTACAATAATAGTTACCATACCAGCATTCAAATGGCTCCTTTTGAGGCACTGTATGGAAGAAAATGTCGATCGCCTATTGCATGGCATGAGATCGGAAAAGCACAAATCACCGGTCCCGAGCTAATTCAAGAAACGACGGACAGGATCCTCCAGATCAGAGACGATCTCTTGAAAGCTCGGAGTTGTCAAAAGAGTTATGCCGATAAACCCCGTAAGCCCCTGCAGTTCGAAGTGGGAGATCACGTTCTCCTAAAGGTTGCACCTTGGAAGGGAGTGGTCCGCTTCGGCAAGAAAGGAAAGCTAACGCCTCGATACGTTGGTCCCTTTAAGATTCTGGAAAGGATCGGTAAAGTAGCCTATCGTCTCGAACTACCGGCGGAACTTAACAACGTTCATCCGACTTTCCACGTGTCAAACTTCAAGAAGTGCCTAGCCGAAGAAAATCTGCATGTCCCTCTCGAAGATCTGCAAATCAACGAGACTCTCCATTTCATGGAAAACCCGTTGAAATCATTGATCGGGAAACCAAGAAACTCCGACGCTCTCGCATACCTATCGTGAAGGTCCGATGGGAAGGCAAACGCGGCGCCGAGTTCAATTGGGAACTCGAAAGTCATATGAAAACGAAATATCCACATCTCTTTGTTATGGCCACTGCTTAATTTCGGGATGAAACTCCCTAAAGTAGGGGAGACTGTAACAACTTCGATTTTCTCGTTGTTATCTTTATCCTTGTATTTTCATTTATTCCGAGATTCGAATTATAAGAAAAGTTTATGTTAATTAAATTAAGTTTATGTATGTTGTATCGCATTTAAACGCTTATTAAAATCGCATCGCTTACCTCATCGCATCGCAAATCGCAGTTAATTATGTGGTTTTATGTTATTTATGTGTTATGTGTGTTTGTGATTATGATTACACTCGCTATCGCATCGCTCTCGCACTCTCGAATCGCTAAATCGCACTATTATATCAAGTATAACTCTTTACTAAAACACTTAATATAACTAATTAATATTAACCGATTCGCCAAACGAACACTTAACGCAAAATTAGCAAACGAGACTTGGTCACCAGGCCAAGTTCGGCCGAACTTGACTACCACAAGTTCCCATGAACTTGCCTGAGACAAAAGAATCCTTTGTTTGCCTTCAAGTTCGCGCGAACTTGCAATATATATATATATATATATGCAAGTTCGGCCGAACTTAGCTCATTCCCACTGGAAACCCTACAAGTTCGCGCGAACTTGTACCATTTTGTACAAGTTCGACCGAACTTGACTCCAACAGCTCAAATCTTGCCTTCACCTATAAATATTCGGCTCCATTCTCTCATTTGAACTTGCTGCAACTTCGCCCAGAGCTCTCAAACCATGAACTTTTGTGTTCTAAGTAAGAATCAACCCGATTTCAGCTACAACAACGTTTATCAACGATTTACAAAGGTTTACAACGATTTTGGCAGAAGCCATAGCCTTCGTTTTCATCAAAATTCTTCTATTTACGAAAATCTTCATATTTTTCCATAAAACTTCTGTTTTTCACTCAGATCTATGCTTAGATCTGAGTAAAACCTTTTAAAGACTTGATTTCTACACAAAAATGCGGACTTTGATGATGCTTTGTTCATTTCTGATATGAAACGAAGCATTTGTCATTCAAGATCCCAGATCTGGAAGCACAAGGACGTTTATGTTGGTTTTCACGAGCCTGACTAACCCGAACGAACCCCGAGTTCGTCCGGATTAGCCCACGCTTTTGTAAAACGGCTAAAACCACTCTAAAAGACCTCTCCGACCTAAGTTTGCTCAGTAGCACAGGGTTGGAGGGATGAACACTCGATTTACTCAGCAAACGTGTGAAAACGCAAGATTTTGGATCCGAAAACATCAAGATCGCTCAAGAATCACCACCTCCCCAGGTCGAGTTCGACCGAACTTGCACCCAAATGGGGCAAGTTCGACCGAACTTGGGCTATTTTCACCAAACTCTTCACAAGTTCGACCGAACTTGTCTAGTTTATTAGGTAACTATACAAGTTTGCCCGAACTTGTCATTTCTGTAAGAAATTCTTACAAATTCGCCCGAACTTGACAAGTTTCCTAAGAAACTTACCAAGTTCAACTTGGCTCTAAACACATGAAAACCTTACAAGTTCGGTCGAACTTGTATGTTCACATACAAGTACTTCCGTACTTGCCTACTGCTCAACTCAAACTTCACCGTTTCGGCTTTTTGGAAGACTTATGCACTTCTGTTTGTTTACAGGCTGATCTGGCGCACTCCACAACTCTCCTCAGAATCTTAAGTCTTACAAAAACGCACCCACAGTGTGTATACTTGACCCATTTTTGCTTTAATGCACTTTTTGGGTGTTACATACGTTCCTATATCAAAATCATTTCACAAATAAAAAACTGTTTAACACACACGAATAATCTGATTGTATATACTCGATACGTGATACTAGAAACATGTGACTAGGACTTATTTTCGTTAGCTTGCCTCCTTAGCTAGTATGGTACTATAGTTTGGCTAACACCCGACGGGGTTTAGTTAGGATGGTCGCGCCAGCCTTTTCACGGTAGTTAGCATGAGAAATGAGCCATGTTATGTTCAGTGTTTTGGTGTATCATGATATGTAATTAGATTGTTTCGTAAACGCTTTCTCTACTATGCTAGTATTATTCAAACTCGTATGCTCACCTTTACTTAATTGTATTGACTTGTATTTTAATGTATGTAACAGGTTGAGGATTTAGCTTGGATTGCTTGGGAGTAGTTTTATTTAGTATTTTGCTTATCTTGTTTAGAACGGTTGTAATAAAAATCTAGGGGATATCGAACCTTGTTGTTTAGTAAGAAAACTCATATTCTGTATGATTATTTAAAGTATTATGTTAATGGTATGGGACGTTGACGTTGAATGATATTGCTAGATAATTGTTATGGAATTCTCATGAGACAATCTGGTCGCCTAGTGCCACTACCCCGATGTTTCCGCCATCGGTTGGGGTGTGACATATAATAATTACAATATTGTCGTCGGTATAAAATCTCAAGATCTACATAATCAATGGCTCAGATTTGTTTATTTGTTCACAAAAACACTATTATATATATATATATATATATATATATATATATATATATATATATATATATATATATATATATAGGGTGAGGTTCCTGTAAAAAAGACTTTTTTTCGTGAAAAGTGTAAGAAAGCATAGAAATTGACATGTGAGCATCATATTTTGGACTTAGGCATGATGTTTTGGGTTATTTTGGCAAGAAAAACATTAAACATAAGAATTTAAAACACAATGCAATGTATTATGGGCGTGAAATTTAAAACAACTAAAAAACACTGCTTAACACTTAAAACACATTACTTAACGTTCTTTCCATGGTGTTTTAAGTTTTAAGCCTACAATTCATTGCATTGTGTCTTAAATTGTTATGTTTGGTGTTTTTCTTGCCAAAACAACCCAAAACATCATGCCTATGTCCAAAACATGATGCCTACATGTCAATTCTTATGCCTTCTCACGAAAAATGTACTTTTTACAGGATCCTAAGACTATATATATATATATATATATATAATATATTGATGTGCTAAAAATAGTTTAGTAAAAACAACTAAATTAACCTAATTCTAGACTCTAAGTAATACTCTAGACTCACTAAAACGAACTAAACTACTAACCGGCAAGTGCACCAATTGACTCTAGTATAGCTAAAGTAAGTCCGGATATCGAACCCACGCCTACATGTCAATTCTTATGCCTTCTCACGAAAAATGTACTTTTTACAGGATCCTAAGACTATATATATATATATATATATATATTGATGTGCTAAAAATAGTTTAGTAAAAACAACTAAATTAACCTAATTCTAGACTCTAAGTAATACTCTAGACTCACTAAAACGAACTAAACTACTAACCGGCAAGTGTACCAATTGACTCTAGTATAGCTAAAGTAAGTCCGGATATCGAACCCACGAGACTCTACTAATTACGTTAACTACTCTATTAAGACTCTGACGGACACGGACTAGAATAATTGTTTATTTGATTGGGGGGGTTCTAACAATTCCTCAAAAAAAAACAATTAAAACTAACTAAGATTAACTAAGTTAACTAAACGAATTACTTTAAACTCTAACTCTGATGGTGAGGAAACACTACCTAGACTGGAATCCTGATTGCTTCAAGTAATGTTTTTATTCGGAAATTGTCAACTATGGAACCGGGATCATAAAGTTCTCGCCTTTCGGGATATCTAAAGGACCCCTGACCCTTCTCAAGAGAACACGATGACACCCTAGAGGTTGTTTAGACTACCGGTTATTAGACTATCTCACAAGACCTCTAATGGGTTATGGAAGTACCTTACCAGATTCACCCCCTCACAGGATCTAAATCTAAGGTAAACTTGGACTCTCGATTAGACTTGCTAGACAATAGCCAACGAGTTTACTTCCTAAGAAAGCTCCTACCTTGCGGCTTAATGACTTAGACCTAGCAATAACCTCGCACCTCACAGCTATTGATGATTAGTAGAACACTTGATTTTATAAGATTACTGAATATTACTTCTAAGGTTAATTGTGCACTGTAACCCTGAAAATTAAAGATTTATTATGTGATATAGACACTCACCTAAATCTTAAACCTAGCAAGACTCTATTATGTGATAAAGACCGTCACCAAAGAATCAAGCGAAGCAACAAACAATATTCAAACATTATCAAGCATGCATATACATCTGATCGAGAGAACAAATTTCCTACAACTCATAAACAATTCATAGAATCCTCAAATCCATAATAAAAATCAAAACTTTAAACAATCATTCATCCAATCTAGGTAGTCTAATGAATTAGCCAACAAAGTCATTAAAACAAGCATAAAAAAAGTAGTTTTAGGAAGACAAAATATAATCAAATACCAAAAGCACAAACGAGAACACCCGGACGACGAGATGACGACCCGAAGGATGCACTTTAGATGTTCAACCGAACGTTTCGAATGCTCTGAACTACTATAGATATGCTCCAAAATTTGCCCAGGGTCTCCTTAATTCGCCAAAGTTAGGGTTTTGGAAAGAATTATGATGTTTATATAGGTGTAGCAACTAAACAATAAATCCTCCGGAACCACCCCCGTCGCGTCGCGCGTAGGCTGAGGAGGAGGGCCGTCGCACTACACAGCATGTCTCTTCTCTTGGATTTCCTTTTTCCCTACCTTGGTGTGACGCGTAGATGTCTTCACATGGGCGTCGCTTGGCGCCAAGGCCTGATTTCACAGAAAGTCTCGAATTTCATCTTTGTTTCAGCTCCAACATTCTCCAACTCTCACCCTTAGCTTTTCCTTAGCGTATTTTCTTCATTTTGTCGCACTTTTCCGCAACAAGTACCTAAACACAAACAAATCATCAAACTTCTACGAAATAACTATGAAAACCAAACGAAAAAATATGAAAACTATACAAACTATACACATAAATAGATGTATTTCGCAATACATCAAATATCCCCACACTTACTCTTTTTTCATCCTCGAAAAAGAATCTATGCAAACGGAATCCAAAACAGACAATCATTCGGGCCAAAAGTTATATCTACTTATAAAAATCAAAACTGGTGTTAGCCACGATTGCAAGTATACTTATCCTCTTAAACCCAAACCCGGTTCCAAGCCCTTATCATGCAAATTATGTTCAAGTGCGGTCAATCTACCTAGGGTCTCACACTAAAAGCAACAGTACATCTAATCCCGCCTCAAGCTTATAGAACAAATGGAATGATCACTTGACCATTTCCCAACCATTTTATACCAAAATCAAGAGAATTTAAAATCAAAATTTTCCATTTTTTTTCAACTTTGCTTCTCTTTTTTTTCCTTTGCTTTACCTAACCAAGAGGTTGTCTCTAAGAGTCATCATCCCCGAGAGCGACAACTTAGGCGTCGGTAAATCTTGCAAATTTTTCTTTTCTTTTAACCATCCTAGAGGCAATCTAAGTCAGAGTCACTATCCCCAACAAAGATTACATTGTCCTGGCCTACTTTTCAATGAAGCTCACTTATTCTATTTTTTTTTTCATGATAAAAAATTCTAACAATTTTAGCTTATAACAGCATTCCTTATACTATTTTTGGCGGTTTCGACTTCCCATTTTTCCTAGATGAGCACTCACTAGAAAATCGACAATTAAGGTATATTAAGATCAAAGGTACCTAGAACCAAGTCGAGGCTACCCGCATATCCCAAACTAGACACAAGCTTGACCATATTAAACTCATATTATCATTATTTACCCGAACAAAAATCCATCTGTTCTATCATTTCCCATTTTATTTTGCAAATTCCTTTATTCAAAAGACATTTTCTAATTTTTTCAATTTTTTTGGATTTTTCGAATTTTCTATTTTTTTTTTTGTATTTTTCAAATTTTAAGACTCAAGCTAAACTAAAAACTATGTATCCCATCCCCACAGTTAAATATTGCATTGTCCCTAATGCAAGAACGAAACACGACCCAAACTACCTAACAAAGCAACTAACAACTAAAAACTAAAAAACTAAAATAAATAAATATTTACAAATAAACAAGTGGAAACGACTTAGCTGAATACATGCGAGACTGTCAAAGTGCCAGTCTATTCCACCTACGCCCTCCAATCCGAATACGCTCAGCAAACAACTCCTATCTCTCGGACACGCAAACGGAAGCGGTAAAAATAAACACCAAACCTATCAACAATAATCATAAAAACAAAAGCATACCATACGATAGATCATAGTGTCTCAAACATACCATCCAAACATCAAAGTATCAACCAAATAAACCACCCCAACCCAACCAACCAAGTATCAAAGTATCCAGAATTAGGGGTACAGACTCGATTAGATAAAAACAACATAAAAGAAAAATAATAAAAGATACTACTTCACGCTTCAGCTGCTGCCATCCCCACACTAATCCGCATCACTGTCCTCCTCTTCTTCTTCCATCTCCTCGTCCTCATCCTCATCACTATCCTGCCCATAAACCTGAAACTCTAGCGTTGGATCCACATAACCACCCTGACCAGAACCCGAACCTCCCTACTGACCTGAACTCCCTGCACCACTAGGATCAACACCTCTGGGCATCGGAAACTGACCTGGATCAACAAACAGCTGAAAGAAATCCGGGACATTCATGCTCATTCGCCCCATCATATACCGAATAGCCCCATCCTGCTTATCCTGCCTAAAATCAATCCTACTAAAACCCAAATCCATGTGGTCATAAAGTGAGGCCAAGCGGATCCGATGGTGGCTGGCGACGTGGATACTGAGGGACTGACATCTCCTGTTTCTGCCTCGGAATCTGGCGACCCGATGGATAAATGGCCTGCATAACATCATCTGCTGGATGACCTGGCGGTGGCATAACCTGAGGTCCCTGCCTCGCATCAATCCAAGTCACTGGCTCACTCATACTCACAATACCTGCCAACTGTAAATCTTTCACATCAAAATGCCTCGATGCAGATCCCGAACGCAACGTTTTCACATTATATTTCTGAAAAACACCCAAATTTTGAGCCAACCTCATGATGTAAGGACCCATGTCTAATGCAGCCCTTTTTCCTCCCCTGCGTGACCTACTCAAACACCAAGCCAACACACTCGCCAAATTCATATTCCTACCCTCAACCCGACACATCAGTAAAAACAAATCAATCCAATTAGCTTTGTTTTCCCCGACTTCCTACCAACCAAAGTGGTAGAAAAAACTTCAACACAAACCTATAGATCGGATCTCGAACAGAAGTAATCAAATTCGTCTTAGCAAAACCACGGTCCACTATAGTACCCCAAAACCTCGCTAGCTCACTACTCGTCAAACACAACTCCCTCGGGTTCACATACACCCCTCTCAAACCAGTCATAAGCTCCTCGGTAGATGTATCCTCAAAAGCATAGAAACCACTCGCTATAGCAAACGGCGGGATGAACATCTCATGAAGCATCCTCCCTAAACTAAATGACACTACATCACTTTCAAAGAACGAGCCCTCCTTATGCTGAAAAGTAGAGTGAAACTCTACTACCAACTCATCATACTGTGGCCAATCACAATCAACCATCTCTATCAACATCGGACCCAATAACTCCTCTACTCCCTCACGAGCACCCATTTCCCCTAACCATTCCCAGTCAATGGTCCAATGTTCAAGAAGCTCTGTTTTTATTATCTTTTGAAGTTTTACCCACTCCTTCGTATTAACCTGAAACTGAAGTAATGGATGCTCTTTCCTTAGAGGAACCCAAGCATAAATCGTTCTCTCATGACCTTCATACCGGATATGTCTTCCGCCTCTAAATCCACTAGAACTTCCCGCACCTGACATATCTGTAAAAACATGTTTAAAACGAGGCAAAGTAAGCAGATAATTAGCGATCACAAACTATTTTTTTTGCTACTTTTTTTTTAAATTTTTTTGGATTTCTAGAAAAGTTTTATGAAAAATTGGAACAATGTATAGCATTCCATTCGCGGTTGAAACTGAAAATAAAGTGAAAGTAAAAATCGGGTTACCGTTTACAAAAGCATAAGACATAAACAACCTCGCCCGAATGGAGATTAAGTACGGACGAAGTGTTTTGTACCTGTACATGCGTATAAGTAAACCAAAGACCAATGACTTTAACTATTAAAAACGACTAAATTCACACGACTGAATGTACACTACCCCCTCCCGACAATTTAATTGTCCCAATTAAGAGCCAAAGTGCCTACCAAATCGGACATTGAGTCCAAACTTGCGTAAAGTTGATAGCTTTAGTGACAAAGTGAATTTAAGTCGAAACATTCCGCCTAATAAAAGGAAGTTTTAAGCGGTTAAATTCTTACGCAAGCTTGAACCTGTTCAATGTCCAAAATTCAGCCAACCCATGCCACCCGCAACCAAAAATTATTAAGAACTACGCTAATCTAAGAACCAAATCTGACCCGACTCAAAGTGACCTCTAAGAAGTGAAATCAAACATAACTACTACTCATAACTTCATAAAACACAGAAATATAACGAGAAAACATACCGGATTCGTGACGAAAAGTGAAAGATTTCAACTTCTTAAGTAGAGAAAAGAGGTCCCGTGATTTGTGGATTTTGCGGGTAATCGGGTAAAACTGACGGTTAAAAGGGTTGGGGAAGTGATATGGGTGACGAGGGTATAAAATGGGAGTAGAATGGTGGAGTTTGGTGGTAGTTATTGTGAAAAGTGGTGATATGCAGCTGGGAGCTCGTAATGTTAGGGTTAGGAGAAGTTGTGAAGAATAAAAGGGGCTGTAGGGTTTTATTTCTGTCCGGGGGTCGTGGCGTCACGCGACGAAGATAAGGGCATGACCGTCGCGCTACGCGGCGTGTCATTTTTTTAGAATTCTGAACAGGGTCTACCCGCTGCGCGTAGGCCTCTTGTTCCTACCGTCGTGCTACGCCAAGGCCGATTTTTCACAGAATGTTTCGTGAATTTGATGGTTTCATGCCTAATAAAAAATTTCCAATTTACCCAAACCTCCAAAAACTAACTCCCGAAATTTTCTAACCCTGGAACTTACCTGAAACTCCGTTTCCTTCGCAATTCTCGCACAATCCCAGTTATGAATTCCTGCAAATGACTCGAAAACACAAAATAAAGACCGACAAACTACCAAAAACAACCGTTAGCTATGAGAACTAATATAAAATAAAAAGATTACAATCGGTACAAACTCTACACTCGAGTTTTCACTCAAGACACTAAGTGGTGGTGTTTGGCATGTCTTCGAGAGGAGTTACATCCTTCTCGGTTTTATCAATCGGGCCTCCTAAGTAGTTCTTTAATCTATGGCCATTCACTTTCCATACACATCCGTCGGCTTCATTTAATAACTCAATGGTACTGTACGGAAATACCTCCTTCACAACTTACGGTCCCGTCCACTTGGATTTCAACTTTCTGGGAAACAACTTAAACCTCGAATTGTAAAGGTGGACTCGATCACCGGCTTTAAACTCCTTCAACTCCTTAAGCCTCCTATCATGCAACGCTTTCGTTTTTTCCTTAATACTCCATGAACGATCATACGCCGCATTTCTAAGCCCTTCCAACTCGTGGATTTGTAAATATCTCCTCCTAGCCGCTTCAATCATGTCTAGATTAACGGTCTTAAGAGCCCAAAGCGCTCGATGCTCTAACTCTACGGGGAGATGGCATGCTTTGCCATAGACTAGCATAAAGGGTGTGGTCCCTAAAGGTGTTTTGTAGGCGGTACGAAATGCCCACAATGCATCATCAAGCTTTTCCGACCAGTCCTTCCTAGATTTTCCAACCGTTTTCTCCAAGATTCTTTTCACTCCCCTATTCGCGTTCTCAACTTGACCGTTTGTTTATGGATGATACACGGTAGACAAATGGTGAGTAACTCCATAACGCTCTAATGCCTTTTCCAACACGGCATTGCAAAAATGTGATCCTCGATCACTAATAAGGGCTTTGGGGACACCGAAACGTGTGAACAACTTTTTAAGGAATCTCACCACCACCCGGGCATCGTTAGTAGGCAAAGCTTGAGCTTCTACCCACTTGGAAATGTAGTCGATTGCCACAAGGATGTACCGATTCCCACAAGAAGGAGGAAAAGGTCCCATGAAGTCGATGCCCCATACATCGAATATTTCAAGAACTTGAATCGGATTTTAGGGCATCTCATTCTTGGATGAGATATTAGCGGTGCGTTGACAAGCATCACACCTCCTAACGAACTCGACCGAATCCTCAACTACTGTGGGCCAATAGAAGCTGCAATCAAAGAGTTTTTGTCCGGTAGTGTGAGCACCATGATGACCAGCCGTCAACCCTTCGTGGACATACCAAGAACTTTACCCCCTCTTTCTTACTAACACACCTTCGAAGAATACGATCGCTTCCTATCCTAAACAAGTAGGGATCATCCCATATGTACCTTCTCGCATCCCTATACATCTTCTTTTTTTGTTGGGCATTCATATCCTTCATGACATACCCATTGGCCAAATAATTCGCAAGATCGCTAAACCAAGGTAGGCCCTCTCTCTCGGCCTATATAATATATATGGACTCATGAGGGAATCTATCTCCTATCGCCTCCTCACGAAGCTCCTCCCTACTCGGATCCTCTAACCGCGAAAGATGGTCGGCGACTACATTCTCGCCCCCTTTTTGTCCCTAATCTCAATGTCAAACTCGGAAAGCAAAAGAATCCACCGAATGAGTCGGGGTTTAGCGTCTTTCTTTTGGAAGAGAAAATGCAATGCGGAATGGTCAGTGAAAACGATGGTTTTGGAAAGCACGAGGTATGACCGAAATTTATCAAATGCGAATACTACGGCTAAGAGTTCTTTCTCCGTGGCGGTGTAGTTCTCTTGAGCATCATTTAGGTTTTGCTCGCGTAGTAAATCGGGTGAAAGTGCTTGTCCTTTCTTTGTCCTAAAACCGCTCCAACGGCATAATCACTCGCATCACACATGAGCTCGAACGGCAAGCTCCAATCAGGCGAGATAAGAATAGGGGCACTCACAAGCTTCTCCTTCAAAAAGTCGAAGGCTTTTAGACACTCCTCGGCAGAGACGAAAGGAACGTCTTTCTCTAGAAGACGGGTCATGGGGCGAGTAATCTTAGAAAAATCTATAATGAAACGCCTATAGAAGCCCGCATGACCTAAGAAGCTTCGAACCGACTTAACACTAGTGGGTGGGGGTAATCAGCTAATGGTATCTATCTTGGCCCTATCTACCTCTATCCCTACTCTCAAAATCTTGTGTCCCAACACAATTCCCCCCGTCACCATGAAGTGACACTTCTCCCAATTCAACATCAACTTCGTCTCCACACACCTCTTCATCATCCTCTCCAAATTATCTAGACATGGGTCAAAAGAATCACCGTAGACCGAGAAGTCATCCATAAAGACTTCCATAGAATTTTCCACAATGTCTTGGAAAATAGCAACCATGCACCGCTGAAAAGTAGCCGGCGCATTACATAATCCAAAAGGCATGCGTCGGTACGCATATGTGCCAGATGGACATGTGAAAGTGGTTTTCTCTTGGTCTTCCGTGCGATTGGGATTTGGAAATAGCCAGAAAAACTGTCAAGGAAGCAATAGAACTGCTGGCCCGCAAGACGCTCGAGTATCTGATCGATGAATGGTAATGGAAAATGGTCCTTCCGGGTGGCGTCGTTAAGCTTGCAGTAGTCGATTCACACACGCCAACCGGTGACCGTACAGGAAGGAATAAGCTCATTTTTCGTGTTCATGACAACGGTCATCCCTCCCTTCTTAGGGACGACTTGGGTAGGACTAACCCACGCGGAATCGGAAATAGGATAGATCAACCCGGCCTCCATCAACGTAATTACCTCTTTCCTAACCACCTCCTTCATGTTAGGATTTAGACGCCTTTAAGGTTGCACCACCGGTTTAAATTCGTCCTGCATGAGAATCCGGTGGGTGCAAAAAGAAGGGCTAATCCCCTTGATATCGGATAACTTCCAAGCAATGGCATCCTTGTGCTCTCGTAGCACCTCAATCAACCTACCTTTCTCCTTCTCCGTCAACTTAGATGAGATGATGACGGCAAACTAGACTTCTCTCCTAGAAAGGCATACTCTAAGTGGGAAGGAAGGACCTTGAGCTTTAAAGATGAAGTATCTATGGATTTGCTCTCACTCTCTTCCTTAACCTCGCACAACTCTAACGTTTCCGGAAGCCACTCCGGATCCTCTTCAACTACCTCAATCTCACTAACTACTTCACTCTCGTCCTCACTAACTAGATCGGCTCCACTAATGTAACTAAGACATTGATCAACGCACGAGATGAAGGAATCTAGAAAGTAAACGGAGTGACAAGGATCACTATAATCATTACTCCCACTCGGGTGTTGCATGGCTCTATCTATCTCAAACGTGTCAATCTCGTCACCCGCTCTAAGTGAAATCTTACAATCAGAAACATCTATAACCGCCAATGCGGTTCGAAGGAATGGATGGCCTAAAATAATAAGAACTCTTTCGTCGGCCTCCATATCTAAAACCACGAAATCTACCGGAAACACGAATTTATCTACCTTAACAAGCAAATTCTCTATGACCCCTCTAGGATACTTAACCGAGCGGTCGGCCAAGGACAACGACATGCGCGTGGGAGTAAGCTCACCTAACCCTAATTTCTCGTAAAGAGAGAAAGGCATCAAGTTGATACTTGCTCCAAGATCGGCTAAAGCATGAGCGGGGGCAACGCGCCCCTGAAAATACAAGGAACAGTGAATGTGCCGGATCGGTTAAATTCTCGGGTAGCTTATTCAAGACTACCGCGGATCAACCTCCGGTCAATGGATGTTTGAAAGCTCACCTAGCCTATCTTTTCGCTTAAGAAGATCCTTGAGGAATTTGGCATATTTAGGCATGGATTGCAAGGCCTCGATGAAAGGAAGGTTTATCTTTAATTGCTTAAACATCTCTAAAAAGTGCCCATATTCCTTAGCATATTTTTTATGCTTGAGGCGGGCAGGGTAAGGACGCGCGAATGATCAACCAAAGGGGATGGCTTAACTCCTACTGGTTGCTTCTCTACCCTCTTCTCTACTAGAGGCTCCTCGGTTTGTGCTATAATTGCTGGGACTAGCCTATCGTGCACCTTACCGGGAGCTTCCATCTCTATCTCCTCATCTACCTCTTCCTCATCCTCTATCTCTACACTATCACTAACAATTTCTCCTAGGTTCCTACCACTATGAGTAGTAATAGCCTTAGCTAAATGATTAGCCGGGTTTGGGTAAGTGTTACCCGAAAACTGGTTAGGAGGGTTCTCTTGCAACTGTTTTGATAGTCCACCTACTTGTCTCTAAAGATCTAAGAGTGCAACCTGTTGGTTTTTATTGTGAAGTTCCTGACTCTTATTTAGTTGATCTTGCTTTTTCATGAAACCGTTTAATTCAGTTAGGGTTTTCTGAGTGGCCTGGTCTCTAACCATAAGCTGAGCAAACATCTCCTCGATCCTACTTAAATTACACCCTGACCCTTTATCACTAACCTGACCCTCTTGATTCGACCCCGAACTACCAAACTGACCATGTTGCCCTGAACCTAAACTAGTGAACAAAACCTGCCCCTTGTTTTGATACTAACCAGATGGAAAACTAGGGGGTTGCCGGAAGAGCGGAAATTGGTATTGCTATTATTTCGCCAGTTGGAGTTATAATTAGAATTGTTGTTAAACGGAACCCTATTCTGACCGGCTATGAACTCTACCTGCTCTAATGTAATGGTGGGACAATCTATGATGTCGTGGCCCCCTCTACATACCTCACACCTATCGACCTTTTTCTTAATCTCATTAAGCTCCTTAGTGAAAGTTTTCTCCATTCGATCTAGAGCAGCAGACACCGATGAATCTAAGCCAACTTAGTTCACCCTTCGAGTAGTCGAAGAGGCGCTAGACACAGGAATGGAAGTCCTGCTGGCAGCGCTATAATCCATGTCGAAATGGGCAAAACTTTTGAAAAGATCGTTACACTCGACTGTTGATTTCTTGCCCATAAGTTGCCCACCAGCTGAAGTGTCAAACCGGGCTCGGATCTCGGGGTGAGACCATTGTAGAACTTTTCTACGAGTGCCCAATCTGACAAGCCATGCTGCGAACAACGAGCAAGTAGGGTTTAAAACCTCTCCCAGGCCAGGTGGTACGGCTCATCAGGTTCTATCCGGAACGAATGGATCTGATCGCGTAGACGGGATGCCTTTGCGGGTGGATAGTATTTGGCTAAGAAAGCATCCCGTAAACCTGCCCATGTGGTAAAAGAACCTATTGGCTGCAAATCGAACCAGACGGCTGTGCGGCCAGCAAGTGAGAATAGGAATACCTGTAGATCGCGAGCATCAAGATTTACACCTTCGATAGAGAAGGTGCCACACAGGTGGGTGATGCGGTTGATGTGAGCCGGCGCATCCTCATCCTCGCGACCGTGAAACTGACAGAGTTGGTAATAGCGGTCATGATGTTGGATGGGATTTGCCAAGACTTTTCATTGGTGATTTCGATAGGGTGATGGGTGAGTTAGCACCGGTGTAGCCGGTGGTGGCTTGTTGGTAAACGGTTCGGTGGGCTGTTTGGAAAACGGGTGGTGGACTTTGGGGACGGGAGGGAGGTGGGGAATTGTGGGGTGAAGACTTCGGTGTGAAGTCAAAGTTCGGTGGTTTAGGGTGGAGTGTAGAGTCAGAATGGGTGGAAGATGATGGTATAGGAGTACTTACCTTGAACGAAGAAGACGAGAAGGAAGACTTGTCCGTAGGTGGCTTCGGCAGAGGTACTTGCGAACGTATATGGGGCATCCACTGAAAAACCAAAAACAAACAAGTAAGAAGACTTTAAAAACAACTCGACAAAAACAAAAAGAAATTGACACTATTTTAGACTCCTACTACTCAAACACGATAAATAGCACGTATGATAACAATAAAGTCAAAACAAACTAATTAACGCAATCCCCAAGAGTCCCCGGAAACGGTGCCAAAAACTTGATGTGCTAAAAATAGTTTAGTAAAAACAACTAAATTAACCTAATTCTAGACTAAGTAATACTCTAAACTCACTAAAACGAACTAAACTACTAACCGGCAAGTGTACCGATCGACTCTAGTATAGCTAAAGTAAGTCCGGATATCGAACCCACGAGGCTCTACTAATTACGTTAATGACTCTATTAAGACTCTGACGGACACGGACTAGAATAATTGTTTATTTGATTGGGGGGGGGGTTTCTAACAATTCCTTAAAAAACAACTAAAACTAACTAAGATTAACTAAGTTAACTAAACAAATTACTTTAAAGTCTAACTCTGATGGGAGGAAACACTACCTAGACTGGAATCCTGATTACTTCAAGTAATTTTTTATTCGGAAATTGTCAACTATGGAACCGGGATCATAAAGTTCTCGCCTTTCGGGATATCTAAAGGACCCCTGACCCTTCTCAAGAGAACACGATGACACCCTAGAGGTTGTTTAGACTACCGGTTATTAGACTCTCTCACAAGACCTCTAATGGGTTTATGGAAGTACCTTACAAGAATCACCCCCTCACAGGATTTAAATTTAAGGTAAACTTGGACTCTCGATTAGACTTGCTAGACAATAGCCAACGGGTTTACTTCCTAAGAAAGCTCCTACCTTGCGGCTTAATGACTTAGACCTAGCAATAACCTCGCACCTCACAGCTATTGATGATTAGTAGAACACTTGGTTTTATAGATTACCGAATACTACTTCTAAGGTTAATTGTGCACTGTAACCCTAAAGATTAAAGACTTATTATGTGAAATAGACACTCACCTAAATCTTAAACCTAGCAAGACTCTATTATGTGATAAAGACCGTCACCAAGAATCAAGCGAAGCAACAATAGAATCCACAAATCCATAAAAAAAACAAAACTTTAAACAATCATTCATCCAATCTTGGTAGTCTAATGAAATTAGCCAAACAAAGTCATTGAAACAAGCATGACCAAAGTAGTTTTAGGAAGATAAAACATAATCAAATACTAAAAGCACAAACGAGAACACCCGGACGATGAGATGACGACCCGAACCATTGTTGCACTTTAGATCTTCAACCGAACGTGTCGAATGCTTTGAACTACTCCAGATATGCTCCAAAATTCGCCCAGGGTCTCCTTAATTCGCCAAAGTTAGGGTTTTGGAAAGAATTATGATGTTTATATAGGTGTAGCAACTAAACAACAAATCCTCCGGAACCACCCCCGTCGCGTCGCGCGTAGGCTGAGGAGGAGGGCCGTCGCGCTACGCGGCGTGTCTCTTCTCTTGGATTTCCTTTTTCCCTACCTTGGCGTCATGTGTAGATGTCTTCACATGGGCGTCGCGTGACGCCAAGGCCTGATTTCCATAGAAAGTCTCAAATTTCATCTTTCTTTCAGCTCCAACATTCTCAAACTCTCACCCTTAGCTTTTCCTTAGCGTATTTTCTTAAGTTTTTCGCACTTTTCTACAACAAGTACCTAAACACAAACAAAGCATCAAACTTCTACGAAATAACTATGAAAACCAAACGAAACAATACGAAAACTATACAAGCCATACACGATAAATAGATGTATTTCGCAATACATCAATTGCATCTACTTGTTTCTTAACAAAACGCTATGAAAAACCATTAGTTGAATACTAAACATTAAGAATAACAGATTTACTGTCTTCCTAAAACATTTTAATGAAAACACCATAATTTGAATAATTAATAAATAGTAAGAAATAATAGAACGCCGTAATGATAAAGTCATTGGTTGAATAATAAACAACTGATTTACTGTGCTACTAAAGCATATTAATGAAAACGCCATAATTTGAATAATTAATAAATAGTAAAAACTGATCTTAGAACCTAAACGGCAATTAACATTAATAATGAAAACACCAAATATTGAAAATAAGACGAAGGACATTGAAACATAAACGACATTTTCGAAAAAATATTGCTTTGAAAATAAAACGCCATTGAAACAAGAATAAAGAACAAAACGCGATATTTGATAGACTTTTCATTGAAAATGAATTATAACGCCAATCGAGCGGAACCTGTACAATGAAAATTGTGCCCTGCATATCATTTAGCGCCCCCTGCCACGTGTTTGACCAAGATCCGTTCTCATAGTTTTCACACTTCCAATCATTTTCTCCTGATCCCGTTTCTATATATATATATATATATATATATATATATATATATATATATTAAGGATCCTGTAAAAAGGGGTAAGAGTGTGAGAAGTGTAAGAAATAATCTAGTGTTGGCATGTGTCCTTCAATTATTTAATGAAAAAGGCAATAATGTAATTTACTCCAAAGTTCAATTAAATAATAAAATAATCTTGTAACCGCCAATGAGTCATTTAGGATACTGATATAATTTATTTTTTACAAACATTGTTTACGAATAACTGTTATATACGAATGGACAAATTTTATAGATCAGATTCATCTTATTCTTTTGATAGCGAAGATTATTACATTCGTTTTTTTTAATCGGTGTTTTTTTGCATAGCGAAGGTTACATTAGCTACATGGTGTTTTGTACTATAGTTCAGCAGGATGTTTTTAAGTAACATATAACTGTTCTACTGCAGGGTGTTTTATAATATTATGTGACATACAATCTGGTGAACAGGGTGTTTTAAATCATAGTGAGTATAGTTGTAACACCTCGAAAGTTTTTGACCAATAATACACTGACACGAATCCCGCTGATCCTCGTATGCCACGTGTGGGACGAGAGGGAACAATTTTGTCGTCATGTCATTTCAACCGCTGAACGATGTCTGATAAATATTTTAAGGGACTAATAATGTCAACGAATAAAAATTTGGTCACCAAGGGAACAAAGATGTCAAAAATGACAAAAACATAGGCTCGGGCCTTACGGACCATAAGCAAGGAAAGAAAGATTTGCTGGAAGGCGGTTACGGACCGCAAGGCGTAACCCTTACGGTCCGTAACGATTTCAAAACCAGGGGCGCGTTAGGGTCCTTACGGACCGCAAGACTTGACCCTTACGCTCCCGTAAGGGACTGCCAGAGGCAGTTTGTTGGCAGCCTGCTATGCCTGCCATCTAGCTCGGCTTTGCTACCATTTCTCAGCTTATGCCACGATCCTAGCCACTTGTACTCATCCTAGGACTTTCCCTAATACCTGGAACAATCTTGTGTAAGCTCCACAAGTATAAATAGCCATGCCTTCAAGCCAAATTCCTTGCTCAATTCTTTTATTTCTCCTCTATCACTCTAAGTGGAAGTTCCTGACTTAAGGAGTATCCCAACTGAGTTCTAGTTCCTCCTTGGACCACTTGTAAGTGTTCCATCCCTGCTTATTTCATTTTGTAGGGCTTTTAGGCCAAAAGTCAAGCGTTGTCGTAATACCGCTTTGACTTTCGGCTAAGACCATTGTAGTCTAGCCAATGTTTGATATGAACATGGCTAAGTGATCGTAATTAGGTAGATGTTAGTCCCTTAAAAGGGCACCTCCTAAAGATCACGTTTACTAGACCTATTGACGGGTCAAAGTTAAACTATTAAAAAGTCAAACGGGCCAGATTATGTAACATTCATAATCTGAGTTTATATATGTTATAAAAATATTTTGACACTTAAAATAACTTTGTAATAAAAAATAGAACATGTATAAACATGTTCAGCCCGTCAATTAAGGTCTAAGTGTCGGTTCGCAATCGAAAGTCGCGAAGTTTGACTTCTGCTTTGACTTTCGATTATGAATTGATTTAGCAACTTTAGCTACTGCCTTTGAGTTGCATTATGATCCTAATACAATGTAGTATAACCCAAGGTTATACTACAAGATCATAATCATAATCTAAGTTTATGCACTTGTTCTTCATTAAGTCAATCTTTGACCATAAGGTTTTAATCAACAACAAGCTTATAAATGATATATATACTGATATTATAACTTTATTAGCATATCATGATGTTATTATATTGATCATAAACTGAGTTTTTGGCAATTATCGCAAATTATGTCTTTAAAAGGACTAAAATACCCTTAAGAGGTATAAATCGGTTTCTAAACATAGTTTTAGTTTTAAACATGAAACCTACTGATATAATATCATAATTGAAGTTATTTGGGATATCAAGCCAGATTACATTCTGAGTTTACATACGAGTTCTTGTATTATTTCGATAAATGACGATAACGCCCTTTTCGGCACATAAAATGGTTTTAATCAAACCTTTTATATAAAAACCATTTACTTACTGATATATTATATTAATTAACTTATTTTGATCACATAAACCTGTTCATAACTTCAGTTAACGCCAAACATCGCATAAATCGTCATTTAACGACTTAAACACCGTTTCAGCGCATAGTATGGTTTCAAACCATACTTGACCATCAAGACTTGTTACCTACTGAGTTATAAACTCATTTTTAAATATTTTTACAGTAGATACATGTTCTAAACTCAGAATCTCGAATAAGCTTTCAAACTATGTGTGAAATGACCAAAATGCCCTTTCGGTGCATAGTTTGGTCTTATAATATAAACCATGCATATATTTGATATCCTACTGATATTATATCACAAATTAAGTATTTTTCCAGAATGTTTATGATCATAACATCAGATTATATACAAGTTCCTTTTATACATCACATAATGACCAAAACGCCCTTATGAGGCATAATTTCATTTTAAAATATTAACGGGAATATAAGTTGATATCCTATTGATATTACCACTTAATTGAAGTATATTGGTATGAAGAACTTGTCCATGACTCATCCGGTTACCTGATATCGCATTTATGCGTTCGGTTAAGCTTATGTAGACTTTTTACGTAAGTTTACCGAAACGGGTCAAACCTTATCATTTTCATCTTAAATTCCAGAATGTATATTTTTTACCCATATTATAATATCATAGTACTTGTTGGGTTTAAACTACATTCTATTCCGATCACCGCTTAATCAAGCGTATCGTATCGATTTCAATAATTTAAGTTAGTCGGTCTAAGTCAATGACTTGAATAAAGACCCACTAACCATCTAATTGGTTAATAATACCATTCACTCTAGACTAGAGACTTCCGGTAGATTGCATCCGAGCTAGTTATTTTGTATACGGCTGGTTTATCTTATTTTCTTATTTGCAGAATTTTGCTAAGTCATGTAAATACTCTTAACCTATTTTCCCTATACGGACTTAGGATACTGTATAATACTACCGCATGGTCGGATATGGGATCAAAGACAAATGTGTCGGGAATTCAAATAATCTGTTTTAATTCGTATTGCTTAATATTAAACATTGGGGGTTAATGCGACAGTGTCCTGGATATCCGCGACTCATTTAATTGCAAATGCCCACGACCTAATCGCCAGGTGTAGGCATAAACCTGAAAGATGCTAAAATATTTTATAACCCAATATGGGTATACCTAATAAAGGTATGAAAGTGGCGTGTCGGTTAATCATGGTCTCGGAATAGTTACCGGGCCCTAAATGTATTATTAGCATGTAAAACTGATAACATGAGATATAGTTTGTCCCAAGTTATTTATAAAATATGTACCATTGTGTACATGAAAAATGATTTTGAAATATTTTCAAAATGTGTCGGTTATTTGTATTTACCAGTGAAAACTGACGTATTTTCAAAAGACTAAACGCAGGTAGCAGGGTAACGAAATAGGCTGGAAGTGCTCGGCAAAGTTTA
This sequence comes from Scalesia atractyloides, assembly GCA_947069175.1. NCBI lineage: Eukaryota > Viridiplantae > Streptophyta > Magnoliopsida > Asterales > Asteraceae > Scalesia > Scalesia atractyloides. The sequence continues at coordinate 71,388,360 of CAMTDV010000005.1, read as the reverse complement.
AGAGGAATTTGCAACTCCTTGCTTAGAAAATCCCATAGTCTGATAAACATCTTTTGTTATAACATTTTCGATCTGCCTGTGGATCGTTTATTACAAGCCATTGTATAATTATCTTTGAACATTTGAATATTTGGTTTGTAATAATATTTTAAATCCAAGACTTCCTATGTTGCTCTGTGTTGTTTGTTATGATGATATCAACATACGTCACGATACTCCCCACTGGGCCCACCAGGACATACGTGGAAATCGGGGTGTGACAATACCACATTAGTTGCACGAATGATTTTGATTATTTTGAAAATATAAAACACCATTTAGATTCCAAAAACACCACGACTTGAATCGTAATACAGTCATGGTGTTTTAACATATGGAATGATTGCATTGCACATTATGTGTGGTGTTTTACACCTGCAATTCCAGTAGATCTTCTTCGTATGGTGTTTTAAACCTGCATTAATGGTGTTTTACACCTGCAGTCTAGTATGTGTTCTTCGTATGTTCTTCATATGGTGTTTTGCACCTGCATTTACACCTGGATTCATGGTGTTTTACACAGCATTCCAGTATATGTTCTTCGTATGGTGTTTTAAACCTGCATTCCAATAGGCTTCATATCATGCTATACAAAAAATTTTTATCTATATAATATAGCAATATGATCCTCATATTAAAGATAAAAAAGCTCGTTATTATGGTGTATTCTAAAAAAAAGTAGAAAACGTTACGTCTAAAAAGTTATTGACGTTCAAAAAAAGATGGGTGTAACTTGCATGTGCATTAAAGTTGATGGCAGTTTCTTTATTTAAACAATACAATATAAAAAGACACTATTACCTCTAAACTAGTCAAATTATTCCAAAAAATAAAGAGTAAATTGCCATTTTAGTCCATGAGGTTTGTCTAAATTTGCCATTTTAGTGCAAATAGTTTTTTTCTCCTCTGTGTCCCTGACTTTTCCATTTTGTTGCCATTTTGATCACATACCCTAACTCCGTCCAAAAACCCCACTTTTAACCAAGGGTATTTTTGGCATTTTCAATTTATATCTTTCCACTTGCCATTTTGATCCATAATCCTTTTTTCCATTTATATTTTTTAATCACTTATATTAAATATAAATATAATTATCATTATAATAATACATATATTGTAATTATAATGGGCTGGACTGAAATGACCAAATTACCCTCATGTGCAAAGCACATGGGGTGTTTTAACTGAGATATTTAACTGATGTTAGGGCTAGGGACCAAGCAAGTTCATTTTTGAATCGGAAAGATAGGGTAAGGTTAGGTAAGGTAAGGTGTGTGAGAATTGAACAATTGTTTTGAGTCAACAAACAACTGGATTTCGATTTATTAAATAATTTAATTTAATTTAATTTAATTAATTGCCGTTCGTGTTTGTAGGGTTACAAGCATGGGGACGATGACACCAACTTTACTCATTTAAGGTGGACTATATCAAAACATTTTGTTGACTTAGGGTTACTTTTTTTTTGGGTTTATTTACATTTTGGGTTATCTTTAGTTAGTTAGTCACACTTTGAAAATGTTTGGAGTAATATTTAATAATGATCTATAACCTATGATATTAATATTTAATAATGATCTATAACCTATGAAGTTACATAAACAAATAAATGATAACTTATGATAACCGACATAACTGATGGTTCAGTTTTCTGAGGGTTGAAATTAAATGATGGTTACTTTTCGGTTAGGCATACCATAAATGAACTATACCGAAGCAATAGTTTCTGGTAGCGGTTTCCGTAATCACGTGATGATCATGGAGTTGAGCAAATATTTGTTGCTACTTAACATAGCAAAAACAACGAAATCTCAGTCGAGAACCAATCAAATTATCGGTTAATACAATCCAATAACCAAAAAGTTTCTGTTTTGGTTTAGTGGGGCTCCAAACAAAATTGTGACATGCACAACTCTAGTTTGGAGAACCAATGACACTCGAATGCACGCACACGTCCACATATATGTGGATTATGCTATAAAAACTATCCTAAAACCCTGGTGACTAGTAGACAGTTTGATGGTCTATACTTTTTGTGGAAATTCATGTACTTCTATTAAGGTGTATAGTAGCAATAGTAATGTTTATAATTTGTGGTATTCTAGATTAGGACATCCATCTGATCAAGCTATTAAACCCTTTCATGATAACTTGAATATTAAAGCAACGGAAAATAATGTTCCATGTGAAATATGTCATAAAGCTAAGCAACATAGAGAACCATTTTCAATAAGTGATCATAAAACTACCGGTTTTATCACACCCCGACCCGCAGCGGAATAAGAGTCGGGGCATAATTGGGTTATCATCAAAGCTCATGATATTTAATAATATGTTTCATATTTATTAAAGTCAAAATTACATTCTCAATAATCCAAACATGTCCATACAAATACAAAGAAAAATAACCAACTAAACAATCCAAGCTCTAAACCAGTTTATTCATCTAGGTCAATCCTATGTATTTCTTGCTGCAGCTGGTTCACCTGTATCATGTGTAAAAATGGGGGTTTTTGGGTCAACATAAGTTCGCGAGTGAACCTTGTTAGATAAACATTTATTATTGATTTTCTTGTTATTTTATCAAGGAAAAATTGTGCAATAATCATAAGTGAGCAAATGTAAATAATCAAACAGTAGCAATACAACCACAAACTATAACATACAATAACATACAATAACATACAATAACATATAATAACAAAAATGGGGAACGAACGGCATATGATAAATGTATGTACTGAAAATGATAAATGTCTATGCGATCAAGGCTCAATCAAACGGAGCCGATCGTATTGCATGTACTGAAAATGATAAATGTCTGTGCGATCAAGGATCAATCAAACGGAGCCGATCGTATGTTGGCACGCCAGGTTCACGCTCATAATGTAATGGGGAACATGCTCAACGCTCATAATGTAATGGGGAGCGGCGGCCTATGAAATTGCATGTACTGAAAATAATAAATTAAATCTAAACAAAAACCACGCAACAGTTGAAACAAGCTGAATACACATTTGTTCATGATATGATGTATGCACAATGATTTAAATATAATAAATGGTAAGACACATGATATACCCCAAAAACGTGATTAAAACGGGGAATTTGTAAAGATTCACTCACCTTGGGTGCGTTTGGTTGGAGATGATGAGATGCGCACGAGTTGGAAGGATTTAACAATGAGGATAGACTAACCTAAATAATAACGGAAGATATAGTAAATGAGTGGATTTCATTAATGATTTTAATAGGATTTTTAGATATATTTTTGTGAGTTTAAGGCTATTTCTTATCTTTAAAAACATTATTTTTAAGTATTTTTAATTGATTTTTAAATTAAATTAAATAAACAAAAATATAAAAAATATGTTGACTTTTGCGTTGACCGTTGACCATTGACTGTTTGGCTGTTTGACCGGTTTATTGTGTAAATGCATGCGCCGGGCAGGACTCGAACCCGAGACCTCCCGTTCGCGTGCACGCAGCTCTACCAACTGAGCTACGTGTCTAACCTGAAATAATTATGTTTTTAATTATATTTATATACTAACTCAGTTTATTCAAAATTCTTTTATTTTCAAAAATGTTTTAAATCGCCGAACTGGTGTCATCAACAGGTCTCGAACCCGGGACCTGTGACTTAATGTTACACACAGTCCACCGCTGGACTGTGTGTCTATCTTGGTTAATATATAGATTTTTATTATACTTAACATCTAACGGCGACAAGGATCTGGTTCAGTTAGAAAAACAAAACATTTTTATTACAGAGCATACGTGTGTCAAGGATCGAACTCGCGGCGTGTGATATGTATGTGCACACAGTCCACCGCTGGACTGTGTGTCTAACCCGAGATAATATCCAGATTTTATTAAACTTATAATCAAACTATTATCATCTTCTTCGTTACAAAATTACAGTCTGCGATTACACTATTGTATCTTGTTTAATTCGATTGACAAACATTCAACAGACTAATATGAAATGGCAGAGACGATATTTAGAAGTAAACTTACAGGAGAACGATTTATCTCAGAATTCCGGCAAGTCGTCGGCTCTGTTTTTTACGGATTTAGACTGAACGAATAAATTAACAGTTTTGATTAGTTAAATGAGGAATTGAAGTATTAAGCAAGAGTTATCAGAAGGTTTGAATGTCTATACCGTTTTACAGCTGAAGATAAGGATTTTCAGAAGTTTTCCGGCGAGCGGGAATTATCCGATAACGACGTCTGAAATTGATTCCGATTAAAGGGTTTGAGTTAGCAATAGCTTAGCAATTGATAGACAACGAAAGAATTGCGAGACTTACTGATTTGATGGAAAACACGGTTTTCTGGCGAAGATCCGGCGAGTCCAAATAGCTTCTCCGGCGAACTGAAAGTTATGCGAAAATGCAATTGAAGGTTTGTAGAATGTTTCTGAGTCGCGAGAGGGGTCTTTGATTGAAGTAATTCAGGAATTGAAAGTTTTCGGTTACTAAAACCGATCCATTCTTGAATTTAGGTTCATTCAAAGCCAACTTGATTGAAAGTGTCGGCGCATCGGTTAAACTCAGTAAACCGCGATCAATCAAACGTCTTTGGACGTTTGGTGACCGATTTCGGTTATAGTTAGCGTAATCAGGTCGCTTCATGATTGTCTATAAGATTTATTTGTTTCCTAGAGTTGACAAGAAACAACAAATGGCGGAGTGGTTATGTGGTGTGTGTGTGTTAAGTCTTTGGAGTTCTTTCCGGCTGACCCGGGTTCGAGTCCCGGCAGCCTCATTTTTTTTAATTATTTTATTTTTACTTATCAATTATAACTTTTATAGTTTAGTTTGTTTATTAATTATGCATCATAAAAAAATTAAAATGGACATAAATACGCAACGAGACATTTATAACTTGATATTCGATTACAAACGGAGCGGGTTTGGAAAACCCGTTTTTGACAAATGTTACAGTATCCACTACTTTTAGGAATTTCGTCCCGAAATTCAAGTAGTAGTAGTAGGAAAAAGATGCGGGTATTTTTCGCGCATTGAGTCTTCACGTTCCCAAGTAAACTCAGGTCCCCGTTTTGACTCCCAGCGTACCCTAACAATTGGAATGCGACTTCGTCGTAGACGTTTTTCTCCGAAGTCCATGATCTCTACAGGTCTTTCAACAAAATGCATAGATTCATCAATCTGAATATCTTCCAGAGGAATATGGAGGTTTTCATCAGCGAGGCACTTCTTCAAGTTTGATACGTGGAATGTGGGATGAATCCTGTTGAGTTCTTTTGGTAGATCAAGCTTGTATGCTACAGGTCCTACTCTCTCGAGTATCTTGAAAGGTCCTACGTAGCGTGGTGCTAGCTTTCCTTTTTGACCAAAATGAACTACTCCCTTCCACGGTGATACTTTTAAAAGTACATGATCACCAATGTTAAACTCCAAAGGCTTCTGTCGTTTATCTGCATAACTCTTTTGACGACTTTGAGCCGCTAGAAGATTGTTTCGAATCTGTTGAATCTTGTCTGTGGTTTCTTGAATCAATTCTGGACCAGTGATTTGAGCTTCCCCAATTTCGTGCCAACATACTGGAGATCGGCACTTACGACCATATAAAGCTTCAAAAGGTGCCATGCCGATGCTTGAATGATAGCTGTTGTTGTACGAAAATTCAACTAATGGTAGATGAGCGTCCCAATTTCCCTTGAAGTCTATGACACATGCTCGAAGCATATCTTCAAGAGTTTGAATGGTGCGTTCAGATTGTCCATCAGTTTGAGGATGATAGGCGGTACTGAGATCTAACCGCGTACCCAAAGCGGCTTGTACTGCTTGCCATGTTCGTGAAGTGAAACAACCATCACGATCTGAAATAATGCTTAACGGTACACCATGTCGGCTTACGATTTCGCTGATATAAATACGAGCTAGCTTTTCGTTCTTGAAATCTTCGCGGATAGGAATAAAGTGAGCTGATTTTGTAAGACGATCAATGATTACCCATATAGTGTCATACCCACCAGAAGTGCGAGGTAACCCGATAATGAAGTCCATGGTTATGTTTTCCCACTTCCATACAGGTATTTCAGGTTGGACCAGAAGTCCTGAGGGTCTTTGATGTTCAGCTTTCACCTTGGAACATGTAAGGCACTTGGAAACAAAAACAACAATATCCTTTTTCATTCCAGGCCACCAGTAGGTGTATGATTGGGTTATCATCAAAGCTCATGACATTTATTATGCGTTTCATATTCATTAAATACAATTTAATGGAAATTTACAATAAATGTTACAACATATTCTAACTATCAATCTAAGCTTCTTTGTTCTCTTCTAAGGCATTTCCTATGTTTTCTTTGCTTCGACCTGTTCACCTGTATCATGTGTAAAAAGGTTTTTGGATCAACATAATGTTGGCGAGTGAATCCTATGGAAAACATTTGAACAAGTTTATTTAAATTGATTATGAAATATGTGCATAACCAAACATGAGTAAAAATAGATGTAAACTTATTCAACAATCATAAGATATTAAATAAAACACATATGAACAATAATGGAACATTTAGAGGCACGCGATGCTCAACTCGTCTCTCACGAGGAACTGAGGGGCCTAATGAATGAATTGCATAAACATGATAATATGAATGACACAACTACAAACAATATAAACTCAATGATACACACATGAACAACAATGAATTTGATTTGAGGCCGCGTTGTTCAACTCGTCTCCCACGAGGAACTGATGGGCTTAATGAATGAGTTTCATATAATTTGACAAAAGGAAATAAGTAATCACAACAATATAAACAATCTAAGTTTAGATCATGATGTGGTATAGCACAAGTTTAATAAACAAGTTAATTATTTTTATGACACATGACACACCCCAAAACGTGTAATTTAAAAGGGGGAGTTGTAAGATTCACTCACAGTGGGTGCGTTCGGTTGATGATGTTGAATGCACGCGAAGTGGTTTTAACCACGAGTGAGCTTAACCTAGATAAATATCATTATGGTTCGGTAAGTAAACGGATTTTATTAATCTATTTTAGTAGGATTGTTGGGTGTATTTTTGTGAGTTTAAGGCTATTTTCTAACCTTAAAAATGTTATTTTTTAAGTATTTAATTGATTTTTAATTAAAATAATTAAATAAAATAATAAAATTTTTTTTGACTTTTTCTGACCGTTGACCGTTGACTGACCGTTGACCGGTTCGAATAGTGTATATAAGTGCGCTGGGTGAGGCTCGAACCCGAGACCTCCCGTACGCGTGCACGCAGCTCTACCAACTGAGCTACGTGTCTAACCCGTCATATATCCGATTTTAATTATATTTATACATTAATTAAGTTAAACAGAAAATCCTTTTATTTTAAAAACACTTTAATTGAATCAGACAGTGCGCTCCACAGGTCTCGAACCCGGGACCTGTGGGTTATGATAACACACAGTCCACCGCTGGACTGTGTGTACAACTTGTTAACTTAACTGATTTTTATTATACTTAAACACAAATTAATTATTTTCATTTCTGACTTATTTAAAAAGCTTAATAATTGTCCGGGTCGATGCAGAAGACCGGACTCGAACTCGTGCACTTTGATTAAACATACACACAGTCCACCACTGGACTGTGTGTCTAACTTGGTTATTATTCCGGTTATTAATATACTTAACATATACATAAAATGAATCCGGTTCAGTTAACAAAAAAAGAAATTTTTATTAAGGCAGCGTGTGTGGAAACAAGATTCGAACTCGAGACGTTAGTGTTTATTGTGCACACAGTCCACCGCTGGACTGTGTGTCTAACCCGAGTTATAACTTGATTTTAATTATACTTATATGTTACAGTTACTTCGTCTTCTCCGTTAGATTTTAACCAGAATCGGAAAATCCGACTGGTTCAAAGTCTTAATCGGTTTCTTTAGTGTTTTAGGTTAATTATAGATGAGATAAAAGTAAACAGAAAGGAAAAATAGGTGTGAGGTATACCGACTAGCTTTCCTCTGTTTTCCGGCAGAACTCCGGCGACAGCAATCCCTTCCGGCGACGTGGGTCTTGCAGCAGCGAGTCTTCAGAAAGTTTGAAAAAGGTATGGGTGACTTCGTTATAAGTTCAAAGGGTTTAGTAAGGCTCAGAAATGGGGAAACCGGTTTTCCGGCGATGAGCAGAGATATTCCGGCGAGTGGAATTACGTCCGGTAAAGGTGTGGTTTTGAGCGAAAAAGTTTGCGGTGGGTTGTGGGTGAATTTATAGGGAGAAACCGAGATGTATTTGGCCCGATTTCCAACTGGATTCATTGGTTTGAATTTCTTCGGCGGTTATGACTTTGGTCGCGGACTCAAACATCGGTTGTAACCGATATGACGTTTATGATTTACGTTATAACTGAAAGAAACGTTAAGTTTCGCGAGATTACCGGGATTTCCGACGACTGAACTTTTGGGCGCCGGTTTTGAATTCAGAAAGTCATGATATCAATTAAATGATTTCAGTATTTAACAAGTAATATCAGTGGCGCAGTGGTTTGTGTGTTGTGTGTTAAGTTGTTTGCTGGACCGGTACTGACCCGGGTTCGAAACCCGGCAGAACCAAAACATTTTTGTTTTACAATTTTTAACAGTTTTTCAAAAACTAATTATATATTCCCATATAATAATTGATTATGTATCGTTTAAAATTATTTTGGGCATTTAATTCGCAACGAAAATTTTAACTGACTGTTCGGTTGATAAACGGAGCGAGTTTGGTAAATCCGTTTTGACGGATGTTACAGTATCCCCTGCTTTTTAGAAATTTCGTCCCGAAATTTAAATAGTGATATATTTGACTAAAAGAATGATAGTGTTTAGTTTGTCAGTTACTTGCTTAGAAAAAGTAAGGGTTTGAGTTTTTGTTTGAGGCGGTAACGTTCCTTGTAAGGGTTAAGTACCCTATTACAGGAATCGCTTTTTGTTGCCTACTGTATAAGTATTGATAAGCAGGAATGATTCGCTAAAAAATGATATCATGCATAAGAGTTTGGATACGTTTGGAAAAGTATGGTTATATCCTAAGGCAAAACTTCTAACACTACAACCTACACGGAACACAAATAAACACAACAGCTGATATTTGACATAAATAAACACAACAGCAAATATTTGAATCCACATTCTGATAACATATATGTTTGAATGGTGGAAGTTCCTCTCTCGTTTGTTATGATGGAGATGTTAGTTTATGTAGAAATGGATCACAATTCCAATTTCTCTAAATAGCAAGATGATATAAATGTAGCATTATTTCAACCAAGGCAATACTATATCCTACATGGAACTTCTCATAATCGCCTGATAATGCCTCTGATCCTTTGGCAAGAATACTTATATATAGGAAGTACCAGCGGCGTATCCACCATATTCTTGCCAAATTTTCATTGGTTTTATCCACAAGTTATGATTAGTTACCAAGAAACTAATAAATCCTACATAGAACTTCTCATAACCGCCTGATAATGCCTCTGATCCTTTGACAAGAATACTTATATATAGGAAGTACCAGCGGCGTATCCACCATATTCTTATCAAATTTTCATTGGTTTTATCAGTGAATTATGATTAGTCCTATAACTCTACAACCAATACAACAAACATAAAATACTGAAATGAAATATATCTGTGCGATCAAGGCTCAATCAAACGGAGCCGATCGTATTGCATGTACTGAAAATGAAATATCTGTGCGCTCAAGGCTCAATCAAACGGAGCCGAACGTATTGAATGTACTGAAAATGAAATTGTCTGTGTGCTCAAGGCTCAATCAAACGGAGCCGAGCGTTTTGCATGTACTGAAAATGAATAACTTAATCACACAAACAGCCTATGCATGGAACCTCTCATAACCGCCTGATAATGCCTCCGATCATTTGACAAGAATACTTATATATAGGAAGTACCAGCGGCGTATCCACCATATTCTTGTCAAATTCTCATTGACTTTATCCGCAAGTTATGATTAGTTCTATGCGACTCTACAACAAACACAACAACCACAAGATACTGATAATGAAATTGTCTGTGCGCTCAAGGCTCAATCAAACGGAGCCGAACGTATTGTATGTACTGAAAATGAAATTGTCTGTGCGCTCAAGGCTCAATCAAACGGAGCCGAACGTATTGCATGTACTGAAAATGAACAACTTAATCTAAACAACAATCACACAAACAGCCTATGCATGGAACCTCTCATAACCGCCTGATAATGCCTCCGATCATTTGACAAGAATACTTATATATAGGAAGTACCAGCGGCGTATCCACCATATTCTTGTCAAATTTTCATTGACTTTATCCGCAAGTTATGGTTAGTTCTATGCGACTCTACTACAAACACCACAACCACAAGATACTGATAATGAAAATGTCTGTGCGCTCAAGGCTCAATCAAACGGAGCCGAACGTATTGCATGTACTGAAAATATAAATTGAACTGTGCGATCAAGGCTCAATCAAACGGAGCCGATTGTATTGCATGTAATGGAAATGTAAATTGAAATGACCGATCAAGGCTCAATCAAACGGAGCCGATCGTGCGGGCACGCCACAGATCAACCGCATAATAAAATGGGGATCAAGCTCAACCTCATGGATGGGGAGCTGCGGCCTCGGCAAATGCATGTACTGAAAACAATAAACAATAATTACTCTAATAGTCTACACATGGAACCTCTCATAACCGCCAGATAATGCTTCTGATCCTTTGACAAGAATACTTATATATAGGAAGTACCAGCGGCGTATCCACCGTATTCTCGTCAAAGTTTCATTAGCTTTATCCTTAAGTTATGTTTGGTTCTATGTGATAAAGAAAAACATAAAACTAAACGATAGGAGTTGAATCTGGATCTTCGGCGAAGAGGACTAGTTGGGTATCTTCGTTTGGGCCGTCATTATCTTCGACAGGATTGGCGTTGATATTGAAGACTCTTCCTCTTGCTGGTGGCATAGTGGTTGGGTTTTCTTGGTTTACTTGGTTAACTGGGTTTGATTGGGCTTGAGTGTTGATGACGTTAACCAATTGAGGGCATGTGTTTCTAAAGTGGGTAGGGTCGCCACAATTGAAACAAGCTCGAGCATATGGGAACACGGGGTATTGGGGTTGATGATAAGTTTGGGCCATGTTTTGAGTAGGGGAAGAGGTTTGGTTTTGGAAGGTGCGACAAACCTTGCTCAAATGACCTTAGCGTCCACAAGTTGTACATAGTCGACAAGGTAAGGTAAGGGGATGGTGATAAAAACAGTTGTTGCATCGAGGGTGAGGTCCAAGATATGGCTTCTTATTTGGGTAAGTTGAGTTGGGTGCCACTTGGGTGATTGGGATAGCTTGGATGGGTATGGCGTGTAAAACTGGTTGATTTCGTTGGGTAGCAGCGAAAAGTTGCCCGTCTCTTCTTCTCTTAGGATTGGGTTGAGAAGGGGATTCGGTTTGGGTGGAGTCGGAGGTTTCAGTCAATTCTTTATCCTTCTTTTTCTCCTCCTTGAAGTCTTTGTTTCGGATTCGGTTCTCGGTGAGCTCTGTTGCTAGCTCCATTGCTGCTTCCAAAGTTGCAGGCTTGGTACTTATTACAGGGTCTTGAATCTTTGACGGAAGACCACGAATGTAGTGCTCGATCAAACGGTAGAGGGGAGTGAACATATTGGGAACCATTTGATGTAACTCGAGGAATCTTTTATTGTAGGTGGTGTGGTCTCCTTCCTTTTGCTTCAAAGAATAAAATTCATCTTCTAATTTCTTGATTTCGCTCCTTGGGCAAAATCGTCTGGTCATGATTTCCTTCAATTCATTCCAAGTTAAGGACATAGCATCTTCGACTCCTCGTTTGGCCTTCTCTGTATTCCACCAAGTAAGTGCTATCCCATATAATCGACCGGTAGCATATCGCACTTTGCGATTGTCAGGGCAATCGCAATTTAGAAAAGTGTTCTCCATTTCTTCAAACCAATGGAGGAGAGCGGTGACGCCTTCAGTCCCTTTGTACTTTGGAGGGTCGCATGATTTGAAATGCTTGTAGGTGCATTTAGTGATATTTGATGGAGAGTTGATAACGTTTTGGTTTGCTAGATTGACAGGATTATTGGTGAGTGCTTGTTGAACTTGGATTACAATGTTGGGTATTACGGCAACCAATTGTTGAGCGATTAAGGCAGCCATGCGTTCGCGAGCTTTTCTTGCTCTCGTCTTCCTACGGGCGAGGTTAGAAGACATCTACAAGGGATACATGACAAGAGTATGAGTTGGATGTTTTTGGGTTCATGGGTCGCATTAGGAATGAACATTCATAAAATAATTATCGAAAATAAATCTACTACATCCATAGGATGTCTTGGGTTTTGCTCGCCATTAGGCCCTACATGCCGCCATACTTTACCTGTGTAATCATGTGGGCCCCCATGAATACCGTATTTTCATATGGTTTGCACGGGTTTGCCAGGTTGCGTACACAAAAACCCGGAGAAAATCGAGAAATATGTATACAACGTGTGATATTCGGAATGTGTCCAGGTGTAGACACGGTGACACCTCAAAGTAGGTTAGTTCGAACGACGTTTGGTGTGGCATGCTTTGGCCTAATAGGTCCTTCGTACTCTCATCGTTGGTCCCCAGGTAGGCAAACTGGTCCGTTATATTGGATTTATACGAATGCCAACCTAGACAGGACGTTCCGACTACCGGTACTTGTACCCTTCCAGTTACTACATGCCCGTCGCAGAACTTACTTTGATGAGATTTGAAAATTGCAACAAAATCTTTGGATAATGAGAGTATGAAAATAAATTGAATACATGAACATCGATATATGTATAATGAATATGTATATAAGCATGTATGTTTGACTGTAAATGTAAACAAATATGAAACAAATAAATATCACAAGTTTGTATGTAACCACCTAATCAATTAAAATTTAGGCAGACTATAGTATAGGCTCTAAGGGTCTAATAACCTATCCTATATCCCTATAGTCATGGCTCTGATACCAATCTGTCACACCCCGACCCGCAGCGGAAAAGGTGATCGGGGCATGATTGGGTTATCATCAAAGCTCATGACATTTATTATGCGTTTCATATTCATTAAATACAATTTAATGGAAATTTACAATAAATGTTACAACATATTCTAACTATCAATCTAAGCTTCTTTGTTCTCTTCTAAGGCATTTCCTATGTTTTCTTTGCTTCGACCTGTTCACCTGTATCATGTGTAAAAAGGTTTTTGGATCAACATAATGTTGGCGAGTGAATCCTATGGAAAACATTTGAACAAGTTTATTTAAATTGATTATGAAATATGTGCATAACCAAACATGAGTAAAAATAGATGTAAACTTATTCAACAATCATAAGATATTAAATAAAACACACATGAACAATAATGGAACATTTAGAGGCACGCGATGCTCAACTCGTCTCTCACGAGGAACTGAGGGACCTAATGAATGAATTGCATAAACATGATAATATGAATGACACAACTACAAACAATATAAACTCAATGATACACACATGAACAATAATGAATTTGATTTGAGGCACGCGATGTTCAACTCGTCTCCCACGAGGAACTGATGGGCTTAATGAATGAGTTTCATATAATTTGACAAAAGGAAATAAGTAATCACAACAATATAAACAATCTAAGTTTAGATCATGATGTGGTATAGCACAAGTTTAAATAAACAAGTTAATTATTTTTATGACACATGACACACCCCAAAACGTGTAATTTAAAAGGGGGAGTTGTAAGATTCACTCACAGTGGGTGCGTTCGGTTGATGATGTTGAATGCACGCGAAGTGGTTTTAACCACGAGTGAGATTAACCTAGATAAATATCATTATGGTTCGGTAAGTAAACGGATTTTATTAATCTATTTTAGTAGGATTGTTGGGTGTATTTTTGTGAGTTTAAGGCTATTTTCTAACCTTAAAAATGTTATTTTTTAAGTATTTAATTGATTTTTAATTAAAATAATTAAATAAAATAATAAAAAAAATTTGACTTTTTCTGACCGTTGACCGGTTCGAATCGTGTATATAAGTGCGCTGGGTGAGGCTCGAACCCGAGACCTCCCGTACGCGTGCACGCAGCTCTACCAACTGAGCTACGTGTCTAACCCGTCATATATCCGATTTTAATTATATTTATACATTAATTAAGTTAAACAGAAAATCCTTTTATTTTAAAAACACTTTAATTGAATCAGACGGTGCGCTCCACAGGTCTCGAACCCGGGACCTGTGGGTTATGATAACACACAGTCCACCGCTGGACTGTGTGTACAACTTGTTAACTTAACTGATTTTTATTATACTTAAACACAAATTAATTATTTTCATTTCTGACTTATTTAAAAAGCTTAATAATTGTCCGGGTCGATGCAGAAGACCGGACTCGAACTCGTGCACTTTGATTAAAGATACACACAGTTCACCACTGGACTGTGTGTCTAACTTGGTTATTATTCCGGTTAGTAATATACTTAACATATACATAAAATGAATCCGGTTCAGTTAACAAAAAAAGAAATTTTTATTAAGGCAGCGTGTGTGGAAACAAGATTCGAACTCGAGACGTTAGTGTTTATTGTGCACACAGTCCACCGCTGGACTGTGTGTCTAACCCGAGTTATAACTTGATTTTAATTATACTTATATGTTACAGTTACTTCGTCTTCTCCGTTAGATTTTAACCAGAATCGGAAAATCCGACTGGTTCAAAGTCTTAATCGGTTTCTTTAGTGTTTTAGGTTAATTATAGATGAGATAAAAGTAAACAGAAAGGAAAAATAGGCGTGAGGTATACCGACTAGCTTTCCTTTGTTTTCCGGCAGAACTCCGGCGACAGCAATCCCTTCCGGTGACGTGGGTCTTGCAGCAGCGAGTCTTCAGAAAGTTTGAAAAAGGTATGGGTGACTTCGTTATAAGTTCAAAGGGTTTAGTAAGGCTCAGAAATGGGGAAACCGGTTTTCCGGCGATGAGCAGAGATATTCCAGCGAGTGGAATTACGTCCGGTAAAGGTGTGGTTTTGAGCGAAAAAGTTTGCGGTGGGTTGTGGGTGAATTTATAGGGAGAAACCGAGATGTATTTGGCCCGATTTCCAACTGGATTCATTGGTTTGAATTTCTCCGCCGGTTATGACTTTGGTCGCGGACTCAAACATCGGTTGTAACCGATATGACGTTTATGATTTACGTTATAACTGAAAGAAACGTTAAGTTTCGCGAGATTACCGGGATTTCCGACGACTGAACTTTTGGGCGCCAGTTTTGAATTCAGAAAGTCATGATATCAATTAAATGATTTCAGTATTTAACAAGTAATATCAGTGGCGCAGTAGTTTGTGTGTTGTGTGTTAAGTTGTTTGCTGGATCGGTACTGACCCGGGTTCGAAACCCGGCAGAACCAAAACATTTTTATTTTGCGATTTTTAACAGTTTTTCAAAAACTAATTATATATTCCCGTATAATAATTGATTATGTATCGTTTAAAATTATTTTGGGCATTTAATTCGCAACGAAAATTTTAACTGACTGTTCGGTTGATAAACGGAGCGGGTTTGGTAAATCCGTTTTTGACGGATGTTACAGCTATAACCTTTCCTCTTTGCATTAGGACACAGCCTAATCCTTGCCCTGACGCGTCGCAATAAACCACGAAATCATCACAACCTTCAGGCAGAGTGAGGATTGGTGCATCACATAGTTTTTGTTTAAGTGTTTGGAAGGCTTCTTCTTGTTTGGGTCCCCATATGAAAGGTTTTCCCTTATGAGTTAAAGCCGTGAGTGGTACAGCAATGCGTGAGAAGCTTGAAATGAAACGACGATAATAACCAGCCAAACCAAGAAAAGATCTTACTTCAGTTGGTGTACGTGGCGCTTGCCATTCTTGTACCGCTTTGATCTTTGAGGGGTCGACATGTATTCCCTTGTCATTGACTACATGTCCGAGGAATTGTACCTCTTTTAACCAGAATTCGCATTTGGAGAATTTGGCGTAAAGCTTTTCATTCTCTAGAAGTGTAAGGATGAGTCGAAGATGTCGCTCATGATCAGACTTAGACTTTGAATAAATGAGGATGTCGTCGATGAAGACTATAACAAAACGATCGAGATAAGGTTTGCAGACTCTGTTTATTAGATCCATGAAGACAGCTGGAGCGTTGGTTAAACCAAATGGCATGACCATGAATTCATAATGACCATAACGAGTTCGGAAAGCGGTATTTGGGACGTCTTCTTCATGTACTCTAAGTTGATGATAACCAGATCGAAGGTCGATTTTTGAAAAGCAGCTGGCACCTTGAAGTTGGTCAAGAAGATCATCAATGCGAGGTAATGGATAGCGATTCTTGATTGTTAACTTGTTGAGTTCTCTGTAGTCGATGCACATGCGAAACGATCCATCTTTCTTCTTCACAAAAAGGACAGGTGCACCCCAAGGCGAGGAGCTAGGACGTATGAATCCTTTGTCAGTCAACTCTTGCAATTGACTGGCTAGCTCTTGCATTTCAGAGGGGGCTAACCTATAAGGAGACTTTGCAACTGGTGTAGCACCAGGAATAAGATCAATACGGAATTCGACTTCTCTTACTGGAGGAAGTCCTGAAATGTCGTTAGGAAAAACTTGCGGGAATTCTTTTACTACTGGAATGTCTTCAAGTTCTTCTCCATGGTTCCCTTTTTGACGACATGAGCTAAAAACGCGACATAATTCTTGCGAAGATATTTTTGAGCTTGAAGACAGGACATTAATCTGAGCCCTTTCGACGAGGTTTCTCCAAAGATTCGTAGAGTCTGACCGTTTGAAAGAGGAATGCGTATAAACTTTTCGCGACATACAACTTCAGCCTGATGTTGGCTGAGCCAGTCCATACCAATTATAATGTCAAAGCTTCCCAACTTCATTGGAATGAGGTCAACTAGAAAATTGTGATCGTTTAGAGTAAGAGTACAATTGCGTATAATAGAGTTCAATGAGACTGGTTTCCCGTCAGCAACTTCTACTGTTATGGATTCCTTGAGCTTATCACGATTTTGGTTTAAGATGGGTTCAAACTCTAAGGACACAAAACTTTTATCCGCGCCAGTATCAAACAACATGGATGCATATCTACCATTGATAAGGAATGTACCGTTAACCACATTGCCGTCAGCTCTAGCCTGATTAGCGTTGATGTTGAAAGCTCTTCCTCTTGCAGGTGGAGGAGCTTGGTTCGCTTGATTCACCGGATTGGCTTGGGCTTGAGCATGAATAATGTTCACCAACCTTGGACAAGTGTTTCTAAAATGGCTTGGGTCTCCACAATTGTAGCAAGCCCGCATAGGTTGTACCCTGGGATAGTTGGGTTGGTAGTATGTTTGGGCTAAATGTTGGGTAGGTGGTAATAGTAGGGGTTGTTGGGCTTGAGCCATTATTTGTTGGTGGGTTTGGGTTGAAGGCTGGTGGCGGTTCGTTCGCTGAGGCATGCGACAGGTTTGAACAGTATGACCTGCGCGACCACAGCCGGTGCAATGTTGGCAGGGATGATCAGGAAAATGGTGGTATTGGCAACGGTTGCATTTTGGTAACGGGCCAGAGTATGGTCTTTTGTATGGTGCAGGTGAAGGGGCAACTTGGGTAATGGGTGCAACAGGGACAGGGAAATTGGTTTGTGTGACAGCGAAGTTTCTGGTGTTACGTTTCCTCTTATTAGCAAACTTAGAGGAGGAGGTGGAATGGTTTGAAGTTTGGCCCTCACCGGGGGCTTTCTTTTTCTCCTCTTTAAACTTACCGTTGCGAATTCGATTCTCGGTCAGTTCAGTAGCTAGTTCCATAGCAGCTTCAAGTGTTGCTGGCGAAGTGCTGAGAACTGAATCTTGAAATTTCGAGGGAAGACCTCGAATATAATGCTCGATTAAGCGATAAACTGGGGTAAACAAATTAGGGACCATTTGGTTCAACTCTAAGAAACTCTTGTTGTAGGAAGTATGATCTCCCTCCTTTTGCTTCAAAGAATGAAATTCGTCCTCTAGCTTCTTAATCTCACTTCTAGGACAGAATCGCCTCGTCATGATTTCCCTTAACTCCTCCCACGTTAAGGCCATTGCATCATCAATTCCCCTCTTACCCTTTTCAGTATTCCACCAGGTAAAAGCTACCCCAAATAGTCTCCCGGTTACGTATCGTACCTTGCGATCCTCAGGACAATCGCAGTTGAGGAAGGTGTTTTCCATTTCCTCAAACCAGTGGAGGAGAGCAGTGACACCTTCGGTCCCTTCAAATTTAGGAGGATCGCAAGACTTGAAATGTTTATATGAGCACTTGCTGGTAGGAGGGTTGCCGATGTTCTGGTCATCTTGCTGGGGAGGATTAGTGGGATTTGTGGCGAGAGCCTGTTGTACTTGAACCACAATGTCAGGAAGCACCGCGGCCATTTGTTTCACGATTTGTGCGGCCAAGCGTTCGTGAGGTCTTCCTGATCTTTTACCCCCTCGTTGTTGTCTAGCCGACATCTACAGGAACATACATAAGAAGATTGTGAGTTTATGGAGTCTTTTTAGGTGTCATGTGTCTTAAAGAAAATGAAAATAACATAAATATCAATAATGCAACTACATCCATAGGATGTCTTAGGTTTGCTCATGTTGGGCCTCAAATGTCCCCCATACCTTCACCTGTATAGTCATGTGGGCCCCCATGACTATTGGCTTGGTAGGATTCATATTAGTATTGGCGATTTAACACTCGCATCACCCGAATGCAAACCACAAAATATGTTTACGAGATGTATGGTCGGAATGTGTCCAGGTGTAGACACAGTGACAACTCAAAGTGGGGTTAGCTCACACGACGTTTGGTATAGCATGCTTTGGCCTAATAGGTACTTCATACTCTCATCATTAGTCCCCAGGTAGGCCTGGTCCTTTATTTTGGATTTATACGAATGCCAACCTAGACAGGACGTTCCGACTACCGGTACTTGTACCCTTCCAGTTACTACATGCCCGTCATGAGAACTCACTTTGATGAGATTTGAAAATACAAAAATCATTGTAAAAACAATCATGAAAATGATGTGATGTGTGCTTTCATGGATATGATATGTTATGAGAATATGATTCATGATAGGCATTATATGATAATATATACTTATGAACATGCTTGCATAACATTGAATGTAACATTTAACATAAAACATATAAACATCATGAAATTTGGCATGTAACACAAAAAAAATCTTTAAAATTTCTAATCAACTATAGTATAGGCTCTAAGGGTCTAATAACCTATCCTATATCCCTATAGTCATGGCTCTGATACCAATCTGTCACACCCCGACCCGCAGCGGAATAAGAGTCGGGGCATAATTGGGTTATCACCAAACCTCATGATATTTACTAATATGTTTCATATTTATTAAAGTCAAAATTACATTCTCAATAATCCAAACATGTCCATACAAATACAAAGAAAAATAACCAACTAAACAATCCAAGCTCTAAACCAGTTTATTCTTCTAGGCCAATCCTATGTGTTTCTTGCTGCAGCTGGTTCACCTGTATCATGTGTAAAAATGGGGGTTTTTGGGTCAACATAAGTTCACGAGTGAACCTTGTTAGATAAACATTTATTATTGATTTTCTTGTTATTTTATCAAGGAAAAATTGTGCAATAATCATAAGTGAGCAAATGTAAATAATCAAACAGTAGCAATACAACCACAAACTATAACATACAATAACATATAATAACAAAAATGGGGAACGAACGGCATATGATAAATGTATGTACTGAATATGATAAATGTCTGTGCGATCAAGGCTCAATCAAACGGAGCCGATCGTATTGCATGTACTGAAAATGATAAATGTCTGTGCGATCAAGGATCAATCAAACGGAGCCGATCGTATGTTGGCACGCCAGGTTCACGCTCATAATGTAATGGGGAACATGCTCAACGCTCATAATGTAATGGGGAGCGGCGGCCTATGAAATTGCATGTACTGAAAATAATAAATTAAATCTAAACAATAACCACGCAACAGTTGAAACAAGCTGAATACACATTTGTTCATGATATGATGTATGCACAATGATTTAAATATAATAAATGGTAAGACACATGATACACCCCAAAAACGTGATTAAAACGGGGAATTTGTAAAGATTCACTCACCTTGGGTGCGTTTGGTTGGAGATGATGAGATGCGCACGAGTTGGAAGGATTTAACAACGAGGATAGACTAACCTAAATAATAACGGAAGATATAGTAAATGAGTGGATTTCATTAATGATTTTAATAGGATTTTTAGATATATTTTTGTGAGTTTAAGGCTATTTCTTATCTTTAAAAACATTATTTTTAAGTATTTTTAATTGATTTTTAAATTAAATTAAATAAACAAAAATATAAAAATATGTTGACTTTTGCGTTGACCGTTGACCATTGACTGTTTGACTGTTTGACCGGTTTATTGTGTAAATGCATGCGCCGGGCAGGACTCGAACCCGAGACCTCCCGTTCGCGTGCACGCAGCTCTACCAACTGAGCTACGTGTCTAACCTGAAATAATTCTGTTTTTAATTATATTTATATACTAACTCAGTTTATTCAAAATTCTTTTATTTTCAAAAATGTTTTAAATCGCCGAACTGGTGTCATCAACAGGTCTCGAACCCGGGACCTGTGACTTAATGTTACACACAGTCCACCGCTAGACTGTGTGTCTAACTTGGTTAATATATAGATTTTTATTATACTTAACATCTAACGGCGACAAGGATCCGGTTCAGTTAGAAAAACAAAACATTTTTATTACAGAGCATACGTGTGTCAAGGATCGAACTCGCGGCGTGTGATATGTATGTGCACACAGTCCACCGCTGGACTGTGTGTCTAACCCGAGATAATATCCAGATTTTATTAAACTTATAATCAAACTATCATCGTCTTCTTCGTTACAAAATTACAGTCTGCGATTACACTATTGTATCTTGTTTAATTCGATTGACAAACATTCAACAGACTAATATGAAATGGCAGAGACAATATTTAGAAGTAAACTTACCGGAGAACGATTTATCTCAGAATTCCGGCAAGTCGTCGGCTCTGTTTTTTACGGATTTAGACTGAACGAATAAATTAACAGTTTTGATTAGTTAAATGAGGAATTGAAGTATTAAGCAAGAGTTATAAGAAGGTTTGAATGTCTATACCGTTTTACAGCTGAAGATAAGGATTTTCAGAAGTTTTCTGGCGAGCGGGAATTATCCGATAACGACGTCTGAAATTGATTCCGATTGAAGGGTTTGAGTTAGCAATAGCTTAGCAATTGATAGACAACGAAAGAATTGCGAGACTTACTGATTTGATGGAAAACACGGTTTTCCGGCGAAGATCCGGCGAGTCCAAATAGCTTCTCCGGCGAACTGAAAGTTATGCGAAAATGCAATTGAAGGTTTGTAGAATGTTTCTGAGTCGCGAGAGGGGTCTTTGATTGAAGTAATTCAGGAATTGAAAGTTTTCGGTTACTAAAACCGATCCATTCTTGAATTTAAATTCATTCAAAGCCAACTTGATTGAAAGTGTCGGCGCATCGGTTAAACTCAGTAAACCGCGATCAATCAAACGTCTTTGAACGTTTGGTGACCGATTTCGGTTATAGTTAGCGTAATCAGGTTGCTTCATGATTGTCTATAAGATTTATTTGTTTCCTAGAGTTGACAGAAAACAACAAGTGGCGGAGTGGTTATGTGTGTGTGTGTTAAGTCTTTGGAGTTCTTTCCGGCTGACCCGGGTTCGAGTCCCGGCAGCCTCATTTTTTTTTTTTTATTTTTTTTTTACTTTTTATCAATTATAACTTTTATAGTTTAGTTTGTTTATTAATTATGCATCATAAAAAAATTAAAATGGACATAAATACGCAACGAAACATTTATAACTTGATATTCGATTACAAACGGAGCGGGTTTGGAAAACCCGTTTTTGACAAATATTACAGGTTTAGGTGAATTAATTCATCTTGATGTTTGGGTTCCTTATAGGGTGGTTAGTAGAGAAGGGTTTAAGTATTTTCTTACCATAGTTGATGATTATTCAAGGGTCGTATGGATTTGTTTGATGAAAGTAAGTCTGAGGTGTTTGAGTATTTTCAAACATTTGTTAATATTGTTAAGACTCAATTTGAAAAGAGCATTAAATGTGTAAGAAGTGATAACGACTTAGAGTTTTTTAACAATAGCATGAAAGATTTTTGTAAAACCAATGGTATCATTCATCAAACAAGTATTTCCTATTATCCACAACAAAATGGTGTGGTGGAGAGGAAACATAAACACCTTCTTAATGTTGCTAGAGCTTTATTGTTTCAAAGTAACTACCTGTTAGGTTTTGGGATGAGTGTGTTCTAACTGTTGCTTATTTAATTAATAGGACTCCTGCTTCTGTGCTAAATGGGAAAACACCATATGAGATGTTGTATAACTTTGAACCCTTTCTTGAACATTTAAGATTGTTTGGGTGTCTTTGTTTTTGTACTATTTTAAATGAGTCAAACAAATTAAGTAGTAGAGCTGAGAAGTGTGTGTTTATAGGCTATTCAAATGAAAAGAAAGGATACAAGGTATTTAGTCTGGATAGTAAAACTGTATATTACTCTAGAGATGTAAAATTTTATGAAAATGTGTTTCCTTTTAAAGAAAAAACAGTTTTTCATTCATTTGATATGAACACACACCTTGAAGTTAATACACCTAATTTTTTTGACTTGTATAATAACTTGGATACTCAACAATTAGAAGATCCCGATGATGAGGATAGGGATAAATCTGCTGATTTACGTTTACAACATCAGTCTCAACAATCAGAGACTCCGGTAGGGTTGAGGATGTGAGTGGAAGTAATGTAGAAAGCTCAAATTCTGAGGGTACTAGTTCTGAATTGAGTGTTCAAGTTGAACCTAGAAGGTCTAGTAGAGTTGCTAACATGCCTAGGAAATTTAATGACTATGTTGTTGAAGGTAAGGTGAAGTGTGAAATTGAAAAAGTAGTTAACTATTCTAAATTGTCTATAGAAAATATGTGTTTTGCAACATGTCTTAATAAGAGTACTGAACCTAGATCATATAGTGAAGCTGTTAGGGATCCTAACTGGGTTTCAGCTATGAATTATGAGATTGAAGCTTTTTTGTATGGTGACTTGCATGAGAATGTATATATGTCTTTGCCTGAGGGTTATTATTCTAAGAATGAATCTAGAGTTTGCAAGTTAAAGAAGTCTCTTTATGATCTCAAACAGGTATCTAGGATGTGGAATGCAAAACTTGTTAAGGTGTTAACTGAGTTTGGTTTTGTGCAAAGTATGAGTGATTATTCATTGTTTGTGAAAAATTGTGATAATGTTATTGTTGTACTTCTTGTTTATGTAGATGAAATTGTCTTAACTGGGAACAATATAAATGAAATCATAAAAGTCAAAAATGCTTTGAAAACAAACTTTTTGATTAAAGATTTGGGAGAGTTAAAATATTTTTTTGGGAATTGAGGTTATAAAAGACAATGGTGGGATATGTTTGTCACAAAGGAAACATTGTATGGATTTGTTAAGCGAATATGGGATGCTTGGGTGTAAACCAAGTAGCTGCCCTATTGAACAAAACCAAGTGATTGCAAATATTTGTAAGGAAAAACATCACGCTTTGTCAAATTTAACCTTTTATCAAAAGCTGCTTGATAAGTTAATTTACTTGTCAGTTACTGAGTCTAGGAAGTCAGTATCTGGTTTTTGTGTCTTCTTAGGAAACAACTTGGTTTCCCGGAAGAGTAAAAAGCAGAGCACTATCTCAAGATCTGCAGCCTCGGCTGAATATCGAGCTTTGTGTGCTGCTGGGTGTGAAATCTTGTGGCTTATTATGTGTTGAGCGAATGGAATATCAACGTACATCATCCTACATGTTTGTTCTGCAATAGTACAACAGCGTTAGCCATTGCGACTAATCCGGTGTTCCATGATCGTACCAAGCATTTTGAGCTTGACCTTTTCTTTTTGAGGGAAAAATATCCAAAGGTGTTATTAAAACTGTTGGTATTCAGTCTGAAGATCAAATTGCTGATATATTTACCAAAGGTATGTTGGCTACTCAACATGAATATTTGTGCGATCAGTTAAACATGCAGGATTGTTTTAGTCATTGAGTTGTTGGGGGGGGGATGTTAAAAGTTCTATGGTAACATTCTCATCTCAGTGACTTAAAATAACATTGTGTGTAATATAACATTGTTACACATACATAAATTATAAATATAATAATCGTGTCACACATAATACAATATAATTTCTAATGTTGTTATTTTTTGTGTGAGGTACAAATGTCAACTGGGCTGGATTCACAACTTATATGCAGCTGGGCTTTGGAAGGCTTAGAAGATGCTTTGTTGCTGCTGGGCTTAGGAAATGATGCTGGGCTCAGGAGATAAGATCGCAGCTGTTGTTCCGTATATCCCAGGGTTCAATATACGCATATAAATAGAAGTGTTATCCCGGTCTTGTACTCATTCAGTTCATCTCTCCAACTTCACTTTCTCTCTCTTCCATTGAGCGATTAGGGTTTGTAATCACAAATTCGTCTTGAATTTGTGAAGGTTGAAATCTGTTAGTCGTAGTGGATTATTGAATCAATAATCCGTAGGACTAGTTGAGAGGTTATTGTTCGTTTTTGTTTCAGTTGTATTTGTTTCAGAACAGAGATATTGGGTTTGAATAATATCTTGGTTTGGGTATTTGTATTATCTTGAAGATCTGAGTTGATCCGTGTTTTGTAACAACAAAACTAATAATGAACTGTATAAAAACACATAAATAGCAAGGGTGATATGGTCCATCAACAATTCATCATCGTCATACTCAGTAAATCTCATCAATAGCAAAGCTAAGGTAAAGTCCGATAAGGGGACGATGTAGATAGCCTTATCTCTACCCCGTAGGAATAGACAGACTGCTTCCGGTGAGACCCCCCACTTGATAGTAGTTTTACATAAAGTCTTGGACCCGAGGCACATAACACTTAGTAATCGGAACAAAGACTGATTGGTGCATGTATCCCATTGTATTCCGGCTATGCAAATCTAACCATCTGCCATTTTTAATGTTATTTTCACACAATTAGTTAAAAAAAACGTTAAAATTAGTGCAATTCTACTTTTGCCCCTGCTAAAAGTAGTTCAATTAAAAGCAACTAAATTAACCTAATTCTAAACTCTAAGTAATACTCTAGACTCACTAAAACGCACTAAACTACTAACCGGCAAGTGTACCGATCGACTATAGCATAGCTAAAGTAAGTCCGGATATCGAACCCATGAGACTATATTAATTACGTTAACGACTTTATCTAGACTACGACTGACACGAACATACTGATTTGTTTGATAGTTTGGGGGGGTTTCTAAAAATTCCTAAATAAGCAATTAAAATTAAATTGAATTAACTAAACCCATGATTTTTTTAATAATGAACCAAATTTGTGGGTTGTATATGTTATTATTAGGGGTGTTCAAAACCGGATATCCGATCGGAAATCTGAAATTTTTGGATACTAGATTTCACTAACCGAATCCGTATCCGAATTTCGGATATCCGAAAACTCGGATACGGATTCGGATAGTGAATCGGATATCCGAAAATCCAACTTTTTAATTTTTATTTTTATTTTTTTATTATTTTTTTCATATTCCGAACCGGATATTTTGGATATCCGAATATTAGTATCGGATATTTTTCGGATACTTTTCGGATATTTCGGATATTTTCGGATACTTCGGATATCCGAAAAAAAAATTAGATTTTCGGATATTTCGGATATCCGAAAATTTTGAAAATCACTATCCGAATCCGAAAAATTCGGATATCCGATCTTTCGGATATTTCGGATTCGGATGTCGGATATTTTGGATCGGATTTTCGGATACGGATAGTTTTGAACACCCCTAGTTATTATATCATATCACATTATTATATATACGTATATACTATTTATTTATTATTTATTTTTATTATATTATGTATTATTATAATAATAATTATATTTATATTTAATATAAGTGATTAAAATATATAAATGGAAATAGAATTATGGATCAAAATGGCAAGTAGAAAGATATAATTGAAAATGCCAAAAATACCTCTGGTTAAAAATGAGGTTTCTGGACGGAGTTAGGGTATGTGATCAAAATGGTAACAAAATGTAAAAGTCAGGGACCAGAGGAGAAAAAAACTATTTAGACTAAAATGGCAAATTTGGACAAACCTCAGGGACTAAAATGGCAAATTTGGACAAACTTCAGGGACTAAAATGGTAATTTATTCAAAAATAAAACATAATTTACATTTTAAGCCATTTTTTATCTCAACCAATTAACTACAAGATCTGAGGACTTAAAACACTTCTTACACTTCTCACAAAATCACCCTTTTTTACACTAACTCCACCCTATATATATACATATTATTTTATTTAAAATATAAAACTCATATAAAAATAAACTTATATCTTAGATTTATTAAAAAAAATCAATCTCAAAATTTATAACTTAAGCCCATTATGGGGTGTTTGAGATTGCTTATTAACCAACTTATTGACTAATAACTTTTACAAAAATAAGGATTTTTATAAAATGATATTTGGGTAATGGTTTGAAAAGGATATTTTAATGCTTTTGAAAGCAGAAAATGAAGTGACTTTTCCAAAAACGAGAAAATGAGGAGGAAAAGGACAAAATGAGTTTTTGATAAGCAATCTCAAAACACCCCTTAGGTATTAAAGCATAAACAACAATGGTTCCGGACGTGTGGTCATCAAGTTTGGACCGCTAATCAACAATTTCGTGAATTATTTGTAAATCTTTAAGATTAATTCTTTTTGTTTGTTCTTTAATTTTTTTTAGCCAATTTCAATAAAACTAATTTTGTTTTAAGAAATTATTTAATAAATCGAAATCCAGTTGTTTGTTGACTCAAAACAATTGTTCAATTCTCACACACCTTACCTTACCTTACCTAACCTTACCCTATCTTTCCGATTCATCAATATAAATAAATTCATCATCCGGATTCCAGTAATCAATTTGTAAGTAATTACTCCATGGACTCCTCTTCTTCATCCAACAAAGACGCAAAGACGGAGTCGTTGGATGCTCCGCTGCATGCAATCGGCTTCCAGATCGATGAGTTATCGCCGCACAAAGTTACCGGTCGTCTTCCGGTCACTCACAAGGCTTGTCAGGTTATGTTAACCTGTTAATTCTTCGTATTCGTTTCTTCTTCCAATTGAACTCGAAATTGTAGCATCAGATTATGATTGTACATAATTGTAATATTAAAAGGTAGTTATGTGTAAATATGTTAGCGAAATAGTTTATCCAAACTAAATTTGAATTTGAATTTGAAACTGAAAGTGAAAGATATTGAATTACAACACATGGGGAAAAAGAAATTGATTAGTTTAATGTTTATTTGAATTTTGAATTAGTTCAGATTTAAGCATTGTTGATGAACTCGCTCGGCGCTAGTAGGGTGGGACTAATTGGGATTAATCGGAATTAATCGCATAGGACTTTTTCTGTATTATTTTAACCTTTATACGTATAGACACATTCTTTTATACGTAATTTTTTTAAGTAGACAAGTTCTGACCGGAATCTGGCAGGTTTTGGCCGGAATCTGTGATTTTTTTCCGATTTTTTGCCAGCCGACTAGCGATTAATGGACTGATTAACAAAAAAATTAGTCAGCAGAGGGCCGACTAGCGATTAATCGACAACTAGGCGCCGATTAATCGCGATTTTTACAACACTGGATTTTAAGTTATTTGCTTTAGTTGCTTGAGTTATGGTTATCTTTTCTAATTTGAATGTAACTTGGCTAACAAGCAATAGATTAGTATATGAACAGGCGTAGGTTTAAGTTTTATTGTATTGTAGGAGTTCTGCAAAATTCGTGTGTACCGATTACGAGTTAAGTGTGTGTTGATTACGTTCAATTGTTCAAAGCACTTTGTTTGTGCTGATTGTTTTCTATCTGTGTTGATTCCAACTTGTAGGTTTAACAAAAGTGAAATTGAATTTGAAATGAAAATTGAAAACGTGAATTGTTCATGTCCTCAAATCGGAGTTGGAGTTGAAAATGCAACTTAAACGAAATTTGAAACTGAAAATGAATATGAATTTAAAATTGAATATGAAAAGAAACTGAAGTTGAAGTTGATTTGGACAGCCGTTCAAGGTGTTACATGGCGGAGTATCGGCGCTAATAGCGGAGGCATTGGCGAGTATGGGGGCACACATGGCGTCAGGGTGGAAGAGAGTGGCCGGATTACAATTAAGCATCAATCACCTGAGGCGTGCTGACCTAGGGGATCTCGTATACGCTGAAGCAACTCCAATCCACGCAGGCAAAACGATTCAGGTGCGTTTTGTCTAATTTCAAATCCAAATTTATAAAATGTTGGTGTAATCGACGGTGATTTGAGCAGGTATGGGAGGTGAGCTTGTGGAAGATTGATCCTGTAAATTCAGAAAAAAGGTCACTTATATCATCATCAAGAGTCACTCTCATTACTAACTTGCCTGTGCCTGAGGATGGCAAAGATGCTGCTAAAAATCTAAAGAAGTATGCTAAACTATGAGCACGGTAATGCTAGAGAGACACCACCCCCAAATCTCTATACCAGCATGTCTATCACATCATACCGCCCGTATGAGATGTCATTAATATCTAGATAGTGTGTTTGTTAGCGGTGTTTCTTTAGCCAAACCTTGTGAACCAAGCATCAGTTATACCCAAAAATGTATGTAGATGTGTCAAACTGGTTGTTTATATGCTCCAAATTGGAGTTAAATGCTTGGTTGGTCCCCGTGGTTTGCAAAAATTGCAGATTTGGTCCTAGTGGTTTACTAATTACACGCGTGGTACCGAAACTTGTCAAAAATGAACTTGCTTGGTCCCTAGCCCTAACATCAGTTAAATATCTCAGTTAAAACACCCCATGTGCTTGGCACATGAGGGTAATTTGGTCATTTCAGTCCAGCCCATTATAATAAAAGATAAATACCTGGTTTGATCCCACCCCCTGCTTCTTCCCCAAACCACAACCACCATCTCATATCCACCACCACCACTGAACTCCCACTCACCACCTCCATCCTCATCAACGGCAAAACAGAACGATCAAAAATCATGGGGATCGTATTCGTGCCAACGATGCTGAACCGAAAACCGCCTCCGAATCGCCCGTTAAAATTATGTTTATCTTTGCGGATTCAACCGGGAAATCGAAGAGGGTTTTTGCGGCGTTGTTCAATCAACATCGATCATTGTAATTATTACACAAAACCCTGTTCAAGGAGTAATGAAAGAATTGAAGGTTTCATCTTCCTTGTTGTGCATTAATTCCATTCGGTGGCTGGTTGTTTTGGTGGAACTGTAGCCATGGGTTATTGGATCCTGACATTGTTCCACTCAAACCGTACTAAAAACGCAAGGAATTATATGGTGATAGAGATGAATTTTAAAGGGATTGGATGGTTGGTCGCTGGTCAAATTATTGACTTTTCCAGCAGGAGGAGGTGGTGGCACGTGGGGATCGATGTCGGATATTTTGTTGACTTTGTGTGGTCATTTATCATGTTCTGGAAGCTTTTACACTGACCGGGTTTCTCAGAAACTACCTAAAGTCAGTGGTGGTGGTGGTGGTGGAGAACATGAGATGATGATGGTGGTTTGGAGAAGAAAAGGGGTGAGACCAAACCAGGTATTTATCTCTTATTATAATGGGCTGGACTGAAATGACCAAATTACCCTCATGTGCCAAGCATATGGGTGTGTTTTAACTGAGATATTTAACTGATGTTAGGGTTGGGGGACCAAGCGAGTTCATTTTTGACAAATTTTGGTACCACGCGTGTAATTAGTAAACCACTAGGACCAAATCTGCAATTTTTGCAAACCACAGGGACTAACCAAGCATTTAACTCTCCAAATTGGATGAGCATCTTCTTTCAAATGAATAAAAGAAATTAGATGATCATCTGTCCTTGCTTTTTTAGTTCCTGCAAAAGCTCAGATTGTGATGAAATTAATGTTATGGGAGAGAAGAAGTGTATGCCTTTGTTGGTGAATTATCCCTGACAATTATGATGATTTCTTTGAACCTTTGTTGTGTGCAAGTTAGTCTTGGTTATGTTACATTTATGCAGTTGGTTCATATTTTACCATATTCATGCTTCGAGTTGCTTTCTATATGATCGGAATGTGTCTGTTGGTGTATCTTTATTCCCTCTCCCTCCCTAGTTTAGAATAAAGGTAATATATATACACAATAATGTAGAATATCGAATGACCCGGCTTGAATTTAGTGACGCGATTAGATACTAATCGGGTTATACATGCTTTAGTTGTATTTTGAATGCTTAACTTGAAAGATATATGCTTTAGTTATACATGCTTAGACTTGATATCTTTGTGTAAAGGCTTATGTTGGCTTTATTACAGAAATGATGCATCAAGATTTGTCTTAATCATGATAATAGGAATTGTAAAATCAAAGAGCTTGTATAAATTTCGAATTGTTCACTTGGAAATTGTTTAAAAAGATGTGTTAGTTTGAATGCTTAAGAATAAGTTTATTGTTAAGTGATCATTCAGAAGTTATGACACTGATAATTTGCTTCCTATGAATGCATCTTGAATGGGAATGGCAGGCATGCTTAAAATCGACTTGAAAAACAAAAATGGTTTGTTTGGTTTTGCCGATACCATGTTTCGTCGAGTCCTGGTTAAACCGCTTATTAACCCTCTGTTGTGCACCACTTCCTCGCTTATATCGACTTATGTATTATACTTGTGTAAGGGTAGCTCATGAACATAATATTTAAAATTACTACTTGTCACATTTCTTATCATAACTGACTGCATTCTAAATTTATTGTTTTTGCATGCACTATTCATCTGATGATGATTTATGTATTTGACTTGTGTAGGTGTAGGTTTATAAACATAATATTTAAAATGGCCACTTGTCACATGTTAATTATTGTCATAAAAAAAGGTGTGCATTTAGGTTCTAAAAATATATTTTATGTATGCACTAATATTCTGATGATGACAAAAGATAGTGACTTGTATCATAAGTGATTACATACTTGGATGATCTATTCTTATTACCCTTGGCCCTTGGGTAGAAGGAAAAATGAACTGTTTTGAACATAGATCCTCTAATCAATTACCCGTTCTATGATTGTAGTTGTACAAACATAAGTATAGTTGCATACACTGTTGTATAAATCGGGACCAGTCGTTGATTAATTACTAGTCGGCTGGTAACTGAGTAAAATTTCGTGAATCCGTCCACTACTCGCTAGTCGGCCGGCCAAAATCAGCGATTCCGGCCAAAAACTTGTAAATTCCGACCAGTTTCCAATCAAATCATATGGATTCTAGCGATTAATCTTGTATACTTATAAAAATGAGTTGAGGAGAATTAAAACCTATCTACTTAAAATATATACCTATAAAAATGAGTATATGTATACATAAATTTGAAAATTACACATAAAATCTCAATCTAATTAATTCTAATTAATTAGTCGGTTTCTCACCGGCCGACTAGCGCTTAGCACTTTTTACGACCTTGATTGCGTACATACTTATACATTACATTTTTTCATATTGATTCTAAATATATGAACATGTGATTTGCATGCCGACAACAATTACCATATGCCCATAATATGATCTTCGTTTTGGGATGAGTGTGTTCTAACTGTTGCTTATTTAATTAATAGGACTCCTGCTTCTGTGCTAAATGGGAAAACACCATATGAGATGTTGTATAACTTTGAACCCTTTCTTGAACATTTAAGATTGTTTGGGTGTCTTTGTTTTTGTACTATTTTAAATGAGTCAAACAAATTAAGTAGTAGAGCTGAGAAGTGTGTGTTTATAGGCTATTCAAATGAAAAGAAAGGATACAAGGTATTTAGTATAGTAAAACTGTATATTACTCTAGAGATGTAAAATTTTATG